>JAEOAD010000003.1:73622500-75122500 GCA_036365145.1 Orientallactaga sibirica
GTTCTACTTAGTGATTGCCCCTCCTCAATACCGCTCACCACTCTCATGGTGTAGTTCCTAATTTCAACTTTCTTATTTCTCGTTTGTTGTGTCATCTGTGTCAAAGTAACACACAAAAGTTTTGCTGCCCTGAAATCATAACAAATTAAGGACATCTGGCAGCAATTGAGCAAATGCAACTGTTTTCCCAGTGTTAGGAAGTACCTAGGTTGACAAGCACAGTACACATCCACCATCTTTAGTCTATTCAACTCCATGACATGGCATTTTAAAATTCATTTAAGATTATTGCATTCAAATAAATTTAAAGAAAACCAGTTAAGATGTTTTAACCAGATTCCCACTAGCACTGAACAATATTCCTTCATTCTGCTGAAATGAAATTGCATCTGAGCTATTTAACATGACTGCAAATATAATAGCACTTTTGGTTTTACATGGATTTATAAGCACTGGATACTATCAATGAATATTATTCAAAATATTTGCATTATCAAGAAGTTCCATTATATCCATGAAAACAGAAATTGTGTTATGTGTAGATACAGCAAGTTTAGTGGTGTGAACAGCATGTTGCAATGGTGTCTACAGAGAGGTACACAGATGGACATTCAGGACACAGGACATGGCCACTTGCTCCATTTTGTAGTCTTGGCGAATACTGCAGCTTGTAACTGCCTAGACATTGCAGTCTTCATTTTAAAAATAATGAAAATCAGATCCAGAAATCATAAAATATAAAGACAAAATAAAATTTGCCAGCTTTAGGAAACCAATATGAGTTATAGGTGCTTGCTTTACAATTAGAGATAGAATGGTTGCCTAAAGGCAACTGTGTAATTTATTAAAGGCACATTTTTATATTTTCATCAACAAATCAAATATTTTGTATTCACTTTTTTTTTGCAATCAGTGGCAAATTATGAATCCTGAAAAATATCTTTCTAAATGTATAAATCTATAAGTCTTATGGTATTGGGGCATTCTCAGACTTCTTACTGGATATGTAACAAAAGATCCACAGAACACAAAAGATAACTGTAAATGAAGCTCTTTACAGATCTCAACTGTGGAATGGTATTTATAATTTTTTTCAAAACACACTTCTGCCAGGCATAGTGGCACTCAAGAGGCTGAAGTAAGAGGGTCTCTGGGAGTTTGAGGCCAGCCTGAGACTACAGAGTAAGTTCCAAGTCAGCCTGGTCTAGAGTGAGACTCTACTTGAAAAAAAAAAAAAAAAAAAAAAAAAAAAAACAAACAAAAAAAAAAAAAAAAACACCTCTTTCTAACCCAAAACATTTTTAAAGTATTTTTTTTTCTTAAATACATAAATGACTGGCACAATGTTCAACACCAAAATTAGACTTTTTTTCTCCCTTTGAGAGAAAGAAGCAGATAGACAGTGGGTGTGCCAGGGACTTCAACCATTGCAAACGAACTCTAGAAGCATGTGCCACTGTTTGCATCTGGCTTGTGTGGGTCCTGGGAAATTAAACCTTTGGCTTTGGCTCTGGGGGCATGCTCCTTAACCACTATGCCGTCTCTCCAGCCCCAAAACAATTTTTAAAGCTCCTATTTAGGACATACCATAAGCTTCCCTGTATATATAAAATATTAGCTCTTTTAATTAATTTACTGATTTCTGTTATCAGGCAATATTGTAGGACAAGGTTTTAAAGTTATATGTGTCCAAAGTTTCAAAATCATTTGTAAGTTCAAAAGCTATATTTTAAGGTGATTTAGTGATAATGTTATCATAAATATATATTTTCAATCATTCTCAAGCCATTCGAACTTCATTATGGGTAGAAATGTGAATTTTAAGCTGTGTTGGCAGGAAGCAAACATATTTTTGCTATTCTGCATCTTACACAACTCCAAATTGTATTTTCTTGCCTATGTCTATCGGGCAGATAGATTGGCACCAGGCAGCAAGCAGTAAGCCTTCTCAAGAGAACCTTAAAAGAGAGCAAGCTAGTGCCTTCCTTATAGACTTCCAAACATCTCTGTAAACTAGAAGATGATTATTTGAGGGAAATTCTCGACTTGTGAGCAAGAGTAATGTTTTCAATTAAGTATGACATGCCACTTTGATTTACCTTTTTTATTGAGATACTGTTTCAATGTTTTAACCTCTATCAACTGTACATTCATTTTTTTCCTCTTATTTAGTGAAATTTGTAATATACCATCATCACTAAAATCATTATGAACTAAAGGTAGAAATCAAATGACACTGCAGTGACAGTACACTTATGAGTAAAAGTTAGATCCTATAAGTGCCAAGACCACTGAAGTGACATGAACCAGCTCAAAAGATGTCCATGAAAACCATTAGTAAGCTTCTTTTATTTAGACATTTAGAAACATCAGCAAATTTAATAATCATCTTGGTACAAATTTCTTTGACCTTGACCTTCTTGTATATTTCAAGATAGTCTAATTTACTAGATTAACACCAGTCCTAATTGATATTGCATTCTATGGAATCAGTTAGACATCCTTCAAAAAGTAAGCAGATAAACATAAATATTTTTCCAATACTTAGAACACAGGGAAGACAGTTGACATTTATTAATTTCTTTCATTTCTTCCACACAATGAAATAAGATATTAAGCATATTGGTAATTGTTGAGACAAATCCATGAGTCATATTGTCACTACTGTACAGAGACCCCAGACACAGGATAGGAAATTAATAAACACTTGAACATTTATTGATACTCTATTTATTGGGTGTGCCAATGATTGATTACAAAGAAAGAATATTGCAAAAGAATACTGTAATTTATTAGACAAATTCTTCACTAGCTAAGTATTTGATCATGGCTTTTATACATAAGAACAACTTCTTTAAATATTATGCCAGTTTTTATAGACATTTGTGCTATAAATAATATAGCTTATGATTTTAATTACTACAGAAAAAAAACATCAGTTGCTCTTCACATTGAATAGCATACTGATATAAACATTGCTGTTTCTTAACTCAGTAAAAGTCCCTATTTAGTCATTTGAAAGTTCATTCCACATGAAATTCTTAATGATTCTGTTAAAAGATGTGTACATGCACGTAGGGTTTTGCATATCATTTTAAGGTGTTTGGGGACTGGTGGGAGTTCCTCTGTGCCCTTCTTTAGACTCATATCACCATAGATAGTGGTAGAGGGGTTTTATGCATGGCAAACTGGGAAAAAATATACAAGATTCCATCACAAATTATCTATACATTTCATGAAGAAAACATAGACTCTGAATCACAATTATTATTATATTCAGCTGACGCTCCATTGGAGGGTTTTCTATACTGAACTCTCTAGGCACTCAACCACTTGCACTGTCGTCTCTTTTGAAGTGAAAGTCTCACACATAACATTTTAAAACTTAACTTTTCCTTTTAGACAGTGTGGTACTTTGAATAGATGTCCCCCAATATATTTAGTGCTTTATTAGTTTCTAGTTTTCATCTGCAGCCACCTGGCTGGAGGCAGTGTCACTGGGTGGATCTTAAGATGTGGTGGTGGGTTTAAGATTTCAGTCTAACGATATACAAAGTGTGCCTAGCTAGAGTTCCTGAGGCGTGCTGGGCTGTGTGGCTTTTGGCTTGTGGCTTTGTTCTGTCTGTGTTTGGTCCTGTAAAAGACAGGCCAGCTTCTTCTGCCATTATGGAACTTCCCCTGGATCTGTAAGCTTCAATAAATATCCCTTCCTCCATGTTGTTGCCTGGTCTGGAAGTTCATCTCAGTGAATCTGAAGCTGTCTACTACAGAGAATATTGTGTTGTGAGCAAAAATTGCAACAGTTCATGTATTCATATAGTGGTGCTGTGTTCAAAGACAAAATAAAAAAAAAAACAAAGTAAAACAAAGGGAGGCTCAATGTAAATGTTGCTACTCACTTCAATAGATGCAAATATGAGTTTTGTTTAAATAAATCTTAAAATTAGAATACACCAAAAAATGAAACCACAAATAGCTATAATAACTTACTGTTATTACCTGAAACCTAGATTCTGTTTCTTAGTGTGGGCTGAATCCCTGTAGACCACCTAGCTGGTTTCTCAGTACACACTGACTGGAGTTGGGAATGAAGCACCTGGGATTGGGCACGCTGTCCGCAGTGATGAATAAATAAGCAAAAATGAATGCAGAGTTAAACAAAATGACAATAATGAATTGAATTAAGTGAAAGTAAATGAATGCCACATCCGTAAAGAGTTGAGTAACTATAATAGTTAACCTTTGTTCACTTTTTACAAACCAACGCGTTTCAAGTAACTGTTGACTGGTTTCAGCTTCAAAGGGAAAAAAGAAAACATTTTATATCTTAGCAAGAGCCCCATTAAAGAAAAGTCAAATAATTCTGACAGTTTAACATGGGAATTACTACAGATCAACAGCTCGCTAAGAGTTTATATCAAGACAAAGAAATGTTGTTGTAGACAGCTCGACGTCACTGGGATGAACTTCCAAACCAGACACAGCTTATAGGAGGAAGGGATTTATTTCAGGCTTACAGATCTAGGGGAAGTTCCATGATGGAAAGAAAAGCTGGCTCCCTTTCACAGATCCAAGCAGAGAGACACCGCCAAACAGCCAGCACCACAAACAAGCAAACCGACAGCAAAACAGCAGGGAACAAGCAGCCAGCCTCAGGGACCCAGGCAGAGCTCTGACCTCTCTGCATACCTTTGACTTGGAAATCCCATCTGCCCCCAGTGATACCTCTTCCAGCCAGGCAGCTGGAAATCCAATTTGTAATAGAAAAACTGAGTCTATTGGGAGATATACATTCAAACTACTACATTAATTATAATCATTTTTGTCCAATTGTTTGATAATCAATGACATTAAATGAGTCATTACTGCTGAGCAATCTCATAGTTCAGCGTGATACTTGAACAACATAAACTTCCCTGGTTTTCTCTTTCTTCTTTCCATGCTTTCTTCCTTCCTTCCTTTCCTTTCTCTTCTTTTCTATTGATGGGATTATGTTTATGAAGATGTCTGTTTATAACAAGGAACAAGCAGTATACAAGAGATCCCTTGTTGGTAATATAACCAGAATCTCCTAAAATTGTTTTCATGAAAATATTCAGTTTTCATGATTTTCCATCCTTCCTAGAAGAGAAGTTTTATCTGGCTGCTTGTTGACATCTTTGGTCACTTTTATAAACTCATAAAACAGTAAAGACAGTTTGTTAAAGCAGCTATGGTTTTATCAAAGTATAAACATTCTTTTAGCTATGTCTTCTTAGGAATATTTTTGGGACAATATGTTAAAAATTGGTACAATTTTTTTTTTTTTTTTTTTTTTTTTTTTTTTTACAAAAAGCTTACACACTTATATGGAAAGGTTTGCCAGTAGAAAAAATGGATGCCATGCTTTCTGAGCTATTTTTAAGAAGACTGAATTTTTGTGAATCTCTCTACAATTTTACTTCTGTATACCCTGTCTAACCTCATACATTACTGTACTGGAATTTACACTGCTTAAACGTGTTACATAAAACTGACAGATCAAAAAAAAAAGAAAAATGACAGATTCAGGCTAATTGACCAGGGTAAAATAATTGATCTTGAAGACAAGGAAATCCACTCAAACCCTATATTCATGTATGCCAGTTTCATCCATAGGCTTGACAGGCTCTGAAATATAAATTAAGAAATAGAAACTATTACATGGCACTTAAGTCCACTTTCCTCACCTAGGCTGTCATATCAAACTAAAATATTTCACTAGTACACTTTTCTCTTCCTCTTCCTTCTCTTCCACAAAGAGCAACACAACACCTAGAAGAAAAATACAGTAAAGAAAGAATTGGTCAGTATAAAGACAAGAACTATTTGTTAAAGCTGCCATAGTAATGTTCATTGTAATGCAATTGTAAAAATACAGCAATAAGATAATGATGGTAAATTGTTTTCATTGCATGGAAATGCATCCTAAAACTAAATAATGCTGTAAAATAATAAAATTAGCTTAAATTATGGGTATTCAATTTTATTTTTCTAAAACACCAGAACTGCAGCATATTAATATATAAATATAATTACTTTAAGGTTATGGAAATAGAAAACAATTTCCTTTATTATAGAACATAAGACATATGGTTAAAAAGTTAAAAAAAAAAGAATATAAAAATGTTTCTCTGTTTTATTTCTTTGTGCAACAAACACTTCCTGCATGCATATGATGTGCCAGACATTATCTGAGGCACCAACTCTAACATCAAACTTTCCTCCCTTTAGAGTTTATATTTTTTTAAGGGAAAGGTGATAAATAAATCCTTACAAGGTAAAACTTATCAGTGGCAAGAAATGTTATGGAGAAGAATTATACATAATAAAAAATACAATAAAGTAGATGTTTGCCATCTACATACAGTGTTGTGTGAGAAGACCTTCTATGAGAAAGAAAGGTCATAGAAGAGCAAGGAGATAGCAGTGCAGCTCTCCTCAGTGAGGGCAGCGCTCATAGACAAAGGAATGGGTCACAATAAGCTATATGTAACAAGGCAAACAAAGCAAAAGAAGAGTATTATATGTGTCCAGACATAAGAGTAAGCAAGGGCAATGACAAGTAAGAGCAACTAAGGTAGAACGCCAAAAGAGTATGCCAATAGCAGCCAAGAGAAAACAGTACTTGAAAGGTGGAGCTGTGCTAAATTTCACTGATATTCAATACTGAGATCCAAGGTATGAATCCTGTAGACAGCAACATCTTCGATGACATTGACAGGATGAATTTTTTCAGTATTTTAGTCGAGTAGCTGCCAGGATGTCTGATCAGTCACTAAGCCCATGTACTTATTTGAGCAAGTTTAACATTAAATGGAAGGAGATGGCTGGGCGTGGTGGTGCATGCCTCTAATCCCAGCACTCTGGAGCAGAGGTAGGAGGATCGCCTTGAGTTCAAGGCCATGCTGAGACTATATAGTGAATTCCAGGTCAGCCTGGGCTAGAGCAAGACCCTACTTGGAAAAAAAAAAATGGAAGAAGGTAAATGAGAGCTGGAATATCCTTATTTGGGTGTGGTGGTTTAATAGCATAAAGTTGCAGTATATTGTCATCTTCAGACTGATCTGGTGGAGCCTGAAAAGTTGTTCGCAGGAAAACAGGGGAACAGCTGACACCCCATTGGAGGGCTTGGCCTTGAATAGGAGCTTAGTCAGCAGGTCCATGATTGTAGGTGTGAGGGTAAAATACATGAGCACATGCACATATGGGTATGTTGATGTGGAGGCAAAATCTATATTGTCTAATGATTAGTGCAGTGGTTTTAGTGAATGAGGAAGCAAAGCTGATACAGAGGGATGGGAATTTGGAGAGTGAATGCACTGTAAAAATGTATGTTTGCTGGGAAGCAATACTGACCTAGTCAACATTATCAGTCACAGATGTACAATAAGACAGAGTTGTGTGTTTTTGTTCACCTAACCTGCTGCTAGGTATTAGTACAGAGTAGATAGAAATTGTGAGTGAATAAGACTGATATTTTTCCAGACTAACTGAAAAAGAGATGAGGAAGTGAGGGAATTGTGAATATTTGCAAAGAATGTGTCAGACAAATGGGATCCAAAATGCTTAAGATGAATAAGCATGGAAGTAAGAATAGGAAGGGAGGAGGAATGATGGAGAAAGGGGAACAATACTGTGTTTTGAGTATAAGTAGAATTAATGCATATGACAGTGCAAGTTCTAGAAAGAGTGAATAACAATAATCAAAGTGAATGTTCAGATGTGAAATCATACAGAAGAGATCCATAATTAATAGCAATAAAAAGAGCCCCAAAAGTGTGTGACTGTGGACAGAAAAAGAAGCATGTTCATATGATCACCTATGTAAATATTGTGGATTTTAAACTTACAAAGAATTAAAACAGGAGAGGTATATTTATTTCATGATTCCACAGGCAAGCTTTTAACAAATTATTGCAAATGACCTAAGCTATGTAAAAGATCATGGCAAGCAGTGATACCATGACAATTTGAGGTTCAAAACAGACTCACATTTAGAGTGTGACCAGAAGTAGGGAAAAATTTCCCACCTTCAGGTCAAAGTGAAATGCAGTTCACAGAAACGAAATTAGCCATCCAGAGAAGGTAAAATCAGGGAGGTAGAATGAATGTTCATTGAATAATTTGCCATTGGAGAATTGGTCAGTAGCATCCCTGGAGTACTAGTTGAAAGGCATTTGGAAATGCTTAAGAATGGGATTTCCATCAGAGCTGTACGAGGTGCAGACGGTTGAGCTAAGAGTTCATCATTGATCACTCAAAAGATGGTGGTGAGGCTACAAGTGTGGCTGAGGAATACAGTAGAGCTGGAAAGAAATATGAAAGGTCCTGATGTTCCTACTCCTCTGAGGATGCTATGGAAGACAGTTAAAAGGGTCAGTGATCTCATCAGAAGCGCTCAAAGCTCTGGTCTCTTAACTTGTTTATTCTTCAGGACTCTGTCCCTCTGTGCCTACCATTGTTCAAAATAAGAGTCTGTGTGCTATTCAGTTCTCTGCAGAAGGTTTCCTATGAATGGTCTTCCTTCTCCAGCTGCCATAGCTTGTGGATCAATGTATCAGACTGCAAGCTTTCAGGCATGTATATTTAGTACATACAATTTAATACAATCATATTTTCTTCTATCTCCCAAGATCCATATGTTCATAGATTTTTTTTATCATGCTCTTTTTAGTTTAAAGGAAATGTTTAATGAAGGTCATCTATGAAAAACATTAATAAATATCTGAATTACTACTGAAGAGGCAGGAAAAAAATTACCCTTCAACCTGCAGAATGATTGTCAAATCAAACCAATGAACCCAAAATTTTGAAAGCATCATAAACAGATATATACCTGCTCTGAGCTTTCTCATCACTGTGACAGAAACTCTGACCTGGGTGGATGATAGGGAGAAATTATTTATTTTATCTCATGTTTTTGGAGAATTCAGTCCTTCATGGCACAGAGAACCTGGCAAGGAAGGGCAGCTCACTTTACGGTGGCCAGGAAGCGGAGAGAGTACCTGAGCTTTAAAGCGTTATTGTTTTTCCCTTCCATTCCATGTTTTCCCAGGCTATGAGATGATGCCACACACATTTAAGTACATCTTTTCTTCTTAAATGTTTTCTGAAAACACACTAAAACAGTCATATCCAGGAGTGGATATTTATCAATACAATCGGGCTGGAGAGATGGCTTAGCGGTTAAGGCGCCTGCCTCCTAAGCCTAAGAACACAGGTTCCAATCTCCAGCGGTTCCAATCTCCAGGTCCCACATTTAGCCAGATGCAGTGACACAAGGGTGCAATGCCACACTTGACCACAAGGGGGCGCATATATCTAGATTTCGTTCGCAGCAGCTGAGAGGCTGTGGGCGTGCCCATCTCTGTCTTCCTCTCCCTCTCTCTGTGTCTCTCAAAAAAAAAAAAAAAAAAAAATTATCAATACAATCAAGTAAACAGGTTAACTATCACAAAATCTACCCTTTGATCTACCCTTTGTCAACTTGACACTCAATTAAAAATTTTTTGTTTGTTTGTTCAAGAGAGGGTGTTATTATACACCTCATGCTGGTATTGAACTTATGATCCACTCGCTTCAGCCTTTTTCATTCTGTGATTACAAACTTATGCCCTGTGGTAGTTTGATTCACGTGTCCCCCATAAACTTAATTATTCTGAATGTTAGTCTCTCCAGCTGATGGCAATTGAAAATTAAAGCCTCTTGGAGACAATGTATTGTTGAGGGCGGGCTTATGGGTGTTATACCCAGTTTCCCTATGCCAGTGTTTAGCACACTGTCCTGTTGCTATTGTTCACCTTATCTTTGCCAGGAGGTTTTGTCCACCCTCCGCTCATGCCATCATTTTCCCCTGCCATCATGGAGTTTCCCTCAAGTCTGTAAGCCAAAATACCTTTTTTTTTTTTTTTTTTTTTTTTTTTTTTTTTTTTTTTTTTTTCCCAAAAGCTGCTCTTGGTCAGGTGATTTCTGCCAACAATGGAAGCCTGACGGCAACAAGCCCCTATTCCATTCCTAACATATTTTAAACCACAGAATTCCACTTCTGATATCTAAATGGGTCATATCCACCTCATAATGCTAAAGCATTCAGTTAATCTCCAAGAATCTGCATAGTCTTAACAGTTCCAGAATTCTTAAAAGTACAAGTCAAAAGTTCTCCCTAAGGCTGAAGGCAAACTCTGAGATACTCTGTAAAATCAAAACCAAGTTATATAATTCCAAAATATAGCATCACAGACAATGCATTCCCATTCCTATAAAGGAGTCATAAGAAAATAGAAAAGCAGGATTGTTTCAAAGCAAGACTGAAACAGGAAAAAGGTTCAATTTTGCATGTCTGTACCTGACATCTAAGACATACGGTGTCATGGTATGAGCTCCCAAGACTTATGAAGCTCTGTCTCTGGCCTTTGCAGTTTGGGCTCCTATGACCTCTTTCTTGAGCTGGCTCTGCTATATCCCTGCAACTTTACTGGCACTTAAAACTTGCTGGAGACTCCACTGTGTTTTTGCCTTAACCTTCTTAGCTTCATAAATTGGTTTCTCAGGGACTGCCTCTAGGGATCCTGATCCTGTCACCTACTGTATAGCTTCCCAGACCTTTCTCTGAAGTCTAAGTAAAAGCCTTCATTACCTCTTGTAAAAGCAGCATCATATGGATGATGCCATGGTTTGACACCAGCACAAACGTTGGCATGGACCCCTTCAGTGATAGCTACAGGGCCTCTAGGGTGCCTGGATGGAAATATGAGGAAACACTTGGCAAGAGAGTTCTGTGTGAACAGCAATCTTCTCAAAGCAGACTTCTAAATAAGTTAAAGCCCTCATACACCTGAGCCTCTGATGGGTAGAGTCCGCATAATTCAGGCAATGTCCCATTGTCCCAATGCAAATGACTTCTTTCTCATGGCCCTAGTTTCTTCAGCAGCCATACTATCCTTAACTCCAACTTTAAATATTTCTTTTCTGGAAAAGCTGTAAGTTTCCCAAATCTTTCTACTTTCTTACTCTACTTCCAATTCCTACTGTAAGCTTGGCTCAAAGAAGTCAACAAGACACAAAACCTGAGGCAGATCTGCCTTCAAATTTCATCCATGACCTTTATATGCTATCCTAGGACATGGACAAAATAAAGACAACATTTTTGTCAAAATGTAAGATGATTGGCCTTTGTTTCTGCTCCCAACAGTTTTCATTCCCATGTCAAACCTCATGAGCACAGGCTGTATGCCCACCTACCTATCAGCATGTTGGGCTTCTGAGCTCTCACTAGAATCTCCCATGAGCTCTGCTTGCTGCATTGTGAACGCTCTGTAGCCCAGTTCTCCAAACGTTCCTCCTTTCCTCCTGCAAAACAGTTGCAGATATTTAAGAATCACAGCCTCAGATTCAGTCATAATAGCCATGCCTCATCTCTGGCACCAATTTTCTCTGTGTTAGTGCTCTTGTTGCTCTGAAAAAAAGACTTGACGGGCTGGAGAAATGGCTTAGCGGTTAAGGCATTTGCCTGCGAAGCCAAAGGATCCCAGTTCGATTCTCCAGGACCCACGTAAGCCAGATGCACAGGAGGCACATGCATCTGGAGTTCGTTTGCAGTGGCTAGAGGCCCTGGTGTGCCCATTCTCTCTGTGTCTGCCTCTCTTCTCTCTCTCTCTTTCTCTCTCTCTCTCTCTCTCTCTGCTTGCAAATAAATAAAATAAATATAAATAGAGAGTTGTCAAAAAAAAAGAATTAAGTGTTTAAAAAAAAAGACTTGACACATTTTAAAGGGAAGCATTCTTTATTCTGGCTATGGAATTATGCATGGGAGAAGCTTGCATCATGATAGCCAGGATGCAGAGAGAGAGTATGCCTATGCACTCAGAGACTCTTATTTCCCTCATTCATTCTACCTGGAAAGAGCCATGGACATTGAGGCAGCTTTTGCCTTTTATTTAAGTCTATATGAAAAATATCTTTTCAGATATACCAACAAGTATGTCTCTCTAATCTCCTGGGGTCTTTCAGTGCAATCAAGTTGCAAATGAAGATGAACCATCACACCTAGAGAGTTAGAATGGAGCACATGGAGAGATAATCTCCCTCCTTAGGTTCCTTTATTAAGACTTATATTAGGCTAGGTCATATAATTTTAATATAATAATAATAATAATAATAATAGAATATTCTATGTGCATATTTCTCCTATACCTCTTTCCTTCCCCATTCATGACCCATGTCCCTCCCATTAGTGTCCTTTGTTCCCATGGACAGTTTCAATTCTATTTTTATGTTTTATACATATATATATTCACGAACAAAATTGAGGCACAAGTTACCTTTCGTGGGAATTTACTCAAGACTTCTTTTCATTCTTGTATTTCCTGTGGAAATGCATACTCTTATATATTAAAGCCATGATGCACAACATTTGCTTGGCCATTTCACCTGTTGTCATGTAACCTGTACCCCACAACACACACTAGTCCATTATGTTCCCAGAACTGGGAACGTTAAGACCATTTGAACCTATAGATAGCCTTCAGCAAACAGCAGGGTGGAATTTGCTTTCTATTTACTACTTTGAAGGGGGGAATGTATGATATTTGTGGTGTGCATATTATATGTGAATTTGTGTATGCTGATACATGTGTCCTGTGCCCGTGTGTGGATGCCAGGGGAACAGGAGAATTTGTCTAATGTCTTCTATCCATCTTCTACCTGATTTCCCTGAGACAGAGTAGCTCACTGAAACTGAAGCTTCCTGTTTGTGTGTGTATGTGTTTCTTTTGTTGATTAGTTGGACTCATTGATCAAGGAGCCACATCAACCTATCTCCACTTCCACTTCAGCACTTCTCTTACAGTCATGTGTGACCATGGCTGGTTTTGTACATGACTTCTGGGTATAAGACTCAAGTCCTCATGTTTAGACAGCAAGTGCTCTTACCCAAGGTCTGTTCTCAGCCCCTATAGTTTACTGTTAGATGATTGCATCTTCATCTACCCCAAACTACATAATGACTAGTAAATTAGGTCAGGTAACATTGGCTAATAATGTCTATTGAATTGAATGTTGTCTTAATATTTAATATCTTAAACCTTTCAATTCTTCAACTGAAAGCATCACATGTTTCATCTTGTGAGTGCCTATATATATATATATATATATATATATATATATATATATATAGAGAGAGAGAGAGAGAGAGAGAGAGATCATCTCATATAGGTGTTCACTAGAGAAAAAGAGTTATGGGCTGGAGAGATGGTTTAGTAGTTAAGATGCTTGCTTGTGAAAGCTAATGACCCATTTTTAACTCCCCAGATCTCCCTAAGCCAGGCATGCCAGGTCATGCACGCACAAGGTCACACATGCACACAAAGTAGCACATGCATTCAGTTGTGTTTAGTAGTTCAGTTGCAATGGCTGGAGGCACTGGTGTGCCAATTCTCTCTCTCTCTCTCTCTCTCTCACTAAGGCATGTGCCACCATGCCCAGAAAAAAAGAAAAGAGTTTTAACTGTACTACTGAAGAGAATACATGTAAAAAGTATTTTGGAAAAATAATAATAAAAACAAAATACTAAAGTATAACTTAAACCTATGTTTTATTTGCAACAATTAAACATGGTTAGCAAATTATAACTTCTCAATGTAAGATAGGTTTTATTCCCTTGACTTTGCCATTTGTTTTGAATCTTTTAGCTTGCTTGACTTGTGAGAATTAAGTATGAGTTTTGAAAAAAAAGGCTTAATGTGGCCAAATTATTACAAATTTTTAAAATTTATCTCAGTTGTGATTGATGTGCCCAGAGGAATGGCAGTTCCATCTACTGAGATGGTCGAGTGTCTCTGAAATAGTGAAGCAAAATTGAAATTGCTATGGATGTTTCCTGAAAATCCTCGGGAATCTCTTTAGATGCCTTGACATTGACTTACGAGAGAGTCTGTGCACCCAATTACAAACAAAGTTAGTTTATAATGTCCCAGATAGAAACTTTTTGAATGATTGCTGCAGATTTTACAGCTCTTTTCAAAACGAAGCTGAACCATAGCAGAAGGAAATATGAAATACTGCTATTCTCTATGTATACATGCCAGAGATATTGGGGAGGGGGAGTATTATGCCACTGCCATTAATTAACCAGACATATGCAAATTTCAGTGTTGAACTGGCATGTTGAATGTTTTCTAGTTTTTAGTCCCCAAGCACAAAGGGTAGGGCAAGAAAAAGTGCTCATCTGAAATGTGTGTTGTTTTACAAACAAGTACTGGTCAGTTTTTATAATAAAAATTTTGCTGGGATCTAGGGTATATGCCTGATAGAAATGCTTTCCCAGCATGCCAAAGGCCCTTGTATCCTTCCCAGTACTGGAAGATATATATGTTCATGCACATGTGTCTTTGTATATGGAAAAGAAAAATCTGTATTATTTTAGCAGATGCTTATGAGAAAATTGTTGCTATTAGACAGGGTTTTTTTTTTCTTGTTCTTTTTGATGTTTTTGGTGAATTTTGATCAAAGGGGATGAAGAACCCCATCCCAAATCCTTGCTTTTCAGCAACAAGCATTGAAAGTAAATTATAGTGCGTGCCTCTGTTGTTCTTTGTTGACTAGCACAGTCTTTAAGGTGAACCAGAGAAGCCACATTTGTTATCATGGGTACTAATTTGCTACCTGAAGGGCAACCTCAGTTTGCGCTTCCATTTCCAAAAAGAATAAAATGGGTTGTGAAACCATTAGAAGGTGTATTAATTAATGTGAGGTTCATTTTTTTTAATTTTTCTCTAAAATATATGGATGCTTGAATGAACTCAAAGGTTCTATGATGAGGAAAAAAATTTTAAATAGCAATTATGGCATTTTTTATTTCAGCATATAAAGACAAGGAAATGTAATGGTTTTAATAATTAAGGATGCAGACTAATGCACAAATTTTGCAATACTAATAAAAACTTCCTGTTATCATCTCTAATTTTTTAAGAATGAAGAAGGCATTTTCTGAAGTCACTTCTGAATGGTGGATCTGTTCAGCCTCAGGATTTGATAATAACATTTCCATATTGCAGAAAGAAAGAAAGAAAGAAAGAAAGAAAGAAAGAAAGAAAGAAAGAAAGAAAGAAAGAGAGAGAAGGAGGGAGGGAAGGAGGGAGGGAGGGAGGAAGGAAGGAAGGAAGGAAGGAAGGAAGGAAGGAAGGAAGGAAGGAAGGAAGGAAGGGGGAAAGAAAAGAAAAAAATAGGATTAAAAATTTAGCAAAATCTACATTTCCCAGTCAGGAAATCCAAAGGTTAAGTGCTACAGAACTTGACCTAAGAGAGAGAGTTTGGTCCCCTTTATAAGACCTGAGTGTAAAGAATAAAGACAGCATTTTTCTTCTTCTCTTTTTTAAAGAAGCCACATGTAACGTTCTCTGAGTTAAGTTTTACCATTCATAATGAATGCAGTCTCGCCATTCAAATGCGACCATAAGTACACAGAAGATAAGAATTTAATTAAATGTAGATTAAAACCAAACAGGAAAACACACTAGCTGATAATTTTATCCCCTCCTCTGGCCATATTTTTTATACTTCCTTCTTGTTCTTCTTTGGGCTATAGCTTATCAACATGCCGATAGTACCATAACTCATTACATCTGATGGTGCAGGCTCTGTACTTGGGTGTTCAAGGTACTTAAAATGCAAAGCATGTAAATGTCTCTGTTAAGTATAGCAGTGTGGTAACACTGGTGAAAAGGAAGTGGCTCTAAAGGAATCTGTAGTCCTCTAACAGGACTATTAGGACTTCAGAGTGAAACCAGTTCATATATTCACACATATGTGATGTGGGTTAACATTTTGTGGTTGAGCTCTTTTAGCAGTGTGCAAGTTTAAATGACAATCAACTTGCTTAGTTTACATCAGTGCGGTAGCTTGGAAAATGACTTTTTCCCCCTCTATCATTGACTATAATTATAGCAACAATGTCTTTGTACTTGAACAATGTTCTCATTAACATACCAAACTTTTTCTGATTTAATTTGACATTATTTAATTTGAATCTCTTGGGATTGGTAAGTTACGTCCAGGCAATAACAATAATAAAAGTTGGAGGGGATAAAAACTTAGTTTTTGAGACATTGTGTGTATGTTATTAAGTTGAATTATTTACTGAATATTGTTCTACCATTGTTTACAATAATGGTAGGAGTAAGCCATTGTAAAAGAAAGTTCTAGACCAAGACCAATGATTTTAAGTATTTTATTTTTAAAATATTTTGTTTTTATTTATTGATTGATTTGAGAGAGAAAGAGGGAGAGAGAGAGAGAGAGAGAGAGAGAGAATGAGTGTGCCAGGGCCTCCAGTCACTGCAAATGAACCCCAAATGCATGTGCCCCCTTGTGCATCTGGATAATGTGGATTCTGGGGAATTGAACCTGGGTCCTTTTGCTTTGCAGGCAAATGCCTTAACTGCTAAGCCATCCCTCCAACTCTAAATATTTTATTTTATTTTTTATTTATTTGAGAGAGAGAAGAGGAGAGGAGAGAGAGAATGGGCATGCCAGGGCCTCCAGCCTCTGCAAACAAACTCCAGATACATGTGCCACCTTGTGCATCTGGTTTATGTGGGTCCTAGGAAATTGAACCAGGGTCCTTTGGTTTTACCAACTAGTGCCTTAACCACTAAGCCATCTCTCCTGCCCAGGCACAATGATTTTAAATGTGAAAGAAAATATGGGTCTGGAGAGATGGCTTAGCAGTTAAGGCATTTGCATGCGAAGCCAAACGTCCAAGGTTCTATTCTCCAGGACCCATGTAAGCCAGATGCACATGGTGGCACATGTATCTGTAAGTTCATCTACAATGGCTGAAGGCCCTGACATGCTCATTTACACACGATCTCTCTCTCTCTCTCTCTCTCTCTCTCTCTCTCTGTATCTGCCTCTTTCTCTCTGTCTCTCAAATTAAAAAAAAAAAATGAAAAATTTAAAAAAGAAAACATATATTGGTTCTGTTAATATTAGACTTAAGTTTGAATAAAAATGCAGTCTTCATGGTGAAATCTTCAATTTTAAGCACTTGTAGAGCATAACAATTATTTACATATTTATGTGCTTATCTAAAACATAAAGTATCATGTGCTTGGTTAGGGGTTTTGTTATTGTTCTTTGTTTTGTTTGGTTCTGGATTTTTTATTTTCTGGTTTGCCATCAGGCATGAAATGGTGAGGGCCTTTTGAAAGGTTGAATTAGTTATTTCAATATGTGGGATTGCACATGTGCAAGCCTGTGTGTGTGTGTGTGTGTGTGTGTGTACTTGTTTTGTTAGACTTTTTTTGTGTTACTTGTTTCATACTAATAAAAAGACTTCTTCAACTTGCCTATCTCTTTAAAATGCCTAAGTTTTTAAAAATGAAATGTTGATGATCTTGACAGTTTAAAGTATTGCTGTGATCCACCACTTTGTTGCATTGTCACATGATCCCTTTGCATTCTAATGATGGCATAGCTACAGGTTTTGTCTAGTGCAATAATAGGATTAACTCAATTTGAAAGATTCCAGAAACTTCATCTTCTAAAGAAATAGCGTCTAATGTGATATGGTAGATTTATAATTTCTTGCTAAATTCTCTTAAACATAAAAATATAACAAGGGAAATAGTTTTTATGTCTATATATTTATATTTGTGTAACATGTAGGTGGCCAACTAGCAGATGGCAAAAGATATCAGGGTTGCTTTGAACAATAAGCCTAATAAACACCCTTTAATTAAATATAAATTTAAGAGCCAAAGGGGGGAAATCATTTCTGTGCCACTTGCATGGATCCCCCCTTAACACAACTCTTAGATTCTTTCCTGTTGAGATGCTCTAGCTAGCTCCTGCTTTCCTTGGAGAACATGCGTGGCATGTTCTGTGTCTTGCTAAACACAGTAAGGTTGCTTTTTAACATGGAAACGAATGAGAGAGCTGACGCAGGGTGAGAGAGACAAGGAAAATAGTGGAGGATATAGGTGAGAAAAGGGGGAGAAAAGGGTCATCGAGAGAAATAAGTTGGAAAAAGAAGGAAGGGAAGGGAAAAAAAGGAATTTAACTATCCATAAATGCAATGATCTCTTTTTTCTTCTATTTTGTCAGGCTAGGAACAATGCTAGTAATGAAAAAGAATAGGTGAACATAACAAATTTTGAGGGGGAGAAAAATTACAGAAGTTGGCATTTGTTAACTTTTTCCTGGAACACAGCAATGGGTGACTAGGTCAAAAATTCATATTTGGTAATACTTTGTCAAGAGCAAAGCAGAAGGAAAATACTTAATACCTACAATGTGATGAGACTTGACGTTATTTAATTGAACTCTCTGAAAACCCCTGTACTCTGAATTGTATCTATGCAGATTCAGACACTTGCATCTCAGGGAATTTGAGTACCTCAATTATCACCCCAAATTCATAGATTCTAGAGTGGTATGCAAATAAGAATTTCTTGGCTGTATGACTATACTCCCTTGTTTCTGGGGGAAGAAAAACCCCAGCCGCCTCCAATGGTATAGTTTTAGTTAGTAATATATGTATTTCATCTGGAGTATTGTCAGTTATTTTTAATTCTATACCAACTATTATGAGCTGAAGATTTTCTTAAATTGTATAATTATTAGGCAAAATTGTATTCTACATTTTCAGATCATATTTTTCAAAGACAGTGAAAGTAGTTTGTAATATCATTAAGGAAAATTTGAAAAATGTCTTTCTCAGTGATACTTTCAAGAAATCATCTGTTTTCAAAATGTTTCATAATTGAGGTACTTTAGTCCATTTACTTTGCATGTGTAGTTTAATGGTTTGCTCAGAGAAGTTGAACTGTTTTTCTTCAAGCTGATATTGAGCAAGAGTAGCGCTCACGGTTTTGTCAGATTCGGAAGAAGAGAATGGGTACAGCAAAGTGCTTTTCCTGAAAGGGAAATTGGTGAGATGCATCTTAGAAGCAACTCTCACATTTTAAATGTAAGTATAAGTCCAGTTTGGGGAGAATATAGTAAAAGGATTCTCGTGCCAACCGGCTTACCCTGGAGCTTTGGCTCTCACTACAGGGGTATTCTAATAGCACTCTTTGTCTCAGGAAGACTGTGTACTTAGCAAAGCCTATAATAGCCAAATTATCAGTGTAGCATGAGAACGTAGAATCTTAAGTGAAAATAACATAGTTTTTCCACTCAAAATTGGTTTATTTCTTCCAAGAACCCTCTGTGCTAACTAGATATAAGTTAGTAAGACAATATGAAAAATGTTCCCCTGCCACTAGCCACACTGTACAGACTTTAAAAATTTTGCTAATGCTCTAAAGTACAAACCTGATTCATTTCTACCTTGATGAGCTGTGTTATTGTTCTGCACAGAAACTGAAAAATTTTTAGGAGTCTAGCTCATCAGGATAGAAGCATATGTGTTTCACATAATTAAGTAACAATGGTAAAAGGAATTTAGAAATTAAAATTTTGAAATGCTTCTATTCATGTGTACAATGGCTTTAGTGGTTAAAGTCAGATTGGATGAAGTGCATGTTACATCGTTAAAAAATACCACACTCTTCCCGGGAATGCTTCAATGACAGGTGTAGCCATTGGAGCCGTAAGCATATACTCTGACCTCAAGACTTGCAATCTGCTACAGTCTGTGGAGCTCAGACTGCAGAGTCAGAATCACAAAAAAAAAAAAAAAAGAGAGAGAGAGAAGCAAAGAGAGTGGGGAAACTTCATCTTACTTACTGCACAAAATGGTTTTCAACGTCATATTGATATAACATTTTAAAAATAAACTAGAAATGAACATCTTCATGTCTGCTTATTTCCCCTTTCACTTTCTTAAGCACCAAAGGAAGTTATGAGCAATGGAAGCTGTGTTTATACAGCTTTGTAACTGGATGGTGATGTGCTATTTGACCTTAGGTAGATGGTTAGAGAAAATAGTTCTTCAGCTGAGTGTCTCCTAGTAATAGTTGCAGCTGGGTTCTTGCTGCATCTAGGATTTAAATGGTTTGCCTTAATGACCAGTGCTCCTAATACTTGGAATTATGCAAAAGATGAAAATAAAATTAGCATTAGTAGAATGCATACTTCTGAAATACACTTGTTATTGCATCTTGTAGTTCTCTCCAGGGCATTATTTTATGTGTGGCTTTGCTCATATTTCCAATTTTGTCTAATTCTCAGTCACAATTTTTTCATTATAATCCACTGATGACTTTATTTTTTTTCATTCCAGTGACCATTATTTGAATCATAAAAAAATGCATTACTATATTCATAATGCACTGCTCATGTGACAGTTTTTGAACTTTAATATTCTTTTCTGTAATGTGCCGGCTTAGCAGCCTATAAAAGAGACATATTGTTTGTAATGTTTCTTACCCACAACAAATGATGTGATTCCGGGGTTTATGAAATGGCAATAGTTTTCTAAATTTGTGATTCTTCTGTGTTCTGTCGTCAAAAACAGTTGTACATCTGCTCGGCACAGACTTTCTGAGACTATGAACTTTAATTGAGGAAAAATAATGAGGGTTCAGGGACCACTGATACAGAGTTGTGTGCAAAGCAGGTGTCCTGCTGCCAGATCAATGCATTATTTACTCCTTTGTCATAAACAGGAAACAGTTGGTTGCTTGTGGTGACTACACACATATTTTAAAGCCCATATATATATTTTTCTCCTTCCCTGTCAATGTGGAACATTTAAATACTGCTTACTTTATCAGTTAGCATAGCTACATAGAATGAGCGATCAGCCCTTGTTCTGTTATAATCCTGAGCACCTCACCTAAAATGAACTTCAGGAGGAATATCTAGGATGCACATATCCTATGCACTTTCAACCTCACCTTCCTAATTCATCTGGTCGTAGTCATAAACTCTCTATATAATTGTCTAAATATTGTTCGGCCTCTCTTTATAGGCATTTGCATCTAAAAAGCTTTTCCCTTAAATGCATGGGGAAATTTAAAATACTAATTGTTGATACTTTGAAATTTCATTAGAATAGCGAAACCATTTGTCCATGCTTTGCAAACTACCCAAGGAGGATTTTCTTGTGACATAATTGCTGGGGACGGTGCAAAGCTCACTATAGTTTTTCTACATGCATTAAACAAACTCTCCGAGATCTTAGAAGGCAAGTGTCCAAAACACCTGAGCATAACCATCCAGGGTAGTAGGGTCATCCAAATTGGGGGGGGGGGGGACCATGCTCCTCCCTCAAGACTTCTTATTAACAAGAAACAAAGAGGCTCTGCTAAACCTGAAATGAGCTGCACTTTCTACCACAAAGGTGTGCCTTTTTGTTTTCCTCATGATATGCTGTGAATCTCATAAAGCTTGTAATTTTTCAGGGGTTTAAATTATAATGATGAATTTTGTAGTGTCAAAGTTTGGTTTCCATTGCTTGGACATTGAAGACCACTGGAACGACACCCTAAAGGCCAGCATATTGATATGGTCCAGGAATCCCAGAACACAGCAAAGCTGAGGCAGGAGACTGCAAATTCAGCCTGACTACAGAAGGAGATCCTATACATGTGTGTGTGCACGCACGAGCTCACATATTCATGTATGCAAGTAAATGTGTGCACATATGTGTGCAGGTATGAGTGCACCTGTGTGTGTTTGCATTGTTCAGGTCATAGAAACCACCTCAGATGCTCAGATGCCATTCTTCAGGTGCTGTTAAACACTTTTTTTTTTTTTTTTTTTTTTTGAGTCAAGGTCTCTTACCAAGTAAGTTATACTGGCTGGCCAGTGAGCCCCAGAAATCCACTTGTCTCCATTTCTCCAGGCCTAGGATTAAAGCAGTCACTACCACATCCAGTTTTTTTTTTTTTTTTTTTTTAAATGAGTTCTGTGAACCCAACTCCGTTATGCATGCTTGCAAGGAAATACTTCACCTATTGAGCTACCTCCCAGCTTAAGACCATGTTGCGAATACAGAAAGAAGAGAGAAAGAAACACAGAGATTGGAACTTTATACACAGAGCCCACCTATGGACTCCTCTGAAGCCTCAAGCAGTTCATACACATCTCACCTCTCAATCACAAGTGTCACAACTGAACTTGCTCCAGGGACTTTAGTTTCGTAACAAATCTCTCCAATTCCTTTCTGAATTGAGATTCCTAGTGGAGGTGTGTATAGTGTAAGAAAATACTCCCAGGAGAGAAAAAGCCAATGCACATTTAGTAAAAAGTAACTTCAATTTCTAAACTGTATGATAAACTTAAATTCATTAAATAATTAGTAACAACAAAGCACATATTTTAAAAGTGACATTTGATATACTGCTTCATTATTTTCAAAGTCTGAAAACTCAAGAAACAAATTTGGAAATGTATATTCACAGAGAGAGAGAGAGAGAGAAAGAATGGGTGTGCCAGGGCCTCTTGCCACTGCAAGCAAACATGAGACCCAAGCACTACATTGTATATGACTTTACATGGGTTCTGGGGAGTTGAACAAAGGCCATCACGCTTTGCAAATAAACACCTTTAACTTCTGAGACATCTCTTAAGATCCCTGTATTGTTTTTGTTTTTTAGGCAGGTTCTCACTCTAGCCCGGGCCTACCTAGAGCTCCTTCTGTAGCCCAAGCTGGCCTTCAGCTGATGGCAATTCTCCTAGCTGAACCTTTCCCATGTTAGGATTACAGGAATGAGCCACCTTACCCAGCTTAAATTTGTATTTTTCTTACTGATTATGTATTCATTACTCCATCCTGTAGTAGCAATGCATTCCAGCAACACAAAGTGGTTATAAACTATCAGTAAATATAGAAATTAAAATAATACCTAAATTCCTATTTGTATCAAATATGCTCTTAGTTTAATGTGTACTTCTTCTTTTTAAAATTTATTTTTATATTATTGACCATTTTGAATTAAATATAGAATTCTTATGTGAAGATTGGGTGTGGTACTGCTGTTTAAACAAGTACTCACCCTTCATGTAGATCTTGTACCACTGTAAACAATAGTTATATGCCATTTTAAAATAGCTACTGTTAGATTTTTCATTCCTGCTTTCTTAAATGTTTTGTGAACACAACTTGGTATTTTCTTCTTGTTTTACAATAATAAAGAAGTTATGTAAAGCTTAGTATTCCATCACTATTATAGAAATAAGGACCTGTGAAATTCACTTTTCCTCCCAATAATATGGGTGGGGATTATTTTTTTAAGACCAATCAATTTCCCTTGAGAACAAAAGCTAGAATGGGAATGAAGAAAGATCACATTTATAATGAGGGATATGGTTGTTTCATTTCAACTGGAGAAAGGTTTCAAATTAAATGATGCAATTTGAAGTTATTTAGTTTATAAGGAAGTGCTCAATTTTGGATATATTTTCAAATGATCAAGTAAAATATTTCTCAGGCCACTATCTTGAATATATGTACCATCCGAAGTAGAATTAGTCATTCATAAACATGTACTTTATTCCAGAAAACAGGAAGTAGTGGGCCCAGGCTGCTGTGTTTTGATATACCATGTAGAGATGGAAAGTTCAAGAATAAGAGACATCAAGGAAAATTCTCTGAATAAGTGACGTCAAGAGCCAAGTCTTTATCTAAGCATCCTGATTTCCAGAGATAAACATTTTGCCTGAATGGCTTTTCTGTGACCTGTCTTGCTCTATTAGATTTAATTTCTCAAAAAGAACAAAAGAAATGTGAATTGTAAGAGAAAAGTGGTGATAATATTTTTAATAAAATAAGGCAAAGTGTATGGTTTTGCTGTTACTGTTTTCATGTTTGCAAAGAAGTATCTGAGTGATAGCAAAAAATAAAGCCAGGATTTGTAAGGTCAAACATGACTGTTCTGAAATTGTCCCTGGCTGTAACAGATAAAATAACTATTCTTAAGAGGAATTCTGTAATAGGCAAATAAGTCTGTCATAAATGCAAGCCTGAGTGTAGCTCATCTTCAATGTTTTGTGATAGTCTGGAG
Source organism: Orientallactaga sibirica (assembly GCA_036365145.1). Lineage (NCBI taxonomy): Eukaryota > Metazoa > Chordata > Mammalia > Rodentia > Dipodidae > Orientallactaga > Orientallactaga sibirica. The sequence continues at coordinate 73,646,473 of JAEOAD010000003.1, forward strand.
AGAGAGTGTGTGTCTATTGTAACAAAGCAACTCCTGCAAAAGCAATAGCAACAACTAACGCTGTTTTAAGGATTTTGTTACATATTAATGTGGCACAATACAGTAAACCATTGTTGCTTTCAAAATGAAACTTGATTTCCTAGGAAATAAAAATTCCATTAAAAAGAATTTAAAAGTCTTCATAAGGATTTTATTGACATAGTAAAAACTTATGTCCTCACTGAAGTTTTGAGCCTTCAATAAAACCTTTATGTCAAGAATTACCCTTACACACGGAGAAGAAAGGACGCGACAAGCACTTCAAAAATGCCATTTTCATAATACCTTCTGATGATTATGGGTCTCTTTTTTCTGTAAAGTTCTATAGAGAATATATTTTAATTAGTTTCCACTTGATACCACTTCATGCACACTGACCACTCTGACCTAATGTGTGATCATATAGAATGCATTACAAAAGAACTGGTCATTTGAATGCTTTAATATAGCTTTGTATTAATGTCAGACATCATTTAGACAAGGCATTAAAAGTGTTATTTTAATGACTGAAGTGCAGTGGGTAGAAAAGGCTTAATCTTTATAGGAAAAACAATTTCAATTAGTGCTAAAATATTAATTTGTTGGTGCCACTATATACTCTAATGTAGTTGGCTACAAAACATTATGAATAATACATTACCAGAATCCACTTGTCTTGTGATATAACACTGCCTTAAAAAATACAATGGTTTCTAATTTTATGACCACCATGATTCAGTGAAAATTAAAAGTAAAAAAAAAAAAAAAACTTGATCCCTTTTAATGTAGGAGCTTTTTCTCTATCCTTTCCCCAAAGGTAATTTGTTAGGTTATAAATAAAGTATGCAATCTCTGGCTAGTAAGATATTGAATAGGTTTTAAACATGATATGGCTATCAGTCCTAAAAATTTAAGAGCATTTTTATTTATTTGTTTACACTGTGAGTATAAGATATTCTCCCTGGAAACAATTTGTCTCACTGTGGAAAGTGTGAAAATATGAGAACAAAAATAACTGCATACCTTAATCCGACTATTGTGTTCCTGGGAATTAGAGATGTTGCTGTTCTGGCTTTTAGTCTCCTTGAACATCTCCCCATAGCCTTATCTTTCTGTTGTGCCGGCTGTTTATTGCAACATCTTGGCACTGTTTTTCATGACTGTGCATGTGGCCCTTGCTTAAGGTATGGAAGAGCCACATAGGTAAAAACCTTGAAGCCCTGTGGAAAGTAAGCTGACTTTCCCTGCAGCTAACCAAACATCTGTGATGCTGCCATAGAATTTGCAAGCACTTCTCCACAAGGTGAAATACAGGTGCCTAGGAATTGCTTCAACACTATACTCACCAGGGCTCGGGAGTTTGCTCAGTAGTTAGAGATGCTTTTTTTACAAAGCCTGCTGGCCCAGGTTAAGTTCCTCCGTCACCTATGTAAAGCCAGGCAGTCTTTCGCAGTGGCACATGCGCATGCATAAACACACACACACTTAAGAACAATTAAAAAAAAAAAAAACTACATCCACCAACACAAAGCATTTGTTTCTTGGCTTGAATAAAAGCTGCTGTCACACAACAGCTCAAACAACTAGGTGAAAAGCAAAAACCTTTGTTGACCAAAGATTTCATGTACCCAGACATATGTCCCCAAGCAAATAAAGTGGGGACAATGACATTCGTGTAGGTAAACCTCACTAGCAGAGCAGGGATCCCACTTAGCCTGATTCTCAAATATGTAGAAAGTAGGTGTATTTTCATATAACACTAGCACAGTTTCAGAGTGAAAAGAGGAAAAGGCAGAGTTTTATAAAGCCAAGCTGAGCCACACCAAAGCAGTTTCTGCACTAGGTAAAGGAGGCTTTTGTGGTACATTCATGCAGCAGTTGGCATTGGCAGTATTGCAAAAAGAGATGTATTCTGTTGTGCTCTGTTTGATCAAGTGCTAAACCCGTGTGATCAATAGAGAGACAGATGTCGGGTGCAGATGGCGATGCCGTGATACCTGGGGCAGCGCGGGCCTGCCAGAATGACAGAATGGGAACAGGGAAGAGCAGCAATGCAACAGAATGTGACAAATGAAATTAGGGTTTATACTAGTCGATAATTTACAGCTAATACAAAGTGACAGAATTTTTCCGTATCCAGTATATTTTACTTCCAGTAATGCTATAGCCAATAAAGGCATATTTCATGCAACATAATAAAATGAAAGCTGTAGGGAAATATAGTCCAACCACTTTTATTATGTTACAACTTTTAAAATTGATCCCTGAGAGAATACTAATAGCATGCAAGTCTTGTTAGAGCAATGTCTAAAGGCATTTTATCTGCAAATTTGTAGAAGGCCTATCACTTATTCTCATTGCATATTACACTTAAAAATTGAAGACAAATAGTAATGCCTTAGTGACCAAACTACATATGATTTGTTACAAAAGGCCTAATATGGAAGATTCATTTAGCCTGCTTATAAAAAACAATGATTAATTTCAACTTTTTAAATAAACATTTTAATTTTGCCTACCAGTGGGAATACATTTAAGCAGCCACCTGTGTAATTAAAAAGGAAAATCAAATACGTAATTTAAAATTGTCTTTGTATCCAAGACAAAAGCCATAGTTGACACATTTGGAATCTATGTTATGACTATAATTTAGAATGCATTGAGAAATTCCCTGAAGTGACTTTTGTGATGATAGTGAATGAGTCTATTGATGTCCTTATGATTCCCAGTAATATTCCCACCATAGTTTAAATATGTTCTTATATATATTCTGTAGCCACCTGCCAATGGTATGGGAATGGTGTAGGATGGATGCATCATGCCAACCCTGAGAAAAACTATGTGATTTTGTTTGCTTTTCATCACTTTCACTTCCTGTGATTCTCTTCATCCTTCTAGGCTGCATGTGTTCTGAAATTATGCCACGCGTAAACGAAAGTGACCTCACAGAACTCCTACTCACTCTCAGACCCAGCTCCACACCCACATCCCCATTGTTCAGAAAATCACTGCGCAAAGAAGTCCTAGTGAAACTGCCAGCACTTTTGTAAGCATATCCAAAGGAGCTGTAGATATGAATGACCATAGTCCAGGATGGCATCATAAAAGGTTATGGGATGAGTGTACTGGAATTTCCTTACACTTCGACCAAGTATTGGAGAGCAATACCCACAACTACCTATGACAATGACAAATTAATAATATGAATAGGAGGTGATCCATGCCTGCTGCAAACTCTCCTAAGTGCCTATTTGATGAGCAACAAAGGAGATTCAATGCATCTTCTTCTGCAGAAATAATCACTACCGTTCATTGGTTCTAGTGGAGACAACAGTGAAAGCAGACAAGGTCATGCTGCTCAGTGCAGTTCAGAAAAAGGGGGTAGCGTTTCCTATCTGAGATAATATTTGGCAACTGAAAATTGTGTACACAAAATCACACAAAATCAACTTCTCTCCCTCCTCCCTTACTCCCTCTGCATTTCTCTCTCTCTCTCTCCCTCCCTCCCTATCTCTTCCTGCCTCTACTGTCTGTGCACATAATAGTAGCTACTCTTTTATACTACTTAGGCTAAATTATGTCTATTATCCATGGCTGTATCATAGCTGAAGCTAATCTAAACTTCAATAGAAGTGCTTTCTGCAAGTAAATCCAAGGCTATGGCAGTAGCATTCAACATACTTCAACATGAATTATGCTTTGAGAGTTAATATTGCAGCTGTTCACTTGATTTTTTTTTTCTTTTTTTTTTTTTTTTTTTTTTTTTTTTTTTTTTTTTTTGAGGTAAGAGTCTCCCTCTAGCCCAAGCTGACCTGGAATTCACTATGTAGTCTCTGAGTGGCCTCAAACTCATGGCGATCCTTCTACCTTTGCCTCCCAAGTGCTGGGATTAAAGGCATGCCCCACCATGCCCAGCTTTCACTTGATGTATTAAAAAAAATTATTTATTTATTTATTTATTTATTTATTTATTTATTTAAGAGAGGGAGGGAGGGAGGAATGAGAGAGGAAGTGGCAGACAGAGGAAATGGGCATTCCAGGCCTCCAGTTACTGCAAATGAGCCCCATATGCATGTGCCACTTTGTGGATTTGGCTTATGTGGGTACTGGAAAATCAAACCTGTGTCCTAAAGCTTTATAGGCAAGTACTTTAACCACTAAACCATCTCTCCATCCCATTCACTTGATTTTTAACAACAAAACATCTTTATGTTTCAGGAGCATCATTGTTCACTTTTGGTGGTGCAGAAATCCACAACCTTGAATAGATGTTTAATAAGCAGACCAGTTTCATTGTGCATTCCTGAGTTATTTCACTCCACCAAATATGAGAGTGATTATAGAAAGCTAGGGAGGTATGTAGCTTGAATCCTCACACAGAAAGCATGGCTTGTGTGTTGTGTATGCATAGGATATTCATGACAGGAGTCATCCTGACCTGCAACCATGATAGAAAACTCAAACTTGATAGGAAGGAACTTCCTGTTCTGGGTAAACAGGAGTATCTGTATTTGGACCATGGCATTCCTTCCAAAGGCATTTTATTTTGCCATTTTGTAGAGGCAGGCTGGAGGTTAGTATATAAGAGTTTTGTGAGATTCTTAGTTGTGATGTAGCTCATTTCACACATAAATATGAATATGCTTAGATGCATAGAAAACATACACTTGTATTGTCAACGGTTTGACATGTCTATTCTAAAGACCCATATAACATGTAGCAGCAGTACATATTGGCATTTTATAGCATCTGTCAAATATGGTTTTCCAAGAAAAGAAAACGAGGTCCATAAAAACAAGATCAACTTCTCACAATTACTGTATTACATGTTTTGTACCACGAAAAGATCCAGTTCTCTTGGTTTTGCCATCAAGATCAAAGGTAACAGGATGCGAGTGGACCTAGGATCTTTGACTAAGACAAGACTATTTTCCACAATATCAGCCACATATATTCTTCATGATGACTCTCTTCATAGCCTATGTCTTTTCCTAATTTTTTTTTTACCACTGTAGACATAATGACATTTTACTCCCCAATCTTCAAGCCAGTGACATCATATGATTCAGCTTGACACATGGACTGTTTCTGAATAATACAACTTATGGGGGGGGGGTGAGTGTGTGTGCAGGATCATTACCAAATTGGGCAATATATTTCTTTGGTCAAGGAATTTAATATTTTATTATTAGAAGGGATAACCCTAGTAGGTATGATAAAATGGTGGATGAAATCAGACATGGTTGAATTCAATCTTGAATTATTTTCACTCACCATGACCCTTTTTAATTTGCTTATTGCTATGTAAGGACAAAGCTTTGTCTAGGTTTATGATTATTTCCAGGAATGATGAGATTCATTCATTTGGCAAGTTTTTAAGTTTGTCTACATGCTCTGGACACTCTAAGAGCTTTATAGGATATGATTATGAGCTAAGCAGATAGGACTTATTTTTTTTCCTCAGCATCAGCAAGTGAGACTGAACTAGATGAATTCTACAAGGCACCAATGAGTAGATATTATCTAGGGAGAGTGCCAGGGCTTATCTAGGGAGAGTCAGAGTGTTGAACAATGGAATGTACCCCATGCTGCACGGTCATGGAATGTGTTCCTGATGGATAAGAATGCCCTGTACTGTGGAGAGAGCATTGAACATACAGAAGGAACAGCCTGTGCGAAAGCCTTGGACCAGAAAATCCATTGTCAGTATACCCAGTGCACAGAGGTAGCAGGAAAATCATATGCAGGAGAAAGTAGTCAGTGAGTTAGAAGGGGGTTGTTCCTTTCAAGGTAGGTCAAAATACAACTTTTTATGTTTAAGAAATTAAAAAGAAGGCAAAGTTGTATGTTGTATGAATAGTGTTGAGGCATCCCTGAAAGAAGCCCAATGCTTAGAACCATTCCCATCATCATGCAAGAATCTATAACCTAAACTGTAACGCATGACATTCAGTTAATCACCATGATTCATATTTAAAACAATAAGAACACACTGAATTTTATTTTCCATGTGCAGACTCTAGCCCTATAAAAGTCATGCCATTCAGGAGACAAGGAGACAATCCACAGGGGAAAGGTTTGGGTGTGTGGTTTCAATTTCATAGTAATAGTTTGTTATGTTGTTTAGATTTTGTTTGTTTGTTTTAAAGCAGGCAAGTGAGACTTTGTTAGGGGCAATGTTACCAAAAGATATATTTGAAAAGGAGCATACCCAGATTTCTACATTTATAATTATTTTCCAATTATATTTTTCAAATAATGGAGAAATTTCAATTCAACCAAAACCAGGCAATGAGATGCATGAGAGATGCCTGAATCACACTAGCTTAATGTATAGGTGAATTTGCATTTTTCTCTGAACTAGGCATTTTATATGTGCTATACAATCCTTAAAACCACCTGTTGCAGTTAGCTTGACGTGGCTGGCAAAAAACATGAGATCCAGAGCAGCTTGTGGAAGGAAAGGATTTATCTTGGCTTACAGATTTGAGGGGAAGCTCCATGATGACAGCATGAAACAATAGCATGAGAAGAGGTATACATCACCTCCTGGCCAACATCAGGTGGACAAGAGCAACAGGGACATGTGCCAAACACTGGCAAGGGGATGCCAACTATAACACCCATAAGCCCACCCCCAACATCACCTCCAGGAGGCTCCAATTCCCAAAATGCCACCAGCTGGGGACCTGCATTCAGAACACATAAGTTTATGGGGGACACCTGAATTAAACCACCATACCACCTTAAGGAAAAGAAGACTTTACCTTATCATGGAGACAAATCAACTTAAGATCAGAGAGAAAAGGACAATTACCTAAAATAATACCCCCAAGAACAAATTATAAAAATAGAATATAGAACATGAGTTTGTCAGCATGACAACCTTTTAAAAAATACATTGAACTCAGTGAGATGAAAGGCCTCCCTCTAAGGCCAGAGGACAGCATGGGAGAAATCTAATCCACTCCCTCATAAGTCAAGAGCATTTAACTTTGCTCAACTGTGTCAAATTTGTAATACACTGATGAATAACAGACAACACAGTGAATTTTTTTAATAGACTTTTCAGGAAGACAGAGTCCACAGAGTTAACACAATTCCTTCACTCTAATAAAGACCACCACCAAAGTTCCTGAACACAAGAGGGTTCATAGTTCACTCCACTATCTATTCTCCCAAACCTTCATTTTGATGTCACCTATATCATGTTAAACTGGCATAACTCGTTGTGAGTGGGCACAATGCCAATGTAACAGATGGCTCTGAGCTGGGCATGCCAAGGGACCAGTATGTGCATCAAGTTGGGCTATTAGAAATGGAGTTTCCATCCAGGAGTGGTGTTCATATAAATATTTTTGCACATTTATAGTTTTTATTTTTCAAATTAATGCCCCAAACACTGTTACACATTCACACACAAAACATACACATCTAAGCAGGTATACATACCTACTCTAATTGCCTTAGAGTTTTTAAAATGGAACACATATTTTGAATATAAACAGATCCAGATTCGAGGGCACTGTAGTGATGACACAGGATATTATCTTTAACCTTAGGTTAGTGTTGTAACCGTGCTACATTATCAGTGTTTAGAAGATCTTTACAAAACTTGCTAGGATTTAGCATATTAAATTTTTATTGGCCAGCTTTCTGAAAACTATAGTTCAGAGTTCTTTAAATAAATGTGATTTATATGTACTTAAAACACATCTTTATATGACATATATGCTAGGAAAAAATACAAATTTTAATGGCATGGTGATGACTTTATTTCTCCTTTGTAATAGGTCCATTTTCTCTATTCAGCTCATTAAAATGCAGTCTGTGGTGTGGAAAACAAAAGAAAACAAAATTTCCTAGACATTTAGGTCTCTGGGGTTACAAATATATGTAAATCCCAAGGGTCTGGCATTTTGGAGCCAATACCTATTTTGTGTATTCCTAGCATGCAGAATATTAGCAAGTCCTTATTTATTATTAAAAAAAAATGCAGCAGACAATAGAGATCTGAGAGCTAAACAGGGCCAAGCTTCTTTGGGAATAGCAGCCTGAAATCAGTGAAATAAATCATCCCCCACAAGGATACCAGGGCCAACAATAGAGTGGCAAACGGAATGTGCTTTCGAGGGCCAATGCCTTCCAGGACAATGCCTCCAGCAGGTGATGTTTTACAATCTGCCCCAGTTAAAGCTTCCAGAGAATAGATTTTGCCATTCCAAGTAAGATAATTATGACAAAGATGCAGCAGAAATACTCTTCCTGGTCCCGTTCTGACTCATCTTAGTGCTATATCACTATGTCCGCTATGTCATAGTGTCTTATACATTTTCACAGCAATCACCTGACAGTACACAGGTAAGCAGCCATTTTCAGATGAGAACACTGTCTTGGAAGGATGAAGTCAATCATTATAGGTGCTCCGTACTCAGAACTGAGTCCCTCATGTAGGTGTGTCCGATTGTAAAAATTCTACTTCTTTGCACCATATCATAATTATCTCTGATAACCTCGCAAAACCAGTCAAAGCAGTAAGTGGCCTTGGTGATGTGCTGAAAGTCTGAGGACTGTTTCTTTCATATCTACAAGTAAGGGCTCACAAACAATCTGCCCCTAACAGCAAAGGGAGTTAACCCACCCGGCGGCTGATTGGCATAGCACACAGGCCTTTGTTAAGGTAGAAAACCTGCCCTTTCCAGAAATAGAAGGGAAGCTAATTACTTTCAAGAGCTAAAAGTGGAAGGATACACTGACTTGAATGTGATACTGTGTTCACCACATTTCAGCCTGTTGTCTTCTTTGAGAATTGTGAGTAATTGTTGAAAAATGTAGGACTCTGGTCCTCTAAAACTATACTCAAGAGTCTCAGCGAGAGACACAAGCACAAAGTTTTGCATCTGAAACACAAGCAACAATAAAATTCCTGGGCTTTGGTGAGAAAGCTGGATCAGCAGTGGAAATTGTTTAACATGGAGGAAACTTAGACTTCTGGGAAACTTTTTTGATGATTAAGGAAACAGAGCATATGCATATATAATACATACAATATGTTTCATTTATATACATGTATTATAGTTATTAATTGGAAAATACTCAAAGCCAATATATCCAAAATAGTATTTGCTAAACACATTCAGCATTTTCACAGATAATTTTCCATTGTCTCTATTAGAGTTACTAGATATTCATCTTCTATTATTCATAAGTATTACTTATTTACTTCTGTTTCTTTTCTTCCCCAATAATCGTTGGACCAATAGTTTTGTAAAAATTCAGTGTTTTATTTTGGGGAAAAAGATATATTATGAGATTGTGTTCTTGAACATGAAAGGAAGTAACTATTTCATTCTTAGACGGTTGACTCTTATATTTCCCTTGAAAATAAAATAAGGTTTTTTATAAGTCCTTTTTTTTTTCTTTTAGTTTCATGGTACATTGCTATACTTGATGCAATTTCAAGGTAATTTTATAGAATTTTGTAAATGACTTAAGTAATGTAATGCATTGATATACACAGTATGGTGTTTTAAAATCTATCATTTCTATTTGTGAGAAAAAAAACACTAAGTATAAAATAAGCATTTGAAAGGGAGTCAAATTCAGAACCCCTACTGTGCACAGAAGTTTCATTTACCTGTCTCCTCCTCTCTCCCTGTCCTTCAGGCTAACTCGGGCTCTAGCTTTCAGAATCTATAATTCTCTTTGTTATAAAACAATAAGCACTAAGTTTTCCATTTCATCTAAGAGCAAAATGCATAGAAATTTTAGGACAAAATGGTCAGTTTTGAGTTGAATGTGTCATGTTATTTATCTACAGAACACATTTGATAACAGGCTTTGTTTTGTTTTTATTTTAACATAAACCATTTTTATAAAATCCTATAATCATTGAATATGGACTTTGATCTAAAAGCTATAGTGCCTATGTTTTTGTTTCTATATTTCTTAATAATTTCATAGCTAACAAGCAATGCTTTTAAATTTCCCAACATAGCAATAATGCTTGGTTTAATCTGGAACAGGTTGTTTAGAAATCATGAATCGTTTCATATTTTTTTTTCACATCATTCAAGACACTGTCAATTTTCTCTAAATAAAGTTAATCTTCACTTCTGCATTTATCTATCCTATGCTTGTATGATTTACATTTTGATTCACCGTAAAATTCTAACTTTTCATATCATTTCCTTCTAGAGTTCCAGTTGCTTTATATAATAGATTGTTCTTTGATCTCATGGAGACAATTGCATTTTACTTCTCTAATGAAGCTTGTATTATTACAGCCAAAGTGAATGATGCACCAAATGCTAGATGGAATCCCGAAGGAAGCATGGGTTTCTCCACTGAGCTTGGAAGAAAGCAGCATAATTCATTTTTGAGAGTTATCAGGCAGTTTATCCCCAAATCCCCATTTCATGCTATTATTTCATTTAGCTATTCAAGACATTTTGTAACAGTAACACATTTTCAAGGTTCTCTGGGTTATTTCCAACAACTAAGCAGTTAAGTAAGCTAATGTACCCTTACTCACTAGACAGATTTCACAATAGGAGAGAAAGGCATGTCAACTGGCCTTTTTTTTTTTTTTTTTTTGGCAAATACTTTAGCCCTCCTTTTCACACTTCAATAATTTGTTGCCAGCAATTCTAGAAATTAATTTTCAAAAGTTTCATATAATTTATCCAACAATCAGTTAAAACATAAGCAAAAATCTCTCAGATTGGACTGGATGTGAAGGTAGTCATTGATGTAAAACTATACTCTGTTATGTGGTTTACATATCCTATTTATCTTTAAGGCCTTTATCTTCATGGCTTTATCTCCTTGAGTCAAAAAAAGGATTAAAGATAAAGTAAGGAAAATGGAGGGAGAAAGAGGAAGTCTAAACCACAGCTAGAAACATGGAAGGCTGAGTCTGGAGTCATAACCATAACAGATTTATGAAAAGTCCTGCTTTTTGTTAACTATTAATGTCAGAACTCAAAGGTTTATATACCCTCTCACTCATGTATTCCCTCCTCAAGTTTTGGCTTGCACATAAAAATCTGTTATCTGTGTCGATGGGATCCTTTCCTCCTAATCAGATGTGCTAGCTAAAATGAATCTTTACTTTTGGAAGGCTAGGATAAGGAGCTTGAGTTCCTTCCTGCAGGCAATGGGGAATCATTCAAAGACCTAACTTGAGGCAGGGAGGAAGCTAGGTGAAACTTAGGTTTTTAGCCATTTGTTTTTAGAAAAGTATGGAGGACAAATTGGAAACACAACACATAAGGCAATGGGATAAACATTTCAAGGTAGAGCTACTTGGGCCTGAACTTTATTGGCCTGTCTGGATATAAGAGGTAATTTGAATGAAGGCTTAGATGTTCAGTTGACAGGGCTTTCATGACTGATTTTTTATGAGAAGTGACCACAATGAAGAATCTTAATATGATTCCAAGAATTTGAAGAGATAATAAGACTCATTCAGAAAGATCCATCCCTTGGGCTTGTTATTCTGGTGAGAAGGTGAACGATGAATACTAGTCCATTATAGACAAGCAATATTGTCAGCCATGTTTTAGACTAAAACCAGAGTGCAGGTACCAGTAGAAAGGAGTTTAAATAGAGATACTGGATTTTGCTGATGGGGTTTATACTTTAAGGCATACACAGGCAATTATAGAACGACTGAGAGTAAAACATAAGAGTAAAAATAATTCACATCGGATAAAACTATTCCACCATCAGGAATAGTGTTGTGCTATGTTTTTACAACATAGTAACTATTTATAGAATGTAAGTGCCAGGCACAGATACAATGGTCCCAAGTACCATGTTATCTGTGGGTTTAAGCCAGCGGAACTAAAGTTTACTGCAGTCTAGAAAACAACAGGTGTAAAGATTTCAAATGCTGGGCCTTACCAAAAAAAAAAAAATAAAAGTTGATATTACACACTATCCCTGTTTGTATCATTAAACAAGAACTCTAGCTAGCAATGCATGCAAAACATTCATTCATTGTTGTAAAAAAAAAAAAAAAAAAAGGTTTTATGCAAAGAGAATGTCATTGTAGAATTTTAAAAGGCATAGAAATAAAAGGCTGAGGATTGGAGTGATTTAAACAAACTCACTAGAATATAGTAGATGATTAAAATACAATCTATAATTACATTACACTGGTATCAGGTAAGGATAAGAGCCTATAAATACACTGGGGTCAGGGTAAGCATAAAAAATGAAACAGTTATTTGAATAATCTGAGATCAAGTTGCAGTAATTAAAAATGAATGCATTATTCAAATGAAGGAATTATGTTACAACACTCCTTGTATGAAAATATTATTGTGACAGACTAAAATAAGTTGGAAAATATTTTGATTAATAAAATGGGTAGAACAATATAATGACTTTCACTAGGGAAAATAGACAATTGGGAAATATATGTTAAAAAAATGTTGGCTGCCACATGAGAGATTAAGGCAAACTTTTGGATTGTGTTTTAATATCTTAAACTTCCAACAACTAATCATCTGTTACTGTTTTATTAAATGGTTTAATTTCCAAAATCATCGTTTCCATTTCCTTCACTAAAATTTAGATGGTTGGAAAAAAAATGTATTTTTCCTATAAAAATCCACATAGAACTGGAGGATGCTATTATTTATAACTTATCTTATAGACTAATGAAGGTATGAAAATAATTTTACATACCTTTTAGCAAATATCTGAATTTAAATATGAAATTGTATGTATCAAATGCTGAGGAGAAAATTACCATCATGAAGCTAAACACATATCCTCATTTCTTTTTTTCTCTCTTCCACCATCAAAGGCTGATATTTAGTAGTACTGTTTTCAAAGGTATATAATCCATCTCCCATTATCATTGTAGAAACTGTACAGTTAATTCCACATGCATTATCCAAAACATAAAATGAGCTCTTTGATGCAACCAATCAATAACATGATGTCTTGGGAAAGTAGAATTATCTTTTAAGAGCAGGATAGATTTTTAGACAACTGAAGGAAATATTCTCAAAAGTAGGCAGCATAATTTTAGCTGCTATTAATTACATAGTGGAGTTTGGTCACTGATGGCACAGATCATATTTCAACAATATTTTATATGAACATCTCTGATTCATATTCTTAACTAATTTTAAAACCTTACTAATAGTGTGTTATGAATATCTACTGATCAAGTTATACCTCATTAATGGAAAAGTCAGGCTCCCATCATGAGTTTTCTATTCTTTTAGGTTGGAAAATGTGTAAAAAAGCATGGCTTCACTTATCTACCAGGACTACTTTGTTTTCATGATTATAGTATTATTAGTTACCTACAAATCGTTTGGCCTGAAGAGTACTGTTACATCCATGTTGCACCTCTACATCCTATACCGGTCATCAAGTCTCTCCCCACATGGATAAGGAGCCTTTGTTCATGTTCACAATTAGAAGGGTCATGTGAAAAGTCACTGAGGTGACTCTTACCTGGAGCTTTGAAGAAGCAGTACCGGTTCTTGAACTGTAATTGAGAAACTTTGCAAATTTGGATATGTGTGTCCCTACGTCTTCATCTTAATGCACATAGTAGAACCACCACATATGAAAGTTGTTAAGCACAAATCCATCTCATGTCAGTTTACATGGAAAGATTAGTTACTCCCGTATGAAACCATAAACATGTACATATACACATACTGCACACACACAGACTCTGGCTGGGTGACCTTTTGCATGTCTCCTAACTACTTGTCACTCGATGCTCCTCTTCCTAACAGTTTCAGAACCCCACTGTGATTTCTACCAACCATAAACATTTATAATTTGTGATCAACATTCAACAGGTCAAGAAAAACAGATGCCAAGAGATTTACAAGATGTCCTGTTTGACTTTAGCCTCTGATTTGGAAGCTGGAAGCAAAGAGTTGAGCTTTCTTTCCAAGGATAGTTTTCAACTCACCATGTTTTCCTTGACTCCGAATTTTGATATTATTTGACCTTGTGGCTTCTAAAAACAAATTGAACCACATAGGAAATGGGACAACTTATGAAGCATAGGATAATATTTTTAACTTTATCCCTTCCATTCTTTCTTTACTTGGATTCACTCTCTGAATCTCACAGGCCCCCTTTGGGATTTTTCTGTGCCATTTTGAGGTTCTACTATAACTTTCTACAATGGAATCTATATCAAAGATCCATTTTAGAGTGAGAAATTTGCCTTTCACTTCTCTCCAAGATTTCCTTCTCCTCTCCTCTCATCTTTTTTCTATTTTAGTAGTGGTTGTGGTACTAAGAAAAGAATCCATGCCTCTGACTTTGTTGACATTTACGTTATATTAGAACTTTGTTGGTTCTCATAGACTACAATCCTGTAATGAGCGTTAATCTTGAACTTTTATTTTTATGCTCTATCTCCTCTGCCTGTCTTTCTTTTTATCAGTGCTTATAAAACATTACCACAATTTGTCCTTAGCCTGACCCTACCTCTGTTGAAATCCTTCTCAAGCCTTAATTATATCCTGTCTTAACTTTTTCAGTTCCTTCTTCAGCAATCTTCTACTCCCTAATGGTTTCGCTTTACTTAATACTTCAACTACATCATCCTTGTGGACCCTTTGCATGCAGTGAAAAGAAAAATAAAATAGTTGCAACCTTAACATTGTATCACCTTGTTTCATTTCCATTTTAAAAAGTGAGCTGAACCTTCTTTACCTGTATTAAAACTTTACTGAAATAATGCTCATCTTATTTTTCTTTAAAAAAAAAAACTCACTTTCATTTTCTTTTTTTCTCATTTAAATTGTATTTTAAATCTTATCAGGATGTAAATGGAATAGATGGTAGCCTAATATTTTAAACATTCTTGATCTAGTAAGCCTCAGGTCGAAAAAGTAAATCTTGAGATTTTGGGGGTGTATTTTAGCATAGATTAGAATGCAAACAGATTTCTCAAAAAATCTCCCAAGTGGCAATAGCCACAATTCTCTCAGAAGTGCCTACAACATGCTTTCTTCTGATCTGTGTTTTCTGTTGATCTTATTCTGAGATAGATGAGAGTTGAAATGTGGTGTGGTGTACTATTGTTCCACCTAGAGTACAGGTCTTCAAAATTATTACTGTTAAAAAAAAAGGTTTAGCTCCCAAGAAAAATAGGGAAAATACAAATTAAAACCAACTGACATTTCTTCAAAATCATATATTTCTATTCTATTTCTAAATTCTATTCAACTGGCAGCTCATAACCAAAGATAGGTCTTCAGGATTGTGAATCAAATGAAAACACATACTAATTGTTTAACAAGTTTAAACAGACCTAGCATTTCAGCCATGTTTTGATACATGACCATGTTTGAGGGCATTATTTTGTTCCTGATATATATCTTATGTTGCACTGAATAATATCTTGGCTACTCTAAACCATTAACCATGAGATGATATTTAGAAATTCAAGAGAAAAATACAACAGGAAAACCTTGTAGATATTTGGTCACCAAAGCAAACATCACATAATAAAACATCAAGCATCAATCCCCTCTTCCAATGAGGGAGCTGCTGCTTAGCTGGAAGCTTCGGTAACTGTATGAATGTAAGGACATGGCACCCAGTCAGAAAGCCAGAGAGCAATGCTCCATGCCTTGTCTTTCTTCCAAGCACATTTCTAGCTTACTTCTCTCCTTTCTGCTCTACCCTTCATACAAACGGGAGTGTGATAAACAGAGAGATGGTCACCTAATGGTTGTAACGCATTCCAAACCAATGTTTCTCATGAACTTCTTGATAAGTAGCACAGCTGAATGTTAAATTCTTCTTCCACTCCTCCCGTAGGCTGATTCCCATTCCTGATCTGTTATGTTCTGCTTGAGAATTTCTGTTCTCTTCTTGTTGATCTTTTTTTTATGAGACTCAAACCTAAAAACATGAACCCATTTTACCCAGTTCTGTCATCACACAATCCAAATGAGAAGTATTCATGAAATACTGAAAATATTTCTCTTTGAAATCTCCATGGGAATTCCAAAAGCATATTTTTCTATAGCCAAGTGGTATCCAACTGAAGACATGTATGCCTATTTTGGAATACAGACTACATATTATTGTTACGCTTATTGGAACAATTGCTACTCTCTTAAATTTAGTGTTGACCCTTTTGTGCAAATTATTGAGTAGCAAAATTTATCATTCCAAACTGTACAATAAAATGGAACAGAAGGCCATGCAAGTCTTAGAAAATTCATTTGGCTCTGGTTTGATAGTCACGCCAGCAAAAATTCGATATTTTGCAGTTCATTCCCCTAAGATCACCCACTCATCTGCAACTGTCTTGGCAGCAGGCCACGCTGCCGTTCCTAACAGGACTGTGAAGGCCCAACTTTAAAAGTCGAGTTTTCAAAAGGGCAGGACATAGCCAGGACTCTCTTTTGTGTTATTTTTTGTTTGTTTGTTTGTTTGTTTGTTTGTTTAGTTCTTGCAATTCTTTGATGTGTTACTATATTGATTGAGAACTTGTTTTTAACATTCCCTTTTTGATTAATGATGATGTAATTTGTGACAGATCCTAATGTTCTTAAGTGACAATAAGACTATAGAGAAACTACTTTGAGTATATTCTAAAATACATGCTTTAAGTAGTTCTTACCAACAATGGTAGGAGGTCATGTGATGTTTATCACTGATCATCTCAGGGAGGTTTTCAAAACTGTTTTCCACTCACTGTAGTTGGACTCTGCCTAGAAATTCAACAACTGAAACGTTCAAGGTTAAGCAGTGCTTCCACTTAATGGATGGCAGGGATAGAAACTGTAGTGAGACTGTGGATATCCTTGACATATCCATGACCAAATTAAGGTCATGCCAGAATGATAGTAAGATGTGGGACCAGGATTTATAAGAATGTTCAAGCAAAATTCTCACATGTCTAGTTGTCTTGCAAGGAAATAAAATACAACTAAAGACTTTGAACTGGGTTATATATTTTTTCTTATATAATAATTATTACTATTTAGCCTTGTTGGTATTGTGTCCTGCTTGGCACAAGCACACAACTTTCCATGAAATTCAGAAGCAGCAAGTGTATTTCAGTGATTTTCTCGGATATCTGCCCCAAGAGTTAGTATTATGACTTGGAAACATCGATAGTACAGATGATAAACTCGTTCAAAAATGAGGTTTTACATTCTTTGTATAATAAAGCAAGATGCTAAAGAGCAGACATGACAGTTATCACATATTAAGCAGAAAATTTAGCTCTTTTCACTTGAGAGTTTGTGATATACTTCAGCAACTGAGGCTTCTGTTCTTTCTTGTTTCAAGGGGGAAAGTTACATCTTTATGCTCTGTTATCTTGACATGGGTGCGTGAGTTGAATGCAGGGCCATTTACATGAGCATTGGAGGATAGTCTGTAATTTACCACAAAGTTGTTTAGTCAATTAACATAAATCTTTAGGGATTATAAAGCTTGGTGTAGCAACTTCAACATTTCAGGTAGAATAGAATTAAATAAATAAAACCTGTATTTTTTTCTGGCTTGTCTCATAGAATGCATCTAGTGCCATCTGCTGGTCATACTATTTTCAAAACTATTTCCTTCCAAAACTAGTGTTTTGAAATTGAGATTAGAGACTATATAATATTCACATACATATATGTGTTTCTACAGAACATACATATATACATACATATATATATATGTTTCTATAGAAAATCTCATGAAAAATTTAAAGAATATTCATGTACTATAAATACTCCTATTTTACATGAAAATGTTTGCCTCTAAACTGTTATTTGAAAATACCAAAATACCTTAAAATAGCTAAAGACCCAGTAACCTTTCAAAAACGAACATATTGGATTTTCCTATTTGTATATCATTGAAAAATTTAAATATAAAAAGTAATAATTATAAAATTTTGGACTTTACCTACAGTACGAAATGAAAATATACACTACAAAAACATCTTAAATGAAATAAACAGCAAACAAAATATCACCAGTTTATTTCCTTGTATATATTTAACAACATAGAAAGAACCTGGAAATCAATCTTAGTCATTTACATTATTAAATTTTAAGTTACGCTATATAGTTTTTGTTGATGTTTGGAAATGACTTTACAAGCCAGCACACTGATACACACTCAGTCATGTGCCATATCATATTGGAGAGAATATCTCTGTCAAAAAGCTTTCAAAGGCCGTAAATAAAAAGCAAATGAAAGCAAAATGCTTCTAGAAAGAGTTATATATTACACAATTAGTATCTTTGAAGTTTTTTTGTGTTTTTAAAAATCTATGTCAAACTTTTGTCTCTGAAAAGCAAAAGCCATATCTCATGTAATGTTTCATTTGGGTCCTCCATAGCCCTGCCAGGGAGATTGTCAGATCCACTGCTCCCCACTAACTCTCTTCTTCAGATCAGACACAAGCAGAAACAGGTGCACACATGCCATTTTCACTCCCCTTTGGAAGGCATAATGATTAGCACTGTTATATTTAACAGTACATTGTAAAGAAAAGTAATTACCTAAGGAAGAGCACTTCTAAAAACTGAAATAAAAACACAAACATTAATTTAAAATTATATGTTGTAATAAGAATAACCAATGCAAGTTGTCATCTGAAAAACCTGAACCCTAATTACAGGAATTGGCCATTGTGTGTTGTGGTATGTAGTTGGACTGTGATCTCCTTTGGAAGAAATAGTGAGCTCTTACAAAGGGATGAAATGGTCTCTGAAATAGGAATACCCTGAAGCAAGGAGCATCCTCTTTGTACCAAAGCAATATGAACATAATATATGATGTAAATAGCTTTTAAATAACATCATGGCATGTATCCTAATACTATATTTTGGAGCTTTTTTAAAATAGTATAGTTTGTGATGATAAAGTTTGAGCAAATATATTTAAAAGTGAATAAACTATACGGAGGTATACAGTGGCATAGAAACGGCTTGTAGGAAAAACAAACAGAAAAACATAATTCAACTCTTTTTATAGCTTTTTGTCTTTGTTTCTGGCATGAATATGTCAGAAGAACACTTAAGAGTCGGGATGTTTTCTAGAGCTGGAGAGATGCCAATGGACCCCAGGACCCACATAAAGCCAGATGCACAAGGTGGCATGTGACGTGCATCCGGAGTTCGTTTGCAGTGGCTACAGGCCCTGGTTTGCCCATTCTCCTCTGAGCACTGGATATGACTGAAGTTGAAACCCACCTTCCAGAAGATAACTTGGACAGAGCCCTTATTAGCCCTTAGGGGAACCTGGAAATGAAGGCATCCCTCTGCAATGGTTAACCAAGGACTGACAACCCTGGGTCCTGCCAGTGATTGCCATTTCCCCTGGATCTGTAGGGCTGCCAGCCTTTCACATCCTTCCACTGCAGTCATCTCTCCTCCCAAAGAAGGTTAATGAGCCTCTTATAATTAAAAATAAATAAATAAAAACAAAGAAGTCTCATAGAAAGGGACACGTTGACCAAAAGAATAGAGAGGTTGATTTCCATCCTGGAGCTGGGAGGGTTTTCATCAGGAGCCTGCCTACAATGGATATTGAATACAAACATGGAAGGAGGAAAAGAGAAATTAAAAAGAGCCTCCTATGATGAACTAGTATAATTTATTCCTCCACAGAGCAGCAAGGCACTTTTTTTTTTTTTTTTTTTTTTTTTTTTTTTTTGCCTCTCTTCTCATTTCCCCCTCCACCTAATTTCTGAGCATTCCCAGGCTAGGCCAGAATGAAAATTAAGCAGAACCGACACACGAGTCATAATAAAGTGCAGAATGCACTCAGATTATTCATAAGCTTGCAAGTTGTGTGTTTTGGTGAAGATTTCCTCCCTTCTGCTCCTGATTGCTGATGAAGAATGGTATTTTAATAGGCAGATGGTAAAGACAATTACAGTTCTGGGCTCAGCTGGGAGTTACATCAGTTTATTGCAAATTATTAGTTGATAAATGCTTTTGTTTACAAGCAGAGTCTTAAGCAGTTTGTAATCAGTTTATCAGCAGCAGGCGAAATTTTGACAACTTGCCCTTGGGGTACACTGTAACCTCATGACTGGTCATTTGACATCATGATGATCAGGAGGCCAGTCAGTCTTATGGGGGACCTGCACATCACTGCCAGTTTTGCAATGGCATGATACAGCACACCTTAGGAGGAACCACGTCGTAGGAGTGTAACTTGTACCTGTTGCAATCTCACAAAATATCTATTTGACTAAACCTGACTCTCTTGCCTTCCAACACATTAGTTTAAAAGTTTTCCTCAGGCTGGAGAGATTGCTTAGTGGTTAAGGTGCTTGCCTGTGAAGCCCACGAACCCCAGGTTTCTCTCCCCAGAACCCACGTCAGCCAGAGGCACAAGGTGATGCATGCAAACAAGATGACACATGCGCAAGATGATGCATATGTCAGAACAATTCTCTCTCTTCTCTCTCTCTTTCTTAAAAAAATAAAAAAGAAAAAAATTGAAAAAATAAAAAAGAGGGCTGAAGAGATGGCTTAGCAGTTAAGGCATTTGCCTGCAAAGCCAAAGGATCCCGGTTCAATTCTCCAGGACCCACGTAAGCCAGATGCACAAAGTGGCGCATGCATCTGGAGTTTGTTTGCAGTGGCTCGAAGCCCTGGCACACCCATTCTCTCCCTCCCTCATCCCTCTCCCCTGTCTTTTTCTCTCTCTTAAATAAATAAATAAATAAATAAATTTTTAAAATGAATAAATAAATAAGAGTTTCTCCCCAAATTCTGAATGTCTTTGCTCAGAGGGCAAACTTTTCTGCCCCCTATGCTTGCGTGAAGATCAGAAAGTGACCCCAGTACCACTGTTTACTTTCCTGAAGGGGGCTTCATGTGCTTCTTGAAAAGAAAAGGAAATTATCTCCATTGGAGACATTTTCTTACCAGAAAAAAGAAATAAACATGGCAAAGCAGTCAAGCCAGAAGTGAAAAAGTCTACTGGGGATCTATTACAAGTGGAAGCCTCTGAGAAACAAAGTTAGGAAAGATACTGGTTTACCTAACCTGGATTTGATTTCCCTGTCTCAGAAATGTGATGGTAGTACTTCCTGTCTGTCGCACTGCTAATTTCTTCAGAATGCTAAGAGTCCACATTTCTTTGTTTCTGAGCTTTGTTCAAACTGGTATTATCTGTTGGATACATGTGGAGTAATAAAGCCTGTGATATCTGAAATGACAGTTCACAGGTATCTCATTAAGTTCACGTTCCAAATATGTGCTGCAGTTTAGTATTTTATAAGATAACAACAGCAACATTTATTAGCTTTATTTTTTTGCATTAATATGAGGACATAGTTTCTAATGTGAGCTATTCAAACTACATACCTCGAAGGATTAATTTGACCATTCATAAGCTTATAAACAACTTGTAAATGTTTATTTTTTGTTTTGCAACTTAACACAGTAAGTTTTGCAGGCTTAGTCAAAATAAAAATATTCAAAGAAATAACCATATGCAATAGCTTCTAAAATCATCATTCCAGTTAATGCCTACTATTTATATGTTTTATTTCCTAGTATTCAAAGAAACTAATTGATCAAATAGGGAATTAACCACTGAAATCATAAGCCATGTCTCATAGCCAAAAATACTATTTCATATCCTCTAATATTGACATAATACAGAAAGACCTTTTGGAATGTGATTCCATTTGATGCATTTTAAATTATATGTGACATATGTGCAAAGTCACCCTCTTCTTCATATCAGAAGTATGGATAAATATCTCCATTTATATGTATATTTGCCTCCTGTTCTATTTCTGATTCTCAATTTAAGATCTAAAATCACCAGAAAACATTAGCGATGTTTACACTGACCACTTGGGTTAACATCAACTTACTTAAAAAACATTTATGAGAAAATCCGACTGTAGATTTGTCCAACTTCAACATTCAACACAACGTAGCCAGTTCCCAATTTCCTAGTTTAGAACCAATTCGGTGTTAACTGCAGAGGAAAGGTAACCTACAGAAGAGTACTATAAATAGCATAAAAGGTGTGCTTCTCTTTTTCATTTTCTACAGTCAGGTGAATGAAGGATAAATTCTACATGTGCCATGTGATTTTACCATGTGATTCTGTCATATGTCCATCTGAAGAATTCAAAAACATATCTGGCCTCTCCATTGGCTCAGACTGCAAAGGTGCATCCAGAGCTGCAGATTAAGGCTGACTTCCCCCATAACCACCTACCAGAAATCACTAAGACACCTTATACAAAGATGTCACTAGTGCCAGCCTATGGAAGTTGAATACCCCTACATGCTCTGCATTGCCTATACAGTACAAATGAAAAATGTTAAAGATTATTTAAAAACAGGACAGACCTTTTGCAAAATGCCTTTGATTTATTGCTGTGTGTTGTACAGATATTTATCAATTATTCCTTCTCGATTTTATTCAAAAACTCTTGTAAACTATGAGTTGCCATGTTCCTGCATACAGGGAAAAAGACATTAATCAACCCTAAATAAACAAGTGCCCAGATCTATCTAACAACTATGAAGTAGTTAATACATTTTTAAAGCAATTTTATTATAGAAAGGACGGCTAAAAGAGTAGTGCTTAATTATCTGGACTCCTCTGTGCTGGGCTCCCTTTTGATTGTATTAATGAAGCAGCTGGCTCATTGTTTCCCTTTAATTCCTCTATTGTTTTAAGAATATGTCACAGCTCTTTATTCTTTTATCAGGTGCTGTGCAGGAGGATCCACACAATACCTCATATTCCTACTGTATTTGCCAATGCACAAAGAAACCTCCAAAGCGGTTTTCAAAGAAGGGGCACCCATAATTCATAAGTTCTCTTCCTTGTACTACTCCACTGTCAAGAATTTCAAGAGTATTGGATTTGAATTCATTACGAAAGTTGTATTAAGCAATGTGTCTATGTATAGATATATGTCCTGTGTACGTGTCTAAATTCTGGGATCAAGGCATTAACACATGTCATGTTGCAATGGAGGGATTATTTAGCCTTTATGACATTATTCTAACCAATTGATTATTACTTTTGGAAAAATACAAATCTCAGAGACATCATCTGCAGTTTTTCAATTATTTACTAAAAATAGAAGAAGCTAATGATTCAAAAATTATTCCTACTTTCCCTGACTCTAGGAAGAACCAGGCTCTCTCACTCTCTCCCTCTCTGCTTTTACTACATAAATAACATAACATGGCCTTGCCTCCTTATTAATAAAGCTCTGGTCATTATTTAACCATCTTTTTTATTTTACGTGAAATATACACACCATTTAGATTAATGGAAAAAAATACCAAACCACTTCTTAAGAAACCAAGATGCTAAACAAGCTTGTTGTAATATAACATATTTTTATTGAGAGCTATTTAGGACTGGACCTCAGTTATACATACGTCTTCCTGCTAATTTCTATGAAAGCCACCAAAAGTTACCAATGATAAGTAACCTGAGTCTGATTCACAGTGACTTCTCTTTTCATATATGTGGATGTTTCCTTGTTTTAAATAGTTACAAATCCCTGTATTTTTGGAGACACTTTTTTTCTGATTTTCACCACCTTAAATTCATAGTTTCCAAAGAGGGAAGTAAGAGTTGCTTTGGAGTAATGCTTTTGAGTCAAAGTTACTAACTTCATCTTTAAAAATACCCTTAGAAAGCCCACTGGCATAAAATTCTTATTTTAAGCTGTCCATCGTTTCTGTATTGCTTGTTAAGGATGGTAGTTCTTTTAGCTTAAAGTTTCACACTGGGATTCCTATCTGTTTTCATGAGGCTCCTTATCCTGCTATATATTGAGAGAGAGTAATGCAAAATCTAAATGTGATTTAATTGGCTCAATTTGCAATATATTATTATAGTAAACGTAGGTCAGTATCTTGATGAGCCTACGAGTTGTGCTAGAGGTTTACAGCTTCACATTGCTTGCATTTTCTTATTTATATAAAGAAACTGTCTATCAATCACACAGATAAATTAGAAAGGAACATGTATAGACATAACACATGGAAAAGATGTTTTCAGCATGCAATGTAATTATTAACCTGATTTTTTACCATTGTACGAAGCCGTGAATTGCAGATAGCATGGATGAAGTTAAATGCTTTTATTCTGGATGCATTTTGCTTATACTGAACTCTATAGGTATGGTCGAACAATATAATTGAAGCTTTGTCAGTTCTGTATCCTAGCAACAGATAATACTGTTAGGTTACTGAATTGCTCCTGGTTGACAAGTAGGGAGTATTTTTGTGTTTATCATGTTTGCTAATGATGGGATCCTTTCCAAAAGGCCTGTCTTAATCTTAATTAGAGTTTATCAGCAGAGGTCTGCATGACATTGTGCAGACACTGATTTCATAAATAATAAAAGTGCAAGTGAAAAACTTGGCAGGATGGGGAGATATGTAAGGCCAGTGCTTCTAGTATGGGGAGCATGAATTTCCAAAATATAATCAGGTTTGAACTGTGACTTTATTCTGTATTACTGAAACTTATAATACTCTTCACTACAGTTTGACAGCAATTATGAGAAAAATTTATAAGCTTCCTGCTAGGAATCATATCTGTTTGTACAAGAACCTTGATCATAAACATTAGTTGGAATAGCAAGTACATGTTTTTTCAAGGATGTCAAGGCCTTCTTTCTTATTACTTTTTATAGAACCATGAATGTATTTGCCTTTACTGGGAAGGGAATGGGGTGTGAGAATGAAGACTTAGGAGAGTGGTTATGTTCAAGGCATAAGAGAAGCACAGAGACGCCTAAAATAACCTTTCCATTTGCTAGAGGTGAGGAAGATATCAGATAGCTGCCTCAATGCCTGATGTCGTCTGATAAAAGATCTCATGTCCATGCACTATAAATGTGATTTTTTTTTTTGCTCTGGTTTGCACAATATGATCTTTCCACAGCTTTTGCAGATGAAACATTATTGGTCATTTCTAATAAATTATGTAACATTAGAGTAACGAAAAAAAAACAAATTTTGAAAAATAAATATAACCCACAAGTTTGCTAAATTCCCAAGTAGCTTATTCAGCTGAAAGGATGCATGCTAGGACATTAACTTTTTGTTTGTGTACCTTTCTTTACCCTTCCACTCATATCCACAATCTTCAAATATAAGAGGAAAGGAACATCCAATACTGTTTTCAGTGTCATTTCGTGAGTCCCAAAATGGATTTCAGAGGACAGAGTTATCTGAACACTTCTTAAGATATTTCATTATCTAGATTTTTTTTCTTCAAAGTCACTAACTCTATGCTGTAGGAACTGGAGATAATTTACCCTTACACCAGTTTTTCTTAACTCTAGAGGTATACTAAGCATTTGGGGAAATTGTAAAAAGCTCTGAAATCCAAACTTCGCTCTCAGAAACTTTGATGTGATCAATGAAGGATGGAGCCTTGGAGTCAGTGTGTATCCAAAGTTCTCCATATGACCTAGAGTGTAGCTAAAGCTCTCCATAGGATCCACAATGGAGTCAAGATTGCCAGCCAGTGCTCTGTGGGTGTGGGGGATGTTGTGGCCCCTCTCAGAGTCTGGTTCAACTAGAAAATTAATTGGGAAATTGGGAAAATGTGAAGTACTGATGAGTTTAAGGTTTGTGACGGGCTCAGAAGGATGCCTGGCGTTGTGTTTTCAAAGGTTCACTTTTGTCAAGAGCTTTTAGTTGTACAGACATTATTCCCCAGATTGTACCATAATCACTGAGAGATATTCCCAATAATCATTTTATAAAGTGAAACACTATTTCCACTTCAAAGGGAGATGAGTATGCTAAATTATTCCAACAGCTTTAAACTTAGGTGCCATGGAGGGATGTAGTAAACACCTGATGGTGCTGTGACTTGGTTTTTCATATGGAATCTAGAGTCAAAAGAAGTCCAGTTCAAATCCTATCTTCCACATCTCCTGCTTTGTATCTAGTTCACCTGTCAACAGTGTGAATGTCCAACCTTATGAGATCACAGTAAAATGGGAATAAAGAAAAGCTACCCCTTGCTTTCTCAGCTAGATCAATAAGAAAATGAATGCAAACCCTTTAGCACACACGAACTGTGTATCGCATAGGAACTGCAGAATAAGTGTGTGATGATACTATTTGTAGTATATTATTCATAAGAGGATAAAAATCACTCACTACTGTATCTTGACAACTTATAGAATATTTGTAGCTTACAGTCGCCATTTAAAAAAATATGGACAAAGATTTTTCCAAGAGCACATAGTAACTATCAACTCAAGATTAAAACTAACTTTTTTACTCACCAGTTAATTTCTCCTTTATTTTATCTTGCATTGATGACAGATAAATATTTAGTAATTGCAGGTACCAATCATGTTTTAGTATATAATTCTTTTAAAATAAGATTATTTATTCTCTTATTGTAGTGAAAGGAATAATAGTAAGAGTTTTATCGTTTAGCAAATATTATATTTTCATACATGCATTCACTACCTTTATGTAATTCTTTCTGTTTCTATTCTAACATGACATTAATGTAGATTAGTGTGATAAAATTTGTTTCATTTAAATCTGGAATAACAAACATATTTATGTTTAGAAAAACCATAGTAAACATTCATTCAGAATCCTTAAACTTTATGGCTAGGGACACAGCTCAGGTTGTAAATCACTTGCCTAAAAAGTATGAGAATCTGAGTTAAGTCCAAAGGACCCCTCCCCACCCTCCCAAACAATGCCTAGCTCGGTGGTACTCACATGTAATGCCAGGACTAGGGAGGTGGAGACAAACAGATCCTGGAGCCTCTGGTCTCTAACACACACACACACATACACACACACACACACACACACACACACACACACGTGATTTCATTAATATCATCTGAATAGAATTAAAAAGAATACATTCCTGCAATGAAAAAAATAGACACAAACTTAATTCTAAAGAGTATGTGCTAAATAGCTCAATAGTACCCAATATTCATACTAAAGTAACCTCCATCTCAAATGTAGCTTTATGACTCTAGGTACGTGACTGCCATGGGGCTCTGGCTTGCCTGCTTTTTTTTTTTCCCTGCCCCAAGGTTTATGTACAGAGGCTTTGAATCTGGGTGTGGGGGGGTGGGTTGGTATTGGAATGGTGAAACCACTTTAAGAGCTAGGCCTAGTGAAACATAATTTTTGTCAATTAGAGTTACTTCCAAAGGATTATGAAACTTCATTTTATCTGTCTGGCTTCCTATTTTCCATGTCACCAGAGCCAGAACAGAATGGCTGCTACAAAGCAGTGCTTCTAACAAACCCATCCTCCCTTGGATACTAAGCTCAAGGTTTGATACCATGAACCAGCCAAACCTTTCCAAATTTTTCTTCTTACACACAAGTTCATTTCATTTCTAGTAATGATGTGCCTGCCTATTCCTAAATACACATACGTTTTTGTAGTTTATTTTATTTATCAGATTCAAGTTAAAATGTTAGTTTGGATCGCTTTTCTAATTCCTTCAAGAAATGTCAGATGCTCATAATCTAATGTATATTTTAATGTATGTATTGGTATATATATATTCTGATTGTATAATTGCATATTAAGTACCAGCCTGGCATACAGCAAAGAGTTCACTAAATAGCTGATAAATGAATGAGCTAAACGATTAAATCTTAAGACAACTGACTTCCTCACAAGCCTCCACAGTACATATTTAGTAGAATTCAACCTTTTGAAATGATCTGTTCTGACGAAACCACAAAAATAAGATCAAGTGATAACAGTGATAAAATATGAAGCATTACAGGGTACAACAGAAAACACAGCAACGTATTTCAACTGCCAAATTGTTTAGTAATGTAGAAAATCATTTGTTTTTTTCCTTCCACTTACTATTCAATTTTCTTTTACTTATTAGGCATTTCTATTTCCAATTTTTTGCATAAGTATTCTGTCATCCTGCTGCATAGCTCACAACAGTGGCAAAGATTAGCTGTCAGTAGATGCCTCCTTTAAGCTCTCTATTTCTCCTAAGAACTGAGTCTAAACCAGTCTTTACTCTTGTGAAAAGTTTCCACAGCTGGATTTACCATAAATGTTAATCTTATCCGTAAAATTCAGCAATGCCAAAGGACCACGCTATTAAGTAAATCTGAATCGTGGTTCTGTGCTTTGCCCTCCTCACCTCCTTATTACATACACTGACTTAATAAACTGTATTCTGGAGGAAAGATAAGGTGCAAATGATTACCTTGTCTACAAGGGTAAGTATTAGGGTCTATATGTACATCTTAAGGCTGAGTAGCTAAAGACAGAGGTTTCTAGGAGCAAGAATACATACAGCCCATAGAAATGCTACCACACCCACGTTCACCTCTCTTCCAATTCCCCAAAGGTGTAGTTTTGGTTTCAGTTGGAAATAAATACATAAATGCCATAATGAATCTGTTTTATTTCAACTGTAGTAAACCTGTTTGCATTCAGATATATTACCTTCAAAGTGGGGAGAGGAAAAGCTGTTTTCTACTATTTTAGTATATTTGTATTTTACTTTGAAACTTCTCACAAATTTAAGGAATATAATCTTATTTTTTCATAAGCATATACTCTCATGTATGGTATTTTGTTTTCTTACTTTTAAACTTAATCAACTGGCTTAGTTAATTGCCCAACATTTCTCCAAAACACCACCCGATTATTCTGTTCGACTCTGCCATATCATATGCTGTAATGTTATTGTCTCTCCCAGATTTTGACCACAAGTTGTTTAAAAACCATGATCTCTGAGGGTGGAAAAAATGAAGTGCAGTTGAAAAGATAGTTATGCTAAAAGATAAACAGAGCAATATGACTTATCAAAATGGGTACAATTTTTTCTTACTTAATGAGTACAATATACAACCTTCCAATATATACACAATGGGAAAAAGGCTTTATAAAATATCAAGGATAACACATTATTTTCAGACATAACTGTGTGGGATACATATCTAGGCCTGAGAGTGTAGATAACAAAATATAAGTGCTTTGCCTGTCTAAACATGTTAAATAAATGAGCATTCACTATCGCATTCCAATACATTAGAAGATGTACTTGCATAGTTAATTTTTCTTTTTAATGCACTGCACATGATCATTTGAAATGCAGAGCCAGAGTATATCTTAGTGTTTGAAGACAGGGTTCTTTTCATTTAAACAAATCTTTATTGAAATAAGCCCTTTTGAAAAAGATCTTTGGTGTATCTTCTTTTCAGGAAGTTCAATCAGAGTGAATGAAGATAAAGAAGCTACATTATATTGAGTATTATATAAGTAAAGATCACTCAGTCAAAGTAAAAAAAAAAAAAAAATGGAAGTAGACAAAGGGAGTGTCAAACTCCCTAGAATTTCACTTTTCTATCCTAGATTTTAGGAACTTTTATTTATTTATTTTGTACTTTGGGGTATCTGGTATTGATATTGTAAAAGAACAGAGACAGAGAGAGAGAGAGATGGTGGAGAAGAAGTGAAAATTAGAAAGAGGAGGAGAAAGAATTTTTGGCATTGGATAATGCAAGAGTAACTTCACAGGCTCACCTGGAATAAATTTCTGAAGTTGGGTGCCTACAGGCTCACTTTTAGGAGCTAAACCAATGTCATAGCATAGGTAATGACTCATGGAAGAGCTCAGAAGACAGACCATTGACAAAACTCTACATAATGTATCTATAGTTCTCCCAGTCTTGTCCTAGTAACAGATAATAAATGGTTCGTTTAAAGCCAGGAGAATAATTCTCCATAGACATGGGTCAGGGAGAGCAGCTCTGGTCTTGATTAAACACTCCCCTCAGTAGAAACCCATGTTGAACAACATGGGAAGGTGCTCTTGACATATAAAATACTCAGGCATACAACAGGCTCGATTATCCATGTCAATTCTGTCTTCCTCTTTCTTCTTTCTTCTTAATAGGGGGTCAGCTTTGGTGCACCACTACGAAGGCTATCTCGGAGGGTGAAGAGCTAATTGCCTTTGTGGTGGATTTTGACTCAAGGCTACAAGCTGCCAGTCAGATGACTCTCACAGAAGGGATGTACCCGGCGCGCCTGCTGGACTCAATTCAGCTGCTTCCTCAGCAAGCTGCCATGGCTTCTATTTTGCCTACAGCTATTGTCAATAGTAAGTGCTGAGTGCAATACCTCAGTTCTGTGGGGGTGATGGGTATTTATGGGAGAAAAAAATGCCTGCTGACAGGCAACTGGGAACTGACATTTTCTCTAGTATGAGGTTTTATTTCCTCTCTCTCTCTCTCACTCTCTCTGTGTACTGCTTCTAATAGAATTCCAGAAAGACCATGCACATCCAATCATTTCAGATTGGATTCTTGAATGTCACCCACATGTAAAAGCTGACATTCTAACCTTGTTAAATAATATTCATGTTTACTTAGCCATGAGGAGCCCAGAATAATTAGTAGCATAATTTTTTTTTGTTTGTTAAGATCCATAGAGTTAAAAAAAAACTATTTTTTACAAAAGCAAAAAATTAAATCTTGCTTAGATACAGTAATAAGAAGAGTACATACTCTTGCTATTGTGAAGCTCCCACATACAACTATTACTTCTGTTTGAGTATGCACTATTTGTGTTTGATAACAAGATCACTATTAACCCCAAATAACTTAGCATAGATACATAAAGCTTTCATTTTCTTCATCTTCCTGATAACTTGGATAAAGTTCTGGTAGTCAAGATAAATAAAATCATTAGTGCATTGGAAAAAATACATGTAAGAAAAATATATATACACTTTGAATAGTTTATAGAGAATTTTAAAATATGCTGCAACAACTAGACCTTTCAGATCTTATTTTGATAAATGAATAGGGAACTTAGTCTGTATTCCTTGAGCATGAACGGTGACCATTTATATGACAGAAAGTCTGTGATAGTGAAATCCGAAGATCTGTGCTCTGGGCTGATCTGCTGTTAGTGAACTCTAACAACAACAACAACAAAAGTAACACTTCTATCTTAAGAGAAGAGAAAATAGTAAAGTTAAAAATTTCTCTTAGTCAAAAAATTTCCTTAAAAATTTCTTCTAAGACTGACGAAAGGTGAAATCAGGACAGGAATGATGTTTTTATATGAATATAAAATATACACATTAATAATTTTTCACTAAAATGTCATCCTATAGATGACTTTAAGAAATCTGTAGGTAATTTTGAAATGATTCTGCATCAACTAATATATCTGGAGGTTCCAATGAAAGTTACTAATATAGAATTTACGTAGTGGTAATATTATTTTTTTCTGGGTTTTTACTTTAGTGTAGATAGTATTAAATGTGTAACAATATGACCCAACTGGAATTTGGTGAAAATCAATATAATAAATAAGGAACTTCACATAACTTATTATGCTAGTATAATTCTCTGATATGCAAATGTAAATTTTACCCATATTTGAGAGTATATCCTATTTGCTTATAGTAGGAAGGGAATTGTTAATTGCAAATCATTCCGAATAACAATACGAAGCTATTACTTTCATTTCATATTACTTTCATAAATTAATCATCTAAAGTCATCCTGTTGACTACTAAACTTTATAGCCTGCTAAATAGTGGAAATGTACTTAAGTTGGAAGGAAGAATTTAAGTAGTTAAGAGTCATCAGTTTCTGCTCTTACCTCTCCTCCATTAGAATTTGGTGATTGGGTTTCTCTCATTTCCTTTTACAATATCTCCCAGGGCCATCTCTTCCATTCTCATAGGTCCCACCAGCAGCTATAAGTGCATAGTTCATCAGTTGTAAGTCTAGCTGCTTCTGGAGTGTTTTAGACCTTTGTCACCACCTTTCCCATGTCCTTCTATATTTTTACAGAAATATCAAATTCTGTATATCTAATGTGACCATGTGCCAGGCTTTCCTTGGCTCAGGACCAACTTTCCAGTGTTATCCAGTATCCCATTGAATGGCATGCAAAAGTGTTGTTTTTGCACAAAACAGGCTCAGGCTGGGTCACCTCACACGACTCCAGCCTCAAATTTTCATCTCTGTCCTCTCCATAGATGAAAACAAAACAAAACAAAACAAAACAAAACAAAACAAAACAACTATTTCTTACATAGTTCCTAACAAGCAACCTAGCCTGGCCCATCCCTTCTACTTATTTTTTTTTTTAATTTCCTGATTCAATTCTTCTTCCCTTCTATCACCAGGCCATTAAAGCAATATGTAATGGATCTAAAACTAGATTCCCAACCCAGTTCAACCATTAGATAATCATGGAAAAGGTATTCAATGCTGGTTTCCTCATGCATTGAATAAAAGGGGAAAAAATACACATAGAGAAAGTGTCCATGAGTAAAGATATGACAATTACATATCACAGCATAACTTAGTATAATGATATAATCCAAGCTACATTATATTTCACTGAATTTATTGCAGTTGCCTCCTGCAGTCAAGATTGTTCCTTGAAAACTAGACTCCATAGTCTTGCTTAAAATTTTAGGATTCAGGGATTCGCCATGACCACTAACACAAAATCTAAACTTCTTAAAAGGGTCTGTAAGGTCCTTCATAGTCCATCCTGTTGCTTTGCTTGCCTTTGCTGTACCTTCAACCTCCTTTCACTCTGCCCCTCTCAGTCTCACAAGGCTTTCTGTGCACTGACTGCTTCCTAGCAAGATCATACAAGCGCACTTCTCAGCCTATAGGGGGTCATCTCATCCTTACACTCACCAGGTGGTGATATCATTGTCTCAT
Source organism: Orientallactaga sibirica (assembly GCA_036365145.1). NCBI lineage: Eukaryota > Metazoa > Chordata > Mammalia > Rodentia > Dipodidae > Orientallactaga > Orientallactaga sibirica. Next base: position 73,679,202 of record JAEOAD010000003.1, read on the forward strand.
CACTTGCTCATCTCAGCAGGCTGTAAGTCTCTGCTGTCTGTCTTTCTGTTTGCTTTATACCCAACTCAACATAGAGTCTGACACACAGCAGACATCCTATAATTAACTTATTAAATGAATAATTGATGTCTGAGGTTGGTATCAAGGCTGTCTTCAGTCCAACCATCAGATTCTATGCATAACTATTATAACTGCATATATTTTTCAGAACCACAAATTTACACTGGTTTTTTTTATTGCTTTTAATATTGGCATCTCCCACTAATTTTGAAAGAGTCTATTGGCAGGTAAATTTCAGAGTGTAACATTTCTTTCAAAACCTTGTCCTGAACTGCTGAACATTCAGGAATCTATTCATTGCTATCTGTCTAATTCAGAACCTATGAATGAAATCACGAAAATTGAATGGACTTTACCCTTGCTTGACTCCAACAGACTGCAACTAACACGTTGCTGTGTTTTTGCTTGCAGAGGACATATTCCCTTGCAAATCCTGTGGTATCTGGTACCGGAGTGAGAGGAACCTGCAAGCCCATTTGATGTACTACTGTAGTGGGAGGCAAAGAGAAACTGCTCCAGTGTCTGAAGAAAATGAAGACAGTGCTCATCAGATTTCCAGCCTGTGTCCCTTTCCACAGTGTACCAAGAGCTTCTCCAATGCCCGAGCTCTAGAAATACACCTGAATTCACACAGTGGTAAGGGCTTCTTCTGTTACTGTTGTCACTCCAAGAGACTCCATCCTCCCTCCCTCCCTCTCTCTCTCCCCATATATATGTATACGTATATACATATATATGTATGTGTATATATATATATGGATGTATATATATGTATATACATATGTATGTACGTACATATATGCATACATCTCATCTCTCATCATCTACCTGTCATCTATCCACCTATCTATGGATACATCCTTAAATCTATCTTGCTGGACCAACCAGTGCTATGTTATACCAGATATATGCAGCATATTTTACACAAAGAACTAGGCTCTGATTTTTTTCTACAGTGCTTAGACTAGGCAACCTATCATTATATTTGCTTTCTCCTGAGAAAAACAGATTTTTGAAAGAAAGTCTCAATAGTCTTTGAATAATTCCATTAATATCCATTGCTTCAAGTGCTAAGTGGACATTGGAAGCTGGCCATAGTGTTTTTCATATGGAAGGGAAGAAATAAAAGGTAAAACCACAAAGGAGTTGCTCCACAAAATTTAAAATGTTATTTGGATACATATAAATAAAATGCACATTTAGAAAATCACTTTTAAATGTGGAACTATGAAATGTCCATTGCTTCCAGGATGTATACATTCAGAGCTTGGCTGACATTTATGACATAAAATTACTTTAATACTGGGTTTCTAAATTCCTTAAAATAACAGTGTTGGAAATAAAAAACTTTTAAAAAGCCATCTTTCAGCAGCAAGGTGGTAACTATTCCTATTTATTTTATAATTGTAAAATCTGTTATTTGCTTAATCTCTAATCATCCTAATTCTTATAGCATTTTAAAATTTACACAATTATATCAAATTTAAATACATTAAATTACATCCTTAGATTGTGTAAACCAGGGTTTGACAATAACAGTTCTTCATTGACTGTAGTGTTAGACTTACATCATACCTCTTGTCATTTTTTCCAGTTATTTTTTGCCTGCTAAACTATGTAAAAATTGAAATATATGCCAAGGTTGAAAATCTATCTCCTGCCTCATGTGTATATGTGCAGTGCAAGCTGTTTTGGTTGAGCCTATGAAAAGTATTCCCACCCCTCCTTTTCCCTACAGTAAGCTGCCTCCATGTACATGATACATAGAAGCAGAAACAGGGAGATTGTCTCAGGTGGTGGGCAAATTCACATATATAATGACATAGTGATAGAGGGGTCCTTTAAGATGAATTGAAGATGGGTTTGGGCTTCGGAGTACTCAAGGAGAAAACAATAAGGAATATATCCTGTTATCACTACAAGACTGAGTCCCTCTGCCATACTTCCGGCTTATAAATATGCAAAGAAGTTCCCATCTTAGTCTGGAGTAGAGAAAGGATAAGCTAAGGCTGACTCTATCACATGCCAACAATAACTGGAGTTGACCTTCATGAGACCTGCACGGTCAGTGGTGAGATTAAAAATATATAAATTTAGGGTTCTGGAAAGTTGGCACAGCAGATAAAGGCACTCAGCAGATAAAGCCTGCTGAGCTGGGTTCTATTCCCAAGCTACCCCCTTTAAGCCAGATGCAAAAAGTGGGGCAAGCATTTGGTGTTTGTTTGCAGCATCAGGAAGCCTTGGCACGCCTTCCCACCCCAAGCACTCCTATACACATACAAATAAATAATGTTTAAAAGAACATTTTTATTGGGTTGGAGAGATTGCTTAGTGGTTAAGGCATTTGCCTGCAAAGCCAAAGGACCCAGGTTCAATTCCCCAGGACCCACATGAGCCAGATGCACAGGGTGGCACATGCATCTGCAGTTCATTTCCAATGGCTGGAGGTCCTGGCACACCCATTCTCTCTCTTTCTCTCTCTCTCAAATAAGTAATAAAAGTTTAAAAATAGAAATAGGCCCTGATCCATCAGTTATGAATGCTTGTCAAGAGACTATTAGCATATGGGTGTCTACTACCTAAGCATTAGCCCTGGATTCAAGTAAACTACATTCAACAACCCAATGAATGAATGAAATTCTAAATTCATATGAAAGATCAAGGAGGAATTTTGTAATGGTTTCTATTGGGTTCTTTCAAATAACAATCATATCAAGTGCATTGCATTATTACCTAATTGCATGCAGGATTTCAGGCGCCACTCTAATGAAATAATATTCACTTCTGCCCCATGTCAAGAACAGTGCTAAGAAGGGACGAATCTATGATTTCATAGCTGTCCTGCTATATCTGATTCCTTTAGCTTTCTTAAGTTTGTTTGACCCAGAAATGAGATCCTGAAATTTATCTTCCCAACTTATCTCACACTCATGAAAGGGCTTAGGGAACTATTGTTACCTATGTCACAAAAAAAAAAAAAAAAAAAGATTTCACTTTCTGCTCTTCCGGCTGTGTTGAAGACACAATGGTCTTCAACCTTCACTGGAAGTAAAGGTTATCATTAGGAAGCCAACACGTATGATTCTCCGATTTCTTACATTGTGTGTCTCTCCAGGAGTGAAAATGGAAGAGTTCCTGCCCCCTGGAGCGAGTCTGAAGTGCACGGTCTGCAGCTACACTGCTGATTCTGTGATCAACTTCCACCAGCACTTGTTCTCCCATCTCACTCAAGCTGCCTTCCGGTGCAGCCACTGTCATTTTGGCTTCCAGTCCCAGAGGGAGTTACTGCAGCACCAAGAGCTCCACCTCCCCAGCGGCAAACTTCCCCCAGAAAGTGACATGGAGCACTCTCCAAGCGGAACAGAAGACAACTTACAGCCAGCCACAGACTCGTTGGCCAGAAGTGAACTCTCCCAGAGCCAAAAGGCCATGCAGACTAAAGATGCGAGCTCTGACACCGAGCTGGACAAGTGTGAGAAAAAGACACAGCTCTTCCTCACTAACCAGAGACCCGAGATCCAGCCAACAACAAACAAACAAAGCTTTTCCTACACAAAAATCAAGTCTGAGCCCTCCAGCCCAAGGCTTGCCTCATCCCCCGTGCAGCCCAGCCTTGGGCCTTCTTTCCCTATGGGCCCTTTCCTGTCTCAATTTGCCTTTCCCCAGGATATCACCATGGTCCCTCAAGCTTCAGAGATCTTAGCCAAGATGTCTGAGCTGGTGCATCGGCGCCTGAGGCACGGAAGCAGTAGCTACCCTCCTGTGATTTACAGCCCCTTGATGCCCAAAGGGGCTACTTGTTTTGAGTGTAACATAACGTTCAATAATTTGGATAATTATCTAGTCCATAAAAAACATTATTGCAGCAGCCGATGGCAACAGATGGCCAAGTCTCCAGAGTTCCCAGGTGTTTCAGAAAAGATGCCTGAAGCTGTGAGTCCCAATACGGGCCAAGCGTCTATGAACCTTCTCAACCCAACCACTACGGACCCGGAGAACCCGCTTCTTCAGACATCCTGCATCAATTCCTCCGCTGTCCTGGATTTGATCGGGCCAAATGGAAAGGTCCACGACAAGGACTTTTCCGCTCAGGCTAAGAAACTGTCCACCCCCAGTAACAACGAGGAGAAAATGAATGGCAAACCTGGTGATGTGAAAAACCCCAGTGTCCCGTTAGTGGATGGGGAAAGTGACCCAAATAAGACCACCTGTGAAGCTTGCAACATCACCTTCAGCAGGCACGAAACGTACATGGTCCACAAACAGTATTACTGCGCTACGCGCCACGACCCTCCGCTCAAGAGGTCCGCGTCCAGCAAAGTGCCTGCCATGCAGAGAACCATGCGCACGCGCAAGCGAAGGAAGATGTACGAGATGTGCCTACCCGAACCAGAGCAGAGGCCTCCGCTGGTCCAGCAGCGATTTCTTGACGTGGCCAACCTCAGTAACCCCTGTACCTCCACGCAAGAACCCGCCGAAGGGCTAGGAGAGTGCTACCACCCAAGGTGCGATATCTTCCCAGGGATCGTCTCCAAGCACTTGGAAACCTCCCTGACCATGAACAAATGTGTCCCGGCTTCCAAATGTGACTCGACTCATTCCAGTGTGTCCTGCCTAGAGATGGACGTGCCCATAGACCTCAGCAAAAAGTGTTTATCCCAGTCTGAGAGGACGACTACATCTCCCAAAAGGCTGCTGGACTACCACGAGTGCACCGTGTGCAAGATCAGCTTCAATAAGGTAGAGAACTACCTAGCCCACAAGCAGAATTTCTGCCCGGTCACCGCACATCAGCGTAACGACCTGGGGCAACTTGATGGCAAAGTGTTCCCAAATCCAGAAAGTGAACGGAGCAGCCCCGACGTCAGCTTTGAAAGGAGCATGATAAAATGCGAGAAGAACGGCAATCTGAAGCAGCCCTCTCCCAATGGAAACTTGTTTTCATCCCATTTAGCAACCCTGCAAGGCCTCAAAGTCTTCAGTGAGGCGGCCCAGCTCATCGCTACAAAAGAAGAAAACAAACATTTGTTTCTTCCACAATGCCTTTACCCCGGAGCAATAAAGAAGGCAAAAGGAGCCGACCAGCTGTCTCCATATTATGGCATAAAGCCAACTGATTATATTTCTGGGTCTCTTGTCATTCACAACACCGACATAGAGCAAAGCACAAATGCAGAAAATGAGTCTCCCAAAGGCCCTGCCTCCTCAAATGGGTGCACTGTCCCCAAGAAAGATTCCCTGCCCTTGTTGCCTAAAAATAGAGGCATGGTAATAGTGAATGGTGGACTGAAACCAGATGACAGACCTGCGGCCAACCCCCAGCAAGAGAACAGTTCCCAGAATCCGCAGCACGAAGATGGCCACAAATCCCCTTCCTGGATCTCTGAGAACCCATTAGCTGCCAACGAGAACGTCTCTCCAGGAATCCCCTCCGCAGAGGAACAGTTGTCTAGCATAGCGAAAGGTGTGAATGGCTCCACCCAGGCACCCACCAGTGGCAAATATTGCCGGCTATGTGATATCCAGTTCAATAACCTTTCAAACTTTATAACTCACAAGAAGTTTTACTGCTCCTCACACGCAGCAGAACACGTCAAATGAATGAACCGACTCAATAAACAGCAGGCACCCTAGGTACCAGTGTTTAGTTTGTTGTACTAACCAGTCCAGAACAAAAACAAAAGCTGTTTCAATTACATCTGGGCAATCAGGAGATAATTCATCATGGCTAAGTTGAAGACTTGAGATGTAATTTCATTACAGACCATTAGTAAAGTGTATTATTGGTGCCATTTTCAAAAAAAAAATAATTTATTTTACCAGCAGTATTCATAGCTGTGGTTATGTTATTTTTTATTTAAAAACTTTATATTAAAGTCATTTGTAATGTTATTGTATAGTTATTGTGTAGCACATGGTTTGCACTGTATAGTAGCTTTCAAAGAAATTAGTCACAAACAATACAGATGAGCATTTTAGAAATAGCTTCCAAAGCACTTGTGTATCTTGATTTTTTCTTATATGCTGTTGCAGATACATGTATATGCTAAAATATAACTTGCAAAGATGTTCTCAATACACACACTATAAGTTCGCCTTAAGATTTCAATTCTTGGATAATCAGGCTCTGTTTGCACTTTATATTTTAGCACATACAGTCTCTTAGTCACTAGGCTTTGCATTTGTATGTAACCGTATGTTTCTGTCCATTTTCTTAATCTTAAACATGTATGTTAAATGAAGATGGCAGTTTTTTTCCTGTATAGTACCTGTATTTTCTTTGGCTGATGCAGCTCTGTCTCAATTTTTAAACCTTTGCTGTTAAATGCAATACTTTATAAAGAGTCAACAAAATTACTGGAAGCAGTATTGTAAGTCATGAGGTAGTATTAACCAGTTTTCTCTTTTGAAAGGCACAGTCTAAATCAAAACCCTAAACTCAATGCTGCAAGTATGAATTTAATTCATATATAAGATCTATTTAAATATAAGAGTAGCAATACTGCACCTGGTGATCACAAAGATAATGTTCTACTTCTGATAGAAATAATTTCTCAACAAATGTTACTATGCATGTATATGGATGGAATAAAATTCCAGATTGTTGGAGAAATTTGGCATCCTGTTTTCTATGTTCCTTCCCCACTCAACCCCCCAAGCACCAAGGGAAATTACTGAGTACTCAAATGTGTCACACACCAAATAGCAACACTTTGGGGTTAATTACATGTTAAATTCTGCTGCCAGGTTACTTTCAGAAATGACCATGGCACAATTTCCTATTCTTTCAGTTTAATTCAATGGCCCTCAATTGTACTAGATGGGTATTGACCTAGAATACCTAGGGTTGTTTTGCTAAAACCAAAAAATAAAAAATAAAATAAAATAACCACAAAAAATAACAACAAACTAGAATTCCAGGCCTCATCCTAAAAAACTGTGATTTGATGCAATGAAATAGATAAAACAGAACAATTTAAAGCGCTAATATCAACCATCTCTCTTTATTATCTTTCACCAAACTTTGCTACAGATGCTTATAATTGCGACTCAATTTAAAATAACTCAGTATATACATTTTAGTATTGTAACTAAAAGTGGAAAATAAACCAGTGTAGAATCTATGAAGATTTTTTGAAAATCTGGTAATCAAATGGGATCCTTTCTGATTTTCTGAAAGAGATAAGTTTAGAGATTTTTAAGTCTCTAGATTTAAATGTCTGGAGTCGCAGAGCTAACACGTGAGAACCAGAAAACCTTGTGAGGGCCGTCTCAGAGTCCTCGTCTACCTCAGTCTGCAAATGCTGAGGTAAGTGAGAGAGAGAGATCAGCCTTGATGTGTGATCTGTGACTTGAGTGAGGAACAATTCTTTAGAAAGGGAAATGTAAGCCTCCGCCAGCTTGAACTGCAGACTTTGAAATGAGCAGCTGGTGAGGCTTCTTCAGGAATGAGATCCTTTGGTAGTGCACTGACCTGGGAAGCATGACCACCTCCAATGGGTTGTGACCCCCCAATCCTACATGCAACACACCACTTGTCTTTGACCACGTAATAAGAAGCATCAGGCATGCTACACTTTCACAAGTTCAGGATGACAAACAGCAATAGCAGTGGAAATAATGACACTTCCCATGTACCAACTAGCCCACAGCTAATCTGAGTTTCTTCATAGCCACCTGGCCCAGCTTCTCTGTTCTCTGGGGGGCGTCCATGCCTCCCCATGCTTAGGTGTCTTAAAGTACTTCACAAATGATCCCACAGAGAAACATTAGTCTTCATTCTGTCCTTGGGCTCACCTCTCTGACACTAACTTTGCATCATAAGGAGTTCCTCCTACATCACACCCCAGAAGACCTCTGTAAAGATCAAAACACTGAGTATATGTATCTTAAAATCAGAGGCATTAGTAATCAATCAAAGGCTTTTATGCATTAAATACACTGTCTCCACGGCCACTTCTCATTTTCTCCATGTAAATGCTTAAAGAAGAACACACATAACAAGCCAACACATAAAACATAGGATGTGTTTATTTCATAGACAACATTATCTGTGAATTTATGGAGTAGTTAAAATTCTTTAAATTACCACATTTCAAGCCCTGTCACTCATGAAAAATAGTTTAAATTGTTTCTGTCACCCAGTGATGTCACTAAATAATCAAATGAATAAAATGTTGACTTTTCCCATAATTAAAAATAACCTTGATTCATAACAATACCTTTATTATTGGAAGCCAAACATGCTCAGGGGATTTTTTGTTTGTTTTGCTATTTTTATTTGTTTTGTTTTGTTTGTTTGTTTGTTTGTTTGTTTGTTTGTTTGTTTTTGTTTGTTTGAGGTAGGGTGTCACTCTAGCCCATGCTGACCTGGAATTCAATATGTAGTCTCAAGTTGGCCTGTAACTCACCACGATCCTCCTACCTCTGCTTCCCAAGAGTTGGGATTAAAAGCATGTGCCACCATACCTGGCTTGCTCAGAGTTTTTAAAAAGTTTTTCTTAGTCTCTAATTATCAGTTGATATAACCCCAGCTTGAGTCACCTTGTTGCATAGTAAAGGAAATATACAAGTAATGGATACTTTTCGTTTCATGGATACAAGAAGTAAGTAACAATCCTCCAAATATTTCATCATTCAGCTTCAATATTATCTCCCAATACTAAAACTTTGTCAGATATATATTGAAAATATCAATCTTAAATTGTCATTAAAATTAGATAGCCATTTTATATTCATCTATACATGTAGCTGAGATCAATAGTATTTAAAGCTTTGAAATACCTCATATTAACCATTTCTGCATAGGACTCCAGCTAGATTATTGTGGAAGTATAAGTTAAGAAGAAATGAAAATCAAAGAGTGTATCAATCCACAAACCAAATATCTAGGACATAGCATATTTCCAAAATAATTTTAATTTGAACTGCTTTCCAGCACTTTCTCTGCCATCACCCCTGAACATCAAGAAGATATGGAACAAGTATTTGTGAATGATTAAGGAATAAATAATATAAATAGGAAAGAGTTAGTAAATGTCTACATGAGTGAATAAAGAACAAAGGAATAAGTGAATGGTTAGTTGAAATTAGATTTAAATAACTCTTCAATGGCAAGGCATCATGCGCCAGGTAGCTTTTGTACCACCATTCCCAAAATAGAGATAGATATTCATCATTTTACCACACTGTGGGCAAAGAAAATCACATTTCATGTATGAAAGTCATGTTAGGAAGTCAGTGTCTGGCATAGGTATTTCAAACATGGGAATTTTGTGAAGCTAAATAGTTATCAAAATGTAGAAAATCCTGGAGGATTCAAAGGGATTGGGAATTTCAGGAAGCCATACTCATCCTGTGGACTCTGTATTGCACAGAGACAATGATCTGCCTACTGCTGAAGCCTCTGCTTGTGTTGAACTCACTACTGTAGAGCTTTGCAAGAAGCCAGGAGACCCAACTCTGCTGACAGAGCTGAATCCCAGGAGTCCAAACCACCATTCAGGACCCTGATAAAGCCAGAGTTCAGGAAATCTGTGCCACCAAGACTGCTGGGGATAGAGTGGCCATTCTCCAGCTCCAGGGAATGTGCTAGTCACATGGGACCAGAAAATTGTCCATGTGGAGGCCGTTGTTACCAGAGACGTCACCCAAAGCAGAAGACAGTCCATCTTCTTCTGACTTTGAAAGTCCCACACTGTCTCCCATGGTAAGAGTTATACGATATCAGCTGCCAAGGAAATGTGGACATTGTAGTGTAAGGTGAGTCTCAATAGACAAGAACCTGGCCTAGACCTAGCGCTGTTGAGAGCTAAGCTTGAATGGCGCCGTGTTTCCTTGCCACATCTTCTCTTCAAATATGGTTCAAATATCCACTGAAAGTAAGAAGAGGGGTGCATACTTCATCTCCATAACTGCTGTGATAAATTACCATAAACTTGGTTATTTAAAACAGAAATGTAGCCATGTTAATATTTGGATACCAGAAGTCTGATGCAGCAGGGATGTGCGTCCTCCAGAATCACTCTGGGATATCCTGCCCTTGTCTCTTTCAGCTCTGGCAGCTGGCAGCAGGCAGCATTCCTTCTCTTATTGTCTTATGGTTGAGTCACTCTAGGCTCAACTTGCATGGTCACACTGTCTCCTGTTCTTCTGTGTGTACCTCCCCTTCTCAGTTCTGTCTTAGGAGGACCGTTGTGATTGTACCAAACTCCTACTGGGATAGTCTCTCCAGTAACAATCCGAAATCACATCTATAAAGGAATTCCACACTGTATATGTCAATACTTACAAATAGGAATTCAGACATCCTGCAGTGAGACATTAAAAATTCTTAGGCCAAGATATAGGCAGAGGAGAAAGAATAGCAAAGAAGGGGTTATGTCTCTCACTCAAAGGTAAGTAATACTAAGTTATAACCCAAACAGTGGATCTCTTAGAACTTGATTAAGTCATAATGTTATTAAAAAAACATCATGACATCCATAAAGAATCAAGCATATAAGCCAACACATCTCAGCCCATTACTCAGAACCCAGTTGTGGTACATAATTGAATCTGATGAGAACTAGACACCAGGCAGGGTATCTATTTGGAACATAATAAGCCTTATTAATTCAGAGAGTCATGAAAATCAGGCACAAGCTAAGCAAAAGTTTACTTTGGCACTATCTAGAAAGAAGAGTTTGCTCAGGATATTAATAGAGTAAACAGGATTGAAAGAAAATAAACTGTTTTCAACAACCTTAGCAGCCCCATTTTGCATACAAATAATATATTAATTTCAAATGGTTTTATCTTCATATTCAAAAAAGTATGTAGAGGTTTTTACTTGGCAACAATTCTTTGATCATTCATTTCAATTCCTACATATGGCATTACTTGGCTTCAGATGCCGCCAGTCTATCAAACGCTCTGAGTCCAGAAACTCTTTTCCATTTTTAGAGTTAAATGACCCTAAAGCAAAACAATTAAAATATAAAATGCAATGTTATTATATCTACTTAAAATGTATAGCTATAAAATAGTCTTTTAGACTGAAGAATATAAAAAAAAAGACTTGAAAGAAAAATGTTGTCCATATCAAAACACTGACAGACACATTGAAAGTAAAGACACACAGACTCCTCATTTCTTCCTCCTATGTGTGGATGGTGCCTAACCTAAGTCCAAGTCATTATTTTAGCTAAGCACCCATTGCCCCTAACTCATTTGACATCTTAGCTTCTTCCATTGTTTTACTTTCGTGGCCCAAAAACAACATGTGTGTCTTTGTGCCCAAGAACTTGGGCAAGAAGCTTCAAAAACATGCAGACTGAAGAGAGAGAATGATCATGCCAGGACCTCCAGCCACTGCAAAAGAACTCCAGATACATGCACCACTTCGACTTTCTGTGGGTATTGGTGAATCAACTGACTTTATCTGACTTTATGTGGGTATTGCAGAATCAAATCCAGGTCATTAGGCTTTGCAGGCAAGTGCCTTAACTGCTGAGCAATCTCTCCAGCACAGCTATATAATGATTAAACAACAATCTGCATAATACTGTAAAGAGACCTTAGCATGTGTTAATCTGAGTTCACCAGCTCTCCAAATGTCATTTATAGCAATAGCTTTCATGTCCGTGGAGGTCTGAATGTAAAATGCTTCCCCAAAATCTCACGTACTTGAAGACTTAATCACCAGCTGATGGCACTATTTTGAAAAGTTGTGGGAACTTTATGAAGTAGATCCTTGCTGGAGGAAGTGTGTCACTGTAGGGTGGGTCTTCAGGTGTTATAGTAGGACCTCAGGTTCTCTCTGTCTCTCTCTCTCTTTCTGCTTCCTCTCTGCCAATGTGACATAGGCTTCCTGCTCAGGCCTGCCATGCCTTACCCTGCATGATGGACTCTACCCTTTGGAACTCTAAGCCAGATTAAACCCTTTTCCTTCTATGAGCTGCTTCTGGTCAGCAATGAGAAAGTACAAATGTGCCTGCACAAATCTTCAAAAATCTTATTAAACTGTACTCTGCCTCAATGGGGGGAGGGGCTATGTAGTTCGCAGGCAATGTAGACACTGCAAATAGGCAGACACACTTTGAGTGGTAAAGCAGTAGACAACACAGCTGTTACTGTATGTATTTTCTATGCAATGGTCCTATGTCCTACTCTCAGTGTTGTCCCTGCCTCTGCTCCTGGGCTTAGAATGCCTCATTCTACCACTCATCCCTACTGAACTTAATAACCTTCAAATTTCCATCCAAAACTGTCAGACTTCATTTCTACAATTATTTCAGTTTAGAGGGCTTTGTCCCTGATTCACAGTAAATCCCTGATGCATGGTAAGTTTACGTCAATTTGCCAAACAAACTCACTCTAGTTGATGAGTGGGAATGAAAAGGTGCCCCTCTCATTTTCTTAGTGATTTGAAGAACAGAGCAGATTTTAGAACATGTTACTTGCCATACTGTATTCACATCTCATTATTTACTAGCTTCCCATTTTCAATTTAGTGCTAAATTTGATGAGATGGTTCCCTCCCCACCCTTGCCCCCAATAGCAACAACAACAACAACAACAAAAATGTGGAGTCTTTTGCAAGTTTGGTGGACTAACATTGTGATCAGAGACAGATGCTAGAGTGATTCTGTGATTTATGACCATTCCTGGTAGGAGGTGAGGTAGAAGTGGGGAGACAGAATAAGGGCAAGGGAGCAACAGAGTAATTTGTAGAGTATTAAAATCTTGTGGCCATCTGTGCTTACTGCATGTCACAGATCTCAAACAGAAATGGTATAAAATCAAATGTTGAGCCTGGCATGGCGGCACAAGTCTTTAATCCCAGCACTCTGGAGGCAGAGGTAAGAGGATCGTGAGTTCAAAGAACTAGAACTACAGAGTGAGTTCCAGGTTAGCCTAGGCTACATACAGTGAAACCCTACCTCGGAAAAAACAAAGCACATGTTGGTCGGCTTCAAGCTTTTGCTATGTAAAGTTATTCTTATTTCATCCAATCATTCATGTCTCCATTCAAGATGGCATCATATTTTTGAATTCTTACTCTGACAATATGTTATGATGGCTACTGGGAACCAAATGCTAGAAGATAGTTCTTGCCTTCATTTAGTTGCCTTTGGATAAAGTATAGAATGAAAAGTGCACAAGTATACACAAAGCATTCCATACAACAGACATTTCTCAGTTAGGTGGGGCAAATAGATAAGCATTTTCTCCAGTCTAACCTCCTTCCCCCTCACCTCCCCAGGAAACAGGACCTACTTGAAGGTATAATGGATAAAATGTATTCAGGTAATGACAGGTAGAAGACAGAGGAGATAGAAGAGTGAGAAGTAAAAATAGTGTTCTAAGTGAAGACATTAGAATGTGCCTGGTACTGCAGGGAATAAAGAGAATAGGAGGAGGGGATTATGATCATGGTATATTGTTTATACTTATGGAAACTTTCAATAAAACAAGAGCATAATGTTTAGAAGAGCATAATTACTTCTCCCAGTTTGTTCTTTTTCCCAGTTCCTCACTTCTAACAACCCTCTCTGCTTGCAAATAAATAAAGAAAGAACATAAAAAACATAAGCCATGTATGGTGGTGCATGTTTTTAATCCCAGCACTCAGGAGGCAGGCAGAGGTAAGAGGATCACTGTGACTTTGAGGTCACAGCGAAAATATATAGTGAATTCCAGGTCAGCTTGGGCTAGAGAACCTACCTCAAAACACCACCCCCCCCAAAAAAAAATAAAGGAAACGAAGAAACAAAGAAAAGAAAAAACAGGACTGGAGAAATGGCTTAGCTATTAAAGCACTACCCATGTGGAGCCAGATACACAAGGTGCCACATGTACCTGGAGTTCATTTGCACTGGACAGAGGCCCTGGTGTGTCCATTCTCTCCCTCTCTCTCTCTTCTCTCTCAAAAAAAAAAAAAATAATAAATGATTTTAAAAAGTTAATATTTATGAATAAACTATACAGGACTCTAGTCTTTACTAACTAAAAATATATATGTTCAAAAAGACTTTGGGCAGAAGTATCATTTGTAGGTAGATAATGTTATGCACAGAGGCACAGATGGTTATTAGAAAAATTTCAGTGCCAGGGATGTGCTACCTTCCAGTGAATTGTCGGCCAACAAGGTCCCCTAAATATGATACCCCCTAAATATGACAGATATTACCAAGGCTTTTGATTGCCCACCCATCAGAGCTAGATGGTAAGAACCTATTGCTGAAGACTCCACATACTTGGGCTTCATGCCACTGAGAAATCGAGCTGGAGCTGAGCTAGAATCCTCCTCCTTGTTGACTCGCTGTCAGGTAACAGCTTGCTGGGGGAGAAAAGTCATCAATGGTCTTAACCAGCAGTGAACTCTGCAAGCTTTAAGTCTGGCCAGCCAGTCCAAATGTACTAACTAGTGTAATGGTAGCATGTCTGTTATGGGGGTAACTAACTGCTCTCTTATTTGACTTAAGGCCATTCCACAGGATGGAATTCTTGCCTGGTATGAGGAGGAAGAGAGAAAGTAGGGGGAGGGGATTATAATCATGATGTATTGTTTATAAGTATTAAAACTGTCAATAAAACAAGTTTAAGAAAATTAGAACCAGAAATAAATTATGTATAAAACTTAAGGAAAGCTATTTTTTTTTTTTTTTACTTTTTTTTTGGAGGCAAGCCAAACAGACTGGTCTTTTTTAATGTTTTTTAAAATACATTTTATTTATTTATTTGTGAGAGAGAAAGAGGGAGAAAGAGAGAGATTGAATGGGTACACCAGGGCCTCCAGCCACTGCAAACAAACTCCAGATGCTTGTGCCTCCTTGTGCATCTGGCTTATGTGGGTTCTAGAGAGTCGAACCAGGATCCTTTGGCTTTGCATGCAAATGCCTTAAGTGCTAAGCCATTTCTCCAGTCTGGTCTTTTTTTTTTTTTTTTTTTTTTTTTTTTTTTTGATAGAGAGAGAAAAACAAAGAGAGAGGGAGAAACAAAGGGAGAGAGAAAGAATTGGCACACCAGGGCCTCCAGCCACTGCAATCAAACTCCAGACATGTGCCACCTTGTGCACATGTGCGACCTTGTGTGCTTACGTTATTGTAGATCTGGCTTACATGGGACCTGGAAAGCAGAACATGGATCCGTAGACTTCACAGGCAAGCACCTTAACCACGAAGCTATCTCTCCAGCCCAAGGAAAACTATTTTAATGTACAATTTTAACCTAATCAAGTCTATGGCCTAGGGGCCTATGTTCTCGCTAAATGAGTATATTACATCCATAAATTGTTCTCTAAATTTTATGTTAATGCCCATATATTAATACAATTTAAACTTTGGGGTCAGGGCTAGAGAGATGGCTTTGTGGTTAAGGTGCATGCCTGCAAAGCCTAAGGACACAGGTTCAATTCTCCAGGTCCCACGGAAGCCAGAGGCACATGGTCGTGCATGCATCTGGAGCAGTGGCTAGAGACTTTGGCATGCCCACTCTTCCTCTCTCTATTCCAAATAAATAAATAAATAAGTGAGTAAGTAAAAATAAAAATCTTAAATGTATAAACTTTGGGTCAGAGAAGCTTCTCTTTTCAGATGTTAATGACCACCAGGGTCACTCAGTTTTCACCAAAGTGCTGAGAAGTGATAGTGAAGTTTATAGGACTAAATAAGTTGTTTTCATAGCACCCTCTAAGACTCAGGGACCATTAAAGTAAAAGTGGCACAAAGAATGAAAGAGCAAAAAGAAGGGGAGGAGTGCCTAAAATGCTGTCTTCCAAAAATGAAATGGTCATCATATATTACATGTTTTGTAATATATATATGTGTGTATATATATGTATATATACACATATATATATATATATATACATATATATATATATACATATATATACACACATATATATATATATTCATAAAACTTAAGAAAAGCTACCTTTAGTATATAATTTTAAGCTGAATGTAATGGCATAAAATATTATTTATATTAAGACATTTAAAAAATATTTTTTAACTTAGCAGAAAGGTTTTCACATGGATTGATAAATTTAATTCTTCAAGCCAAACCAGTGAGGTAGGCAATTGCAGTTACCTGTTGTTGCTGGGACAAACATCTGACCACAAGCAGTTTATGGGAGAAAAGGGCATATTTCTGGCTTACAGCATCCAGGAGAAACTGGCTCACATCCATAGATCCATAATTGAAAGACACCACCAAACACCCAGCAAACATGAACAGCCAGGGCTCCAACTCGCTGTCTACACCTTAGAGCTGGACTCAAGATGTGCCCCAATAACACACCACTTCCCCAGCAGGGCTATGCCTGCTAGAGGATTAGGTGAGCAAGCTCAATCGTAATCAAGAATACCTCACACTACAGGGGACATACATTCACTTTCAGATCACCACATATACTGTATGTTAAGTATATTCCCCCTCATAGCCAGGAGAGGATTCAAAGCCAGCAACCAGAATTCCAAAGCCCGTCTTCTAACTGCTGCATTTTATTCCCCTCACTATATGCTATGTGGAGTCAGAAGCAGTCCTTGAGGCTTAAGGAAAGTAGTCCAGGGACTAGCCTAGACACAAACCTAGTCAAGGCCCAAGAATGACACTGGATATAGACAACTCTAGCCAAGTGTCCAAAAGGAAAGGGGGAATAGAACGGGAATTTGTTTCCTTTCTCATCTCCCATTGGCACCTCCTGTCACCTATTTCCATTTTCTCCTAGTGGCATAAAATGGGGATCTAAAGAAAGGTCATTTAGGGTGAGATGCTGGAAGTATTCTCACCTGGGGATTTCTTCTGGGACAATGGAAAATTAGAACCCATGCTTGACAGTATTTTGTCCCTGAACTGCTACATTTAAATTTCTGCTTTCGGACATCAGCATGATCCATGATCAGGTACTTCATGCTACTAGGCCTATGATTTATGGCTTCTTTTTCATTTTACTCTGTTATTTGTGCTTATATTTATTCAACAATTAAATCGTAAGGACATTTTTCATTTCAAGGTCTAAGCCAGCTTGGAAGGAGGAAGGAGGATGTATCCGAGTTGTAAGATAGTATATAAATGGCTGGAGAGATGGCTTACAGGCTTAGGCGCCTGCCTGCTAAGCCTAAGAATGCTGGTTCCAATGTCCAGCGGTTCCAATCTCCAGGTCCCACGTTTAGCCAGATGCAAAGTGAGGCAAGGGCGCAATGCCGCACTTGACCACAAGGGGCGCACACATCTGTATTTCATTCACAGCAACTGAGTGACTGCTGGCACTCCCATCTCTGTCTCCCTCTCCCTCTCTGTCCATCTCTTTCTGTCTCTCTCTCCAAAAATAAATAAATAAGAATAAAAAATATTTTCAAAAAAGATAGTATATAAACTAAATTAACAATGTCAGCTAGAATGGATCTAGAAGACTTCTCTTCTGAAAAGAAGTTATGAATAGATTTTTGGTAGACAAAGTGTGTAAGAGTATTCCAATAAGAGGATAAAAAGACGATGACATCAAATTAAAAGAGAGACTAATGGAGAGAGGGAGGGGATATGATGGAGAGTGGAGTTCTGAAGGGGAATGGGGGAGGGGAGAGAAATATCATAGTTTATTGTCTGTAAGTATAGAAGTTGTCAATAAAAAAAGGGAAATGAACCTAGGGTTTTGGGGTTCAAGGACTTTCCTGGACCCTGAGTACCCCATTACAATATCCTGTATTATAAGACTGTCAAGCTTCAGAAAAAGGCATTCCATGATACAGAGATTGAGTTAATGTACTCAGACTTAACCATTAAGTTATTGGCTAAAAATAAATAAATAAAAAGGTAGCTCAGTTAAAAAAAAAAAAGAGAGAGAGAGAAATTCTATTAGTAGACATGCAACCAGAGAGAAGTTGCTGCACAGAAGGAATTAAAAGAGAGAACAAAGGTTGTTTGCAGAGGCAGAAAAAGGACCTGCTTCCAAATGAGTCTGGCAAGTCATCTTCACTGGGAGTCCACACAGTCACATCATCAGAATGATGCACACAGCTGCTCAGGGAATCACGGAAATCAAGTGCAAAGAAAACCAGTGTTGGATGCACTTGGTTATCTTTCACAGCATTAGATGCTGGCATATAAAATAAATGGGAAGGAGCACTGGTCTGTGACGACCTCTAGGAATTTATAAGCATAACACACACTCAGATATACATACAACATTATGACTAATATATGGATGTAAATATTCATGTAATATTCTCTATGTATAGCAGTAATATGACATTTAATATATATTTAGTAAACACTAAATGCATATAAATCATATATATATATGGCGGGTCAGGAGAACTGCTCCCAATAAAACATGTAGTTCCTGGAACTGGAGCATCAGGCAGCTTGGCCAGCATCTGTGACAACATCCTCCAAGCAGAACCAATTGACACAATGTTGGAAATAAGACATATAGTACCTATATTACCAGAAAGGCATTATTTTGCACAAAATTTTTATGATTAAATTGCAAGAGAAAAGGTCATTTAGGAACATAACTCCTCTCTTCTCAATTCTACACAGAAGACGGTGAGCAGTGACAGAGTTGAAAGGAGGGGCTTCCTTATCGCAGACCCCAAGACTCATGGGAGAATCACTGAAATCTATTTCTCTTAGTGTTTTCCAAAGAGAATTACTGATCAAAGTTGTTTTCTTCCCAGAGGTGTGTTCCTTCCAGCACACGGATGAGGCATATCTCTGGGACACCCAGAGGACATTTATAGTCACTTCCCAAGTGGCTCTTGTTTTCTGGATTAAAAACAAAAATTATCTCCCAACTGTCAATGTAACATCTTCCAGCAGCATGAAATTCTGTCAAACAGAAATTGAAGATGAATAAAATGAAGATACACACTCAGGATTATTCCTATTGTGAGCCAGCAGTGCTCGGCGCTGACACTTCTCTGCCCTCATAGTAGATTTTTGGAAATAGAGATGTACTCGTTTCTCAACACCCCTGCACACTTGGCCATGGGAAGTAGCAGTGATTGAATAGCCTGACAAGTGCTGTGAGCATATGCAATGAGACAGCTCTACAGCACTCCAGGGCAGGATTACAAATGATTTGTGTGCATTTGTGGGAGGGGGTAATCAGTTATCATAATTCCATTTGTAACTTATGTTTGCAAGAAAATGCAGTCTTTAACCATTGCAAGAATTTGAGAAACAAGTGAAACCTCTTCTCATTTTGTCAAATTCCAGGGCCTATCAGCATGTCAGTTTAGTAAGAATGTACGTCTACCATATTTGATGGCTGTTTTTACGAACAATTAACCACCCTTTGTAAGAACCACATTTAGAAGTGAACACCTTGTGAAGTAAATAGGGCATATGGAATGAAGTGAAAGATTCAACAATTAGAAAAAAAAGTCCATATGATTATAAGGAAAGCATCCCTGCATCAGTTACTTTCTCATTGCTGTAATAAAATATCTGACAAAAAGCAGCTCATGCAAGGAAAATGGTTTAATTTGGCTTACAGTTTTGAAGGGAGTTTTATCATAGCATGCGAGGCATAGCTGGCCAGAGCAAGCACACCATCACATCTTACCAAACTTAGAAAGCAGAGAGAAAGAAAGATAGAAAGAGCAAGAGGGCAGGATTGTTAAACCTCAAGGCCTGGGGTGGAGAGATGGCTCAGCAATTAGACACTTGCAAAGCCAGACAGCCTCAGTTTGGTTCACCCAAGGAAAAAGCAGGAGCACAAAGTGGTGCATGTGTTTATAGTTAGTTTGCAATGGAAGGAGGCCCTGGTACATACATACTCTCTCTCTCTCTCCCTCTCTTTCTCTCTCTCTCTCTTCCCGTCTCTCTCTCTCAAATAAATAAATAAAACATGTTTTAAAAACCACAAGGCCTGCCTGCAGTGACATGCTACAGCGAGCAAAGCTCCAACTCCTAAAAGTTCCACAACCTTCTAAACGGTTCTGCCAGCAGGGGACAAAGTGGTCAAGAAGTGATCCCATGGAGGGGGACATTTCATATCCAAACCCCCACAATCCCTAACCTTCATGTATATAAACAGTACTGATGTTGAGTCTGTTCTCTTGTGTTTGTTTCTGATGAAAGGGACATAACTGAATCAGAATTTAAAATACATCTCCATATAGAAGCTGAAAATGTTCTGATAAAATAGATTAGGAGATTTAAGTAGTTTTATGTCACCTGAGGACTGTATAGGAGAAGATATCCTAGTCCCAGAATTCCTGCATGGTGGTTTTCAGATGTTTTCAACCGTGACCATGCTAAGAAAACTATTTTCCCTTGAGACTCTACAAATAGTCTGACTCCATCTCACACAAGTGGAAAAAAAAAAAAAGATTCACAACATAGTTGTTACCCTTATTGTTAGATGCACTCTGATATTTTATTTTCTATTCATCTCTATTCTAGGCAATTCTAGTTCATTTATAAAGTGCTAGTCATGACCCACTAAATTGATTTCATGACCCATTTATGGATCACATCCTACAGTTTGAAAAACACTGCTTTAACTGACTAAAAGGTGACAGGTACAAAGAACAAGAAATGAACCAGCGTGCCATTTTGATGGGCCAGGTGAGTTCTACTCCAAGCGTTGACAAAGGGTAGAGTCAAAAAGAGAAACAGTTGACATTCAGAAAATTGACACGAAAGGTCCTGGCGGTAATGGGATAAGAATGACCCAGAGTGTGAGAAGAAGACAAAGAGTGAAACTCTGCCCAGACTAAATGAGAAAAACATCCTGCTAATTCAGAGAAAAGGATCATAACTCATTAAGGAAAACCAAAGAGAATTTAAATAACTTCAATATTTGGGTTTATTGTCTTACCTGCAGAGGCAAAGTTGTACAGTTTTTGTGCCAAGAGTTATCACCCTCTATGTACAAAGAAGAAGAAAAGACAAGACAGAGGAAAATAAGATTTGCAGAAAACATTACTAATATTATTTGGAACCTTCAAAAATATCTCCCTTGTTGAGAGCTTCAATCTCTTTTAAGACATTTATTCTTTAATTGTCCAAATAAAATAAATATCAATGATAAAAATATTTCTATAACTAAACAGAAGGACATACTTTCAATGAGATGGTTTAGGTTAGACAAATTGAATACTAACAATATTTTCCTTTGCAAAATTAGGAGTAAGTATAGGTCAAGGCTAGCTTGAAGGGAGGTGTGGTCATTCAAGCTGAAAATGGTAGCCGCAAGTGCATTGGAACAAGTCAATTAGCTAATCACACATGGTTGCCAGAGAGGCAGTCTAAACTTTCATCTCACAAACAAATGTCACAGCTAAGAAATTGTGAACCTTGGAAAACTGAGGGTGACTATACATAAAACATAACTGTTGGGCTTTGCTAGTAACAGGCTGGACCTGCGAGGAGGCTGGCCTGAAGTATTGGACATGGCCAGGGATCCTGGGCTGTGGGGTTGCAACTGGCCCTCTGTCAGGAAGTCCCTGGCGACAGTAACGGCCTTCCCTATGTTGTAGGGTGTAGTGAGCTGTCATCACCCAGAGTGGGCAGAACTGGCAAGGCGCTCTCCTCAGACCCCAAAAAGCTCTGACCATTCCATAAGTCAGACTTTGCTCCCCACAGTTCCTGACCTGTGGCTAGCTGCCCAAGAGACCCTCATGTGGCTAAAGTCACGTAGCCTTCTCACCCCCCACAGTTCTGAAGTCACAGCCTCCTGTTAATCTCCTCTTCTGCCCTTCCCCCTACCTTACCTTATCCTTCCCCCATAGCTTTGAAGTTACTAGTCCTTCCTCTATCTAGATAACAGCCCATAAACTATGCATCCGATTACCATACAGTCTGTATGTGCCATCTCAACCTTCCCCAAGTGTCTATAAACCCACTCCCCTTCTGAATAAACGAGTGCTGTCCATCAGACAGTCTCCCGGGTGCTCATTGCCCCGTCATGTGTTCGTGTGTCCTTGCATTGCACTCACCCGCCCAGCCAGAAAGGACCCTGCTGCTTCCCTCCCAACTCCTCTGGGACGTTGGTGGCCAACGACCCCAGGGAATGGGAACTGAACGAGACCCACACATAACTTCTGTTCTTGTCATGATTTCATAGAATCCAGATAAGGAAGTAGAGTGTCATGTGAGGGGAATCTTCATAGCACTGACAAATGATTAACCAGGAGTGACCATCACTGCCCGGAACATGAGAGTCCCCTCACCACTAACGAGGATCTCTGAGCAGAGGACAAGCTGAATTGAGCATCTCTGCAGTCCTCGGCAAGACCAGGGCACTCAGGGAGTAGACATCTACAAATTGATAATAAATTGAACTTTATGAATGCATAGTATGTTCCATGAAAATTTCCTACAGTTCTGTCTCTCTACTTTGTTTCTACAGTTAGGAAGTATACCAGTTTATTTTCTCATACAATGCAAAATTGCCTTTGTGACATGGTATAAATGTTTACAAGTGGGTCTGTGGTTCACAACTACTTCTGTAACAGGATCATTTTTGAAATGGATTAAAGGTTCTTCAGAAAAGCAGGCATTTAGATTATCACATATAGACAATTGTGTGTCTTGTATAGCAATTTAGACTTTAAGAAACACTGCAATCTATTCATAGAGAGACAAATTGGAGATCTATGTTGTGATTCACCTTGTATTTCTAGTATGAAAACACAGCCTTTTAAAACATATTAAGATGCCTGGAGGGATAGTTTAGAGGTAAAGATGTTTGACTACAAAGCCAAAGGACCCAGGTTCGATTCCCCAGAACCCTCATTAGCCAGATGAACAAAGGGGCACACATGTCTGGAGTTCATTTGCAGTGGCTGGAGACCCTGGCATGCCCATTCTCTCTCTCTTTTCCTCTGCCAAATATATAAATAAATAAAAATAAAACATGTTAACAGCACAAGAACTGATAATTCTCTTGAGGTTCTTAAATGATGTATTTTGGGGAGAAATAAGACACATATATAGATATATTCCTTAGCTGTTGTATCTTATGGGCCCATCATAGTTGCATTACACAATTATAAATATAGAAGTCAAGTTTAATCTGCCAGAAAAGTCCTGTCTCCTTAGGTTTTATTTTTTAAGGTAAAGTAATTAAGTAATTGTTAGTGGAAGATTTTTAACTAAACTGTGTCAGTTTTTATTAGACCAAGGTAACATAGTTTTTTTTTTTCTTTTCTTTTTGTTTTTTGTTTGTTTTTCCAGGTAAGGTCTTGCTGTAACCCAGGCTGACCTCTAATTAGTCTCCGACTGGCCTCATACTCACAGAGATCCTCCTACCTCAGCCTCTTAAGTGCTGGAGCCACATACTGCTCAAGATAGTTCTTGATAGGAGACTGAATGAATGAATCAGTGGAGGAGTGAATGATTTAGAGATTTCTATAATGAATAAGAAATAAAATTAATTTTCTCATTAATTAAGTCTCCAAAGATTTTTTTTTTTTTTTTTTTTTACCAGAAGGCAGCAGAAGACAAATTTCCCCATTGGGAATTTTAAGCTTGCTGATTTTGAGACGAAAGCAGCAGCCATCAGATACAAGCATACATCGCTGTTTTCCTTTTGTACATCCTGCTAAGAGCAGAAATCAATTCACCACGTCAGATTATCCTATATTACACAGGAATTGTTACAGTTTGAATCTTGAACTTCCCTCAAGGACACCTGTATTGAAGACTTAGGTCTAAGCGTGTGTGTTCATGGGGGGGGGTAGTCTTTCAGCGGTGGGGCCTTGTGGAAGATCTTTGGTCACTGGGGTTCTCAGAATGGACTATGAGGCTCTAGCCCTTTCTTGCTCTCCTTTGCTTCCTTGCCATTGAGTGAGTTGTTTTGCTGTCACATGCTGCTTCCAGGGACTGGCTTCACTACAGTCAAGAAATCATGGAGCCAAATGATCATGACCTGGAACCTCAAAAAAATGTAAGACAACATAACTCTTTCTTTTGATAATTTGATTATCTGAGGCTTTTGTTACAGTGATATAAATTGACTGATACAGGAGGTGTTTGATTTGACTATGACAGATGATGGATATTGGATAATAACTATTTATCTTGGGTCACAGATACATGGGTTGCCACCCCACTCCAGCACTGGAATGGTTTTGATGCTCCAGCTACATGGTCCCATGATGTGGGAAGGTACTTGTCACTTCTGATCAATTATCAGCATTACAATATAAACCCTGTATTAGCTTTACAAGCTAAGTAAGCATAACCGGTTAAGTTCAGATATTTTCTTATTTTTAGCATTTTTAAAAGTTAGGAAAACAAAAACTTTGTTCAGAGACATCTGGTGCCCTTCACAAGACAAACTACTGAGCTTAGAGAGGACTGTGTGTAGTAGAGTTCAAGCCCATTGTGAAGATGCTGCCAACAGTCAGCATAACAGAGATGTGATGCATCTCTGATAAGAATAACAGATTTGACTCATTATCCACCAAGGCATTCTGTTGGGAGATGGACTATCCTCAAAGCAACAGGAAAAATTTCAACTTCCTTTAAAACTGGCATAGAGGTGGTGGGTGAAAACCTATTACCCATGAGTATGAAAAACAATCTAACATAAAAGCTGCCTTCTAGGAGATTACCTACTTTTTAAAGCAACCATAAAAATTCAGGTCAGGCTTGCAAAAGACACAATGAATATCAGCAAGCATCCATTGAAATGAATCATGGAATCATTGCCTTCTAGTTATTCCCAAGAATGAGAGAGAGAAAACAACCTTTCAGAGTCACACTTTTCCTGTCTGAGAACAGCTGTCACAAGGTTTCTTGCTGCTTTTAATAAATGGTCTTCAAGTCACTATTTAAGGTAAGTAACTTATTCCTGGAAATGGCCTCATCAAAATTCAGCATAAGCTTGTAAGATCATTCCCCAGATAGAAATAGAATTTTTCAAAAGTTGTCTACTAAAATCTAAAAATACCAAATCAAAAAATTTAGCTTACATTTTATATACCCACAGAGTAATGGGAATAATCCTGCCAAATTACTACTTCTGACACTGTAACTATAATTTTATCTCACTCATCTAATGGACTTATGCATACAGAAATAACACCTTCTTTGATTAGATTCATTAAGCACAATTTGCATTTTAAAGTACGGGTTTCACATCTCAGATAGCAATGAATCTACAAGATAACAGGGGAAGGATTCAGAGGGGCTTTGCTATTATTTGGAGAGCAGACGTTCTTCCTGCTTGACTGTTCACACACCAGTGTAGAGTTTCGTCTATGATGATATGCCTGTTTAAGGTCATACAGTGTTCGTGTCACTCATACTTTTCAGTAGTATGCATTAATTCTACAAATGAGTGGGCTTCACGGTGTCATTTCTGCACATGCATACATTGTGCATTGATCACGTCCTCTCTCTCTTATACCAACTCTTGCCCTCCCTTCCTCCTAGACTCCTTAGCAGTCCCCAATGGCTGCTTGTCAACTTTCTGGTCTGTGATAGTTTGTATTGATTGTTAACTTGCTAGGACATAGAATCACCTGTGAGGGATTATGTAGATTAGTTTAGATTCCATGCACATCTGTGAGGGATTATCTTGATTAGGTGAATTAAAGGTGGGATAATCCTCCTGAGGCAGTAAGGGTGATTGGGTCCCCAAAGAAAGGCAGAAATGTCCTTAAGTCTGCCCTTGAAATCTCCACTTTGCTACAGATCAAAGGATGATCGGCCTTCTTATCTCTTGCCTAAAGGAGTTCCCTAGATCTGTTTTTCAACAAACACCCAGAGCCCCTCCTGGGCTGGAGATCCTCTTTCCTAGAATTTAAATCTAATCCTGACATTGTGGTTGATCAAATTCAGCACCCAGAACTTGTCATCATGGCTG
This sequence comes from Orientallactaga sibirica, assembly GCA_036365145.1. NCBI lineage: Eukaryota > Metazoa > Chordata > Mammalia > Rodentia > Dipodidae > Orientallactaga > Orientallactaga sibirica. Next base: position 73,705,078 of record JAEOAD010000003.1, read on the forward strand.
GCCTCTTCCTGAGTCATCCTTTAGCCCAGACCAATCAGCTGTCTCTCAGGCTCACCAGATCCTGAAAGTGAAGCCCACCACAATAAGGTATAAATAGGTATGTGCCAGGGGACAAGCTCTCTTGGCAGGCTCATGAACTTCTAGGTTCCGGTAAGCTTCACTCCTTTCAGTCCAGCCAGGCTGAGACAAATGGAGACCCCCAACCCTTAATCCCCCATGGGCTCTCTACCCCATCTTGCCCTCCACATGGCAGCAGCTCTCTGAATTTCTTCCCTTCCCTTCTCTTAATCTAATAAAGTCTCTCTAAACCTTACTCTCTGGCCTATGGATTTTAATTCTTTAAAATCATAAGATAATATTCTGGGTACCCTAAACTTGTTGGTGAGTTGGCATATTGATGAATTGGCAAGGAACCTCAAAATTCCCATTTCACCTCTTCACTCTGTGTGACGGCATTCCATGTGCTAGGGTTCTGAGTTGTCTAAAAAGGAGACAGCTGGCTGAATATCAGCATTCATCCCTCTGCTTCTTCACAGTGGGCTGAATGCGATCAGCTGCCTCAGGCTCCCGCTGCTGTGTCTCCCACACCATGATGGATTTACTGTAACCTGGGACTATAAACTGAAATAATCTGATTTGTGTCCCAGCAATAAGAAGTTGATTAATATAAGGTCTAGTTGGTATTTAATTCTCCACACATGAAATAAAACTTTTGTGCTGTTCACTTATGGCTACCTTATTTCAATTATATGATGTCCTACACTTACATCTACTTTCCTACAAATGACAGCATTATCTTTTTATTTATGGCTAAATAATACTCATGGTATACATATGCTATATTTTCTTGATCCATTCACCTGTTGACAGGTACCTAGCCTTTTCCATAGCTTGGCTATTGTGAATCAGTGCTGTGTTAAACATGGGGACGCAGGTGTCTTTTAAGTATGCTGACTTAACTGCTTGGAACTATATAGTCAGAAGTCGTATACCTAAATCATATAGTAGTTTTGTTTTTGTCTTTTGAGGAACTTCACTGCTATTTTCCATAGTTTTAGTACCTAATGTACACTCATACCTGTAGTGTATAAGGGTTATTTTTTCTACATGATCAACAGCATTTGTGATTTTTTGGGAGATGGGGGAGTTGGAGATAGGACCTCACTCTAGCTTAGGCTGACCTGGAATTTACTATGTAGTCTCAGGGTGGCCTTGAACTCATGGTGATCCTCCCATCTCTACCTCTCAAGTGCTGGCATTAAAGGTGAGCACCATAACACCCAGCACATTGGTGATATTTTTTTAATAATAATTTTAACAAGGATGATATCAAATATTTTATATTTATTTATTCATTTATTTATTCATTTACTTATTTATTTATAAGCAAAGAGAGACAGAGAAACAGAGAGAGAGTAGACATGCCAGGCCCTCTGGCCACTGCAAACAAACTACACACACATTTGTCACTTTGTGCATGTGGCTTTACGTGGGTACTGAGGATTCAAAAGCTGGTTCCTTAGGCTTTGCAGGCAAGTGCCTTAACCACTTGTCCATCTCTGCAGCCCCTAGATGAAATCTTAATATAGATTTGATTTGCATTTTCATTTACCTGAGGACTAACAACACTGAAATCTTTTTTTGTATATTTGTTGGCCACCTGTACTTCTTTGAAGAGTCTAGTCAGATCATTTGGCCATTTTGATTGGATTACTATTACATTTTTCTGTCATATTTTCTGGATATTAATGCTCTGTAAGATGAGTTGCTACTAAAGCCTCATTCTGTAGGCTATTTCTTCCCTGTGATTATTTCCTTTGTTATGCAGATATTTTAGTTTTACCTAACTGTTGGGCATTGCTAAACATGGGCTGGGACTGTGAGGAAGCTGGCCTGGGCTTTTGGACATGGCCGGAGACCATGGGCTGTGGGGGTTGCAGCTGGCCTTATCATCAGGAACCCACTCTGGTGATGGAGACTGGCCCTCCCTACCCTTGGGCAAGGTTGTAGCGTGCCCTATCTTCACCCAGAGTGGGCAGAACTGGCGGGCCCTCCCCTCTATCCCAAAAGCTTCTGACCATTCCATAGTCAGGCTTTGCCCTCCCCCCAGTTCCTTAACTTGCGGCTAGCTGCCCAAGAGACCCTTATGTGGCTGAAGTCACGTAGCTTTTCCCGCCACTTCTATTATCTCCCTTGCAGCTCCTCTCTCACAACTCTGAAGTCACCTAGCTTTTCCTGCCACTAACTCCCTTGTAGCACCTCCCTCGTGACTTCTGCCTTCCAACACCAGCCAATTAGATAGCAACCCATAAACTATGCATCCAATTGCCATATAGTCTGTATGCACCTCCTCAACCTTTCTCAAGTGTTTATAAACCCACTCCCCTTTTGAAACCAGAGCACGCTATCCATCAGATGGCCTCCTGGGTGGTTCATTGCCTGTCCCACTGACCAGCTCCAGGACCCTGATTCCCCCAACTCCTCCTGTGCCTGGGATATCACTGGCCAATGACCCCTGGGACAGTGAGGATCCATACATAACCTCATTTGTCAATTACTGTTTTAATTTTCTAAGGTGTTGGAATCTCACCCATGAAATCACTACTTCTCTTAGTACCCTCAACTGCTTCCCTTATATTTTCCTTTGGAATTTTAAAGTTTGAAGTCTTATGTTAGGTCTGAGATCCATTTCAAAGTGAATCTAGTTTCATTCTTCTACATATTAATGTCCAGTTTTCCCAGCAGCATTATTGAAGACACTATCCTTTTTCCAATGTACATTTTTTTGAGAGAGACAGAGAGAGAGGGAGAGGAAGACAGAGAATGGGCGCGCCAGCAGCCTCTCAGCTGCTGTGAACAGAATCCAGATACATGCGTCCCCCTTGTGGTCAAGTGCAGCATTGCGCCCTTGCATCACTTTGTATCTGGCTAAACGTGGGACCTGGATATTGCAACCCCTGGAGACAGGAACCAGCGTTCTTAGGCTTAGAAGGCAGGTGCCTTAACCACTAATCCTTCCAGACCCCAATGTACATTTTGATACCTTTGTTGATAATTAGTTGGCTGAAGATGTGTGGATATTTCTTGTACTTTTTTTCACTCTCTTCTATTGATCTGAGTCTATTTTTATACCAATACCATGCTGGTTTTATTATAATCGCTCTATTTTGTGTTTTGAAAGTAGATATTATAATACCTTCAGAATGGTCTATTGTGCTCCAAAATGCTCAAACTTTAGGAAAAAAAAAAAAAAAAAAACATATCCTTATCCATACAAACAGAGTTTGGAACTAAATAGACAGATAAACTCTTTTAGGTTTACAGAAAATATAATTATATCCTAAGTGGAATATTTTGACATATTTTCTTGCAATGTAGTTCTACAAGTGGAAGCTAAGTTTTCTGCTGGTTGATTGGAATATAAAGTCAGTGTGTCCTATCACTGTAGTAGAAGCACAGTGTAGTTGTAAAATTGTTTTGAAACTACAAATTATCTAGAAATATGTAACACTTTGATAATAACTATTGCCATTAGTCTTTATATTATGAGAATTTGACATTCTGCTTGTGGTAGTTTGAATAAATCCCCACCCTACAACAGATTCAGGGGTTTATTAAAACTTCTTAGATTTGGGGCTTTTGGCATCTTCCTCTCTCCTTGGACCTATGAAAGCAGTCCAGCTTCTTCTGCCATTATGGAACTTCCCATGGATCTGTAAGCTTCAATAAATCCTTTCCTGTACAACTAACTATTCCTAGCTTGTAAGTTCATCTCAGTGAACTTGAAACTGTCTACCACACTGCTTCTTCTTGGCTAAAGTGAGCTATCCTCTTTTTTTCTGACTACTTGTGGTGTGAAGTTTTGAATATTAAATTCTATGCCATGCAATAGGTCTCTTTTTCCCTGAAAAAACATTGTTGTTGCAGTTACCCTCTTGTTGCTGGAATGAGTACTTGACCAGAAGCAGCTTAAAGAGGAAAATGTTTACTTCAGGCTTGCAGATTCCAGGGGAAACTTCATCATAGTGGGGGAAACTGGCTCACTTCATTATACATCCACTGCACAGAGAGAAGAATGAATATCCAAGTCAAGCTGGCGCAGAACCCACCTGAGGGCTGTACTCCACTCCAAGGTCTAATCTTGGTGACAAACCTCCTCCAGCAGGGCTCTACCTTCCAAATTTTCCACTTAATCAAAAACACCTGATGCTATGTGGGGGCATTTGCATTCAAAACTACAACATTCCATCCCCAATCCACAGACTATCCCAGTCCAGCTTCAAAAATCCCCATAGTCTTTACCATTGTTAACACTGTTCAAAATTCTGAAGTGTCATCTGGGATACAAGTCAATCTCTTAACTGTGAGCCCTGTAAAATCAAAACACAAGTTATGTACTTCTAGCACTTAGTGACACAGAGTAATAACTCCCATAACAGAAAGAAGACATGGGCTGGAAAGATGAGTCAATAGGTAGAGGTGCTTGCTAGCAAAGCCTAACTGCCTGGGTTCAATTCCCAAATATTCACCTAAAGCCAGATGCACAAAGTGGTACATGCATTTGGAATTCCTTTACAGTGGCCAGAGACACTGGCACACCCATTTCCTCTCTCTCATTTATATTCTCTTTATTTCTACTTGCAAATAAATAAATAAATGATTTTTTTAAAGAAGGCATAGGACTGGAAAGATTGCTTAGTGGTTAAGGCACTTGTCTGCAAAGCTAAAGGACCCAGGTTTTATTCCCCAAGTCACATGTAAGACAGATGCACAAGGTAGTGCATGTGCCTGGAGTGCATTTGTAGTGGCTAGAAGCCCTGGTCTTCTCCATTCTTTATCTCTCTCTCTCAAAATAAATTTTAAAAAATTTAAAAAAATTAAAATGAAGGTATAACAAGGACAGACTAGACCAAAAGATCAATAATCAGCAGACAAACATGAATTAGCTGCAGTTTCAAGTCTGATATCTGTAATCAATGACAAATTCTCTGAGATTCCAATTCCACCCCTCCAGCTGGGCTGCTCAAAGTCAGATGAAGGAGGAAAACGCCATCCTGGGACAAACACCCAACCAGAAGCAGCTCATGGGAGACACGTTTACATACAACAAGAGAAGTTTCATCATAGTGGAGGAAGCTGGCTTGGAACATACCTTAGGTCTACCCCTCCAGGAGGGTTCTACCTCCCAAATGTTCCATCAAAACACCTGAAGATATGGGACATTTGCATTCAAAACCACCATGTTATTTGACTACACAGGACAAGAGAAAGAATATAATTTGGTGATCATTAAGTATTTACCTAAAAGCACATTTATTGAAAACATAAATGCCAGAGTTATTCTGCTTGCAGGATACAAAAATCATTTTCATAATGAGTGTTTACAGGACAGAAAAATTCAATGGCAACAGAATTAGGAAAAGGAGATAAAAAGGTAAGTAAAATATTCAATCCTTCACAATAAGGTTAATAATGCACATTTGATACATCCTTTCTCCAGTACCACTATTGTCCTGTTAATTTTACTTCTTTAATATCCTATAAAATACGCATTCTCCCCTTCTCAATGGCCCTCACCTTAGTATAAGATGTCTTGGGAAATTTGCAATAACATCTCAACTTCTCTCAACACATTCATTCAATGTCACCCCTGAACCCACCAATCCATTCTCCTCTGCTCTGTAATCTAAATTACTTTTAAAGATGGAAATCTGATTAAGACATTTCTACTTAAGCCTTTTAAATGGCTTCATCTTATTTTTAAGATAAAAATAAAATCTTCAAAAATATCCTCTCATCTCCCTTCTTTTTTGCATTATGCCCTCCAATAATATGAAACATTTTAGTTCCTCAAATTCATTGCTATTCCATTTAGATCTCAACTTAAATGTCATTTCTTCTGAGAAATCTTCTCAGATCCACTAAACCAAGGTAAGTGTTCCTGCCATCCTATGTCATTGCATGTGTCACATTTTAACTTGTTTAATAATCTCTGTGAAGAGAGAAGTCTCTTTCTAGCCTGCCATCAGGGCTGGCTTCTTGAACAGATAAACTCTGCAGTACCACAGGATGCTATACATATTTATGTATTTAGCAATTATTTTAATAGTATTCTGTCACTGTATTGAAATTTTAAATACATTTTGAATGAAAAAATCTCACATTTTCATTTTACGCATAGTCAGAAAAATTGTGTAGCTGATTCTGCTTGTCATTTTACCTACAGTTTGTAACACAGTGGCTAAAACACAATTCACACCTAATGAGCTTTTATAGGCTGAATAGATAATACAATGAACTTCTTATCTCCCATTAGGCTTCTTTCTCTGGAAATATAAGACCCTGTGACATTGATTTATTTAGTCATTAGCTACTTTGAACCAGAAATTTTATTTAAAATCTAGAAAATGTAAGAAAGTTACATCATAGATTACTGTTGTACGTGTTTTCTGTGACTTAGTTCCTTCTCTGTCTGACTATATACTGGCCTCCCAGACTATTTCCCTTTGCTTAAATCACATAGCAGAAGAAATAAAGTTTTAAATGTATAACTAACCTAATTAAGTAACTGATCAGATATAATTTTTCAGAGGGAGATTTTTTTCCCTTCCAAGATTGAATAAAAATGAAAAGGGGTAAAGAGGGGTGGAAAAATGGTTAAGTGGTAAAAGGCATTTTCTTGCAAAGCCCAATGAACTGGGTTTGATTCCCCACTACCCACATGAAGCCAGATGCCCTGTATGCCCATACTCTCTTTTTCTTGCTCCCTGACCCCTCTTTCAATTAAATATTTTTTTTTAAAAGTGAAGAAAGAAGTTTCTTTGATTGAGAAAAAGCAATGAACAGAATGGAGACATAAATGCAGAGGGATGAAGGAACTTCCAAATGGGATCAAGCAGAGACTGGAAAGGATCCAGGGCTGAGCTGTACTAACCTATGGACCACCTACTGCCTGAGAATAATAAGATTTAAAGGTAAGGTGCAGGAATGGAGACAAAACACTCTGTGTGAACAGGAGCTTGAAAGGAGAATTATGGTTCTGGGCAGAGTATAATGAATAGAAAAACTTGACATCTTTCCTATGGCGGTCACAAATAGAAGGCGCACTGCTATCCTTGATGTAAACACTTAGCTTTGTCACTTAAAGTCTGAAGCTTAGAAAGGTAAGATCCATTGTCTTCTTCCCATCTCTAGTGTATCACTAATTCAGAATAGCATAAAAAACTCATGATAGCCAGGCGTGGTGGTGCATGCCTTTAATCCCAGCACTCGGGAGGCAGAGATAAGAGGATCACCGAGAGTTCGAGGCCACCCTGAGACTACATAGTTAATTCCAGGTCAGCCTGGACCAGAGTGAAACCTTATCTTGGAAAACCGGAAAAAAAAAAAAAAAACCTCACGATAGATGTGTATAAAATATATGAGTAAGCATAGTGTTTATTTGAGTGGCCTTTCCTTCTCAAATCAAGATTTTCCCAACAAAGGAAGTATTTCATGGCACAAATGTACTCTCATCACATCCTATGTCAAAAACAGCCAATTTAGGGCTGGAGAGATAGTTTAGCGGTTAAGGTGCCTGCCTCCTAAGCCTAAGAACGCTGGTTCCAATCTCCAGCGGTTCCAATCTCCAGGTCCCACGTTTAGCCAGAGGCAAAGTGATGCAAGGGTGCAATGCCACACTTGACCACAAGGTGGCTCACACATCTAGATTTCATTCGCAGCAGCTGAGAGACTGCTGGCGCGCCCATCTCTGTCTTCCTCCCCCCTCCTAAAAAAAGAAACAGCCAGTTTAAAGACCTGCTACCTTGGATTAGCACTGCTGTCCTCTCTGAGTACCTTCTTTGGGTTGGGTAATTATGTGGGGTAATACTGCCATTGTTTGACCCTGAAATTTCCCTTTACCTATGCATCATTTATCATTACCCATACTTTTGACTAATGGAACTAGTATGGAAACAGATTTCAGGATAAAACTGTCCACTTACTACTATGAAGTCACATATTTTTTTGTTCCTGTCCACATTGTACGGATCTTACATATTAGCTCTTTGAATATAAACTTACTTTATTCATGCAGAGCACTCCAAGAGTCTGCTTATACAGTAATGATTTACTTGTTTACTAAGTAAAACATGGATAATTCAGTGTATTTAATGGCTTTTTAAATTTTTTTAAATTTTTTTGGAGCAAGACAGCGAGAGAGAGAGGGAGGGAGAGGGAGACAGAGAATGGGCCGCCAGCAGTCTCTCAGCTGCTGTGAACGAAATCCAGATGTGTGCACCCCCTTGTGGGCAAGTGTGGCATTGCGCCCTTTCGTCACTTTTGCATCTAGCTAAACATGGGACATGGAGATTAGAACCAGGTTCTTAGGCTTAGCAGGCAGGCGCCTTAACCGCTAAGCCATCTCTCCAGCCCTTATTTAATGACTTTTGCACCCAAAATAAAGTTATTTGAATGCAGAATAATTATTATTCAATTTAAAATCTATCCAAAGCAATTTAACCGATGAAAACCAAAGCTACTAATAAAAAGTTAAAGTAACACAGAAGGCATATGTTATGGTAATTCCATCACACTGTTTTTTTAAGAGGGTGACAAAAGTCAAGCCTTTTCCATTAAAATAGATTTATACTAAATCACAGCTATGAATCAAGTAATAGCTTGCTGAGAAAAATATGTACCTTACTTGAATTTTTAATATTCTTGTTATGAATATTCACAATTATTTCTGTATCCTAAGAAATCAAAATGATTATTGACTTTGGATCTGGTCTACAGAAAAAGCCTTGGACACATGTGACTGAAGTTTCATTTATATGGAAAAAGAGATCCAATTAAAAAAATAAAAACTGAGGGGCTGGAGAAATGGCTTAGCGGTTAAGGCATTTGCCTGCAAAGCCAAAGGATCACGGTTTGACTCTCCAAGACCCACGTAAGCCAGATGTACAAGGGGGCACATGCATCTGGAGTTTGTTTGCAGTAGCTGGAGTGCCCATTCTCTCTCTCTCTTTCTGTCTCTTTTTCTCTCTCTTGAATAATTAATTAATTAATTAATTAAAATATATTTAAGAAAAAAAAACTGACTCCCTTTGAAATCTTGTCATTACGTCTAAGGCAATCAAAACATAGGTTTCTATAAGCAAGAGAAAATTTTGTTTTGAACTATTTTCTTCTGATAAATAGCATATGTAAGATTTATGGTCTTTTCTACATTTGGGAATGAGGTATATTTCTTCCTTCAATTCTATGAGACTGTCATTAATACTTATTTTCCATTTTTAGTGTGTTGATTCAGAGCATTTTAAATGTTCCACTCCTAACTCTAAATGTCTTCTGCTCTATTACAGTTACACACACACACACACCTCTCTAAGCTTTCCATTTCTTATCTGTAACACTGTAGTATTGATGACATTTACAATATCTCGGCAAAGGGGTTTTATAAGATACTCTGTGTAAAGCACATTGTCTGGAATGTGGTAAGATTTCATTAAATCTCAGCTATTAATATTACTACTAGTACTACTGAGATTACACGTGTACGTGACATCCCTAGAAGTTACAGTAGATACTGCTTAAAATAGGTTTTAGTCTCAGTTCTCTCCTATAGCAGAATAACTTAGGTTTAACTCTTAGGACACAAAACTAGGCACTGTGCAACAGATATTTATTAACTACAGACTACTATGTGTTCCCTGACATCTTGAAATTTTTTCCACGGGAATAGATTTTTAAGTAATTATGGTATCCTAAAGCCTATACCATGTTTCCATTAGGATTGGACAGAGTTACAGAGAATAGCCAAGTCCTAACTAATATCATTATAGAGAACCCTACACAGCATGGAAAAAGACCAGTTGTTTCCATAGCTCAAATATGTGCTGTGTCATGCTGGATAATATAGGATCATCGCTATCATTTTTGTGCGCAGAACAATTAACTTTCATCTCTACATAAATATTACCAAATAATACCTGCATTTCTAATTAAAGCTTCTCACCAAGCATAAAGCATAGACCTATCATCTCCTCGTTCTCCAGATAATAAAGTGAGTCTTTAAAAAATATTAAATAACTTCCTCAAAATTGGTATAATCACGTGGTTGGCTCTTGGGTTCAGCAGACAGATTTAGCACTTTTTTGTCATTAAATGTCAGTTTTTACATACCAAGGGTTAATTTTTTCACAATTTCAATGAGGTAATTTATCTCAAATAATAAACATTAGCTATTATAGTCATAAAACTGGTAAATAGACTGTGATTTTAAACCTAGGTTTCTCACAGAAAAAACTGTATTCTCAACCACTGAATGTACATGCATCTAAAGTTGCTTGACAACCCAGTACTACATTCTGCAGTTAATTTTTTTTTTTAATTAGAATTCTGGAGTTGCTTGCCTGATCAGTCTTAGAAAATTTGTCATTATTTGTTTAGATATTATGTTTTCTACTTTTCTATACAATGAACGAGTGGAATAATATTTTTGTTCATCTGATAAACATGGTAAAGGATCTAATATATCCTAAACAATAGGCTAAGTACTACAACTACAAAGACAGACTCACAGTTGGCAAAGAAAAAAATACTAAAAGGGAAGCTTTTAATGATAAATTACTCCATTTAGAAAGAAGAAAGACCTCAAATAAGCAATCAACATCAAGAAATGGATAAAGAACATACCAAAAGTAAGCTACAAGAAGAAACTATTAAAGATAATACAGAAATAAACCACGTAGTGCTGTAGAGATTTCTCAGTGGTTAAAGGCATATGGATACAAAGCCCATCAACCTCTGTTCAATTCCCCAGTATTCCTGTAAAGCCAGTTACACAAAGTAGTGCATGCATTGAGTTTATTTGTGGCCCTGAAAAGCCAGTATACTCTCTCTCTCTCTCAATCTCTTTAATCTTTTTAAAAATACATTTTTTAAAAAAGAAATAAGGCAAATAGCAAAAAGTCATTAATATCAATGTTTGAATACATAAAAATAAGGAAATCTTTACCAAGATTAAGAAAAAGTATGAAGACTCTAATAAAATAAAATTTGAAAGAGGAAAGAGGAAACATCTCAATGAATATTCCAGTTGCAATCAAGATCATGAGACTGATTTATGAAAACTATATACCTATAAATTGAAAAACTTGAAAGAAACAGATAAATTCTTAGAAACAAACAACCAAGTTTAAATAAAAATAGAAAGCTTTCTGAACTTGTTTGATGAATTCAGCATCACCTTCATATCCAAAGCCAAACAAACACATCAGAAGAAGAAAATTACAAGCCAACATTTTTAATGCGACTAGATGCAAATATCCCCAATGAGATACTTGCAGGGATGACCTAACAACATAGAACAATTACACAGCACAACTGTGTGAAACTTATCCTTGGATGCAAGGGTTGGTTTAACATAGACATCATTCATTTGAACACAGAAAATTATGAGCATGAAAGATTAAAAAAAAATTACCATCTCAGTATTTGAAACTGATCAACATCATTGATGATAAAAACTGAATATGCAATGGAGAAGATAATTGGTGATAGGAGACTTGAGTCCCTATGCAAAAGGGTAAAACCTTGCATCCTTATATTTTGCCAAATACAAAAGTCTATTCAAAACCTTAACCTTAACACCTGAAATTATAAAACCCTTAGAAGAAAACACAAGCAAGTTCCTTACCAGTCTTCACAATGATATTTTAGCTGTCACACCAAAAGCTCAATAAACAAGCAAAAGTCAACCTGTGGGATTACCTGAAACTACAGAGAAGGAAAGAAGTCAGAGCTCCTTTATAGCCATTGGGGGTCCCACGCAGGTGATCTACATGTGACTCAGGCCAGGATGTTTCATAGGAATACAACTTTGCGGGGGCAAGCAGGTCAGTCCAGTTTCCATGCCAGGTATCTAGTCACCTTGTGGTCTTAATCCTAGTCTTATCTCTGGTTTCTAGGGAAGGATAACCTCTTTAGGGACGAAAGGATGAGGGAGGACCAGACTCCTCTGACATTTCTGGCCTATAGCAAGATAGAGGCTGTGAAAACACCTTTGAGAAAAAAGATAAAGAAGAAACAGCATTCCCACCCTTACAGGCTCAAGGACATTTCTTGCTTTTAGAATATAAAAAGAAAAATAATGGTTTGCTTTGGGGCCTTGTTACTCTCCACGGACTCGCCAGTTTCTATCTCCTGTTCCTCATCACTGGAATTACAGGTGTGCACCATCTAGGTCCATTTTCTTTTCTTTTCCCTTTATGAAACCTTAGACTACAAGAAATACTCCTCAGTAGATAGGCTATAAGGTAAATTTGGCAGATAGCATAGATTTCTAGACATAGCCTTGTATCGAAATTCACTATTTTTGGCCAATATTTGCCTAACTTATTCCTGTTTTGTTACCAGCTGGGTCAGTCAGCTGTCTGGGGTCCCTTTGCTCTACCTATGTGTACAAATCATACATAGCTAATGAGTATCCAGTGTTGCCCATTCTGGGTTCTTGAGTGCTCAAGGTCCCCAAGCTAGACTAGTAAACACAGAGGCTGAGAGCTACAAGCACTGAGCTCTAGGGCCTTGTTTTCCAGGCTTTAGAAATCAGAGATGTATGCTCTAACAAGTATCTGGTTGGAGATTCACTGCTGTGTACTTTAATTACCAGTGGCTCCATCACAAGGCGATTTTAAGAATCTGTGACTGAGCAATAAAGCATGCAGCTACAATGCCTAGGCACGCCTCAGGTGTTGGTGCCCCCAACTTACACATCTAGTGTTTTAGTTCTCAGGCATAAAGTGTTATGGGAGGAAACCTTTTCCCTGGAGTGACACAAACACACATCTTCTCTCTAGAGAGGGCATAAATGACAGAACAAAGGACAATTACACCAAAACCAGTATGATGAACCAGTAAGTTTATTGGGGCTACCTACAGAACAGGGTGAGGGGTCACTTACAGGAGCAATAGATGACTCAAAGGCAGCTAGCTGCATGCTGGAAGTCTCATCCCATCCTGGCAGACAACCTCACCATAGCTGATCCCATGGCTGCTTCCACTCAAAGGCAGCTGCATCACCAGAAAGCCCACCTCAGCATAGGTGATGACTCACAGAAGCTACATCCTTGTAGTACATTATATCACTGGCAGGCAGCTCCATCAGAGACTCTCTCTCTCTCTCTCTCTCTCTCTCTGTGTGTGTCTCTCATTCACTCCAAGCAGTTGTTTTCCCTTTATATAGTGTTAGGAAGGGGTCTTGCAATCCTTTCCCAGACTTGTTGACAAAGTTGCTTTAGTATAATTTATTAATTCATACAATTCAAGTGCTTATAAATATGAATTTAGTAAAACTATAAATGAAACCAAATATTCTGCAAAGATAATTAAGTGTTTGGTGAAATTTGCTAGAATTTTAAATAGAATTATGTGGAATATGACTCAAAAAAGCTTCTTAAACAGGAAGATATGTTCTCATATTGGTAATTTAATGAAATAAGAGTTTTTAAAAAGCAAAACCAAAGGTCAGTTGATCTAAGATGTTACCACAAATTCTTAATGTGTAAGTAACAAAAATCAACGTGGTTAAAAAAACATTGCTGTGTCCAAGTAAAAGATATATGTTAAGGCATGTGCTCCTTCTTCCACCTTCCCTATTCCTAGGCAATGTTGGTCTTCACTTAGGAGGTCTGGGGTCATAGTGAACCTCCCAGCCAACTGCAAAGGATAGGGTACCGACCCAAAAGCTCCTATTCTAAGCTCCTAAACTGTACTCATAACATGCTTCAGACATCAGATGACCATTCAACAAGCATTAGTGATTACACAAGTCCTAGAAGTACAGAAAAGTAAGAGTTAATAGGGCTGCGAGATTTCTCAGTCCTTAAAGGTGCTTTGCTTGCAAAACCTACTAGTAGAGGTTCAATTCCCCAGTACCCATATAAAGCATGATGCACAAAGTAGCATATTCATCTGGAGTTCATTTGCAGTAGCAAGTGACCCTGGTGTGTCCATATTCTCTATCTTTCTCTGAAATAAACAAATTGACAATAATAATAGCATAGAAAACATGGGCTGGAGAGATAGCTCAGTGGTTAAGGCACTTGCTTGCAAAGCCAATGGACTGAGGTTTGATCCCCCAGGACACACATAAGCCAGATGCACAATGTGGTTCATGCATTTGGAGTTCATTTGCAGTGGCTGGAGGCTCTGGTGTGCCCATTCTCTCTCTCTCTCTCTCTCTCTATCTCTATCTCTCTATCTCTATCTGCCTTTTTGTTTCAAATAGATAAATAAAAATAAAATACAAAAAGGAAAAGAAAGGTTCATAGATGCAACCATGACCTACCCTTTAGCACCTTTTATACTTGACAGAGGGCAAATAAAAACACAATTTATATTATGGAATGATAGGAGCTGCCTTGAGGCATGTGGAGCATACTCACAAGATCATAATCTAGACTGAGAAGATGCAAAAAAAAAAATCCACAACTTGAAGAGTAAATAGGAGTTGCTTATTTGCTTATTTTATGAAAAGGAAGAAAACACTAAATATGACTTTTCAATGAATCCTGTTTGCTTTGGATGAGAGAGACTGTAGCAGACAGCTTCAGGTTTGCTGAGATGAACTTCCAGACCAGGCACAGTTATGGAGGAAGGGATATTATTTATTGAAGCTTACAGATCCAGGGGAAGTTCCAATAATGACAGAAGAAGCTGGCCTGCCTTCGCAGGGCCAAGCAGAGAGAGAGAAACCAACCAGCCACCACAACACACAGAGCAAAACTACTGCCAAAAGGTCACACAGCACACTTCAGGAACTCCTGCTAGGCACATTTGCATATCTTTACAATGGAATCTCAAACCCACCATTAACAGTTTAAGACCAGCCCCAGTGACATTGCCTCTAGCAAGGTGATTGCAGATGCAAACTATAACTAATAAAACACTGAATATATTGGGGGACATATATTCAAACTACCACAGAGACCAAAAGGAAAACAAGCCAGAAATAAAACTGTTGGCATATTCTAAGAAATTAATTAAATGTATTTGTATTGTTGGACTGTTAAAGCTCAAATTTTAGATTTCAAGAGGAAAGTAAATAATTTGTAACTTCTGATGTACTATAATTCAGCAAAACAAATATTAGGGTGCAGGGGGTGGTCAATGCTAGTGGGAACTAGAGTATATAAACAGGTCTTTGATTTTCAGAAACTTGGAAACTGATCACTTCAGTGACCCTCCAAAGTGGATCCTGTGAACATGCTCCTTGATGACAAGATGGCCTGTTGGACAGAACACTGAGCAGCCCAAGGCATGCAGACAGGTTTGAGATCTGTGGGATCCCTACTGTTGACTGCCTGTTAGTGCTTACTGATTTTGAATTTTACAGATGTTTGGTTGTTTCTCTGTGCTTGGATGTATGGAACCAGGTTCTTCTTCCACTGATGGAACTTCCCTCCTGGATCAGTAAGCTTGAACTAATCCCTTTCTCCCTAAACTGTTCCTGGTTTGTATGTTCATCCCAACAATGAGAAGCTGTCTAGAATAGAAATTTGATATTAAGAGTGGGGGAATTGCTGAGATGAATCTGACCATGTGGATTTGGGTCTTTTGGAGCTTATGTGCTAGAGGAAGAATATGTATGTACTTCATACTTGTGACTACAGAAGTCTCACTGTGTAGTAAGCCAAATTAAATGGTCTATTCTGGAGGCAGTTTGAAAGTGCTAACTAAGTGCAGAGAAAATTGTGTTGGCTTGTGAACTTTCAAAGGGGAAGGAACGACAGCAGAGACCTTTGTCAGAACTGGGCACAAGGACTGGCTGCATTCTACTGCCCATTCACAGAGAGTTTGATCAAGGTTGAATTTGAAAGTAATGGATATAGAATGGAAAGAAAATGGAATTAAAGTTGGAAAAATTCAAACAAACTTAAAGTTACTGGCAAAATGACAGGTTTTAGATTACTAAAGCAGCTATAGTCAAGTAGATTCCATCCCTAAGAATGTCCCAACTACTTTACACTGGAGTAATAGAAAGACGCCTGAGATAAATTCCACTCAGGTTAAGACTAAATGATAGAAATGCAAACTCTTTTGAAAGAAAATGGTTGAAAGGATGAAACCTGTTCTTCAAACAATTTATTTCCTTCCTGGTTTAACTATTTGGCTGTGCGTTGTTACAAACCTAGTACTGATTTTGGAGCCATGAAAAATGTGTGGAAGTAGATCATGAAGTGCACATGATTCTAGAAGCTGCTGCTGAAATGCGGAATGAGAGGCAGGACATGATGTCCCTGATAGAGAGGCAATGAGGCCATTGTAAGATAGATCATGGTTTGCAAGGGAGACACAAAGATGTTTTGGATTTACAAGGACTGTGTAAGAGTTACCATGGAATCCTTTTGGCTTAGGATGGAAGTTTTCCCTGACTCAGCCCACTGGGAGGTAGGGAAATTGTAAAATCCAGACACTATTGTCACTGGTTATGGATGTTGGATTTGAACTGCACATATTTTATGTTTATATCATGGTTATTAATTCTGCATTGTTCCAGTCTCTCCTTGTTATGCTTTATAACAATGAAAATTTTTCATCTGTTCCATTATACATTAGAAGTATGTAACTTGTTTTGATTTTATAGGACTCAAGTTAAGGGACAGTCTTAAAATTGGTAAAGACTATGGTGACCTTGGAAGTTGGACTAAATGCAATTTACAATGTGAGATGGTTATGAGTCTATGGAGGCCGGGCTAGAATGTGGTCATTTGAATGTATGTCACCATAGACTCAGGTATTTTACTATGCTTTTAAATTGGGTCTCCAGCTACCTGGCTGGAGGAGGTGTCACTTGAGGGCCGTTCCAGGGGTCTAGCACAAAAGTGTGTTTGGGGCAGACCTGAAATCCAGCCCAAAGGTATGCAGAGAGTGTGAGCTCTGCAGTGTCTCTGTTGCTTGCTGTCCTTCATGCTTGCTGCTTTGGGTTTTCATAGGTTATTTGGTTGTTTCTCTCTGTTTGGATGTATGGAAGCATCTTCTTCCATTATTGATAGAATTTCTACCCTGGATCTACATGTTTGAACTAAATCCTTTCCTCCCCTAAACTGTGCCTGCTTTGGATGTTCATCACAGCAATGTGAAGCTATTTGCAGCAGATACAAAGAGCAAATACTTTTCAAAAACATTTCTGAAAACCAAAAATATATTTAACTGTAATTTGGTCTAAAGCTCATTTCCAGACTCATCTCCTTAAAGATATACTGTATACTTGGAAAGAAGAGAAATAGAGAATCTAAAACTATATAGAAATGGCTAACATGGAAAAATCAATAAATGTTTTTTTTCTTCAAGTAATATACTGAAAATGTATAGCTAACAGATAAATAGCATATACTTTTAATTTTATACCAAAGCAACAGTTAGTTTAAAACAAAATATTTTAAACTTCATTTTTAAAAATTTTTGTGAAAAATTTAATTTTGTATGCATCTTGAAAAATCTATACATAATTTTATGACTTATTTTAAGAATGACATTTCCACATTGACAGTGAAATCAGATTACTTTCTACTTAAAGAAATGTGAAATGACGTATAACATTCATAAATAATAGCATGCTCTGTAATATTCTAATGCCTCAGCATAATGCCTTTGTTTCCAAATTGTACTGTGAAAATCTTAGGAGGTACTCAAAATTTCCCACTTAGAAGAGTCAAACTTCATATCTATGAAATGCTGAACTAAAGTTTGTTTAATTGCATATAATTATGTGTGCTGTATTGAATTTCATTGCCTTGCATTTAATTGGATTGGACAAAGTTGAGTTGAATAGGATATGAATTAACTTGGGTTGAATTAACTGAATGGAATTGAACCAAGCTAAGTTTCTGTGTAATGATTGGAATAGAATGGGCATGACTGAGAAAGATTTGCACTTCTTCCTACAGTGAGAGATTTTGTGCTTTTGCTTCATTCCTTCCCCCTTAGGGTCTAAGACAATTCTTAGTATACAGAAAACTTCAATAGCATGAACAAAAAGTAAAATAATAGTGTTTTATAATCCATTACTCACATCTAGTAATCATTTGTGTTCATACATATGTAGGCATCGTCTATGTGAAAGGGAGACAGGTGAGAAATAAGGAAGATTCTGTTGTCAAAGTGGTTGTAGTTTACTGATGGACATCAACCAAGTACATAGGCAAACTATAGTATGAAACAATGTTACTAGTTTTGCAACTAATCTAGTGCTATGACGTCAGCACATACTGAAACTGTACATTATAGTGGACACAGCAAATGATAGGAATAAACTCAAGTCTTTTGCTAGGACAAATTTCTATGACTGAATCCCATAAGAAGGTCCCTGTCTTGCAATAATGCAAACAGCAGTTCCCTCTGTGATGTACTAACCAAACTTTCTGATGGCTGAGGCCTGTCTGCTAAAATTCTTGGAATGAATTTTCCAGTGTAATTACAGCATCACATGGATCAGGGGTCAAATCATGAAGGATGTTGGTCAAAACATTATTTAGTTGAAGTACAAACCTGACTTCCTATTCTTTATTTTTTTAATTTTTAATTTTTATTGCTGATAATTTCCATAATTATAGACAATAAATCATAATTCCTCTCCCTCACTTTCCCCTTCACAACTCCACTGTCCATCATATCTCCTCTGCCACTCAATGTTTCTTTTATTTTGATGCCATCATCTTTTCCTCCTATTATGATGGTCTTGTGTAGGTAGTGCCAAGCACTGCAAGGCCATTTTGTGTCTGGAAGAGTGCATTGTAAGCAGTCTTACCCTTCCTCTTACATTCTTTCTGCCACCTCTTCTGCAATGGCCCCCGAGCCTTGGAAAGTGTGATAGAGATGTTTCAGTACTGAGCACTCCTCTGTCACTTCTGCTCAGCACTATGGTGCCCTTGGAGGTATGAGCATTAAGAAAAGCACATACAAGGCATTTGGGCGAGCATAATATACTGACTGCATTTTCTTTTTGAGGTATCTGTCTAGCTACGTTGTAAAGAATTTTTTAGAGGCTATGAGACCAACTAAGATAGTCCAATCATGTTTTCTAAGCAATGACTGTGAGTGTTTGAATTATGGCATGTCTATCTCCTGTTTTTCTAGCTGCTAATTTCTACTTTTATTTGTTTCATCTTCCTCCCACAACCACATTCTAAGGTTGACATTCCTCAAGGATCTATTTGAAATCACTTTATTTTGTTCTCTACACTCAGTCCTAGCCTTTCTCATCACTCTGGTTTTAGATATCATGTAGTGGTCTTTACACTATGACTCTAACATCTTTCCTACCTTTCTTCTCATTTATCCAGTTCACCTTCACTTAAATGTCACCCAAGCAATTCAAGATGTCCCAGATCAAAAACATTATTTTGTCCTTTTCCTTCCTGTATCTTTTCCATTGTATGAAATGCCACTCCCACATATCTATTCCACAAAGCATAAATCTTGGAAGTTAAACCTGTCCCTTCCTGTATCAGCTGCTTTGTTTTTGCTTGGACAAAATATCTGACCAAAAGCAACTTACGGAAAGGAAGTGGTTTATTTTGCCTTACAGTTTCAAGGGGAAGTTTCATGGAGGGGAAGACATGGAAAGCTGGTTTATCACATTGCACTCAGAGTCAGGAAGGATGCAGGGAACATATAGGAAGTAGAGTATGGTTCCAAAGGCTCAGGGCCCTGCTCCAGTGATCCACTTTCTCCACTAAGGCTCCATCTCCTAAAGATTCCATAGCCTTCATAAACAGTGCCTCCAGCTGGGGACCAGGTGTTCAAACACATGAGCCTGGGGGTGGGGGTACACTTTACATTCAACCCACAATACTATCCTCTTAATTCTTACTCACCTCCTCTAAACCCACCTACAGAAGTGGTCTTCAATTTGGGTTTGAGAGTTCTTATGCTGTGAGAGTGGTTAGAACAACTAGTACTGTTGTCCTTCACTCCAACTCTGGCTTCACTTAAACTGGTTCATGAGAACTTTCTTTATGGTGGCCAACGATCTACATGTCTAGAACACTGTCCATTAGTGATCAACCTAAAATTTAGGAACCACTGATAATGATGTCTTCAAAGCATATGTAAAACCGATCTTCACATCCTGTTCTGAAATGCTTTCTTAATGGTTTCACTCAGCTTCATATTTCTGTTTGTTTTTATTTTTTATGAGAGAGAGAGAGAGAGAGAGAGAGAGAGAGAGAGAGAGAGAATTGGCACACCAGTACCTTTAGCCATTGCAATCGAACTCCAGACGTGTGTGCCACCTTGTGCACATGTGGGACCTTGTGCGCATGCATCACCTTGTGCATCTGGCCTACATGGGTTCTGGGGAGTCAAACATGGTTCCTTAGGCTTTGCAGGCAAGCACCTTCACTGCTAAGCCATCTCTCCAGCCGTTAACTTCATTTTTAAATCTGGGATCAACAAATATTTTCTATATTGATTCATTCAGTCAATACTTGAGCTCTCTGGGCTAAACTGTCCCTGTTTAAAGTGTGCACTTCTGGGCTAGGAAAAAAAAATGGCTTAGTGGTTAAGGTGCTTGCGTGAGCAACCTAAGGACCCAGGTTTGATTCCCCAGGACCCATGTAAGCCAGATGCACAAGGTGGTGCATGCTTCGAGAGTTGGTTTGCACTGGCTGGAGACCCTGGTGTACCCATTATCTCAGTATCTCTCTCTCCTCTCTCAAATAATTAAAAAATAAAATAAAAAATAAAGTATGCACTTCTTTCTTGATGACACAAAAGAAACCATAGAATGTATACAAACAAGTAGATATGTCTATATTTTCATTAAAAATTTTACACAAAGAAGTAGATGCCCATTTTCCACATAACTACAAGAGTAATCTATGAAAACTGAGAGCTTTCTATTTTTCTGTTGTTCAAAGAACATCCAAATCCCTTATCATATTCTTTAAACTCCAAAAATATTTGACCCTAGATTCCTTCCAGATGAAACTACATATGTACTCCCATTACCTTCCCTCATGTCATAACCCAGCCACACGAGATTCTAAAGAAAATGTATATTAAGCATATAATCATCTTTATATTTTAGAAATATAATGAGTTTTACATCTTCTTGCTATAGAAAACCCTCATGTTCTTTCTTTCTTTCTTTCTTTCTTTCTTTCTTTCTTTCTTTCTTTCTTTCTTTCTGTCCCTTATCCCAAGAAGACAATGACAAAAGCTCTATATTGCAGCACAAGGTTAGCTAGACAGCTTAGTTGATAAGGTGATTGCTTGCGAATGCATGGGGGAACCTAATATAAGAACCTCAATACCCAAGTGCATGAGGGATGGGCATGGCGGCTCACCAATAATGCCAGTGTTCAGGTGGAAGCAGATCCCTAGGCAAGCTGACTAGCTAGACTGAGCCCAAATGAGAGACTCTGCCTCAGTAAATGCTTACATGCCCATACACACATGAGAACATGCATATACACATGAATGGATGCCACTCCCACATACACATGCAAAAAAATTTAAAGTTATAGCACAATAACTAGCACAAAGAGGGCATGGATAATGTCATAGATCTTAGGCTTTCCAAGGGCCTGCTGTGCCTTTATGAAGATCTCTGTGCATTACTATTAAGGAGAAATCGCTGGTTTAGAACAACTTTCCCCAGATAGCAGATCCTAACCCTCCAGCACCGCATGTGGTCAATTGAAAGTAGATGTTAAATCCTGTCACTAGCAATTCAATTAACTAGTGAGGCCTGGAATGCGGTAATGAACATTTAACATAAACATACCACAGGCTATTTACTGGGATCTGAAGGATCAGGTCTGTTCAATTATTCTAAGACTAGTTAACAAGACTTGGGTTCCCCTGATCTTTATTGAGATACAACTGTTATTGGAGGCCCCAAAATGGGTCACAGATTCCATTGTCTTACTACTGTTCACCAGTTGGCTGTTTCCAGAAGTCAGATATTAACTATCAGTCTGAATAGAAGAGGTCCACCATACTGAACAAGATTCTACTGTCACCAGTCTGTTCACTGGCCAACATGTCTGTTCATAGTCCAACAGGACACTCTTCTTGTCCTTATATCCTATGAGTGTTACCAGCTGTCTAGACATGGCAGGAGGGCAAGTTAAATAAGTTTTATTTTAGAAGATAAGATAAAGCAGAAAGCTTCCAAGTTAGAAAGAGTCCCAAATAGCTAACCACACAGTGGCTGGGATCAAGGTTCCTTATCACCCTGGGGATGTAAGTTAAATATCAAGTTAATGCATATTTGATTGAATGTATGTATGCAGAGGGGGAGCTGATAGGTTTAGACAAAGAAATGTGATTTCCTGCAGGTAGGGAAAGTGACCCTCCAAAATGTTTCAAGGAGGGAAAACCAGGAACTAAAACTAATGGCTGTCCCTGACCAGCATTTTGTTGAGTCAGGTTTAGATCTGGTCTGGAGTTACCCTCTGGTTTTGCCAGGGTCTGTGTCCCTGACTACCTACCAGAAAAGAAGGCTACTTTACTTCTTATCTCTATCGAGCGCATGGGCACTATTAAGTGTACATTTCTACTTAGTGCCTCCTCTTCAACTGCCCCTCTCTCTTCTCCCACATAAGCCAAATTTTCCTGTTTCTTTCATGTCTCATCATTTTTGATTGACTACAGGCACTTTGTGTAAACCCAAAATAGCGAATGAAGTAAATGTGATTCATATGCAAAACCAGAATACTCATTCGTTTGGATCATTAGATTAATATGGGGTCCAGTCCATGTAGTCTCAACTTGACCAACATGGCTCTTGTACTTGAAACTGCTGGAAGTCATAAGTTTCTCTCGGGGCAATCTCTCTGCCTAGGCAGGGCCAGGAGGAAAATTTCTTGCTAGTAAACTTATTCGTTCTTTTTCCAGCGCCCTCTATCATGGGATCTAGCTGCCAATCACACAGGCAAGCATCTTGTACATGCAAACATAATATAGATGGCATGAATTTAATATAGATTTTAATCTGGTATGAAATTAGTCATGGTTAATTATCTAACTTGTGTAGATTTCTACATATTTGGTTGTTTTTAGAATACTTTTTTATTGTTGTTGTTTAAGAGAGAGAGAGGAAAATGCAAGCCGAGAAAGAGAGAATGGGTGGGCATGCCAGGGACTCCTACCAATAAACGAACTCCAGATGCATGCATCATTGTGTGAATCTGGCTTTATGTGAGTATTGGGGAATTGAACCTGGGCCATTAGGCACTTTTAACCACTAAGCTATCTCTCCAGCCTCATATTTTAGTTTTGCCCATTGGCTTAGAAGCTTCCTAATTTCCATTTTCTAGCTATATTATTGAGTCAACAGCCAGTGAACAAAGTCACAGATAGCATCTATGAGGCTGTGATCTTTTTTATGCTATGTAAAATTGTTTAGAAACCACAGTAGTTTTAAGTCTCCTAGTTTTGTGAATAAGAATATTTTAGCATGTGTTAAGCCATGAACATCTTCAAAACAATAGTATTTCCAGGAGAATTTAAGCAAGTAAACAGTGAAACTTCAGGTAAACAAATCTTATTGTCGAAAGCACTTTAACAAAGGGAAAAACTAGAAGCAGAAGGAAGACAAAACTGAACCATTTAACATAAGTGTTAAGTAAGCAAAAGTGATTTCCTCCTAAGCTACTCATTTTGAAACTAGCATTATAATGAATCAGAGGTGAACTTCCTTTTGATCTTTGATGCCCATCAGTTTCAAGTAAATAATATGTAAAGTGAAGTACACATTTAAATTTTTTTCTTTTATAAAGAACCAAATTCATTTTATGTTTTTTTCTGATTATAAAATAACAGACCTTTGAAGAAAATGCATAAAATCATATGAAGACTGAATAGTATGTAAGGTACTATAGAAAATGATTATTCATTACTATAGCACTTTGCTCTAGCAAATATTTACTTAAATAAATGAGTATATATGTACACTCATCTTGTATATAATGTATGTATATTTAATAGCCTTTATGGAGTTAATAAAATATTCTTTCTATATAGTGTTATGTCATAAAGTACAGCAGTTAGAATGAGTGAATTTAACTTCTAGCTCTACTTATCATTAACTGTGAGATCTTCAGCAAGTTGTTTAATATCATCAATATTTTCTTTTATACTCATTTCATATTTTTAGCCTGAAATTTAATGATCTAGCTGTGTTTTATAAAATATTTACCTAATCTTCTAATATCATTTATTAAAGTTTATTCCTTTCTCATTGTTTCATAATTAATTTTTTCATAGAGCAAGTTCTTACATTTACATTAAAATTCATTTTTATAGTGGTCTATATAGTTGAAGCATCTATTGGTTCATTAGTGAAGACTCTTTATAAGGCCAGGTATAAAATATATTTTACTACCTAGTATGGAAAGTTCCCCAGTTCATTACTATCAAAATACCATTGGCTTTTTTTCATCATTTATTATTCTAAATAGAATAAGAACAGGTATATTTTACTTAAGATCCCACAGTTTAGATAATTTTATATCTTTATAGTAATTTCAGAAATGGTTAACATTTTCCTATCAGTTTTTAGTAGAACATGTTTCAGGTACTGCCTATACAATATATTTCTTCCTTTCAAAACCCAGTTCAGACATAAAATTATAGGCATTTTAAAGTAAAGGAGATAAAGTTCAGAGAGTAAGTAACACACACTACATTTAAGATCACAAAACTACTACATACAGAAATAGAATTCAAACCATGAAGTCTACAACCATACCACTTTGAACATGACTGATCTTGTCTGATCTCAGATGCTAAGGAAGGTCTGGCCTGGTTAATCCTTACATGGAGAATTTAAGCTGTGTGTTTGTTTGTAGACATATATTTATATCAAGGATATTAGTTGTCTAATGTACTATTTTCACTTTTGAAACTCAGGGTGACATTTTTATGGGGCACTTTCAACAGCTGTTTTCCTCCAAGGAGTCCGCTCTGTAAGAATTCTTACAACTCATAACCTACAACTACACAGTGAATACCAGCAACCCCACTAAGGAGGGCCTTCAGTAGAGTGGTGGCATGGAGAAGGGAAATGATGGTACCAACATAAGATGTGTCCATACACAGTTTATACTGAATGAAAAAAAAAGAATTCTCATTTCACAAGCTCTTGCTACCACAGTAATTTCCTGAGTTCCTCTATCTTCTCACCTCTGTTTACGTTCTTCCACATATGCAGCTGTCTGGAGGTCCCCAGAGAGCACTTCATGATGATGCCACCCACCTCATTTGAATTTATTCTTCCAAGCACCATGGTCACTTTCCAGTATCTTAAAATAATTATTTTGTACCTGTACTAGCATAGCCAGAAGTGAGAGTTTCCAGCAACACCTTTTATACTTGAACTACCAAATTTATATATATTTCAAGGTACAACATGGAAATAATTTTATTTGCTTCCTATTGTCTACATCTGTAGTAGTTAGAATGTAAAATATTCTTGGTAGCATCCTATGTTTATGAATAAGCCTCATACTAAATTTTAAGCTAGTGGTACTGATTGGGACATTTGTGGAACCATTTTGGAGGTAGAATCATGCTAGAGGAAGTGTGTCACTGAGGACAAGCTTTAGAGTTTAATAGCCTGTCCCACCTTGCCACACTTAGTTCACACCTGCCATGACTTTCCAGCCATAATAAAACTTCTCAAAACTGTCAGCTGGAAATAAACCTTTTCCTTCCATGAGCTGTTTCCTTGTAGAATCTACAGTTATTTTGTTCCAGCAGTGACAAGGTAATTGCTACAATACCAAAATAGGATTACACCCCTTTTCCTCTTACCATTGGCTTCTAAAGAAGTTCCAGATCACCCTTTCATCAACCATTTCTTACCTTCTTAACTGTCTCATTAAAGTTAAAATTTGAACCCATATATGAACATCTGGATTTCCTTTCCTTGATAGCATCAGCTTCCTCATACAACTATTTGCTCTTGTCTTGTTTCCTCCCAATTTCTGATCACTGATTATTTATGCCCTATACTATCCTTCAAGCTGAGCTACAAACTTAAAATAATTTCATTACAAGGGGTTGATCTGGATGTAAGGAAAGAGGAACTCTTATGAATTGCTTGTAGGAGTATAAATTTTATAATTCTATGGTAAAATATTTTGCAAAATCTGTTCAGTTTCCAAAAGTGTATATTCTATGACCACCAAATTTGACATGCAGGAATTTATCCAACATTGATATTTGTGCTTATCTACAGTGACATGTAAAAAGGAATCATTATTGCATACTAAATGATAACACAAAATTTTTGAAGCAAGTTAATTGTAAATCATTGGGGTCTATATAACTTCTCATTTAGTCACACAAAAAACAATATAAAATGAAGATAGTTCTTACTTATTATTACTTATAGAAATGAAGCTTTTATTGATCATAACATATGTATACATAAGGTTCAATGTGTTGTGTTGATTCATGAATATAAAAGGTAGTGACTAATTCAGGGTAATTAGGATGTCCATCACCCTAAGGTTTTATTCATCTTTAAAAAATGATGAACAGGGCTGGAGAGATGGCTTAGTGGTTAGGGCGCCTGCCTCCTAAGCCTAAGAACACCGGTTCCAATCTCCAGGTCCCACATTTAGCCAGATGCAAAGTGACGCAAGGGCGCAATGTTGCACTTGACCACGAGGGAGCGCACACATCTGGATTTTGTTTGCAGCAGCTGAGAGGCTGCTGGCGCGCCTGTCTCTATCTGTCTCCCTCTCCCTCTCTCTCTCAAAAAAAAAAAAAGGTTAAAAAATGATGAAGGGCTGGACTGATGGCATTATGGTTAAGATGCTTGCCTACACAGCCAAAGACCCAGGTTCAATTCCCCAGGACCCGTGAAAGCCATATTCACAAGGTGGCGCATGAATCTGAAGGTTGTTTTCAGCAGCTGGAGATCCTGGCATGCCCATTCTCTCTCTATCTGTCTCTTTCTCTCTCTCTCTCCATCAAATAAAAATTAAAATATTATAAAGATAAAATTAAAAATAATGAATATATTAAAAATCCTCTCTTGTTACTCTTTTGAGGTATGCAATCCTTTGTTTAAAATATATTTGGTAAAATACAAAATTAAATAATACTATGTTGAGTAATAATATTATCTATTATATATAAATATGATGCAAACATATTTTTATATTCATCATATAGCTTGAACAACATACATGATGGACTGGTGGTTTGTATGGATAGAAGGAAGCATGTTAACATATTTGAGATTTTGATGAGACTTTATTATAAATTCTTTTGTGACTGCTAAATCATGAAAATATGTTGCCCACTTAAAAATAAAATGCTAAAATGTAAAACAAGTGTACTTCATTTTATGTGCTGTAGAAAAAAATTTGAGAAACGTTTTTGAGTTCTCAATTCTACAATTTGTTCAGAACTGAGAAGCACATGGTCTTTATAACTGCACTAGTGAATTCATGTAGTGAATGTCCATTATTGTTAAAAGCTGTAAAAGCACATATAATGAAGTACTTAATTCTCCCTTATTTCAGACCCACAAAGGGGTGCTATTTTTTAACGGTCTATGGGGGTAAAAGCCCTATTAGGGATTTTATATACAGTGAGAGCAACAAATGTGTTACATGATTGTCTACATGAAAAGTTGAAACTTAGGGTGCATTAGAGGGAATGCGCTGCCAAGAGTGAACTAGCAGTGAGCTCCATTTTACACTTCCCTGATTAGACCACGTGGGGATGAAGGTTGATTTTTATCAGCAACCATTGAGAGGATGATACACTGTCTTGAATTACCAAGAAGTAGGCTCTGAAATTAGGATTTATTTGAAAATGTTTGATTGAGAAAGTGCTCCAAGAAAAGTTGTTTAGAGAAGATGTGACAAGGGACAGGGAAAGAGAGGAAGCTAGACATGGGGTGGTTTCTATTTCCTACTAGAAGGAGGCTCTTTACTAAAAGAAGCACCTCACCGTTGTGCCAAACAGAACTGGCCTTCCACACTCCCTTTCATAGTTAATTCCTTTCATAATTAACTCCTAAGAAGACTTGTTCCTTAGTGGCCTGCAGTAGCCTCTAGCAGGCCAAGGATAGTGCTATAGGAAAGAGACCAGGAAACCGATATTAAGGCTGGGAAAGTTACCATGGTATATAATTAACTGAGATAGAGGGTGTTCATCTAAAATGCCATGGGAGTTTCAAACAATCTCTTGTACAAAAAGAGATTAAATGTCTTACACAGAACTTTGAGAAGTGAAAGTAAAGGAAGGAACCTCAGGAAAGTTGGAGCTACCCTGAGGGCTTCAATAAAGCTCCCAATAGAAAACCCAGCCAGAGGCTGGAGAGATGGCTTGGCAGTTAAGGTCCATGCCTACAAAGCCAAAGGACCCAGCTTCAATTCCCCCAGACCCACATAAGCCAGATGTACAAGGTAGCATTTGCATCTGGAGTTTATTTGTAGTAGCTAGAGGCTCTGGCATTCCCATTCTCTCTGTCTACCTCTTTCTCTCTCTCAAATAAATAAATAAAAATAAAAATATTGAAATAAAAGAAAATGTAGCCAGTCAGTGAGTAGGAGAATCTTTGTATGATGCTTGCCAATGTGTGTTTTCAGGAGCTATCTGAAGTAGAAGATGCATGCCGTACACCAGTAAATGATCACTCTGTTTCCCCTCATGATTGTGTGGCTGATGAGGAGATGGGTTTGTGGCTAGTTACCAGCATCAGGACAGAGCATCATAGGGAATATCCTTTGCCCAGGAAAAAGTCAAGAGTTCAAAATTCAAAAAGCAGTTTCTATGACTGCTTTTTCAGGGAACTATCATGATTCTTATTCTTAGATGTCTGGCATCATGCTGCCAACATGGAGAGACTTGAAATACAGTTTCTACAGCCCTCAAGTTGTGAGCAAACTAGATTGTCAAGCACTCATGTTGGACTCTCTGAATATATTTTTAGAGATGCTAATGACCTAAGCACCATGAGTTTTCAGCTTCTTTTTCACAAAATTTCACTTTTATTAAATGAGGATTTCTTTTACCTGTTTCTTATTTTTCTTCAACACTTCACACCTTTTGTTCAATCTTTTGGAAAAGTTTTAAGAAAACATGGGGCGTTAGGGCTATGGGGCAAACAAAACTGAACAAGCAAAAACACAGCATACCCATACCTCCTTGTTTTTTTGTCATTGGTACTGGACGGGACTAAAGGAAATCTGTTTAAGTCTCAAAAATTGACCATGTGGAGACATCAGAAAAAAGATCCAGTCTTCTACCTCTCTCTTGCCATTGATTTTCAAGAACCAGCTTTGTAGACTTGAGAGCCAGCGCATAAACATTTTAGGTGTGGAGAAAAGGCCTCTATAGGAAGCTTGGAGAGAGTGCAGCAAAATATCACAGATGCCAAATACGACTAGTCTTAGGAGACTTTACCTTTAAGAATTACATAAATAAGGCAGGCAGAAATTGAGAGACAGGGATGACCATTCTCCGTTTCTAATGGTCCATGTCCAATCCTTCAAAGTGAGAATTTATTTTTAATTTTTTTTTTTTTTTTTTTTTGTAAGAGCAGAAATCTTCACTAGCAGGAGCTATTTAAAGGCTCTGGCCTTGCACAGAAACTGCAGATTTGGCAGTACCCAGTTTCAGCTGGATTTTCTGGGCGGTAAGTAATGCGGCAGCAAATTTGCTCTTTTTAATATAATGGCAACAGTCCTTGGGAGGAATGGGAATGACTTCAGGCAGTGCCAAATTTTAAATGAAAAATCTAACTATAGCTGTTGCTTCCGCTCTCTGAGAGAGCTAGGAATGATTGTGTGGAAAGCGGAGGTTAAGGGTGACCTCAGCGTGCAGGCTTTGGAGAGTAGCTCAAGGTATAGCTTAGGTCAGCTTGCTGTTGTTGTAGTTTTTGGCCCCTATATTCAGTGGGAGGATTTATAGTCCTTGCTAGAGCAACAATGGGAGTCTGTATTCCATTGTAAAGATATGCAAATGTGCCTAGCAGGAGTTCCTGAAGTGTGCTGTGTGACCTTTTGGGCAGTAGTTTCTTTTGCTCTGTGTGCTGAATTTAAAAGCAACTTAGCTAGGCTGAACCCCGTGTAGAGCTGGTATCAAATGAAGGAGGTTTACACTTTGATCTCGGAGCCCTTGAGCTACTGCATGGGAAATAATCACAGGCCCAGAGTGTTTGATCAAACTTAAATTTGTAATGGACTGATGTACTTTATAAAGATTTTAACGCACCTAACTTGCCGTGTAAGCCATGCAGCTAGCTCTCTGGGGCCTTTCTGGATTTCATGTGAGGCGTCTGAAAAGCAAAGAAGATGCCATGATACACATATACACATTCATCATTATAGGAGTGGTGAAAGAAATGGCTGCTTACTTATAATGATTTCTCTTTTCACTTTATAGCCTCTGTCCCATGAGTTTCTCATCTCCTGTGTACCTTGAGAACAGCTTCTCTTATGAAGGCAAATATATATACATATATACACATATACAAATATATATACATATATATATTTATATAAATATATATACATATAAATATATATACATATAAATATATATACATATATATACATATATATATATATATATATATATACATATAAATATATATACATATATATATATATGTATGAATTCTATCTCAGGTAATCTCTACCAATCTAAAAGAATACATTTGGGGCAGAAAGAGTTCAAAAACTGGGATTACATGTCAGAGGATGTCTACAAAATCCAGATTGGGGTGACCTACAGCCTCGTTGTGATAACCAGGATGGAGTCTTCTGGAAGAGACTGACCCTAGGTAAAGTGGAAGTCAGAAGGGCAAACTCAAATTGCACACTTGAAGTCTTCAACAGAACTTTGAATTGTCCTCAGATACAAGGAGCTTCATAAATGTGCAAAGTATTGAATGAATAACTAGAGGACATAGCCAAATGTAATTTTCTGTTTTTTTTTTTTTTTTTTTTTTTTTTTGGTTTTTCAAGGTAGGGTCTCGCTCTAGCTCAGTCTGACCTGGAATTCACTATGTAGTCTCAGGGTGGCCTTGAACTCATGGCGATCCTCCTACCTCCGCCTCCCGAGTGCTGGGATTAAAGGCATGCACCACCACCATGCCCAGCTAATTTTCTGTATTTCTTAATGCAAACTCACTTAGGATGAGACCTGTCCACAGAAAAGAGAGTTCCCCAGCCATCAGGGAACTGCAAATTGAAACCACGATGAGTTATCACTGCTTAGAAAATGGAAGACGCAGAAGTCCTTGCTTCATCTGCCCCATTGAACCAGGCAACCGAGTCACAGACCCTTGGATTCCTTTCCTTTACACAACATTCCAGAACAAGGAGAAATTGCCAGGAATCTAGTCACAGAAATGACAGAGAAGAATCCATTTCTAAAGGAGTCCCAACAATCCTCACAGCGGAGAGAATCACTGACATCTAATGGCCTGGAGGCGGTGCCTAGGTTTCAAACACTAGAAGGAGAGATAGGAAGGAAAGAGTTCCCACCTCGTTATCATCTTCAGTAACAAAGTACCCACAGACAAACCCTCTATACACCCCAGTTTTAAACCTCCTCCCTATGACTTTCCTAGAGATGTCAATACCAGGTAATACCACCAAATAAAAATCATGTCCTTCTTAGAAACAGGAGGGGGAAATGTTATTAAAGAGCTAACAAACTATGTAAGCATCTTGGCCTTAGCTTCTTTTTTTTTTTAAGTTCTGTCCACAAATAATGCATTTATCATTACAAGAACCTACATTATTATTCTTAGTAGATTATAGATGGGATCTCACTTTATTTCTCCTATCAGAAATAAACTATCACTTTTATGCCAAAGTGTGCACACCATAGGCCCTTGATAGATATGCATGAGGGAATGGCAGCAATTTTCTGAGTTACTTTTGAAATACTCTTTTCACCTTCATAATGAGCCCATCATCCTCATTTCTATAGATCATAGAGGTGAAAACTAAAGGAGTTAACATCTAAATTAACATTTTAATAATTAACAGAGAAAAGGTCAAAGCATAAATAGTGAAAAGGAAACACTGGATCAGTTCTTAAATTGCTTGAGGGATCACTATTTTTCTGTAGCATAAACATATTTCTCTTGGGGTGAGGAAATGGCTCAGTGGTTAAAGGTACTGACTTGTAAAGCCTGGTTCAATGCGCCATACTCCCATGAAGGTGGACACACAAAGAGTGGTTGCTCATGTGTCTGATTCCTTTGCAGTTGGTAAGAGATGCTGGTGCCTACACACACACACAAACACACACACACACACACACACTCATAATTTTTAAAATGTTTATTTTCTGTTTGTTGAGGTAGTGTGTACATTTGTGTGTACATTGTCACATTTTCCAGTAATCCATAAAATTATCCTGACAGGATTCTGAAAAGAGTTCCCAGTGTCGGCATCAGTTGTGCAAGGCCTTGGGAAGAGGAAGGGGCTAAAACTCAGAGAGAGAATGCCTCAGTTTTCCTTTTTCTATACTCAACCCCAAAACTGAGCTCAGGAACCCCAATTCAACTCAATCCACGAATGTTCACTTGTGAGATCTTTGAGTTTTGGTAAATCTTTGGTCCCTAATGAAGACAACTGGCTTCTTTTACCCAATCATAAAATGCCTCCAGAATAATTACAAGGGAGTCTAATCGGAAATGAGTCCAATAAGCGCTTGGCAACTGGGAGGAATCTCACCCTTACTAACGGCTCCAGGCCAAACTGAAGACCATTAATTCACACAGGGCAGTTATACGCTAACTGCTTCTATAAAACTCCAAGAACCCAAGGTTTTTAGTTTTTCTTTCAGAGACTCAAATACCATAGAAGTTTTTTTTTTTTTTTTTTTTTTTTTTTTTTTAAATAAATTCAGCTTACAAGTGAAATTCCCTTGTGTGGTGAAAATTTTCTCAGAGGAATTTATCAAATAAAAAAATTACCTCAAAGAAAGTATAATGGATCACATTACTTCACATTACAGTGTTGGCTTCGGAAAGTGAATGTGCCAGCTAAGCAAAAGTACAAACAGCATGACATCTTACAGGTTCTCCGTGAGATCAATATAGTGTGACCTCAACTATGTATATCTATGCAAATGATTTTCCAGAATGGTACCCAGGCCATCAATGGAGAAAGTATAGTCTTTATATGAACTGGGGCTGGTCAATTGGAAATCTGAATGTGCAATTATAAAAAACAATAACAAGAACTTATATCCATGAACTTTCATCATATATGCAAATATACCTAAAGTGAATTCTAGACCTAAAAATAATACATTAAACTATGAAACTTTAAATTTCTTTTTCGAGGTAGGATCTCACTCTAGCCCAGGCTGACCTGGAAATCACCCTGTAGTGTCAGGGTGGCCTCAAACTCATGGTGATCCTCCTACCTCTGCCTCCCGAGTGCTGGGATTAAAGGCACGCACCACCACACCCAACTAACTAAACTATGAAATTTTTAATAAAGAAGATATTTATGATGTAGAATAGACAATGTTTTGTAAACATGAAGCTAAAAACATCTGTTTAAAAACCTGATAAATTGGACTCCATAAAATATTTTAATGTTATTACATAAAATTTTCTCTTTTAAAAAAATATTTTACTTATTTACTTGCTTATTTGAGGGGTGGGGGGAGAGAGTTGGGCATGCCAGGGCCTCCAGCCACTGAGAACAAACTCCAAACACATGCGCCACCTTGTGCACCTGGCTTATGTGGGTACTGGGGAATCGAACCTGGGTCCTTGGGCTTCACAGGCAAGTGCCTTAACTGCTAAGCAATCTCTACAGCCCCATAATTTTTCTTTTAAGGTGATATAAGAAGAGCTTAGTGATAAGAGTACTTGCCTATCAGGAGCAAAGTCCTGGGTTTGATACTAGAAACACAAAGAGAAAACCAGGCGCATACTAGAAGTATTGCTGTTCTGAACAATGAACTATATTTACTATATATAAAAAAACTCTTAAAACTCAGTAATAAAAAAATCCAATTTAAATGTGGACATAATATAGGATTACTTACATTTCATAAAATAAGAGAGTCAGAAAGAAAATATATATTAAAATAAAAATAAACTTACCATCTTTGGGAAAATATTATCATCACACAAACAGAAATTAAAAGCACAATGCTTACGTGTGTGTGTGTGTGTGTGTGTGTGTGTGTGTGTGGTGTGGGCACATGCTGCAACCACTAAAAGAAATGTAAATTAAAATACTGGCAGGGGGCTGAAGAGATGGTTTAGTAATCATGGTGCTTGCCTGTAAAGCTTAAGGATCCAGGTTCAATTCCTTAATACCCACATAAACCAGGTAAGCCAGTTGCACAGGGTGGCACATGTTTCTGGAGTTGGTTTGCAGTGGCTGGAGGCTGTGGCACACCCATTCTCTAGCTATCTGCCCCACCCTTGATCTCTCACAAATAAATTTATACACACACATATATACATATGTGTGTATGTATGTATTTTAAATACTGGCAAACATTTAGGGCAAATGGAACTTGTATATATTTATGGGAAGCAAGCAATACCACAGCATCATTTTAATGGCACAACATGGTGGCATCTAGTGTGTGAGCTCCTCAGTTTTTTCTGCTTCCCCTCCAGCAAGCTTCCTGCCCTCTGGAGGAGGCCAGAGCAGATGTGTGTGGAGCATGTGATGCATCTTCAGCTGACGAGGGTACAAGGAAAGAAAGGAAGGGGAGTTTCTTTAGACAAAATGCAGAAAAAAATCCAGTGTTGCTGATTTCATATTTGCAGAAGATTTATGTTAATATATCAGTCTGCATGTATAGTGCCCAAATGATAAGTTTAGATGATGAGAAGGAATTTGAATCAATTTCCTCCATTTACAGATCATAGGTTTTGTAAATAGTAAAAGTCTCAAGGGCTGAGAGATGGCTTAGCAGTTAAGGTGCCTGCCTCCTAAGCCTAAGAACGCCGGTTCCAATTTCCAGCAGTTCCAATCTCCAGGTCCCACGTTTAGCCAGATGCAAAGTGATGCAAGGGCGCAATGCCACACTTGACCACAGGGGGCGCACGCATCTGGATTTCGTTCGCAGCAGCTGAGAGACTGCTGGCACACCCATCTCTATCTGTCTTCCTCTCCCTCTCTCTCTGCCTCTCACTGTGTCTCTCTCAAAAAAAAAAAAAAGTCTCAAAACTTGAATAAATTCAAGAAATACTTTATCAGGGAGTGTTAAAATAAAAAAGAAGTGAAAATTTTATGTAATCGATCTTGACACTATGTCTTACATTTCTGTTTGCTTCTATTTTAAGAAAAAAAAAAAAGTGATCACGTTTTCAACCCTGAAAGTAGCTCCAGTAGATTTTATTTTACTTTAGAGACACAAGCTAGCCTTGATCGTCCTTCCTCAGATTATTGAGTATAGGAATTATACATGTGTGCCACTATAGCCAACTATTTGTGCCAGTTTAGATGCCAGAGTACTGCTGTGTCAGTACTGTGATTAATCTACAGTTCCCCTACAATGACACAAATTCTACCTTGTCACACCACCAAATCTTACACACTCTTCAGTGTAAAGAGTTAGGATAATATTATCATCCCCCTTTACTTTCCTTTACTTACCCCCTTCCCAAGATTCAAAACTTCTTTTTCATTGTAAGATACAAACATTGACAGAAATTTCCCTCAGTATACCTAAACTTTAATTCTCTTGGTAAATTTCATGATGATTCTTCTTAGGAACAGGCCAAGAAAATAAAAGATAAACCTATTACCCAGCAGAAAGCATGTATGGGGACGCCCTCTATGCCAAGATACACATGTAGGAGAGTCCCAAGGTCGTGGAAGGCACTTGCGGCCCAGGCTAGAAGTCAAAGTGATGTCGTAGACCATAAAGCAAGTATCATGTTTGTCGATGACTTTGTATCTTCTCCTGGAACTAAATAAGGGAAAGTCAAGCACAGCTAAGCATTTTATTTCCTCAGGAATAGCTGACTTCTCCTTTAACAAGGGATGTGAATGGTGAGCTGTTTCAGAGGGTGGCCAAGGAAGACTGCAGAGTTGAAAAATAAACTTGCTCTACAGTGCCTGCAGTTTAGGGCAAAAGCGGATTCACCCCTTTGTTTCCTTCTTGTTTTCCTTTAATCCGACTATCACACTTCCAAGCCAAGGTGGGAGCTGTAAACACAGAGCCAGAGTGAGTCTGAGAGGAGCTCTCCTCATAGGGGAAGCTCTGAAAAGCACCATTCATTCCCAGCAGCAACACAGCCAAGCCAGTGGGCAGAGGAAAAGCTTGGCTTGGCCCTTTGGAACGTGTGTCTAAAGCTTGTTTTCCATGCAGTGCCACAATGGCAAGGGCCAGCGTGTCTCAGCAAGGTAAACGCATGTCCTGAATCTTGGAAAAGTGCCTGATCTCATCTCAGGCTGAAACAGAAGCAAGAGAAGGAAGGTTATCTTTCAGGATAGCTTGAAAGCGTCTTATTCTTCAAACATTAGAGAGTTGGTGATAAACTAATTGTAATACATTTAGCTGAAAGGTGTTAGTTTATTGTAGCCTTTGCAAAGCATGTTCCATGGAATTGGGTAGAGTGGGAAAAGTCATGTGAAATGGGATTTTGTGATGACATGAATTCAAATAAAGAAGTTCAAGTAATTGAGCCTCTTTCTATTGACCATGCCATTAAATCAATTATACATTCAAATTCTCAGCAGTGGTTATGACAAGACTACAATATTTCTGGGTACAAATGTGAAAATAGCTCGTATTCATTCTTTTCTTTGAAATACCAAAACTTTTCTGTTGTATCTAGAGAGAAATATACCTTCTAAACCACCAGAGGGCAGCATCATTATATTTTGAATTCAATACCTTTTTTGATGCTCAATACTGGTTCTAAAAAAAAAAAATCATAATCACAGTGTAACAATTAAATATCTTCCTCAAAATAGGTCTTTGAATTGTAGCCACATTTAATGAATACATCTATTTTTTTAATTATATGCTGGTACTGTAGAACTTTACAAATATGAAATGATATGTAATAAGATTTTTGTAACTGAATTAAAGTACCTTAAAAGGTGAATTTCTTAAAAGTTCTTTCCATTTTATTTTAAGGATAACAATATTAAAATTATACTAGTGACCTTTGAAGTAATATTAAAAGATAGACAAGAGAATACATCCATATGGAAAAGTATACAATTTTTCATGGTTTATAGATTTGTGTATTTTTAAAACTACACATATTAAAATATGAAAAATGGTAAACATAAAAATTTGCAAAGAATACTTCTAATTTAATGTAAAAACATTTTTCTGCTGTTGACTTTGTATTTTTTGTTTTATTTTCAGTAGTTTTATTTAGCCACCAGGTGGCACTGCCTATTTATACAATGAGGTAGAAAAGAAAATAGATCCAAGAATCGTAATATACGAAAAGCATGTATACATGTGCCAGAGTTTTTGAAAGTATAGATTAACTACTGTGCAGTACTTTCCTGGACTGCATGAAATTCATCTAATTAACCATGGATGTTGACCTTTTCACAAAAGGACAAAATAGCCTATTTTCACAAAATCTCAGCCCAGGAATGTTGCCTAATTTTATCCAGGAGCTTGTTCCTGTTTCTCAAGTAATGAAAACAATAGCCATTTGTTACATTTCACATTACAAAGGTAAAAGAAAATAGCTTCCCGGCTCTATGTGAGGTATAGAAATCAAGCAAATCACATTATTTCTGTGTTATCCATAATTGCTGAAGTCATTATATTTGTAGGAAACCAGACTTCATCATTATTCATTCATTTACAAAAAAAAAAAAATCTCCGTTTAAATTTGAGTTCACAAATAAGATGACTATCAGTTATCCTGAAACAATGCAAGTAGGTGATAAACATGTTATCTATTTTATCTATTTTGCTGGGACAAAACACCTGATGAACAGCAGCTTATAGGAAGAGAGGGTTGAGTTTGGCTTATAGCCTCAAAGAGAAACTCTATTATGCCAGGGGAAAATGGAGCATGAACAGAGGCTGGACATCACCTCCTGGCCATCATTCAGTAGATAGCAGCAATAGGAGAGTGTGCCAAACACTGGCAAGGAGAAGTTGGCTACCACACCCATAAAACCCACCCCTAATAGTATATTTCCTCCAGTAAAGATTCAATTCCAAAATTGCCATCAGATGGGGACCAAGCATTCAGAACACATGAGTTTATGGGGGACACCTGAATCAAATCACCATATTCCTCCCCTGACCCCCATAAAATTGAGCTATAAAACCAAAAAAAAATGATGGCACTGAATAAACATTCACATTGCAAAGGATGGCACTGGGCATAGCAAAGAAAGATTGAATCACTACAAGGTTAAAACACAAGACGTGTGTGCACACACAAACACACACATACGCAAACACACGAAAGACAGACATCTGGAGTTCCAATTTCACCCCTCCAGCTGGGCTGCTCGAAAACCTGAAGAAAAAAAAAAAAAAAACTCTATCCAAGCTGGCAGCAACTCTCTTGGCAGCTCTCCCATTGTCCTGGAGTCTCCACTGGATCTCCATGGTTCATACTTGTTGCGCCATAGGCCTTTGGGCAGAGACTTCCAACAACCCTTCTTCACATTGTCAATGGCCATTTCCAAAAAAAATAAATAAATAAAGCCTCAGTGCCAATCCAGTGACTCTCTCTTA
Organism: Orientallactaga sibirica; assembly: GCA_036365145.1. Taxonomy (NCBI): domain Eukaryota; kingdom Metazoa; phylum Chordata; class Mammalia; order Rodentia; family Dipodidae; genus Orientallactaga; species Orientallactaga sibirica. The sequence goes on from JAEOAD010000003.1 coordinate 73,743,769, forward strand.
CCAGCATTTTTTATATCTCCACAGTACCAGGTGGGCTATCAAATTTGTTAATGGGGGGATGTGTAATAAAGCTGACTTTGAAAAACAGTATTCTCCTTCAGCATTCAGTCCCCCTCCTTTCAAAAGACTGTATTCTTCCTGTTGTCCTAATGCATACCAACTGGCCCAATCTCAATAGTTGTATTCTCTGAAACAATTGCAGCTGAATGGACAGCAGTTACCTGAACTCTCATTTCTTTCTGTGCCATATCCCTCCACTCACACTAGTTCTTTTCTACAAATTGCAATTCTGAACAAGTTCTCAAGATATAAGAAGAATTAAGCAAGACTCTCGCACAAACTGCCTCTACCCCACTCCACACAAAGCTCTTTCTTCCCCTCATAAGCCAAACCATACAGTCCAAGTTCTTAATGCATGGAGGTCTTTCAACTCTGACCAGAATGGTCCATGAAACTCTGCCTCTTCAGTACTACAAGGTGTCGTTTAGAGCAAAGTTTCAAATCCTTCCATATTCCTCCCACAAATCAGTTCCAAAAAGCCAAAAGCCACATATTTAGGTTTCTAGCTGTAATGACCACACTTCTCTGGTACCAATTTTCTGTTGCAGTCACCTTCATGTTGTTGGCACAAAGCACCTGACCAAAACAGCTTGTGGACGAAAAGGGTTTATTTTGGCTTACAGACTCAAGGAGGAAGCCCCATGATGGCAGGGGGAAACGTGGCAAGAGCAGAGACATCAACTGTTGGCCATTATTAGGTGGGCAATAGCAGCAGGAGAGTGTGCCAAACACTGGCAAGGGAAAAGCTGGATATAACACGCATAAGCCCCCCCACCCCCCAAAAAAAATATACCTCCCACAAGTTTACAATTCCCAAATTGCCATCAGCTTAGAATCGAGCATTCAGATCACATAAGTTTATGGAGGACACCTTAATCAAACCACCACAATATTATACTTCTCAAAAATTTCATAGCTGATCAAATATACCACAACCTTGTGAAATATGAAAAAGCAGGTATGAGTGTATGAAACATAGTTGTGGAACTACTTATAGGGGTGAAACCAACATGACACTTACTGAAAACTGATACATTTATTTCTCATAAATACTAGGAGGTTTTCATTTTTTTATTTCTTACCTAAGATAATGATTTAGTGACATAACACTGTTCTCAGCCTTAAGAAAGGAACCAAAGTTTACATTAACTTTGATCCTGGAAGCCATACTCTTCCTATGTTGATAAAATAAGAAGGCAAAGAGGGCCACCAAGGCCCCTACTACCACCCCCATCTTTCAACAGAGATGGGTTTCTTTATAGGCGAACTCACCTGGACCCGATGGGCGCTGATTAGTAAATCCCAATGCCAGAACTGGGTTATGTACCAAACTGAGCTGCTGATCTGGGAGACCCATGAGGTCCTCAAACCAACGCAGGCCATTTCCAAAACATATGGTGACCCACTAGAGCTAAATGGTAAAACCCTATTGTCGAAGGTACACCCAGGACCTCCAAAGGTCACACTGGAGCCTAGAAGCAAGCCACCTCCCTGCTGGCTAGCCTTCACCGTGCTGGAAAGTGCTATGGGACTTGCTAGGGACAATGGCTACCAATAGCGGGAACAAGCAGAGGACCCTTCTAGCAACGAAATCAACCAGCCAGACAAGATGCACACACCTGTCCTCCACAACCAGCTGATAGATGGTCAAGTTGAAGCCTGTTTGCTATCCCACATGTCCGTCGGGAGGCTGCTGAGCAGTGACTTTTCTAACAATTTGTTTTTAATGCACTAGAACAACCACCAGCCATGATACATGTTAGAAAGAGATTGGGAAATGATTTTAGTTTACAAAAAAATAAATAAAGTAAGTAAGTCCATATTGATTTATAAATCCTACATTGGCTGTGAGCGAATTCTCAAGCATTTTATGGTTGCATTGATTCTCTGAATAGGGTGGTATTGACGCTGAGATATGCTGTTAGTGCTTGAATATTTTATTATGTAAACAATGTAGTAATAAGTAAATAATATTTAATGAGTTCTCTCAATCTATGCCACTTTTTTTTTTTCTCTGACTAGGGTGGTATTGACGCTGAGATATGCTGTTAGTGCTTGAATATTTTATTATGTAAACAATGTAGTAATAAGTAAATAATATTTAATGAGTTCTCTCAATCTATGCCACTTTTTTTTTTTGCTTTCCAACAACAAAAAGTTCTTGTCACTATAATATATCCATTTTATGATATCCATTTTATTAATGAGTAAATTAAGGTAAAAAATTCTACACAGTAACCCCCAAACTCTAGGAACTTTGTGAGGGTTTTAGGTCACTATTTGGGAGAATCGCAGCCTTGGCCAACTTTCTCTGTTTTTTACTGGATCATGGGCGATCTTATTTCAATGAAATTAAAGTGAAAACCCTACCAGTTACCAATTTACTGATTCTCAGCTACAACCGGCTGGACTCTGCCCACGTGGGGCGCTGCAGGCCGAGCTGGGAAGGGCTTTCTTCCTGCTTATAGTTCTCTAAGCAACATCCTAGCGCCACCTCTTCACCCAAGTAGGGCCACTTGATTCCTGTAGCAGCAGCTGGATCTCATTTGAAATTTTGCTCAGTGTTTAGTTTTCCAACCGGCTTCTTGTACACCGGCTGAGCACGCATGCGCTTGCCTCCTGCTGCTTTGGGTCCCTTTGCAAGGCTTGTGTGCTTGGATCAGTTCAGCCGCTTCGCCTTGCTCCTCCAGCCCTGCAGGCGGCAGATCTTCCAAGCTCCGTGAAAACCTGACGTTTATTAAATAAACATGTGTCCTCCCCCACCCCCAAATGTGGACGTCCTATCCCTAATGGCCTGCCCACATGATCTTATCTGAAAAATAGAACTTCGCCAGATAATCTAACTTAGAAGTCTATATATTTGAGAAAAGAAAAAAAAAAAAAAAAAAGAAATTTTGACCCAGAGGCAGGTGTGTGCTGGGGGGGTGGGGGATAGGAGGATGAACTCAGAGGTCAGGGTGACATATTTATGGGGCAGGGTGCACTAGAGATTGCAGGAAACCGCTCAAAGCTAGCAGGGAGATAGGTCATGTCCTCAAAAGGAAGAAAACTCTGCTCACATTTTCATCCTGGACATCTGGCTTCCAGAACCATGGTTGCTGATTTATTGCAACATGTTGCATGACTTTTCCTGGGGAAGTTTATTTTTATTACCCTGTATAGAAGGGCAGTAGCAGACCAAAAAACCATTCCTTCCAAATCTGGCTTGGCGAGTTTATGGGTTTATCGAGGTGATTAGCAGAAGAGTGTGAACACAGGCAGCTGCCCACCAAAAAGTCCCCTCTGGCGGGACGAGGACTCACAAAAGCTGTGTAGCTGAAATCCCCTGTGCACCTTGCAAGCAGCTACACCACTGAAGAATCTACTCTCCCTGTCCCTGGGCAGCTTTTGTTCCTTACCTAATCTTGGGGGAGGACCTTGTTTGCCCGTGAATTTTATTTATTTTTATTTTTATTTATTTATTTTTATTGACAACTTCTATACTTAGACATTAAACCATGATATTTCTCTCCCCTCCCCCCATTCCCCTTCGGAACTCCACTCTCCATCATAGCCCCCCCCCATTAGTCTCTCTTTTAATTTGATGTCATCGTCTTTTTCTCCTATTATGAGGGTCTTGTGAAGGTATTGCTATGCAATGTGAGGTCATGGATATGGAGGCCAGTTTCTGTGTGGACAGTTGCATTGTAAGGAGTAGTACCCTTTGGCTCTTAGTTTCTATCCGCCCCCTCTTCCGCAATGGACTCTGAGCCTTGGAGAGTATGACAGAGATGTTTCAGTGCTGGACACTCCTCCATCTCTTCTCAGCTCTATGTTGCCTTTTGGGTCATTCCAGTGGTCATCTCCATCTGAAAAGAGAAGCTTCTCTAACCAGAAGTGAGAGTAGCATTAATATGTGAATATGAACATTAAGTGTAGTGTTTTTAGGGCAGTTTGGTGGGAATAATATGTACATTTAGCCAGAACAAGAGCAGGCTTTACACCCCTAAGGCTCATGACCTCCCTGCCATACACTTTTGATTAGTCTTTTCAGTACCAGGCATGTATTCCCTCCCATAGAGTGGGACTTCAATCCAATTAGAGAGCAGACATGCCACCATTGCACCCGTTTGGTCATTTGACCTGTCTGGCCAAACTTGAGGTTTCCAGTGTCCACTGTTTGCACCGCTGATTATTTCCGTTTCCCATGTGGCTGCATTCAGTGCAGCTTTTTCCAACTTTCAGTTGGCTGGTCTACAGGGAGAAGGTTTTCTGCTCAGCACCAGCTTGATTTCTTAGTGACCTTGCTGCTCAGGCAAGTGAGGTCTTCAGCAACAGGGTCTTATCATCTATTTCTCAAGGGAAACCAAGGGCCTTGGCAATAGCCTGTAATGTTTTAGAGGTAACAGGGACCTCCCTGACCAACAACTCACTGGAAGGTATCCCACCCCAGGCACTGAAAAATTTCTAGTAACAATCTATAGCTTCTGGATGTGCCATTATTCAAAAGAGTAGGTTTACATAAGTCTTATTCAGAATATCTTGAATTTTGATTGACCCTCCCTCTTCCCTTCTTTTACACATTCTCTTCCCCTGGCCTCACTTAGGCCTTTCCCCTGCCTATAATCTGTTCTTCTATTTCATATATACAATACCATCTCCTTAAGTCTTTCCTTCACCTCCCTCCCTTATAAGCTTTTTCTGGTTTACTGGCCTATGCTACCAATTTTGGGTTCCAGCTCACATACATGTCTATATATTTGTAACTAGGATCCACATATGAGAGAGAACATGTGTCGTTTGGCTTTCTGAGCCTGGGTTACCTCACTTAGTATAATCCTTTCCAGATCCATCCATTTCTCTGAAAATTTCATAATTTCATTTTTCTTTACTGCTGAATAGAACTCCATTGTGTAAATGCACCACATCTTTATTATCCATTCATCTGTGGAGGGACATCTAGGCTAGTTCCATTTCCTAGCTATTGTGAATAGAGCAGCAATAAACATGGTTGTGCAAGTATCTCTAAGGTAGTGAGAAGAGTCATTAGGATATATGCCTAGGAGTGCTATAGCTGGATCATATGGTAAATCTATTTCTAGCTGTCTCAAGAACCTCCACACTGATTTCCACAATGGCTGGACCAGATTACATTCCCACCAACAGTGTAGATGTGTTCCTCTTTTTCCGCATCCACACCAACACTTATTGTCATTTGTTTTCTTGATGGTAGCCATTCTGACAGGAGTGAGATGGAATCTAAAAGTAATTTTAATTTGCATTTCCCTGATGGCTAAGGATATAGAACATTTTTTAGATGTTTATGTGCCATCTGTATTTCTTCTTCTGAGAATTTTCTATTTAGTTCCATAACCCATTTTTTAACTGGGTTGTTTGATTTCTTATTGTTCTGTTTTTTGAGTTCTTTGTATATTTTGGATATTAATCCTCTGTCAGATGTATAGCAGGAAAAGATTTTCTCCTGTTCTGTAGGCTGTCTCTTTGCTCTATTCACAGTGTCCTTTAATATACAAAAGCTTTGTAATTTCATGAGATTACAGTGGTTGATTAGTGGTTTTATGTCCTGAGCAATTGGGGTTATATTCAGAAAGTCATTGCCTATGCCAATATGTGGAAGGGTTTCCTCTATCTTTTCCTCCAGCAGTTTCAGAGTTTCAGGTCTGATATTAAGGTGTCTGATCCACTTGGACTTGATTCTTGTGCATGGAGAGAGACAAGGATCTATTTTCATCCTTCTACATACAGATATCCAGTTTTCCCAGCACCAATTGTTGAAGAGGCTATCTTTTCTCCAATGAGAATTGGCATTTTTGTCAAAATCAGATCACTGTAGTGTCTGTGAATTTTATGGCCTAACAATCTTCCATGAGGGAATATTTTATTCAAGAAGAAATGGTTACACAAACAGAGACAATAAATTTTTAATGTTGCAGCCATGTAGTACATGATACTACATGATAATATGTTATGGTAGCCTTAGATGGCTAACATACCAAGTTAAAACAATATTCCTAGCAGACAGAATTTTTAAAATTAAATTCTTTCTTTTAAAATAAATAATGTAATTTAATTCTCCTGGCTGGACCATGAATGGGGCAAATACAGGGAGAATCTTGAAAGCTGTTTTTGCAGTATACTTAGCGATTATCTTGTTTTCCCCATGCCATGTCCTCACATTTAGCTTAGAAGAAATGTGACCAGTCTGGGGAAAGTCAAGGCCTCCTGGACAGCACCTTCATTCTGTGGTCAGTAGGAAGGAAGGCTGCACACAGTCCTTGAAACATTCCTGTGCAGACATTCACACATCATCTCTTCAGTAACGTAATCCAGGCAGTTGACTCAAATCAACCAGAGCTTACTACCCTATAGAATCTACTCCTTCTTTTTCCTTTTAAAAATGAAAAACCTTTTTCTTTTTTTTTTTTTTTTTTTTTTTTTGAAATTTCTCCAAGTCTCCAGGAGTGTTGAGGTTTTACAAAGAGACTTGGGACAGGGTACACCCAAGACAATACTTGCACTTAAAAATACAAGGTAGGGCTGGAGAGATGGCTTAGCAGGTAAAAGGATTTACCCTGAAAGCAAAAGCAAAAGGACCTGATTTGATCTCCAGAACTCAAGTAAAATGTCAGTGTGCCCACACATGCCTGTAACACCAGAGATGAAGGGAGCAGAGACAAGAGAGTCGCTGGGGCTCTCTGGTCAGTCATTCTGACCACAACAGGCCAGTTACAAGTTAAAAAAAGTAAAGTATCCTCTAGAAAATGTTTCTCCTGAACAAGGTGCCTTGTTCCCAAGACTTCATTTATCCCATGATACTATTTTAGCCACAGTGCTTCCAATGCAGCTTTAAAGCTCCTTTAACTGGATTTACTATTTTAAGTAATCTTTGTTTTCTCATTCAATTCCAGAATTACTAATAAAATTCCTTCAAAAGAGCCACTTGCTTTAAACTGTGTTGCTTACTTATTTTTTTCCCTTCCATAAAACAATGGTCTCCGAATACCTGAGGTTTTCAGAGGCACTCTGTGTGTTTATGTGCCTCGCCATACTCCCTTTTCACATTTTTCCTCACATAGACCATGACTAATCAAGGTCTGCTTTTAAGATTAAGATGTCTTGCTTAACAAATTGTGTGATATATGGTACGACTTTAGCCATTTCTAGTTTCTTCTTGTACAGTTATTGGGCAACCCTTAGGTGATAATTCTGACACTGACAGGCCCTTTGGATAATAGCATTGCCAGGCACAATTCATGCAAACCCTCATAATTAGCCAATTTGAATGTCTCTAAAAATAGTGTGACTTGATTGGGAACCTTGGAAAGGATGATTGTGGGGGAAGTAATGTTCATCTCGTTAGAAAGACATTTTAAACATTTCCCAGGTGGTACAAGTTGTCACCATTCTCCACTAATTAAAACCTCCCAAATTTTCAAGGCCTGGCAGAATTCTTCCCATATTGGCAAGCTTTAGATAGTAATAATTCATGACATAGGAGGATCTTCACCGAAAGCAGAACCTTCACTTGGAAAATGAGAGGATAACCATCACAGAGCAATATGGACACCGTTCCATTGATCTTAATTCCAAAATGACCTCCTCTAATGGAAAATAACCATGGTGTGTGTTTTCTTTACCAAAAGTCATAAATTCAGTCACTCTGAGCCTTTCCTTGGAAGAGTACTTGTGTCATAGAAGGAGGATATGTATTAGTTTTTAAAAAGTCATAAGCTGAAGCTAAAATAAAACAAAATTACATTTAGGAGTTGTGATATTACTGCTCAGATAATCACATCGAACAATGGGTCATTTCATCTGTACTAACTTGCCAAACCCCTCTGCTTAGACACCACCTTTCCTTCCCTGCTAAGATTCTCTTTAGAATACATTTAATATTCTTCCTGATGAATAGGACTCAGGCACAGGCTTAAACTTTTAAGCTCCTCTTGGTCATGCCTTAACAACTCCCTAATACTAAGCTGTAAAAATATAAGTCAAGGGGCAAAGAAGATGATTCTTCATGTTTGTCACCTATATACAAAAGATGAAGACCCAAGCCACTAGGGAATCATTAATGTCTGGAAGGAATAAAGCCAGTAGCTGACATGGATCTATGGCATGGAATATAAATATCCCAAGTTTTGAAGGAAATTATGTCTATTTACTAACTTGTCTTCTGAAAAGGTGGGAATATGTCCTTTGTAGATGTCTTTGTAGCTACCCAACCATTTTCTATGTTTAGGAGAGAATGCCAAACTTTGTTTCTAGAATTCCTCCAGCCCATTTTTTTCTTTCTCACTTCTTTCCCTAATTCACCTGCTCTTATTCCCTTCACTTCACCTTGTGCTTTTAGGAAGAGCAAGAAAATGATCTCATTTCTACATCCTAAGCCAGATCCCAGTGAAGGAAAAGTGGACTATATAAACTGAAAGAAAGTAAGAGGTTTAGAAGTTATAAATCTCAAACTGGTTACTATCATTCTTGTTCTTCTATCTACTACCATACTGTTGATATGAATTATATATATATGCAAGGGAAAATAGAATACATTTTTCTAGAAAAATTGGTTAGTTTATAAAATTTTCAAATATATTACATTTTGTGTCTATACATGCCCCATTGTCTCTCTCAGTCTGACTGTTCTTCTTATCACTAGACCCCAGAAGAGAATGATGCAAATACCAGCAAATTTTAAGTGAAAATTAACATTTTTTTGAGAGAGACAGGAAGAGGCAGAGAGAGAATGGGTGTGCCAGCAGCATCTCAGCCAATGTGAAGAAACTCCAGACGCATGTGCCCCCTTGTGGGCAAGTGCAGCATTGCGCCCTTGTGTCACTTTTTGTGTCTGGCTAAACATCAGACCTGGAGATCTAACAGGTATTTTTAGGTTTGGCAGGCAGGCACCTGAACCACTAAGCCATCTCTCCTGTCCCAAAATTAACATTTTTAAAATATGTGTAAATGGGAATTTTATAAAGCAAAGCCTATGCACATTAAATGCAAAAAAAAATAATAATAATAAAGATGTGCTCTTCCTCTAATAGTCTGAATCACGTCAAGGTATTTTAAAGGTGGACCACCATTCTCCACCCCTGGTTTCCAGGATGGGTTGTTTTCTCTCAGCACGTCTACACAGTCTGTTCTTTTATTTATCTTCTCTCTGATGAAGGCAGTGACTCTGATTCATAGTAAATTCTCAGAGCACAAGTTCATAGCTTTCTTCCTCTCTCAAGTCTATATACAGCCCACAGAAAGCACCATGTCCCTGCTCTGCAGCTAAAGAGGGTGGTCAGTAGGTGAGGCCAGAGCTGCTGTGACCCATGAGCAGATCTCCCCTTTCTACAGTTTGCTTCATGAGAGCATTGTGAACCCACCAACTCTACACTGGCTTCTGTTAGAAGTGATAACAATTAGGAGTCAGATAGGTCAAATTATAGGCAGTTCAGTCAGGGTTACAGGTTCGGAAGGATTGATAAACATGGCTCTACTCATATACCTAACAATAAGGTAATACTAGGTCAGATGACCCTCTTGGTCTTATATGTTTGCTGAATTCTCTCAAGATGCCAACTGGCAACCTGCCTTTGACTACTATTCTCTCCATTTCATGACCACACAACTTCCTTAGAATTTTGCAGGCTGTCCATTTCCTGACTTCTTTAGCTATTTGGCAGGCTCCCCTTGAGCCTGTGCAATCTCACCTTACCTCTTCCCAAATCAGAGATGCCCCCACCCCCATGTATTGTCTGTGAAGACCTACTTGACTGGCACCTGCCTGATGCCTAATATCCATATAAGTCGTTACTCAGACTCCTTCAAAGCCTATAAAAGCCACTGTAGTCCCAAGTGCCAATGAGAAATCTTTCTGAGTCCCCCACTTTTTATGGGGAGCTTTGTTCTGTCTCTTTCTAATATAGCTTGCTTGCATACCATTCTTGATGTCCTCATTCAGGACCAGGAAACAAAGAATTTGAGAGCCACTGGTTTAAGAAGTTTTACACATAGCTTCACTCACCCAGAGCTGGGCTGTGTTGCTCTCAAACCCCACAGCAATAGTAGTGATGATAGCTGGGATTTGTCCTTACCCTTTTACACTTTGATCAATTCCTTCATTAGAGGCTATAGATGCTATTTATTCTCAAATAATATTAAATATATACAGCTAAATATAACCATTGCTGAAAGCTTGAATCCACAAAATTTATCCCCAAAACAAAGGCCTTGAAAATCAATAAAACCAATGATGCCTTTAAATTGAAACATGGGTTTTGGTCATCTCTCAAGACCCAAAGTATTTATGTTCACTTATATTTCCTCACCAATGTGTCTGGACCACTTAAATCTTGTTAAATGTCTTCTTTGGTGGTTCTTCTAGTATATAGTATGTGTTTAGTGTAGCATTTCCAAACTAAACCCTGTGGTGGGCTGGATATGGTGTCTCCCATGGACTCGTGTGTTTGGGGCCTTTGTCCCTGGTTGTTGGTGCTGTTTGGGAAGTTTGTGTAGCCTTTGGGAGGTGCAGTCTGACTGGAGGAAGTGTGTCACCAGGGTGTGATTTGTAATCTGGCTCCGCTTGGTGTCCTTGCACTTTCTAATTCTCTGTGTTGACGTGAAGGTGTGATGTCAGTTTCTGTACCTGCCCGGCTTTCCCCACCGTGATAGACTTCCCCTGAAAATAAACCCTTTCCTTCCATAAGCTGCTTCTGGTCAGTGTTTTTTTCCAGCAATGAGAAGGTAACTGATACAAGCCTTGCTTATTATTTGTAGTGAGGGCTAGAGCTCTCTTGGGGGAACAGGGAGGTTCCTAACATTCAAGGGCTAATGAAACTTTAAGACTCTGGAAGCTCAGGAATTTCTAAAACTCACCAGGCCCCTTCTAGAGAATATATAAGCAACAATTGCTATAAATAGGAGACTCTTCCATGGAACTTCCTGCAAGTTATGCAGAAAGCATTCAGGATGAAGCTTTTGTGTGTCATCACTCATGCTGGGGTGTGCCTTTTGGTGATGCAGCTGCCTTTAATTCATCTGTGTTCCTGTGACTCCCACCAATAAACTCACTGGTTCACTGTAAAGATCTGTCCACTTTAGTCCACACAATTTTATAAATGGTACAAGACCAATGATCTGACTACACGATGAAAAGAAGGAAGCTATATTAAATTTGTAACACTTTTAATGACTTTCCTAAGTAGCCAGGACCTAAGTATGCAAATTCAGAAAATTCTCCAAAACAAACCTTTTTTTTTCATGTATACTCTGCATTTTTAAACATTAAAAATTTTATTTAATTGGGCTGGAGAAATGGGTTTGCAGTTAAAGTGCTTGCCTGCAAAGCCTAAGAACCCAGGTTCAATTTCTCAGTACCCATATAAGCTAGATGTACAAGATACATGTGTCTGGAGTTCGTTTGCAGTGGCTAGAGGCCCTGGCATGTGCATTCTCTCTCTACTTGACTCTTTCTCAATATATAAATAAAAGAAAATAAAACTTTTAAAATTTTAATTATTTGCAAGGAGAGAGAGGGAGATGATAAATATAGATAGATACTTAGGCAGATGATAGATAGAAACATAGAAAGATGATAGGTAGATAGATAAATATGTTGGGCCCTAAGAGGCCCAGGTGTGAGGCCTAGTGGAACTTCCTGAGTCTGACTAGAGTTTAACGACCTGTCTTTGGCCTATTTCCACTTAAGAGTGACTCAGCAAGGCCTAAGCTGAAACTGCCTCCGCCCAGCTACTGCAGATGTGGTGAAATAATATTGGCCCTTACACCTTTTCCCCATTCTGAGACCCACCCTCTTTCTCAAACATCTTCCTACTACAATAAAATGAGATCCTGCCTCGACAAGACTCCCGGCCCAGTGTGTTTTTCTCTCCAGTGTTTTTTGGGGGGGTCTGAGCCACCAACCCCCATCATCCCGCTCAGCCTCAAGAGGAACCGCTGGTCCAGCTCTCTCTTCAGCTCTACCTGCCGGGGGAGGAACTGGCGGACTGGTGCCCCGTGTGAGGATCTCTCTTTCCTGCCTACGGAAGTACGCTGACGGGCCAATAGGACTGCAGATGGGTGTGCCCTCATAAATTATGAGGTAGTTTTCATATCTAATGTTCTGACCTTTGCTTCTATAACTTGTGCTTGCTTATCAACGTCTTTTTGTTTCCTTTCTCTTTCCTTTCACTTCCAGGTTGCCAGCAAGCCGCATCTGCAGCGCCTGTATTTCTAAACAGGTCATACATTCCTGGTGGACACACCACGTGGGCAGACCTGGAGACTCTAAGCATTTTGACCCCTCATTTGAGTGGGGGCTCCATCTCAGAAGACAGAACAAACCTGTTGGGGAGATCTGCTCCCATCTGTACTGTGTTTGGTATCATCGAGCCATCTCCTAAGGACACAGGCTTGTCTGGCCGTCACAGATCTAAATCTGAACTTAATTCTGCAACATGTTTAGCTATTTTGGGGGGACCTTTGTGCTGTTGTTGTACTCCTGTGTATTACTGTTGCCCTGATTTTACGAATACTCCTCCTACAATGTGGCTTAAAAGTAAAACAAAAAGACCTCCATGGCTTTTGGGACAAAACTCTTGTTTTAGCCCCATGGATTAATTCAATCCTCCTTGCCATAATTGCCAGCCTTAAAGGCTTCTCCATGGAGGAGTTCATTTCTGCCCTTAACAAAAGCTGTAAGGAAAAACTAAAACTGGCTTTTAAAATCTCGTTCATCCCAAGACCGCCACCCAAACTGCCACTGTCTTTTCAGCCCGTAACTGCCACCTGTGGCAATAGTGCTCACAACCACCCCTCCCCCTCTTTACCCTTGGAAGGACTTGGGCCTGATCCATCCTGGACACACCCAGGCAGCTGCCAGATCGCTAACACACACCATCGCCCCACCCTTCGCTGCCTTCCCATTAACATAGGGCTGGAGGCTACATCCAGGCCCTGATACCCCACCCCCTTCTCTCATATGCAAGGCAGCCCAGGTCAAAGGGTCAGCACAATTCAAAGAACTATTCGCTGTCATTTTGGCTTTGGACACTATTCAGGAGCCATTTAACTTATTTTCTGACAGTCTTTATGTTGTTAACCTGTTACTCAACCTAATTGAGACACTTAGACTAGACTCCAACCCTTGATTCAAGCCCGCTTCCTACTTACTGTCACTGTGGGCTAATCGTAAGGTGTTAATGGTGGGTTTAAGATTCCATTGTAAAGATAAGCAAAGTGTGCCCAGTAGGAGTTCCTGAAGTGTGCTGGAGTTTTTGGCTATAGTTTTTGTTCCGTGTGCTGTGTGGCTAATTGATTTTTTTTTCTCTCTTGCTTGGCCCTAAGGCAGGCCAACTTCTTCTGCCATTATGAAACTTCCCCTAGGTCTGTAAGCTTCAACATCTCAAAGGCCATCAAAATTTACAAACTGGCTTCTCTGCCTCAGTGTAATACAGTCTCAGAAGCTACACGCTTCCACTTATTAACCCACATAAATTGGAGGGGCCTTAAACATAAATAAAATTGTCCAAACTTACAAATCCTGTCAGCCTTTCCTTCAGGTACCTCCTCTTCAAACTACAGGAGCCAATCCTCGAGGGCTACGCCCTAATCATATTTGGCAGATTGACGTTACACACTATTCTCCATTTAGAAAACTTTAATATATTTTTCTCTCAGTTGATACTTTCTCCCATGCCTGCTGGACAATGGCACACACCGGCGAAAAGACGAAACATGCTATTAGCCATATGCTTCAATGCTTTGCCACCCTTAGATTGCCCGATTAAGTCAAATTTTCTAATAATGGCCCCTGTTTTGTAAACAGGGCCTTCATAATTTCCTCCAAACCTGAAAAATCTCACTTTCCACAGGCATCCCATATAACCCGCAGGGCCAGGCCATCGTAAAAAGATATAATCAAACTCTCAAATCTCAATTACAAAAACAGAAGGGGGAATCCCTACCCCCACACGACCAATTAAAAAAGGCATTATTAACCCTAAATATTTTAAATTTTTCTAAAAAAGATAGACATTTGTCCCCTTTTCAAAAACATTGGACCTCACCTGTTACTTACAGCTCCATCTGAGTGAAATGGAGGGACCCACTGACTGGGGCCTGGAGAGGACCAGACCCCGTCCTCACAGCAGGGAGAGGGTTTGGATGTGTCTTTCCTCAAGAGGAAAAAAGACCCATTTGGGTACCAGCAAAGACCTAAAATATTTACCCCAACAAGGGAACAATAACAATCATCTCTCCAGGGAGTGTTCCACTCCTGAGAACTGTGCCTCTGTTTCTTCCCCAGGAACGATTGGAGGTGTGGATGCTGCTAGACCCAAATGAAGCCAAAAAAGCTCCAAGAAGATTTGGAGAAGAGGAGACAGGACTTCCAAGACAACCCGCTGTGGACGGGCTTACATAGCTTTTTACCCTACCTTCTCCCTCCCCTTGGACCCCTCCTTCTCCTTCTTCTTATCCTATCAGGCCCTGTGTAATTAATAAGATTACACAATTCATTCACCAACAGCTAGAGGCAATTAAACTTCATCAGGTTAAAATACCACAGGCTCGCAACTCAGGAGCCGGGCTCTTCCTCTGACTGGCTGTCCTCCTAACATCCCTCCCCCACCCTCCATGGAACCAATGATGGGTAAGATCTCAGATAGGCTGAGACAACCTAAGACAGGTCATGGAGTAGATTTTCAATGGGCTAGAGGCATGGTACCCAGTGACGGGTAAGATCTCCAGAGGGGGACAACCTAAGACAGGGGCCATGATCTCCACCGTTCTTACAATAACAAAAGGGGGAGATGTTGGGCCCTAAGAGGCCCAGGTGTGAGGCCTAGTGGAACTTCCTGAGCCTGACTAGAGTTTAGTGCCCTGTCTTTGGCCTGCTTCCGCTTAAGAGTGACTCAGCAAGGCCTAAACCGAAACTGCCTCCACCCAGCTACTGCTGACGTGGTGAAATAATATTGGCCCTTACACCTTTTTCCCATCCTGAGACCCACCCTCTTTCTCAAAGCTATATAAACATCTTCCTACTACAATAAAATGAGTTGCTGCCTCGACAAGACTCCCAGCCCAGTATGTTTTTCTCCCTGGTGTTTTAGAGGAGGGGGGTCTGGGCTGCCGACACCCATCATCCCACTCAGCCTCAAGAGGAGCCACTGGTCTGGCTCTTTCTTCTGCTCTACCTGCCGGGGGAGGAACCAGCATAAATAGATGATAGATAGATAGATAGATAGATAGATAGATAGATAGATAGACAGACAGACAGACGGATAGATGGTAATGAGAAAGGGCATTCGAGGGCTTCTAGCCACTGCTAATGAATTCCAGATGCATACAACACTTTGTGCATCTGCCTTTAAATGGGAACTGGGGGATTGAACCCAGGTTATTAGGTTTTATAAGCAAGAACCTTAATAGGTGAGCCATCTCCCCAGCCCCTTCTTTGCATGCATTTTCTTTTTTATGTTATTTATTTATTTATATTATTCTAATTTTACATTCATAATTGGTGACCCATTATCCTCCTTCCTGTCCTCCCCCTTTCAAAGGGACCCTCATCAATGGGGAATGTGGGTCATGCATTGTGGGGTAGTCAAGAGTTATGGGGGATAGGCAAAGTCTCTGTGCATAATGCCCCGACTTGTGGCTCTAACACTCTTCCCACACCCTCTTCTGTGAATTTCCCTGAGACAGGTTGAGATCATTTTAGTTCTACTTCAGTGAAGAGGTTTGGGGAGTCTCTGTGTCACTGGATATCTGGCTTAGTAGGAGTTGGATGTTCTCTGTGTTTATCTCCTTCAGCCTTTTGCTGGTGTCATGATCACCAAGAACACTGTACTCTTACCCTTTCCCTGAATTACTCTATGGTTTCAGCTGGGGCCCTGGTGAGGTGTGATAGGCTGATCCTCCTTCAGGTTTGTCGTCCATCAGAAAAAGATAAGCAAATTCTCCAATGGAGAGAGAAGTTAGTACTAGATAGATGGGATGGCCATAAATATTTTGGAGGGAATTTTATATGTGTAGGCTCTCTTCTAGCCCACATTTGGTGGTATCTTGATTTTGGAGACTGAGCTCATTTTTTGTACATGGTTTTGAGTTATTTCCCAGTTCCAGCAATGAGTTCCATTCCACTGAGTGGATCTAATAGCCAAATCAATAGCAGTTGGTTACCCATCATGGCTGTGTGCCAGTACTGCACTTGTTCGAGCATTACGTCAGGTTGTTTCCTGCTGGGTAGCTTAGACTGTGAATTGTTTGGAGAGATGTCGGTCATTTTCCCCCAATCGCTCATGCAGCACCATCTGACACTAGACTAGCTAACTGTCTGGGGACTGACCCTCTTCCAGATTCCAACCAGGTCTCTCCATGTTTTGTCTCACCCTCATATGCTGTCTTCGACAGTAGGGTCTTAACATTAACCTTTGGCGGGTCATCAAGAACTCTGACAGAAATCTGTCTTTTTTGGGAAAACTTGTAGGTCTCTCGGATCAACAGCTCATTGTGAAAGTTAGCCCTGTGCTGGTGCTGGGAGTTATAAGTCCGTGCCAAGGAAGGTGAGGAAAGAAAAAGATAGGTAATATAAAAGAGAAAGTGAGTATAGAGAGGAGGGGGGGAAGAGAAAGAGAGAAATCGGAAAAGATTAAGGTTGGTCTTCATGATGTTTCCTCTAGTTTCCTGTGGTTCAGATGTTCCCTCTCGGGCCTGCTGAAGGATCAATGTTTTAGCCTGCGGTTCAGAATATAGGGTTTTATAGTATCATTTCCATTTGGGTCCCTATTTTTGTCCCCCCAACTTTACCCTCCCTCCCACCCTCTTACTCCCTCCAACCCTTACCCTCCCCCCATCCCACCCTCCCTATTGTCTGGTCCTCAGGGTACTTATTAGGTTTGGCAGCATCTCAAGCAGATTCAGGTTAGGAACAACAGATGAATGAGACCATGCAATGATTATCTTTTTGTGATTGGATGAGTTCACTGAAATAATCTGTTCCATGTTCAACCATTTTTTTTTTTTTTACAAATTTCATTATTTCATCTTTCCTTACTGCTATGTAGAATTCCATAGTATAGAATTCCACTATATATATATGTCACATCTTTGTTATCCATTCATCTAATGATGGACATCTGGGTTGATTCCAGCTCTTTGCTATTATGAATTGAGCAGCTATAAATACGGTTGAGCAAATGTCTCTGATCTGAGGCTTGGAGCCTTTAGGGTAAATGCCCAGTAAGGAAATAACTGGATCTGTTGGTAGGTTTATGGTCATCCTTTTCAGGAGTCTCCATATAGCTTTCCATAATGGTTGAACCATTTTACATTCCCACCAACAGTGAAAGCTTGTTCCTATTTCTGCACAAGCTCACCAGCATTTGTTTTCATTTTTTTTTTTTTAAATGTTAGCCATCCTTACTGGGGTAAGGTGGAATCTCATAGTTGTTTTAATTTGCATTTCCCTGATGATTAGGGATGTTGAACATTTTCTTAAGTGTGTGTTTGCTATTTTTATTTCTTCTTCTGAGAACTCCCTGTGAAGTTCTCAGCCCCATTTTATGAGTGGGTTGTTTGATGATTTATTATTTAGGCTTAGAAATTAGTCCTCTGTCAGTTGTATAGCTGGCAAAAATTTTCTCCCATTCTATGGGTAATCTGCTGGCTTTGGTTATAGTATATTTGTCAGTGAAAAAACTTTTCAGATTCATGAGATCCCAAGGGTTGAGTGATTGTTTAATTTCCTGAGCTGCTGGGGTTTTGTTAAGGAAATCTTTTCCCACTCTTATGTTGGGGAAGGTCCCTCCTATTTTTATTTTCAGTGGTAGCAGAGTTTCTGGTTTTATATTAAGGTCTTTGATCCATTTGGACTTGATTTTTGTGCATAGTGAGAAGTGTAGATCAAGTTTCATTTTCCTACATATGGTTGTCCAGTTTGTCCAGCACCATTTGTTGAAGATGCTGTCTTTTTTCCATTCTGCATTGGTAGGGCCTTTGTCAAATATCATCAAGTAGCTGCAGTTACTTGACCCCAAGTCCGGGTATTCTATTCTGTTCCATTGGTCTATATTCTTGTTTTTATTTTCATGCATTTTCTATCAGCTACAAGCGATTTACATCATTTTAAAAGGTCCACCAAGGTCAACTGACATTTCTATTCATGGAGAAATAAATGGACATAAAAACTGATATGTACTTCTGGAAAACAACCTGCAAAACAGAAATGATGATCACTGAAAAAGCAAAATACATGAACTAGGAAATGTGGATTTTTCTCTCCAGCTGTCACATGCAAATTTCAACAAAAACTTAGTTTTCCAAGGTTTTATAACCTGCATTAAAAGTCTCTCAAGCCGGGCGTGGTGGCTCACGCCTTTAATCCCAGCACTCAGGAGGCAGAGGTAGGAGGATCGCCAAGAGTTAGAGGCCACCCTGAGACTACATAGTTAATTCCAGGGCAGCCTGGACCTGAGGAAGACACGATCTCGCAAAAACCAAAAAAAAAAAAAAAAAAAAAAAAAAAAAAATCTCTCAAGTCATTATTAGGACATATATACTCTGAAATCACAATGAATATTTTAGATCCCATCCCAAATCCTACTAGTTTTACATCAATTGCCTCTTGTTTCCACTTCAGTATTACCTCCAATTAGGGTATTTAAAAAATATGTATCCTAAAAATGGTACGTTATTTCTAGGAAAGATAAATGTAAACAATAGAAATTGACTGCTTTCCTACTTTAAAATCATCCAAAAAATAAGAATAATTACTATTTAATGAGGCAGGAAAATGCTTTGCATTCAAAACACAAATTATAAAGAAAGCCTGTCATAGTGGATACATTTGTAATAAACAGATCTGGACACTGAACCTTAATTATGACTTCCTCCGTGTTGCTTAAGATCAAGTGTGTATCACAGCTCTGAAGTATGTGCCCAATAATTCTCGAAGTGACATATCTATAGGTTTGGACAGGTGACAGAAAAAAAAAAAGGCTGTCTTCTAGAACTACAGATCCATAAAGCAGACCCAAAGGGAAAGAGCCATGCAGATATGCCAGCATTATTTCATGGGGGCAGAAGTAGCCAAGGAAGATAGTGAAAGTGAGGTGGAGCTTGGAAATTTAGAAGCTACTTTCTTTCCATAGAGAAAGACATAAGGACTGTAATGGGACCATATTTGAAGTTTAATTTTTAAAAATATTTTTATTTATTTGCAAGGGGATAGACAGATAGATGACAGACAGACGATAGATAGATAGATGATAGATAGATAGATGACAGATAGATAGATAGATAGATAGATAGATAGATAGATAGATAAAGGCAGGCAGACAGACAGACAGATGATAGCTAGATACATTGATTGCTAGAAAGGTAGATAATAAATAGATATTGTGAGTGAGCCAGGGTCTCTTAACACTGCAAACAAATTCCTGATATATGTGCCACTTTGTGTATCTGGCTTTACGTGGGTACTGGGAAACTAAACCCTGGCCATTAGGCTTTGCAAGCAAGTGACTTTAACTACTCAGCCATTTCTCCAACCCCCTGTGGTTTTAATAAAACCACAACTAAAAGTACTAATACACTAAGAGGAAAACAAAACCGTGATAGGGAAGATATGTCATCCTGAAAACACAGAAAATTTCATTATGGCTCCACATTCAGCAGCTAATTCCCTCCTCTGACATACATACTTTTCAGCAACTAGACAATTCCCTTATTATGGAGAAAAAGATCCCTCAGCAAAACTTAAAGGGCAAGAACTGTCAGGAAATCAGACTAATTGTGTACTAATTATAGATTTGAAAAAAAAAAAAAACATACATACCAGAAAATAGAGGAACAAGATGATTGTGAACTTATTTTGCAATAATAAAAAGAGCTGAGTGGTTCATGTGAACCTCAGAACATCACCAAAGGAGACATGGGAGCTATAAGCAAAGACAGTTCAAATAAAATGTCAGTTCAGAAATAGAGTGGGAAAATGTAGCAAGTTTTATATATGACTACTTTATAATAAATAGGAAAGTAAAAAAAAATACTGAAAATAAAGTATAAACCCCCTCCTTAGAAATTAGGTAGAACATAGATAACACCATAAAAGTACTAATTGATAAACAGAATATCATCAAAATCTCTACATGTCAAAATATATTTAAGAATGTGGTAGGGCAGCTACAAATTAGAAAAATCTTCACTCTGTATTTTTTTTTTCTATTTTTCACAGAACAACAATAAAGATGACCTGATTTTTAAAGGGGGCAGAAGATTTGAACCAACACTTCACAGAAAAAGATGTGCAACTGCAAATCACTTCTCATGAAGCCATTCAGTGCTATTAGACATTGAGGAACTGCACCTTCCAAGCACTGTTTCAATTCTCATGCTATTTATGCTATAAGACACTACTTTATTCCCATTGGAAGGGCTGAGATGAAGATCAGTAATACCAAATGTTGGTGAGAAAGCAGAATAATCTTCACTTTTAGTCCTTGTTGTGGGAAACACATATGGTTCATTCTCTTTAGAGAACAGTTTGGCAGTTGCCATGATGATAAAAATCCCAGACCCAACATGGCTCAGGGAATTTCACAACAGAGGGGGCGGAAAGATTGTTAGAACCACAAGTTGGGACATTATGCACAGAGACATTTCCTCCTCCACAATAACCGATGGCTACCCCCACAATGCACGACTCACAATCCCCAGCGAGGAGGGTCCCATCAGAGGGGGGAGGACAGGGAGTCGGCTAACGATGGTACCAACATGGCTGTATACACACTATGTATCTAAGTAATTTAAAAAAATCCACACACTCTATGACTCACCAGCTTAACGACAAGTGGACAGGTGAGAAGAGGCCTATTAGATGAATCTAGGTGGCTTAGTGGTTAAGGTGCTTGACTGTAAAGGCTAAGGACCCAGGTTCAATCTCCCAGTACCCACATAAGCCAGATGCAAATGGTGGCCTATGTGTCTGGAGTTCATTGCAGTGGCTGGAGGCCCTAGCACACCCATTCTTTGTTTCTATCTTCCTCTCTCTCTCAAAATAAATAAATAAATAAATGGATGAACCTAGGAACGTAGGAATCATTAAGAAACTATATTTCACTTTTATTACCTGGAACAAACAAAACTGGGCCAGTAACTTTGAAGTGACCATTATGTAGTAAGAATAGGTAAAAAACCTACTGGACCTGAAGTGGGGAGCTATGTGTTGAGAAGATGGACTGTTTCTTAAGGTAGGAGGGAAGGAGGTTTTCTGATGATGTTGTTTGTTTGTGAGTTTAGTGTTAATTGTGAAAGATGACAGGTTTCATTATGATGTCTTCACCCATGCATATAACATTTTTATCCAATTCTCCATCAGGACCCTCTCTCATCCCCTCCCCTGACACCCGTTCTCCTCCCTAATACTGTTATCAATGCCATATATTCTGTTTTGAAAAAAAATTACTTATTTGAGAGAGAGAAAGAGGCAGATGGAGAGAAAGAGAATGGGTGTGCCAGTGCCTCTAGCCACTGCAAACGAACTCCAGATGCTCATATGGATCTTGGGGAATCAAACTGGGGTCCTTTGGCTTTGCAGGCACATGCCTTAACCACTATGCCATCACTCCAACCCCAGTGTCATATATTCTTATTCGTAATGATATATCCTTTTCTCTGAAGTCTTTTGCTATTTTACAAATATTGAGGTTGTTTTCATTGCTGGTCTGTGAGAATTATAATTATGTTAGGAATACATATTTCTAACCTTTGGCTTGCTGATCATATTTTTAAATGGATTTGACATGTAGAAATATTTCTTTTTGATGATGTTCAACTTATCAGTTATTTCCTTTATGGTGCCTTTTGTGTTTTTCCTAGTTGCATTGTTTTATTTTCCTGTACCTGTAGTAACATAAAAAATGCAAACCACACTGGGTAAATAGAGATCAAGACAAGCAAACTAAAAGTAGTGTTGAAGATGCCTCCTGATCGTCTCCAGTAGCTTTGGGAGGGGAATTTGTGTTACATTTGGGATAAATATAAAAATATTAAGAAAATCTTGTTCTTTCCTTGCTTTATTTTTGTTGTTGCTTATTCAAGACCCAAAATATTCTCCAAGTAAGTAAAGACCTTGGAGCAAAGGTCAGTTACGAGTTCAGTAGGTTGCTAACTCACCTAGAACCAAAACCGAGCACAGAAGGACTACACCTGAGTGACT
Organism: Orientallactaga sibirica; assembly: GCA_036365145.1. Classification (NCBI taxonomy): domain Eukaryota; kingdom Metazoa; phylum Chordata; class Mammalia; order Rodentia; family Dipodidae; genus Orientallactaga; species Orientallactaga sibirica. The sequence continues at coordinate 73,766,039 of JAEOAD010000003.1, forward strand.
TGGCGGCTTCCCAGTGCCCCGTATGCCCTGAGGCTGCACACATGTGGGCAGGCCCAAGCTTCCAAGCTCCTGGGTGGGAACCCAAATCCTGAGCTGCCTATTCTGAGGCAGCAAGCAAATGATAGTTTCTTATAAGTCCTCAGTTACACCAGTCAGCCCCTGAGGGGTGGGCGTGCATCCAGCCTCACCTGCCCACACTTGAGTGAAGCAGTTTCAGGCGGCTCCCCAGACCTCAACTTCATTCAAGTTGTTCCCAGCATTTAGCTTGATAGGCTCGCTCTGAAGTCTGGATTCAGTGGATCCACAAACTGGGTGACTTCTGGTTTTAGGTTAGAGTGAAGACAAAATGTCTATGTCATCTAAGTTGTCAATTATGCTGTTCTTAAGTCTGATTTTTTTTTTTTTTGAGAGAAATAGAGAATGGGTGCACCAGCTGCTCTTAGCTGCTGTGAACCTGTGAAAGAATGCCAGACGCATGGGCCACCTTGAGGACAAGTGTGGCATTTTGCCCTTGCGTCACTGCATCTGGCTAAACATGGGACCTGGAGAATCTAACAGGCGTTCTTAGGCTTAGCAGGCAGGTGCCTTAACTGTTAAGCCATCTCTCCAGCCCCAGCAGTCCGTTTTTAATAGTTATAGGATAGCTGAGGAGGGCTCCGTTTATTTTCTCTTATGATGACTTGTAGTCCCTCTCTTTTGCTAGGTAAGTCGAGTGGGAATGGGACTATGAATTTCACTGCTTTGTTCAGCTGATGACTTTCACTTTATTTTCCTAGTTCTGGGAAGTCAAACCTTAAGTATCTGAATTTCTCACAAGTATGTAACGTTCTAAGGTTCCCTTGAAGCCTTGTTTACATGCATCCTGCATCTCAAAATTTTAACATGGCATGTTCTAGTTCAATTCCAGAACAATGAACTTGTGTCTCTGTTGTGTCTCATGTATCAAACTCTATAATGCAGGCAAGGAAAAGGAAGTTCATTCAAATTAGTGGTAATTTTGCCTCCATGTTGAAATGTAGTAGAGCAAAATCCAAAAATAGCAAATTTTAGTGTAAAATAAGTTGAGAATAATACTGAAATCAGCAGGGTGTTGTATCCCATTATCAAGTCTATCTTAAAAGTGGATAGAAAAAGCAAACACAATAGTGTTAGTGGAGACAAATGACAGGAGAGAATAGCTGGTCCTGCAGTCTAATTGTCACATACGGCATTTAATTTTCTTTTTACCCCATGAGCCCTTCATGCATCAGCAGTCCTTTCAGAATAGAAGAGCACCTGTGATTAGCTCCAGGCAGCAATGGTAGTTCAGATGATCACGGACTAATATTCACAGGTTATATTGCATTTTATTTGTGGCCAGTTCCTACTAAGATCTCTTGAAAGTCAATGGCATTTTTATATTTCAAGTGGAAAACTGTATTTTATTTAGCATATAAAATACATACATATATAGTAATAAAATACATTATGAGAATATATAATATATAATTGATGTATTATTTTTTCCTTGCCATGTTTTAGGTTTTCAAGAAGCAAAATGTTCTCAAACTAAGAAAATGCTATGGAGAATATATATATCATTTATCTTTGCTGGTTTCTGCTTTTATGTTTCCATTTATATATATATGTGTGTGTGTGTGTGTGTGTGTGTGTGTGTGTATTTAAAGTCATTATTCTACAAAACCTGAAATTTTCATTATCTGTGTAAGACTCATATACGGTTAGATATAATAGGTTTGACAGTTAATATCTGCTAATTAATATTTGTTTCATAATACTATTTCACTTTTTTCAATTCTATAAAGCAAGGGTCTTTTTCTCCCTTTGTCAAGTGAGTGGAGCATCGAGTGGACAAAATGGTCATTAAACATAAGTCAGTGACAGTGGTTCAGATGAACAAGAGTGGTGACTGGTACATTGATGATGGAACATACAGCAGGTCCAAACAGCCCATTGGCTGCATGTGGCTGAACTATGGATGTAGCACAGCACAAGATCATGAAACTTCCTTAAACCTCTATGAGTTTTTTATTGCATGTGAATTTTTTTTTCTTTGGTAACTCAAGTGTGCAACTCAAGTATGTCAAATGTTAAAAGATTAGATACACCTGGAAATAGACATGACTTAGAGAAGTAATAGCATTCTGTGAATGATCGGCAGAAAGAGTATCAGAAAACACCGTGTCAAGAATAACTTCAAGGGCTTGAGAGATGGCTTAGCAGTTAAGGCACTTATCTGTGAAGCCCAAGGACCAAGGTTCAATTCCCCACTATCCATATAAGCCAGATGCACATGGTGGTGCATGTGTCTGGAGCTCATATACAGTGGCTAAAGGCCCTGGCACACTCATTCACTTTCTATCTGCCTTTCTCTCTCATATATATATATATATATATATATATATATATATATATATATATATGAAAAGAGTGAGTCCAAGTTTTCAGAAATATGTATTTGGGCCAGAAGTGCTGGCCCAAATAGAGATTACAACATAGAGAGGAGGCCCGAGCACCAGGAGTACATATCTTGAGTTCAGTTTAAGGCAAATGGATCATAAAACACCACAGAGGGGCTGGAGAGATGGCTTAGCGGTTAAGGTGTTTGCCTGCAAAGCCAAAGGATCCCGGTTCGATTCTCCAGGACCCATGTAAGCCAGATGCACAAGGGGCACATGCATCTGGAGTTCATTTGCAGTGGCTAGAGGCCCTGGCGTGCCCATTCTCTGTCTGCCTCTCTTCTATCTCTCTGCTTGCAAATAAATAAATTTTAAAAAAAACACCACAGAGATATTCACACCAGGGATTTAGTGGGTACACCTGAAACAATCCTATGTCTCTTCTTCCCTCCCCTGTTGACCGTAAATCTTGTGCACAGTTACTGGTACATACCGTGCAATAGTCCATGCTATACTCGGTGTTTAGCAGGACAACAGAAACCTACCACTTTATGCTCCTATACAATTCAAAGAGTCAGCTTGGTAATATTGAGCAAATAATAGATGTGGAGATTCTGAGCCAGGGAATGACCCAGGCTAACTTTATTCAAATCTATAGATGAATCACAACAGCTCAGCTGAAAATTATACCCACTAGCCTTTCAGCCAAGCTTGAGCCAAGTGACAGAGGATTGGGGAAGATGACTGGAGTATGAGACCAGCCAAGGACTACAGTAGACATGAAGATGAAAAGGAGAGCTGCTCTCCTACTTAACAAGAAGAATAGCTGACTATGACACTGCATGTCAAAATTGCTCTTTCCTGTGCTTGCCTGCATCCCTTCTTGTTATCTTCCTCCCTCGTCTCAAACCCTTGAGGTACTATCCTGCCTTTGTTCTCCCACCATTCCCTGCCATCATGAAGTGACCTCTTGAGACTATCAGCCAAAATAAATCCCTCCCTCCAGTCAGCTGGAGTGCCTGGGTGTTTTGTCCCAGCCATGAGTAGGTAACTACACTGTCTTCTTGTGGATCCCTTTCTCACACAGAAGCAAGCAAGCCCAGTTCATTGTCCTGAAGTAAAGACCCCTTGGTGTTCAGATCTTATTGTCAGTGCTCTCCTGTCTCCCATAACTACTTTTGTTACTAAGCACCTTTCATGGAACTAGATCAGAAACATCCCTGATGGACCTCAAGCCTGCCAAGCTCCTACTGGCCTTTACATCCTCGGCCAGATCACAGCCCCCTACTGCAAGGCTCACTCCTCCCCCTGCGCTCACTTCACGCCTTGCTTAAATGCCCCTCATACAGATTAAATCTGCCCAGTTACCCCCTCTGAACTCACTCATCTCATCACACTGGTGTGCATTATTCCTTCATTCTTTCTCCTTCTACTACTCATGCCCATCTAACAGGTAAATGCCTTTCACTCAAGGTTATGTCTTGCTCATTATTGTGCTTCAGGTACACGGAACAATTCTTGGCACAAAGTAGGTGTTCATAAAAATATATGTGCCGAGAAAGTGGATTCCCCGACCTGCCAAGGCAAAGACGGTGGCAACAAGGACACTGCGGCATGCTCCTGACTACTAGAACGTTCTTTTTTCTTATTTTTTTATATAAACATATTAGTTTTTACATGGTTACTCATTTATTTTTGTTTCCCTTTTGGTCCCTAGATCCCAAGCTTTATTGATGTACCTTTTGTCAGTTCGAGAAAAGTCTGTGAGTCCTTGTTCTGAACTGTCACTGGTTTAACTTCTTCCAAGTTACGCTGGTTCTCTTCATAGCTCCATAGTGGTGCATCACTACTGTGTCTATAGCAAGCCAATAAAATCTAAATTCATGTAAAGAAATGATCACATTGAAAAATAATTAGTTTAGGGCCAGAGAGATGGCTCAATAGTTAAGGCACTTGCCTGTTAAGCCTAACGACCTGGATTTGGTTCTTCAGAACCCATGTAAATCCAGATGCTCTAAGGGGCACATGCTTCTGGAGTTTGTTTGCAGTGGCTAGAGGCCCTGGCATGTCCATTCTCACCATCCTTCTCAATCTCTTTCCCTCTCTCTCTCCCCTTGCAAATAAAGCTTGAAAAAAAAAAATAGTAATTGGCTTATGTAATTGTATTAAAATTCCAGCAGATGTCACTCTTGCAATATGATCCTGACTTACTCTGCCTGCCCCAAGACAGGCTTAGAAATGCCTTGACTGTTCAGAAATTATGTTACCGCTTCCTGTATTTCAGCCACTTCAGGCCAAAGAAAGTGATTTACTTAGACTTAATTTCCCATTTTTAATTTTTTTAATTTATTTGAGAGAGGGAGAGACAGAATGGGAGCACCAGGGCCTCTAGCCACTACAGACAAACTCCAAACGTGTCACCTAATGCATCTGGCTTAAGTGGGTACTGGGGAATCAAACTGTGGTTCTTAGGCTTCACAGGCAATCACCTTAACCACTAAGCCATATCTCCGGCCCTAACTTCGTCTCATTTCCTGCTCATTTAGACAATTGCTCAAGCTGTAAATGGCACAGCGAGCAAGGATCTCATTTCTCACATATTGTATATGACTGCTGATGCCCCAGTATATTTCAACAGTGGAGAATACCAGTTGGTTAACCATTGTCCAAATTCCCAATTGAGGTGTTATTAGAGTTTCAGAGCTCTCTAGCCTTCCTCTCTTTCCCCTACCACCAGCTAGGCTAGCCCTGGGACTCTGGAACTGCCTCCTAGTATGGGGATTACAATTACCTCTGGGCTACTAGAGGAAAGGCCACCTACCCTCAGCCTCTACCTCCCAGCACCACTCAAGGCCCCGCCCTCACGGGGCACTTTGTCTCTTCTTCCCCCTGGCTCTCACTCTTTCTTTTCTGCTCTTTTGCTTCAGGTGCATGCGGTTTCTCCTTTTCTTCCCTGTCTTTATTCTCTCGTTCCCTCACCTCTCTCACTTCTCTTTCTTTCTTCTTTCTCTCTCTGGTATATGAACTCTCTTTCTCTCTTCTATTTCTCGTTCTCACTCACTTTCTCTTTTTCTGTCTCCTTTCTCCCTCTCTCCTATTTCAATGAAGTCTTAGATCCAAGAAGCTGTTGGTCTTGGTCCTGCATTGCAATTCCTGCAACCTAACAGGTGGGGTTGTAATATGTAAGTGGCATCTCTGCTTGGGTGATCTGTCCTTCTTTACTTTTAATCTTCACCTTTCTGTTCAGAGTTTTGTAACAAAACCACACAGTAATAATAGCTGAGAAATACCACAGAGCTTCATAGTCTCACAATTTCTCCAAGCATATTTTGTCTCTTGCTGCTGTTTTCCACGTGCTGCGTCAGAGGTGATGTCCACCCACTGCTTATGCCATACGTTCCCCTGCCATCTTCCAGTTACATGGTGTCTTCCCTCCTCAACTAACCTAATCAAGATAATCCCTCACTGGCAGGCCCAGAGGTTGAGATGGTCTAGATCATCCCTCAATCCCTCACAGGTGGTTCTAGGTCCTGTCAAATTAAAAATTATATTCATTTTCAATAAACCATCGCACTAAGGGATCTGGCTGAAAAAAGAAAGGCTAAGGATTGAGGTTTGTTCACTTGTTACCAGCAGCTGCATCATGAGACACTGTATCATGACAGCTGAATTGCCCTTTCCAGTCTGGAAAATCCCTTCCAGACTGGCCAAGTACAAAACCCAGAAACATTAAGGTGGTTACAAAGCCTGTGCATTTCATTCACAAAGGCACCAACATGTTACAAGTGAGTCAAAAGTATTAAGTGGTTTTGGTTTTGTTTGTGTGGTAATTTGAATGGATCCCCCGCAGTAGATTTAGAAGTTTTATTAAAGCTTCCTGGATTTCCAGCTACCTGGCTCTAAGAAGCGTCACTGGGCAGATTCTGGGGGTCCAGCCCTAAGGTGTTTGTTACTGGAGGTGGATCCGAATTCCGGCCTAAGATACGCAGAGTGCTTGAGCTCTGCCTGGAGTTCCTGAAGTGTGCTTGCTTGCACTGGTGGCTTTTGACTTTTCTCTCTCTCTGCTTCTTATGTCAAAGGGGGGCAACTTCTGCCATTATGGAACTTCCCCTGGATCTGTAAGCTTCAAATAAATCCTTTCTTCCTCCCATAAACTGGCCTGGAGGTTCATCCCAGAGATGTGTGGCTGTCTACTATAGTTTGTGAATGGCAGTCAAAGACAAATGAAAATTTCTGGAGAGATGAATATTTTGATGCAAAAAGTAAAGTGATTTTGGGCTGGAGAGATGGTTTAGCAGTTAAGGTACTTGCTTGTGAAGCCTAAAGACCCAGGTTTGATTCTCCAGGTCCCATGTAAGCCAGATGCACAAGGTGGTGCATGTGTCTGGAGTTCTTTTACAGTGGCTAAAGGCTTTGGTACTCCAATTCTCTCTCTCTCTCTCTCTCTTTTTTTTTAATCAATATATATTTTTTATTTATATTATTCTGATTTTACATTCATAGTATTGGTTCCATTGTCCTCCTCCCCTTCCTCCCACTTTCAAAGGGGCCCTCATCAATGGGGAATGTTTATCATGCATTGTGAGTTTGCTCAAGAGTTCTGGTGGATAGGCCCCAGTCTCTGTGCATAATGCCCCAACTTGTGACTCTAACAATCTTTCCGCCCCTCTTCCATGAGTTTCCCTGAGCCACATTGGGGTCATTTTAGTTCTGCTTCCTTGATGAGGTTTTGGGAGCCTCTGTGTCTCTGGATATCTGGCTAATGACTGGAGTTGGATGTTCTCTGTATTTATCTCCTTCAGCCTTTTTCTGGTGTTGTGATCGCCTTGAGCGCTGTATTCTTGCCCTTCCCCTGCGTTGTTCTATGGTTTCAGCTGGTGAGGTGTGGTTAGCTGATCCTCCCTTCAGGTTCATTGTCCACCTGAAAAGAGATAAGCAAATTCTCCAACGGAGAGAGAAGTTAGTACTAGATAGAAGGGATAACCATATATGTTTTGGAGGGAACTTTATATGCATTGGCTCTCTTCTAGCCTACTTTTGGTGGCCACTAGATCTTGGAGACTGAGCTCATTTTTTTGTACATGGCTTTGACTTATTTCCCAGTTCCAGCAATGAGTTCCACTCCACTGAGTGGATCTATTAGCCAAATCAAGAGCAGTTGGTTACCCCCATGGCTGTTTGCCACTACTGCACTTGTATGAGCATTACGTCAGATGGTTTCCTGCTGGGTATCTTAGACTGCAAGTTGTTTGGACCAATGTCAGACATTTTCCCCAGTTGCTCATGTAGCACCCTCTGGTACTAGACTCGCTAACTGTCTGGGGACTGACCTTCTTCCAGATTCTGGCCAGGTCTCTCTGTGTTTGGTCTTACACACGTATGCTGTCTTCGACAGTAGGGTCTTACCATTAACCTTTGGTGGGTCACCAAGTACTCTGACAGAAGTCTGTCTTTTTTGGGAAACCTTGTAGGTGTTTCAGATCAACAGCTCATTGTGGAAGTTAACCCCTTGCTGGCACTGGGAGTTATAAGTCTGCACCTAGGAAGGTGAGGGAGGAAAAAGATATATAATGTAAAAGAGAAAGTGAGTATAGAGAGGAGAGAGAGAGAGAGAGAGGGGGGGGGAGAGAGAAGAGAAAGAGAAGCAGGACAAGATTAAAGTTGGCCTTCATCTTTTTATCTCCAGGTTCCTGTGGTTCGAGTATTCCCTCCGTAGGCCTGCTGAAGGATCACTGTTTTAGCCTGTTGTCCAGAGTAAAGGGTTTTGTATTATTTTTCCTTTTTGGGTCCCAATTTGTATCCCCCCCTTGTCCTCCCTCCCACCCTCTGATTCCCTCCCACCATTACCCTCCCTCCATCCCACCCTCCTTCGTGTTTTTATCTCTCTGTCTCAAAAAAAAAAAAAAATTAAAAAGTAAAGTGCTTTCTGCCTAAGAGTGAAAGAAAGTGAAAGTAAAGTTCTAAAAATGAGTGCTAAGAAACTTTAAATCCTGACATTCCAGGGCAAGCGAAACCCTACAAACTTAATCAGACATGGGAGTCTCATTTTCTAAGAGCACAGAACAATCATTCATATTCAAAACAGTGACCCCCATTTGAATAAGGTGTAGCACATTATGGATATGGAAGTAGTCACATTTTAGAAGTGTGTATTGGTATAAGAGCAAAGCTTCAATTGTTTGACATTTCAAATTAATGAAACACATCCTTTTTTCTGAGGCTACTGAATTTTGATAGTTTCTGATCTATAGAATTAATACTTTCAGGAAAGCTGATTCATTCATTCATTCACTTTTATGTTAGTCTGTATGCCAAGTTATATATTAACCTAGAAAGTTGACACAGTGGCCTGAAAAGCTTTGAGAGGTCTGATCATTTTGTTTGCACATTCCTTCTTATAGAAAAGAATGGTATCAGTGGGGCCACAATTTATGCAAGACTGTGCAATATTTTTCTATCCTTTGGGACAATCTAGCACAAGGTACAAACGCAAAAATTAGCTCCCATTTCCCATCATTCCTTACCTTCTCCTTCCTAATTGACAAAACCAACAAGACAATGTAAATGTAACAGACTGCAAATGGATGGCTTATAAGGAATACACAGAAATGAGGGAAATAAATATTTACCCAATGAAAAACCATGTAAGTGTGCTGTTTTTTCCTAAGAGGATATTATCAACTTAGGTGACAATTAACTTTTTAATAAAAGCATATGAGAGTGCTAATGCTTTCAAGTGCTCTGTTTCAAGTACTTGAAAGGCTGTAGTGGGACTTCATAATTACAGGATCTGCAGCTAAACGGACTCCAAGAAGAGCTCTAGCTAGATGACATGATGACTTACGGAAATATAAATCCAAATTTAGCTTGATACATTCTTCCTCAGTCCCTGTCTATGTTGAACAGCATACCTCTAATTTGTGAAGTGTTCCAGAACAGACTCGAACAAGCTCACTCATCAATGCTTAGAAATCCATTAATTGGTCCATGCTAACCCTTCTTCTTTATTGATTTCACTTTTCTTCCAAACGCAGGAATTTGAATGGACCTGGAAGGAAACATAGGTGAGTGAGGTAACTCAGACTCAGAGAGACCAAAATCCCATGTTCTCTCCAATATGTGGGTCATAGCTTGTAATAACTATAAGGATGTGTATATATAGGGAGCAAATGTGGATAAAACCTACAAATATCGACCTGCAGCCAAAAGTGAATATAAAGAGACAAGCTGAAAGTGGAGGAGGAATAGAAGAACGAGAAGAAAGAAAACTACAGTGAGGAAAGGGATCCGAGGAAAGAGCTATTGCAGGATAGAAGGGGACAAGGAATCAACAAAGCCAAATTGGATTTATAATATCAAAATGAAAAAAGTAAAGAACTCTAAAAAATGTGCTTTATGGTTAGACCTGTGTTCCTTTGAAATATATTTTTGAGACTGTCCCCAAATGGAAGAAAAATTGTGCCATTGAGTGAGAGAGCATCTTAAGATCAGAGAATCTATATCAGCAGGAGGGGGCTGGATGTGGGGGAGAGTGGACATGTTGCACACCTCATCATGCTTTAACCTGAGGGACTCACAACCCCATTCTTGGTCCGGCTCCATGGATACTTGTCTGTAAGCCAACAGCAATGAGCCTGTGTGGAGCTGCTGGGACTGACTGATCCATGCAGACCCCAATCTGCATTGTTGACCACATGCCTTGCAGCAGCTAGCATGCATATTTATCCACGTGCTGGCTTCAATAATCTCCTGAGTAAGCATTATGTTCAAAAATACATGATGGGGGCCTGGAGAGATGGCTTAGTGGTTAAGCCCTTGCCTGTGAAGCCTAAGGACCCTAGTTCAAGGCTCAGTTCCTCAGGACCCATGTAAGCCAGATGCACAAAGTGGTGCATGCATCTGGAGTTCATTTGCAGAGGCTGGAGGCCCTGGTGTACCCATTCTCTATCAATCTGCCTCTTTCCCTCTCTGGCTTTCTGTCGCCCTCAAGTAAATAAATAATAAACAAAAAAAAAAACCTTTAAAATAAATGATGAAAATATAATTTAAACAAGTTAACTGCCTTTTCCAAAGCCACATGGTAACAAACTTTCTCATGTGTTATAAGGCTCTTGGCCATTCCACACACATTATCTAACTTTGTATAGTATCAAACTGCTTCAAAATGAAAAATCTATTTTGATTTATGAAAATGATTAAAAATACTTATTATATTTTATAGAGAATCTAACAGTACAATCATAATATTAAAAGTGAAACAAGTTAGTTTATCATACTTACACAAACTTTCATTACAAAGAAATTTATCAGTAAGAGGAATAAAAGCACTTGGCATTTCTATAAAGTTTTAAAGGTCTTTTCTCTTGGCTTGGTTAAAAAAACATCATCTTTTAAGTCAGAAATGGAGCCTTATGACTATAATTCCAGCTCTTGGGAGGTTAAGGTAGGTAGAAGAATTGCTGAGTTTGAGGCCAGCCTGTACTACACTGTGAGATATTACCTCAAAAAAAAAAAAAAAAAAAAAAACCCTTTTACCAGGCATGATGGCACATGCCTTTAATCCCAGCACTTGGGAGGCAAAGGTAGAAGGATCACAATGAGTTTGAGGCCATCCTGAGGCTACATAGTGAATTCCAGGTAAGCCTGGGCTAGAGAGAAACCCTACTTTTAAAATACAGCAAAATCCCTTTTATCCAGTATTGCGATACTTCAAAAACATTTAACTTCCTTCCTTAACATCCATGAAGAAAAAAATTAATTTAATTTAAATTAAAGTATTCACCGTTTTCTAATGTTCTTTTTTCTAATTAGGGTATTAAATTTTATATGGTATATTGACACTTCCTTCTTTCCTTCCAAACTCAATTATATTTCAGACAAATCTGCTTAATTTTTGTCTTAAAATATTTACATACTGAAAAGCCATTTCCAAATATTTCCTCCAGGGGGCAGTATGTCCATGTCTGTGGACATGAGCAGAGTAGAACTGCAGAAAATAAAACATGAAATCAAATTATGTCAAATAACAACAGAAAAATTACATTATCTATTTCTGATTTATCTCTTTTCCTATTATTCTATAGAAAAAGATACACAGGAGATCTTATAAGGAGAACTCAAAGGAGACATTTTATCAGGATGGTCACAAAGGGTTGTAGTAGGGTGTGTGTGTGTGTGTGTGTGTGTGTGTGTGTGTGTGTGTGTGTGTAAGGTGGAGGGATTTTAAAGGATATGCATTGTTCCAAATAATGTTAAAATTCCATTTCTCTGGCAAATTAAAAATTACACAATAAGCTTCTTGAGGGTTTCTATCAGTTTTCTATGCCCATGGCCTATGTGGGATATAGTGGCTTCTCAGTGAATAATTTATGAACTTATGAATTGCATATATAACTAAATCGAACACATGGATTTTGTTACATATAATTCTGATCTTGGGTGATTGTAAGATTTATGGACAATGTTTCTTATATAAGAAATCAAATTTCTGGGCTGTAGAGATGGTTCTGTAGTTAAAGAATCTTCTTTACAAAGCCTTACAACCCAGGTCAGACTCCCAAGTACCCTCATAAAGCCAGATGTACAAAATGGTGCATGTATCTGGAGTTCGTTTACAGAAGATGGAGCCTCTGGTGCTCCCATATTCTCTATCTCCCAAATGAATAAATGAAGAAATAATTAAAATTTTAAACACAAGAAACTAAATGTATCAGTTGAAAAAGTATTTTGTGGAAGGGGGGTATATCCACAGGTTGGAAGGGTATATCCAGAGTCATAGTCTCCCCCCCACAATAACTGACTGCTGCTCTCACAACTCATAACACACAACCCCATGGAGAATACCAGCAATCCCACTGAGGAGGGCCTTCAACAGAATGGGGGCAGAGAAAAGGGAAATGTTGGTACCAACACATGATGTGTGCATAAAAAGTATATATTTAATAAAAAAAGGGGGAAAAGGAGAGATGACTCAGTGGTTAAGGTACTTGCCTGTGAAGCCTAAGGACCTAGGTTTGATTCTCCAGAACCCACATAAGCCAGATGCACATGGTGGCACATGCGTCTAGAGATCATTTGCAGTGGCTGGAGGCCCTGGCCATTCTCTCTGTGTAATAAATAAATAAATAAAATTGAAGAAAAAAAAAAATCATGGCATATAGTCACAGTGGAATACTATTGAGCCATAAAAAGATGAAATCCAATCCTTTGCAACTCAAATGGAACTGAACATTATTATGTAAAATAAAATAAGCCAGCACAGAGAGTACACATGGTGTTACTAATATGTGCAAAGTAAAAAACAAAGTCGCTCTTACAAAAGCTGAGAAGAGAATGGTAATTTCTAGAATTTGAGAGGGTAGGAAGAAGAAAGGGACAGGGAAAGGTTTGTCACTGGGTACTGACTCGCAGTTATGGAGGAGAAAAAATTTCTGGTACTTTATTGCATATCAAGCTGACTATAGATAATGATAATGTATTTTAAAAGCTATCAAAGGGCTAGGGAGATGGCTTAACAGTTGAAGCAAAGCCTGTTGGTCTAGGTTCAATTCATCAGGACCCACATAGAGCCAGATGTACTAGGTGGCACATGCATCTGGAGTTTGTTTGCAGCAAGAGGCCTTGGCACACCCATTCTGTCTGTCTTTATCCCTCCTTTCAAATAAATAAATATTTCTTTTCAAAAAAGCAAAAAATTAAAATAAAAGTAGAAATGGTTCTACAAGTTCAAGATTCATAGAAATGGGGTGGCTATGGCTATCTTCCTTTATTACTTCCTGGTTTCCTGGTGACCCAGATATTGACCTTTAACAGATTTTATTCCAAAGCAAACAAAGACCGGATTATATACTGGCTGCAACTTGGGAGGTTAGATCGTAGACTTGTATAAAGCACACATGCTTCTAATGAAAATAGGAGTACACACACAAGAAGATAATGAATACACAGTTTTTGACTCTATGTAGAAAAGAAATAAAGTGTGTGTGTGTGTGTGCGTGCGCATACACACACACACATCCCCACTGTGAAAGTCATCACAGAGTAGTTCAAAGTTGCTTTCGGGTGACACACCTAATCATGCACCAATCTCTTCTGGATTAATGAATTGAAACCTCAGATATAGACACTAAAAGAAAACAACACTACACACAGTGTCACCCTGAAAGTCTTATAGTTAAAAAAAATTCATTAAAACGAATTAAACTGATTTTGAAAGCAGTAATTTTGGTTTTACAAATAATAAATATATTGAAAAACAAAATAGACTATCAAAAATAGCCAGGAAAAGCTCTTTTACTAAGACAACCTGAAGAGGGACATAAAGTAATGAATAAGGTTAGACATTCATGCATTTCTTCACAGATCAGTTGGAATTGCATAAGTCATTGCCAGACTACAGAGAAAGTGCATAAAAGGCAGGACAATGAGACATGGAAGGGAAGAATAAAAAGACAAATTAATAAGAGATAACAAGACATAATATATATGTTTATAATTTCAGAAGAAAACAAAAATTATGTTGAAGGATTAATATTGGAGGAGGGGCTCAGAACTTTCCATAATCAACGAAAAGCCTGGATTTTCAGATTTTAAGAGAAGCTATTTCACATAACAAGCATAATAAGAATTATGTGAAGACAGAGACCCTTTCTGACTCAGTGTTTCATCCACTCCCCTCAGCCTTATCACATGCACACCAGTTCTCGGCCGTCTGTCTTGGAAGGGCACTGTGATGTGAAGTTCACATCTTAACTGCAGGGCATAAAGACAAAAAGATCTTAGGAGTACCTGCATGGGGACAGGGATGAGGAAGGATGAGGGTACTTTCCCTTCAGCGGTTTGGAAGTTTTCATGTAGCTGCTTTCTGAACAGCAGTGACAGAAACCAGAAGACAGTGCTCTAGTAACTTCGACTTGCTATGAAAAAAAAAAAAAAAAAAAAAAAAAAAAAAAAAAAAGACCTTTAACTTAGATATTTATAAACAGCAAAATAGTCAACAAACAAACATAATGAAATGGAAATATTTGTGGTATGACAAAGACAAAGTTTGAATAGCATTGTGAGAGGGGCTTCCAGTTCCAATTCATATCCCAAATGACCAATTGATTCTACTGGATCTTTCCTGTCCATCAATTCTAATGAAGAGATGAGAAGTAATAACAGAACCAAAAGGTGAAGAAGGAAATCTCTGGAAGGACAGTTGGCAATAGGAAGCTTTTTTTTTTTTTTTTTTTTTTTTTTTTTTTTTTTTTTTTTTTGAGGTAGGGTCTCACTCTAGCTTAGGCTGACCTGGAATTCACTATGTAGTCTCAGGGTGGCCTCGAACTCATGGTGATCTTCCTACCTCTGCCTCCGGAGTGCTGGAATTAAAGGCATGTGCCACCATGCCCGGCTTGGAAGCTATTTTTATCAATGTGTAGGTAGGGGAATAGGTATGTCATGGAACATGAGGCAGGTTGATGGTCTGTATATCTCTGTACCTAATATCTACATATACATATATGTTCATTCACATACATGTAGATGTAAATATAGATGTAAATTAAATATGTAATAATAGGCATATACCTCAGTGGCATAAATTCTTTCCTAGCAAGCCTGAGGCTTTAATATCAATCCTCAGCACCTCCACCTAAATAAGCAATATCTATAAGAGTAACAGGAGGAGAGAGTGGTACTTGCAAACTCTTCTTGCTTCTCCCAACCAGCGCCTTAGGAAATAATGCCTGACCTAGACCTCACTATTCCACACATCCGCCACAGTTTCCCTTAGGGATTAAGTCATGGATGCTCAGAAGGGATGTGTATGTAAGATGCTGAGAAAATGGATGGAGAAGAATGGTTGCAACTTGATGAGTCATGGAACAAACCATATGGATTGTTCCTATAGCTCTCTACAAATAACATTGTTAAACCAACCCATATTTTTACTGTGCTTCAGGAGCCTGAGGGCAGCATAGCTAGACACATCAGACTCCTGCCTGGTCCTGAGGACTCAGGACCTAGCCATTGTTCTGACTGACTTCATTCTGTACCTTTAGCCTCCTTTTAAAGTTAGTTATCTGTCACTGCTTCCTGCAAGCATTCATTTTATGCTGAGAACAGACTCCCACAGTGATTTCTGGGTAAAAGGATTCTAGCAAGATGCCAATAGGAACCCCTAAAAGCAGACCTGTAGTCTGACTGAAATTGTTAAGGCTATAAACTTTGCTTTGCTTTGTTTTGCGACAGGGTCTCTCTAGCCCAGGCTGGATGATTTTCTTCTTTTACTATATTCTTTGAAGCAATCTAAATATCCATGCAATTAGCTTTTAAAGGTTTCATAATATTTTCCTGTGAATTCATCTAAATTTTGGTGAAAAACTTTTTGATAAATTTATCCTATGTGTAAATCTTTCTTTTAAAAATGTTTTATTTATTTATTTATTTGAGAGAGAAGCAAATAGAGAATAGGTGCACCAGGGCCTCTAGCCACAGTAAACAAACTCCAGATGCACGCACCACCTTGTGCGATCTGGCTTACATAGGAACTGGAGAATTGAGCCTGGGTCCTTGGGCTACACAGGCAAATGCCTTAACCACTAAGCCATCTCTCTATTTAAAATCTTTTAAATCTTCAGATTCTTTATTTTGTGTAAATTCTGTTTTCCCTATAAAATTATACGGTTTTCCTTATTTTCAAAATTATTTTGCCTCAATGATGCCAAGGCGCTCCTTCTGGTTTATTAATTAAAATTTGAATTATCATTATTAAATCTATTGTGTGTGTATGTGAGTGTATGTGTGCACACGTATGCACGCATGTGCATGCAAACACTTGCACCAGTGGATAATTTGGGTGTCATTCCTCAGGCACCTCTTCATTTCTTTTTCTTTTTCCTAGACAAGGTCTGTATTGGCCTGGAAGCCAGTGAGCTAAACTGGGTTAATAGCAAGTCCCAGGTCTCTCTCTACCTATCCCAGCATCGCCAGCCCTGGGATTTCTAGTGCGTGCTTCCATACTGGCTAAAACCAATTTTTGAGGTCCGACAGGAGGTTAAGGCGGTTGCCATCTGCGCTAGGAAGAGAGAGACCCTTTCTTCTGACTCAGTGTGTTTCATCCACTCCCCTCAACCTTATCACATGCCCATCCAGTTCTCGGCTGTCTGTCTTGGAAGGGCACTGTGATGTGAAGACAGTATCAGCAGCTGACAGTCTCTTCTCAGCATGACAGAATTACAAATTCTGTCAAAATTTCTTCACTAGAGATATATTCTGGCCACCTTTTACTGAAATTTAATGGCCTGAATATAGCTAAGGTGATACTAATCAAAATGACATTCTGCCATACACTGGGCTAAGAGAATTGATTTTCCTCTTGAAAATGAAAATATTAAATTAGAGTCTTGTTTGTGGCCAGCTTTGCAAATGTCTATCTGGAGATACAGAGAACAATCCAATAATCCAAAAATCCAGCTTCAAATTTCCTTAACAAGAAGTACGTTGCGGAAATATTCACTGACCCATGTTATTCCTCAAGCAAAATGAAAGGCTTGCTGCAGTCAAAGGCAGATTAAAAATAGTAAATATTAACAAAATGTAATTTAGAGGAGTCTCATTGGAAACAAGATTTATTGCATGGGTCTTGACATATCAATTCATTTCAGTTTTTAGAATGACATAAATTAATCCCAGGGAGGAAAAAATAACTATAATTTAATATGTCTTCTAAGTAAAATGAAGTAAGCAATTTTTCTACCCAATTAGTGGCACAGAATTTTAAAACTTGTGTCTAAATGCTTTAAGCACACACAAAATACTATATGTTTGCCTTAAGAACCTTAAATTGCCAAAGGCATTGACATGGACTGAATTCAGGAAGCTAATGACCATGACCCCAGAGGAAGTCTAATTTCTTTGTTCCTTACCTCTCCATCCTCCCTGGAGTCTCTGTTCCTATGTGTTCATTGAGCTTCAGGATTCTGGCTGGCCTGTGGTCCATATATATTCTAAAAATGTATGGCTCTCAGGACCTTTATCATTGCTGTTTTTTTTTTTTTTTCTGGATTAATCTTTTCAAAGACTCCCATCTGGATAGTTTTTGTCTTAATTCAAGACACCCTGCTTTTGGCCAGTTAGTGTAAGAGACACATAGATATGTTGTATAACAAGTTATTCATATTTTAGTGGAGGGAACCAACATATAAAGACAAAACTTTAACACCCTAAAGTAAGTGTTATGATAACATGTGCACAGGCCAAGAGAAAACATGGAGGGATCCTAATTCAATCAGACTGGCCTGGGGTTTCAGGAGCAAAATTGAGTTTTAAAAGATGAAAAAGATGGACACATCCATTCTGATTCATATGACATAGCAAAAGGGAGGAAATCAACACTCTAGAATGGGTGAAATTTGTACAGAAGACTGCAGGTATGAATCTGCTTGGTGTGTGCTGAGAATGGCAGCAGCCCCATATCACTGAAGCATCATCTCCATGGGTGGTGAACAAGTCCATGAGAAGAATGTAATACTCTTTAGATTTATGCTTTATTCTTGGAAGTGTTTCTGCTGCCAACATGAAGTAATACACAGCTACATTTATGCAGCATAGATTGCCAGTATTTAAGAACTAAATTTGATCAAAGCGGCTCTTCAACAGATGTGCACAGCATGCTGAGACACAAACACAATAATGGCAACAAAATATTGAGGAGGTATTTGAGAACCAGGTTGTGGTTCCTTTGAATTAACAAGACATCTCACCTTTTCACTACAGTGAATATTTCTGAAGCTTCTGTTCTGTCCAAACAACTATGCCAGGTAGCAATAGGACACGGAAATGTGATCATCAGTCTTAAACTGTTGAAAGCTGTTAGGAATTTAGAAAGGAAAAAGAATAAGTAGCACTACCTAGAACAGATGATATGAAGTTTGTATAGCTATACACTTCTGTAGCAGTGCTATAAAACAAGCACCACAGCATGATGGGAAGGGTCTAAAGAATGACAAAGAAACTTCACACAGTGGACACTTATGAAAAGCTTCATGGTATTCAATATGGTATTAAGAGTTAAAATATTCCCACTTGTGGAACGTGGAGAAAGGAATGGCATTGCAGATATAGATATTAGGAGAGAAACTGAGGCGGGCACACAAAGATTGGCTTGAACATAAAGTAAGAGAATCATGGAAAAGAAAGCAGTGTATGGGTGGTGAAAAAATGTGGAGAGTCTAAGGAAGGGTAAAAATATTTACTCCAGTTCCTTATGTAATGGAGGGTTGATGCACATGTCTACAGAGGAGTGGGTTGCTGTGGAAATTATGGAATATGATTTATTTGAAGATGGGGTGCAGGTCATTGAAGTTAAGTTTGAGTGAGAAGAGGGAAAACCAACATGTGTCTATTTCAGTAACAATGGTACAAGCCATGGCAGTGTTTACAGGAATGGAAAAGATGTAAACTCGAGCCTGGGACACACACACACACACACACACAATCACACTCTGACCTTAAGAATGACCTAGTAAAGGGGGAACAATAGGAAAGAGGGGAAGAGCCAGACAAGGCCTCAGTTTCTAATGACCACCATGTCATTTCCTGAAGCAAATGGCTAGTGAGAAGGACCTGCCCTTTTGGTTTTAAAAAAATATTTTTTGAGAGAGAATAAGAAAAAGAGAAAGAAAGAGGAAGAGAAAGAGAGAGATGAATGCACATGCCAGGGCTCTAGCCCTGCAAACAAACTATAGACACATGTGCCACTTTGTGCATCTGGTCTTATATGGGTACTTAGGAATCAAACTGGGGTCCTTAGGCTTTGCAGGCAAACACCTTAACCACTGAGCAATCTCTCCAATTCTGCTCTTATTTTTAATTAAATTTATATATATATATATATATTATTACCCTTATTTCCCCCTCTCTCCTGCCCCCATAGGTGAGGTTACTGGAATTCACAGTGGAGTCCTGAAGGCCTCAAGTAGGATCATGTGCCCCAAAAAGAGATGTAGAATCCTGAAATGACTATCCAATGGCAGAGGCCCACACTTCTGCATTCCTGATGCGTTGCTCAGACTCAGCTTCTCCATGAACAGGCGGGTACATGAGAGATTACTGAGGGATTAGTCTTCATTTTGTGACTGTCACCATTTGGCAATGGATATTGGAATCTCAACCTGTTTTTACACAATGTCTAACTAACAAACACATTACAATATAACACAAAAAATGCTTGAGGTTAACATTTTAATCAGCATAAAGCCAAAATGTATTATTGAGAAAAACATCTTTCTTACTGTATCACATTTAAAGAGAAAGATGATTCTTTGAGTTCACTGTAAAAGTTACAGAACACATTCAGGTAGTTTCTACTTAGCACAGAGTGTTCTCATCTTCACTATCTCATTTGCTCTTTGCAACTCTACAATTGTTTGCCATTATTGACTCTTTGTTCAGAGTGATTAAATAAGTTATAGAAAGTGACATATATATGAATTTCCAAAGTCAAAAATCAATCCCAATGTTGTCTGATTCCAAATTCCATGTTCTTTGCATTTAAAAAATATTTTTATTTATTTGCAAGGAAAGAGAGAAAGAGAGAATGGGCATGCCAGAATCTCCAGCCTCTGCAAATAAACTCCAGATGCGTGTGCCACTCTAAGTATCTGGTTTTAGGTGGGTACTGGGGAATTGAGCTCAGACCATTTTGTTTTGCAAGCCAGTGTCTTAAGTGCTAAGCCATCTCTCCAGCCCTTTGTATTTTAATACATCATCTTCCAAACATACAACTGGGAAAACTCAGACGTATATAGCAAATCAAACAATATTTAAATGCTAACATACAATGTAGAAGTGATAGTGTACATAACTATCTTCTCAGTGATTCAAAGACACCTGCATTTTATGTCCTGTGATTTTCCTCTAAATTATTTATTTTGCTTAATGCAATTATTCTGTTTTATACTAAAACTTATTATCCTGCTAAAGAGTTAAAGGAACATGGTTTAAATAAAGTCACTAAACAGTCACTTTCAGCTCATACTATGGCATAGAGCACAGAAAAAGCAGACACTCGGGCAATGTAGTTAGAGTTCCTCATGAAAAGAGAAGCCAACTGAATTACACCTTCTTGCTAACGAGCAGTACTTAGGCTAGTTCCAGCCAGATATGTGAATAGATATGATGCAGCTCACTCTTGCTGCTACTTTCTAGCTGCTATGACAATAGATGAGGTCCATCCTCTGCTGAGCCATGCCTTTCCCTGTCAGGATGAAGCTTCCCCTTGAGACTGTAGACTGGAATACACCCTTTCCTCCCATATGCTACTTCTGGTTTGATTCTTTTTCCCAGTGATGAGAAGGTAACTACTACAGCAATATAGCAGTGACTGGCTAAGCACCAAGCTAAAATTGTTCCAAGTGCTAAGGCTGCCTCAGAAAATGATTCTACGTTGAGTTAACCTTAGGATATGAGGCTGTCATGTGTATTTATTCTAAATATAAAAGTAAAATTCTTTATAGTTATTATATTTGACTTCTAGTTTTTGGTTAACTGGTACAACCAGACCAGAAGAATATGATCCCATTTTTTCTAGTTAATAGCACAATATATCAACAGAGAAGGAATCCCCAAAGCCCACCTAGTCCTTATACTTTATGTACTTCAAGCCTTCTGCACAATCCACCCAGAAATATGTTCCCTCACTTCCAAGTATTTCATCTCCAGTAATGCCTTGGAGTCATCACCATGACAGTTCATGGCAGCCTGTTTTCCAAGTCCTACAGAAAACTCAAAGAAAATGAATTTTTTTTAATATATCATATATATATATTTGCAAAGGAGAAAGAGGCAGAGAGAGAGAGAGAGAGAGAGAGAAAATGGGCATGCCAGGACCACCAGCCATTGCAAACAAACTCCAGATCCATATGCCCCCTTGTGCAACTGGCTTATGTGGATCCTGAAGAGTCAAACCGGGATCCTTTGGCTTTTTAGGCAAATGCCTTATCTGCTAAGCCATCTCTCCATCCCAAGAGCTGAATTATTTAAATATAGAATCTAAGGGGTTGTATCCATGTGAGTTAGAAGTGTTTTTATCTGTCAGCTTTTCCACTATATTCAACTAGACATCACACATACATGCATGCACACAGCTCTCTAGGGTACATGTTGATCTCAAAGATAATGGCTGCAAAATAGGGTTTCACTTCACATAGAGAAACATTTTTTCATACTGGAAACTGTGTTTCAGGGTATGAAATAAGTCCATATTAAGCTTTCCCAACTCCATTAACTAAGGCCTGCCAGGCATAGGGGTCATCTTTCTCACATGAGGTAAATGCTTCATGACGTTCCCTTTTTCATAATTCATATAAATCCAATCAAATGCTGAGTTTTATGCTCATAGCCATCTAAGTATACTCTTAAACAGGACCACCTCCTTTATAGTCTGTCTCAAAGAAGTGGTTTTATTGTTCACCTATGTATTTATTTGGTTTCCTTCTTCAATGCCCCTCAGTGTTTGTTTTCTCATTTGGGAATTGTGATGTTCCTTAAAACAATGTAAGTTTCACTCTGCTTTGATATATGTCTGCTTATCTGTGTTACTGACCTATTGCTGTAAGTATGTTGGTCTTGTTTCCATAGCCAGAGAAAGCAATCTGTATGCACTCATAGGGCAGTGCTATGCAATAGAGCTTGTATAATGCTGAAAATGATCTATGTCTGAGTAGTTTGATACATATGCGACAGTCTAACCACAGGAGACTGACTGCTTGAAATGTTTTTAGAGCAACTGAGGAACTCCACTTTAAGTATATTTAGTTCTTAATTAATTTAAATAGATTCATAGTGTTAGAAGCTACAATGTCAAACAGAGATCTACAGCACCATGTTCATGTTGTTTATACATCAAATGTTCAATAGAGATTGGCTAATGGATACATAAAGCTTTGTCAGGATAAGTACTTGCATTTATAAGTAGAGCGCCTGACATTTGGAATTAAAGAATTAAGAGTTGTGGGAAACTGTTATTAAACTAGGAAACTGGGGAGCTGGGGGTTGTGTGCCAAGAGTAGAGCCATCCCTGGGCTGCTGTCTGGGAGGGCAAGGCCAGTGCAAGAGTGGCTGGGAGTAGGGCCATGCTGCAAACCATTATGAGTTTGGGCTGAGTAAACTCTGCTTCACATGTACCTGTGCTGCTAGTACCTGGGGTCCCCAGGGTACCAGAGCTAAGGCCATATCTATATCTCACCCTGCTCTGCTTCTGATCCTCCCCACAACATTAGCCTCTTGCCCCTGAGGGACCATATGCTTCCAACCTCAGTGGATCTATCATGGCCTCTACCTCCTCTTTTGATCACTCCTGCCATGCCACCAACTATATCCACATACATAACCCCCTCATCAGCCACCTTCTCAGAACACCTCCAGGCTTAGTTCCTGTATCCTGCTCAGGCCCATCCATCTCTACCACCCCCACCTTTCTGCCAACAGCACTTGCCTAACAGCACCCCAGACAGGGAGCACAGGAATATCTGACAGCTACCCTCGAGAGGGTATCAGTGTCTCCTCCACAATCTGCTCAGCTGTGGCACAGTGGGATAACAAGGGCAAGTGCTACAGCTCCTGAGCCCCACAGACAAGGCATTGCTGGGAGAGAAGGGTGAAGAGATTCCAGCCCTCCAACCATAGCTCTTGTATCAGCCACCAGCCCAGAGCAGTTGGTGCACTTATAACCTCACCAACCTATGCATTTGTGGATACAATGCCATCATACTCCAGGGGGGTTCCAACCCCAAACAGTACACTCATTGAAGATCCTACAAGAGCAAATTATTGCTTCTTCCTAGAAAAATAGAAAAATAAGATTTTTACCACAACACAAAAAAGGAATGTAAAACAACAAACTGAAAGACCTCCACCAAGATTGACTACTCCCATAATGGAAGTCTCCAATGAAAACATAGAAGACAACAGAAATGAACCCAAATGAAAACACAATACGCTGTGTGACCTCGACGAAGCAAATTGCTGAACTGGAAGCAAATCATCAAAACACAACAGTCACATAAGTAAACTGCACACACCTTAACTCAATGGAGGCAACCCAGAGAGACTTCCCAAAACAGATAAATTGAAGGTGAATCCTCTTTTGTCTCACCTACACGGCAGCATACATTTGGGTTGCTTCATAAAAATTCCGAACTACCGGTTCATTCCAGATTCAGGTTACTAGTAGTGTTTCTTTGGTTCTTGGATGGATTTATTCACAATGTGTTCTCAGAAAAAATGGGCACAACTTCTGAGATGTATGAATTTCAGATATAATCCCTTTTAGTGTCATAGCATAGAAAGTACCAGATAGCATCCTTTTTATCTAAGTTGAAGGGGACTCTTCGATACGATGTCATCTTTTCAATTGATGAAACCACCTGGTTTTATGTTTTTTTTCTATACGCTTTTCTTCTATATGCTTTTCATTCTCAAAAGCTCCTTGTAGAATGGTTTTGGTAACCATTTTCGAATTGTACTTATCATGATACAAAGTCCTTGATAACAGTATGTGTCTCTCCTTGAGACTTAAGGCTCATATATTTTGTTTCCCTAATTTTCAAAGAATATTCAGTACTTTCCTTAGAAGTACATAACAGATGTTTTCCAGAAGTGTTTTATAATAGGTTCTTTTTAAAACAGTGGAAGTATTAGGGCTATAAAAGGTAAAAGCTTCAGTCAGTTTTGACAATATGTTCATTTATTTATTTTTGGTTTTTCACGGTAGGGTCTCACTCTAGCCCAGGCTGACCAGGAACTCACTATGTAATCTCAGGCTGTCTCTGAACTCATAGCTAACCAACTACTTCTGCCTCCCAGTGTTGGGATTAAAGGTGTGTGCCAGTACAGCCAGCTCATGGGTTTATTTATAAGCATCACTCATGATGACTCAAAATCACAGATAAAATGAAAGTGTTGCATAATATGTCAAATTTTACAAATAGTTTTAAATATTTGTAATTTAGCAGGGATGACCTAGAAAGGGACATATATTTGCCATAGAATTCTCCCTAATGCTAATGCTATTGTTTCCTGACAAGTTAAGGTATAAATCCAAGGAAAAATATATTAAAGTGTTTCTAAACAATCCAATCACTGTCTGAAATGATTTCTTTAATGTAAAGATAAAGCACAACTATCCTTGCTCTTTTGCTTCAATGTCACATTGGGATTAATTGTGTTAACCGTGGTCCTGTACTTATCAATTTTTCATTAGTAATTGTGAATGTTACTGTATGAACCTATGGTATATTTGTGATTTTCCAATTGCTTTCTCTTCTTGTGGTCCTTCACCACACCTGCATCCACTGTGGGGTCATTAAGGTTCTTGAGAGTCTCTATGGGGACACCTTCCCTCAGGATACACTTTGCAACCCTGAGGCTCTTGAGTCTTCCTGCCCAGTCTTCAGCAATTTTCTCTGAGCCTGTGAGCCAAAAAGAATGTCTATATTTGCATACAGGTTTATGCTGCTCATATTTTTCTCCTTTGAGAAGTTATGAGTCTCCTGGATGTCTACCACATCACCTGGAGGGTGGTCCTCAGTCAGGAAGGGAGCTCAACACTCATCTACAATGTCTCAAGTCCTCTGTACAGTCTGCAGGTCCTAGCCAGATGCGACAAGATGACTCACATACTTGTCTTGTGCCTCATTTTTCTATTACACAGACATTCCCTGGATCTTCTTGGTATTTGCTTTCACTTAGAAGTTACAGTTTCTCTAACCTAGTGTTGACAGCTAAATTTTTATACTTATTGACTAAAAATAGCCTTCTGAATGAATGACCATGTGCTAGGCTAAATAATTTTTTTAATGGAGCAATAGCTTAAAATTCATCCCACCAGTTAGAAGTTTAAAGCCTGCTGTAATGGGGATGTCTGAAATATGAAGGAACAGGCTACAAAAGGTGTGTTTCCATAGGAATAACAAACCCCAACTAAGAAGATGTATGTAAGGCTGAGGTAGGAGGGTCACCAGGAGTTCAAAGCCAGCTGGTGGAGAATGAGACCCTGCCTCAAATATAAAAAAGAGAATCACTCAGTTTTTCTTAAGTCCACAAGGATGTTGGTGCAGTATTCTTGAAAAAAGGCAGGACTCCACAACTTTCAAGGACCAATGATTATTTGTACCTGCTGACATGAGCCAGTAGGATTCATACTCATATGTTGATCCTCAATGACATTGGGGATTTTAATTTCACATTTATTTATTTGTTTTTTTACAAAACTTTTTAAATATTTTATCAATTTATTTGAGAGAGAGAGAGAGAGAGAATGGGCATGCCAGGACCTCCAGCCACTGCAATGAAACTCCAGATGCATGGTCCCCCTTGTGTATCTGGCTTACATGGATCCTAGAGAGTGAAACCAGGATCCTTTGGCTTTGTAGGCAAATGCAAAGCCATCTCTCCAGCCCCTATTTGTTATTTTTTAAAATTGTTTTATAGCACAAGAAACTTTGTAAGGACACATCATATGTTGGTACCATCGTGCCCCATTTCCCTTGCCCAATTCAATGCAGGGCCCACATATGTGGGCTTATGGGTATTCACCATGTTTCATTATGGTTTATAAGTTTTGAGAGTAGTAGTCAGTCAATGGGGAAAGTCTATGCTTCTGGATATTGCCTCACACCCTGTGGCTCTTCTGTTTCTCTTACACAAAATTATCTGAGCATTGGTGGCTGTGTTTTAAGTCAATTCTCATGTTGAGTTCTTAGCAGCTTCTAGATTTCTGCTTGGGTACATTTTGTGTAGCTCCCCATCACAAAGGTGCAAGCTGTCAAACTCTCCCTAGAAGCAGCACTGCTACTTAACTGACCAATTCCTCTGTGCTGTCTCCTGGGTCCTGGGTAATGTGGGCACCTTGGCTCATCTTTTGAAAATGGTTCAGGTATCTTTTCTTGAATTGTTGTTTAATTTTGGTTGTCCTTGGATCTTGTTGCCTATGTACAAGAAAACAGACTCTCAACTACAGTCCGCATTGGAAAATCTATATATCACAGAAGGCAGTGGGAATTTATTTTTAGAGCCACTGCCATTGTTTCTGTACCTTTCAGCCCCCTTTTGTGTCACCTACATGGCAGCATACTATTGGGTTTCTTCATAAAAATTCCAAGCTATTGAGCCCATTCCAGTCTAAGGTTACTATATCCATAGTTGTCTTTCTTTTGTTCTAAGACTTACTTATTCACAATTTGTTTTCAAAAAAGTGGGAACAACTTCTGAGATGTATCAATCTCAGAGTTAATCTCTTCTAGTGTCATAGTACAGTTCATATCAGATAGTATCCTTTTTATCTAGGTAGAAGAGAGTCTTTGATATGATGTCACCTTTTCAATTAAGAAACCACCCTATTTTAGAGTTTTTTCTATAAGTTTTTTTCATTCTCAAAAGCTCCTTTTGTCCATTCTCGGATACCCTGTTCTTGAAGTCACCCAAGCCATGGAGTGAGTAGGTCAGATCCCTCCTCCCCAGCTTCTCCTAGTTCCCTGGTCCCACTAGGTACCCCTGCAGCTGGCTTGGGCTTGCTTCAACCCTGTCAGCTTGCTGCAGAATCAGGCCCCTTGCTCTACCTTCCTGATTGAAGTGACCCTGGGTCCCCAATTTCTGGATACCCTGTGCCAGAGGGTGCATGCATTGCGGAGTGAGTAAGCCAGACCTCCTGGTTGGTCTCCCACCTCCCAGTTCCCTTATTCCAGTACCTATGCTGCTGCCTTGAGGAGGCTGGTTCCTGTGTGGGGGCTGTGGAAGCTGACCTTTTGCTCTTGAATCCTGATTGGCCCCTGGATACTGACATTTCTATTCCCCTTGGCTCTCCAGCATCTTGGTTCCCCAATCTGTGACACCCAGATGCTGAAGAGTATGTAAAAGGGAAGTGAGTAAGCCAGAACTCCCAGTTCCCCAGGTACTTTTGATGTACCTGCAATCTCTACAGTCTACACATCTGTGGTTATAACCCCATCCTACACTAGTACACCAATCTGGATCATATTTAAACAGAACACCCTCTGAAGATCCTACAAGAATAAAAACTTGCTTCCTCTTCAATAGAATAAAGCATTTCCCCAAAATGGGTAGACCACAACACAAAAAAGCCAATGAAAGTCAGAAAACTGAAAGATCTGCACTAAGAATGACTAGTTCCACAATGGAAGCCTTCAATGAAATCATAGAGAAATCAACAGAAATTCAATCCAAAAATGAAATCACAATAACCAATGAGACCCTGATCAAAAGAATTGCTGAACTGGAAGAAAACCATCAAAAAACCAACAATCATATCAATGAAATTGAACAGAATCTTCTCTTAGAGCATTCAGCTTTTGATAGTAGGCTTAACTTGATTGAATTAAATGTTAAAACCCTCAAAAGAGATATGATGAATTGAAGGTGAGTCACCAAATGGAAGATCTCAATAACCAATTGATAAGCTTAATGAAGACTTGATCAAATGTAAGAATGAATTCCAGGAAGTATCAAGAAAATCAGAACTCAAACTGAAATTGTACCTCAAAAAAAGTGATAGACATGATGCAAACAACACACAGAAAATAAAAAATCAAATAGAGCTTATAAAAACCTCTCTAGAACCCCTCACTAACATAATTACTTGTGTGGAAGACAGAACCTCTGACCTGGAAAGCAAGACAGAAGAAATTGATGAGGAGGCCAAAAATTTTGCTAAGTTCAAAAAATCAAGTGAACAGAAATGAGGGAACTGTGGGATACCCTAAAACCACCAACCATCCAGATCATGGGTAGTAGAAGCAGAGGAAATCCAGGCCAGAGGCATAGAGAACATCTTCAACAAAATAATTGAAGAAAATTTTCTGAATCTCTTAAAAGAGAGACACATCCAGATATAAGAAGCCCATAGGACACCAAATAGACAGGACCAAAGAAGAAACTCTGCAAGGCACATCATAGCTAAAACTCCAACAATGAAAACAAAGAGAGAGAAAATGCTAAAAGCAGAAAGAGAGAAACAGCTCACTACATACAAAGGCAATCCCATGAGAAGTACCTCACATTTCCCAGTGGAAACCCTAAAAGCCAGAAAGGCCTTGAATGGAAAAAAACTGTGGCTGCCGAAAGAAACTACTGTACTCAGTGAAAGTATGCCTCATAATAAATGGTGAAAGAAAAACTTTCCATGAAAAAAGTAGCACAATACACTATGATTATATGAACACAAACCCAAACCTACAGAGAATTCTTCAGGGAATACTCCACACAGAAGAGTCAAACAATCTCAAGAGCCACCAAGAAGAAGATGACAATAACCAAAGTAGACCAGGCTTAAAAAGTACAAAACATAAGAAAGCTCAAAACCCCATAAAACACCTCATTATGGCAGGGATTAATTAAAACCTCACAATAATAAACTTAAATATTGATGGTCTTAACTCACCCATAGAAGACACAGGTTATTAGGGTGGATCAAAAAAATGGACCCTTCTATCTGCTGTCTTCAAGAAACCCACCTCCCCACTAATGATAGATACCTCCTCAGAGTAAAGGATGGAAAATGATATTCCAAGCAAATAGAAATAAGAAATAAGTGGATTTTGCTATATTAATATCTGATAAAATAGACTCATATCCAAGAGTAATCAAAAAGACAAAGAAGGCTACTTCTTACTCATCAAGGGAATGATCCAACATGAGAACATTAAAATCATCAATCTATATGTGCCAAAAACAGGTGCACCACAGTTTATAAAACAAAACCTACTTAACAACAAAACAGAAATAAACACCAATGCAACACAGTTGGAGACTTCAATACTCCACTATCATCAATAGACAGACATATAGAAATTGATTAATGTAATACACCACATAAATAATTTAAACACAAGGATCACAAGATTATTTCAACAGATGCACAGAAGGCATTAGACAAAATACAACATCACTTCATGATTAAAATGCTGGAGAGACTGGGCATGAAGGGTTTATATCTCAGAGTAATAAAGGATATATACACCTAAAGCCCAAATCATACATAATGGAGAAAGACTCAAGGAGTTCCCATTGAGACCAGGAACAAGATAGTGGTGCCCACTCTCACCACTGCTCTTCAACATAGTGCCAGAAGTCCTAGCAATAATACATGAGAAGGATATAAAAGGAATACAAACTAGAAAGGAAGAAGTTAAACTAGCCCTATTTGCAGATGACATAATCCTGTACATAAGTGACCCGAAAGACTCTACTGTAAATTTTCTAAATGTGATAAGTTCTTTGAGCAAAGTGGCAGGATACAGAATCGCCACACAAAAATCAGTAGCCATCCTATATGTAAAAGAGAAATATATTGTGAAATATACCTACAAGGCTGTCCTGTTTTCAACAGCCACACACACACACAAATCAAATACCTTGGAATAACACTAACCAAGGATGTGAAAGAACTATGTAATGAAAACATAAAACACACTCAAGAAAAAAAATTTAAAGGAGGACATGAGAGGATGTAAAGTCCTCCTATGCTCCTGGATAGGTAGAATTCATATTGTGAAAATGGCAACTCTACCAAACCAATATGTAGATTCAATGCAAATGCCATTAAATATCCCAACATCATTCTTCAAAGAGATAGAAATTCATATGGAATGGTAGAAGGCCCTGCATAATCAAAAATATCCTCAGCAAAAGAAATACCTCTGGAGATGTCACCACACCTGATCTAAGGCTATATTACAAAGCCCTAGTAACAAAATAACAACAACAAACAAACAAAAAAAAAACCCAGCATGGTCCTGTCATAAAAACAGACATATAGACCAATGGAACAGACTTGAATACCCAAACCTTAGGTGAAAGTAACTATAGCTACATGATATTTGACAAAGATTCCAATAGCATACACTGGAGATAAGAGAGCATCTTCAACAAGTGG
Organism: Orientallactaga sibirica; assembly: GCA_036365145.1. NCBI lineage: Eukaryota > Metazoa > Chordata > Mammalia > Rodentia > Dipodidae > Orientallactaga > Orientallactaga sibirica. The sequence continues at coordinate 73,796,369 of JAEOAD010000003.1, forward strand.
TGCTGGACAAATTGGAAAACCACATGTAGAAAAATGAAACTACATCCACTCCTTTCACCATGCAGAAAATGAATTCCAAATAGATTGAAGACCTCAATATAAGACCAGGAACTCTCAAACTATGAGAAGAAAAAATAGGGGGAACTCTCCATTATATAGGAGTGGAAAAAGAGACTTCCTGAACAATACACCAGTAGCTCAGGAAATTAAACATTCCACAAGTGGAATCTCAGGAAGCTAAAAAGCTTTTGTACAAACATACCTTAAACAGAGCCAACAGATTACCTACAGAATGGGAGAAGATCTTCACCATCTATACAACTGACAGAAGCCTAATATCTTAAATTTACAAAAAACTACAGAAACTAAGCAATCAAAGAATCAAACAGTCCACTCGAAAAATGGGACAGAGAACTGAATAGCGAACTTTCAAAGGAAGAAATACAAATGGCTAATACTCACCTAAGAAAATGCTCAACATCCTTAACCATCAGAGAAATGCAAAATAAAAAAAAAAATGAGATTCCACATTACTCCAGGAACAGGAACTCACATTCACTGCTGGTGGGAGTGCAAGCTTGTACAACCACTATTGAAATCAATATGGAGACTCCTCAAAAAGATGAAAATTGAGCTACCAATGGACCCAGCCATTCCTGTACTGGGCATCTACCCTAAAGGCTCCACTCTTCACTGCATAGATATTGGCTCAACCATATTTATAGCTCCTCCATTCACAATAGCTAAAAGCTGGAATCAACCCAGATGTCCATCATTTGACAAACTGATAATGAAGATGTGGTAAATATACACAATGGAATTCTACTCAGCACTAAGGAAAAATGATGTAATGAGTCTGGTAGTACAATGGACAAACTTGGAACAGATCATAACCATCAAACTTACACAAGCACAGAAAGACAAACATTGCATGTTCTCCCTCATTTGCACTTCCTAAACTGGTACAGCTTGAGTTGCAGGCATACCTGAAATTGGGCTGGAGAGATGGCAGCATGGTCAATGTGCTTGTCTACAAATCCTAACAACCTGTGTTCGATTCCCCAGTACCCACGTAAAGCCTGATGCACAAGGCAGCACATGTTTTGGAGTTCATTTGCAGTGGCTAGAGATGCCAGCACCCTCATTCTCTCTTCTCTCTCTCTCTCTCTCTGCTTGCAAGAAACAAAAAGAAAGAAAAAGAGGAAGGAACAAAGAGAGAGAGAGAAAGGAAAAAAGAAGGAATGGAAGGATGGAGGGTACAGAAATATGATGCTTTTTGAAATATTAATTGACAATTTTCATACATGTACATTTTATATATTTATATATATATAATATATTATATAATATATATATATATATATATATATATATATATATATATATATATATATATATATATATATATTGGAGAGAGACAGAAAGAGAGGGAGAGGAAGACAGATAGAGATAGGGCCAGCAGCCCCTCAGCTGCTGCGAATGAAATCCAGATGCGTGCGCCCCCTTGTGGTCAGGTTCGGCATTGCACCCTTGCATCACTTTGCATCTGGCTAAACGTGGGACCTGGAGATTGGAACCACTGGAGATTGGAACCAGCATTCTTAGGCTTAGGAGGCAGGAGCCTTAACCGCTAAGCCATCTCTCCAGCCCCATAATATATTTTTTATCATAATCCCCTCACATTATCTTCTTTTGTTCCCCTCTTCAATTGCCCCCTCCCCCTGCTCCATGCCATTACATTACAACCAGTCCCTCATCAATATTGGTGATTTTCCCCTCCTTCACCATCTGTGATGAATATTGATGGCCTGAGTATTATTTAGGTAATGACAGTCACTGTAAGGTCACATGCAATGGCCACTTTATGTCTGCAAGACAAGATGTCAGACACTACTCCCCTTCTGTAACCCATACATTATTTCTGTCCTCTCTACAATGTTCCTGAGCCTTGGATGGCACAATAGAGATGTCTCATTTAGCACTCAGCACTCAATATTCACTTATTCTCAGCACTTTAACCAGGTCTGAATCTCCCCATGGTCATAGTCATCTGCAAAAATTAAGAAATTTCTTTGACCAAAGGTGAGAACAGCACTAATTTATGGGCATAAACATAAATATTTAGAGGGCAATTTGATGGGTACAATGGATACATGTAGCCAAAAATAGTAGTAACTTCACTATTAGGGGCTATCACCATCCCAGCCATAGCTTGTTGACTTGGTTCTCAGTACTAGGCAGGAATTCCCTCCCATAAGGTGGGCTGAAACCCAATCAGAGCAGTTGGTTACTCCCACAATGGTCATGCCCCTATTATATCTTACCTGGTTACTCAACTATTTAGTAACTATGGTCCACCACTGGTAAAAACTGTTGATGACTTTTCTCCTCCAGCAGCCTACATAGTACTTTTCAGCACTATGACAGCCAGCCAACAGGATGGAGGATTCCAGCTCAGTCCCAGCTTGATTTCAGAATGAGATGAATTTGAGGGAGAAACTTAACTGATGCTCTTTAAAATTATTTACAGTTAGTAGTTGTTCTCTCTACTTATAGCTGGATGTAGTTATATTACAATCATTTTTGAAAGGCTTCCTAGGCAGTTCAATAATTTAAGTGGGCCTTACACTGATTATGGTGAAGTTATTATATGATGACACATGATTTATGACCAGATGATTCAATCAAATATAATCAACCAGGTCACAAATGTATTCCTGAACAGTTTCACAAAGTATGGACTTGAAATGATTCATGATTTTACTATATTTTATAGAACATTTCAACTGACATTTTCTTGATCAGAATTTAGAGAAGCAACATACTTATTTTAGTCTTGGACCATAGATAGAATTTTGAGTAAACTGAATGCATTTCATTGTAAATTTTGCCACACATTTTGAGAATGTATATGAGCTAGTCAGAATGATATATCTATAATTCTCTATGTATGATGTAACTTTAAGTGAATGAGATTTGAAATTATCTATGTTCTGAAGGATGATTAAAAATATTTGAAGGCTGGAAAAATGGCTTAGTGGCTAATGTACTTGCCTGTAAAGCTTAAGGACCCATGCTAGACTCCCCATGTCCCACATAAGCCAGACACACAAGGTGACATGTGCAAGGTCACACATGAGCAGAAGGTGCAACACACATCTGGAGTTCAGTTAAAGTGGCTGGAGGCCCTGGTGTACCAATTCTGTCACTCTCACTCTCACTTTCTCTCATAATAAAAGGCTACTCTGTTGGGCTTGCCTCAAAAAAAGTATTTGAGTTGATTTTTATAAACACAAAGGCTGCCATGCCTAAAACTATTATCCTTAATCCTGAATATCAAGTGTGTGCACATTCAAATGGGTCATTCCTTGTTGATTACTATATAAAAAAGAAAGTGCTAAGAATTTGTACTGATATATATATATTAAGGTAACATCACCAGTAACTTTTTTAGCTAGTAGTTAATAGTATATTTCACTTGAACATTTCCTTTGCTACTAAAAGTCTGCAAGGACCACCAGTCTATCCATTGAACACCTTGAGTTGCTGAGAGCTCCATGGTCTTGTTCCCCTCTCTGAGCAGGTGTACCTTATACCATGCTCCGTAGGCTTGCCAGTCCTGAATTTATGTTTTCTGAAAGTATTTTGTGGGCACGAAATTATATTTTCCCAGCAGGCCTTTTTGCTTGCCTCCTGTGCATCATTTCAATATTTTGAGTTGCAAGTGAAAAAAACCTTACATTTAAAGCGAAAAGGAATTTCTTTGGAATGATGTTAGATTATGTAACTAAATGATCAAGGATTGTGAAGGGCAGTAACAGGTGAGCCTTGAGAGTAACTAGACTTAGGTCTGTAATGACACCAGGAAATCCTTTGCAGTGGTAATCACACAGTGTGTGCTTACCACATGCTTGATTGAGCCCTTTATGTCTGCCTCGGTCCAGCCACTGAGGCAGGTTCCTTTACCCTTTTACAGCATTCTCACCACTGAAAATGTGGTTGCTAGTGTCTCCTGGATTCACTTGTTTTGATCTTCCTTCTACTGTCATTTCTGAACTTCCTTGCACTGCTTCAAAATGAGCTGTGGTTGATGCAATTGCAAAAGTGTTTATCAGAGCACTGATTGCTGGACTGGTAAGCAGTATGACTAGATTAGAACAAGGTCTCTGACCCTCTGTCATGTTTTCTTTCCAGAGAACTTTTCTGTATGTGGTTCAATTTAGATTACAAATTATCTCTGTGGGCCTGGAAGATAACTCAGCAGGTGAGAGACTTCTTTCTACACAAGAACGAGAACCCGAGTTCAATCATCCACACCACGTAAACAGCTAGGTGTGTCCATACCTGCCTGTAACTGAGCAGGGCAGAGACAGTAGAATACCTGAGGCTTGCTAGTCAGCCAGTATGACAATAATAATAATTTTAAAAAGGCCATTCAAGGGGATGGCAAGATGGTTCAGCAGTTAAAAGCACTTGCTTTGCAAAACCTGATGGCACTGGTGCACACATTATTTTTCTCTCTCTCCTTCCCTCTCTCAAATAAATAAACAAATATTGTTTAAAAATGTAAGATCCAGTCTCGGTGTGAGCCTCTGCCTTAGGAAAACCAAGCAGAATAGCTAAGAGGACATTTCCAGTGTTCTTTCCTTGTCTCCACATGTTCATACACACGAGACTTCATTCCCTCTTGCCCCTCACACTGCCAGGAGTTAAGATCTATTGGGAGGCACCAGGATACCCCAGGGGAACATTAACAAATAGACTGAATTACTACTAGTAATTATTTGTTTGGGGTGAGGCAAAGATTTTTAATATGAGTAGAGGACAATTTATACCAGATTGTGTAGACACATGTGGTGGCCCCATGCCCCACAACCATCACCTCAAAATTGTGATGCACACAGCTTGGCAAATCCTAAGGATAGTTGCCAGATGTGTGAGTTTACATGTGTTCCTCCAGATACAGACCTTATCACCACATTTGATTTGATTATACGAAGAAGCCTCCTTTAGCCACAAGTCCCTGAATGTCTAAAGGGAAAGAGATGGCCCATGGACAAGGACATCCTATCCTTCAGAAAGCATGGCTATGAGTGAACTAGCAGATAGCAGTCATTTCTGAGTAAGATGGGGCCAGAAGAGGAGCAGAGCAACAAGACACACCTGGAAAATCGGGACTGCTGGCCCTCACCATGAGCAGGAAACAGAACACCTCGGAAAGCACGCATCTCCCTCTAAGGTAAGCTTTCCCTCAAAAGGAGGCAAATGTTTTGGGTCAACCAGGGCCCTATTTTTTCTGAGATTTAGGGATTTTAGATATTATAGATCCATCCTCTTTAAGAGGTTTTGGTTGCCAGTCTGGCTATTGTTGCCATCAGGTTCACATTGCTGATAGAAATCACCTGACCAAAAGCAGCTTTTGGGGAAAAAAGGGTTTATTTTGGCTTACAGACTCAAGGAGAAGTACCATGATGGCAGGGAAAATGGTGGCATGAACAGAGAGTGGACATCACCCTCTGGCCAACACAAGTGGACAATAGCTGCAGGAGAGAGTGCCAAAAACTGGTAAGGGGAAACTGGCTATAATACCCATAAGCCCGCCTCCAACAATACACCACCTCCAGGAGGCATTAATTCCCAAATCTCCCTAAATCATCTGGGAACCTAGCGTTCAGGACACCTAAGTTTATGGGGGACGCCTGAATCAAACCACCGCAGCTATAGAATGCTGACTGCTGCCGCAAGGATCTATAGGGTCAGCTTTGGAAGGAACTTGAGCTTGGGCCGGTGATCCATGTCCCAAGATGATGTGGTGTGTTTGGCTTCATTTAGGTCAGATCCTCTCATATCTTGTCAGATCCACAGGGACCAGGGAGCAGGATATGCGAGCACATTCACACCTACTTCCTTGAGCTTCTCCACGTGAAGACTGTGCTCGGTGCCAATTCCTCAGTGTCAAGCTAGGGCATAGTCAGTGCCAAGCGAAAGGCTATGATTTGATTGTTGAGTTGTACATTTATCACTTTGGTTAATAGTCCAGCAAACACAAGACCTTATTATGCATTTTCAAAGATGACATATCTCATAATGATTGCAATTTGTAACCACATTAAGGTTGAGCCCACCATATTCTCTAAGGAATATCTGCAGAGACCTTGCTAATGTAGTGGGCTCCCTGATCTTATCATTTTAATTGCTTCCCCCAGGAACCCCACTTGACATCCAATTTGATATGAACATCGAAGCTCCCTGAGGCATGCAACTCTAACGAATTTGACATTCTATCTTGCCAGTCCAACCAATGTAACTATTTTTTTTTTAACAAAGGTAACTTTAAGTTCCCAGAATACCCCCTTACTCTGCGGATATTTCAAGTTTTTTGTTGTATTAATTCTGGAAAGTGTCCATTGATTATTTGTACTGTTTTTCCTTTATTCTCTCACCCTTCTCTTAAAAACCCAAGATGAAGCTGGGTGTGGTGGCACACGCCTTTAATTCCAGTACTCAGGAGGCAGAGGTAGGAGGATCACAGTGAGTCTGAGGCCACCCTGAGACTCGTAGTGAATTCCAGGTCAGCCTGGACTAGAGTGAAACCTTACCTCGGAAAACAACAAAAACAACAACAAAAACCCAAGATGACTGAAGAATAAAGTCACATAGGAGGAGATGATTGGGTGAAAATTACAATGACCAGACAAGCTTCAGTTCTTTCTAAAATTCTAGACATGTGCCATCATCCAATGAGGAAGAGCCAAACGGCCCCCATTTTAAGTGCTGCATACATCCTTCACTTCATACTCAGGAAGAATCAATTAGTAGCTTGCTTTCCCAATCCATGTTTTTGTCACTTGAGCTAAAATGCTACCTTCCTATCAGTGTTAATTGCCACAGTCCCAGATGAAAATCAAGCATTCCTTTAACACACACACACACAGCACATTTCACCACATCTGTTGGGGCTTAAAAGCTCCAAACAAGGATTTGTCCATGAGTTTAATTGTTATGACTTAGGTTTTAAAGAAGGTCACCCTTCAAGAGGGAGTCCTGACTGGGGCAATGTAAGTGGATCAGCTCGTTCTCTACAAATATGTTACCTCCATATGTAAAACCTACCATGTACCAATCACTTGTATAAGAAATTCACCTCTTTCATCACTCATTTACCATTCTTCATCTTGAGATGGATATATCAATTCATCCTTTGTGAACACAATTTTTTTCTAAAATCAATTCTAAACATATTCTTTTTAATATTTTGTTTTTATTTATTTAAAAGAGAGAGGGAGAAAGAAAAAAGAGTGAGAGAGAAAGAGAACAATTTTTTTTTTGTTTTTGTTGTTTTGAGGTAGGGTTTCACTGCAGCCCAGGCTGACCTGGAATTTACTATGTACTTTCAGGGTGGCCTTGAACTCATAGCAATCCTCCTACTTTTGCCTTTCAAGTGCTGGGATGAAAGGCATGCATCACCATGCCCAGCTTATTTATTATTATTATTTATGCAGGTATTAATAAACTATTAAAGAGAATCACAGAGTATCACATACATATATGCACTGAGCATGGTTAGGCCCTTGCAGTTTCCATTACCTTCTTATTGCTGGGGTAAAGCACCCACTGAAAAGCAGCTAATTGAAGGAAAAATTTTCTTTTGAGAGAGACACAGAAAGAAACAGAGAGAGAGAGAGAGAGAGAGGAAGAGGCAGAGAGAGAAAGCATGGGTATGCCAGCAGCCTCTCAGCCGCTGTGGATGAATTCCAGACACGTGCGCCCCCTTGCAGGCAAGAGCTACATTACACTTGCATCACATGCGTCTGGCTAAACGTGGGACCTGGAGAATCCAACAGGTGTTCTTAGGCTTGGCAGGCAGGCACCTTAACCACTAAGCAATCTCTCTAGCCCTGAAGGAAAGTTTTTACTTTTGCACACAGTCTCAAAGGGAAGGTCCACTATAGAAGGGAAAAGATTGGCTTGAGCAGAGGCTGGACATCACCTCTGTCACAGCAGGTAGAAAACAGTAGCAAGGAAATAAGCCAAGTTATGTCAAGGGACAGCTGACTATAATGCCCCTAACAACATAGCTCTTCCAGCAAAGCTCCACTTCTCAAATTGCCATCAACTACAGGACCAATTATTCAGAACACATGAGTTTGTGGGGAATATCTGATTAAACCACCACAACCCTGGATTCACAGAGGCAAGGAAATGGAAGTTATTATCAGAGCAGACTCTCCCTTCTAGATTAAAGGCACTTAACACACTTGTATCCAAGTGGTGCAGGTCAATGTTAGCCTTCCAGGACCTCAATGGAGGGGCTATGATAATTTGGTTGAGTGACATGTTCTTCATGACAGAGAAATTTTCCACATACGTGAATAGGGTTCTTGTTGTCTAGCCCTACGTTTAGGTCATAAGCCTTAGTCACTGTGAAAACTAGCATGACCCTGACAATTCTCCATCATTACAATCGAGGGTAGAGCTCTCTCTTTGTCACAGTAAACCACCATTGCATCCTGCTGAGAACTGCTGGACCAGAAATGCACTCATAGTCTGCAGTAACTTAATTCTAGTATATACAGAGAAAACAAGCTACATTTTTATTATTTTGTATTTTGGGGTGATAAGTGTTTGGATCCTAATAAGGTAATTTTTTTTAAATTTTTTGCCTTTCTTACTACATAAAATGGTTTGTCACTGCTTTGAACATGCTTGTTTTGTATAATGCTGAGATAATTTGTCCTCACTTCCAATCTTCTCTCTGTAGCTTTATTTTCAATATAAATCACTAGCTTTAATGTTAAATGTAATATGATAGAAAATATAAGAGATATAATTGATTGGATTTTAAGCTCATTTAGCTCTATAATCTACAAGCAAGATTTATTGAAAACATATTGTCTTTTGTGGCTGGTTTATTACAAACACCACTTAGTATAGATACATCATGTGTTGTTACCATCCTTTTCCTTGTCCTTGTCTCCATTCCACTGGGAACCCAACTCAGTGGGGTTGCTGGTATTCTCCATGGGGTTGTGGGTTATGCGTTGTGGGAGCAGAAGTGAGATATTGGGTGGGGGCAGCAATGCTTCTGGGCATGATGTCACAACCTGTAGCTCTTAAAATCTTCCTGCCCCCTTCTTCTACAAAATTCCCTGAGCCATGGTGGGTGAGTTTTAAGTCTACTTCAGTGATAAGCTCTTAGGAACCTCTGGATCTCTGCTTTGGTAAGTGTTGAGTATCCTCAGCATCTGTCTCTTTCACCTGGTGCTGATTGTCAGGTTCACCATGGAAGCAGCACTTACGCTCGTCTCCCCAATACCTCAGTAGTTTCACCAGGGTCTTGGCTGAAGTGCAATGGGTGGTTTATTTCCTCAGCTTTCACTAAAAATGAAAAAAAAGAAAAGATTATCCAAGGGAGAAGGGAGCCAGTCCCAAGCCAGGTCTCTGTTGTGTGTTGGCAGCATATGGTGTCTTTAGCAGGTAAAGTGCTTTGACACAAGCCTGTCTCATTTTGGAGACTTTGTAGATCTCTCTGATCAATAGCTCATTGTGGGCAGCTTCCTCTACTGGAAGTTACATCCCAGAGCTCCAAACTTTTTGGTTTAGGTTAGGCTTCATCCCAGTTGCTTCCACCCATACTGCTATGGAGGGGTAAATCTTTTAGTCTACCTTCAAGGATAAATGTTTCTATGGTAATAGTTCATTTTGGTTTTAGTTTTGTGTTTATTTCCTGCTTGGATGACTGTTTAATTTACTGGGCCCCTAGGGTTTTGTTCAAGAAGACTTTCCCCAGTCCTATATCATGGACAATTCCTCCTTCCAGTAGTAGAAGAGTTTCGGGTCTTATATTGAGGTCTTTAACTCATTTGGACTTGATTTTTCTGTATGGTGAGATAAGTGGGTCCAGTTTCATTTTTCTACATATAGTTATCCATGTTGTCCAGCACCATTTGTTGAAGATGCTGTCTTTTTTTTTTCCAGTCTGCATTATTGGCATCTTTGTCAAAGATCAAGAAGTTGTAGTTACTTGACCTAAGATATGGGTATTACAGTTAGGTTCCATTAGCCTATATTTCTGTTTTTATTTTATTTTATTTTATTTTTATTTTACTGTTTATTTTACTATGGCTTTGTAATATAGCTTTAGACCAGTTATGGTGATGCCTCCAGAAGTGTTTCTTTTTGGTGAGGATATTTTTGGATATCTGAGGCCTGCTGCCATTCCATATGAATGTTGAGATGATTTTTTTCTATCTCTATGAAGACTGATGCTGGAATTTTTATTGGTATTGCATTAAATCTGCATATTGCTTTTGGTAGAATTGCCATTTTCACAATATTAATCCTACCAATTCAGGAGCATGGGAGATCTTTCCATCTGCTCAAGTTCTCCTCAATTTCTTGAGTGTTTTTATATTTTCATTATACAGACTTTCCATATCCTTGGTTAGTGTTATTCCAAGGTATATTTTTGTTTTTGCTATTGAAAATGGGACAAACATGCTGATTTCTTTCTTTGTATATTTATTTTTTGCATATAGGAAGGCTACTGATTTTTGCGTGTTGATTTTTACCATGACACTTTGCTGAAAGAATTAATCATCTTTAGAAGTTTTGAGGTGGAGACTCCTGGGTCACTTAAATATAGGATCATGTCATCTGAAAATAGGGCTAATTTGACTTCTTCCTTTCCAATTTGTGTCCCTTTTATTTCTTTCTCCTGTCTTTTTTTTTTTTTAACTTTTTATTTTATATTATTTTTTTGGAGAGAGACACAGAGAGAGACAGAGAGAGAGAAAGAGAGAGAGAGGAAGACAGAAATGGGCACGTGAGCAGTGTCTCAGCTGCTGTGAACGAAATCCAGATGCATGCGCCCCCTTGTGGTCAAGCGCAGCATCGCGCCATTGCGTCACTTTGCATCTGGCTGAATGTGGGACCTGGAGATTGGAACCGCTGGAGATTGGAACCAGTGTTCTTAGGGTTAGGAGGCAGGCGCCTTAACCCCTAAGCCATCTCTCCAGCCCTCTCCTGTCTTCTTGCTTGGTATAGGACTTCTAGTGCTATGTTGAAGAACAGAAGTGAGAGAGGGTACCCCTATCTTGTTCCTGATCTCAATAGGAACTCCTTGAGTCTTTCCCTATTAAGTATTATTTGGGATTTAGGTATTTTATATATAGCCTTTATTATGTTGAGATATAAACCCTCCATGTCTATTCTCTACATCATTTTGATCAGGAAGTGATGTTATATTTTGTTAAAAGCCTTCTCTGCATCCATTGTAATGTGATTCTTATGAAAAAGTTTATTTATTATATGGTGTATTACATTGACAAATTTCTGTATGTTGAACCATACCCGCATCCCTGGGATGAAGCCTGCTTGATCAAGGTGGATAATGCTTTCGAAATGTTTTGAATTCAGTTTGTGAGGATTTTATTCAGGATCTTTACATCTAAATTCATCAGTGCAATAGACCTATATTTTTCTTTTTTGTTGTATCTCTGTCTGATTTTGGTATTAGGGTGATGCTAAACTCATAAAAGGAGTTGGGGAGCATTTCCTGCTCTCCAGAGATGTGAAACAGTTTGAGAAAAATTGGTTTCAGTTAGGGTTAGGGTTAGGGTCAGTGAAGGTTTGAATTTGGCTGAGAAACCATCTAGTCCTGGACTCTTCTTTTGGGGGAGTTTTTTTTTCCCACATTTTCAATCTTGATGTATATGATAGGTTTGTTTAGGAGATTAATCTGCTCTGGGTTTAGTTTTGGTAGGTGGTATGTGGCTAGAAATTCATCCATTTCTTCTCGATTATACAATTTTGTGCAGTCGAGGTTTTGGAAGTCCTGATGATTCTTCCAATTTCATTGATGTCTGTTGTTACTTCTCCCTTTTCATTTCTAATTTTGTTAATTTGAGACTTCTCTTTGTTTTGCTTGATAAAATTGACCAAGGGTTTACAATATTGTTTATTTTTCCAAAGAACCAGTTCTTTGTTTCCCCAATTTTCTTAAATGTTTTCTTAGTTTCTAATTAATTAATTTCTTTTCTGATCTTGATTATTTATTTCCATCTGGAACTCTGAGGGTTGGATTCTTTTCGTTTTTCCAATGACTTTAGGTGGGTGTTTAGCTTATTAATTTGAGAACTTTCTGTATTTGTTATGAAAGCATTTAGTGTTATAAATTTTCCCCTTAGGACTGCCTTCATTATGTCCCATAAGTTTTGGTAAGTTGTGTTCTCATTGTCATTCAATTCTAGAAATTTTACAGTTTCTTTTTTGATTTCATCAAGTACCCCATTCATTGTTTAAAAGTGTATTGTTTAGTCTCCAGGAGCTGGTGAAATTCCTGATGATTGTCTTTTTGTTAATTTCTAGCTTTAAAGCATTGCAATCTGATATGATGCAGGAAGTTTTGTTAATTTTCCAGATATGGAGACATGCTTTATGGCCTCATATATGATCTTTTTTGGAGAAGATTCCATGGGCTGCTAATAAGAATGTGCATCCTGTAAAACTGGGATGGAAAGTTCTGTGGATGACTCTTCTGCGTGGATTACTCCCCGAAGTATTCTCTGTAGATTTGGCTTTATGTTCATATAATCATTGATGTGGTTTTCATCATGGAAAGTCTTTCTTTTATCATCTATTATGAGGGATATTTTTGCTGGATATAGTAGTCTGTGTTGGAAGCCATAGTTTTTTAGATTTTGAAGTGCTCCATTCCAGACCCGTCTGGCTTTCAGGGTTTTCACTGAGAAATCTGAGGTAATTCTGATGGGATTGCATTTATATGTAATGTGTTGTTTCTCTCTTGCTGCTTTTAGCATTTTCTCTCTCTGTTTTATTATTTAGAGTGTTAAGGATGTTGTGCCAGGGATTTCTTCTTTGGTTCAATCTATTTGGATTTCTGTTAGCTTCTTGCATCTGGATGGGACTCTTTTTTGAGAGAGTGGGAAAGTTTTATTCAATAATTTTGTTGGCATGGGAGACAGAGAAGCACAAGTGGGCTCAGTCTGTAGAGCCTGTGGGAGCACAGTGGGCAACAGGGAAGCACAGGTGGGCTGGACACAGTGGGAGGGGTGGGCTTGGGAAACAGGAAAGTGTACATAAGCCACTGACAGATGCAATGAAGGGGCCTCTGTGAGACAGGGAAGTGCATGCAGGCCACCAATAGACACAGTGGTTGGGGTCTCCAGAAGATAAGGAAGTATGTGCAGGCCACCAACAGATACGGTGGTGTGGGTGTCCAGGAGACAGGGTAGTATGCTTGGGCCACCGACAAAGTTGTGGGGGAGGCTCTGGGAGACAGGGAAGTATGTGCAGGCAGTATATGCAGTGTGGGGGGACTTCTAGGAAATAGGAAAATGCACTAGGACTAGAGACAGATGCAGTGGGGGGGTGAGCCTGTAGGTACCTCTGTGGGAGACAGGGGAGCCTATGGGCCTTGGATGGAAGCAGCAGTGAGGGAAAGACAGGGAGGTGTACAGGCCACAGGCACAGTTGTTTGAGCCTGCAGGTAGCACAGCAGAGAACCTGGTCAGGGAGTCAGGAGAACTGTGGTTGAGGAAGGTGGTTGAGGGGACCTGAGGGTCTAGTGGGCTACCTGAGAGTGTGGGAATCAGATGATTCCTAACCATGCCCCTCCATGCCTGCCTTCTGGAAATCTGTTAAGACCTATTTAACCTGAGCCTCACAGATCTTGTGTGATATTACCCTGGGAGCTGAAGCATGGTTAGGAGGCTGTCATCTTGACGAGAAGTATCATATTATCTTTTCTGAGGACATATTATTCATTAATCATTTGTTGGTTATGTAAGCAACGTTTTCTATTTGACTGTAGTAATAAAGGACTTCATTTTTATATTCTGCATTACTTTTTGTAAGTGTAAGGATGAGTGTTATGCATGTGTGTTTATGTGTGTGGGGGTACATGTATATCATTTCATTATTTTTAAAAATACTTTATTTATTTATTTTAGGAGAGAGATACAGAGAGGCAGATAGGGAGAGATGATAGAGATAGATAGATAGATAGATAGATAGATAGATAGATAGATAGATGATAGATGATAGATAGATATAGATAGATAAAGAATGGGTGTATAGGGCCTCTAGCCACTTCAAATGAACTCCAGATGCATGTCCCATATTGTGCATCTGGCTTTATATGGGTACCGGGGAATCGAACCTGTGCTCTTAGGCTTTGCATACAAGTACCTTAAGTGCTAAGCAATATCTCCAGCCCCCACTTCATTACTTTTAGACTTTTTTTTTTGTCTATTCCTCTTTCTATAACTTTTCATTGATTATCACTTCTTAGTTTCTTTTCTACTTCTTAACATTTGCTTCATTTCTTCCTGTCACTTAAAATCTCTCTGTGTGTGATTGTGTGTGTGTGTGTGAGAGAGAGAGAGAGAGAGAGAGAGAGAAGAGAGAGAGAGAGAGGGAGTGTATATGTGCCATGGCTCTTGTGTGGAGGTCAGAAAACTGCCTCTGGTGTTGATGCTCATCTTCTACCTTTTCTGTGGTTGGGTCTCTTGTTCCTCACTGTGTATGCTATACTAGCTGGCCACAAGCTTCCAAGAATTCTCCTGTCTCTGCTTCCCATCTCACTATAGAAGTGCTAGGATTGCAGGTGTGTGTGTACGTACATGCACATGTATCCATGTGTGTATGCATGTGAGTATGCCAGCCAAGGTCAATGTAATGTGTATTCCCCAGTTGCTCTCCACCTTATTTTTTGATATACTGTTTTTCACTCAACCTAGAGCTCACCAAATCACCTAGACTAGCTAGCCAATTAGTCTTGGAGATTCTCCTGTCTCTGACTTACTACCACTAGAATTACAGGCACATGCTGACATGGGTAAACTTGTGCTGCCACTTTTGTGTGGGTTCTGAGGATCTGAACTCTGATTGCAATGCTTGTATGACAAGTAGATAAACACTGTGCTATCTTTCTTCAAGTTTTGAAAAATGCATGTCACAAACATCTAGAAAAGACTGAGCAAAGAGAAATTATCAAAGTGGAACTTGTACTATCTGGATTTTATTTTTTCAGAATGTTAAGTTGTAACCTTGAGACAGCACAGTTAATTTTACTTTGCTTCCTTTATTAAGACAGTGATCTTATTTTGGATTTGCTAAGTAGGGATAAGGATGTCTGTAGCATGATTTGTTCACTGGAATTAGAACTTAATTCCAGACTTGTGCTTTGACCATTGAATAGGAAAATTCTGAAATAACTAAGTGTATGTTTAAAAAAATGCATTTGACAGAATTACACTTAGCTTCTCATCACAGATCAAATATTTGAATCAGATGCATGATGTTGTATCACCCTCACTCTGACATACTAAGGTGAAAAGATGCACACATATAAACCTTACCACTTCCTCTTGCCTTGTTTTGTAAGATTTCTAATTACTTAGATATTGCCGAATGAGCAAATGCTTAAAGACCATTAATTTTCTCCCTCTATTACTTTCTAATACTCTTCAGAAAAGCTTATAATTTTCTTGTCTAAATGTTTCAAGCATTAGAGATCACAGCTAAAGTTGGAATGATAACAAATAGCTGTGAAAATTATCCCAGTAACCAGAGATCATTTGCACTCACTATCATCCATCACAAGCAATTAGGTTTCAATAGCTAACAAATACCACTGACCTAAAACTAAAGCTGGTTGAGCCCCTTTAATTCTTTGCAATCAAGTCACAGCATGCAAAGGAGACAGTGCTAAGCTTTAATTTTAACTTATGTTGGTCTTAAAAGATACATTAACTCTGAAGTTAATAGCATTCTTAAATCACATGTATAAGCTATTCCAACTATAGCTAACTTATGGACTATCACAGTGTACATAGAAGCTCTTTGTTATTTTGCTATTTTCCAGCTTCTTGAGATGTTCTGCAACAGTTTTCAAAGTTCCTTCTTCTTCCCTGAATAGTGTAGTTAGATATGTGTATGTCTAATTTCTAACCATTCTGCTATCCTCTGGCAGGGCTTGAAAAAAATGGCTTTCAATGATGAAAATGCAGGTGTGCTTCTAGATATGGAATGTTATCAGCCTCACTGGGGCCAAGTGTCTTCCCAGATCCAGTCAGCTATTGCCAAAAGACAGAGTTATGCAATACTATCACTAGGGCAGCACTTTTGGTCCTATGTTTTCAAGGTCATTCCCTAAAAAGCAGGAAATAAGGAGAATGTGGTAGCACAACTTGTCCCCCACAGAGACTGTCTAATTGTCTTGTTCAGTTCTGATGTTGTAGATTTTAGGCAACAGCTTTGTTTATATTTCATTTTAGATTCATTTCTGTTTAATTTCCTATTTTTATTAATAACCCAAGAGAAATCATATATTAGCACTTACAAGTGGACCTAGGCTAGGGTTTAATGTGAAGGTGGAGTTACAGAGACAATAGTAAGTAAAAATAGTGGGTCAAATGATCCAGTTATAAAACACAAAGCATAGTAACAGGAGCATTATGGGGGAATAATAAGGTGAGTCTTACTGTATGGTATGATGAGGCCAAATTAGTTTTCTTTCCCCTTTGGCTTTAGATATTTTCATGCTTATAATAAATAGGGTACTTTACAGTATTCCAGGAAATTACAGCAATGGAGCTAAACTGTGAAAACAAACAACAACAGGAACAAAAATCAGACAAAAATTCATCTCCTTTGTAATCTTCAAATAAGTAACAAATACATCAAGCTTTTGTAGATTCTGTGCTTCAAACATTTCAACAGTAAAAATGCAGTGATATATCTGAATGTAAAAAAAGTAAACAGTTACTATATGAACCCCAAACTATGAATTTATCAATGCTGTTTTAGTAAATGTGATTTATATCACATAAAACACCAATATTGGCATAAAACACCTTTTTATCAACAACAAATTCTTGTAAGTAGTAAAAATGTCAATATATATTGAAAATTAACATTTTGGTGTTTTGGGCATTCAATTTGAAATTAGGTGATTCAAACAAAAATGGCATAGGACTTTTAAATATTATACCCATGTAATTGGTAATGATAATTCATTAACTATGATGAATCACTTTAACAATAGAAAAGGTAAATTTGGGGTGCAGAGATGCCTTAGTGGTTAAGGCATTTGCCTGCAAAGCCAAAGGACCCAGGTTTGAATCTCAAGTACCCATGTACGTCAGATTGCCAAAGGGCACATACATCTGGAGTTCACTTGCAGTGGCTAGAGGCCCTGGCATGCCCTTTCTCTTTCTGTCTCTCTTCTATCTCTTTCTCTGCTTGCAACTAAACAAATAAATAATTTTTCTAAAAACAAGTTTAATAACAAAGAAATGGTAAATTAATGAAATCAGAATAGAGATACAGATACAAAAATATTAAACAGCAATAAAAACTTGTTTCAGTTTCATAAGGACTAATAGCAAAGCATCTTGAAGAAATGATTTCAAACATTTCTGGTAATAATTTCTAAGAGTTTATTTTTCCAGCACTGAGATTAAACCCAGGCCTTCACATGCCAGGCAAGGATTTTGTATGCCATTTCTAAATCTTTTCTAACTGTAGATAGTAAATGATAATAAACATCTAATTATCACTTGAATGTACTTAGCATGGTATGATAATCTGGCATAATTCTATCAGTCATATAACTACTTTAAATTACCAATAAATGAGACACAGGAAGGCTACACAGTTTGCCCTTGACCATGTTACAAAAGGAAAAAATGTAAATATGAGTCAAGGCATGCCCTCTCTATAACCTAATCTTAAATTCATAAGATCAAGAGTACACATCTAGCTGATATAGCAACATGGAAAAAGGAGACTTTTTTCTTTTGTTCCTCATCAGAAACCAGTTTAAGTAACTGTCCATGATCAAAATATTATCCCATGATCTAAGTAAGCAGGTGAGATTACAGCACGCAGGTACAGCTGAGAAATACGAGATGAAGAGTGGAAAAGAGGGTAGATATATACTACCCAGTGTACTAGTCAGAGTTCTCTAAAGGAATAGAACCAACAATGCATTTATAATTATCACACAAGATTTTAGGTTGGCTTCCACAAGCATGGGCTGGAAAGTCCCACAGTAGTCAGCTTCAGTCTGTAGGCCCATGGAAAGCAATGGCATCTGAGTCTAAAAAGCTAATTAACATCAGAACAAAGGGACCAACGATACCAGCTTTATCTGAGGCTGAGGGCCTGAAAGCACTTTGGAAGCTAAGAAAGACAGTCTGATTACCTTGGGCATGGTTTCAGGTTAAATAATATGCACTGGCTCAAGAAGAATTCTGAGCAGGCACATGGGTACACTAGTTTTCTAGTCTTTGTTCTATACAAACCTCCGCTGATTAGAAGTGACCATTCACATTCAGAATACATGTTTTCCTCACAAACCCACAGGCCCTTCCCCTAAAAACATACTCACAGACATCCCCAGGAAAGTGCTATACTAATTTTCTGTTGTCTGCCAAACCAGTCAAACTGACAACTGAGTATAATCATGATACAAGGGGATAAAGAGAGAGAGAGAGAAAGGGAGAGATGGTGGGGGAAGGAGGAGAAAACATCATGGGCAGGCCTAGTTAATTGAAAATGAATTCTTTGGACAGATTCAGTTATGCAAGGGTAACACCCAATTGGTTTGTAGATTTGAAGGGTGGACACCAAAGAGCAACCTACCTAGAGACTTTGGTAGACTGTGAGCAGCAGGGAGTGCCATTATAGATCAGACATGAGTTCCATTCCTGCCAAGAGTTCCATTCATGCCAGGGTAAGACGGCATTGGTTTTCTCTAGTCCTCAGTTCCTAACTGAAACCATCTAAAAGAAGTGAGCTTCCCCCTACTTCTCCTTCAATACCATGTAATACCACAACTTCATTACATTCTCTCCCCCACTTAAATGTATATTTATACATATGTATGTATGTATGTATAATTTTATATATAGAAATGAAACAAAATTATGTTCAACTTAATGTTCAGGATATTTTCAAGACATACCTGCACTGCATTTTTATATGTACTGAATGATTATCTACAATAGCCAATAATATGAATCAACCTAACTGTCCATCAATGGTTTAGGGGATAAATAAAATGTAGAACATACACACACATAGTAGAACATTTTTCTGTCTTTAAAATAAGGAAACTTTTTTTGCACTTGCAACACAATGGATGAACCTGGAGAACATTATGTTAAGTGACATGAGCCAGACAAGAACAGACAAATGCCATATTATGTTAAATCACATGTGGAATCTAGAAAAGTTGAACTTAACAAAAGCAAAGGAAACAGTGGTAATTACTGAAAGAATTGGAGGGATGGTAGTCAATTATGCTGAGCATAATTTAATACAATTTACTATATTTTTGAGAAAATATTGAACCTATAAATAAATTATAAATGAAGTAATAAAGAAGGAGCAGACACTAAATACTTGATGTTGTATAGAATAAGTTAGATCCATAATTCAATTTAAAATTCCTAAATAAAAGATAATGACAGTCTGGAGAGATGGTTTGGCAGTTAAGGCATTTGCCTGCAAAACCAACAGACCCAGGTTTGATTTGCAGTACCCATGTAATCCAGATGCCCAAGGTGGCACATGTGCCTGGAGTTCACTTGCAGTGGCTGGATGCGCTGGCATTCCCATTATCTTTCTCTCCTGCTTTGTGTGCCTCTCTCAAATAAATAAATAAATATAAAATATTTTAAAAAATAAATATATAATGGCAAATAAAGACAGGAAGAAAGGGAGGGAGGATGGAAGGAAGGAAGGAAGGAAGGAAAGAAGGAAGGAAGGAAGGAAGGAAGGAAGGAAGGAAGGAAGGAAGGAAGGAAGGAGAGAAAGAAATGTAAGGAAACTATGAGGAAATAAAAGGTACAAATACTGTGTTTTAAAATTTGGGCAAAAAATGTGTTGGCACAGCAGCAATTTTTCCTAAAACTGCAATACAATGTTATTCTTTTTACGTTTTATAACATATTCAGTTTAAAGACCATTTTAGAACCTATGTAAAGAAAGCATGCTAAATGTACCCACAGAATTATCCAGGTGTGAAGTCTATCTCCAGTATTGTCTTAATCAATGTCATTTTCTGTAAATATTATGAATTATCCATTGACTCACATTCCCAACATCATACTAACTCAATCTCATTCAGCTTTGATGGAAACTAGAAACCCTGCCCAGATGCTCATCTGTGTTCACTCATGACTTAGATAACCAAGCATTGCAATGAGAAAATTAAGATAGAAAAAAATAACTCCTTGGAAAAAATATCAACGCAAATGTTTGGTGCAATTTCCCAGTAGGTATTGAAACCAGAGAAAGAGACTGAGTTTGGGAGGCGCATGATGCCTGCTAGAATTTCCAGGCTCTCATGTCCTGAGTAAGGAGTTGTACCAGAACACACAGCAAAGAAGATATTTCACTAGCAGAATGGCACTTCTGAAAAATGGGAGTGGGCTAGTGAGCTGGAAAAGACATACACACAAAACAGCATCAGGCCATGAGCCTCCAGGTGGTCCTTTACAGGTCATTTACACATCTCTTCTACTTGTATATCCCTGCATTATGTGCACATGCTTTACTGCTACATGGGCAGCACTGGGAAGTTTTCCAGGGACCTTTTATGACCTAAACTAGTCTTCTCCAAGCCTTTGTCCTCCCGACACAAAGTGCCAGACGTCACACATCTCTATGAGTCTCAACGTTCAAAGTGATTTGTTACAGTGCCCTAATCTTCATACTGGGAGAGCTATGTAAAAATTTTGATGAAGTTCTGCTGAGATAGCATTGCTAGGCTGGAACTAGGAAATCATGAAAAGTGGCCAACTAATTCATAA
The DNA here is from genome assembly GCA_036365145.1 of Orientallactaga sibirica. Classification (NCBI taxonomy): domain Eukaryota; kingdom Metazoa; phylum Chordata; class Mammalia; order Rodentia; family Dipodidae; genus Orientallactaga; species Orientallactaga sibirica. The sequence goes on from JAEOAD010000003.1 coordinate 73,817,215, forward strand.
TATTCTTTCCTTATTTTTCATATAGCAAGACAAGCCATCTGTCCCTCTCATTCAATCAAAAAGGAAAGGGTTTTGACTCTCCTGGACCTTTCAATCACTGCCAACAGCATTATCTCTGAGCATGTGAACTTTCCTAAGACCCCAATGGATGATTGGTGTATGATGTTCTCTGATGGTGCAAAATTTAGGAGAAATTAGCTCTCTGTGCAAGTCTGATCATTTCAAATCAATAACACACCTCTGGGCCTAACATAACAACTTGTGGCTCTAACCATCTTTCTGGCCCCTCTTCCATGAAATTCCCTGAGCCATGTTGGGTTCATTTTAGGTCTACTTCAGTGATTGGGCTCTTAGGAGCCTCTGCATCTCTGGATCTTGGGTTTGGTAGGAGTTGAGTATACTCAGTGTATTTCCATCACCCTCATGCTGATATCAGGTTCACTGAGAAAGCAGCACTCTTGCTCATTTCCCCACAGAGACATTGCCTCTTCCCCATAACTGATGGCTACCCCCACAATGCACGACCCACAATCCCCATGGGGATAACAGGCATCCCGAACAAGGAGGCTATCTTTGGAGGAGGGTCAGGGATGAGGATAAGGATGGTACCAACAAGTGTTGCTTACATACTGAATATGTCCGTAGCTGCTAAAAAATAAATATCATTAAAAATAACACACTTCTGCACAAAGCATGGTTATATAACCTTTAGTACAAACAATATCATGAGAGATGGAACTATAAAATGATCGCATTATACACTGTTATCTTATCAACATCTCTGAGCCTATCTAAAGACAGAACGAACCCCGAGCAGTACTTTTCAACATCTCTGAGCTCACATAACCCCCCCCATGTACCCCAAAGCAGTCCTTGCTGATGAGGTTTCCTATGCTGTTCTGTAGTGTGCGTGCTTTTACGTTCTCAAATATTTCATTTTCTAAAGAAATCTTTTGCTTACTGGCTTTTTGCGTCCCTCTATAAAGTCCTTTATTGACACTAATGGGAACCTGGATCAAAAGGGTCTGACATCCATAGTCCACTTCCCTGACAATACCATGGTTAGAAAAGAGCACAATCTGAAAGTCTAGTAAAATATGATGCCAGGACCACAAGCCATTGCAGGCATTATTAAACAGAATGAAATTCAAACACAATGAATGAAGACAGAAGGTTAGATAAAGACACACAGATACATCAGAATTGAAAGGGGTTTTATAGTCTAGCATCAAGTTTTCTAATTTTCATTATCATTATAGAAATAATTTATGAAATAAAATCATGAGCCACATTATGGAACATGTTCTTAGAAGTTTCTTTATTATTCTCTGTTCATCCTCTTCCATGTCTTTTGTATGAAAGAAGAGGTATTAACCCAATTGACAGATGGCTATGTCCTTGCTAAAGAGCAGTTCCTTTTTAAAAATATTTTATTTATTTTTTTTTTACTTCAGAGAGAGAAGAAGAGAGAGAGACAATATGAATGATCAGGTATGTCAGGGCCTCTAGCCACTGCAAACAGACTCTAGATGCATGTGCCACCTTGTGCATCTGGCTTTATGTGGGTACTGGGAAATCAAACCGGAGTCCTTAGCCTTTGCAGGCAAGTGCCTTAACCACTGAGCAATCTCTCCAGCCCCATAATGAGCAGTTCTTAATGATCATAAGTTCTTGACTGGCATTTCTACACTCTGTCTGATAATCTGCTACTAGATGACAGTCCATGCATCCAGTTTCTTTAAAAGGTAGGAGTATGTGTTTCTGTGAGTTTGTGTCTATGTGTGTGTACAGTGTATGTGCTATGACATGTGATATGATATGTGTGCAGGACATGTACATGTGTGTGCAAATGTGGATACCCTGTGCACATGCCTACAGAAGCTAGAGGAGATTGTGAGGTATGTTTCCCTTTTTGCTCATTTACCTGGTTCCATGAGCGAATCTCTGCTTCAATCCAGAGCTGCTGTTTGCACTGTTTCTTTGGTCAGTAAGTGCTAGTGAGTCTCTAACACACACACTGGGATCACAGAGCTACATGACTGCACCCAGCTGACTATATGTGTGCAGGGGAATTGAAGTTGGACAATCTTAGGCCCTCTTGCGTGTGCAGAAAGCACTCAACTGCTAGGCGTTCAAGCCAGCCCCTCGGCCAGCTTCTAGCCATTCAAAGCCTGATCCTTGCCCTGTTCCCTTGATTGAAGGTGGAAAGCCTGGATTTGGGCTTCACATAAAGAGTGAAGTTTCATGAGCCAGCCTGTGCTCCATGATCTGCATCAGGTTTTAGGGGAAGAAGCCTGCTGAAAATGAAGCTGTTTGCTTATGTTATGATCATTCTTTGATGGAGCAGATGGAGAGCAGTTTACATGATTTAGATCAAGGGCCATGTTTCCTGCAGGCCTGAGCCTGTAGATGCCTGACCCAGACAGCTGGAACTTTTCCATTAGGTCTGTTAGGCTTCTGACAGGTTTCTTTCAGGCTATAAGTGCTGACCTCTCTTTTCTTAGAGCCTTTACTTGTGAAAAATCGTAATTATAAATGCCTTCTCTGTCCCTTTGAGGTAGAGATCTTTTAAGACTTTCCGGTTTTATAACCCAGGAATGCCTTTCGCAGAGACCTCAGAAGCTTCTCTTTGAAATGTCAACATGAAAGAACAGAACACCCCTATCTCTGAGGCTCCATGGGAGAGAGGAAGCCTGATTTCTATGGATGCCAATTAGCAAACACAGATGGCCTAATCATAGAGAAAAGCATGTGCAAATTCAGGAATAACTCAATGTGCTCAACACATCCTATTGATCCATGTCCCCCTAATGGATTGCGGGAGGGGTGTAGTTGTCCTCCAGTATTTTTCCACCCACTCATCCCTGTGCCTGAAAGCCCTTTTCTGCCTTGGGTTTGTTTCAGTGAGCTGAGTTGTTTCTCCCTCCTATTGTAACAGCCCAAAATGAAGTCATCCTTTCCTGTTTTTGTGCATCACAGTTTTTGTCTGTAGATCATCTGCTCCCACTTTCTAATCCTTCCAGTCTCATATGCCCCTCTGGTGGTGAAGATGAAGTGGTTCAGATCAATTAACCTCCAGTTTATCCCTCGGTATAGCTGAATTGGCTGAACCATAGGAAGACAAATCAAAAAATCCCAAATTCTGCCCTTCCTCAAATGTAAAAGGAGAAATTTATCAGAATCTTCCTATGTTACTCCATCCCAGACCCCAGCCTCTGACCAGTTCTACTTCAGATTGTCACACTCAAACGCACTGCCAACTTTGCATTATAATAATTTTTTATGGACATTACATTCCTCCTGTCACTTCTTAGTAGGTCTCCACTGTAACATAATTTGGAAGTCTCCTCAGAAGGGACATTCTCATTCAAAATGCCAAAGCTGTCCATGGTGATGTGTGGAAGAATGTAGTAGGGATATAAGCTGAGGATAAAATCCTGCTAACCCTTTCCAGATGGGCAGAGACAACTGGTGAGCAGGCTGAGCAAGAGGCCTGTGCATGTCTGTTGATAGGAATCTATTCCTAAGAGGAAGCAGAAACTGTTACTGGTCATTAGGTCCTTACCAACTGCATCCTTTGTTTTACCTACATTCCAAAAGAAATAAGACCAGAAACGAGTACTGGAAAATGGATTTATTCATTTATAGTTTGGCTGAATCACGAGGAGAAAGAAGTATAATTTCCTCCCTACCATGCCTGTGAACAGGGCATAACAGAGTTCTCTGGCTTTTGGTTCATTCCTAGGGTAAAGTAAAAAGCATTTGTATCTCTTCTTTGGATGTCAGCTTTAAGCTCCACTCCTGCACGCCTGAGAAGCTATGTGAGCAAGAAAAGGTGATAGTCTGATGGCCCAGTGGAGTGGCACAAGTGTCTCTTTTTAAAATTTAGAATATCTCCTTGCCCATCCAGAGTTCAACATGGAATCACAGTTGTGACAGTAGGGGCATTGCTTGCAGAAAAGCAGAGAGAACAGCCTGACACCTACCCTCTGCCCGCTTCCCCCACTGATCCTAAGCAACAGAGAGAAGCTGTGAGCAGAATCTCAAGAGGAGACAAGACTCACAGAATCAGAGTGCAATTGTCTGCATGAAGAGTCTGACACAATGGTCACACACGCCCATCAAGCTAGAGTTCCTATTCTTACTGTCATAATGACATTTCAAAGGCTACAATAAACTCAATTATAGTGGTAATAAGCAGTGATTCCTCTCAGAGGCATGAAAAAAAATTTACAGTGATATTTGACTTAGTATGACATGACCTTTAATAAAGTCATAGTAGTAATATTTCTGTGTATAGCATGGAATAGTGGAGGTGGAAGAGAGGCAGGTAAAAACAGAAATTCAAATGTGGTTGTTGTATATGTGACTTACTTTCTCCTGGCTAGCATTTCTTAGTATGCGTTTGGGGAACAGATCTGTAAAAAAAAAAATGCTGGGCTATGATGCATGCTATATACAGTTTCTTTAGGGATATTCACAGTTTTATCTAAAGGAACTGCAAATCCACAGACTGTGATGTGATCTTTGTTCTGACATTCCTGGTTGGGTCTCCTTCTGTTGCCCATGACTGTGACTGGCAACTTACTTCTAATGAATAAAATATAGCAAAAGGAATCGAAAATCCCTTAATCTTTGTGTCACATTATGAAAAACATTACCTTACCAGCATACTCTCTATAAAATCTTCTCAGGAGATCTTTGGTATTATGCTTTCATTATATTACTACACGATATCTTGGTATCTCTTATTTCCAATTTGATTTGAATATTTTATTTTATTTATGTCGTATTGAGGATTTAACTCAGGTTCTGGCCCATTCTCGGCTCATACTCTACCACACAACCATACCCTCATCTTCTTTCAGGTTAATAAAATATTTATTTTATTTTCTACTGTATAGTTTAGAAAGTATTTGATCACAATGAGTATAAATAGCACCTTTAAATTACAATTGTCTATTTATATTTCTCTGCATTCTAATGGTATCTAATGAATGTCTTATGTGATCATGTTTGAAGAAATTAGGATATTTAACTTCACCAGTTTTCATCTCCTTCCTCCTGTAAGGTTTACATCTCCATAATGTTATGATGTTCAGTTTTCCACCTTAACCAAATATGTATTATTATGTACATAATTTATAACCATAAATTTTAATTATATAAATATAGACCATGAAATCCTCTGAACTTTTTGGAAGTTTACATCTTAGTTGTCATATTAAATTACATATTCACAATGATTTATAGGAAGGACCTATGAACAACATATTCTTGAATCACCATGAAAATTGATAGTTTCTTAGCTCCTTTGCATGAAAAGTACTGAATAGACAACTAGTATGGGCATATTCTATATAACTTACTCCACTTACCCCTAACAGCTATTTTACTAACAATTTAAAACTATTTTTCTTGCTTATAGATGACCTTCTCTCACTGTCTAGATATTTGACATATTTTTCCTTATTCTTAGGAATAAGTGATTTACTTAGATACTCCTGAATATTACTTGTCACTTTGAAATATTTTCTCAATATGATGAGTGCCACTGATCTGTAGTTTCAGATCTACATTCAGTTCAGAAATATGTTATTCTACTTAATCTTTGATTTTTTGCCAATCATATCTGTTCCTTTTTCATATTGTATAACCAGTATCTCAATAATGGACTTCAATTGTTTTCTACAATTTTCATTTTCATCTCTTCAATCACATTCTTTGGATGGTATAATATTCACAAATCTGTCCTACATTCAGGGATTTTTGCATTACTGCACCTCTTTCCTGCTTTTGGTGTACTTTTAAAATTGTCACAATAACTTTTCTTCTCATTTTTTCATGCTTGTTTCCCTTTTTCCACCTTGTTCTATGCCATCTTTTCTCCTAATTCAAAGAGTTAATGTGTTTTTTTAATTGGCCTTGGGAAGATGGAGTTATCTAATCTGTCTTCTGGTATTTGCTGAATAAAATCTTGGATGTATGCATTCTTTTTGTCATACACAGAGCATGCCATACTATGCTTGCTGAACTTAATGCTTCATTCCTAATGCATACTGAATGTGGAGACACATGTACTGCCTAATTTCACTAGTGCCGTGTGTAGATTCTCTTGTTAGAACTTGGCTAGAGCCAGGATCTTCATGTTTGCACTTCTTCTACCATTCAAATGTTAAGGTAGAGAGGGATCCTGAGGAGACTAGATCAACCATAAACAGGATGTTTTAACTCTGTATCCTCCATCCTAACCCCTTCACAAGGAAAGGTTATTTCTAAGGAGGAGCTGAAGCCTGTTGGCAGATGTAGCTGTCCATTCTCTGTTTTTTCATTGACATTGTTGCTTCTCAGCTTCCGTAATGATCCTTTGTTGAAACAATGGCCAAGCTCTGGGTCCACTACCAGGCCTTTAAGGGCAAAAGCTCTGAATTAGATTCCCACATTCTCCCCCACTGCCAATCAGCCCAACTTTGCAGAAGACATGTATGGTAAGTCATTTATTCGTTCTAAGCATGTGGGACATTGATTAGAGAAATGATCAGAATGAAATTGTTCATAATATGAATAAAGAAAACACAGGCAAATGGACAATGATCTTAATTTATACTGAAGAACCAAATGTATTCAGACTATTTGCATGAAGTACTGCTCCTCATTTTGACAGTTATAAAATTGGAAGGATATTCACTTTAAGGTGATCTGTTACAAACTAATATTTGAGCATAAATCTATACATGTTTGAACTATGAAAAAAAGCTAGCTTATGGGATTTACTTTTGTATGGTGTCTCATTTTAAACTTTAATTTTTTTCTTTAATTGCCAATATAAACTTATCACAGCTTTCACTCCTAAGGAATATTTTTTAAAACCTAATAAATATTTGGTTTGTACAGATGTAAATCCCATCCCAAATGTACTAAATTCATCTGACATTCTTAGAAAACAAGTAAGGAAACTTAGAAAACTTTGAGTTCAATAATGGTGTCATTTGGCACTTCTTCAATGCAACTCAAGACAGAAATCCTTATTTAACCTTAAGTCTGTCTGTACTATTTAAACTAGGTAAAGAACAGTGTGACAAATCTGTTAAATAATTTAATGTCCCTTTTATTCTTCTGCTCATAGACAGTCATTAAAGATAAAATCTACCACTTCATGATCTATTATTCAGCAAGAAAGCAATGCTAGATTTAACCATTTATTTAAAGAAGTTACCAGGTGGAATTTGCTTTTTAAATATCACTTATGAAAACAAATAGTCAATTTATTGAAGAATAAAAGCCAAATTGAAATGAAGTTCCTCTTTTCTTTCCAAATAACAAACCTAAAGGAATACCTTTATAATAACTATGCACATGCATTCAGTTCTTTATACATTAGCTACTGATTTATATAAATGAAATTTGTCCATTATCGAGGGAAATCTCTTTTTTAAGATTTTATTTATTTATCTATTAGAGAGAGAGAGAGAGAGAGAGAGAGAGAGGGAGAGAATGGATATGCCAGGGCCTCTAGCCACTGCATACGAACTCCCTATGCATGTGCCCCTATGTGCATCTGGCATACATGGGTTCTGGGTAATTGTACCTGAGTCCTGATGCTTCATAGGCAAGCACCTTAACTGTTAAGCTATCTCTCCAGCCTGGAAATCACTTTTTGAAGGAAAGGTAAATATATCATGTTTCTGACCTGACTGATAAATCTTTTTGAACACAATTTTCAACAATGACATCAGGATTAGTTTTCTACATTAGAACCTTCTCGGGTCTCTGCCATCACTCTTGGAATTTGGAAGACATTACCAAAAACCCAACTTGTGATATACAATTCAACAAAATATTTTCAAGGTGAATCTATGATAAAGTAATAAGTTATAAAGCAAACTTGAGAATTTGTACTATTTTGTTTCTGTCCAATTCTCTTGTCCTTCAAAGTATCCAATCAACAATTTATTACTGTGTGTGTGTGTGTGTGTGTGTGTGTGTGTGTGTGTGTCTGTGTCTGTGCGCATGCACACACATACCCATAGTAGGCATGTGGAGATCAGAGGACAACCTTGGGTGGCAGTCCTGTTCTTCTACTTTCTTTGAGACAGAGTATCTCTTGTTATTTGCTGGTAAGAAAGCTAAATTGTCCTGGTTCAACCACCCATTGCTTTAGGCTCTGTAGATATGCTGGAATCACAGACACATGTACCACTTTGCATATGGCTTTATGCTGTTCTTGATGAATCAAACTCGGGTCATCAGGTTTGTGGAACAAGCACCTTTATCTGCTGAGCATATGGAAAGCACTCTAGTCTCCCAAGAAAGGAAGACTAACTCAGCGTCTTTGAACTTCAAAGGTTACATGATGATATTAGGAACCAATAGTCACTTTTTTTTTTTTTCTGAGCATTAAGCTTCGATTCTCAAAGGAGAAAATGAAAGACTCAAGTCCACAGTACATGGGTTGACAAAGAGAGCTCTCTGAAAGTCATAGGAATCATTACTCATTACCAATCATGTGATTATCATTTTACTCTTGCTAAATAAACACTGTGAAATATGTAAAATAATCTAAACACTTCTGCTTACTATGTTCCCCCCCAAAAATGTTGACAGTTTCAGCCTGGAAAAAGCGACCATCTCCTTTACATGTGTTTTAAATTTCTGCTTATCCGTGATTTAACCTTCCCTAAGTTCTCTCCTTCTCCACTCTAAGTTTCAGTATATTTATCTTTACATTGTCTTTAGGTGGACACATTGTATGGCTATGCTTTTTCTCTGCAGATGCTCTGAATGTCATAGGTGAAGCACTGGAACAGAAAGGCAAACTAAACCTTTCCAAAATAGTCTCCCAAATTAGGCTTTGCTTCTTCTTTAAAATCAAGAATTTCAATTCATGATCTGCAGAGGGCATGAATTCAGTGGTTACAGATTTCACAGGCTAGACAATAAATGCTGCTGGTCAAGTGCTTCCTCTAGCAATCTGGAAAGCATGCATGGCTGCTGCTGGGCTCCAACCCATTGTTGCCATTGGAAACATAGAGCCTGTTCCACCAGATAGACTGGATTTCAAAGAGAAGGTGGAATAATGAAAGCCTTGGAAAAGCCACAAATATTTGAAAATCAATAGCCAGTCTACAAATTTGCAAAATACTACATAAGTGCTCAAAATACATATCATTTTAACATGAAAGATGATGGGAAAGAACCACCACATATTTTGCTGGATTTTAGTCATGATTCTGAAGTGACTAAATGAAGCAGCCAATGTCAAGTACATTGACACTCAGTGTTAGCAAAGTGAGAGAAGGACATCTGTCATTGAATGACCCTCTCCCTATGCCACTGCCACAGTTCTTACTAACATAGTAGATAACCAGGACTTTCCCAGTATCCTTTTCAGTAAAGTGAAACCCAATAATGGAGTGGTGGCCAATATAATTTTTTTTCTGCATATCTGTGTATCATGTGCATGCATATGTGTATATGTGTTCAAGTGTTTATAAGTACACATGTGTGCACATGTATCTGGAGTCCTGAGGTTGATGGCAAACACCTTCTTTTATTATCCTCCACTTTATTTAGAAAGGATCTTTGGGGCTGGAGAGATGGCTTAGCTGTTAAGGTACATGCCTGCAAAGCCTAAGGACCCCAGCTCGATTCTCCAGGTCCCAAGTAAACCATATGCACAGGGGGTGCACTCATCTGGAATTTGTTTGCAGTGGCTAGAGGCCCTGGCACGCCCATTCTTCCTCTCCCTCTCTCTGTCTCAAATAAATACATAAAAAATAAAAGAAAAAATAAAAGAAAAAAAAGCCTGGCATGGTGGCACATGCCTTTAATCCCAGCACTTGGGAGATAGAGGTAGGAGGATTGCCATGAGTTCAAGGCCACCCTGAGACTGGTGAATTCCAGGTCAGCTTGGACTAGAGTGAGACCCTACCTAAAAAAACCAAAAAATAAAAAATAAAAATAAATAATAAATAATAAAAAAAGAAAGGCTCTTTCAATCAAACTCAGTGCTCATCAATTTAGCTGATCTAACTGGCCAGCTATAGCGAGAAACCTCTGTCTTTCCCTCCTAAGTGCTGGGATTTCACGCAGACTGCTATGTGAGTCCAGCATTATGTGGATGCTAGGAATACATCAAGTTTTTATTTCAGTGTTTAAGGTGAAATATAATATTAAAAATATTAAATTTTGCTATTTTGATTATGACCCCTTACACATTTTACTTAATGATTTGAAAGCTTTAAAAGGAAGTTGCTCTGTAACTGTTCTTAATTGGACATGATCCAGGTGGAGGCTGAGGAATTGCTCCCGACTTTCATTCTCTCAATTTACATTATCCAAAAGGAAGAGATTAGACCTCTTCCGGAGTGGAGGTGGGTAGCTGAGCGGGAAATAACAGTTGAGAGGAGGTATAAAGCAAGTCTTGTCTTCGCACTTTTACCTGTGCACTCATCCTCAGAATAAATGGACCCAGCATCCAGGAGAGGAGATCAGGAGATTTCTGTAATCCCTGCAGGAAGTCCAAGAATTTTTAGAACCTAGCACTGTGCCCAGCTTCACATCCACTAAAAAGATAGAATTGCCACCAGGTGGTACTAAACCATGAGCAATAAATGGTCAGATTTGGATGGAGTTCCTTGGTTCACTTTGTGTGTTCATTAATCTTGAAAAAAAAAAATAAAAACTCCCTATTTTATGACTTAATAAACTGTTCTATTATAGGGATATAAAATATTTTTATATTTATATAGCTCATATTTTTATACTTCTGAAATGACTTACTACATTATCTAATTTCATGTAACAACTGTAAGAATGGAACATGGCTGGTATATTATTGTCCATTTAGATAATAAAATTGTGTCACACTATTAAAGGTGACATCCAACAGTAATTTTGATGATATTTCTAAAGAAATTAAAATAATGTTTAAACTGAGGTTTTCTTGATATTTTATTTTCTGTATTTATTGGAGAGACAAAGAGGAAGAGAGAGAGAGAGAGAGAGAGGAAAACATGGGCATTCCAAGGCCTCCAGCCACTGCAATTGAACTCGAGATGTATGTGCCACCTTGAGCATCTGGCTTACATGGGTCCTGGGGAAACAATCCTGGGTCCTTTGACTTTGTATGCAAGTCCCTTAACTGCTAAGCCATATTTTCAGCCCTAAATTGAGGTATTCTAATTTGTTTGCCTTAGACAAGTGGTTTCCATGGTAATGACTACAATATAATTTGTACATGTTACTCTCTTGCTGTGTAACATCCAATAGGCATGGTGCCAAAAACTGAGAGCAGTTGTTCCATATTTTTCTTTATACCACCTACAACAGTAGCTGCTTCAGATAGGCTATTGTATCCATGACAACACTATGTCATCAGGGTTGATGTGGTAGCCAGTGTTAAGATCATTTAGCTTTAAAGAGAGAGAAGACATATATTCAATTTACCTAGTTCATAATTGGAAAATATAAGCCTTAAAGGACCAATACACAGAACATAGTCTAGTTTTTAACTACATTACAATTTTCATTTTTAACTCACTTAAAAATTTTAATAGCCCATGGAAAACCATTAGTAAACTGTGATCTATGCTGCCATTTAAAAAAGTTATCAATAAATTCAAGGCTGTCATGCTATTGTCTTACTGACTTCTCACTAGTGCTCACTACCTGTTGTCTCTGAAAATGAAAAGCCCACTATTCAGCAATGGTTAGAAAAGGAACAGTTAGTTTAAAAGCTGTATCAGTGAAGGAAAGATTGTGCTGAACGTACAACAGATAACAAAAAGCCATGAAAATTTGACTCAGTGTATTTTTCTATAAATAGATACATTTGTTGTTGTGGAGACTGAAGACTGGGTTTATTGCAGGGCTCTAAGGAAGAGAGGCAGGCTAGTGTAGTGATAGAGGTTTGCACCTCAAGAATTAAAAATAGGGAAATGTTTTCACAATTCTGCATTCATTATTAAGTCTGATGCCCATGAGTCCATAAGGTTTCCAACCCTGAAATGTAATCTAATTTGTATCAAATACATGATGTGTACATTTGTAGGGAAACATGTCCTTATGAAAGGAGTGTTAAACACTGAGAAGTCTCTCATGGATAAAAGAAGTTTTGTGGACCATTAACATTCTCATATACCAGTTTAGTAACTTGGAAGTAAGCTGTAAAGTTTACTTAAATATTATCTTAACATAAGTGCTTTAATAAGCTGATACCAGTTAAAATATAGGAAAAGGGTCAGAGAAATGACTTAGCAGTTAAGGAGAATGCCTGTGAAGCCTAAGGTTTGATTCTCTAGGTCCCATGTAAGCCAGATGCTCATGGTGGCACATGCAGCTGGAGTTCGTTTGCAGTGACTAGAGCTCTGGCATGCCCATTCTCACCCTCTCTCTCCCTCACTCTGTCTCTAATAAGTAAATAAAAATGAGAATTAAAAAATAGGAGAAATAAAAATATTCAGTATATATTTTATCAATTCTAATGCAATTTTTCACCTTTTAGTATTACTGAAATAAAAATATATTATCTAATCAAATAACTTCCATAATTGTTCATCTTAAAACAAATGCTTTCTAGATTCAGAGAAATATGCTATTTGGATCCTCTCTTTACTGAATTGATTATTCTTCCCTAGTTATTTTTTCTGTGAAAGTGTACCCATCCCTTTATTCACAACCAGATTCTAGTCATTGGCTAGAAAGCGTCCTAGTTTTGTGTCCTTATTCGATAGAACAGTCCTCGTCCATCAGGGAGGACACTGGAAAGAAGTAGATGTCAATCCTAACACTAGTTCCTTATCCTAACAGGTCGAGGCTTAAACAACCCTCTGGTCCCAAAGGAAACATTCAGGTCAAGCAAAGAAAACAAACTCAGAGGACAAAGCCAGTGTTGCAGGGTATAAAAACTTCCAGGTGCAAAGTCTTAATCTGTCAGTAGCAGGTTTTACTGCAAAAAATTTCAAGGTGGCAGTTTTGAGATACCTAATCTATCTGTTTGTTCTCTGCTTCCAAATTTTCTTCTGTTGAATATAAAATAAATTGTGCCTACAAATATACAAAAACTAAATAAAATTGGCTCAACTAAGCTTTAAAATGAAAACATCACCTTGGCATTGCAAATTTTAATGAACAGTTTCCCTACTAATGTGATAAGAAACAGGATCACAATAGTTTCCACAAGAAGCAAAAACACCAGATAACTAGGTGCACCCAAAGTGGGTACAGTAAAATAAGTAGTCTGTGTCAGGAGCATATGCTCAGTATGTTCTCTAAAGCCCAGCTGCCGCCATTGTCCTTGTTCTAGTCTGCAGCTCTAAACACGACCGTTCACCCTGGTCACAAGTTGTCACTGATGGGAAAAGCAGTGCTTTTATTAGTGAAGAAAGACATCATCAAAATCATATCAACAGAAGTGCAGCACATGACTGCTCATAAGTACATCTGAGGATGAGAGAGTAAATATCTGGGTATACTAGTGTCATGAACACTATTGAAATTATTACACTGGTAAGGTAGTTATATGGGGCTGAGGAGCATTTTTGCTTAGGCTAGAGGACCTGAGAGGAACTGATTTTAATCCCTAGTACCCATGTAAAATAACAGGTATTGGCCATATTCATTAGTAACTCCAGTTATGTGGGGAATGGAAATTGGGGAATCACTGGGCTCACAGGTCAGAAAAATCTTACTTCAAAAATAATGGCAGCACTGGCATTACTGAGAGAGTCCATCTCAAGGAAGCCATGTGGAAAAGTGTTAAAGGAGAACACCCAATCCCCTCCTCTGGCCTCTGCATGTATGAGCATGGTACACATACATCTGTATATACATACGTGCATATACACACTAAACACACAAAAAGAAATAGTGAAATATGTATTGGATAGACAGTGTCTCTTATGATTAGCTCACATATATTTACTTTATATTTCACATTTGGATCATGAGCAATCAAAAATGAAATGCATAGCGATATTCTTTTGGAATTCCTATCTTGAAAATACGAGGTAAAAATAGGACACTCCCCTCCGCATAGGAACCAAGTGGTGCATCACTGACCATACAGTGATTATCAATACCCCTAGTGAGGAGAGCCTTAGTGGAATGAGGACAGGGGAGAGGGTCAAAAGAGGATTAATGGATTGCAGTATGTCAGTATGTTGATATATTAAAGTGCTCAATAAAAATTTTAAAAAGTACTCCTGAAAAGAAGAATATAGACACTAACCCTGAATGTCACTTACCTCCTATATATGCAAATATAGTAGGCAATAAAGGGTTCTGAGCTTATTAAAAAAGAACAAGTGGGGATTACCCACTCCAGACTCCACCTGTTCCTTTTTTTAAAGTTCTATATTGTTCTATAATAAAATCTTTTTTTAAACTTTTTATTATTTTTTTTTTGGAGAGAGACACAGAGAGAGAGAGACAGAGAGAGAGAGAGAGAGAGAGAGAGGAAGACAGAGATGGGCGTGTCAGTGCAGTGCGAACGAACTCCAGATGTGTGCGCCCCCTTGTGGTCAAGTGCGGCATTGTGCCCTTGCCTCACTTTGCATCTGGCTAAACGTGGGACCTGGAGATTGGAACCCTTGGAGATTGGAACCAGTGTTCTTAGGCTTAGGAGGCAGGCACCTTAACCCCTAAGCTATCTCTCCAGCCCAATAAAATCTTTATAAACAAAAAAGTGGATGGTATGTAAGAAACTAAAGACAGTCTTTTTAAATTCCAATGTAAAGAATGTGACATTATTTGAATAGTATGCATCCTACATTGTTCCAACACAAAAGCAGGACTTATTGCAGATGTTAACTCACATGTTCTTATTGTGGAGATATACATGGACTATAATTGTAATTCTTCTGTGGAAGAAAACATTGGATTTTTCATGGTATGTGGGAGAAAATTTGGTTATAAAAGTCATATCCGTGAATTACATTTCTCCGAGAGATAAATAGGCAAGCATATTTTTTAAAAAATACTGCATCCTATATTTCTGAATGTGATGTAAGCAAAATTCTTACCCAAACATAGCAATTTTATTTTCAAATTGCTTCCATAATGTTCATTTGTATAGAATATTACAGTTTGCCTGAATCAGCTTAGAAATTGTCTTCTTACTGTATATGTAAATTTGCAACTTATTTTAATTCCATGCTTGGATTTCAAATATGGCTGTTGTCATTATGTTTAGTCTGATCATAAAGTTTAGAGAATGCATCATAGTTTTAAAAACAAAGTCTCTTTTTTGAGATTGACTTAGGTTGTAGTTATTTTCTCATTGTTGGGGCCCCAACCTGGAGTAGTTTATGGGAGGAAAGGGTTTATTTCAGCTTACAGAAAAGAGGAAAAACTTTTTCATGGCAGAGAAATTATGGCATATGCAGGAAGCTGCCACATAACCTGGTTGGCAGTGGTCTCAGTAATGGTTTTGGAGCTGGGCTAATATACTTCAAGTCCCAACCCCAGTGACCCACCTCATCTAGCAAGGCTCCACCTCCCAAACTGCCACCATCTGGGCTTAACAACAAGCACATGAAGCTAGGGGGACACTTTACATTCAAACTACCACAACTTGAGATTCCTTTTATACCAATTATTAATCATTTTAACCCACTTTTCATTATAAAGCTAAGTGATTATATAAATTATACAGTTTAGTAAATGGTACAAGGACATGCAGAAAAAAAAAAATTGAGATGTTATACATTTACTGAAAGGAAGGCTGGGGAGCTTTTTAAAAATAAAGCAAGGTCAACTTGTTGCTCAATTTGACATTGAAATATGGTTGTTAGGGGATTCTGGGGAGCAGGGAAGTTCTTTCACTGGTCCGTTAGTCCCAACTTCTAGATCCTTGTCTATTCCAATAAAGAATTGAGGAAACAGAATTCATAAAGGTTAAATTATAATGCTTCTTTGATAAACTTGGTATCCAGGGAAAGACTGGAAAGAAGGAGGAGAATTCTAGGGAAATTGACAAAGTACCAGACTGAGCTTAAAGAAAGACACATGCACATACACACACAATGGAGGAAGAATGTTAGCCTTTTACCTTTACATTACAAAAAAAAAAAAAAAATCTAAGAAGTCAGTTATTAAGGGTTCCCTAAGCTTAGAAGACAGTAACTAAATGAAAAAGAGGTCCCCTATGCCCAACTCAGCCAGGCTGGGACGGGGAAAGGGTTTACCAGAGTGGGTACCTGGGAGTCTGACATCAGGAGGAGAATGATCAGCCCACACTAAGGAAGCCTTGCCCACCTGATAAGCATCTCACTGGGGTGGGCTTTACCATCAGGCTCTGATGAATCTGGGAAAAGCTGATTGGTTTGGACTCAAGGTGCTGACGTAGAGGAGAGGCCACCTAGGTAGTGGCTAGATTGGAGAAGCAGCAGGGTGCTCTGTTGCCATGGTGGATGAGATGAGATGGGGGACTCCAGTTCTGCCACAGCAGGCAAGGTGACATCTTTTGCTTCCCTTTTTGTGCCCTACCCAGTTAACTACCTATGAAAAATAGTTACCTTGCTCCTATTTCTCCCTCATGGCTCCAGAATGGTTTCACTGAGGGGTAACCTGATGGTATGGGAATGGCAAGTCCTCCTATCAGCGTAGGGCACCCATGATGAGGAGTCGTGTTCAGCTATGGCATCCCCATTATTGGGACCAAGAGTAGCAATATTTGTATTTAATAGTTATTTTATGCTACATATGTGACCTAACACTCAAATGCTTACAAACACTCTGATGAGCAAGTGGAATGGTTTTGGAACTTCATAGGAATGGAAAGACGTAACATTCCTCCCTGCTTCCAGAAGGGTGGGCTGAAGGCTATAAACTTAGAAACAAAACTGATCTCATAAATTTCTTGTCTTCTTGCTATGAAAATATAGGCAATAAATCAAGATTTAATTTTATACTAATAGTCTTTTTCCTCACAGATGGCACCTTTAGTTCATTTTTATTGCCCAATTAGAAGAGATGTTGGCTTGACAGTCACAAAAATACAGACCTGCATGACAAGGGAAAATGATCACCAACAAAACTGGAAACATGCTAGGAGTCTTGCTACGGACACTGAGCAAGTTGGTAAAATAAATGTTTTAGGACATAAACTAGTAAGCATAAGCATTACATAATAACAAACATGAATGACATAGTCCACGAGGCAAACAAAACTACAATTTGTGGTCCATTTTGTGAGGAAAATTCTAAATGAATATCATAATATTGTTCATTTCACTGGCTAAAAATTATTGCATCCATGTGCTTTGGTCTACCCTAAATATAACATTATTGTGATGTTTTGAGTGAAAGTGTCTGTAAAAAGTGCTGATCACAGCCCCAGACTATTAACGAACACTCAACAAAGAGCATTTAAAGTTAATAATGCAAGGGCTGGAAAGATGGCTTAGAGGTTAAGGCACTTGGAAGCCCAAGGATCCAGGTTCAGTTCTCCAGGTCCCATGTAAGCCAGATGCACATGGTGGCACATGGTGGCTAGAGGCCCTGGCATGCCCATTCTCACCCTCTCTCTTTCTCTCTGTCTCTAATGAATAAATAAGTAAATATAAATCAGGAAAATTAAAAATTAATAATGCATTAATAAATTATAATCACTTTAAATATTTGTATTTATTTATTTGCAAGCAGGCAGAGAGAGAGAGAAGAGAGACAAGACAGAGAGAAAGGGTGTGCCAAGGCCACTAGTGGCTGCAAACAAACTCCACATGCACACACCAATTTGTCCGTCTAGCTTTTCATGGGTAGTGGAGAATTAAACCTGGGTCCTTAGGCTTTATAGGCAAGTGCCTTAACCACTGATCCATCTCTCCAACCCTGTAATAAATTTTAACAGATATGTTACCCTGCTTCTTGTGTCAAAACTGGTTTCTCTTCTTTTTCTCTTCATTTATTTTTAATAAATCTTATGTGTAGAATTTACATATGATAAAATGTGCATATCTTAAGTGGCCAGTTTAATGAGCTTTGACAAATGTATACATAACTACTACCATAGTCAAAATGCAAAACATTTCTACCACCAATCCAACTATTCCACATAAATCCACAAGTTTCATTTTGTTACATCATTCTAAAGTTGTAAAATTCAAAAACATTGAAACTGAATCATATATACATTTTGCTGTGCCTAACTTATTCCCCTTTGGACATTATTGATGCATTCATGGTGTGTGAACTGGGGATCTGTTCATTTTTATATCTGCAGCCATTCAATGTATGGACAGGCATTCCTGTCTGTTTACCCACTCACATCCTGATTATGTTCACCTCATCTGCTCTTCAAGAATGTAAGGAAGCTCATACAACACTGAAAAATCTGTAGATACACTTTTACTTCTCAGGTAGACCGCTAAGAATAAGAATACTGAATCTCAGGATAAACATTTTTTTTTTTTTTTTTTTTTTTTTGGAGAGAGACAGAAAAAGAGGGAGAGGAAGACAGATAGAGAATGGGCACGCCAGCAGCCTCTTAGCTGCTGCGAACAAAATCCAGATGTGTGCTCCCCCTTGTGGTCAAGTGCAGCATTGCGCCCTTGCATCACTTTGCATCTGGCTAAACGTGGGACCTGGAGATTAGAACCACTGTAGATGGGAGCCAGCATTCTTAGGCTTAGGAGGCAGGCGCCTTAACTGCTAAGCCATCTTTCCAGCCCAAGGATAAACATATTTTTAATTTTATGAAGAACAGCAATGTTTTTAATCACCATCAGCACTACCCATGAGAATGCCACTTTTTTGTAGACTGTCAGAAGTTTGTACTGTTCATTTTCCCCAGTCTCATTGTTCTCTACACTATGATTCTGCCTTCATGGGTGTGTCCTTGACTTCTCTTTGTCCTGCTATTGTGAGCTTGGACTTTAAGCTACAGGTGTTCATGGTATTTTCTTTTTCAGTACTATAACTTCTTTTCTGTAGTTCAAAAGGCTAATAGTGTTCATTATATCATAAATTGACTTCGGTAAGGATTTGGGTACAATAGCTTCCAAAACATTTTGAATGTCAATTCAGCTTCCCTCTTCATACATGGGCCACTGTGTGTGTGAGTGTGTGTGTTTTGTGTGTGTGTGTATGTATGTTATGAATGCATGTGTGTACGCATGTTCTTATGTGTGTGGATACTTTTTTGCACAGGTGTACATGCCCAGGTGTGTGCATGCAAGTGGAGGGCAGAGGTCAACATTGGCTGTTTTCCTTAATTGCTCTCTGATTTACTGATTTATTTGCTGTGTGCCAAGACTTCTTGCCATTGCAAACAGAATATCAGTCACTGCCACTTTTGGGGTCTGGCTTAATGTGTGTGGCTGGGGAATTGAACCCATGCCAGCTGGCTTTATAAGCACAACCATACAGCCATACCCAGTCCCATTCACCTTATTTTTTGAGACAGGGTGGGTTTCTCACTGAACCTGGCGTTCACAGATTTGTGTATGCTACCTAGCCAGTGAGCCCAAGGCACTCTTGTGTCTCTGAATTCCCAGAGCTGAGATTATAGGTGTGTGCTATCACATCTGGCTTATGAAGTACTGTGAGTTAAACCTAGGGTTACATGCATGCTAGGCAAGTGCCCTACCAACAGAGCTACAAGCCCTGCCCCCCAAATTTGTACCTTGACTAAAAGGTCATTCAGAATTTGTCTTCATCTCCTTCCATTCTTCTTACCTCCAGCTAGCTTCCTCCTTTTCATTGTTTCTCAAATGTTCAAGCACACTATTGCCAAAGTGCCCCTGCACATGCTGCCTGGAGTATTCTTCCCTGGCTAAAGCGCTCAGCTTATTAGCGTTCCATTTAAATACTACCTTCTCAAAGGAGCACCTCCAGACTCTGCTGGATAAGCTCCCTGGCAGTAATTCTGTCCCCCACGTCTGGCACTCCCTACATCATTTGCTTGACTTCACTTTACACCACCTGATTTGGAACATGTTTATTTGCTTATGATCTACCTCCCAACAGAAGGTCCACATGGATAGCTGTTCCATCATATAGCTGCATGGCTCTGTCTTCAGCATCTTGAACTGTGTCTGTTACAATTTATGTGCTCAAAGTCAGATAGAGAACAAGGACCATTCAAGGACAGTACTTGCTCCTAAGAAAACAATGTTAAGTTGCATCCTATGTATATAAAGACTTTCCCATGTCCTCCAGCTGTTCTCCCCATTGCCCTCGTGATGCTATACTGAATATTCACATCTTCAGATTATAAAACTTGCTGCATTTTTATGTCTGTCTTTCCTCCTAAAGAAAGGTTATCTTAGCCAGGCATGGTGGTGCATGCCTTTAATCTCAGCACTATGGAAACAGAGGTAGGAAGATTACTATGAGTTTGCTGCCAGCCTGCCTAAGACTACAATGTGAGTTCCAGGTCAGCCTGGGCTAGAGTGAGAGTCTAAATGGGTAACAACACATGATGTATCCATAGAAAATATGCTTTTAGTTGTAGTAACAATAAAACATAAACAAATAAATAACCAAAAATAAAAAATAAAAAGAGGAAAAAAGGTTATCTTTTAGTATGCCCAGAGTTTAGCAGAGGAACACTAAAGACACTGCAGTAAATGCTAGTTTAATGCATACTCGGTAATGATTAATAGTTCTAATATATTCTATAATATTCTTGAAATATTTTAATGATAAAGCAATTAGCATTAGTATAATATTTAAAGACTCTCATAAAATAATCACACAGACATTCAATGTATAAGCTGAAAATTGTGTATATAGAACTGCTATTGTAAAATGATGTTGTGCTATATTTAGGTCTTGCTCATGATCCAAATATCAGCTAGACACAAGCTATGCCAAAGAAATTGTAAAGATCACCTAGTAAGAAGAGCTGGAAATATGTAGCTCCTTTATCCTTGAGACTGAAAGATATATTCGCATGTTCGTATATTCACATACTATATTCATATTCCAAAGTGTAAGCAACTAATAACCTAAGCATTATGGTACTAACAGATTTCAAAGTGAAATGACACTCATTTATGGTAGTTTCTTTCTCTCTTTATTGTCTCTGTCATTGTGTTTCAGTCTGTCTCTCCATATATAGATTTGTTTATACACTAATTTATTATAGTTTAATGGAGGATAAAATTATAAGGCCTTTAATGACTCAATATTCTGACTGGATGTAAAAATATAGGCTTTCCAACTCTTTGGGTATGAGAAGGGTGACTGGATCTAACTCTGGTCTCCTCTAGGCTCCTTAATCCTCCATCAAATTAATCCATATTAATAACACAGAAAATAGTATAAAAGCAGTCAGAATTTATCACAGAGTAATCTGAGACTCTCTCAAGGGTGAGAGTAAGCAATAACCAAAGAGACCACTCTTATACAACTTTCCCCAGGGGCATTTTCTTGCACAAATGATTGACAGGTCAGTTTGGATTAACCCCTAGAGGGATGTATTATATCTTTGATTTTTACCAGGTAACCTTCTGCTGATAGAAACCTTAAGATCTTTGGGGGAGTTAAGATGGTCATTCATGTGTCCACTCCATGCAGAGATAGGAGTCAGATCCGATTATGCTGATTAATAAATAGAGTCCTTCAGTTTTAGTTTGGTTTTATAAGATGATGCTTATGGAGGGGGTCTCTGATGACCTCCAAGTCTGCTAATGTCTAACTAGTTACATATGAATATATTGACCTGTTGAAAATGTGACATTTTGAAGAACTTCACACTGATTTCCATAGTTCACATACCAGTTTACATTCCCACTAACATGTGTACAAGGGTTCCCTTTTCCTCACATCCTCACCAGCATTTTGGATATATATTTTGGTTTTACAAGGTAGTGTCTCACAGTTGCCCAAGCTGACCTGGTATTCTCTATATAATCTCAGGGTGCCCTCAGACTCATCTGATCCTCCTTCCTCTACCTCCCAAATGCTGGGATTAAAGGTATGTGCCACAGTTATATATTTCTTAATATATAATGGCTATTTGTACTGGGCTGAGGTGGAATCTAAAACTAGTTTAAATATAGGTCTCCCTGATGGAAGTGATGTTGAACAGTTAGAATGTTTATTGGATATTTGTATTTCTTCTTTTAAGAATCTCTGTTCAATTCCATTGCCTGTATTTTGATCAGGTTACTTGATGTCTTGGGTTTAGTCTTTTTTGAGTTCTCTGTGTGTTCTAGATACTACTTTCTTTTATGACAGATGTGTCACAGGAAAAGGTATCTTCCCATTCTTTATGCTGCTTCTTTGCTAGATTGACATTTCCTCTGTGTACAGATTCTACTTGTGAGTTGTTGGCCTCATTTCCTGAGCAACAGGGGTCCAATTAAGAAAGTCTTCACCTACACTGCATATCCCTTGTGGCTTACTCCCAACTTTTTTCCTCTAGAAGTTACAGAATTTTAAGTCTTACATTGAGAAACTTGATCCACTTGGAGTTGATTTTGTTTTGTTCAGGGTGAAAGATAATGATCTAGTTTCAAAAAAAGATAATGATCTAGTTTCAAAAAAGAACTAGCATATAACTCAGCTATACCAATATGGAATATGGCCATATACCATAATAGCCTTAATCTCAAATTTAAAATGGAAGGTAGCATTTTCATTATTTTTTTCATATTAACTGATAATTGAAAATTTAGTATAAATTTATCATTAAAATTAGACTCTATCTCAAAGGAAGTAGGGGGTATTATTGAGGAAGACACATGAAGTTGTCCTCTGGCCTTGACATGTATGCACATATACATGCCCATGGACCTGTACACACATGTGCACCCACACACATAAAATGCACAAAAATGGTTAAAAATAAGAAAAATTGTATCTTTTTTCTTTCAATTTTATGTTGACAATGAAGCCACTATTCTAGTGCCTTAACTGGTTGTAGGTTATTGTGGATGTTTACACCTTAAAAGTTCTAGTAGAAAATGAATATTTTGTCACCAAGAAAAGAAGGAATTTAATTATCACCTGTGGATAGGGCTAGTAAAATGATTCATTATAACAGAGACACCCAAGAAGAAAAATTACAGATATGTTTGTGCCTCCCAAGTATTACTCCTATGAGCAATATGGCAAATGTAATGCCCTAGGATTTTAGTATGTCCATTTATGCATAGTCTTCTATTTATTAGTAAGTTTCTGAAAGAGATTCAAATTTAAAATTGACACTAAATGCAGGTGCAGATCATCATTATTGAACATACAAGTGCTATAAATAAAATCAAACTTATTCATTAGAAGTTCTTACCATTTGTATTTATTTTCCTGAAAGTTCTCACCATTTGTATTTATCTTCCTGAAATCAAACCCTGTGGTAGATATTTAGGATTTTAAATTGACTATAGAGTAACTCATGTACCTACAACTTCCTTGCTCCCCACCTTTAAAATACACAAATACACAAATAAATCTGTCTTCTGGGATTTTTTCGGCTTTCTATACCCTGACTTTTTGACAAATAATGGGCATAAAGTTATTTTTCTAAGAAGAGCTTTTTAAATTATTTTCATAGTTGTAGTAATCACTTGAGTACACATTTCTACAAGCATCTATCTGATGCATTGCCACCCTTCTTCTTTTGTATATTTCTTCTGCATGTATGTTCTCTTATGATTGTATCTTATTCTTGATACAACAGGTAAGGTCAACCATATCACATAACTTCTCAGAGAAGATAGGTGAATTTCAGAAACATGGAACATCTCCCTGCACAGGTGATGGAATTTCACTGCCAAATACTTGTTGAAGTAGGTTCTATCCTGAAATGCTTCACCTGATGTCAGACAACTATGAAGAATGATGCTTCATAGTTCATGGATAGAGTAATTCTAGAGAAGTAGCTTATTGCATAATTTCTCTTTTATATCTTTTGACAGGACAAAGTGTTACAGGATAGAAATTCAAAGCCAAAATTATATATTGGCATAGGTACATGAAATAAAGGGAACTGGATATAGTCTTCTATTCAATAAACAAAAGGAAGGAGAAAGATGAGAAAATGTAAGAAGCAATGTTTTCCAAGACAATGAGTTTGAAGAATGGGAAGCAAATGAGTCAAGGCTACTCAGCTGACCGTCTGGAGGTTGCAGTCAATGACCCAGGAGAGGGAGCTCATCCTGACTCGGGAGGAAATGGAATCAGTACACAAGGGGGCTAAGCTCCCAAACACAGAGTTTTGCAGACAGAAAACTCTGATGATCTGAAGAAGTCCTTTTTAATATTCAGCAGAGTGCTAGCTGACTCAATCATTAATATAGATATTGTCCAAGATGGAAAATCTTAGGAGATTCACATGAAAAGGAGCCATCTAATAGATTAGAAACACCAGGGCCCAGTGCTCACAGAGCCAGGAAGAAATACTTGTTCCCCCCAATACAAAAGAAAAGAAACTCTTTTCAAGTAAGTTAACTGTTCATTAAAATAAAACTCTTAGAATAGTTATTACAATATAAACATTTCCATTATTGAACAAGGTAAAACTCATCATGTCTGGCATCCTACCAAAGATCTCTGGTCATATAAAAAGCAGAATAAGGGCTAAAGAGATTGCTTAGCTGTTAAGGCACCTGCCCACCAAACCTAAGAATGCCCGTTTGATTCTCTAGGTGCCACATTTAGCCAGACACAAAGTGACACAAGGGTGCAATGCCACATGTGACCACAAGGCGGCGCACACATCTGTAGGTCATTCACAGCCCCTAGAGGCTGCTGAGGCCCATTCTCTGTCTCTCTCTGACTCTCAAAAAAAAAAAAAAAAAAAAGTAGAATAATATTCATAGTAAGAAATATAATCTTAGAATTTATCATGAATTTATAAAGCTATTAGAATTGGCAAATAGCAATTTTAAAATATTCAAAAAACCTGTAATCCATATGTTAAAATGTTAAGTAAAGACACTGAGAGCATTAAAAGAACTAAGTTCACAGTAATTAAAACTATAATCTATGAGTAAGCAATATATTGGTTGGTAGCAATAAAAGGTTATATACTACAGAAAACATAAATGTGTTTGGCGATAGAAATAGAAACTATCAAAAATAAAACATAGGATTTTTGTTTTGTTTTGTTTTTTTGTTTTTCAAGGTAGGTCTCACTCTAGCCGAGGCTGACCTGGAATTTACTATGTAGTCTCAGGGTGACCTCAAACTCATGGCGATTCTCCTACTTCTGCCTCCCAAGTGGTGGGATTAAAGGCATATACCACTATACCCAGAAGAAAAGTAATTTTAAAAGAATATTTGTGAGCTGTAGGGGAGCTGAACTTAGCCTGGTATATGTGTAATTGGAGTTCAGAAGCAGAGGAAAGGGGAAGGTATAAAAAAATTAAGGAAAAGTGGCTTCCAAAAGTCTAAACTTCATGAAAACTATAAACCAACATGAAGTCACAAAGACTTCATCAGCTGCTAAGTAAGCCTGCCATGAGAAATATCTAAGAACATAAGAACAAAGTCTTAAAATGTTATAGGAAGATTTAAGAAAAAAACTGTCAGCATAGAATCACTGGGACTTAAATTCTAATGAACTCTTATATTTTATAGACAAAAAGCAAAACAAAAATCTCTTTGGCCCCTGGTACATCCTTTGACTTCCTCACATGTTCTAGCTCATCTACTGAAAACTGGAGGTTTCTCCCCTCTAGCAGACAGCTTCAGGTTCGCTGAGATGTACTTCCAGACCAGGCTGAGATGTACTTCCAGACCAGGCACAGTTATGGAGGAAAGGATATTTATTGAAGTTTACAGATCCAGAGAAAGTTCCATAATGGTAGAAGAAGCTGGGCTGCTTTCACAGGTCAAAGCAGAGAGAGAGAGAGAGAGAGAGAGAGAGAGAGAGAGAGGCTGAAAGCCAAAAGCCACACACACTTCAGGAACTCTAGGCAGAGAGCTAGGCACTTTGCATACCTTTAGATTGGAATCTCAAATCCGCCACTACACCTGAGGGCTGGACCCTAAGTTCTACCTTCTCCAGCCAGGTGGCTACAGGTGCAAACTACAAACTAATAAAACACTTAATATATTGGGGGCCATCTACACAAACTACCACATCCCCTGACAAGCTAGTAATTCTACTACATTCTGGATTTTACCTCTTTACCTCTCAAAAGACTTCCTGTCATCTCTTAGTCCTTTTCTGACTGATATCATTATTTTTATGTCTTGGACATGAAATATGTTCTTAATATTTCTCATCTTTCCAAGTCCTTCTAGCTATGGATTCATATATATGTTGCACAGCCCTTACTGTTAAACTGAAAACTTATGCCTATACTCTCTTCTTGCTAAACTAACCATTGTCCCTGATCAACTCAGTTACAGAATACATTCAATTGACTTTCCTCTCCACGCACCAATGCTTTGTTTCACATCACATCACATTCTGTCCTCGCATTATTTTCCTCCTGATAAACCTATATGGTAGGTATCACCTGATTCCTTTGCTAACTGCCAGGGGCTGCTCAAAAGTCTTTCTCTTTCTTGCTCTTTTGATGGTATTATTTCAAGACATTATGTCTCTACATACTTACTCCTTTAAAAAAATAAAGGATTTTTGTAATATTTACAAAATTCCTTCTCACCACCCTCTTTATCCCCTCTCCTTTATCCCCTTCAACTAACCCCCCTCTCCTTTCCTAATATTCCCTTTTCTATTCCATGCATTTTTTAACTTCTTGCATCCCCCACAACAACCTGTTGATTGGTCCAATATTATACACGTTTTATGCAAGTAATGGCCAGTGCTATGAGATCCTGAAAACAACAACCACTTGTATCTTGTAGATAGCATTCTAATGCCCTCCTCCCCATCCTTTAGAACTCACATTATAACCCCTGAGCCTCTGGAAGATGTGATAGAGGTGTCCCATTTAGTGCTGAACACTTGACTGTCACCAGCAGAAAGTATGACTCTTTTTGAGTTCCCACAGAAGTCACTGCCATCTGAAAGGAGCAGTTTTTCTAAGCAAGAAAGACAGCAGCACTAACACATGGCCATAAACATAAATATTTAGATGACAATTTACAATACATCCACATAGCCAAGCAACAGCAGTAGCTTCCCCCTAGGGCTTATGGCCGTCCCATAAATTGGCTTGTAACTACATTGTCCGTGTCAAGCATGAATTCCCTCCCTTGGAGCAGGCCTCAAATCCAACCTGAGGAGTGTTTGTTACACCCTTAACAGACATGTTACTGTTGTACTGTTTAACTCGTCTTGTGTGAATGGTCAGATGAATAGATTCACTTCTTGCAATGCACATAAACTTGGGATTGCTGCCTTCTCAACCCTCAGTACCTTTTAAAGCCAATTTAATCCAGATTGCATCCTCATATACTCAGAACTGTTCTCAATACAGTTCCAAATATGATTTTACCATGTTACCTATTCAAGTAGGCAGCCCTTGGCCTTATTGAACATCTTGACAGCTTTCACTATTTTCTTCAAAGCAACCACTTTTGGTATACTTTACAAAGGGATTTGCTAATTCTAACTCTGCTCCTATATATGTGGGTTACTTGGAACAAACTACTTAACATCTCTGAGATTTGATTTCCTCATTTGTGAAGATGATCTAAAATCCTCCACTTTATTCAATAGAGTTTACAGAAAAAATCATTTACATTTATTTCTACATTTGTAAACCCAGTTCAGCAGTCATTTTAGTACTACATGAGCTGTGTGGATCTGAAGCTCAGAAAAAAAGACTATAAATGTAAGCTCATTTCTATGATTGTTGTTAGTTTCTTTTTAGAAAAATTTTTATTTATTTACTTATTAGAGACAGAGAAAGGAGAGAGAGAGAGAGAGAGAATTGGCATGCCAGGGCCTCTAGCCACTGCAAACAAACTCCAGAAGCATGTACCACCATGTAATGGGGAATTGAGCCTCAACCTGGGGTCTTTAGGCTTCACAGGCAAGCACTTAACAGCTAAACCATCTCTCCAGGCCCAGGTTGTCATTAGTTTCTTTATATACAAATGATTCAGTTTCTGACCAGACCAGTGCTCTTCACAATATAGACATCAGAGTTAATATGAGTAAGGCAAGACTACCTTCCCAAAAAAAAAATAATAATAATCCTTTGATAAGGGATATTTAACAAAGAAGAAAAAGGCCATAAATGATAGAAACTACTCTTAGCATTATGGTCAAATTTTTGAACCTTGGGAATCAACCATAAGATTAGCTAATAGGAAGCTTCCTTTTCCTACTCAATATAAAACAATCGTATTTGTAAATAAATAGCAATCTCAATTGGTTCTGAATGTTCATCTTCCAATTACATTAAGCACAAAGTTAAGTACAGAACTGTCCTCCTCATTCCACCTGAATATTGATGTAATTATATAATTCTTACATAATTAATAAGAAAGCAATTTGTATGAATATAGTGTTGTTTTTATGATTGAAAAGCAGCATTGAAGGAAATACATGTTATCAGTGTTACTTGGGAAGGAAAGTCAGATTTTGCCCAAATAACAAGATGTGTAATTAATTCATATTAGGGTAAAACTGTGCTTTCATGATGTACGAGTGTCAGTAGAAATATTACAAAGCTGGTAGCACAAATAACATTTCCACTCAAAGACCAAGTGAGATCCTGCCCAAAAGAAATTCTTTAGCGAAGATTCTCCTGTGTTGTTTTGTTATATTTCATAGAATGCTTCCCCAAAGCTAGAAGTGACTCACAAAATGTACAATCAAAGATTCTGAAAAGAAAAAAGACTATGAAAATAATTTAGGTTACACTACTAGTCAAAAACTTGAGCTAAATCGTCTGTTTTCTCAGTGATATGCATAGAAATCAAAAGGTCAATCATGAGTTATTGCAACGCATTTACCACCTGTAATGTGCCCGGTGAGTTGTTATAACACACAGATGGGTATTACTGTGAATGGAACTCACATCCCATTTAATTATATGCAGGTGCTACAGAACCACCGAAGTATATTTTTAGAAGCCATTATCCTTGTGAGTTTAGGACTTCATTTACAATCCAGATGGCAAGAAAATTAAAGATACTTTATTACCTTTCAAAACTTCACTTGGCTTTTAAAATGGCTTCCTCTATTATAACACATTAGTCTGACCAGTACATACACTTCTAAGACTAGAAAAGGTTCATTAAAAATGGTATCATGGGCTGGAGAGATGGCTTAGTGGTTAAGGTGCCTGCCTCCTAAGCCTAAGAACCCCGGTTCCAATCTCCAGGTCACACGTTTAGCCAGATGCAAAGTGATGCAAGGGTGCAATGCCGCACTTGACCACAAGGGAGTGCACACATCTGGATTTCGTTCTCAGCAGCTGATTGGCTGCTGGCGTGCCCATCTCTATCTGTCTTCCTCTCCCTCTCTCTGTCTCTCTCTGTGTCTCTCTCCAAAAAAAAAAAAAAATGGCATTGCTTTTTTGCATGTGCCCACACACATGCAAACATGCATACACTCACTCCACACACACACACACACACACACACACACACACACACACACATAAGACTTCTTTAAAGTACATTATAACTAAAGGAAATAACTCTCAGTTACAAAGTAATTTCTTGGATAAAATACTTTTGTGAGAAAATTATAAGAACCATCATAAAATGTTTTAAAGAGCTGAACCCTAATAACTAGGAAGAATGAAAAATTAGACCAGAAATGTCTGAAATATCTGATTATAAGCCATATGCGTGAAGGATATGAGAAGCCCAAGCTGAAAAGTGACATGTAGTAAGGTAAAGAGCTCATGCCATTGGGGTCCATTGTACAAGCCAGATACAGGACCTACCTCTGCTTAAGCACCATTTCCCATATTTAATATGTGAGCGGATAAAGACCAGGCTGGTATGTAAATCAAGATCACAGAAAAAATACTAGGGCTTGGAATCATTTATATTTTACTACCATTTCTAAAATGCTAACTTGCTCTCTTTGAAGGTTCCCTAAAGCAAAGTTTTATAAAGGTATACAAAAGGATCATAGTATTTCCCATGTTACATGTTACATTTTTTTTTTACAATCTATACTTTGATGAGAGGATCCAAACTTTAACTTAGACATATACAGTATTTCATATTATTTACCAGGTACATTAACCCTTGATCAAAATAGGCTGTAATTTTTTTTCTATTAGTAACTCTGCATATTAAATATATTCCTATTAAATTTGCAAGATCTAATATGAAATCCAGATGGAGTAAAGTATTTTTGAGAAGAATAAAAATTATCTAAGGTAATAAAAAATTCCTGAAATCAAAATTTTGTCAATATTCAATAATTAAATTCTTTTCTCAGTAACATGCTCATTTCCTACTTCTTTTAAATTTTAGTCCATTCACAACTCATGTTATATATAATTTTATTTAAAAGATACGCCTTTTTACTAGATAGTTCCATTTGCAACATCCAATTAAAAAGAAAAAAAGATACAAAATAAATCTTAACAAATTACAAGGCATGTATTACTTTCACATTGCTGTAAGCAAATGCCTGACCAGACGCAACTTAAGAGAGTTTATTTAGGCTTACAGTTCCAGAGGGTAGAATCCATTATGGTAGGGAAGGTTGGTAGGAGTGGAGAGCCAGCCACCCATCACACTGACAGACAGGAAGCAGATAGTTAACAGGAAGAGGGGCCTGCCCCCAGTGACCTCCTTCCTCCAGCAAAGCCCCACTTCCTAAAAGTTCCACAGTCTTCGCAAATTGTGACACTATCTAAAGTGTTCAAACTCAGGAGCCTGTGGGGGACAATATATATTCAAATCACAACAGAACAAGAATGCTTTCATTGGAAAATTCTGCTCCCGGGTGACATTCTAAGAATCACTTTTAAGCTCCTCTTCTTTTTGTTTAATGGCCAGAAAATTATATATCATCACTAATGGGAGTTTGAAAAGAACTTTAGAACCTGGTGGTAAACTTCCTCATGAGACATAAAATGGTGAATAGGTGAGACTTCCTATAATGCTGACTGTGAAACTGGTACATTACAATGACCTAACAAGAGGAATGTTATAGAATTTAAATAACCTTCTGATATAGGCTAAATGCATATAATTGAATCAGTTCTAAAATAGAATGGTACCAACTTTGATACAAATAGGAAATGCTAAGATCGATCAATAATGTTCATAGCAAGTTGTGATTAAATATTATGCAGAATCAATAAAAAGATGAATATCCCATAAAGTATAATCAGAAACTATGTAATATGATATATACTTAATAACTATATATGGTGTACTAATCTAAAAAGAGATAAAGATTCTGAAGAAAATCAAATACATTCCTTCAAAAAAATATTAGTGATGTACCAAAACCAATAAAAATACATATGCACTGCTGTGCTCTTATCTTCATTCTCAGTCTCTCCTCACCCTCTTTCCCAGTACTTGAAGAATCTGACATGTTTCTTTGGAAAATGCCCTTTGTAATTCCACTAGCACACTAAAGACATTGTCAGGGAAACAGGCATTACTAACTAGATTGGGATCTTTCCATAAAGAAGTCGTGCTTACACCGGATCTAGAAGGTAGGATAAAATGAGAAAAACAAATCAAATGTCTCCATTGGAATCTTCATTTTCCATTGCTCAACTTTTCAGGTCTGTGAACCCTTGAAATACTTGTGCATATCTTGGCGAATGTGGTAGGGATATTGTTTGCCATCCCACTTTTGGCAACAAGTGAGCCTACAATTCAAGAGCATCATCTTTATGTTTTCACGATCTGGATTATTTGTGATGAAATAGAAAAGTAATTATCACATTTTCAGGCTAAGTTTGTTTTAGGTACATTTCCCTGCGATGAAATTCCACCATCAAAACAGAATGCAAAGCTTAGTATGATGATGCTTCCCATGATCTCAAGTAACTCAGGAGGATCATGAGCTTTATGGTGAAACCCTGTCTCAAAACAGCAGTAAAAACATAACTGCAAACTTGCCAAAACATACACATTTAACGTGTGTGTGTGCGCGCACATGCGCGCAAACATATATTTAAGATCAACTTGCTTAAAATAAGCTACATAGAGAGAGCTACTATATATATTCTTTTTTAAGGATTGCACTTTAAAGAGCAGTTTGAAATGTACTAATTACCACACCTGAAATGAAATGCCATCTATTTGTTTCTTTGCACTTTCATCTCACTAGACAATGGTCCCTCCCGCTCATACCCTACTCATTATTATGTCCATATTTGCCAACCAAGACGATACATTAGGGTCGGATGTTGAGTTGTTAGTTGATTCATACCCTTGCCTCATCCCAGGCTGTTGGAATCAGAGCACTTGAGAGGCTCAATGGGACCGAAACCCAATCTGCAGACGTTTAAATGATATTTACAGCATGGAAGAAGCACTTACTATTGGCAGCAATTCCCGTGGGACTTGGTGTCTTTGTAACACTTGCTGAAACCCATGTCCCCCATGCACCCCTTTATTTGACTTTCCTGGGTGAGATACCTCCTCTAGCTGTGTTTATCCCTGGGGGACATTTGAAAGAGAATTTTCAGTTCTACTGCCCCCAGTTCACAGTTTACTCATTTCTGCATACCTTGCCTTCCAGTGGGATCTTCTTAAAGTTGTGAATCAGATCATTTCTGCAGAAAAGAAACAATGGTCACCCATAGCTATGGCACTTTAAAAATTTTTTAATTATTTGCGTGTGTGTGTGTGTGTGCGTGCGTGCGCAAGTGTGTTTGTACCTCAGCATCTCTTGCTGCTGCAATGAACACTTATCTAGCTTTGCATGGGTTCCTGAGGGGTTGAAAGTAGGGTAGCAGGCTTTACAAGTGAGCACCTTTAAGTGTTGAGCCATCTCTCCACTTACTAGCTATATGCACTTTATGATAATTCAGAGGATAATTTTATATTTATCACAGAAGCCTAAATGACAGCTCTAAGTGTTTACTTTTCTTAAATAAACATGGATCGGACATATCTTCAGGTTTTTTTCTCTTTGATCAGCTGCCATATCTATTGGTACAAAGTGCTGGTATTAGCACTTAAATCAAGCCAATGCTGAAATGAAAACCTGTATTCTGTTTAAAGTCCTGCTCAACCCTCTCTCCACTTCCCCAACTTCTAGAAATGAATTTTCTAATATTAATTTTTCCTTTAATTCACAATCAGCCTCAACTCCTAATTTTCTTATGCTTTATAGCCTCTGAGTGGGTTTTATACCAGTTAACTCTAAACCCCTCTAATTCTTTTAAAAATAATAATAATAATCATAACTTATTTCAGAGGTTTTAACCTATGTTGGAAAATGAATCCTTTTTGAACTAGTCTAACCTTATCTTTCTAAAATGACTGCATCCCCAAATCTCAGGTAAACCATGGAGATGAGTTTGAGGATTTCTGGGAGGAGGGAGCATCACAATGACACACTGCTCACATGTGCCAGGATGACAGTGAAAGTCAGCATGCCCAGTTGAAGACTGCATGCTACAGATTGCTATTGAAGACATATAATACCTTCTTTCCTCCCTGAATACTTACTTCCTTTAGTTGTAGCCATTGATTATAGACACTATATTTAAGAATGTTAGGTAAAAGGTAAAAGAATTATCCAAGAGAAGTTATTGCAAAAGCAGTTTTATTCTGTAGAAAAATGACAGAATAGGGCTTCAACTTGTTCTTACAATTGCCCTATATGGTAGATGGGGTTGTTATGTGACTCTTTGATGAAAAGGGAAATTGCTTGTCAGAGTGGTTATGCAATTTGTCCAGAGTCACACAGCCTATATAAGTAATGGACCTTTATCAGTTACTTGTTCATTGCTGGAACACAATACCCAACCAGAATCAGCTCAGGGATGGAAAGAGTTTATTTCAGCTTACAGTTGCAGAGGGAGAGCCCAACATAGAAGGGAAAGAATGACAGGAGCGGGAAGCCAGCGTGCATCGTCACAGCAGGGAGGAAGTCGAGAACCACGAAGGCTGGTGTTCTGCTAGAGTTCTTTCTACCCAGTCCAGGACAGCCAGATGGTGGAATAGTGCTGCCCTCAGTTACAGTGGGCCCTCTTACCTCAGTTCATCTCATCTAGAAAACCCTAACGGACAAGCCAAAAGATTTTAGTTCCCTTAGTGATTCTAAATCCTGTCAAGGTGACAACCAATGATCAACCATCACAGGGCCGAAGTTCCATGAAGAGTTTCTGAATCAAGCTGTGCCATGCTGTCACAGTAAAGACAAAGGCAAAGAGGTTTGTCACTTCAGTGAACTTAGACGTCTCTTTAAAATATCACTGCTATTCCTTAAAAGGGAAAGGAAAAAAAAAAATCCAGTATCCTCTAAGCATGTTTGGAGAAGGTGTCTTGTTTTACAAATGCGTTGGCATGGCTGCATTTTACTCATGATAAATCAAGTCTAATTGCTCTATTCCTTTAGTTACCCAGTGGCCAGTTAAAAAGGCATTTAAGGTAGCTCGTCCATCTTCTATTTATTTTCCAATAAGCAATTGCCCTTAAATGTGAAGCTTAAAAAGTCTTGGAAGCAGGAACACATTTTGGATAGGATAATTAGATGAAAATGATGTGTCTAACTTAGTAGTGATGTACAATGCAGGTAAAAAGAGATTCAAGGGGCTGGAGAGATGGCTTAGCAGTTAAGGTGCTTGCCTGCAAAGCCAAAGGATCCATGTTTGACTCCCCAGGGCCCACATAAGCCAGATGCACAAGGGAGCACATGCATTTGGAGTTCATTTGCAGTGGCTGGAGGCCCTGGCACACCCATTCTCTCTCTCTCAGTCTCTCTCTCTCTCTCTCTCTCTCTCTCTACCTGCCCATTTCTGTATGTCTCTGTCTCTCTCTCTCTCTCTCTACCTGCCCATTTCTGTATGTCTCTGTCTCTCTCTCTCAAATGAATAAATTAATTAAATAATTTTTTTAAAAAAGAAAAGAGATTCAAGGAATCTGAGCCTATTGGTACCCTAACCCTGTGACTTACTACCATAAGAGTTGAACTAAGGTAGCAGCAACAGAAATAGAAAACTAACAACCAAGTGTAAAAGAATCAGCAGGAGTAGAACATAATGTCTAAATGATGTGACAATAAGAAAAGTTATTAAGAAGTAGGAGATTTCTGCTTCCTGAAGATCTGTCAGTATTTACTTGTAATTATTCTGGCTATCTGAGTGTAACTACTGTGTACACAAAATGGAATCAGATGGGATGAGTAAGATACTACTACACATTTATAAAATATTCTGTTTTATATGTTTATTGAAATATAATTTGAATTGAGTCATCTACTGGCAGGAAACAGAAAACAAAGAAAGAGTGCAAATGTTCAGGAATACTTTGAACTATCCCAGGCTACCTTCTCAGATCTCATTTGAACTGATATTCAATATCTCTCCTAAACTCCTCATTAATTAATGAGTTAGGTAAAATATTAGACATGCATGGATTTTTAAAAATTTACACATATTTGTCATAGTTGACTTAATTTAAAAAATCATCTTGGGGGCTGGAGGGATGGCTTAGTGGTTAAGGCATTTGCCTGCAAAGCCAAAGGACCCAGGTTTGATTCCCCAGGACCCACATTAGTCAGATGCACAAGGGGGTGCATGCATCTGGAGTTCGTTTGCAGTGGCTGGAGGCCCTGGCATGACCATTCTCTTTTTTTCTCTCTTCCCCTCTTTTTCTGTCAAATACATAAATAAAAATGAAATATTTTTTCAAAATTATCTTGGGACTTAATTTAATGAACAGTTTTGATATCTTGAGAGCATCCAAGTTGAGTTCTATTGTGATAGGACCATTTTATATTTGAGGCAGTGATTTAATATCACATGCCATGGAGAAAGAAAGTAAATCATATTTCCAAAAGGAAAAATGAAACGAATACTTTGCATAAAAGAATGGCATACTTGGTTCATATACTATATGACTGCATAAAGAGAAAAGTTTCAATTTTTTGCCCTCTATTTGCTTTTATACATAAAAAAAATTGGTGAATGCACACATTATACATGCCAAAGTGTTGCTGTGTAACAGAATTAAGTCAATGAGAAAACCAGCTAAATGACTGATTGGCTTTTGATTGAAACTCTTTAAATTCAGATGAGACCTCATCACCTTCACAATACTAAGCCTCTTAAAAATGCTGCTTTTCTCATAAAACACTGGGTGTCTCATTTTGACTTTTATTTCAAAGAGAAACTTTTCCCTTTCTATTTCTCTCTCTCTTTCAAAATAAGGACAAGGAGCCAAGATGATTCATTCTGCTTTTACCTTCTGTGAGTCACGATGGGATGCGTAAGCATCCTCACCAAATGACACAGCCTCAGCTGCAGACTTCTTGGGCCAAACCTAATGAGGACCTGCTGATGTGCTATTGAAGAAGGATTTTCCAAGCTCTTTCTGTGTGATTTTAGGCTGCCATTCGTTAGTTCCTAATTCATGCCGATAAGACATGCACATTATTGACTGGCTTATGCTTGCTCTAACCCCCTCAGGTATTTAGTTATTTATGTTTAATTCCCAGGCTTCTTTCATGAAATTAGTTTTAAGGCAGACTAAAAGGTTTTGGCATGTCCATATCTGTTATAGATTAAGGAGGACACTTAATAGAATGTCAGTTATATTTACATAGTAGTAGGACTCTGAAATTATTTTTAGCCACACCATAATTTGCTACAAAGAGATCTTTCTGTATAGCACAATACAGGCCTGGTCCTAGCCAGACCTCATGGCAGAAGAAAGCAGGAAGTGGCTTCTGTGAACATGGCGTTCTGCGTGGGCTTGGTGTGACAAAGTTACAGGCCCATGCTCGCGAGAAGCCTGCTACAAGATGTCCTGTCCAGAGACAGGCTGGCATTGGTCACAAAAAGGGGGACCACCCCATACAATGATTAGCCAGCCAAACCCCTTAAAACCCACGTGCACTTCCTCAATAAATGAGTTTGTGGCAGCTCGCCCTCTGCTGCTTCCACCCAACTCCCAGAGTCTGTGTTGTGACTCTGCACTGCTCACCCCAACTTGGCAGAAACACTACAGTCCCTCCTGGGCTGGCCTTAGGGGGGGACAGCAACATCTGGTGCCTGAACAGGGACCCTCTACCCCATCAGCGTTGGTGAGACAGCCCATCCATGATCATTGGGACCCTCTCCCCCATCGGCGTTTGGCAAGACACCCCCTCCTTGATCTTTGGTGAGTAGCCCCCTCGGCGTCTGGCAAGAAGCCCCATTCTTGATCATTGGTGAGCAGCCACCTCGGCGTTTCTTCATCATTGGTGAGAAAAGCCCCTTGCTGTTCCATGTGAAGACGGTTGCCTGTGGGTGAGCAGGCAGCCCCTTCCTCCCCTCTTTTCCTTTGTTTGCCCTCCCCCGCTGTAGGAAGGCACACACCACCGCATGGCCCCAAAGCCTGTGTTGGCCCCTCCATTATCTGGTTCATCCCAGCAAAATCACAACAATTTCGGAACCAAGGCGAGGCCTTTGGCTGAGCCTCCCCAGAGACACAATGTGGGCATACGGCCATGAAGTAACAACCCATGGAAGTCCCCCACTAAGCACAAGATACGTGGGTCCTAAACATTCTATCCATATGTCTCAGCTGGCCTCAGCATTAGGACTTGTGGTTTGCATGATCCTAATTTGGTCTATAATTTTTGATCTGGGTTATTATTTTCTCAGTCTCTTTGATTCAGGAGTGTCCCAGCCTAGTCCACCCTCAAACAACGCCACGCTGTAATGGGCAACCTCCCTTCCCACCAGAGGATGCTGCAATTGTAGGCTCTTAAGGCCCTCCTCCTGCAATGTGGCTTAAAAGTAAAACAAAAAGACCTCCATAGCTTTTGGGATGAAACTCTTGTTTTAGCCCCATGGATTAGTCCAGAGAACAACTGGGACACTAACATTTGGTCCCGGGTTCTCTTCCTCATGAAGAAACGCGAGGTTTATGAAGGGCACACACCCCCTGCCTCATTCTTTCCTATCCTCCTTGCCATAATTGCAGGCCTTAAAGGCTCCTCTGTGGAGGAAGTAATTTCTGCCCATAACAAACGATATGAGGAGGAACCTGAACTGGCTCTTCAAAGCTCATCCCTCCCAGCCCCCTCTTATGATAACTCAGATGAGGAGGAAGTCAAACGTTTAAATGATAATAGACTGCCACCCCAACCCCCTCCTGCTAGAGCCACACTCACAACCACCCCTCCCCCTCATTACCCTTGCAAGGACCTCCCCCCCGCTCAGTCCTGGACACAACCAGGCGACTGCCAGTTCCCTGACATGCCCCTTCACCACCTTTCCTGTTAATGTAGGGCTGGATGTGAGAGCCAGGCCCCTCTTTGATCTGGCTCTCATCTGTAAGGCAGCCCAGGAATATGGCATTGACTCTTCTTACTTTGAACAAGTCCTTTTACAGTGGGCCATCCATCTTCAGACTTACTGTGGTAGTTTGAATATATGTCCCCCAATATACTCAGTGTTTTATTAGTTATAGTTTGCATCTGCAATCACCTTGCTAGAGGCAATGTCACTGGGGGCCAGTCTTAAGGTGATAATAGTGAGGGTTTGAGATTCCATTGTAAAGATGTGCAAATATGCCTAGCAGGAGTTCCTGAAGTGTGCTGTGTGACCTTTTGGCTGTAGTTTTTGCTCTGTGTGCTGTGGTGGCTGGTTGGCTTTCTCTCTCTCTGGCCCTGTGAAGAGCAGGCTGCTTTTCCTGCCCTTATGGAACTTCCCCTGGATCTGTAAGCTTCAATAAATAATATCCCTTTCTCCATAACTGTGCCTGGTCTGGAAGTTCATCTCAGCGAACCTGAAGCTGTCTGCTACAGTAAAGTGGTACCAGGAGTGGGGTGAGATGAACCTGACCTTGTGGATATTCATCTTTTGGAACCTTTGTTTGGGAGGAATGGGCATGGACTTGGTGCTTGCAACTGAAGGTGCCTTCTGGTTTGGTAAGCCAAGTTTTATGCACTATTCTGATGAGAGTTTGAGAATGCTAAGTGCAGATAGTACTGAACTTCAAGGCTTGGCTTATGAGGTTTCTAAGGGGAAGGAAAGACTGCAGACGACTTTGTTGGAACTGGGCTACTGGCATAAGGGATGGCTACGTTCTGCTATCCAGGCCCAGAAAGTTTGATCAAGGTTAAATTTGTAATGGACTGATATGCTTGGCTGAAGATATTGGACTGATGTTTTTAAGATTTTAAGTTGGAAAACCTCAAGCAAGTTAAAAGCAGAGGCACTGAGACTGGTTTTAGGTTACTGGAGCTGCTATTGTCAACGTATTAGCAATCTTAAGGAAGGTGGAAGGAAGGTGGCCTGACTTGATTTACATTAAAACAATGGAGAGGATGCCTGAGGAAAGACTGTTAAAAATGCAAATTCTTGGAAAGAGCTGACTGGAGAAGGAACTTGCTTTTCAAGGCTATGGTTTATTTTGTCCCTGGATTAAGAATATGGCTTTGTCCTGCACACCTGGTATTAGTTTTGGAAATATGAAAAATTCATAGAATGGTCACGAATTGCACACGGTTCCAGGAGCCGCTGCTGAGATGCAGCATGAGGCAGGGCATGAAGTCCTTGAGGAATAGGCTGGAAGAGCCTTTTGGAAGTGGACCGTGGTTTGCATGGAGACCTGAAGATGTTTTGGATATACCAGGACTGTGCAAAAGGGCTACCATGGAGTGCAGTGTTGGCATGGGATGAAAGTTTTCCCTGGCGACCCTGCCCAGCTGGAGGGGCAGAATTGGAAAACCTGGAGACTGTCAGTCTCTGGTTATTTTGAACTTGAACTGCAGAAGTTTGATGACTGCTGATGGTGGTTGAGTTTGCATTATTCTAGTCTCTCCTTGCTATGCCCTATACCAGTTAAAATGTTTACTCTGTGCCTTTACATGTTGAAAGTATTTAACTTGTTTGATTTTACAGGACTCACTATCTTAAGTTGATCAAGACTGTGAGAACCTTTGAAATTGGACTGAGTACAATTTACAATGTGTGATAGTTATAAATCTATTGGGGGCCAGGAGCTAAATATATTGGGGGCCAGGGGCGGAATGTGGTAGTTTGAATATATGTCCCCCAATATATTCAGTGTTTTATTAGTTATAGTTTGCATCTGCAATCACCTTGCTAGAGGCAATGTCACTGGGGGCCAGTCTTAAGGTGTTAGTCGTGTGGGTTTGAGATTCCATTGTAAAGATATGCAAATATGCCTAGCAGGAGTTCCTGAAGTGTGCTGTGTGACCTTTTGGCTGTAGTTTTTGCTCTGTGTGCTGTGGTGGCTGGTTGGCTTTCTCTCACTCTGGCCCTGTGAAGAGCAGGCTGCTTTTCCTGCCCTTATGGAATTTCCCCTGGAACTGTAAGCTTCAATAAATAATATCCCTTTCTCCATAACTGTGCCTGGTCTGGAAGTTCATCTCAGCAAACCTGAAGCTGTCTGCTACACTTACTATGACTGGTACTCGCTCCTCAAGGCAGTCCTTCTCCCCCCTGAATTCCTCCAATGGAAAGCCACTTATAGCAACCTGGCTGAATCCCAGGCCCGCCAAAATCTTAGGAATAGAATTCCAATTACCTTGGACATGCTCCTTGGCACAGGACCTTATACAGACCCTATATCACAAGTAAAATCTTTATCCCTTCAAGGGCTTAAGGCCTGCCTCCCACAGAGGCCGGATACCTATTTTTGTAACCTGGTCCAGGGGACATCCGAGGGCTTCACAGATTTCCTCTCTTGTGTGACGGAGTCCGTGGACTGACGCACTCCCCCTGGCCCAGCCAGGGATGCTTTAGTTAAGCAACTGGCATGGGAAGGAGCATCCGCAGCAGCGCGTAATGCTATTGCTGCCGTGTGCAATGAGGATCTCCATAAATGGATTGTAGCTACCAAAGATATCAATCCCGTGTCTGCCCCCCTCGAGGCCCTGGCCACCTCAATACAAACCCTGACCATGGGTCAAAAGCCTACCCAACAACCATCCCTCTGCTGGGGCTGTGGCCAACCAGGACACCTTCAGAGGACCTGTCCAAACACAACTAAGCCTATTTTAAGGCCCCAAATCCCCTGCCCTAAATGTCAAAGGGGATATCATTGGGCCAAGGATTGCAAAAATTCTCTGCCTTTAAACTTCCCCAAGGGCAACCCTCAGCCCCGCAAGTAAGAGGGAACCCCCCCACATTAGATGGACCCTTCCCATTTATGACCATTCACCCCGCATCTCTGTCCTTTTGGATGGGGTTGAATTCAAGGGCATAGTAGACACAGGTGCAGATGCCACTATTATCTCTGCCAGCGATGCACTCCACATGCCCAATTGGGCCTATAAAGATGGCCCCAATATTAGGGGTGTTGGGGGACAACAGACTAATAGACAGGTTAGAAGACCAGTTACATGGTAAGACTATGATGGCAACACAGGGGAATTTTTCCCCCTGGTGGCAAATGTCCCCAATACCCTCTGGGGCAGAGACCTCCTTACTGACATGGATGTTGTCATAACAACAGTTGACCAGGCCTTTTATGATGATGTTATTGCCCATGATACTATTGGCCTTTCG
This sequence comes from Orientallactaga sibirica, assembly GCA_036365145.1. Taxonomy (NCBI): domain Eukaryota; kingdom Metazoa; phylum Chordata; class Mammalia; order Rodentia; family Dipodidae; genus Orientallactaga; species Orientallactaga sibirica. The sequence continues at coordinate 73,858,719 of JAEOAD010000003.1, forward strand.
GGGTGACCCAACCCCTCCAAACCACCCATCACTTACCATCACCCCCCAATTCTAGAGGCCACTGTCCGATCCCCTACCACTCCCATACGCCTCGAGTGGTTGGGTCGAACAGTGGCCTATGCTAGAACCTAAATTAACTATTCTCAAATCCCTTATTCAAGAACAGCTTGCTCTTGGCCATATTGAGCCCTCTATTAGCCCCATAATTCCCCCATCTTTGTCATTAAAAAGAAAACTGGTAAACATAGACTGCTCCAAGACCTTCGCCAGGTTAATCAACATATGTTAAAAATGGGCTCCTTTCAGACTGGCCTCCCCACCCTGGAGCCATCCCTACTAACCACCATATAGTTATCTTAGATATTAAAGATTGCTTTTTCTCTATCCCTTTGGCAGCAGAGGACAGGCCCTATTTTTCCTTTACTGTGTGGGAGACCAATCATTCTATCCCAGCTAAAAGATATCAATGGAGGGTTCTCCCCCAGGGCATGAAAAACAGTTCTTCTATTTGCCAAATGTTTATATCCACCGCCATGGCAAGAATACAATCTAAATGCCTTCTTGTTCATTACATGGATGATCTTTTGATTGCACATACCTCAAAAACTGCCCTTTTGGACCTTCTTAAATTGAGGACCTCAAAAAACTCGGGTTTGCCATAGCAAATGAAAAAATTCAAACAGTGCCCCCTTTTGGATTTTTAGGATACAAAATTTCTACTACTATACAACCACTTACTGCTCACCTTCTAATAAAGGACCATTATTTTCTCAATGATCTCCAAAAACTCTGTGGCCAAATTAACTGGCTCAAACCATTCTTGCCCATCCCTCCTAGTGAACTCCTACCGCTTTATGACCTCCTTAGAGTTACTGACAACCCTTCAAGGAAAATTCTTCTAAATGATCACTCCAAAAATTTGTTACATAAAATATCCCACTACCTCTTTTCTATGACCCTCACAAGACATGACCCGTCTGCTCCAATTCTAAATGTAATCCTTTGGATGACAAGGGAGCCTTTGGGAGTCATCTGGCAAAACCAATCGCCCCTTTACTGGGTACATCCCTCACGGGCACAGACCCTTAAACTCACCACCAACGTACAAGCAATGCCCCTCATAGCAATTAAGGAACGTACCTACACTAACAAAATCTATAATACGGAACCCTCCAAAATAATTCTGCCCATCCCCATGTCTGAACTTCAACCTCTTTTTAGGGAGGACCCCCTTTTCCACATCCTAATGGCAGGATTCCCCAGTGAGATAGACAACCACCTCCCCGCTCACAATCAACTTCAATCCCTAACGGCTTTACCCATAAAGACTATTTCTCCAGGCCTTCTGGTCAGCCAATACCCTTAGCAGCCTTGGCCTTTACAGATGCCAATAAACATACTTATGGGCTAATTATTAAGAGAGCCAATCGACCAGATGAGGCCCTTGAGTTCCCTAACCCCATTCAGTCCAGGTAGGGGAACTATATGCCATCATCAGAGTCTTAGAGCGCTGTCAACAAAAGCCCATCAACATCTTCTCTGACAGCAGTTACATGGTTCAAATGACAAAGGTACTGCCCTTAGCCAATCCTAGGCCCTCTCATCATCCCATAGACATTGACATCTCCACTTTACAATTGCAGATGGAAAACAGATCGTACCCTTGGTTTATTGAGCATGTTCGCTCACTGGTCTGCCTGGCTTTATTGCTGATGGGAATTCACAGGTAGACAAATTTATTGCTGTCTCCTCCTTGCCACCTTTAAAACAAGCTAGGCATTTACACCAAAGGTTCCATCTATCCCCCACTAACCTAAGAACCCTATACCCTGAGCTCTCGCTTAGCCAATGCAAACATTTAACCCATACTATAAGGCATGTGCCCCCCTAGCCCCCTTGGGCCCCCTACAGCCTCAAGGAGTCAATCCTAGAGGCCTTACCCCAAATTCTATCTGGCAGATGGATGTTACCCTCATACCTTCCTTTGGTAAACTCAAATATGTCCATGTCATTGTGGACACTTACTCTAAGATTACTTTTGCTATTGCTCTCTCAGGGGAGAAGGCGTCCCATGTCATTAAGGTGACAAAAACTGCTATGTTGGTCATGGGCATACCCTGGTCAATTAAAACTGACAATGGCTCTGCATACGCATCTGCCCAATTCACATGCTTCATGGAATCTTGGGGAATAAAACACTCCCTTGGGATCCCCTACAACCCACAAGGACAAGCCATCATGGAGAGAACAAAGGACCCTAAAGGAACTAATTATAAAACAGAAGTCCACTATGTCACCCAAGGACCCCGCTTGGCCCTAGTGGAAGCTCTTTTCACCCTCAATTTTCTCACCTTTGATGAGGCAGGACTCTCCCCAGCCTACAAACATTGGAGATCCCAACCAACCACAACACCCTTACCCTTAGTCCGCTGGAAAGATCCTCTTACTAATATGTGGAAGGGGCCCCACCCTCTTTTAACACAGGGCCAAGGGTATGCTTGTATCTTTCCAGAAACTTCACAGATCCCAATTTGGATTCCTGCCAGAAACATCTGTCCAGCCACTGACTCAGCGACCAGTCTTGATGAAGAGGATGATGCCAAACCCTTCAGGCTACATACGGGACATTAAACTTATCCCCCCCCCCTTTTTTTTTCTCCTTTTATCTCCTTTTCTCCCTACTACCACTTCCCAGAAACCATTTTGGACAACTCTTCTTAGGCCATACTTGTTTGGTGCAGTGGGCCTAGATTCTCATGCTTTTCCTAGGCTTTATTTTAGCCACTCTATTTCACTGTATCCTGCCCCCTTTAAACACGCACTTCTCCTTAGCCACACCTTTGCCTTTTTTGTTTATTAATGCCTCTTATGGTACTTCTATCCTCCAACCAGCCATAAATTCCTTTGCAAGTTCTTTGATTACATTGAGCTGCTACCATTAAGGACACTCAATGCTACTAACTATGACGCTAGGGTGAACTCACTATAGTCACCCAGCAACCTGTCCTACCCTAGTCCTTTTCAGGCTCTCTAGTTAATTCTTGCTTGCTGGGACTGTTCACACGCCACAGAGCCATGCCCACTTGGCCCTCCCATGCCTCCTAGGCAACAGCCTCATATGTGTGGTACAATACAGGTCTGGCCCTAGCCAGACCTCATGCTAAAAGCCATATCAGGCCATACCCCCTTGGGTTTTCTCACAAGGATGGCCAATAGCCCATGGCGGGTAAGATTCCATGAGATGGGGCAACCTAAGACAGGCACCGTCACATGTGATGATCTCTTGGGGCCTGGGTTCAACAATGGCTTTCAAAAAACCATACCAGGCCATCCCCCTCGGGGTTGCAGGTAGCCAATGATGGGTAAGACTCCATGAGATGGGACAACCTAAGACAGGCACCATCACGTATGATGATCCCTTGGGGCCTGGGTTCAACAATGGCTTGGCAAAAAACCATACCTCTCAGGGTTGCCAATAATAAAAACAAAAAGGAGGATATGTATGGCACAATACAGGCCTGGTCCTAGCTAGACCACATGGCAGAAGAAAGCAGGAAGTGGCTTCTGTGAATATAGCGTTCTGCGCAGGCTTGGTGTAACAACAGTTACAGTCCTATGCTCACGAGAAGCCTGATACGAGATGTCCTGTCCAGAGACAGGCTTTCATTGGTCACAAAAAGGGGGACCACCCCATACAATGATTATCCAGCCAAACTCCTGAAAACCCATGTGCACTTCCTCAATAAAGCTCGCCCTCTGCTGCTTCCACCCAACTCCCGGAGTCTGTGTCGTGGCTCTGCACTGCTCACCCCAACTCGGCAGAGACCCTACCATCCCTCCTGGGCTGGCCTTAGGGGGGACCGCAACATCTTTCAATCAAATAGAAATCCTGAAGATAATCCTTGTCAGTACTTACTTACCTAAAGATTGAAAAGAGAGTAGTCCAACCAATATGGTGTGCTATCTACGGGGTCATTTTGGCAATTGGCATCATTCCAGAGCTTTCTAAGTAAGAAATATTCTCTCCCTGCTGAAATGTCCACCCAAACCATCACCATGACAAGCCAAGGCTTCTCAGGTTGTTGGTCTCCATGATAAATGCAACTTCTGGAGGTAGACCTGGACAGACAATGTACTCTCGTTTATACCTAATTCTGATAGTGACTGAGTCTTTGAGGAAGGCACAATACAGTTTTCATGTATCTAGCTGAATAAATGTATTTGGAGTCTACTTTGAAATCTCAGCATCTCCCAAGCATGTTTCAGAGAAAAGATCTGTGAAAATGTTTTGAAATCTAGTAAGAAACCTAAGCAAATTAAACATTGCAGAAATAATGTGATTAAAAATTTGAGGCCACTCTTAGACTACACAGTGAATTCCAGGTCAGCCTGGGCTAGCATGAGACTCTACCTAGAAAAACCAAAAAAAAAAAAAAAAAATTACCTTGTCCATCTAGGATTGTTGTAGTCAGCTCCACACAGCTGGGATGAACTCCAAACCAGACACAGTTTATGGGAGGAATAGCATTTATTTGAAGCTTAATGTATTTTCTTGGAAAGAAATTATTTGCACCTTCCTACAAAAAAAAAAAAAAATTAACCTCTGCCCCTATAAAGTTTAAGAGTAGCACAGTTCATAAGCCATAAACTCCAGAAGAATAATAAAAGAATATTTAATAATCTTTTCTGCTTTTTTAATGTTTCAGGTAATTTTTCTTATGAAGCAACTCACAGTGGGTATAAATCATTTTCTACTTCATAGCAAAATATTGGTATTTTTCATTTATTTCTTTGTGTCTGATGTTGTTTGTAAATAAACTAGAAGTAGTATCTGGGGAGGATGCAGGAAGCTACTTGGGTATCAACTTTCCAGAGTCACAACCACTTGCTGTGGGTATTCATAAGGGCCTATGATATATGGCTGAGTTTGGCCTGTTAACACTAAAGAAAAGCTGTAAGGAAATAGTCCCTCCACATGCAAGATCTTGATGAGCATCGTCTCTGTTTCCTACAGATAAATAAGCTGCTCATGCTCTCCAGACTCTTCATGACTGTCTTCAGAACAAAAAGACATTTAGATAAAGCAAATAGAATAAGATGGGTCTTTGGGTGCAGGTCTGTAATCACAGCTACTTGGAAAGCTGAGACAGAAGAATCACAAGTTCAAGGCCTGCCTGAGCTACAGAGTAAGGTCAAGGCCAGGTAGGGCAATTCAGTCAAACCCAGTCTCAAAATGAAAAGTAAAAATAGGGCTGGGAGGGCTGGAGAGATGGCTTAAGCTCTTGCCTGCCAAGCCTAAGGACTTGTGTTAGACTCTCCAGGCCCCACGTAAGCCAAAAACCCAATGACACAAATGTGCATTGCCACACATGTGCACAAGAAGGCACACACATCTGGAGTTCAATTACAGTGGCTGGAGGTCCTGGCTCTCTCTCTCTCTCTCTCTCTCTCTCTCTCTTTTTCTCTGGGTGTGTCTCTCTCTGTCTCTCCCTCTCTTTCATTCTCTCCTTCCATAAAAAACAGTAGTCTGTTGGACTTGCCTCCAAAAAAAATAGGGCTGGGAATGTACCACAGCACTTAGCCTATGTGAGGCCTTTTTCAATCCCTAGCAGGACCAAAACAACAAGCAAAAACAAATAAAATCTATTTTTTTCATAATCAAAGGAAATTATCTGACCTCAAGGAGAACAATGTATATTTCTCATAAAGATTAAAAAGTAATAAGTAGGCAGGGCGTGGTGGTGCATGCCTTTAATCCCAGCACTCGGGAGGCAGAGGTAGGAGGATCTCCATGAGTTCAAGGTCACCCTGAGACTACAGAGTGAATTCCAGGTCAGCCTGGGCTAGAGTGAGACCCTACCTAAAAAAAAAAAAAAAAAAGTAATAAGTGGGGCTGGAGAGATGGCTTATCAATTAAGGTGCTTGCTTGTGAAGCCTAAGGTCCCAGGTTCAATTTCCCAATTCCCATGTAAGTTAGTTACAAAAAGTGTCACATGAGTCTGGAGTTCTGGAGTTTGTTTGCAGTCGCTAGAGGCCCTGGCATTCCCATTCTCTCTCTTTCTCTCTCTCTCTCTCTCTCTAATAAAGAAATAAATAATTTTTTTAAGTGGTAAGTATGAACAAGAAAGCAAGAAAAGGCTCCTGGATATCCAAACATATTATCAAGCAAGATTCAAAAGCAATAATTAATCAAGCTGGTGCTGAGCAGAAAACCTTCTCCCTGTAGCCCAGCCAACTGAAAGCTGGAAAAAGCTGCACTGCATCCAGCTGTATGGGAGACAGAAGTCATTAGCAGTGAAAACAGTGGACACTGTAAGCCTCAAGTTTGGCCAGACAGGCTAAATGTCCAAATGGGTGCAATAGTGGCATGTCTGCTCTGGGGGAAACCAATTTCTCTCTAATTGGACTGAAAGCCTACTCTGCGAGAAGGAATACATGCCTGGTACTGCAAAACCTAATCAAAAGCCTATGGCAGGGGAGGTCATGAGACTTAGGGGTATAAAGCCTGCTCTTGTCTGGCTAAATGTATATATTATTCCCACTAAACTGCCCTGAAAGCACTATACTTAATGTTCACATTCATGTATTAATACTACTCTCACTTCTGGTTAGAGAAGCTTCTCTTTTCAGATGGTGATGACCACTGGGATGACTCAAAAGGCAACATAGTGCTGAGAAGAAGGGAAGGAGAAGTGTCCAGCACTGAAACCTCTCTATCACACCCTACACGGCTCAGGGTCCATTGTGGAAGAGGTGGCAGAAAGAATGTAAGAGCTGAAGGAAGGGTACCACTTCTTAAAGTGCAACTGCCCAGGCAGAAATTGGCTTCGATATATATGACCTCGCAGTGCCTAGCAATACCTTCACAAGACCCTCATAATAGGAGGAAAAGATGATGAGACTCATAGAGAGAGGGAGGGGATATGATGAAGAGTGGAGTTGTGAAGGGGAAAGGGGGAGGGGAGGGAAATATCATGGTTTATTGTCTGCAAATATAGAAGTTGTCAATTTAAAAAAGTTATATAATTAAAAATAAAAAGAAGGCTGGAGAGATGGCTAAGCAGTTAAGGCACATGCCTGCAAAGCCTAAGGACCCCAGTTAAATGCTCCAGGTCCCACGTAAACCAGATACACTTGGTGGCACATGCATCTGGAGTTCATTCACAGTTACTAGAGGTCCTGGTGTGCCCATTCTCTCTCTCTTTCTCCCTCTCTGTCATAAATAAATAAATAAATAAATAAATAAATAAATAAATATAAAAATCTTTTTTTAAAAAAAAAGCAATACTTGACAAACACCATATATGTCCAAGAATACAGGATATGTCCAAGAATACAGAACAAAAATTCAAGGAGCTATATTATAACAAAATAATGAGACCAAAAAATGCAAGTTCAACTGTTAGAACTGTTTAGAACTTCAAAATTAATGGCAAAACAAAGAGAGTGAAAGAAATAATGAGGCAACTGTAAAGAAAATTGTCTAAAGTTGAAGAGAAACACACTTCTTCAAATCATCCAGATAGATTTTACAAGATCAGATTTCTGCTTTGTCTAACATGTAGAAAGCTCTACAGGAAATGGTAGCTTACCCAACAAGAGCAAAATTTTAAACAAGCAACCAAGGCATCTGCAAATGAACAAACCAAGATCTGGAGTTATAGAACAAGTTTCCTGCAAGGTTTATAAAGTTCTGTGCTATGAGGTCTGGCTTATCTATAGCAGAGCATAAAATAAAATGTGTCACGGACCACACATTTGAATAAAGACTTCAGTCCATCTTCAAAATTCTGTAAAATCTGAAATGCTGAGAAGTGATTAAAATACAAGGGTACAGAATATTTGGGAGCCTCAAACACTATGAGAGTTCCCACTGACTCCAAAGAATGTCACAGGATGCTCATTGATATAACTGAGGGCAGAACGGGAGCTCTAAGCAAACAGTGGGCTCGAGAGATTACCAAGAAAAGTAGTCTTGTCTATGATGACCTAAACTCACCTAAGAAAGAGGCTCTGTTTATGCTAGTGAGGGATTATCTTAGTTATGTTAGTTGAAATGGGAAGACCCCTACCCCACCTCGAACTGTGAGTGGCAGCATTCCATGGTCCAGAGTCCTAGACTGTTTATAAAGGAGATTACTGGTTGAGAACAAGCATTCAATAATTTCTTCTTCCTCACTGTGGACTGAATGTGATCACGTGCCTCAAGTGCCTGCTGCTATGCATTCCCCACCATATTGACTATAACCTCAAATATAGAAGCCCAAATAAAGAAATAAAATAAAATAAACCCTTTCTTCCTTAAGTTGTTTCTTATCAGGTATTGGTCACAGCAATGAGAAAAAAAAAAAAAAAAAAAAAGGATCCTGGGGGGTCAGAAAAACTTTCCTTGGCCCCAAACCATTTTAGAACTTAGTGAAAGAACACTATCCCTAAGCTCAACGTAGGATCCAGGGACGCAGGGATTGCCTGGGTGTAGAGCAGGAACAGAAAAATAGAAAAGATTACTGTAGCAGACAGCTTCAGGTTCGCTGGGATGAACTTCGAGACCAGGCACAGTTATGGAGGAAGGGATATTATTTATTGAAGCTTACAGATCCAGGGGAAGTTCCATAATGGCAGGAGAAGCAGCCTGCTCTCACAGGACCAGGCAAGAGAGAGAAAAACCAAGCCACCAGCCACAGCACACAGAGCAAAGCTACAGCCCAAAAGCCACAGCACACTTCAGGAACTCCCATTAGGCACACTTTGCATATCTTTACAATGGAATCTCAAACCATCACCACACCTTAAGACCAGCCCCCAGTGACATTGCCTCTAGCAAGGTGATTGCAGATGCAAACTATAACTAATAAAATACTGAATATATTGGGGGACATATATTCAAAGTACCATAATTACCCATTTTCTACTATGCAAACAAGCTTTAAGAAACAAACAGTAGCAGTCTACCACTATTGGAGGAGAAAGAGGGTGCAAAATGACCCCTCTGTAGTACAAGCATATAGGAAGACAAACAACCACACACACTGGGAAAAGCCTTGCACCACCCCCACCTTGTCATCAGTGAAGACAATGTCAAAGGAACTGGAAGCTGATGTGTACTGAAAAAGACAATGCAACTAAGAAACCCAAACAGGATTCAAGCCCCAAAGAAATTTCTCAACCTCCACACACTAATGGTCTGGAAGAAGAGGAGATGCGATTATTTCTAGCCATGTTTACCTTAGAGATAATGTCCAGTATTAAACAAGGAAATGAGGCAGGCAAAAAGCAAGGGTGAAATCCAACCATTCAAAGACAGAGCAATAACGAAAGTTAGATCTAATTTTGGAACTTTAAAAGAGGGCATCCAAAGTAATTATTATTTCTCCATGAGGGGTTCAAATGGAAAACATGGAAAGTATGGATAATACATAAAAATGTTAGCCAAGAAACGGAAAATGTAAGAAAAAAAGTTGAATAGAAATATGAAAACTACATGATAACATAACAATGACTTTGCTATAGTCAAAAGGAAGTAAAATGAGATGGGAGCGAATCACAATAAGGAACATCTAACAACCATAAAATAATGTTAAAATATACCATACCTGGAAGAGCAATTCCAAAGTAGAAGAAATATTTGGGTAGATGAAATATCTAAAGTGCTATGTCAGGAATCTTTCAGGAAATTATAGAACTTTAAATTACATCCAATAACCTTCAAGAACTTCAAATGTGATAAAGACCATTTGTGCATATGCACATGTGTGTGCTTGCACACACACACACACACACACACACACACACCATCTATAAACACCAAATTCAGCATACTGACAAAGTGAAACTCCAAGGAAACTAGAGACAAAAAAGATTATTTGAAGGATAAAGGTAAAGAAAACAGTAGACTTCTTGTCAAGAATTATGTAATGCAGAATATAATGGTATGGCATGTTTAAAATATTAAAAGAAAACAAAAATAAAACTTATTCATCCTGAATTCTGTAACAGTGAACATTAACATTTTTAAACAACGGAAACTAAGGAAATTCATGACTTTCAGACCAGCACATCCAAAAATACTGAAAAATCCTCACATGGAAGAATTCCCTCCAACATGGTGGCATATGGAAGCTTGAGTCTATACACACATCAAAAGTTAGGAATCTAAAAGGCTCAAATAAATATAAGTGAGTAAATCCAATTTGTTTTTCTCTCATTTTGAGATATACTAAAATAAATGACTGCCTAACATAGAACCAGAAAACATTTTATAAAGAGTAAGATAGTAAATATTTCAGGCTTTCTAGGCCTAATGGCCTATGTAATTAGTCAGTTCTGCTATGACACTCCATGAACAGCCATTTATGTATGTAGACAAATGGACATGATGTCTTGTAATAAAATTTTATAGAAAAAAAAAAGATTTTAAACCTTTTGTTTTGTTTTGTTTTTCAAGGTAGGGTCTCACTTTGGTCCAGGCTGACCTGGAATTGACATTGTAGTCTCAGGGTAGCCTCAAACTCATGGTGATCCACTTACCTCTGCCTCCCAAGTGCTGGGATTAAAGGTGTGCACCACCACGCCTGGCTTTGAAACCTTTTATTTATCCATGCACTTTAGTTTCCAAACCATGTTCTGAAAGGAAAATAACAGTAATGTAGTCTTTGTATATAGAATTAAAGATTTGAACATGTAACATTTTAACAATAGTATAGATATATATGGTAATAAAAATATATAGTACCTTTAGTGTGAGCATTTGGTATAAATGACAATAGAATGTAATTTGAAATAAACTGGATTAATTAAATGTATTTATTGCAAGGTACAAAGGGTTGTTGTTTATCTGATATAAGAAACAAAATTAGTTGTGCTGGCTAGCAGGCTTGTTGAGGGCAAAACAAGTATCTTAGTATTCTAGTACATAGTCAAGAAAAACATGCACTTTGGATAATTTCTATAAATGAATATTTTAAATAAGTTAAAATACTTAGCAGATAACTGGAAAGAAGAGAATCACTGCTCTTTCAGTAAGCTTGTTCACTGTGGATATATATTTTTCATTAGTGGTTACAGTGTTCCAAGAAATGCATTGGATTGTCCAAGTACAAAACATATGCCCATTTTATAAATACTCATGACAAATGATTCAATACAAGTGGGTGATTTGTTGGTGTCCTTGAAATGTTTGCAAAGGGATATGTACATTAATGATGTAAAAGCCTGACTAATCGCTAACAAATGTTGTATTTATATGATGAGTGAGGAGAGCTAACTTAGAAAAAAAATAAAACCTATTATATACCAGATACTTCTAATCAGACCCAATTTATGTTCTTTATACCTCAGCTCTGCAGAAATCTTTTGTTTTTGAGCCAAAAAGAAACTACTTCATAAAAATGAAATAAACAAAAATATTTCCTGCTCTTGCATTGTGTCCTAGTGAAATTTCATCTTCTACTAAACACTTGGAAGACAGTGCCCATAGGATCTGGACAGTAATGCTTAGGAGCTTTGACAGTAGTGATTAATCTTAAATGAGACTTGACGTATATGTTGCAGGCATTGTAGTGTATTGCATCTACACCTTCTCATCCCTCCAAACAAGTGATAGCACAATGCCTTAAGATCCTTTTTTGCTCCAATTTGATTGATGTCTCTGAAAAGCTTCTATGGACAGGGACATTCTGTAAAATTGATACTAAATGATACTTTCCAATGCAATGCCATCATTGCCAGATGAAGCCCACAGACACAAAACACGGAGCTCTGATAGACACCCAAGGCTTTTCTCCATTCTAAGAACTCACACAAAGGGGTCTTAATTAGCATGCCTGGGTTACAGATCTTGTAATCACCACGATTCACAGGTTAAATTAAAATTAACAGCACTACACAACTGCTCAGCTGCCCACAGAACACAGCTGTAGCCAACAAAAGGAAGGACAAAAACAGCTAGTGAAAGAACGGAAATGGATGGCTTCTTTTGGGTTTTCATCTTCTTGTCTCTCCCCCTCTTCTTTCATGGGCTTGTGGGCGTTTTCTTCCTTGTACTATGATGAGGCACCTGTGACTGTATCTTCCTTTTGAACAGGGCCTGAAAAGGAGGCTCTGAGAACTTACTAACTAGTCTCCTGTCAAAGGAGATACACACTAATCTGCCATATTTCTCTTTCTAAATTAAGCCCCCCAGAAGAGAAATTTTATTTTTTTATTCTGGTTCCTGATTGTATAAGAAGTTTATGACATTAATTAAAATGTTACTAAGTACTGGGGGACTGGAGAAATGTCTCATAAGCTAAACATTCCTGCTAAACATTCCTGCTTGCAAAGTGTCATGGCCTAGGTTTGAGTCCCCATTACCCATGTGCCAGGTGCACAAAGTGACACATGTGTCTTGGAGTTCATTTGCAGTGGCAGGAGGCCCAGGCATACCCATCCTCACACACATAGTCTCTCTCTCTCTCTCTTTCTCAAATAAATAAATATTAAGAAAATAAATAAAATATTACTAAATATGGAAACGAATAAAAGATAAATGCAGCCAAATTTAGCCCTTAGGTCCTTAGCTTGCAGTAGTAATCTGGGTCCAGAGAATTATCATTACAGTACATTTTGGATAAACCAAAGCTTTGGGTGAGATAATTCTATGAGAATCTAATGAAAAATGAGTTCCTAGCCCAAACAATTTTACCAGGATTGTTAATATGTGATTTTATTGCATAAATACTAGAAAATTATGAACCCAATAATGCTAATTTGTAGAAGAGTCAGTAATATGTGATCACAAAATCTTCAGGAATTTAAATAACAGTCAATGTTATTATGATCATACTAGTTCTGTGATACTCCCTACTAGGAGAAATAGCTAATTATTATAGCCAAACAGTTTCTATTAAGGAAGGTTCTTTAGTGTCCATTTCTTCAATTTCTCACAATGTATTTTCTTAGCTCATTACTTTGTTTTTGACCATGCCTCCTGCTCAAAGGTTCCTAGACTAATAAAAACTGGCCAGCTCATTTAAGGATCTTGCCCTTACTCAGGTGCCTTGACACACAGATTACAAGTCTCTCAAAGAAATGCATAAATTTTCCATGTACCACATCATGTTTTTCCTTTGTCTCAAATCAAAGTCTTTTTAAGTTTTTGATTAAAAACACAAGACTTGCAGGCCATAGAAACAAAATGTTATTTAAGAACGGAAAATTACCTTATACCTATCTATGTATCATCTGTCTATCATGTATATACTGAGATTCTTTTTATTTATTTAGTTAGTTAGCTAGTTAGTTAGTTAGCTAGCTTGTTGTTTTTTTTTTTTTTTTGAGAGAAAGAATAGGTATACCATGTACCAGGCCTCTTGCCACTGCATTTCATCTCCAGACACTTGCAGAATTTTGTGTATCACATTTTACATTGGTGCTTGGGAACTGAACCCAAGCCATCCGGCTTTGCAAGCAAGCACCTTTAATCTCTGAGCCATCTCTCCAGCCCTCACTTTACATTTTGTTCAAGTGTCACATAACACAAAGTAAAACTGAATGGACTGAAGTGACTGTATAAAGTTTTCACATGTGCCATTCTGCTGAACTGGATGATATATTGGCAGATAGATTCAGATATATTTTTGCTACTTTTCATTAATTTCTTTGTGTTAAAAAAGTATTAAACTTTAAAATGAAAAAAGATATTTAGAGTCATATTGGCATACTTAGCTTCACTTTAAATAAACTGATTTACCGAGAAAGAATAACTGAAATCAGGGCAGACTCAGACAAGTACATTATTACTAGGTATCTTTAAACACTATCTCTTTCTTGGGCTGGAAGAATGGCTTAGCAGTTAAGATACTTGCTTGCAAAACCAAAGGACCCAGGTTTAATTCCCCGTTACCCACATTAGCCAGATGCACCAGGTGGCATGTGTGTCTGGAATTTGTTTGCAATTGTTGGAGGCCCTGGTGCGCCCATTCTCTCCCCCACCCCACCCCCCAACTCTCCCCCTTTCTCTCTCTCTCAAATAAATAAATAAAAATTAAAAATAAACAAATAGACTAGAAAAATTCTCTTTCTCAACCAGTTTCTACCCACAGAGATTGTGATGCAGGTTAGAGTTAGTTTGGCAAATAGCCTGAACATCAAGGATTATAATAGCTTCCCAGCTGAGTTACATGCAAGAAAATTTCAAGTGCCACAGACACAAATAAATTATCTTAAATAAGAATATGCTACAGTTGTCTTGTTGCAGAACCCTCGATAACTGCCATTTCTCCTCATTAGTATATGATACTTTAAAACGTTTTTTTCTGTAGAAAACTGCATTGTTTGTGTGGCTTATGGAGGGTGAATAAAGTTATCTATGTGTAGAAGACTTAACGAGCCCAGAAGCCTCAACTATGCCAGTTGGAGCTGAACTACCCCAGGGCCGAGGGCCTGCATCAAACCACATTAGTAACCACTTCTTTGCGGTTACATGATTCAGACCCTCTGCTTAAAAGTGTACTACAACAGTCACACACACACACACACAGAGAAGAAACAAGGATCAATGCAAACTATTTCCTTTGATTCAACTCCCCCCCTTATAAGCTAGCTGAGTTACCAGTTGGTTTAGAAGAAGAATTTCACAGACTGGAAGGAGCTTGGAGTACCTAGGCAATGTCAAGGGAACCATGAGGCACATGGGATACAAAGTCACCCTGCATTCTGAATTCTAAGCATGGGAACTTAATGTTTTTGCTCAAATCCAGACTCATTCCAGGTCAGGTCCACCAATATTATTCTGAGCCCTGTTCCTCAAGGCCACACAAGGTTAGGAATTGTCATTTCCTTGTTTCTTAACTTGAGCTCTGCTCTGACAACCTATAGGGGACATAGTAGTCACAAGTGCCTGAAATTAATAATGACGGATTTAAGAACTATAAAATCATAGCAGTATAAGCAAGCAACAAAAGTCCACTTTTATTAAAATTACATCTTTTTAGTAGGAACAAGGGACACAGAACATATGGGATGAGACTATAAAATAAGACAGACGTTGACTTTAATTATGCTTAATTAAAAGCTGTGCATGTGGGGATATGACAAAGCAAGGCATATTTGGCTTCAGCTATGTTCTGCTAAAATCAGGTAGGATGAAGTGGAGCTTTCAAAGTATGAAATAAAATCATTCCAGAAGGGTTTTACTGACCTCAAAAATTTTTGGTGGAAGAAATTTCAAATATTCAATAACAATGTTCAAAAGTTTTAGTTATGAAACGATTTTAAAATAAAAACATAAAATTTTGGAGAAGTTGTTTATGTGGCCCTTTCTCCCAAAACTATTTGTGAAACCTCATTAGCAGGGTATATTTTCTGTCTATTCTGAAAGCTTAATTCAAATAAAACTTACTTCCATAGGAAGAAGGAAAATGAAGAAAAGTAGGAGAAAGAGACCTAAGAAAAGAAAAGATATTGTGAATTATTTGATAGTCTCCCTCAAAGAGTTGACATTATTACCATATGAAGAGAGTTATTATGCTTCATTCACAAAGTATGTAAAAGAGTTTCAACCCCATAGATTCAGCATAGAAACTGACACAATGCATATTAGATATGTTGAATCACACTGTACGCAAATAGCGAGTTTGAAGTTGAATACCCTCCACACCTCTATCTCATTGCATTGATAGCACTAAAGCATCTCTACATCAAAGCATCCTCTATTTCACAACCACCTATCCATGTTTTGTTTGCCTGACTTTTTGCAGATAAATAGATTTTTTTTTCACTTCTCCCCAATAAGCTCATGAGTTAAGACTTTGCTATTTATGTAATGCCTACTATACCTAACAGGTATTTTTCCTTTCGATATTTGAAAATCGCTCATTGCAAACATGAGTGGAAAAAAGAAACCAAAGACTGACTATTAGTGCACCTCACCTACATCCTAAGGAACAACTTTATCCTGGTGGTTGTAATTGCTTCTTTTCACCACAAGGAGGAGACAGGGTGGCTGCTCCTCAGTAATGGATCATCCCAATGAGGAACTCATGAGAATTACTTCCAGTGCTTCCTTATTACTGTGACGTCCAGTTATAACAGTAGTGAGGAAATATGCCAACAACTATAAAGAAACTACGAGCCCTAGCTCCCTTTGGGATTTAAGTCTTGCTCACCCTCCTTGACAAGCAATTTAGATAGACTGACAAGTTGGCTGAATGAGGGGAAACTAGAAATTGGTAGTCCAGGAAAGATATGATAAATACCAATTACAGCACAAAACACTTTGCAGCAATGTGGGAAGCAGTCTGTGATGCCTACATAGGCAAAAACCAAGAATTGGATCTTTACACTGCCTTATCTAGAAAGCTAGCAATCTGTGAAGACAATGGTTTAACATCTTAAAGATCTGTTTTCCATCTCAGCTTTTGGCAGCAGATTATACAGGGAGGAAAAACAAATGCAGTTAATGAGTTCAAAGTTTCACCTTTCCCCCCTGGTTAGGTAGGTTTTCAGAATTCAGTCTTATCTCTGACCAGATGGATATTGTCTCTGAGCTTCCATTTGCTCACATTATTGCTGTCTCCCTGCGGGGGTGGGAAGAGGGAGTCCACTTTCCTTCATTGTTGTCTCTGTGCAGGACAGGGGAGAGGATTGGCAGACACCAAGGCCACTGAGTCTTGCATTTTCCTCCTGAGCCACCACAAGGAGAAAATCTAGATTTAAGATGGACTCAAAACAACCAAACCATTAGCTGTATGTATGTGCTGGCCTCCATACGGTATATGCATGCAGTTTCCTTCCCATAGAATGAAGCACAAATGTGCTGTCATAAAATCAGCTGTGCCACTATCATTGTGCCCTATCAATGGAACCTCTATATTTTTCTCCTAACCTTTTATAGACAGAAATATGTTCTCCAAAAATATGATCTAACCTCCCCCAGATTTACAGAATGTGATCTTCTTTGGAAATGGGATATTTTCAAAAGCATTCAACTAAGGTGATGCCATTATAGAAGAGGGTAGAGCTTTGATGACTGGTATCCTTGAAAGACCATGGAAAGGTCTAGAGAGGGCAGGAATATGAAGACAGATACAGATGGAAAGTAGCATGTAAAGATGGGGGCAGACACTGGAGTAATGCTGCCATGAGCCCAAAGCACACCCAGTGGTATCAAAGAGGCAGACACTGGAGAAATGCTGCCACATGCCCAAGCTTGCACAGGAGTAGGTGATGGAGGCTCTCCCATATCACCATAGGCCACCCTGCTTTGAGCACCAACTGCAGGCTGGAGAACACTTATAACTTCTTTGGAGTTGTGCAACCCTGACATTTTGTACTGGTCTTTGTTGTATAACATGGGTGACTGAATGCTCTTGTTCAGTCAAGCTGTGCATAGCATACAAGAAATGTGAGAGAATGGACACACTTACCCTTGACCAATGGGAGATAGAAACCAGTGGCTAAAGTTCTCTGCTCCCACGTCTTGGGTACACCATTCTATGATGATTTCTACACTACCCCTCAGATCATGGACATGGAAACCACCTGAACCAGGTACCCTTGGATTCCTTTCTCTGCTTCTCTGTTTCCTGCCATGCCCATGTATTTCCCTGGATCTCTTCACAAAGCCAATTGCCAAGAAGCAGTCAATCTTTGGTATTAGAAAAGACTCCAGGGGAACAGGAGCCAAAGAGTCCTACCTAATACACATGCCTAATTTTCCTGGCTATCAAGTAAGCCCTAGCATATTGACTTTTCCACAATAAGCTTTCTAAAGATATTATGTGTTGGATGAAAGAAGGTGCAATAACATTGAATTATTAAATATCTCACATTATATACATATAATTAGCTGGATATTCAACTAAAACAAAGGCTGCATTCCTTTGTTACCTATATTAATATTGTGAGAAACTTTGTTTAAAACATTAAGACAAGCTATGCATGTTAGTGATAATTTTAATCATAATAACATTACTAAAAATGAAATTAGGTTAGCACTGTTTACATAGTCTTAGAGAACCATGCAGAATCCAGGTATTTTTGCACCAACAGATACCCCTGGTAAGAGGTTATGTGTCCAGCATTCTTCACCTTCTGCCTTTTAAGTTCTAATGATGATTTTTCAGAGGTTGCTGATAATGTTTCTATGAACCAGATGTTCCTGTGAAGCTTTTCCATAATCCTGGGATTAATTTCTCTGTCTCTACATACTTGAATTTGGAGAAAAGTAGAGCATAATGAGTACAAATTCTAACTCAAACGCCATTTTCCAGTAGGGGTCATCTGATGAAACCCATGTTGTAACATGTGAGATCTTTCATGGCTTTCTGCATTCTAAACAGATGAAATACCTGAGAGGTGAACACATGCTTAAAGGCTATAAAACTCCCTATCTCTGCCTATTCTATTTATTACTAATGCCACCTCAATTGTCTGTCCTAACAGTAGTCCCTCATTTTAGTCTCTTAATGTGACAGGGGAGGTAAGACCTGCTATTTGGATATCTGCACAAGAAGCATCCTTATGCAGAAAGGAAAACTTGTATGTTTCCAGCTTGATGAACACCTGTGGCCTATGCACTTCTTCCAATCACA
Organism: Orientallactaga sibirica; assembly: GCA_036365145.1. Taxonomy (NCBI): domain Eukaryota; kingdom Metazoa; phylum Chordata; class Mammalia; order Rodentia; family Dipodidae; genus Orientallactaga; species Orientallactaga sibirica. The sequence goes on from JAEOAD010000003.1 coordinate 73,877,291, forward strand.
TCTATATTTGAGGACAGATATTAGCACTTAGAGAGTTTTACCACAGGCTTATGTGTTTGAACAGTTGGTCCCCAGATGGTGGCATTGTTTTAGGACATTGAGGAAACTTTTGGATATGTGGGCCAAAAGGTCTTCCGGGTTATATCCCTGCCCCTATACCAGTCTGAGCTCTTTGCCTCCTGATCCATGGAGATGTGCGGAGGATGCTGGGCAAGCTCCCCCTGTCCCTGACCAAGCTGGACCAGTGCCATTCCTTCCCTGAATGATGGACTGCATCCTCTCCAGGTGAATCCAACCCACAGTAGACAGGCTGCATCTGACCAACACAAAAGAATAAAATCATAAACTTAAAACACTGAGATTTTTTTAAACTTGATTACACAGTTCTTGAACATGAACATTTTAGAAAGAAATGACAACATCCTGCTCACAATGTCAAAAGGTGAGTTGCTTATGCTATAAACCAGGAACCAAAATAAATTCATCCTCTCTTATTTCTTCAGATATTCTGTCATAGGAAAAAGAAAAGTAATATAAATTAAAGGGAAAGGAAAACAATTGTCTCTAGAATCTAAAGAAAAAAACATTATTATTGGATTTTTTTTTCATAGACTGATCATTTAATAACGACACAACTCTCAAATATGACCCACAGTTCTTGGATGACTTGACATTATTTCTTTAATATTACACTGCACCATGATCCTATGTGCTCCACCTACAAAGGTCAGCCAGAAAACTGAGCTATAGGATACATTCACATCCAAGAATCAGGACAGAACCCCCAAAATCATTTTTACTTAAAACTAGCTAAGAAGAGAAAATTAAGATGCAGATTAAAAATCCAGTGTAGTGTGATGTAGTCACAAATGAATAGTTAAGAAGTTCATATGACATGGAAAATATTTTATGGATATCAAAGAAACAATTTGGACTTGAAAGAATAGTCTGATAAAATATAATCTTTGATGAGGCCATTCAAATCCTAGAAATACACTATACTGAAAAAAAGTACATGTCCTTTGCACAAAGTGATTTATTACCATATCAGTGATAATAAAGAAATATAAAAGCTTCTAACTACTAATAATTGGTGATTATTGAAATAAAGTATACTTTCACTATGCACGATAAAGTAGACAGCTGTGAATATGTTTGGGAAGTATAACTACACTGCAAATACTTAATATACATTATCAAGTGAAAAAAACTTACAAGATAGAGTGTGCTATTTATAAACAGACATTTATATAATGCTAGAAGAATTGGCTTAGATAAGTAATGGAATTAAACAGTTCTCATTTTTCTTTGTGGTGTTTCTGTGTTTCCAAGTGTTTTTAAAATGAATTAAATTATATTACAATAAGAAGGAATCATGATTTTTATAAAAATGTTAGTTGAATGCTACTTTTTCAGAAATATACCACTTACTGACAATATGGTCTTTTATAGAATGTAGACCTTTATACATGCATAGTGCATAGAAAAATGTCTTGTTATACTTAACAAATTTGAGTTCTAATATGCCCTGATAGGTAATACTTCTATAACTCTAGTTTTTATCATTGTATCTGTTTTCTAAATTCTTCACTGACAGCTAGTTGAACAAAGCTCACATTGACACAAGTCAGTGTTTCACTAATGTTACACCATCAGGATCTATTATTAACTCAATTCCACCAACCAGTTCCAACTTCACTAAACTTTGTTTCCACACATATTCTTGTTGACAACTGGGAGTTAACAATGCCTCTGTGGGCCTTAGATGGGCTTAGAACTCCCTAGGCCAGTGGATCTTAAGTTCTTGTCTATCTTTAGCAAAGAATCAAAAAAATGTTGACACATTATGAAAGGTTTATTTTTATTTTTTAATTTATTATTTATTTTATTAGTTATACTCATAATGTGAATACATTCATGTTGGTGCCTTTGGTAGCCTCTTCCCTGTCCTCCCCCTCCGAAGGGACCCTCTCATGCATGAAAGGTTTATTTTAAGAGAGAGTAAAACTCACAGAGATGAAAAGCAGAAAACCTCCCAAGCTAACAGGAGTTCCTTCTACTGATTGGGAGAGGCATCTAGACGGAAAACCCACGGGAAATCCACAAGCTACCTAGGGCCAGGTCTTTTTATACCAAGCAAATAATTAGAATGAGCCTTGGATCAGATCTCAGTGGGGTTTATTGGTATTCACTGTGGAGTCATTTTTAACTAAGTTTAAAACTAACTTAACCTACTTCATCCTTACATTTAAGAAAACTGTTTAATGTCTTTCTCCACCTATTACAGCAACTTCATTGGTCACCTAATATTCTCCTAAGCTTCTCTAGTAACTTTCTCTAGGCTCAGAGAAAGTTAATTGCATTTCTGTGAAGTTGGACCTTTTGGGACTGAAAAAATAGGTTTGTGTCTATCTCTCGTAATCTGTAATATCCTTTCCAATTTATGATACAAAGTAGCCTAACTCAAACAAATTAGAAGAAAATATGTAGGGGGATAGCTTATTCAGCCCTTATGTCATTGCCCTGGTGAAATCATGTAACACATCCAATTTTAAAGTGATCTTGAAGTGAGAAGAGTAGATGTTAAATAATTCTCTATTTCCTTTCAACATGTTTCCATGACAAATTCCATCTTAAGCAGTTACATGATTATAAGCCCTGAAATTAAATTTTATGATGAATAATGAATTGCTCTTCAGAGTTCCTGAGAAAATCACATTTGTTACAGCACAAACCCTTAGAATAATTGATCGGGAATCAAACTGCAAAGCACTTGAGTTTTAATTGTTAGTTCTGTAGGACCCTCCCTCATTTCAGCTATTAGGGTGTGTATGGCCACATCTCTCTGTCCCATTTGGAAGTAGGGCTGAGGAAGCAGAACTTCATGATATTGTTTCAGACTCTGATATTGCTTCATCCTCATTTCCTTTCAAATGAGTTAGTCCTCATCTGGGTTTAAAAGACCCATGAAGAGGCAAGTTTTCCCTAAACTCTAAAAGAGTGTGAACTAAAGTTCCTTGTAACACCCACATGATCACATGTGTATTGAAAATCTTGAGGACTTATTTAGTGACTAGAAATACTCAGTTGTATAGAATTGTAACAATGCAGACCAAAACCCAAATTATCTTGGGGTATTGAGTAGCCACTTATTACCAATATCTATATCTGACCCAACATTCTTTGATAATCAAGGAAAACCTTTGGAATGTGTTAAATTTTCCTAAAATATTACTTTTCTTATTTCTCTTCCACTATTTTAAAATGTAAAAACATTCTGAAAAGAGAGAATCATATGGACTCTCACTACTCAAGAAGATAAGAAAGAAGACCACCAGCATAAAATTAAGAGATTCAAGATCCGATGTAAGAATGGACTGGTTAAAGTAGAAGTGTTAGGGTCAAATGGAATTAGATCTGAATCCCATTTTCCTTTTATTAGGTTGAGACTTTAAATACAAGGATTTTGGCCATTTCTTTCCTCACTCTTCTCATTTGAAAAATGATGGTGAAAACAGCTACTTTATAGACGTTACTGTAAAGTTTAAATGCACTATTATAGCAGCCATTCTTGTACCCCGAAGATATCCATTGCCATTGTAATGAATCTTTCGTTTACCATCTGACAGGAAGAATAGTGCCCCTCAAAATGTGTCTGCCTGATCCCCACCAGAACCTGTGTATAAGGCAAACTGAAGTGGAGGTTACAGATAGAATTAAGTTGCTAATGAGCTGAGCTGCAGGTAGAAAGATTATTTTAGATTATCCAGTTGAGCCCAATAGAATCACTAACTTTCTAATAACTGTTAGAATTAGGTACAAGAGAGACCAGCAAGAAAAAAAAAAAAAAAGAAAGAAAGAATAGTAAGAGGAGCTCGTCCCCTCACCACAAACCAAGCAATGCCAGTAGCTACTAGTTGCCAGAAAGAAAATCTAGATGACTTCTCCCCTACCAAGATGAAACAGAGCCCTGCCTACATCTCCATTTTCACCTAGTGACCTCCATGTTGGACTTCCAGGTTCCAGAGCAACAAGGGAGTTACTATGGGTTTTCTGAAGCCATGGATTTTGTAGTAACTTGTTGTAACTGCCATGACTGCTGCTTCTAACAGCAGTAGGGAACCAAAACGCATTGTTGTGACATGTACACGGAGAGCATCCTCTTCACTAAAAGTGCAAGCTTCCTTCCTCAGCAACGTGGAGGTATTGTTGGAATGGCTGTCTGGCCAGGAACTCCATTTTCTGTCCACTTGCCTCTAGGAAAACCATGCAACCTAATCAGGTTGCTTCTGGGTGAAGGTAATAAAATGGAAGTCATTTATTTACTTTCTGAGACTCAATGCAAAGAAGCCCAAACTTCAAGACAGAAAACAGCCTTGTTCCTTGAATCACCCTCTGAATACAAAGCAGCAGCTTGAACTGTTGCCTGAAAAATAAAACAATAAAAGCTTTTCTTGTGGTTGGGGCAAGAATGATAAAGAATGATAAAGCAGTTAGCATATTTATAGCAGAGGCATTATCCACCACTAAATTCTCACTTATTGTATTTTATTAGGAAATAAGATGGAAACCCTGTTCTCTCTTACAATCCTTTCATCTCTTCAGGAAATTGAAAATTCTTACTTAAATCTTTTCTGAGGGTAACTCTGGGAGTTACCCTTTTAATAGCCTCTAATCTTTGTGTTAATGTAATCTATAAATACCCAGATGCCTTGGGGAACTCCATTACTGAATCATGAGACCACTAGACAGTTCAAGTCCTTGCCCTGGGACATTAACAAAGACAGGAAATAGGATTATGAAAGATTTGAAGAGGAAGGAACATTATTCTCACCTCCTAACAGCTGTGATGCATGGACAGCCTTCCTGAGGTTACATGCATATTACATGAGGCCTGGTCTCTTGATGTCCTGGTCCCAAGAGTCATGTCCTCCAGCCTTTCCTGGTCACTCTTTGTCATGCTAGATACTTTAGAAAGTGCGTGTCAGTATGAACATTCAGCTAAATCTTTGTTGGGAATCATCCTACCAATGAAGTGGTGATTATAAACATGTATCTCAAAACAAATGTCAGGCTTCCAAAAGAAATGGGGTCAGTTCAGGTCTCAGGTCTGCAGTACTGTACAGGGTTGGGATGCTGTTCATTAGGTAAAGTGCTGACTTTTCAACAATGAAGACCTCAGTTTAGACTCTCCAGTACTCATATATAAAAGCTAGGCATAGTGTTTGCATGCTTTAATCCCAGTATAGGGTGGGGCAGATAGATGGATCTCTGGAGCTTTCCGACTAGTTGGTCTAGATGAAGACACTGAATCTGAAAATAAGAATCATTGAACCAGGTGCTGACTTTTGGAATGCACATACACACACACAGCAACAAACATATGAACATTCACACACATGTACACATACCACACACACAGACAAAAATACACTGTAAAATTATGTGGCTTCATACTTACCTTGCTGTCCTTTATACTATTCTATAAGATATGTATGGATTTAAGAAAACAAAGATAAATGCTGTGCTCAAATAAGTTTGGAAATCCTGAAGTAAATAAGTTAAATACACTAATTTTATTTGACATTACTGGAATTTCCATGTGTATTATAAAAGGGGAACCATGGTATGGAAGTTTCCCAAATATATTTAATTATTGACTTATACACACATATTTAGAACTCTCTCTCGTGCACACACACACACACACACACACACACACACACACACTAGACATCAATGTTTCCTAAAAGGTTTTTCTAAGTTTTATACTCATTGGATAATATTCTACCTGGTATGCTATTCACCTTGCTTTCTTTTCTTCCTGACTATATAGTCTCATCCTGAATATTCACTTTCCAGATATCATCATTAAATGTGGAGATTAAAAAATGCCCAACCATTTTGTGGTTTCCTGTGTTCACTTCTCCAAGGGTACAAAAGAAGTTTTGAATTCAGAGATGATCAGTCTTACCACACTTCTTGTGTCTGATATCACCATGCCAAATCCAGGGATCATGTCCATCAATTTATACTTGGCACAAATTACAAAAGTATTGAAGCACTCTGGGATACAACAGTGGAGAAGTAGTATAGTTTGTTATTAAATATCTCCGATTGTGATTTTTGGCATCCTTTGTGCCAGTCCTGGTTCTGCTAGGTAGGAGCTGAGTGATCTTGGAAAGGTTTTCTGTTTCTGTTGTTCCTCTGGGAAGTGTGATGATAACCTACTTTGTAAGAGTATTGTGAGGTTTAATGAGATAATGTGGCTCAATCATGATGCATAATGCATCTAATAAACAGCAGATAGTATTAGTTATGCCTTTGATGACACAATGATTAGCAGCTCTGGAGACAGGTGACTGGAAGCTGTTGGACTCCAGTGTCTGGAAAAGGCAGCTACAATAGAGTAATGTACTATCTTCATGACAAAAAAGCTTTTCTAGAATCTTTGTCTCCAGTTCTTTCTGATATGGCTTTCCATGTTTAAACAAAGGACTTACATGCAGAAATTCCTGGGTCTCCATTACAAAATCTATTTTTATTCCATACTCTCTTTCCTTGACTTGGACCCACTGTATCATGTGATATGAGCTTATTAAACTTCCCTGCTCAAGAATCTTGGTGGAAGAGGCTAAATCATCTCCATAGATCCACAGCAGAAAGACACCATCCACAGCCATCAAACATGAATGGTGAGAGCACAAACTGGTCTTTAAGACCTAGAGCTAGAATAAAATATCCACCCTCAGTGACACCTCCTTCAGCACACTGTTGGAAACTTAGAAAATTTGATTTTTATCAAAATTTCTGAGGCTATGTTGGCATACATTCAAACCTCCACATTCCACCCCTGCCCCAATAGACTCATGACAATCTCACAATGAAGACTGCAATCAGTCCAACTTTAAAGGTTCCTATAATTGTTGACAACTTTAACATTTTTCAAAAGTACAAAGTCTAATGTGAGATTCAAGACTGTCTCTTAACTGTGAACCCTGTAAAAATGAAAAGACAAGCTATATACTTCCAACACAGGATGGCACAGAGTAAACATTCCCATTTCACAAAGGCATAAAAAGGAGAAACTGGACCAATGCAAGATCAATAACCAGCAGGTAAACATCAAACATCTGCACTGCCAAGTCTAACATAATCACACATAATCATCACATGTTGGGCCCTAAGAGGCCCAAGTATGAGGCCAAGTGAAACTTCCTGAGCCTAACTAGAGTTTAGCGACCTGTCATTGGCCTACTTCTGCTTAAGAGGCCCAGGTGTGAGGCCTAGTGAAACTTCCTGAGCCTGACTAGAGTTTGGCGACCTGTCTTTGGCCTGGAACTGGTTTGCTTTCATACAATTGCCTTACTGTGTCTCCACACAGGGATTTCAACCCTGTTTCACTTTGACCAGGGGCCATTTCAAAAAAAAAGTACATTCAATAACCCTTTACTTCCAGAATTTGTTATCTGACCTTAAAGAGCAGCATACTCATTTAGAATTCTTCACTTAAACTTCCTCCTTGTCAAAGAGTCTGAAGTCCTATTCATTTTTAGTCTTCCATAGATCACCATCAGGGCATTAATTTCATTGTTTAAATACAAAACAGTTGGCCCACCTTTAATGGTGGTAGTCCACTTAACAATTGCAGCTTGTTACCTAAAACTAGTTTCTGTGTCTACAACTTGAAACTTGCTTGAATTTTTTCCCATGATAAACCATACATTTTTCATATATTTATGCTCTATACCTTCTACTAAGCACACCATTCCATTATTTTTTTAAAATAAATATATATATTTTTATTTATATTATTCTGATTTTACATTCATAGTATCGGTTCCATTGTCCTCCTCTCCGTCCTCCCACTTTCAAAGGGACCCTTATCAATGGGGACTGTGGATAGTGCATTGTGAGTTTGCTCAAGAGTTCTGGTGGATAGGCCCCAGTCTCTGTGCATAATGCCCCAACTTGTGACTCTAACAATCTTTCCGCCCCCTCTTCCGCGAGTTTCCCTGAGCCACATTGGGGTCATTTTAGTTCTGCTTCCTTGATGAGGTTTTGGGAGCCTCTGTGTCTCTGGATATCTGGCTTAGTTGGAGTTGGATGTTCTCTGTGTTTATCTCCTTCAGCCTTTTTCTGGTGTTGTGATCGCCTTGAGCGCTGTATTCTTGCCCTTCCCCTGCGTTGTTCTATGGTTTCAGCTGGTGAGGTGTGGTTAGCTGATCCTCCCTTCAGGTTCGTTGTCCAGCTGAAAAGAGATAAGCAAATTCTTCAACGGAGAGAGAAGTTAGTACTAGATAGAAGGGATAACCATATATGTTTTGGAGGGAATTTTATATGCATTGGCTCTCTTCTAGCCCACATTTGGTGGCCTCTAGATCTTGGAGACTGAGCTCCTTTTTTGTACATGGCTTTGACTTATTTCCCAGTTCCAGCAATGAGTTCCATTCCACTGAATGGATTTATCAGCCAAATCAAGAGCAGTTGGTTACCCACCATGGCTGTTTGCCACTACTGCACTTGTATGAGCATTACATCAGATTGTTTCCTGCTGGGTATCTTAGACTGCAAGTTGTTTGGACCAATGTCAGACATTTTCCCCAAGTTGCTCGTGTAGCACCCTCTGGTACTAGACTAGCTAACTGTCTGGGGACTGACCTGCTTCCATATTCTGGCCAGGTCTCTCTCTGTGTTTGGTCTCACACACGTATGCTGTCTTCGACAGTAGGGTCTTACCATTAACCTTTGGTGGGTCACCAAGAACTCTGACTGAAGTCTGTATTTTTGGAGGAACCTTGTAGGTGTTTCAGATCAACAGCTCATTGTGGGAGTTAACCCCTGCTGGCACTGGGAGTTATAAGTCTGCACCTAGGAAGGTGAGGGAGAAAAAAAATAGATAATGTAAAAGAGAAAGTGAGTATAGAGAGGAGAGGGAGGGAGAGAGAGAGAGAGAGAGAGAGAAGAGAAAGAGAAGCAGGACAAGATTAAAGTTGGCCTTCATCATGTTCTCTCCAGGTTCCTGTGGTTCGAGTATTCCCTCTGTAGGCCTGCTGAAGGATCACTGTTTTAGCATGTTGTTCAGAGTAAAGGGTTTTGTAGTATTTTTCCCTTTTGGGTCCCAATTTGTATCCCCCCTTGTGGGAGGGAGCTCCCACCCTCTCATTCCCTCCCACCTTTACCCTCCCTCCATCCCACCCTCCTTCTTGTCTCGTCCTCAGAGTGTTTATTAGGTTTGGTCACATGTCACGTGGAATCTGGTTAGGGGAGACAGATAAATGAGACCATGTGACGATTATCTTTTCGTGCTTGGGTGAGCTCACTGAGGATGATCTGTTCCATGTTTGACCATTGTTTTTTTCAAATTTCCTTATTTCATCTTTCCTTACTGCTACGTAGAATTCCATAGTATAGATATACCACATCTTTGTTATCCATTCATCTAGTGATGGACACCTGGGTTGATTCCAGCTCTTTGATATTATGAATTGAGCAGCTATAAACATGGTTGAGCAAATGTCTCTGATCTGAGGCTTGGGGCCTTTAGGGTAAATGCCCAATAAGGGAATAACTGGATCCATTGGTAAGTCTATGGTCATCCTTTTCAATAGTCTCCATATAGCTGTCCATAGTGGTTGAACCATTTTACATTCCCACCAACAGTGAAGACTTGTTCCTATTTCTCCGCAGCCTCGCCAGCATTTGTTTTCATTGTTTTTTTTTAATGTTAGCCATCCTTACTGGGGTAAGGTGGAATCACATAGTTGTTTTAATTTGCATTTCCCTGATGATTAGGGATGTTGAACATTTTCTTAAATGTGTGTTTGCTATTTGTATTTCTTCCTCTGAGAACTCCCTGTGCAGTTCTCTGCCCTACTTTGTGAGTGGGTTGTTTGGTGATTTATTGTTTAGATTTTGGAGTTCTTTGTAGATTCTAGAAATTAGGCCTTTGTCAGTTGTATAGGTGGTGAAAATTTTCTCCCATTCTGTGGGTATTCTGCTGGCTTTCGTTATAATATTTTTGTCAGTGAAAAAGCTTTTCAGCTTCATGAGATCCCAATGGTTGAGTGATTGTTTAATTTCCTGAGCTGCTGGGGTTTTGTTCAGGAAATCTTTTCCCACTCCTATATTGTGGAAGGTTCCTCCTATTTTTTCTTACAGTAGTAGCAGAGTTTCTGGTTTTATATTAAGGTCTTTTGTCCATTTGGACTTAATTTTTGTGCATGGAGAGATGTGTGGGTCGAGTTTCATTTTCCTAAATATGGTTGTCCAGTTTGTCCAGCACCATTTGTTGAAGATGCTGTCCTTTTTCCATTCTACATTGCTAGGGCCTTTGTCAAATATCAAGTAGCTGTAGTTTCTTGACCCAAAGTCTGGGTCTTCAATTCTGTTCCATTGGTCTATATTCCTGTTTTTGTGCCAGTACCAGGTTGTTTTTATTACAATGGCTTTGTAGTATAACTTTAGATCAGGTATGGTGATGCCTCCAGAGGTGTTTCTTTTGCTGAGGATGAGCTTGGATATCCGAGGCCTTCTGCCTTTCCATATGAATTTTGAGATACTTTTTTCTATCTCATTGAAGAAGCAAGTCGGGATTTTTATCGGCATTGCATTGAATCTATAAAGTGCTTTTGGTAAAATTGCCATTTTCACAATGTTAATTCTACCAATCCAGGAGCATGGGAGGTCTTTCCATTTTTGTAGGACCTCCTCAATTTCTTTTTTGAGAGTTTTTATGTTTTCATTGTATAGGTCTTTTGCTTCCTTAGTTAATGTTATTCCAAGGTATTTTATTTTCTTTGTTGCGATTGAAAATGGGATGATGTTAGTTATTTCTTTTTCTGTCTCTTTGTCCTTTGCATACAAAAAGGCTACTGATTTCTGTGCATTGATTTTGTATCCTGCTACTTTGCTGAAGGTGCTGATCCCCTTTAAGAGTTTTGGGATGGAAGTTCTTGGGTCACTTACGTATAGAATCATGTCATCTGTGAATAGGGCTAACTTAACTTCTTCCTTTCCAATTTGTATCCCTTTGATTTCTTTCTCCTGTCTTATTGCTTGAGCTAATACTTCTAGCACTATGTTGAAGAGCAGAGGTGAGAGTGGACACCCCTGCCTTGTTCCTGACCTCAACGGGAATTCCTTCAGTCTCTGCCCATTAAGAATTACTTGGGCTTTAGGTGCTTTATATATAGCCTTTATTATGTTGAGATAAGGGCCGTCCATACCTATTCTCTCCAATGTTTTGATCATGAAGTGATGTTGTATTTTGTCAAAGGCCTTTTCTGCATCTATCGAAAAGATCATGTGGTTTTTGTGTTTCAGCTTGTTTATGTGGTGTATTACATTGACAGATTTCCATATGTTGAACCACCCCTGCGTTCCAGGGATGAAGCCTACTTGATCAAGGTGGATAATGCTTTTGATGTACTGTTGAATTCGGTTTGCAAGAATTTTGTTCAGGATCTTTGCGTCTATGTTCATCAGAGAAATGGGCCTATAATTTTCCTTTCCTGTGGCGTCCCTGCCTGGTTTTGGAATTAGGGTGATACTAGCTTCATAAAAAGAGTTAGGGATCTCTCCTTGTTCTCCTATTGTGTGGCACAGTTTGAGAAGAATTGGTTTCAGTTCTTCCATGAAGGTTTGGTAGAATTCTGCTGAGAAACCATCTGGTCCTGGACTCTTCTTTCTGGGGAGGTGTTTGATTACCTCTTCTATCTCGAAGGGTGTGATGGGTTTGTTTAGGGAATTAATCTGCTCTGGGCTTAGCTTTGGTAGGTGGTATGTGTCTAGGAATTCATCCATTTCCTCCATATTTTCCTGTTTTATGGAGTAGAGGTTTTTAAAATAAGTCCTAATAACTCTTCCTATTTTGCTCATGTCTGTTGTGATCTCTCCCTTTTCATTTCTAATTTTGTTGATTTGAAGTGTTTCTTTTTTCCGTTTGATCAAATTGGCCAGGGGTGTATCAATCTTGTTAATTTTTTCAAAGAACCAGCTCTTTGTTTCGTCAATTTTCTTAATTGTCCTCTTAGTTTCCAATTCATTAATTTCTGCTCTGATTTTAATTATTTCTTTCTGTCTGGAAATTTTTGGGTTGGCTTCTTCTAGCCTTTCCAATGCCTTTAGGTGAATGGTCAGGTTATTGATTTGGGATCTTTCTATTTTTCTTATGATGGCATTTAGTGCTATGATTTTTCCCCTAAGGACTGCCTTCACTGTGTCCCACAAGTTTTGGTATGATGTGTTCTCATTGTCATTGAGTTCTAGAAATTTTGCAATTTCATTCTTTATTTCATCCACAACCCATTTGTTGTTTAAAAGTGTGTTGTTCAATTTCCAGGAGGTAGAGGGATTCCTGGTGTACTTTTTGTTGTTAATTTCTAGCATTACAGCATTGTGGTCTGATATCATGCAGGAAATTACATCAATTTTCTTGAAAGTATGGAGGCAGGCTTTGTGGCCCAGTACATGATCTATTTTAGAGAAGGTTCCATGTGCTGCTGAGAAGAATGTGTAATCTGTAGATTTTGGGTGGAATGTTCTGTATATGTCTGTTAGGTCTAGTTGCTTTATGGTGTTGTTGAGCTCTCTTACTTCTCCATTAATTTTCTGTTTGGATGATCTATCCATTGTTGACAGTGGAGTATTGAAGTCCCCGACTATGATGGTGTTGGTGTTTATTTCTGTTTTGTTTACAAGTAGATTTTGCTTTATGAATTGTGGTGCACCTGTGTTTGGTGCATAAATTGATGATTGTGATGTCCTCTTGTTAGATTGTTCCCTTGATAAGTAAGAAGTGGCCTTCTTTGTCTTTTTTGGTTAATTTTGGTTTGAAGTCTATTTTATCTGATATAAGTATAGCTACGCCTGCTTTTTTCTTATTTGTGTTTGCTTGGAATATCATTTTCCACTCTTTCACCCTAAGGAGGTGTCTGTCTTTAGTGGTGAGGTGGGTTTCTTGAAGACAGCAGATTGAGGGGTCCAGTTTTCTGATCCACCCTGTTAGCTTATGTCTTTTGATGGGTGAATTGAGGCCATTAATGTTCAGAGATATTAGTTTGAGGTTTGATTTAATACCAGCCATATTGTAGTGGGTTGTGGTCTTTGTGGTTTTTTTTTTTTTTTTTTTTTTTTTTGGAGGGGTAAGGGGTTAATGTGGACTGCTTCTTGAGCGCTCTTGAAATTGGTTATTTGTTTCTTCTGTGTGGAGAATTCCCTGAAGTACTTTCTGTAGGTTTGGCTTTGTGTTCATATATTTGTAGAGATGAGTTTTATCATGGAATGTTTTTCTTTCACCATCTATTATGAGGGATACTTTTGCTGGATAGAGTAGTTGTGGCTGGAAACCATGGGTTCTTAGAGTTTGCAGTGTTCCATTCCAGGCCCTTCTGGCTTTTAGGGTTTCCATTGAGAAATCTGAGGTAATTCTAATGGGGTTCCCTTTATATGTAATGTGTTGTTTTTCCCTGGCTGCTTTTGGGATTTTTCTCTTTGTGCTTGATGTTTAGAGTCTTAAAGATAATGTGTCTCGGAGAATTTCTCCTTTGGTCCAGTCTGTTTAGAGTTCTTGTAGCTTCTTGTAGCTTGATGGGATTTTCTCTTGAGAGAGTGGGAAAGTTTTCTTCAATTATTTTGTTGAATAAGCTTTCCATTCCTTTAGTCTGTGTTTCTTCCCCCTCTGGTATGCCCATGATCCTAATGTTTGGACGCTTCAGGGTATCCCACATTTCCCTCATGTTTTGTTCACAATAATTTTTGAACTTGTTGAAGTTTCTGGACTCACAAACTGTTTCTTCTGTTTTGTCTTCCAGTTCTGAGTTTCTATCCTCTACTTGGCTGACTCTATTCTTATGAGCTTCTATAGAGTTTTGGGGTTGTTCAATTTGGTTCATATTTTCTACTGTTTTTTTTATGTATAGTTTCCATCCCTCTGTCTAGTTCCCTTTTCACGTCATTTTCTGACCTTCTTAATGCTTCTTGGAGTTCATCCTTGCATTTTTTTATGCCTTCATTGAACTTAGCCATCTGGTTATTGAGGACTTCTTTTTTTTCACTCTCCTTCAGCTCATTTAACTGTTTTTGGAACCCTTCCTGGTTCTTTTCTATTAGGTCTAATCTAGCAAGGATAACATTCATACAATTATTGGCTCTTTGTTGACTTTCTGAGAGTTGTGCTATTTGCTTGGCCAGGGTTGCATAGCTTGTCTCTTCATTTTGGGGTTCTGATTCTAATGTCTCTTCTATGATTTGCTTCAAGACATCCATTGTAGGACTGGATAGTGTAGCTTGATTTACTTGTATCTGGTTTTTCATGCTATTCCTTTTTCTCTGTGATCTGTGCATCACACCAGTTCAGAGACACTGGCTCGGTGGGATCTGTCTTGTGATGGCACAGGGAATGGGTGGGGCTTGACCTGTGGTGTGGCTGCACAGGTTCCAGGCAGGTGATATGGCTCCACAGGCCCAGGGCACCTGCCTGCGATGGTGCACCGGAGCTCTGGCCGCAGAGCCAGAAGCGGGACAAATATGTCTTGCTCAGTGGATCCACAGACCCAAGCACCTGGCTGCAATGGCGAGCTCAGGGGCTCTGGCCAGGGAGCAGGAAGTGGGATGAATCTGTCTCACTCAGCAGATCCACAGACTCAGGCACCCCACTGCAATGGCTCACTCAGGGGCTTTGGCTGGGGAGCAGGATGTGGGATGAATCGGTCTCACTCATTGGATCCACAGCCCCAGATACCTAACTGTATTGCCACACCCGGGGGCTCTGGCCAGGAGCAGGAAGTGGGACGAATCCATCTCACTGTGAGGACCTAGGCACCTGACTGTATTGGCGCACCCAGGTGTTCTGGCCAGGATCAGGAAGTGGGATGAAACTGTCTCACTCTGTGGACCCAGGCACCTAACTGTATTGCTGCGCCCAGGGGCTCTGGCTGGGGAGCAGGAAGTGGGACAAAACTGTCTCACTCTGTGGACCCAGGCACCTAACTCTATTGCAGGAAGTGGGACGAAACTGTCTCACTCTGTGGACCCAGGCACCTAACTGTATTTGCACACCCAGGGGCTCTGGCCGGGATCAGGAAGTGGGATGAATTTGTCTCACTCTGTGGACCCAGGCACCTAACTGTATTGGCGCGCCCAGGGGCTCTGGCTGGGGAAATGGAGCAGATCTAGCTCACTTGGTGGGTCCACAGACCTGGGGACCTGGCTGCAACTGTGCTCCATTTCTGGCTGGCCAGTGGCCTCAGGCAGGTCCAGCGGGACCTTTCCGGCAGTGGCGCCTGCCAAGAGCTTGGGAATCAGTGGTTTCCTTATATTGCAAATCCACCCCCGCCCTCTGGAAGCATGCGGGAGCCAGCAAACCCTTTAAACAGGTCCCTTTAACCTTAAATATTCTTCTCTTTTCTTCCCCATGAAGTGAGGTGAGGTTAGGTAGCTGCCATCTTGACCGGAAGTCTGTCTTCAGTCCCATTATTTTTATTTATGAGAGAGAACGAGAGACAGAGAGAGAGAAAGAGGGAGAGAGAGAGAGAATGGCACACCAGGGCTTCCAGCCACTGCAAATGAACTCCAGATGCATGTGCCACCATGTGCTTTGTGGGTTCTGGGGAATCAAACCTGGGTCCTTAGGCTTCACAAGCAAGTACCTTAACACTAAGCCATCTCTACAGCCCAGTCCATTACTTTGAAATTCAACTTTGATCAAACTCTCTGGGCATGGGCAGAACAATGTTACCAACTTTTCTGGTAGTAGCCCAGCTCCAAAAGAGTTCTTTTTCCTTTGAAAATTCATAAGCCAAGCCTTAACATTCTATAATTATTTCTGCATTTAGCCTTTGCAAACTCTCTCCAGAATAGCCTATCAAGCTCTACTTATAGCACTGCAAGGCTATTCTAATCCAAAGCACCAAATCCTTCTAAATTCCTCCCACAAACACCAAAACACCAAAACTCACATGGTCAGATTCATCACAGCAACAACCCCACTCTTGTTACCAATTTTCTGTTGCAGTTACTTTTCTGACTAGAACATCTGACCACAAGAAGAAAGGGTTTATTTCAGGCATATAAAATCCAGGGAAGGATCATCATGACAGAAGATGTTGGTTCATTTCTATAGATCCATAGCAGAGAGACACCACCAAATAGCCTGCAAATATGAACAACTTGCGCTCAAACTATTCTGAACACAGTTTAAGGCTGGATTTAGAAGACCCAGCCCCAAGCTGGGCATGGTGGTGCACACCTTTAATCCCAGCACTCAGGAGGCAGAGGTTGGAGGATTGCCTTGAGTTCAAGGCCACACTGAGACTACAGAGTGAATTCTAGGTCAGCCTGAGCTAAAAGTGAGACCCTACCTCGGGAAACCAAAAAAAAAATAAATAAATAAATAAATAAATAAATAAATAAATAAATAAAAATAATAATAATAATAAAAGAAAGAAAAAAGAAAAGACCCAGCCCCAGGACTCCTTTTCTAGCAGGCTGCTAGAGACTTTAATATGAACCTTAATCTGAATAAAAATTGCCAGATTCTGTGAGACCACACATTCAAATCACTACAGCACCCTTACAAGATGGCCCACCATAGTGCTATCTCTATCACAAAGTACTCATTGGTTCCTATGTACTTTTAATCAGTTCTACTATGAATACAAAAGAAAAATACATAACTTGTCATAATAAAATCTACTTTCATTTTATGTTCCTCCTTACCCCATTTGGATTCACAATATCCTCTGATATGAGATTTTACAACATGTAAGAGATTTTACACACACCCCTAAGTTAAGCCCATGTCATACTTATTTTAGTAGCCAGTTCTTAAAAGCACTATTAGTCTAACTTATTTCTTCAGAATTAAGACAATGGAATGCTAGTTCTAATGTTCATAATGAGAGAGGTGCACAGCACGGAGTGGCATGAAGCTGATTGAAAGTCAAAGTCTTGATGGCTGACCTGGAAATTCTTTCTCAGCCTGCTAGTTTTGAATCATGCCATTATGATGGATGTATGAGGAGGAAACGACTCTCAGGAATATGTTGGATGGAGCAGGTTTCTACATATTCAGGTAAACCTTGTAGTTCAATAAATTTCTACTTTAGTTGAAAATGCAAGCTTTGGTATAGAGCTGAATTTACAGAGACAAAAAGGATTTTTTTTATTTTGAGGTATATCTGTGTGTGTGTGTGTGTGTGTGTGTGTGTGTGTACAGATACACATGCTACAGTGCATGTGTGGTGGTCAGAGGACCAATTTTTGGTCAGTTGCCATCTTTCATCTTGTTTCAGGCAGGGTCATTACTGTTTTTTGTTCCATTCAGAACCTTCCAGAAAATTCTTTTGTCTCCACCTCCCTTACTGCTGTAGGTATCCTGGGATTGCAGAACCTTGAAACAGATTCCAGCTCTTATGTGGGATGGCGGGGGACTGAATTCAAGTACTCAGAGTTGTGTAGCAAACACTATTCATTGAGCCATCTCCTCAACCCCCCACAAAAAGCTATTTTAAGAGATTTTTTAAGATATATGTTGGGCAGAATAGGAAAAAAGTTGAAGCATGACACTTGGGGAACTTTCAGAGAAAATAAATCCCTAATGGGGAACTGAATGCAAATATTCCATGGTGTAAACAAGTTTGTTTATGAATAGTGAGTGCCATGATAAAAATGGGTGTACAGGTGTCTCCACAATAAGCTGGCTTAGAAGCCTTCAGGTGTATAGCCAGAAGTGGAATGCAGAATCATACGGAAGTTCTATTAGTGTTCTGAGGGACCTGCATACTGGTTTTCATAGTGGCTGGGCTAATTTACATTACCATCAGGAGTGAATAACGGTGCTTGACCCCAGCTCATATCTCCAAAAGGGTCTGTTTTATTTTTAACATAATGATAGCCATTTAGGCTAGAGTCAATATCAGTGTAGTTTTGGTCTACATACAGAACCAAGTTATGGTATTATCCTAGGTTCCTTCCAATTGATGAATGAATAACGTGTCATATAAACTATTTTATTATACAGTCTCCTAAGACATGATTATTTCCATCTTTATCAGAAGCTGCAACCTCTCATGAGAGATTTTCAAGATTGAGCCTGTTGATGTTTCCTCACAAAAGGAGGGGTTGGGAAGGATCTTTAGTCCTTCACCTGAAATATCAGATGACCCCTGTGTGCCATGTGTATGTGATGAGAAGGACACAGGGTACTGAGAGTGGAAGATCAAGAAATGGGGAGCTCTATCTATGTAGTTTTGGAAGGCTGTCAACCATGCTGGGATGAGAACTTTTGATGCTGCAGCCTCGAAGCCCCTTGCCCATGCTCTGTAAAGAAGCCCAATAAATTCACTGGTTCTCCAGGGACTCAGGTAGAACTGGATTGTAGTCGGCTTGGGGTTACCTACCTGAGGACAGCAAGAGCTCATCAGTTTCTCCCAGAATATCATCCAACCATAAAGAAAAATGAAATTCTGTGGCTTTCAGGAAAACAGATGAGCTGGACATGATCACTAGAGTTATGAAAGGGGAAGGGAGCAGGGGGATAATAGAGTAAGAAAGGAAGAGGTGGGCTGAGCATGATCAAAGGGCAATATATCCATGCATGGAAATGTCATAACAAAGCCCCTTACACAGAACAATTCATATTTGCTAAAAAATAAATAAATAAATAAATAAATGGAGATGTTTCAGCTTCCTTATTAAGTCTTAACTAAAACCTACCATTGTAGGAACATTTATGTATTCCCTGTGGAGGTGAGAGCATGAGACCCATTCACATATGGTTGCCACCATATGGACGAAAAGTGCACTTTAAGTAGGAATGAGGAGTTGGGAATTTTAGTTCATGTTCTATCAGCTAGTCATTCTTCGGGACTTTGAGTCAGGGTTTTTCCATCAACATTGGGGAATATTTTGATAATTATGCAGAACTTTTCTGATCCAGTGGAAAATGTTTTTGGGAAAAGGTTTGGGAAGGAAGCTATAACATTAGCCTGAGATTAAGACCCAGAACATAGGGCTGGAAGGATGGCTAGTGGTTAAGGCATTTGCCTGAAAAGCCAAAGGACCCAGTTTTGATTCCCCAGGACCCACGTTAGCCATATGCACAAGGGGATGCATGCATCTGAAACTTGTTTGCAATGGCTGGAGGCTTTGCCATGCCCATTTTCTCCCTCTCCCTCTCTCTCCCTCTTTATCTGTGAAATAAATTAATTAAATAAAATATTAAAATAAAAAGACCCAGAACATATGCTACAATCCATTCACCACAGACAGAGCCTTGATTGCCAAGATGGCCAGCTCTGCTGAAGATCTGAAACTTCTGAGTCATGCAGGTTGTAAAGTTGCCAAAAGAACTCTTGAGAAAGAGTAGCCATGGAAACAGCACACCAGATGTCTCAAGAGGTGTATAAAAACATCTGAAAACTAACAGTCAGAAAAAAAATGTTTGGCAAACATTGGGAAAGGTACGAGTCGGCTTGTGGAGGAAATAAAGGCTTTTTGATCGTATTGCCACTCTGAAAGTGTGAACATAGGTCTTAAAGCAAGAATCCCAGGCCCAGAGCAGGCTTTGCAGGGAATAACTTCAGTGCTGGCCTTTGCTCTACAAGAGTCACTTGATGACCAGACTCTTTAGCCTGAGCTTAGCTACAGGATCATTTCCCACAGACCTGGTGTCCTCAAATGCTCTCAGATCTGTTACCTTGTGGATAATCACATTATTCAGTGAACCTCCAGAGAGAGCATGCCTCTGCAAAGGATGAAAGTATCTCTAGAACACTCTTTCACAAAAATGAAAATGAAGTAACTTTGAAAAACCCACATATGATTTAAAGACTCTACCAACCAATTAACTGGCTAACACTTCAGGATTATGGAGAGTTGGAATGTCTAATATTGAGAACCAAAATTATCTTTGGATATCTTTAGTCCCCTTAGTAATCATCTGTATCTGACCTGATATCCTTTTGTCAATCAATTAAATCCTTTGGAATCAGCTCCCTAGTTTCCACCAGTCTGCAACCTAAGAATGCCATCAGGTAGTATCTGAAACCTATAGCAGAGGTTCCCTGCTATAACCCATTCACCAACTTTCCCCACCAATGTATTTGGCAAATGCATTGATTTATGACTGTCTTTTGCTCTATCACTAGAAAAGGTTGTATATTCGCTTCAGCAGTGGAGCATATCATTGAAAGAGCCTGAATCCATGTTCTCAGGCCATGGTCACACATATTTGACTCAGAATAAATTATCTCTTTCTCCTCTTGCAGCAAGAGCTGTGCTTTACTTTGACACATGGTTCTCCGCAGATACTCTTAGCACAACTGTTGTGATTGGAAACAAATGAGCTTATGTGTTTATCTGCTTTAATTGCATAACTGAAACATAATTTATTGAATAATTCTTGAAAAAACTCAAAACCACACAGAATAAAGGACATTTTCCTTTCACCTCTTAATCTCACTGCACCCTGTGATGCAAATGTAGTCACCAATTTTGTGTATAATTAAGCCCCTTGCCTTCATGTTCCTACAGTATGATGGTATTTTGAAGTTCACTATTGTACAAATGAATATATTTCTGCTTTTAATGTACTAACTTACACTTGCCTATATATTTTGAAGGTTTTATTTTCCTTCTTCACATCTAAGTCTCCTTTCAAGAGTATTGTCCTAAAATTTGCATTGAAGCCAGCCACACCTTTTTATTGTGGGGGGGGGGACTTCCTGTCTTTCCTGAATAAATAGCCAGGAATAGGAAAGACACTTTGCAGTTTGTAGTTAATGTCTAGTTGAATTTGGGAAAATTACATACACTTTATGAGCCTTGGGTTACTTACAAAAGAAGATGAAGGGTATAAATTTATGATGAATTAGAATAAAGAAGAATCATGTCTAGTGTATTGTCTGGGGGAAAGTATATACAAAGGATATATTTGTTCCACTCATTTTGTTGAAAGACTCTAAAAACCATATTGTGTTAAAGGAGACATGCAAGAACTGGTGATCACTAGTGTCGAGTTGGCTGCCACCACATTTGCTGTAGGATAAAGGAAGGACGGCAAAATTGTTGTGCAGCAGGTACAGTGTCTCCTGAGGAGAAGCATCAAATTAGACTCTTGTAATAGTTATGCCTACTGATTATGAGCTTTTTATTATTATGAACTTATAGCATGAACATACTGTACATTGGCCACATTCCCACTGGGGTATACTCCTGCATCCCCTCTCCCCTGCTCCCATTCCACTGAGGGGTTACTGGTCTTTAGTGTGGGATCATGAATGCACCAGTCAGTCTCTGTGTGGACTCCCACAGTGCATCAGGATACACCTTTTACCACCCTGTGGCTCTTATACTCTTTCAGGCCTATTACCACAATGTTCCCTGAGCCTTGGGGAACATGTTATAAGTCGCCTTTCATGTTGAGCTCTTTGCATTCTCTGAATTTTTGCTTTGATGAGTTTTGAGTGTCCACCGTGTCTACCACCATGTCCCTGGAGGAAGCTGTCAAGCTGGCAGTGAGAACAGCACTCATGTTTAAATCGCCACTTCCTCTGTAGTGTTTCCTGGACCCTGGCAGATGGGATTGAGATAACTCCTCTTGTGCTAGCCAGGCAGCTATCTTTTCTTATAGTATCCATGGATTTTGTTCTCCCCAGTACTTGCTGCCTTCTGTAAAAAGCAGATTCTCCAACCAAGGGTGAGGGCAGCATGGATCAGTTGAGTCACTCCAGGCACATATCTAATGATTCTTAAAACATTGTTGAACAAGTTCAGGTTTCAGGTTCACTCCAGGCACATATCTAATGATTCTTAAAACATTGTTGAAGAAATTCAGGTTTCTAATCTTGGGAAAATACAGTATTTGTGGCAGTTTGAATATATGTCCCCCAATGTATTCAGTGTTTTACTAGTTATAGTTTGCATTTGCAATCACCTTGCTAGAGGCAAGGTCACTGGGGGCCGGTCTTAAGGTGTGGTGATGGTTTGAGATTCCATTGTAAAGATATGCAAATGTGCCTAGCAGGAGTTCCTGAAGTGTGCTGTGTGACCTTTTGGCTGTAGTTTTGCTCTGTGTGCTGTGGTGGCTGGTTGGTTTTTTCTCTCTGCTTGGCCCTGTGAAGAGCACGGCGCTTCTCCTGCCATTATGGAACTTCCCCTGGATCTGTAAGCTTCAATAAATAATATCCCTTCCTCCATAACTGTGCCTGGTCTGGAAGTTCATCTCAGTGAACCTGAAGCTGTCTGCTACAGTATTCAAACCAAAACAGTTAAATTAATAGACAAGGCCATTATCACATCTTTTCTCAAAATCCCATTGATTTTTCTCAAAATCACTGCGCATGCCATCTTTTCCTCTGTTTGTTACATATAGTTTTTCCCTACCATACTTTCTTCCTAATAATCTTTCTTCCTTCCATACATTACCCCTGATATGATCCATGGTTTCACAAGAACAAATGAAGAAGTAAAGCTTAAGGATATTGTCAATATTCATAATAAGACCGTTCCTTTCTAAAAATTAAGGCTTTTATATGCATATTGTTAAAAATGTAACCATCCTACTATGTTATGTCTGACTCTATATGCTCCAAAGTTATTTTAATGCATGTTTTCCTTCATCCACTAATAATTCTGGGCTACTCTGACTTTTTCTTCCTTAATCTCTACTGTACTTGGGGGCCTTTGTACTGCAATGCCCATGCAGTCATGCTCCTAGCTTCTGGGCATGAGTGAGGCCTTATCCCTAGATGTCCAATTCTAAAAGATGTTTGTATTATGTTCTACCATTCTTTTCTACTCTAATACTTCTTTTTTTTTTTGATTAAATGTAACAGTTTATAATTTTATTCACTACCCATTCTTTGATTTGTTTTTTAAATTTTGGATACATGGCAACTAATCTAAGTTATAGAATTTAATTAGTACTTACCAGAGAAAAGTTAATAATTACCATCAATAAATGTATATAACCTATTACTTTTCCCATGTTCAAATTACTCATTCTTGAGACATAACATTAAGTATTGATTTTAGTTAATAAAGATCATAGTTGAAGTTTTTTTAAGTTTTGAAGCCCTGTGTATTTTTTCTATTAGTAAGATATTCATTGAGTTTTCACTTTTAAATAAAGCAAAATATTACTCTGTTCATATGAGCTGTGTTAGCAATTAACCAAAGGTCTTCATACTGGTTGGCCAATCATCATAAACCTAATCAACCATACTAATGTGTGAGCACTTCTTCAGAGCCAATAAATACTTTCATTATTAGATTTGTTATTTTCTTTTCCTTTTTTCCCAAAGCAGGGTCTCACTGTAGCCCAAGGCTGACCTGGAACTCACTCTGAAGCCCCACAGTGACCTTGAACTCATAGTGATCCTCACTCTTCAGTCAACTGAGTGCTGGGACTAAAGGCGTGCACCACCATGTCTAGCTTATGGTATGCTATTTTCCATGAAAAATACTTATTAAATATCATACTTGGTACCATTCTTAAAGATGTAGCTGATATTTTATCTCTATTTCATTAAAGCAGAACATTATAAACAGGGACACTGACAACATTTTTAATATGTGTAAATAGAATATGAAAGGTTATAAACATATTCATTTCTCCAAAATTTTGGCTCCAAGTATTAATAAGAGAACTTATTAAAGATACAACATCAAGTTATCCTGGTCGAAAGTTAGATTCTACTTCTTTACAGTTTTCTTTCTTCTTGCCAAGAACTTATAATTGTTTGTACTTTAAAACGTTACATCCACATCAACATTTCCTTGATGGAATTCCTATTTTGAACATACTGTTTGAAATCAGTTGTTTAAAATATGTTTAGAGAAGAAAAGTCAAATTTATACTGTAGCATAAGTAAGCATTTCTTAACATTTTTGTAAACTTTTTAAGATGTTTTAAAGGCAGATATTTGTAACAATAAAGCTTGATTCTTTTGAATCAGCAGGAGAATAGATTGAGCAATCAGAAAAGATGGAGTGTTTCTCATTAGGAGTTAGCCTTACCAACATACTTTCCTTTGGCTCATTATTTCCAGAACTTAGAAATAGCATCATACTGAAACCACTCTGAATAGTATTTTTACTAGGGCAAAGGAAACACAGGCTCTCAAACTCACTTGGAAATAGCATTCTGTATGACAGGAACAGCCAGTAGCTCTTGAATACATGCAATATGGTAAATAGATTGCTAACTAGTTGACATGCCTTCATTAACTTAGTACTTACCACAGTAGCGACAATGATTGAAAGTTCCAAATTGTGAACAAGAAAACACTGACTTTGGCAGGTTAATGCTTACCTTGATATATTGGCCATTCAAATCAGGAGTTTGTTGTACCAGTGTATAGCTTCTTAGTTGGGGCTAAAATACATAGGAATTTAACTCTTCAAATACTTATACTCACCCAAGAAGGCTATGGGTCGTGAGATGCAGTAGAAGAGAAGGATTACTTTCTGAGATGGAGAGGTCTGCTAGAGGAAAAGATAAGTGGAAGCATCTTCAGCAAGGGAGAAACAACAAATGACAAGAAAGGAAGTGGGCGCTTGGTTAAAATTTTATTTCACCTGAATTGCTTGTGTGTGGGAAACAGTAGACATAAAGGGAAAATTAAAAATGGGTACTGTTTGTAGACATCCATTTTAGAATACAGCTCCTCAGAACCACCTCCGTTTGCTCACTTGGTCTTCCATTATAAAGTATCACTGACAGAGTGGCTTGGAGCACAGGGGTGTAGTGCCACCATTCTGGAGACTAGAAATCTGGGATGCTAGTAGATTGGTTCTTGTGAAGAAGGGGTCAATTCCAGGACCTGTCTTTGATTTATGGATGGCATCTTCTTGTGTCTCCACATCATTTTCCCTTTATTATGTAACCTTATGCAAATTTCCTCTGCTTATAAGTACCTAGTCATTAGATTAGGGTCCAGCCTGATAATCTCACTTTAAAAAATGTTTTTATTTATTATCATTTTTATTTAGTTAGTTATTAGAGACAGGGAAAGAGAGAGAGGGAGAGTGAGAATGGGCATGCCAGGGCCCCTAGCCAGTGCAAATGAACTCCGGATGCATGCGCCCCCTTGGGCATCTGGCTTATGTGGGACCTGGAGAATCAAACCAGGATCCTTAGGCTTCACAGGCAAATACCTAACCACTAAGCCATCTCTCCAGCCATGATAATGTCACTTTAAACTCAACCACCTCTTTAAAAATTACATCTTCAAGTAAAATCATCTTCTAAAATACTAGGGTTTCACAGATTTACATACAAATGGGGGAAGGGTATAATTTAATTCTTAATGTGATAGTTGAAAACTTGAGAGGAGTTGTACATGTTTTAGAGTTGCAAAATTGCAAAACACCAATGTATGAGGATTTCTGAGGATGAAGGAAGGGAGATATAAGTGACACTGGCACGGTCAACATACTAGATGCTCCTCTCATCACTGTGACAAACTACCTAACAAATGCAATTTGAGGAAAGAGATATTTGGTTTACAGTTTCAGGGGAATCATAGTGGGTATGGCATGGAAATGCAGACCTGTGGTGGCAGGAGTATTGACTATAGCTGATGCATAGTAGCCACACTGGGAAGCAAAGAGCTCAGGTCAGAAGCAAAAGCAAAATTTTCAAGGTTCTTCCCCAGTGACCCCTTTAGTTAGTCTGGCCATGTGTCACAGAGATTCCCTAACATCCAATAAACCATTCCACCAGTAGGGGATGAAGCATTTCAACACATTAGTCCATTGGGGAGGGGGGGGGACATTTCACATTCAAACTTTAAGAATAAATTAGCATCTAATATAGCTGTAGTCAAGAGACAAAATCTAAAGTTGACATATCAAAAAATAAATGTGTTATTTAGAGAAATGTAATATCCTGTTGGAATATTAATAAATTTAAAACTCTCTTATTAGTGAAAATATGGATGGGGCAAGGGATCAGAGGATTTTAGATTTTAATTATAAGCACTACTGGACTATGTAATTAATTTAAGCAACAACAAAATATCCAGATAAGTTAACTGCTTGTACATTAATTGATTTGATGGCCTCGCCTGGAATTGAGAATGAAGTATGAACAGGTATTAGAAAGTCTTTCACAAAGAAGGCATTTTTGTAAATACAGTTTTACTCATAGAATATTTTGCATTCTTATGAATGTGTGAAAAATTTTTAAACTTAGTACTGAAGAATAATTACTATTTTTAAGAAGTATAATTTAAATTCTGAAAATTATAGATGTAAGTTGGTGTAGTCTAAACTGACACCTACTATCTGAGAGCTTTTCTTTTGTCTATCCATTTACTCTAGCCTTTTGAAGATTGCTCCGTGTGGTGGTTTAAGTGTCCTCCATAAACTTAGGTATGCTGAATGCTAGGTTCACAGCTGATGGTAATTCAGGAATTAACTCCTTCTGGAGGCAGTGTATTGTTGCGGGTGGGCTTATGGGCATTATAGCCAGTGTCCCCTTGCCAGTGTTTGGCACACTCTCCTGTTGCTGTTGTCAACCTGATGGTGGTGATGGCTCATGCCATCATTTTCCCCTGTCATTGTGGAGCTTCCCCTTGAGTCTATAAGCAAAAATAAATGTCCCCCCCCCACAAGCTTCTCTTGATTGGGTGATTTCTGCCAGCAAGGTGAACCTGACTGCAACATTCAGGTTTCCAAATTGTTTGGGGCCTATGAGAGTAGTCATGGTATGTCCGTGCTTACAGTGCACTAAAGAGCCCTGAGCGGCCATTAGCCTCTGACAATCTCCACTATTTATTCTTGAAGCACACTTTATACATTCATTGCTATGAAACCAGGAACCTCAGAGAGAGTGATAGAAAACCCCTACTTCCTAATTAGAATGATCCAGTAGCACTAATCAGTCCATGCTTCACACTCTTGCCCTTGTCTTAGAAGATCTTTATCTAACATGATTACTATACATTGAGTTTGCTCCACAAAGCTTTCCCCAGGTCCAGCAGAACTATAGCTATGGTCCTGCTGTTATAAGTATAGACTTCCATTCTAACTTTTATAGTTTGTACTTTGACTCTCATTCTTATCACCAACAATCCTCCACTAAACTCTGGGTTACTTGAGCAGAATGTAAGAAAAGCTGGTGTACCAAAAGTTAGCAGTAGTAGGTCTTTTAAAATAAAAGAAAAAATAACTACACACTACAGGATGGCAAGTTCTGGAAAGTTAGACATATGAGTACCAATACCAATACCAGTGTTTTTCTGAGAAGCAAATTCTGATTGGAAATTGTAAGGACCAAAAATAGAAAAAGATATTCAGAGATGGAAAGAAGCTCTTCTTGATTTGGTTTGCTGATTAGAAAATACTAAGTATCATTGCCTTTAAAAAAATCATTTATTTATTTATTATTTATTAGAATGAGAAAGTGAGAAAGAGGCAGATAGATGATAGATAGATAGATAGATAGATAGATAGATAGATAGATGATAGATAGATAGAGAATGGGTGTACCAAGACCTCCAACCACTGCAAATGAACTCCAGACATATGTTCCACCTTGTGCATCTGGCTTACATGGGCCCTGAGGATGCGATCCTGGGTCATTAGGCTTCACAGACAAGTAAGCACCTTAAATGCTAAGCCATTTCTCCAGTGCATAAATATCATTTCTTACTGTAGTATGGTGAGAGTCATTTAATAATCAGCAAAACATACGCTGCCAAGGCTTCTGCTATGTCCGTTTTATAACAGGACCGATGATTTGCCCAAGCAGCCTAAGCTCAATCCTGGGAAACTAACATGACCTCAGGGCTGTCCATCCCAATGTGCTTGCTGTGTTAGATTGTACAGGGTCATATCGAGGTATATAGGGTGAGGATAACTTGCTCTGTTTTAGCTTGTATAAGCAAGTGATACTTTTGTGAAACATAGGAGAAATTTACACATTGTATATTTCTCACCCTCCTAGCTAGTACAATGGACTCTAACATTATATCTTTCCTTACTTCTGGATACCCTGCAGGGAGAATCAAAATACCATTCTCTAAGTTACATTTTCTTACCTTTAGTTTTTCATATTATCTTGCTTACCCGCCCCCTTTTTTTTTTTTTTTTTTTTTTTTTTTTTTTTTTGGTTTTTCAAGGTAGGGGCTCACTCTAGGCCAGGCTGACCTGGAACTTACTATGTAGTCTCAGGATGGCCTTGAACTCCCAGCAATCCTCCTACCTCTGCCTCCTGAGTGCTGGGATTAAAGGCGTGCACCACAACACCAGGATTTGCTTTCCATTTCTAAGGAAGCTTTGTTGAATCAAGGGATGAAGTCCCTTGAGACTCTGATAGCTGCATCCAGAGAAGGATTTACTGTAAAGTGTTATAATGTGATCTTCAAGGTTTCTTGCTACTTAGTCTCCTTCCAGAGCTCCATATCTAATTTTGTATTCATAATTTCAACATCTTTTGCCTCAGAATGTTCTTGGAGAGGTGCAAGCCTCATGCAAAGCTTGGCCTTTTGAATATATTTTGCCTTGGTTTATAAATCTGGGATGAAATTAAGACTTACAACATCCAAGCCAGAGTACACTTGAGAACAATGGATGTCTTTCCCCTTCCATACCCAAAGTTCTTGATCTTGTCTCATACGCTCTTCCTGCCCCATTTCCCCATCATTGAAGTCCAGACACGTTCACCCTCCTCAGTGGTATTCTGGGCTCTAAAATTAAATCCTCCTCACTTCTACAGATATCCGCAGGGAGAATCAAAATATTCTTTAAGTTTCATTTTCTTAGTTTTAAATATTTTAAAGAGTTTACAGCTTACACTTTCCATTTATATATTTTGTTACTTATTTGAGAGAGAGAGAGAATAGATGCTCTAGGGCCTTCAGCCTCTCCAAATGAACTCCAGATGCATGTACAACCTTGTGCATCTGGCTTATGTGGATCCTGGGAATTGAACCTGGGTCCTTTAGCTTTGTAGGCAAGTGCCTTAACCACTAAGCCATCTCTTCAGCCCTTAAATATTTTCAGAACCAGAAACTTTAGGACAAGCAAATTCTCCATTCTAAGACAGACTGACTATGAAAGCAAAGGAGTGAATGGGTAAGAGAGATGTGGCCAGCATGAAGGCAAGGGAATCCCACTGCGTGTCTGGAGTCCAGGATGGCTGCTCCCCATGAATTCTGGAAGAAATAACTTGGAGAAGTCACTAAAACAGGCTTACTTCAAAACCTCAATCCTGAAAAAAAAAAAAAAAAAAACAAGGTTGCCTAAAATTAAAAATGGAATTATAGACCATGTTAGTTTTGTTTCTTCATAGTACTTTAGCTGAATTCCCTGATAATTAAAGTTTTTTATGTTGAAAATATTTGTATAATTTACAAGTACAAATTCAACTTTGTATGGTATAAAAAAGTGTCCTGATTCATGTAGTATTTCAAAAGCAAGAAAAAAATCAAATTACATTGTTATTGAGTACAATATATGTTTTTAAAAGTTCAAAATCCCTTTTCTCAAAATACCAATACAACAAGAATGGTATTAATGTATGCTCATTATTTTACTTTATTATTCAGATATGCCCATTCCCTAAATAATAATTTACCAATCAATATAAGTCACTTGAGTTTTCTGCTGCATGCAAATTAGTTCATGAATTAATTCCAACTCATTCAACTTATCTGGTACTTACTCATAAATAATATTGCAAATTTTGAAGAATAAAATTGCTGAAACATTCCTGGTATAGTGGATACATAACTAATTAAAGCATGGTGCAGGCATAGAGGTGATGGGCTAATAGGAGTGTGTGCTGCATGCTTGCTGTTTATTTGGTGTTCTAGATAAATAGCCATATCATAAAGGGGCTGTCACCCTTGGCTTTCACATTCTGAGGTACAAAAGACCAAATTGCCCCATAGCCCTGAGTCCTCTACAGTGTTACCATCACTATCAAGCCTTACTAAAAATAAAATGTTGTAGAAAATCCCTGAATATAGTTGGGTAAGTTTTTCCCCCTTTGGTTTCAATTTAGCCATGTTATCAGGCTGAAAATCTGAAAATCTCCATTTTTTGTGCATGTCATTGTGTGTGTGCTGTGCATTCTCATATGTGAGAGTATACTTGTGTGCAGGTGCATGTGTGTGTGCACACCAAAGGTCGACATGAGATATTTTCCTTTATCACTCTCTAGCTTATTTTACTGGTCCAGGGCTTCTCAACTGATTCCAGAGCTCACAAATAGTTTAAAATAACTAGCCACCTTGCTCTGGAGATTCCACTCATATCTGCTCTCAAGTATTGGTATTACAGGTGAATACCTTCATTCACAGCCCTTCTGCATTTCCACAGGTTCTTGCAATCCCATCTCAGGTCTTCATGCTTACACAAGTACTTTATCCACTGAACTATCTCCTCAGCCCCAAGAAAATTTATCAAATTAAATAGCAATAAAATCTGGTATGTAAAGATTTCATAAATTCTCCAGTGGAGATGGTGTTCCTTCCTAAATCCTATGTCCCAACAGCACATAGTGTCAATGGTAGAACACAAGTAGTCTCTCTGTAGTAATCACCATACTACCAACCAGACAGCACTTGAGAAACAAAAGTAGAACTTTAGATAAAGTATGAAATACAATTTAACTGCTCAGAGAACTATTAATGAATTGGGCACTCCCAGGCACAGAATAGGTTCAGAATAATTCTAGGGCTGCCATATGCTTGATCATTTATAAACAGGTTTTAGTTTTGTTTTTTTTAATGTACTCAGTCAATTGGCATTTTCTTACATAAGACTATAAGTGGGCTTCTGAAGCTCAGCTCTAGAGTGGTTTGATACTTTGGAACCTCACTTTGTGTTCTCAGGAAAGGAAGGCCAGGAGCTTATAGTCAGGAAGAAAGCAGTGTGGAGGTTTAGTCAAGGTGAAATCTGAGAGCTGAAAAAGAGAAGAGCACCTTGATCCTTTTCACAGACACAAGCAGGGCAGCATATATCCTTTTCATTCATCTCACTGACGAGAAATTATTCACATCTATATGAAGTGTCAAAGATTCTGGGAAGTCAAGCATCCATCGAAATCTTTGACCTGTGTTGTAATTCTCCCAGTACAACTTGCAAAAATGCTACCGTATATTATTCCTGCCACTGAGTCCTCCAGCACCATAGAGTTGGCTATGTTGTACAGCCCACAAGTAAGCTGCTCACCACTGCTGATAAATCTGTGAGAGGGCTTTCCTTCTTTTGAATCTTTTAAAATCCAGAAGCCGGGCTGGAGAGATGGCTTAGCGGTTAAGGCGCCTGCCTGCTAAGCCTAAGAACCCGGTTCCAATCTCCAGGTCCCACATTTAGCCAGGTGCAAAGTGATGCAAGGGTGCAATGCCACACTTGACCACAAGGGGACACACACATCTAAATTTTGTTCACAGCAGCTGAGAGACTGCTGGCATGCCCATCTCTATCTGTCTCCCTCTCCCTCTCTGTCTGTCTCTCTCTGTGTCTCTCTCCAAAAATAAATAAAATAATAGAAAAAATAAAAAATACAGAAGCCTTAGGGCTGGAACAGTCTTCCTAGATATGAAATGTGTTGACTCAAACCCACCAAACCTAAAATGTTTCCTTTTTGTTGTTAAAAAAACAAAACATAAAAGGCATCGATTTTCTCTAATTTTGAAGGAAATACCAGGTATTCCTGATATCTGAACTCAGAATTTTTGGCTACACTGCATATTTGTTAATCCTATTACCAAAGATACATATTCTTCCTAGGTCTACCAGCATGCTGGACATGTTTTGGTCCTCGTCTGCAGTCAGCGTGAGGCCACTAATGTGATGGTGTGATGTAATTTTCTGAGTGACTCTGACAGTACTAATCTTTTGGACTATATTATGGCAGTTGTAAGAGGAGTTAACATTGCCTTGCAGCAAAAGCATAAATGAATACATTTGTGCTAGTTTCATGAAGGCAAACTGTTTCTGATCCTTTTATACCACTAGAATACAAAAAAAAAAAAAATGCATTCACCAAATCAATGGAATGGAGACTTCATAATCTGCTCTGGCAGGGGAATATATCCAGCACAGCAGCTGTGAAGAGAGCTATTAGTTATTCAAGGTGCAAAGGTCTGAGCCCTAGTCATTCGTTTGGACCCATCTTTTTCTCCAGGAACCACCTTGGAAAATTAAACAAAGAGAAGCTAGATACAACCTCTCCTCCTTCCTTTATGTCTTTAATGGTGGCATTGATCTCTGCCCGTCCCTAGGTATATAAATGAGGAAGAAAACAGTTGATACTAACTACAGGAAAAAGAAACAAATAATAAATTGCTGAAGCATCCAGGAGGCAGGAGGGGGAAAGAGGCAGGTCAGAGGGCCCAAGCTCAGGATGTTTTAACCACATATCCAGATTACTATCTTTACCACCTCTATAAATTATTTAATTCTTTGACTTCGTTTCTCTATTTGTACATAAGGTTTACCTTCAAGTTGTGTAGCATGGAAAGCTATTGAGTAAATAGATGGACATAGAAAGCTTCTTTAACAACCGTAGATATCTGATGTCATAATAGCACGTCGGCAGGTTACCCAACACTTTGGGAGAGAAATGTGAGCAGTGCATTCAAAGTGAGGTGTTAGTGCAATGTTGTCACTGCTGAATATTGGCAAAGGAGGAAAGAGCAGTTAAAACTGGTGAGTCCAACCACAGAGGAGCAACTACTGAGAAGGCATCACTTCTTCCAGGGTGTCACCCTCAGCAACAAAGCTACCCAGACCCTCAACCACTGGCAGAACCTGACGGGCAAAGGTTCTGTTCCTTCACATTCCAGTGATGTTCACAGCAACAGCCCCTAGATTCCTGCCCATCCACTTCCTTCTCATTCAATTAGATGTTGAAGAATGGTAAAGAACAATTCGAAATTCATTTATTATTATTTTTTTCTTGAAATTTAACATGTTTGGGAACTTGTGTGATATATGCATGTTATATGCAAATGCATGCACACCATGTGTACATGCTGAGGTGAATATTGGAACTCTTTTTGCTCATCCACATGTTTCCATAGGATGAAATATCTCACTGAAGCTTTAGCTGCTGTTTTTCAGTCAGGTTAGCTGACTAGCAAGCCCGGGTGCTTGTGCCTCTTTCCCCATGGGATTGTGGTTACAGGCTTGACCATAGCTAGCTATGTATATATATATATATGTGCTGGCTTCAAGATCAAACCCAAATCAAGTTCTCTCTGGCTGTTGTCCTTGCATAACAAGTGCTCTTCCCCACAGAACCATCTCCTCAGATCAATTTTAATTTGTTAAATAGAAATTTGGGGGCTAGAGAGATGGTTCATTGGTTAAAGGTGCTTGTGCACAAATCCAGATGGTGTGGGTTCACTTTTCCAGCACCCACATAAAGCCCAATGCACAAAGTGGTAGCATGTATATAGAGTTCATTTGCAGAGGCAGAAGGGACTGACATGTCCTCTCTCTCTCTCTCTCTCTCTCTCTCTCTCTCTCTCTCTCCCTGTCTTTCTCTCTCTGCTTGCAAATAAATTAAAATATTTTTAAATAAAATGAAAAATGTGTTGATCTAGGTATTTTCATATACATGGAGCTCAATAAAAGGGAATGGGGAACTGCAGAAACCTAGTTTACTTGTGAATTGGAAAAAGAGCATATGTATAGCTAACTAAGTTATTTCATTAATACAAAATAATACATTCATGGTAGAAGCAAATGGTATTTGTTTATCATGCATAAAGGACATGATTTCTAACTTAATTATCTTGTTTACTGTACTTATTGTGAATACGGATCAGGACCCTTGCAAATCCCCAGAACGTTAAAGATGTTTTTCATCAAGGAAAAGGCATCTTTTAAATATGGTAGATTGATTTAAAATAGTGTTTGCATCCAAACATGGAGATTATTGAGAAACCTCTTTAAAATTCAACAGTAATGCATTATAGTGATTACACATTTCTAGTGTATTTACTAATTTTAAAACCAAGAAGACTGACATTTCTATTATGTCTATTTTGTTGTGATTAAGTAATCAAATTAAAGGTAAAATATTCATTATTAATAAAAGTGCTTTTAATGTCTCTGTGATGGAAAAAGAAATATTACCATATTATGGAGTCTGATTTGTGAGTTATTCCTTTTTTAATTATACAAAAGTGATGCCGAAATGAAAACTAATGAATGTAGCATTAACCTTCTAAAAGTATGATGGTTGACCGATTAAAGTACTGAATTATCAAATCACCAAAACTGAGTCATTTGATTATATCCATAAAATGTCATTGTCATATAAAAATGTCATACAGGCATAGCTTAAGAATAATAACTTGGTAAACACATTCCTTTATAGCATCTGGGTCAGCTGTTTTGATTCTCATGTGAGAATTTGTGCCCTTTGACTTAGCTATTAGTTTTGCTGCACCAGAATGCCACAAACTGCCTCATATATAAATAACAGACATTTCTTACAGTTCTTGGGGCTGGAAAGTTCAAAATCATGGCAATAGCATCTGGTATTTAATAAAGGCTTTACTGTCCTCACATGATGGGAGCAGAAGGAAGGGCAAGAAAACAAACTTCCCTTGTAATCTCATTCCCAAGGAAGGAGCCGTCATAGCCTATTAATGGCCTTGCCTTCAGTTACATCATACTGTCATGCCTGAGCTGTGGAAATTTCAACAACACTGGGACACTCATATTATTGATCAGTTCCTATATTCCTAGATTAATTCTTATTTTTTTAAATGTTAATTATAAAATAAACAGAAACCACTTTCTCTTGGTATTTAAGATAGCACAAAGGAAAAGCACAGGAGGGTGTTCTTGGGAAAGCCATAGAGAAAGGTAAGTCTTCCCTAATTGAATGTGTCTGCTCTCTTGATGCTACTAGTAGTTCACTGCTACCTTCAATGTGTGTATCCCAGCAAACTATGCAACTGTGTTTTAAAAAGTATATTGATATCATGGTCTAGAGGGATGGCTTAGTGGTTAAAGTGTTTGCCTGCAAAGCCAAAGAACCCAGGTTCGATTCCCCAGGACCCACGTTAGCCAGATGCACAAGAGGACACATGCATCTGGAGTTCATTTGCAGTGGCTGGAGGCCCTGGTGTGTCCATTCTCTCTCTCTCTCTCTCTCTCTCTCTCTCTCTCCTCCCTCTCTCTCTCTCTCTCTCTCTCTCTCTGTCAAATAAATAAATAATAAAATATTTTTTTAAAAGTATGTTGATATCAATCCTGTAATAATGATGCTATCAGAATTCTTTGGGAGTACCCTAAAATTATAATATTGATTCTACATACTAATAAGCAGTATGTGATTCTACTAAATAACTCTTCTATAGCACAATAACAATATTGATCTGAAAGGTATATCATTTGAATGTTAGAATTTTGATATTTCTAGATACAGGATATTTAAATGTGAGGTCAGTGAGAAAAATCAATAAAAAGAAATACTTGGAAGGTATTTCCAGATTGCTATATCTGTTTCCCATTTTCAAATCATGTGATGGATAATTAATACCTACTGTTTCCTGAGTGCCTGCCTTGGATAAGATGGTATAGCAGGTTCTTTACAGACATGACATCATGTGATGCTTACGATAAACTTCTAAAGTAGATGATGATGATATCCTAAGTTACAAATAAGAAAACTGAATTCTAAGGTGTTAAAGGATTCTACAGCTCACATTTCTACCCAATAGACTTTGAATTTCACATTTATCAGATTTACCATTTAGAATTTAGATAGGAGCTTAGTGCAGTAGGACTTAAAAATTTTGCTTATAAAAATGAACCTGTTATGCTATAGAGACATACTTACACGAATACTAAACACAGGGATACTGAAGGTTCCCCTTGATGAGAACTCATCCTGAGGGAAAGGGGCTCAGAGAATCAACCTGAGCAGAGAGACCAAACTTTAATCATTTGAAGGTAAGTTGGTTCTGAAAGCAGCATGGATTTATCTTCTGGATTTATGCTCTATCCCTCTCATTCATGCTGATTACTAAGCCTTGTTGCTGTTAAGGGCTATGAATAGAAAATCAAAAGTATTTTATATGAAAAAGTTCTGTCAAGCACAGTGACATTATAACACTACATTAAGACCTAGATGAAAAATTGCAACAATAAAACAAAAAGCATGACTGACAATGCTTATTTTACTTAGAATAGCATAGGTTCTGCTTTCAAGAGGTATCTAGAGAACAAACACTGCTTCAGTGTCCTGAGAAGGGGAATCTGCAGTGGCTGCAGCAATGTTAGCTGCAGGACTGTTTGGTGGGAGATTTCTGGATAGAGACCCATTCAGGCTATGATCACCTTCATTCAGTTGTGATAATCCATTAGTATGTATGAATATATGCAGCTCTGTATTAGCTGCTGCATTTGAACAAGGAATAAAGCAGTATTATAGATTCCTTGAGCCTCTACTAAGAAAAGGAAGATAAAAGGTTAGCAATCTAGATAATTATCAACTTGGATAAGTACTTTGAAGGAAACTAAAAATAACTATAATGAAATAGGGAATAATTAGGGGTAAGTTTAGATGAGGTATCAAAGAATATCTCTCTCTGAGGAGATGAGAGCTATATCATAAAGTACCAGGCAAGCACAAACCCAAAAGAGAAAACTATGAAGAAATCCTTTGCTTATAAGTAAACTACTAGGCCTGGTCCAGTGATAGTTATGAGGTTTTTTGGTGAGAAGAAGCATAAATGATTTAAGGACTCATTTATCTGTCCAGGGATTAATAAATTCAGCCCTACAAAGGCACTAGATTGTATAGGTCCAAATAAAGCAGGGAATCAGCAAACATTTTATTTAAAGGGCTTTGTGAACCAAATGGTCACCACTGTAAGCACAATCTGTCACAGAACTACTAAAGTAGCCATGGGCCCTATGTACGTTAATAAGCATGGTCACCTCTGTGACATACTTACAAGCAGTCAGTGAACCGAAATGACCAGCCTACAAGGGTATGTTTGCCAGTGCCCAGGTAAGAACCATGGCCAGGACACTGGCTTAGTCTAAATGCTTTGAAATGTTGAGAGAAAAAATTGTTGCTATTTTGTTTACTGTTTTGTCTATTAAGAGAAAGTTTGATACATGCTTTCAAATGATCCCTCTGCTTGCTAGGGTTAAGAGAGAAAAGAGAGGAGAAAACAAGAAAAACATGGAGTTTTGCAGTTTTAGATTAAGGAGAGAGGCCATTTGGACTGTGTAAAGTATCTTTAATGGACTTGGAAATTTTATATATAGATTGGTGTGAAGGACTATACTGGATTGCACTTGAAGATGAGGAAAATTCATGAAATGGGTTGATTAGCAGGTGCTTTTAAAGAGCATAAAGAAAACTTGGAACACAGCAAGATGAATGTATATAAAATGTTATTTTGGACATTTAATAAGATGCCTACTTGGGAATTGATAGAAATGCCACTTAACAGCTGGAGGTGGAACCCAGAGATGAGGATTATGTGGGAAATATTAGACTGAATGAAGGTATTGCAGAAAATGAATTGTTCTAAGATATCAGTTATACATGGTTTTCCCTATTATCAAGGAGAAAATTTAATAGTAAAAGTAAGTATAGAAAGAGGAGAGATCTACGTTGAGGACTCTGGAGGTTGAAAAGGAAAGGAAATGACAGGAAAGGGCTGCCAGTCAGTATGAAAAAATAAATTGAGAGGATCATGTCAAGTAAGCAAGAACTTTCAAGGAAAGTACATGAAATGCAGCTGAAAAACTGAGTAACAGCAGGAAGAGGAGGACACAAGGGATCAGACAACTGGAGGTCACCAGGAAGATAACATGGAGGTGACCATGTAAGTAACATGGAGGTGACCAAGAAGATAACATGGAGGTGACCATGTAAGTAACATGGAGGTGACCAGGAAGATAACATGGAGGTGACCAGGAAAGTAACTTGGAGGTGACCAGGAAGGTAGCATGGATGTGACCAGGATGATAACATGGAGGTGACCAGGAAGGTAACATGGAGGTGACCAGGAAGGTAACATGGTGACCAGGAAAGTAACATGGAGGTGACTAGGAAGGTGACATGGAGGTAACCAGGAAGGTAACATGGAGGTGACCAGGAAGGTGATATGGAGGTGACCAGGAAGGTAACATGGATGTAACCAGGAAGGTAACATGGATGTAACCAGGAAGGTAACATGGAGGTAACGAGGAAGATAACATGGAGGTGACCAGGAAGGTGATATGGAGGTGACCAGGAAGGAACATAAGGTCATGCAAGGTAACATGGAGATAACCAGTAAGATGGATGTAACCAGGAAGGTAACATGGAGGTAACCAGGAAGATAACATGGAGGTGACCAGGAAGGTAACATGGAGGTGACCAGGAAGGTGATATGGAGGTGACCAGGAAGGTGACATGGAGGTAACCAGGAAGGTAACATGGAGGTGACCAGGAAGGCAACACGGAGGTGACCAGGAAGGTAACACGGAGGTGAAAAGGAAAGTAAAATGTAGGTGACCAGGAAGGAAACAGGGAGGTGACCAGGAAAGTAACATATAGGTGACCAGGAAGGTAAAATGGAGGTGACCAGGAAAGTAACACGGAGGTAACCAGGAAGGTAACAGGGAGATGACAAGGAAAGTAACACGGATGTGATCAGGAAGGTAACATGGAGGTGACCAGGAAAGTAACACGGAGGTGATCATGAAGGTAACATGGAGGAGACCAGGAAAGTAACATGGAGGTGACCAGGAAAGTAACACGGAGGTGACCAGGAAGGTAACACGGATGTGACCAGGAAGATAACATGGAGGTGACCAGGAAGGTAACATGGATGTGACCAGGAAGATAAGATGGAGGTAACCAGGAAGATAACATGGAGGTGACCAGGACGGTAACATGGAGGTGACCAGGAAGATAAGATGGAGGTAACTAGGAAGATAACATGGAGATGACCAGGAAAGTAACATGGAGGTGACCAGGAAGGTAACATGGAGGTGACCAGGAAGGTAGCATGGAGGTCACCAGGAAAGTAACACGGAGGTGACCAGGAAGGTAACATGGATGTGACCAGGATGATAACATGGAGATGACGAGGATGATAACAGGGAGGTGACCAGGAAGGTAACATGGAGGCCACCAGGAAGGTAACATGGAGGTCACTAGGAAGGTAACATGGAGATAACCAGGAAGATGGCATGGAAGTCGCCAGGAAGGTAACATGGAGGTCACCAGGAAGATAACATGGAGGTGACCAGGAAGGTAACGTGGAGGTCACCAGGAAGGTGACATGGAAGTCACCAGGAAGATAACATGGAGATAACCAGGAAGGTGGCATGGAGGTCACCAGAAGATGGAAGGCAACATGGATGTCACCATGAAGGTAACATGGAGATATCCAGGAAGGTGGCATGGAAGTCGCCAGGAAGGTAACATGGAGGTGACCAGGAAGGTAGCATGGAGGTCACCAGGAAGGTAGCATGGAGGTCACCAGGAAGGTAACATGGTGATAACCAGGAAGGTGGCATGGAAGGCGCCAGGAAGGTAACATGGATATGACCAGGAAGATAACATGGAGATGACCAGGAAGGTAACATGGAGGTCACCAGGAAGATAACATGGAGGTGACCAGGAAGGTAACATGGATATGACCAGGATGATAACATGGAGATGACCAGGAAGGTAACATGGAGGTGACCAGGAAGGTAACATGGAGGTCACCAGGAAGGTGGCATGGAGATAACCAGGAAGGTGGCATGGACGTCACCAGGAAGGCAACATGGATGTGACCATGAAGGTAACATTGAGATATCCAGGAAGGTGGCATGGAAGTCACCAGGAAGGTAGCATGGAGGTGACCAGGAAGGTAGCATGGAGGTCACCAGGAAGGTAACATGGTGATAACCAGGAAGGTGGCATGGAAGGCGCCAGGAAGGTAACATGGAGATGACCAGGAAGGTAATATGGAGGTGACCAGGAAGGTAATATGGAGGTGACAAGGAAGATAAAATGGAGGTGACCAGAAAAGTAAAATGGAGGTGACCAGGAAAGTAACATGGAGGTGACCAGGAAGGTAACATGGAGGTGACCAGGAAGGTAACATGGAGATAACCATGAAGGTGGCATGGAAGTCACCAGGAAGGTAATATGGATGTGACCAGGAAGGTAACATGGAGGTCACCTGGAAGATAACATGGAGGTGACCAGGAAGGTAACATGGAGGTCACCAGGAAGATAACATGGAGGTGACCAGGAAGATAACATGGAGATAACCAGGAAGGTGGCATGGAGGTGACCAGGAAGGTAACATGGAGGCCACCAGGAAGGTTGCATGGAGGTGACAAGAAAGGTAACATGGAGGTCACCAGGAAGGTAACATGGAGATAACCAGGAAGATAACATGAAGGTGACATGGAAGTCACCAGGAAGGTAACATGGAGATATCCAGGAAGGTGGCCTGGAAGTCGCCAGGAAGGTGACATGGAGGTGACCAGGAATGGGATAACATGAAGGTGGTGACCAGGAAGGTAACATGGAGGTGACCAGGAAGGTAACATGGAGGTGACCAGGAAGGTATCATGGAGATAACCAGGAAGGTAACATGGAGGTGACCAGGAAGGTATCATGGAGGTAACCAGGAAAGTAACATGGAGGTGACCAGGAAGGTAACATGGATGTGACCAGGATGATAACATGGAGGTGACCAGGATGATAACATGGAGGTGACCAGGAAGGTAACATGGAGGTCACCAGGAAGGTAACATGGAGATAACCATGAAGGTGGCATGGAAGTCACCAGGAAGGTAACATGGAGGTCAACAGGAAGGTAACATGGAGGTCAACAGGAAGGTAACATGGAGGTCACCAGGAAGATAACATGTAGGTCACCTGGAAGATAACATGGAAGTGACCAGGAAGGTAACATGGAGGTCAACGGGAATGTAACATGGAGGTGACCAGGAAGGTAACATGGAGGTCACCAGGAAGATAACATGGAGGTCACCTGGAAGATAACATGGAAGTGACCAGGAAGGTAACATGGAGGTCAACGGGAATGTAACATGGAGGTTACCAGGAAAATAACATGGAGGTGACCAGGAAGGTAACATGGAGGTGACCAGGAAGGTAACATGGAGATTACCAGGAAGGTATCATAGAGGTCAATGGGAATGTAACATGGAGGTCACCAGGAAGGTAACATGGAAGTGACCAGCAAGGTAATATGGAGGTGACCAGGAAGATAACATGGAGGTCAACTGGAAAGTAAATTAGAGGTCACCAGGAATGTAACCCCAAGAAGAGGAGACCCCAAAGGATCAGGCAACATTGATGCCATTAACCAGTTAATGGAGAAAGCAAAAGTTAAATTGGAAAGACTTAAAGAATGAATGAGAGGGGACGAAATCAACACAATGAGTAGCAACAAACTGACTGAGAGGAGAAACTAGGTGATGGAGTTTGCTTATGCATGTGTACTTTAAAGTCAGAGACACAGAACCATAGTTTTGTCCAATATAAGCTCTATGAGAAGGAGTACTTACTTTCCAAAGGCATGAAGTAATTTTGTAGCAAAAAATGTAAGGGACCTGGAGATCAGTTAACCAAGCAGTAACCCACTCTGTCAGCTGTTATCTAGAATGGACATCTGAGTTTTCCAATCTCTAAAATCTGAGTTCCTCTTATTTTATGATCCACCACTGAGAGATGGCAATGGATACATCATCATCAAAAGAATAAAGCAATATATTTCCCACACAGAAAGGGACTAAGACATTGAGGATACTGTTCTGAAAATATTTTATGAACTTGGCACCCATACATTTTCATTCCAAGATGAAATAATCAAATAGTTTAATGCATAGCTTGTGAGGGAAGGATTAGATGTTTCCCCATGAATTTGAGACATACATGTAAATGGATTGTTATTAAACAAAAACACATTCCATTCGTGATAAAGAAGGAGTAAGAGAGGAATAAGAAATGAAGTTGGCGGAGGTAAAATGCTACTAAAATCCTTAGTCAGGACACACAGATAGGACTCTGCTGGTTATATTAAATAATGCCATACTCATTAATAACAAACCTTGTCACCCTATCCTGGTCCTTAGTACCCTGTACTTCTTTTTTATTTTGGAAACACCTTGAAAAACCAGAATCTCTTTTTTTATATCATTCTTTTTCTCAGTCACCAGTATACACTGAGAAGACTAAATTGAGAAAAGGAACTCTCCTTTCTCAGAGCTCTCCACAGCATTCTCCCTCCTACACACTGTCTCCATCTTCATGCCTGGACTTTAAGGAAGGTAGGTGCATCTTCCTCATAGAGAGACTGGACAGAAGTAGGGACAGCAAGCCCAAAAGACAATGGCAATACATAGGAAGGAGATCCCACTGAGCACTGAAATAATAGGAATGTGCTTCTAAGACTGCAAGATAGTCCAAAAGAGTGGCACACAGACAATATGGAAGGAATGTAGCAGGGGGTAATGACGGGGCAGGAGAGAGACTTGGTTCTAAGTCCCCTGCCTTAGAATTCCAGGTTCTTTGTGTGAGCATGAATTGGTTAATCAGTACTGTAATTCTCAATTTACTCATGTGAAAAATGTAATAATATTCATTTCTAAAGGTTACTAAGAGGTTTAAATTAATTCATAGATAAAAAGCATCTAGAAAATGCTCTGACCACAATAAATATTCAGTAAAAGTTAGCTGCTTGGTGAAAAATGTCTTATTTTGATGACGGGGATGGGGTGACTGGTTCCACAAGCAAATGTTTGCATTTCAGTGACTAAATATATCTACATTTGATGTCATAAAAGCATAAAGGATACATATTGCAAACTATTTCAAAATGGCCCATGACTCTTTTCAACGGTGAGTGGGAGGCTTGGCTGACTCACAGGAAATGCAACAAATTAAGGACCTATAAAAGAAGTTCATTAGCATCAGCACAAGACAAAGTGGTTGTGATTTAGCTGTACAGTTTAGCACTGTTGGCAATGCTCAGGAAGAGCGCTCTTAATATTTTCTCTTCTAAATCCCTTGGAACAACTTCTATAATTCCAAACAACACTTTTTTTTTTTTTTTTTTTTTGCTAATTAGAAAAAAAAATCAAAAGTTCTTATATAATATAGGTGACCAGTTGTTTACAGAAACTAGGCATTACCACATATATTGACACTATGTCTTCTAATTCCTAACACATATTATCTGATAAAAAAAATCAGGTTAAGAAAAGAAAGGTTTATTTCAGTTTAGAGTTCCAGATTACATTCCACTGTGTTGAGGAAAGCTTGGAGGCAGCATGAAGCAGATACAGTCACAGGGTATCAGCAATCAGGAAGCACATGATGAATGCTAGTGCCCAGCCAACTCTCTCCTCTCTATACAGCCCAGGACTGTAGCCTGCAGGACTTCCTTCCTCAACTAACCTAAGCAAGATGATCCCTCGTAGGCAGCCGAGAGGCTCACCTAATCTACATAATCCAGCACAATTGACTCTACATCCAGTCAAGTTGACAATCAATACTAATCATCACAGACACCAAAAGAAACAAAATAAGGATGGATATAATATTTTGAAATTTTGTGCCATATCTTAATTTCTAATGTATAGTTAGAATAGAAATGGGCACCTTTAAAAATTCTCACAAATTGATGTCATAAAAAAATGTATCAAGTCTGTGCAAATAGAACATCAAACCTAACATACCTAAAATTTATCCAATGATAAGCAGGTAGCTTCTACACATTTTTCTAGGAAGGAAGAGCAGGAAGAAGGGGAAAAGGGAGGAAAAGATGGAGGATAAGGATGAAATATTTACTACACATGTGACACATGGGTGTGTGGGTAAGTTATATCCTATCACCAGAGTCACATCACCCTGGTCAAGTGTCACATGATTTTTCTGCCATTGAAAAATCTCCAGATTATCAGCTAAAGGGTAATAGTCCCATGAAGCCCAGGGAAAATGAAAATCATGACCTTCCCACCGTTGCCTGTTAGCATTAAAACAGGTGGTTTGGGGCTGGAGAGATTTCTTAGGGGTTAAGGCACCTGCCTGCCAAGCCTAAGAATGCCCGTTCAATTCTTTGGGTCCAAATTTATCCAGATGCATAGTGACCCAAGGGCACAATGCCACACTTACCCATAAAAGGGGGAGCACGTTTCTGGAGTTCATTCACAGACACTGAGAGGCCGCTGGCGTGCCCATTCTCTCTCTGTCTCTCTCTCAAAAAAAGAGGTGGTTGGATTTGTTGTTTTACTTACCTTTGCATTTTAATGAAGGGTTACACATGGAGACACTCAGAATGTTAACCTGTTAAGTTGCTTTAAGAGGACAAGGTCAAGTATCCTAGAATAATCCACTGAAAAATTTCACCAAGAGTGATTATGTGCCACAGCCACCATTGAAATTGTCTGCTATGAATAAATGAATTCTGTGGTGTGCCCTTAGCTCCATGCCAGTTTGTGAGAGAAAGAGAAAGATAAAAGTAAATGCTCTTCTAAATCATCCTTTGACCAGGACCGAAACAGAA
Organism: Orientallactaga sibirica; assembly: GCA_036365145.1. NCBI lineage: Eukaryota > Metazoa > Chordata > Mammalia > Rodentia > Dipodidae > Orientallactaga > Orientallactaga sibirica. Next base: position 73,921,813 of record JAEOAD010000003.1, read on the forward strand.
AGCTGCAAGGCAGAGCTAAAATAGGAGTCTCAATGAAGCAAAGCCTCCAATTCACCAGATTTTGAAAACTTGCAGAGGCAACTGTGACATTACAGAATATGTAGACAATAAAATAATCCATGAATGTGTCAACTCTTTAATCAAATGTGTTAGTTCCAATAATTTTCTCCATTGTTGTCAAGCAAAATAAATACAGGTCACACACCTCCCCAGCTACTCTACCCTGCTGTTTTGGGACTCTCCTCAATCATCAGTCTCACAGGAGCAGGGCTTAGAAAGAATCCCAAAGCCACTGTCCAAACAATTTAGACTTTAAAGCATTCTTACTACTGTCTATGGTCAAGGGCTCTGTAGCCCTTGGTGTACTATGGTTTTAATATCTGACAATTTCTGGAAGGGATTCCCTATTTCCTGCCCGGTCTGACCACTCCTGTCAACAGCTGCTCACCTCTTCAGAAAGCCCTCAGATTGCCAAGGGTTCAAGGGGTTTCCCAGACTTTGACACCAGAGGACACCCTGTTCACCATCTGAGCCAGGAAAGCAGAGCTTTCTCTATACTCATCCAGTGAAGGGGAAGGGTCAGGCAGCAATCTGTCTTAACTCCTTACTGATTGGCAAATGGACCAGGAAAATTTTCCCTGACTGTCCCTCTGACTGTCCCTCCAGCTCTACTTCATACTTCCAAAATCATGCTCTTGACCATTACTCAGTCCAAACACCCATTGATGAATGTTACATTGGTGCATTGGCACAGACCCTGGAATTGACCTTGTGCACATCTTCTTGCCGAGAGTATTTAATAGGTGCCCAGCTCCTCTAGTCCTTGTTTTATTACCTTCATCCTCTTTCAATCCCTGTGTGCATGTGGCTGACCCTGCATACTAGTATTGAACTAAGACCTTTCTAAGAGACATTTTTTTAAGTTGCAACCATAATGGGTTGACTACATATACTATATTATTGTATAAGAGTTCAGGTAAATTTCCTAAAGTCTACCTTGCTTCATACTTCCCATAATAAATATTCAATTTAATGACTGTATAATTTTCTATCTGGTTAAACAATCATTACGTATTTGTCTCTCTTTTGTGATAAAGTGTTGCCTCTACTTGTTGATAGTTGTTATCTTTCAGAACTTGGAATATATCACTCCAGGCCCTTCTGGCTTTTAAAGTTTGTGTTGAGTAATCTACTGTGATCCTGATGGACTTCCATTTATAGGTGACTTGCTTTTTTTCTCTAACTGCTTTCAATATATTTTCTTTGGTTTGTGTGTTTAGTAGTTTAATTATAACATGGACAAGAGAGGTTCTTTCCAGGTTTTGTCTGTTTGGTGTTCTAAAGGCTTCTTGTATCTGCATTGGCATTTCTTTCCCAATTTGGGGAAATTTTTCTTCTATGTTTTTGTTGAAAACACCTACTAAGCCTCTGTGTTGAAATTCTTCTGCTTCTACTGTCCCCTGAATTCTTATGTTTCATCTTTTCGTAGTGTCCCAGATATCTTGAAATTGTCATTCATTCCTTCCTATTAGCTTGTCTTTCTCTTTGTTGGACTGTATTAGATCTGCCATCTGGTCTTCTAGTTTAGATATTCTGTTTTCTCCTTCATCCATTCTACTGGTGAGACTTTCCACAGAGTATTTTATTTGATTGACTGTGTTTTTCAGTGCTAGAATTTCTGCCTGGTTTTTCTTCAGTATTTCTATTTCCTTACTCATGTCTTGAAGTGACCTCGTGATTTCATGAAGCTGGTTTCCTGTGTTCTCTTGGAATTCCTTCAGAAGTTTGTTTTTTTCTTAAATTCCTTTGTTTTCTTCTTTGATTCCTTTGATTGCTTCTTTGATTTCTTTGAGTATAGATAAAACCATTGTTTTGAAATCTTTGTCAGGCATTTCATCTAAAGCAGTCTCATTGGGGACTATTTCTGATGGACTTATAATTTTTGGTGAGATTGTATTGTCTTGATTCTTTGTGTTTCTTATATATAATGTTGCAATTTTTTGCATCCTGAGTTGATTTGATGCTTGGGTTTTCTAATAATCTGCAGTTGTTTTAGATTTGGAAATTCAACTTTATGTACCTTCAGAGTAGGAGTTTAAGGTGCTATGTGTAGCTCTTGTACTCCAATCCAACTGCAAAAGTAATCCTAGGTGTTAAGTTTGCCTGCTATTCAAGTATTCTAGTGGGTTGGGTGGAGCAATTTACTGGCAAATTCAAAAACTCAACTGAGCAATGTACACATTCAGTAAAAACCAGCACAGAGTAGGCAAGTGTGGATTGAAACAAAAAGATAACATTATAAAGCCAGAATCCTTAAGGGTGTGTGTTGCTCTACACTCTTAATCCTGTCAGCTGGGAGGTTGAGATTTCTGTTCTAAAATGGATGGCAGGTCAGCCTTGATCTGAATCAGACTCTGTCCCCAATAATGACAGCAGAAAAAAACAAAGGCCCTATGAATCTGAAAGCATCAAATCAACAATATGGTTTATTGTCTGTAAGTATAGAAGTTTTTGATAAAATTTTTTAAAAATATACAGCTTAATTGAAAATGATAAAGCCAACCAAGAATATGTAATCCATAACCTGCTCTGACATGGAAAAGATATTAGCACTTCCAATGCAGGCCTGTGTTACTGCTTTTTTGTCAATTGGCCTCAATACCATCACCAGTGCTGAGTGCCCACCTCAATCCCTCCATGTTGTGCTGTGAATCTGGTGTTCTGATCAGCTGTTCTGGATGCCCTGCTGCTAGAAGCTGAATGTGTGTATGAGTGTGAAGAGTGTGTGGAGGTGGTATATGCACACGCACATGCCCATGTATGAGTGTTAGGACTGTGTGGAGGGTGGTATATGCACACTCACATGCCCATGTATGAGTGTGAGGACTGCATGTGGAGGGTGGTACATTCACATGCACATGCCCATTTATGAGTGTAAGGAGTGTCTGGAGGGTGGTATATGTACACACTCATGCCCATGTATGAGTGTGAGGAGTGTGTGTGGACGGTCGTATATGCACACACACATGCCCGTGTATGAGTGTGAGGAATGTGTGTGGAGGGTGGTATATGCACATGCACATGACTCATGTATGAGTGTGAGGACTGTGTGGAGGGTGTTATAGGCACATGCGCATGCCCATGTATGAGTGTGAGGATTGTGTGTGTGTACAGGGTGGTATATGCACATGCCCATGTATGGGTGTGAGGAATGTGTGTGGAGGGTGGTATATGCACATGCACATGCCCATGTATGAGTGTGAGGACTGTGTGTGGAGGGTGGTATATGCACAAACACATACCCATGTATGAGTGTGAGGACTATGTGGAGGGTGTTATATGCACAAGCACATGCCCGTGTATGAGTGTGAGGATTGTGTGTGGAGGGTGGTATATGCACATGCACATGCCCATGTATTAGTGTGAGGAGTATGTGTGTGGAGGGTGGTATATGCACATGCCTATGTATGAGTGTGAGGAGTGTGTGTGGAGGGTGGTATATGCACACACACATGCCTATGTATGAGTGTGAGGAGTATGTGTGTGGAGGGTGGTATATGTACACACACATGCCCATGTATGAGTGTGAGGAGTATGTGTGTGGAGGGTGGTATATGCATATGCACCTGACTCATGTATGAGTGTGAGGACTGTGTGGAGGGTGGTATATGCACATGCCCATGTATGAGTGTGAGGACTGTGTGTGGAGGGTGCTATATGCACATGCACATGCCCATGTATGAGTGTGAGGAGTGTGTGTGGAGGGTGGTATATGCACATGCACATGCCCATGTATGAGTGTGAGGAGTGTGTGGAGGGTGCTATATGCACACGCACATGCCCATGTATGAGTGTGAGGAGTGTGTGTGGAGGGTGGTATATGCACACACACATGCCCATGCATGAGTGTGAGGAGTGTCTGGAGGGTGGTATATGTACAAGCACATGCCCATGTATGAGTGTGAGGAGTGTGTGTGGAGGGTGGCATATGCACAAACACATGCCCATGTATGAGTGTGAGGACTGTGTGGAGGGTGTTATATGCACATGCACATGACTCATGTATGAGTGTGAGGATTGTGTGTGGAGGGTGGTATATGCACAAGCACATGCCCATGTATGAGTGTGAGGACTGTGTGTGGAGGGTGGTATATGCACACGCACATGCCCATGTATGAGTGTGAGGAGTGTGTGTGGAGGGTGGTATATGCACAAGCACATGCCCATGTATGAGTGTGAGGACTGTGTGGAGGGTGGTATATGCACACGCACATGCCCATGTATGAGTGTGAGGAGTGTGTGTGGAGGGTGCTATATGCACACACACATGCCCATGCATGAGTGTGAGGAGTGTCTGGAGGGTGGTATATGTACTAACACATGCCCATGTATGAGTGTGAGGACTGTCTGTGGAGGGTGGCATATGCACAAACACATGCCCATGTATGAGTGTGAGGTCTGTGTGGAGGGTGTTATAGGCACATGCACATGACTCATGTATGAGTGTGAGGAGTGTGTGTGGAGGGTGGTATATGCACACGCACATGCCCATGTATGAGTGTGAGGATTGTGTGTGGAGGGTGGTATATGCACACGCACATGCCCATGTATGAGTGTGAGGACTGTGTGTGGAGGGTGGGATATGCACATGCACATGGCCATGTATGAGTGTGAGGAGCATGTGTGTGGAGGGTGGTATATGCACATGCACATGCCTATGTATGAGTGTGAGGAGTGTGTGTGGAGGGTGGTATATGCCCACACACATGCCTATGTATGAGTGTGAGAAGTATGTGTGTGGAGGGTGGTATATGTTCACACACATGCCCATGTATGAGTGTGAGGTGTGTGTGTGGAGGGTGGTATATGCACATGCACATGCCTATGTATGAGTGTGAGGAGTGTGTGTGGAGGGTGGTATATGCACACACACATGCCTATGTATGAGTGTGAGAAGTATGTGTGTGGAGGGTGGTATATGCACATGCACATGCCTATGTATGAGTGTGAGGAGTGTGTGTGGAGGGTGGTATATGCACACACACATGCCTATGTATGAGTGTGAGAAGTATGTGTGTGGAGGGTGGTATATGTTCACACACATGCCCATGTATGAGTGTGAGGAGTGTGTGTGTGGAGGGTGGTATATGCACATGCACATGCCTATGTATGAGTGTGAGGAGTATGTGTGTGGAGGGTGGCATATGTACACACACATGCCCATGTATGAGTGTGAGGAGTATGTGTGTGGAGGGTGGTATATGCATATGCACCTGACTCATGTAAGAGTGTGAGGACTGTGTGGAGGGTGGTATATGCACATGCCCATGCCCATGTATGAGTGTGAGGATTGTGTGTGGAGGGTGGTATATGCACACGCACATACCCCACACATGAGTGTGTGTGTGGTACTTTGAATAGATGGCCCTCAACATATTCAGTGTTTTATTAGTCTGTAGTTTGTAGCACCTGGCTGGAGGCAGTGTCACTCCGTGGATCTTAAGTGTGGTGGTGGGTTTGAGAATTCAATCTAAACATATGTAAAATGTGCCTAGCTGTAGTTCCTGAGGGGTGCTGTGCTGTGTGGCATTTGGCTTTTGGCTTCTCTCTCTGTGTTTGGTCCTGTGAAAGCAGGCCAGCTTCATCTGCCATTATGGAACTTCCTCTGGATCTGTAAGCTACAGTAAATATGCCTTCCTCCATAACTGTGCCTGGTCTGGAAGTTCATCTCAGCGAACCTGAAGTTCTGTGCTAGAGGGTAGTATACATACACGCACCATGCATGAGGTGAGGAGGCCAGAGGAGAACCTCAGACATCACCCTCTGTTACTCATTTCTCTTTTCATTTTTTTATTATGTATTTTGAGAGAGAGAGAGCAAAAGAGAGAGAGACAGAGAGAATAGGCTTGCCAGGACTTTCAGCCACTATGAATGAGCTCCAGACATGTGTGCCCTCTTGTGAGCATGGGCAACATTGCATGCTTGCATCGTTGTGCATGTGGCTATGTGGGACTGGACATTCGAACAAGTGTTCTTAGGCTTTGCAGGTCTTAACCACTAGGACATATCTCCAGCCCATCGTTCCTCTTTTTTGTATGATTCTAGAGTTGGCCATGTTTCACAAATCCCAGTGATGGTCTGGTTTCTATTTCCCAGAGAACTAGGGTTGCAACTGTGTACAGCCATGCCCAGCTGTTTAACATGGGTGCTATGGATCCCAGCTCAGGTGATGTCATGCCCTTACTCTTACTCAGTGAGCAATCTCCAGCCTCCTTTTCACACCCTTAACAGTTGCAGATATTTAGACATTTAGGTGGAAATAGTGGTGGAAGCTTTTGTGATTTTCATGAAGGTTTCAAATCTGAACATAGCCTTTGAAACATGAACTTTACAAGCTTCTGAGTACTAAAGAACATGCTAGCTTGTCCATGATGGCAGTATGAAGCCTACACTGCTAAACAAATGGAGGGGGAAAAAATCTACCAAACCAAAGGACCATTGCTCTTGTTGCCGAGGAAAATCAAGACAGCATGTTGTGTAATTGCTTTCCTACTTCTCTGGGGGCTATCCAAGTATGTTAATCTCACTGTTTTAATTGGCATTATTTCTTATATTTGCCCTTGGAAGACTGAAAGCTATAAGACTCCAGACACACACCAAAAAGCTTTTCCCTGCAGCGTTTCAGTAGTTTCTTCCTTGTTAAATATAGCAAAGCATCAGCAACAAAAAATCAAGAAAGCCCACAGAAATCTATATTTTATAACCTCCAGACAGATTGAGATTTTCTTTATCTGCAGCATCCTCCACATCCTGAACTATACTTAGGCCAGGGAAGGATACTGGGGCCTTCATTGCACTTTTCTCTGTTGTGCAGTTTTCAGAGATTAAAAGAGGAAATAAAGCTTTGATGCTGTAGTATGTGCTCGAGGCAGGCAGCTGGGATGCTTCCCTGCACACTGCCTCTGAGAGGATCATACTTAATCCCAGGCAGAGGGTGAATGTGTCAGGCTGATGAACAGCAAGCAACCTATGGGTCTGATTAAAGAATGACCCTGACAGCTCTCATGAGATTTCACTCTACCTCCCCAGTTCCATGTTAGTGGATTTAAGTGAAAAACAAATGTGATAGCAAAGAAGGAGGCTGACTGGCAGGACATAGAAATGCATTTTAGAATAATCCTATGTTTAAGAGAACCATCCTGAGGCATTGTTTTCCTAGCAGACCAAATGCACATGTTGATTGACTGTTACAGTCAGTAATTCTCCAAGTAGTGGAGGTTGTATTTACAAGAGAGAACGTCAGACAGCTCAGTGATGATGAGTGCCAGGAAGCCAAACAAACTTTGTCACTAGTGCCAGTTTCATGAGAAAGATGTCCCCAGTAGGGCCCAGATGGCATGCTTGAATGAGAAAGCTGATTATGCCAAGAGGCTCATGCGCCTGAGAGCTCTGCTTATCGATCTGTGAGTAGGCCCATGAAAGAACTCACTAGGAATATTGATCTGTGAGTTGGATGAGGGCAGCTAGTTATGAAGAGGAATTTAGAACTCTCTAAAGCACCTGAGAAAATCTTAACAACTTGAAATACACAACCGATGTCGGAAACATTTTAATTCCCTTGGTTTCTGTTATTTTCTATCTAAAAATAAGAAGAAATCCCACCTGTTCAAAGTATAGTTAATGGAATTAAAACCATTAGAAACCACTTTTTAGTGAAGACACACTTGCTTAAATAATTAAGACAAAATATGCAAGAAGCATAAAAACAGTAAAAAAGGAAAAGAAAGGAGAGAAAAAAAAAGTCAATCCAAAACAAGGTCAGCTTCAGAAATAGTACTGAGATTTAATGCTCCTTCTACCTTCTTTCCCAGAGCAATGTTCCTTTAAATATATATATATATATCTTAAGAGAGACAGAAAAGCAGACACACACACACACACACACACACACACACACACACATACACAGAGTGGGCACACCAGGGCCTTTAGCCTCTGCAACCAAACTCCAGATGGATATGCCACTTTGTGCATCTGGCGTATAGTACCTGATAAAGATTACAGCTAGAAAGATTAAGGGGCTTTTGATGTCACTTAATCATCTCTGTTCGAATCTCTCCAGGTCCTCATGAAATAATGTAAAGCTCTCTTAATAGCAACAAATCTGACTCTGAGGGCATATATCTTAATTATGTAAAATGTTTGGATCTCTCTAAACTCAGCTTCCCTGCAGGCTATAAGTTTGTTTATCTTATCTTCTTAGTGACTGAAACTCATTTAGCAATTCTGGGTATATTAAGTTACATGCAATAAATTAGAGAAGGAAATCCTTGATCATATATACAGTATAATTAAGAGGAAGGATCAATTTGGATCCAGAAAAATTAAAATGGCAAATTTTCATTCAAATATTGCGAAAATAAGTTTTGCTTATGTAACTTGGTCCCATAAGGTCTGTGAGAGAAGGCTGTATTGCAGGCTGCTTTCCTTGGTGGGAGATGTCTATCTTCATGTTAATTTGGTAACAGCTTTTCCTTAAATAGTCCACATTTTTATAAGTAGCATAGAACCATAATACATGGATTTTTGGAAACAGTTCAATTCATAATAGCATATAATTATTATTCATTGACCACATGTCAGTTTCAAGCATGATTGGTTTGCAGAATGAAGAATTTATATCACCTAGATGGACATAGAATAGAAGTTATGATAAGAGACCAATTTTATGTTTTAACATAACTATCATGGACAACATATGAATGGCAAAATGAATAGGAAAATAATATGGTTAAATTCTTATGATGATAAAAATGATAGTATGTGTGTGTGTATGTGTGTGTGTGTGTATTTAACAAATGTCACTATTGGTAGCATTTTTAGTTAAATTCATCATGAGGTAAATATTTTAAAAGAATATAGGATCAATGAAATACGTTTTTATTTAATAAATTACTCTAAACAATAGGAAACATGTCATTTTGGAAATACAAAAGTTTTACCTTAGTCACCAGAGGGAGCTATATGTCACTGTAACATAATAATTTAACAGATATCAAGATATTGTGGAAATTATAAGTACAGAAATTAAATCTGGAAAACCATGATTGTAATACTTAAAATTTAACCCAAATTTGAACATACTCAACTAATCAGCCTTCATAACATTCTACATGACAGAAGTATGCACTTTCTTATGAGGCATATGATGCTCTTAGGAAGATAAACCATACTCTAAACTATTAAACCAATTTTCAAAAGTTAAAAACATTCAAGACACACAAGCAGTTTTCTTTGATCACAAAAAAGCTAACCAATAATGGAAATATTTCTTGAAAAATCACAAAATGTTAGGAAGCAAAAAAAAAAAAATAATAATTCAAAATAATTCATGTGTTAGGTAAGAAACCAGAAAGAAAATTGCAAAATATTTGAAACTGAATGGAAATGTGATGTCAAAATTTGTGAGAATTTCCAGCACCCTGGTCCAGGTTCCCTGCACTGGATGGTGTGGGTGGGCACAGTGGAGTACAGTGAGTAGGCTAGACCCCTGTTTCCTGGCTCCTCCCAGCTCCCTGGCCAAGGTTCCCTGCACCAGACAGTGTGCAGGTAGACGCAGTGCTGTGGAATAAGTAAGCCAGATCTCTGTTTCTCTGCCTCCCAGCTCCCTAGTCCCAGTTCCCTGCACAGGAGGTTGTGCTGGCAGGCACAGAGTGAGTAGGTGGACCCCTGCTTCCTGACTCCTCCCAGTTCAATGGTCTGGGTTCCCTGCACCAGACTGTGTGCAGGCAGGCAAGGTTACATGGAGTGAGTAGGCCAGATCCCTCTTTCTGGTTTCCCCAGCTCCCTGGTCTAGGTACCCTGGGTGGGAGGGTATTCTGGTAGGCAAGGTGAGGAGTGAGTTGGCAGATCTCTGCCCTGGTCCTGGTAGGTCTCACTGTCCCTTGCTTGGGGAAGCCTGGTCCCTGTGTAGGCTGTGAAATCAGGCCTTTTGTCCTGGTATCCTGACTGGCCACTGGGTACCAATATCTCTGTTCACCTGAGACAGAGTGTGCACAGGTCAAAGGACAAAAACTTGCTTCATCCTCAATAAAATAATGAGTCTCCCTGAAATGGGTAGACAACAACACAAAAAAGCCAGCAAAAGTCGGAAAACTGAGAAATCTCCACCAAGGATCCCTAGTCCTACAATGGAAACCTCTAATGAAATCACAGAGGAATCAACATTCCCAAAATGAAAGCACAACACCCAATGAGACCTGGATCAAAAGAATCACTGAACTGGAAGCAAACCATTAAAGAACCAACAATTGCATCAATAAAATTGGATAGAATCTCCTCTTAGAGCATTCAGCTTTTGACAGTAGGCTTAACTTGATTGAAAAAAAAATGTTAGAAACCCCAAAAAGAGATATAAATGAATTGTAAAATGAGTCAAGAAATGGAAGATCTCATTATCCAGATGACTAAGATTAGTACAGACTTGATTACATGCAAGAATGAATTCTGGGAAGCTTCAAGAAAATCAAAACTCAAACTGAAATTGCACCTCAAAAAAGAGATGGACACAAAGCAAAATAACAAAACAGAAAACAAAAATCAAATAGAAATTATAAAAACCTCTCTAGAACCCCTTAGCAGCAGAGTTACTCATGTAGAAGACAGAACTTCTGGCCTGGAAAACAAGACAAAAGAAATTGATCAGGAGGTCAAAACTTCAAAGTCTAAAAAACGATGGCTTCCAACCCAAGATATTCTACCCAGCAAATGTATCCTTCATAATAGATGGTGAAAGGAAAACTTTCCATAACAAAAGTCAACTCTATGATTATATGAACACAAAGCCAAACCTACAGGGAATACTTGAGGAAATACTCTACACAGAGCAGTCAACCAACCAATCTCAAGAGCCAACAAGAAGATATAGACCAGGGTCAACATAGTACAAAACACAAGAAAGCACCAAACCTCATAAAGCACCACATCATGGGCAGGGATTAATCCAGCCTCACAGTAATAACCTTAAATATTAATGGTCTGAACTCACCCATCAAAAGACACAGGATATCAGAGTGGGCCCAAAAATGGACCCTTCTATCTGTTGTCTTCAAGAAACCCACTTCACCACTAAAGAGATACACCTCCTTAAGATTAAAGGTTGGAAAATAATATTCCAAGCAAATGGAAATAAAAAGCAAGCAGGTTTTGTTATATTAATATCTGATAAAATAGACTTCAAACCAAAAGTAATCAAAAAGGACAAAGAAGGGTACTGGAGAGATGGCTTAGCAGTTAAGGCATTTGCCTGTGAAGCCTAAGGATCCAGGTTCCGTTCTCCAAGTCCCACATAAGCCAGATGCACAAGGTGGCACATGCATCTGAGTTCATTTGCAGTGCATAGAGGCCTTGGCATGCCCATTCTCTCTCTCCCTGTCTCATAAATAACTAAAAATAAGTACTAAAAAAGGACAAAGAAGGCCAATTCTTACTCATCAATGGAATGATCACAATCATAAATATATATGTGCCAAACACAGGTGAACCACAGTTTATAAAACAAAACATATTGACAATCAAACAGAAATAAACACCAACACCATTATACTTGGAGACTTCAATACTCCCCTATCATCAAGAGACTAATAATCCAAGCAGAAAAATCAGAAGGGAAATACCTCTCAACAACATCCTAGATCAACTAGACCTAATGGATATCTACAGAATTTTTCCACCCCAGCTCTACAGAATACACATTCTTCTCAGCAGCCCACAGAACCTTATTCCAAATTGACCATCTATTATGCCATAAACTGTGCCTTCTTAAAGTCAGGAAAATTGAAGTAACTACTGAATCATGTCAAATCACAATGCTTTAAAGCTAGAAATTAACAACAAGAGACACTTTAAGAACTCCACCAGCTCCTGGAAACTAAACAACACACTTTTAAGCAATGAATGGGTCATGGAAGAAATGAACAAAGAAATTTTAAAATTCCTAGAATTGGTGGTAATGAAAACACAACCTACCAAAACATGGGACACAATGAAGGCTGACCTAAGGGAAAAAATCATAGCACTAAATACCTTCATTAGAAAGACAGAGATGTCCCAAATTAATAACCTAACTGTCAACCTAAAGGCACTGGAAAAACAATAAGAATCCAACCCAAGGACCTCCAGACAGAAAGAAACAATCAAAATTAGTACAGAAATTAATGAATTGGAAACTAGGAAAAACAATTTTAAAAACAATGAAATAAAGAACTAACTGGTTCTTTGAAAAAATAAACAAGATTGACAAACCCCTGGGCAATTTGATCAAAAAAAAAAAAAAAAAAAAAAAAAAAGAAGTCTCAAATTAACAAAATCAGAAATGAAAAAGGAGAGAACACAATAGACATCAATCAAATTGGAATAATCATCAAGGCATACTTCCAAAACCTCTACTTCACAAAAATGAAAAAAATCTAGAAGAAATGGATGAATCCCTAAACACATCCCACCTACCAAAACTTAACCCAGAGCAGATTAATCTCCTAAACAAACCTATCACATCCATGGAGATTGAAAAGTTAATCAAAAACCTTCCCAAAAAGAAAAGTCCAGGACGAGATGGCTTCTCAGCTGAATTCTATCAAACCTTCATTTAAGAACTGAAACCAGCCAGGCATGGTGGCACACAACTTTAATCCCAGCACTTGGGAGGCAGAGGTAGGAGGATTGCCTGAGATTACATAGTGAATTCCAGGTCAGCCTGAGCTACAGAGAGACCCTACCTCAGAAAACAAACAAACAAACAAACAAACAAACAAACAAACAACAACAAAACCCTGAAACCAATTTTTCTCAAACTGTTTCACATAATCAGAGAACAACTCCTTTTATGAAGCTAGCATCACCTTACTACCAAAACTAGACAGAGATGCAACAAAAAAGAAAACTATAGGCCTATATCCATGATGAACTTAGATGCAAAGATCATGAACAAAATCCTTGCAAACTGAATTCAACAACACATCAAAAGCATTATCCAACTTGATCAAGTAGGCTTCATTCCAGGAATGCAGGAATAGTTCAACATACAGAAATTGGTCAACATAATAAACCGCATAAATAAACTTAACCATAAGAACTATATGAGCATCTCAATTGATGCAGAGAAGTCTTTGACAAAATAAAACACCACTTCATGATCAAAATGTTGGAAATAACAGACATGGAAGGTTTATATCTCAACAGAACAAAGGCTATATGTAAAGCATCTGAAGCCCAAATAATAATTAATGAGGAAAGACTTAAGAGGTTCCTTTTGAGATAGGGAACAAGACAGGGGTGCCCACTCTCACCACTGTTCTTCAGCATAGTACCATAAGTACTAGCCCAAGACATAAGACAGGAGAAAGAAATGAAAAGGATTCAAATTGTTAAGGAATAAGGCAAGTTAGCCCTATTTGCAGATGACCTTATCCTGTACATATCTAAAGGTAATAAATTCCTTTAGAAAAGTGGTAGGATAGAAAATCAATGTACAAAACCAGTAACTTTTCTATATACAAAGGACAAATGTACAGAGAAAGAAGTCAGTGAGGCTGTGTCATTTTCAATAGCAACAAAATATTAAATACCTTGGAATAACACTAACCAAGAATGTGAAAGACCTACATAATGAAAACATAAAAACAAAAGTCCTCAAGAAAGAAATTGAGCAGGACTTGAGAAGATGAAAAGACCTCCCATGCTACTGAATAAGTAGAATTAATATTGTGAAAATGACAACTCTACCAAAAACAATATACAAATTTAATGCAATACCAATAAAAATACCAACATCATTCTTCACACAGATTGAAAAAATTATCTCAAAATTTAAATAGAATGGAAGCATGCCTCAGATATCCAAACACATCCTCAAGGGGAAAAAAAAAAAAAAAAAAAAGAAAAACACCTCTGGAGGTATCACCATACCTGATCCAAAGCTATATTATAAAGCCATAGTAACAAACAAACAAACAAAAAAACAAAACAAAACATGGCACTGGAATTAAAACAGAAACATTGACCAATGGAACAGAATTGAAGAACCAAACCTTAGGTCAAGTAACTACAGCTACTTGATCATTGACAACGATGCCAATAATGTAGACTGGAGAAAAGATAGCATCTTCAACAAATGGTGCTGTACAAATTGGATGATCATATGAAGAAAAATGAAATTAGACCCACTCATTTTGCCATACACAAAAATCAAGCCCAAATGGACTAAAGACCTCAATATAAGACCTGAAACTCTTCAACTACTGGAAGAAAAAATAAATAGAAGGCATGCTCCACAATATAGGACTGGGAAAAGACTTCCTGAAAAAAAGCCCAGTAGTCCAGGAAATTAAAGAAACACTCAACCAGTGGGATCTCATGAAGTAAAAAGCACTTTTGCACAGACAAACATACCATAAGCAAAGCCAATAGATTACCCACTGAATGGGAGAAAATCTTTGCCAGCTATACCACTGACAAAAGCCTAATATCTAGAATCTACAAAGAACTCAAAAAACTAAACAATAATAAAATCAAACAACCCACTCCAAAAGTGGGGCAGAGAACTGATTAGAGAGTTCACAGAGGAAGAATTACAAATGGTTAACACACACATTCCTAACCATTAGGGAAATGCAAATTAAAACAACTATGAGATTCCATATTACCCTAGTAAAGTTAGCAAACATTAAAAAACCAAATGAAAACAAATGTTTTGCGAGGATGTGGAGAAATAGGAACAGTCATTCACTGTTGGTGGGAATGTAAACTGGTACAACCACTATGGAAATCAATGGGGAGACTCCTGAAAAGAATGAATATAGAGTTACCAACACACCCTGTTATTCCCTTCCTGGGCATTTGCCCAAAAAGCATCACACCTCAGTTCAAAGATATTTGCTCAACCATGTTTATAGCTGCTCAATTCATAATAGCTAAGACCTGAAAACAACCCAGGTGCCCATCACTGGATGAATGGATAACCAAGCTGTGGTATAGCTACACTATAGAATTCTACTCAGCAGTAATAAAAAACTACACAATAAAATTTGTAGAGAAATG
Source organism: Orientallactaga sibirica (assembly GCA_036365145.1). Classification (NCBI taxonomy): domain Eukaryota; kingdom Metazoa; phylum Chordata; class Mammalia; order Rodentia; family Dipodidae; genus Orientallactaga; species Orientallactaga sibirica. Next base: position 73,936,909 of record JAEOAD010000003.1, read on the forward strand.
TTCAGACTTGGAACAGATCATACTAAGTGAACTCACACAATCACCAAAAGACAATTGTCACATGGTCCCTCATCTGTGGTTCATAACCTGGACCAGCTCCAAGTTGCTGACATAACTGAACAGCATCTCAGGGTTAGAAAATAGGGAGGGTAGGACTTGGGGGAAGGGGAACAGTGGGGGGGGGCACAAAACTAAACCTTAACTGAACTGATACCATAGAGTCCGATATCCTGACAGTTAGAGTAAAGGGTGGAACCCTCAATAGGACCTTAGGGTGAGCACCTGAATCAAAAGGCCTTGGAGAGGGTAGGATGAAGCCTAACCTTAAATTTCTCCTGTTTCTCTTTTTTTTTTCCTGTCTTTTTCTTTCATCTTTTCCTGTTGTGCTGGCCTGTAATTCCCTGTACCACGATGTGTTAACATCCACAATGAGCTATTGATTGGAAAGACCTACAAGGTCTCCCAAAACAAACAAAACAGACTCCTGTCAGAGCACTTGGTTACCCACCAGAGGTTAATGTTAAGACCTGGTTGAAATCAGGAAGAGAGCCAGTCCCCAGATAGTTAGCTCATCTAGTGATGGAAGGTGCTACATGAGCTACTGGGGGAAAGTGGCCAACATTTGTCTGAGTAACTCAAAGTCTAAGCAACTCAGAAGCCAACAACCTGGTGTGATGCTCACACAAGTGCAATGGTGGCACACAGCCATGGTGGGTAACTCACTGCGCTCTTGGATTGGCTAATGGATCACTCACTGGAAAGGAAACCATATCTAGAACTAGGAAACAAGACAGATTCTTCCAGATAATGAGTTTGCTTTCCATTTTCAAGCTCCCACTAAGCTTGGGCTATAAAAGGGTATACACCTTTTAAATTCTCTCTAAATTAATAATGGTTATCCCATTTAACTGGTATGACTTAACTCTCAGTTGGAAAAACTTTTTCTGATGGGAGACCTGAGGAGATAAATGATCCAGCGCATTCAGACCCCAGCTGAAACCAGAGAGGAATTGGGGAAATGATCAAGAGTGCTGCTTTCTCAGTGAACCTGATATCAGTATAAGGGTGAAGGAGATAGATACTCAGAGCCCATCACTGAAGTATACTTAAAATGTACACAACATGGCTCAGGGCATTTTGCAGAAAAGGGAGCAGAAAGATTGTTAGAGCCACAAGTTGGGACATTATGCACAGAGACATTGCCTCTTCTCCATAACTGACAGCTGTCCCCACAATGCATGACCCACAATCCCCATGGGTTGACCTGCATCCCAACAAGGAGGGTCTCTTGGGAAAAGGGGCAGGGAGGAGGGAAACGATAGTACCAACATGTATTGTTTACATGCTAAGTATGTCCATATCCAATAAAAATAAATTTAAAAAAAAAGGAATTGAGTCAAGGCTCTGCTTCCCCTGCCCAACTCACAGATACAAGAAACATAACTCAGAGGAGAAAATACTAATCAAATCTTGAAAATAAAATTTAAAAAAATTGTGAGATGTTTATAATGCAATAAATAGAACTTTATAGTCTTATCAATGACCTTAGCTTCTTAAGACATTAGGTAATATAAGGAAATAAATAAAATCAAAGTAAGCAGAAAAAGAAAGCATAACAACATAGCAAACATTTTTCACATTATCACACGTAATGTATTTTGTTCTTATTCCTCTCAACTACCCTCTCTTATTCTCTTATCCTCTCTCCTCCCATTAACGTACTTCTTCTTCAGTAATTCCCATCTTACTTTCCTTTTTTTTTTTTTTTTAAATATAATTCATTGAGTTAAATTAGGGTTGCTTGAATGATCTTTGGCTCATGAGTGGAACGTTATTTACTACAAATGAGCAACATAGTTTTAGTTGCAGTGGCTATACTGCTCATGAACCTGACTCCTCCATTCCCAGCAACCAAACACTATTGTTAGTTACTCTAGGAAGGATGGGAGCTCATGTACCTTCCACCCTGGATGGTGAAGTGCTGACAGGCTGTCTTGTGCAAGAAACCACAGCTGCTCTGAGTTCACGACTTTTTCTTTTAGAGGCATATTTTACACAGTAGCCCATGCTGACCTTGAACTTGTGTAGTGCTCTTGTCTCAGCTTCCCAAATGCTGCAATTACACTTTAGTCACCTAGCCTGGCTCTTCCCATACTGACTTTCATAGGCAATGTTTGAGACACTATCTCTCTCTCACTAAGACCTGTACCTCATTTTTCTACTTCCTCCATTGTGTTTTGATATGTCCATGTGAGTGTGTTTATTCTTGCACTAAACAAAGAGCTTCTGTAAATAGGGGTTGGACAGGTACTTTAAAAACATACAAAATACACTAGGTTGTTGATGTCTTTTAAGAAAACAAGGATGAGGGCTGGAGAGATGGCTTAGCAGTTAAACACTTGCCTGTGAAGCCTAAGGACCCTGGTTCGAGGCTTTATTCTCCAGAACCCATGTAAGCCAGATGAACAAGGGGGTCCACGCATCTGGAGTTCATTTGCAGTGGCTGGAGGCCATGGCGTGCCCATTCTCTCTCTCTCTACCTGCCTATTTCTGTATCTCTCTCTCTCCCTTTCACACACTCTCTCTCTCTCTCAAATAAATAAATAAATAAAATATTAAAAAAAAAAAAGAAAACAAGGATGAATACTAAGGGTCAGTAGAGTCAGTAAATCCATGTTGAGCAAGTTCTCAGGATCCTGGTAGCCTTCTTGGAAGGAAAGACCAGTTAGAAATGGCAAAGGGGGTATCTTTCTTGCCTGTGGTTCCCAAGGAACTTTTTCCTATCAGTGAGATTGAACATAATTTAGTATGTATTGACCCCTGTATTTCATTAAAGAACTGTATTTGTGGACACTTCTGTGGCAATTTGAATGAGGAATATCTGCAAAAGCCACATGTTTGGGATTATACATCATACCCATTCCCCAACTAGTGGCAATCAGGAGGTAGAACATTTTTGAAGGAGATAAGCATCTGGGGCAGGCTTTGGGGTGTTACAGCCCAGTTCTTCTGTGCCAGAGCTAGATCACTCTCTTGCTGTTTTCTGGCAGTTGCTGTGATGCCCAGCTTCTGCTCTGCCATGCATCCTCCTGCCACGACAAAACTACCTTTCAAATCTGTAAACCAAGAAGAGAGGCTCAGTAGTTAAAGGTGCTTGTTAGCAAAGCCTGACGACCCAGGCTTGATTCCCCAGAACCCAAAAAAGGCAGATGCACAAAGTGATGCATGTGCCTAGAGTTCATTTGCAGTGGCTGGAGGCCCTGGCATGCCCAAACTCCTTCTCTGTGTCTGCCTGTTTCTGTCTCTCTCTCTCAAATAAATAAATACACATATTTTTAAAAGACTGTAAGCCAAAATAAGCCCCTTACTCCCTATCAGATGCCTGTGGTTGGCTATTTTTTTTCACAACAAAGAGAAGATAACTGCTTCAATTGCCCAGTGATTTCTGTTGATTTTATTGTTTGCCTTCAAAAATGCATAAAAATAGGTGGGCATGATGGCACATACCTTTAATGCCAGCATATAGCAGGAAGAGGTAGGAGGATCGCCATGAGTTTGAGGCTACCCTGAGACTACATAGTGAATTCCAGGTCAGCCTGAGCTAGAGCAATACCTTACCTTGGAAAATAAAATAAAATAAATCATAAAAATAAATTGCATGATTGGGACTTTAATCTGTACATGTTGTATATGGGCTGCAAATATATTTTTTCACAAGATAGTATTTATTTTACAGCACTTTTCAAGGTATTGGCTTCTGGTTTTATTTATCCTTTATAGCACTTTTATTTTGTTGGGAATTTCTCAACCTGAATTTTAAAACAAGTTTTAAAAACTTTTACTTTGGGTTGGCAAGTGTCTTAAACATAAACTACTAGCATTTAGACTGAAAGAATTTTTATTTCATTATAAAAGAAAAGGCGAACGTATCACAGAGTAATCAAGTGTTGGAAAACCTTCGGTATGCTGACTACCTACCAGCACTAATCTTTCTGACTCCATCATGAAGATGCAATGACTCCAAGACAGAGGTAACACCTGGCAAGGCCCACATAAACCTTCATAAATAACTAGGTAGTAAGTGAACATATTTAAGTTCTGTGAACTCCCCACATCTTTTTCCTTCCTTCTCATGGTACCACTAAATCTGTTTATCTCATGAAATTTGAAATTCAGGGAAAGACAATTGCAACTCTAGTGTTGAATTACAGCAGAAACAATGCATGGAGATTTGTGGCAAGAGAAAATAAATGAATAATCTCTTTTCTCTAAAATAATAATCTTGTCTTTTATTTCTATATCTCTGTTCCCATAACTTGCTTTACTTATAGTATTTTTAAAAATAATTTATTCTAAACAGAATGCCTAATTGCATTAAGTTTTTGGCAAGCAGTATGTGAGTCTGGAATCCTGATGTCCCACATATGTATTCATCTCCTAATCCCCATAAACTGTGAATATTATCTGTCAGAAAAGTGAACATTATTTCAAAAAGGGTCTTTTTAAATGTAATTAACGATCCTAAGATGAAAAAATCATCCTGGATTATTCTGGGCTGAATGTCAACACAGTGTCCTTAAGAGAGAGGAGCAAAAGGTTTTACATACACAAATACATATGTGTGTCTGCACCCCCCCCACACACACACACATGACAAAGGGAAGCAAAGCCAGGGGTACAGATAGATGTGAAATGGCTACAAGCCAAGAGACATCAAGAAATGTCTACTGCCACCAAAAGCTGTATAGTGCAAGGAATGGAAGTCTCTCCATACATGTAAACTCTGTGATTTCAGCTGTAGACACTGGTCTCCAGAACTGTAGATCAAAAATGTCGGTTTTCAATGTGGCTCAGGGAAACTTGCGGAAGAGGGGGCGGAAAGATTGTTAGAGCCATAGTTGGGGCATTATGCACAGAGACTGGGGCCAACCCCCCAGAACTCTTAACCAACCTCACAATGCTTGACCCACATTCCCCATTGACAAGGGTCCCTTTGAAAGAGGGAGGACAGGGAGGAGGACAATGGATCCTTTACCATGAATGTAAAATCAAAATAATATAAATAAAAAAATATATATATTAAAAAAAAATGTCGGTTTTTTAAGCCAACACATTTCTGGCAATTTGTTACAACAACCCTAAGAAATTACTTGAGTCACTTTTTGTCTTCAAACTTTTAAGCTATATCCAGGGAAAAATGCCTTGGGATCTAAAATAGATCTATCTTGTCATAGAGACAGAACTGAAATATGTGTTCAATCTGAAAGGATTTATCTCTAATAGATATCTTTTAGTAAGACACAGGAAGGCTGAAGGCCAATCAATACAAATTATATGATTCCAGTTCCAAACCCCAGGGTACTTCCTGCTAAACTTCATATTGATCATCAGTCAATGAAGTCAGTTTTCATTTAAGTCCTTCAATGGATAAGCAGACATTTATGAGTCTCAGAGTTTACTTGCATGCAATTTCTTTTAATTTTTTTATCCACAAATTAAAGGAATGCATGAATGGAGTTTTTTTGTTGTTGTTGTTGTTGCTTTTCAAGGTAGGGTCTCACTCTAGCTCAGGCTGACCTGGAATTTGCTATGTAGTCTCAGGGTGGCCTCGAACTCATGGTGATCCTCCTACCTCTGCCCCCCGAGTGCTGGGATTAAAGGCGTGTGCCACCACGCCCAGCTGAAGTGGTTTTAAAAATACCTACCAAAGTAAAAATTTGTTCATTTACACCTATTTTTTTACTCATATTGGAATTCATGGGTGTATATTTCAGCTATCATTGTAATAAACACCAAAATTGATCATGTTGAATCACAAGAGCTAATTGTTCATAAAGCTCATCTCCAAACCTACAAGGGTTTTGAAGAGTAGATTGCAATATTTCCATTTTAGCAATGCGGTAGATGAGAATTTCAAAGGCTAAGTCATTTGCTAAAGGTCATCATATATATATGTGTGTGTATGTTTATATATATATATATATATATATATATATATATATATATATATATATATATATGTATTTAAAATCTTTTGACTTCTTAGCTTCTGATCTTTCCACTATATTTTAGTTCCACTGAGCCCTTATACATGCTACTCCATATTGCATGAAAATAAAAAAAAATTAAGATAAAATAGGGTTTGAGTTTCTCTCTGTCCCATATTCTTTTTCTTCTTCCTCAGCAGAAAGGTCTTTGAATTAGCCTGGAGGTATAATCAAAATGACTGTCTTTAATGACAGATGGATTGAGTTTCTATGCCTCTATTCACATAATTAGAAATAAATTTTAATGTTAGCACCAAAATGTTTTTGCTTTACCTAATATGTTTTGTTCTGTCTCAACTGATTTTGTTCTAAAATCTTTGACTATCATATTTATTTGAGTAAGTATTTAATCCTCCATTTTTACTCCCGGTTTTCATTGTCTGTCTCTGAAAATATTAGACAATTTTTCCAGTTGCTCGGCTTGCAAGCCTCCACAGCATATGCCACTTTACCTTTCTTATAGTGCTGAAGCAGCTTACACAGCATATAAGCATACAACTGTGTGTCAGATTCAGTCATCTCTACTACCTAAAAATTTCACTCTTTAAATGTTAGGAAGAAGGTCATAAACCTACTGAAAATCTAGTAAAAACTCACTGCCTAAAATTTGTTCAACCAAATGCAGTTTCATAGAGTTCAAAAATAAGAGAGGGTGGGAGGGAGGATAAGGGTGGGGGATACAAATAGGGACCCAAAAGGAAACGATAGCATAAAACTCTATATTCTGAACAACAAGCTAAAACATTGATCCTTTAGCAGGCCCACAGAGGGAACACCTGAACTACAGGAAGCTGGAGAAAACACCATGAAGACCAACCTTAATTTTCTCCTGCTTTACTCTCTCTTCTCTCTCCCCCCTCTTTCTATCCATCGCCTCTCTATACTCGCTTTCTGTTTTATATTATCTATCTTTTTCTCCCCTCACCTTCCCTAGGCGCTGACTTATAACTCCCAGTACCAGCATGGGGTTAACTTTCACAATGAGCTGTAGATCTGAGACACCTACAAGGTTTCCCAAAAAAGACAGATTTCTGTCAGAGTTCTTGATGACCCACCAAAGGTTAATGGTAAGACTCTACTGTCGAAGAGGGCGTACATGTGTGAGACCAAACATGGAGAGACCTGGCCAGAATCTGGAAGAGGGTCAGTCCCCAGACAGTTAGCTAGTCTAGTGCCAGAGGGTGCTACACGAGCAACTGGGGAAAATGGCCGACATTGGTCCAAACAATTTCCATTCTAAGATACCAGCAAGAAACAACCTGATGTAATGTTCAAACAAGTGCAGTAGTGGCAAATAGCCATGGTGGGCAGCCAAAGGCTCTTGATTTGGCTAATTGATCCACTCAGTGGAATGGAACTCATTGCTAGAACTGGGAAATAAGTCAAAAACCATGTACAAAAAATAAGCACAGTCTCCAACCAAGATACCATCAAATGTGGGCTAGAAGACAGCCTACCCATATAAAATTCCCTCTAAGCTATCTATGGCCATCCCATATATCTAGTACTAACTTCTCTCTCCATTGGAGATTTTGCTTATTTTTTCCAGATGGACAATGAACCAGAAGGGAGGATCAGCCAATCATACCTCACCAGGGCTCCAGCTGTAACCACAGAGTAATGTGGAGGAAGGGCAAGAGTTCAGCACTCTTGGGGATCACAACACCAGACAAAGGTTGAAGGAGATAAACACAGAGAACATCTAACTCCCAGTAAGCCAGATATCCAGAGACACAGAGACTCCCAAAACCTCATCACTGAAGTAGAGCTAAAATGACTCCAATGTGACTCAGGGAAATTTGCGGAAGAGGGGACAGAAAGAATGTTAGAGCCACAAGTTGGGGCATTATGCACAGAGACTTGGCCTATCCCCCATAGCTCCTGATTACCCCCACAATGTGTGAACCACATTCCCCATCGATGAGGGTCCCTATGGAAGCGGGAGAACAGGGAGGAGGATAATGGAGTCACCACTATGAATGTAAAACCAGAATAATATACATAAGAATAAATAAAATTTAAAAATATATACCCATGGAACAGATCTTTACATGCCTGACTCAAAAACTTTGCTCTGCTAACCCTTGTTCTGTTTCAGCTGTGCTCACCCTTTCTCCATCTTTCATCTGAAGTGGGGTTTAAGCTTTCATCTGAATCTCCAACTTCTGTCTCCAGTCTATTCATTTTCCAGATGCCAAATCAAGCATTCTCAGGTAAATATTGGGGCATGCCCATCCCCAGCAGGGGTCCTTGGAGTGACTATGCCATAACTTAGGAGTGATTTGAAATGCACCTTTCCCAGCTTCTACTGCAATGATGTTAGGTGACAGCTTGAAACCCTCACAGTGGGAGTATTTACACTATGAAAATTAGGGAAGGACACAAATCAGATTATTTTTGTAAGAGAAAAATTACCAGCATAACACTGCCTACATTTTCAAATATTAGTGTTTCCCATTACCAAAAGCCAAATTCATTACTAGGTTCATCCTCTGTATGATTTTTCTTGAAAATTCCTTTATAACGCTACATCCCATAATTCTGTCTAGCCTGTATACCATCAACTTCAAACACACCAAGCTGCTGCTGGCTCCCTGAATGTACTTTTTGGCTTTCCACATCTGTAACCCAACATGGGTTATCCTAGCACCAAGAATTCTTCTTCTCGAGAGTCACACCTACTTATTCAACGTGAATCTGAAGTAGGGCCTTTTGTGAGGTCTTCCACTCTAAGTGCATTCTTACTTTGTGATTCAAAATAGTCTTTTACTCTTCAGTGGCACTTACTTGTTTAATAAATACTTATTGAGTGCTCTCTAGGACTGGTAATGTAGTTCTGTGTTTTTTTTTTTTTTTTTTTTTCGTAATTATTGTAAATTCCTTCGGGGCAAGACTGCATTATTTATAATATCCGAGCTTGAGCCTCCATGCTCAGTTTAGAACTTTTGTCACTGTAGATACGATTGATGCCCAATAAAAGTTTGTTGAACTTAATCTAAGTGTAGTCTTGTTCCAGTAAAATTTACTTCTTTTTTCTTCTTCCTTTTCAGTCATGAAGATGGAATGCAATGTCTTTGGCATGCAAACACTCTGCCACGGAACTATAATCCCTAATTTACCTCATTTGGCTTTTAGTGAAACTCTGGCTAGTGAAATAAATGTTGTATTTGTGTTCTGTCTAACATGCAACAAAGTTGAAAATGTATGTTAATATTTAACAAAGTAGAAGTCATGTGTCTTTAAGACACAAGGAAGTACTTCTGGGTAATTGATCTCTTGAAGGTGCATTTATAACCTGCGCTTACACCACCATTTGACTGGAGCACTGAACCCCTGTTGAGGACAGTGCTTGGTTGAGCTAGTTTTAGCAGTGTATTTGAGTATCTAGGCATTTTCTGGATATTAACTTCACTGGATGTCACATCTTTCCTCTGACTCATTCGTCGCTGCAGTCAGGAAGAAAGAATTTTCTATTCCTAAATTCCTAAAGAGGAAAGTAAGGCAAAAGAAGACTGTGTGGTTTGTTCACATTTAGCATGAAATGTGAACAGCATATGTACTGACACAAAGCAACCAGAACGTGCTTTAATTGCTCATCTAACCTCCAGAAAGAGTCACCATCTGCTGACATTCTGAAGATCGTTAAGATGAAACCTGACAGAAAGCTGAAAGCACATAATAAACGATAACGTCTTGTCACAGATCTTGGTAAACATCCACAGTAAAAGGTAATTTATCTGCAAATGGGAAACGTTTAACACTACCGATGAAGGGAGGGAGTGAAGAAACCATCACATGGGGATCAAATGCAAAGTGAACTCATGCTTTAGTCTTTGAAAGGCTACAATGAAAGGCTAGTTATGGCTAAAGGAATGGTTCTCTTATCCTTACACCTGGGTTTAACTGCATCCTCAGATAGCCAAAATACTTACCATTGAAATTAATTTCAATCAAATTATCAAAGGTTATGTGATATATTATAGAGTCAAGCTATTCATCTCTAGAAAATTTAAAAGCATACCAAAAATTGGTTGATTTATATTTATGGAGGAAGACTCTTATTATGTAAATAATGATTATTAATACTAAAGCTAGTCTCAGGTACATGAGATAATTTTCATAATGTTTAAATCTACTAAGAAATTAAAGAATCAATCTTTACTCAATGAAATCATAACTGATTATATAGTCACAAGCTATAGCAAAAATGTCAGTAGAATTCAGCCCTTAATTAGGGTTATCACTGTAGTTATGCATAATAGTTATGCTATTATTATTTTGTCAGTAACAACAGCAGTGGACACTCCTCAGAGAAGTTTCAATTTGTGTTTTAGGCTGCTGGCCATTCTGAAAGAGTATGCTTTCTCTAAAAGAAAACCTATCTTCAACTTTCTTCTAGGTAACTTACAAGGTGTTGCTATTGTTTTATTTTGTTCTGGCTGTGTTTTGGAATTGTAGAAGTATGGCAACATCATAAAGAGTTAAAATATGCATAATTCACTATGATATTTTAGGGTTGATATGTTATAGATTGAATGTAAAATATCTCAGGTTAACAAAATATAGACTAAATTTTAAACATTTTAATCACTATGCTTAAATAAGTGATTAGAGTTTTACTTCAAGTGAAAAGTTTGTTATCACAATTCCTCATTTCTGTCCAACTTTGTCATACTGACATTTCCTGAAGAACCACATGATGAATTAATTGAATCACATATCCCTTTACTAAACTACTGTAGTGTGGCCAGCTAATACATAATTCAACAAACTCTCATTATTTTCTGACTATTAATTTGGAACATGAAATAGTTCAAACAGGTTGAGCTTCAATTTATCTTCCCAGATAATTTTAGTTTAAATTGCTAAGTTTTAATGCTATAAACAAGGGAACTATGTAATCTCTTCAAAAGTGAAGGTCATCCAATTACTTGGGCAATTCACACACACACACACACACACACACACACACACACAAGAAAAAAAGCTAATAACAGTATTTACAGAGAAACAAAGGGTTAACTAAGAGCTTCACATTTTTTCAGTATGCAGGCCCAGCTATTATTTTATTGTTTAGCACTGTGCACAGGTATTTAAATGCATAAAAATATAAATACTTGGGCTGGAGAGATGGCTTAGCAGTTAAGGCACCTGCCTGCTAAGCCTAAAAACCCGGTTCCAATCTCCAGGTCCCACGCTTAGCCAGATGCAAAGTGAGGCAAGGGCACAATGCCGCACTTGACCACAAGGGGGCGCACACATCTGGATTTTGTTCACAGCAGCTGAGAGACTGCTGGCATGCCCATCTCTATCTGTCTCCCTCTCCCTCTCTGTCTGTCTCTCTCTGTGTCTCTCTCCAAAAATAAATAAAATTAAAAAAAAATTAAAAATATAAATACTTTTTTTTTTTTTTTTTTTTTTTTTTTTGGTTTTTGCAAGGTAGGGTCTCACTCTGGTCTAGGCTGACCTGGAATTAACTATGTAGTCTCAGGGTGGCCTCGAACTCTCAGCGATCCTCCTACCTCTGCCTCCCGAGTGCTGGGATTAAAGGCGTGCGCCACCACGCCCGGCACTTTTAAAACTTAAATATATTTGGTAATATCAATAGATGCATGTAGTTACTATAGAAAACCTACAAACTACAAAAAGCAATAGTGATGAAGTGGAGAAATCACACAACATTTTCCTCCTAGTTTACACGCACATTTTTATGCCCCTACTTTTTATTACCTCCACATAGGTAGAGTTACAATATATATTGTATAAGTTTTTACCTTTAACATTTATCACAGCTTTTTTTGCTTTCATATTTTCTTTGCTGAAATAATTTAATGCTTTGAAAATTTTAATTAGCATATCAAAATTTACTGTAACATTTTCAAGTGTTTGATTTTTTTTTTTTTTTTACAATTTATTTACTTACTATCTTATTTGTGTGGCTGAGTATTGAATCCAAGGCTTTCTACATGCTACCTACCCATGTATTCTACCACTCAAGTATGCTCTGACCACTGATTCTGTCAGGTTCCATGCTTGGAATTTGTTTTCACTGAGTTACAGATTATATTTCAACTCATTTGTCTTTTTTCTACCATCGCTGCCTATTCTAGTCCAATTATCTTTTGAATGGCCAGTTTTCTTGCAAATCAAGCAATTCACATTGACCTTTATTCATTACAATATAAATTAGCTATTAGCAAGGTCAGTCTTCTGAAAATATCAGTGGACTGATGTTGCCTGCTCTCGGGTACAACCAAACTAATTTGTTTTTGCTTATTTGTTCATTTGATAGTGCTGTAGGTTGATCCTGGGGCTTTGAACATTCTAGGCAAGAACTCTAACTAAGCTACATATCCAGTGCTTTTACGTATTTTACTTTGTATTGAGAAGAGGTTTTGTTAAATTGCCTATGCTGATTTTGAATTTTGGAATTTTGGATCTTCCTTCCTCGGCCTCCAAAGTAACTGGCACTTCCAGGCCACCTCTACTAAATCAGGCTATAACAAAGTGTTTTTTTTTTTTTTTTTTTTTTTTTTTTTGAGGTAGGATTTCACTCAAGCCCAGGCTGACCTGGAATTCACTATGTAGTCTCAGGGTGACCTCGAACTCTCAGCCTCCTGAGTGCTGGGATCAAAAGCCTGCACCACCACGCCCGGCAACAACAAAGATTTTTAACATGCTAAAAATTCTCTGGATCCCCAGCCCACTGATCTCTTGAGGTTCTACAATTTTCACAGTTCCTCCTTGGTGTCAGTTTAAATTCTTTCCCATCATACAATCTTGTCATGCACATTCTGACTACACCAGAACTTTCCATCTTCTTATATGGCCGAGTTTTATGTATACTTTGTGCCATATTACATGTTAATTTCTCAGGGAAGACACATATGCATGCTTTTCAGTGTCATAGAGCTCTTTATAACATTTATCACAACATCTTTTATGTCAGGGAACTTGACTTGCTCTCACTGTATATACCTTGCTGTTGACAATACCACAGGATGGTCTCTAAGACAGTTAGTATTCGGTTTTAAAATTACCACTTGGTATTCCAGTGTTTAATTTTTGGACATGAGTTTTGTTGCCAGTTTTTAGTTACGATACACAATGCTGATGTAAAAGCACCCTTAAAGGCCTTTGTTTTCATGTGTTGATGTTTTTATTTCTATGTGATAGCTTCTAAGTGTAGTGGCTAGGAGATTCAGGGTCCTTCTTTTCAGCCCAATATGAAATAAAAGGACAGAAAAAATCGACAGAGCAAAGGACACTTTATTTAAGAATGAAAGTTCCTATTAGGATGGGAGGGGCCCAAGAGCTAGCAAGTCCACACAGTATACTCAGGCTTAGTGTTTATGGAGGGTCCAGGGCTCTCTCCTCCCCTTTATTACCCGTACTCTTTTGATACTTCAGCGGGTGTGCAAACCTGATCGGTTCTCTCATCCCCAGCCAGGGGGCTGGTGATGTGTCTCCTAGGAGGGTGTCAAGAGCTCATGCTTCCAAGTGTTACTTAACTCCGTGGCCTAACTTTAGTCCTTGTGTTGTCCCTGATTGCTTATTCCTTCTAATTGCCCCACATTAATATATCTGGAAAGGAAATATATACACATTCTACTAACTCATTTATCTGCCTATATTTTGATATTATATAAGTCATTTTTTTTTGGTTTTATCCAAATATCTCTACTTTTATTTTAAAATGTTTAAATGTAGTCAAGTAAATTGTGTACTTATCTGTATTCTAAGAAGTTATAAACATGTAAGATAATTAAATAAATTTCTGAAAAAACATATTTTATATTCAATTTAGCCCTGGAAAAAATATTGTTCCTCAGATCTTATGCCCTAGTAAATTAATGGCAGATTAGCCCAGCTTAGATTTTGGGGTGATTGCTTTTTTAATTCTAGACATCTGTAAGTAAAGTTTCCCCATATGTTAATTTGGTTGTGAATGTGATATCCTATCAATTTTATTTTCTCTCCCTCAGTAAACTACTTGTTCCTTGGATGGATGAATGCCAGCTTGGGAGTTTGCCAGAGTATGCCTGAAGAGTCACCCACAGGATGGAAGAGAACCAAACCATCCATCCTCTCTGCAAGGTATTAAGCTTTCTCTATTGACAACTTGAATCTGCAGCTCAGGAAGAAATATTTCTAAATATTACCTTGCTTAGATTGGTTCCATTCTTGTCTTATGATTTTATTTTATTTTTCACTTTTCAGTGCTTTAGAATTCATATATTAAGTCTTTCCTATTTTCCATTCTGTGTGTTCAATGAATGCATATTCCTATTCTTTGGAATATTTCTTAAACTTTATATTCAGGCTAATAACTCAAATTTTAATAGAAATTATTATCTTCATCTGTATAGTGAATTTTATAGTTATGAAAGACATTTCACCTGTAGAATGTATCCCCATTTTTCATTCTGATTAAATTACTATCCCCTCTAGAAACTGTTAATCAATATGGATTCTATTTGTTCTAATGACTGTTCCTTGAACTATGTGTTTTTTTTTTTTTTTTTTTTTTTGTTCTTATAGATGTGTGACTGTTTTTAACTTATCTTTTTATTAGGGCTCTGCCAACTTTGAAGTCATATTAGTGGCAGAGTTTTCAACAGTGATTGAAGATTATGACTCCTACTATTTATAGTGATGGTACATAGGCCAGTCTGCTGCTGAGGACCTTGCAGGGAGAGATCCTGATCTTGAAAGTTCTTGTTGTCTCCAACCTTGAGGGAACTCAGGCCATTCCTCTATATTTTCCTTACTTCTTGTCATAAGGGAAGAGGGCAAATTAGTCAGGGCTGATGACAGACCTGTGCTATGGAAGTCTGAGCTCTTACCATTCTCCACAACTCCCAAATCCTGCATTGAGACACATGTTTTCATCCAGCTCGTCTCCAGGACAATAGTGGGAACATAATCTCGGCCTCGGTCTTCTTCACAAAGATGCCAACAATGTTGGGAGTTTGTTCTACATATCTGCTTAGACGCTGCAGCCATTTCTTTCCATAGAGTCAAATAGCCTGAATGTGTGTTGTTGGAACTGAGAGAGAGCAGAGGAGAGTAATTTTTTCGTGACCATGTGTCCAGAATACCTTTTCCAAATATTTTTTAAGACTGATCTTTTCCTCTGAGTGTTCAGTGCAGTCCAAGAAACCATGAATCATGTCTGCCTTATCTAACTTCATGTGTCAAGGCTTTGCCTCATACCTGTAACAAATCAAATAGGGCTTGCATCAAATGTCTACGGAGTGAATAATTGGTTCTGATGCTGCTTTTCAAGGAATTTCTTTAAATTAGATAGACATAATTATGCTCCTTTTTTAGTCTTTGCATTGCATTTATTCTAAGAATTGTGTTCCCAAAACAGCTACTAAAATCTACACATAGATATATCAGAATCTTCCCTTCCTCACCCGATCAGCCCAGGGCTTTACTCATCTTCATGACTCACGTACTTCCCTTGGGGACTGTCAAAGATGAACTCCAGCTTCCTTTTCACCAGCATATTTTCGCCTGAGCTTATCTTTACCTAGGAGCAATCAGAGTTGGTTCTCTGTAAAACTAAACAGCCCTCAGGAAGCCATGTCATTAAAATTATAAAGCAACATATGACCATGCTTTTCACAAGATAATGAGAAATAATACATGGGGAATTTTTCTCTGCTGGTTCAGCTGAGGGAACTTGAGAATATTAAGTGCCTCTTCAGTCAGGAACAAGGGCACATCCAGTGAACAGGTGGCACGGTTGCCTTGACAGAGAATAACTATTCTGGTTCATAACGGATATATTCAAAGGTGAAAATGACAATATGTTCTGGACTATTTTTACCAGTAACTTTCCACTACATCAAAGAAAATAATCTTCTATGATAAACTTTTCTTCCAGCTGCACTCTACTTTTTCCATACTGACTGTCTACAATGACAGCAGTACTCACATTGTGGTGAGTTTTTAAAGACCTCAACATCCAGACCATACCTCACACCAATTAAAGTAAAACACATGGACATACAATCTGGTTTTACATAATTTTCAATGTCCACTAGTGGTACCAATCATATTTGAGCATCAAACCACTAGCTCCTGGCACTCAGACAGTTGACTGATATGAATAATACCCTTGTCATAGGTATGACTTGGGAACTTTTGAGAAATATCAAATTGTAGGTGCCATTCCATAATTATCATGGCAGAATCTACAGTTTGAAATAATCCCCTGATGACAATAATGAATGTTTAAATTTAAAAGCCCAGCATGTGAGAAGATATAGCACTGTAGAAGAGAGAAATTTCAGTTTCAAAAATAACAGAATTCCTGCCTATGTCTTTCATAAATTTTTACTGAGTACTTACAATATACAAGGCTCTATTCAATGCTAGAAGACAGAATAATGAATTACAAAATCCCTTTTTCATAAGAACTATATAACAAAACAAACATAGTACTTGCCATCATAGATATTGCATTCTAATTTAAGGATAGAGAAATAGATGCTAGATAGATAGATAAATGATAGGTAAGTAGGTAGATAGATAGATAGATAGATAGATAGATAGATAGATAGATAGATAGATCGACAGATAGATGAGTGGATGATACTAGCAATATAAGCTGATGATAACAAGAAAGCTGCATACTGAGTATAGTAAGAAAGTCGTTTTATTAAACATTTCTGCAGTTGAGACCTAAATAAGGACCATGCACTTCAGGTATTCTAGAATAAGTAAAAGGACTCTGAAATGAGGTGTGATTCCCATTCTCAATGTAGACAGGTCAGTATAATAAGACAATGAATTAGAAAAATGATGGAAGAGAAAAGCTCATGAGAAGGAATTATACATACAAACATAGATTCAAGTGCAGACTGAAGGTGCAGACTGGAAAATTGAACTTTAATCTAGGGATACTAATAAGTTTATAGTGAAAAAATTATTTCTGTGCATAAATAAAAAAGAAAACAAACTCTTTGGAACTCTCCATTTACCCCTCAGTGATACAGAGAGCAAGATTCCATTTCAACCCTGGCCATCTTAAGCAGGAAGGAAGCAGAGCCAGAAACTCACATGTGGGAAGGATGTGTTTGCTCACTGTGTGAGGAACATGGGTTTTATGTTCATGTTTCATTAGCTGAAATTGATAAGATGTCCATCTCTAACATTGAACTCCCTAGGCTGGCCACTCTCACATTGAACTCCCTAGGATGTCCATCTCTCACACTGAACACCATAGGATGTCCAACTCTAACACTGAATGTCCTAGGATGTCCATCACTAACACTGAATGTCCTAGGATGTCCATCACTAACAATGAATGTCCTAGGATGTCCATCACTAACAATGAACTCCCAAGGATGTCCACCTCTCACATTGAACTCCCTAAGATGGCCGTCTCTAGCATTGAATTCCCTGACATGGCCGTCTATAACTGCAAGGAAAATTTCACTCAGGACAGCCAGGCTTGGTGACTCACTAGTGTGCTTACCTGCAGAAGTCAAAGTTGAATTTCTTTCTTAAGTACAAGACCTGAACTTTTCCCTCTAGCTGGCATGTCTGCCCTTTGGACATTGCAAAACCATGTTGTCATACATAAAGTTCATGTTCAAGAATCAAGCGATCACATTATGAAAAGTATGCAAAAACACACATGCTCTCTCTCTGCCTCTTTCTGTCTCTCAAATAAAATATATATTTAAGAAAATTTTAAAAAGGGCTGGAGAGATGGCTTAGTGGTTAAAGCATTTGCCTGCAAAGCCAAAGAATACTGGTTTGATTCTCCAGGACCCACATAAGCCAGATGCACAAGGTGGCACATGTGTCTGGAGTTCGTTTGCAGTGGCTAGAGGCTCTGGCATGCCCATTCCCCTCACCCTTTCTCTCTCTGCCTCTTTATTTCTCAAATAAATAAATAACTAAAATACATATTTTAAAAACTATTTGAAAACAATCTCAAAATATTTTAAACAAGTTTATGATTTTGTATTGGGCCATAATTACAGCTACCCTGGGTCACATGTCACCCAAGGGGAGTTTTTAATAATTCTGCTTTCTCCAAGTAGAGTGTCTTGATAGTGGCCACATTAAATACCATAACTACCAAAAATATTTCTGCTGGTATCAATTATTGAATACACACCATCCATGAAATCCTGCCTATCCCCAAATAGCCAATATTTTCTTCTTACATAGTAGCATATCTCAAAGTCAGCTTGGGGCATGATGATATAGACATGATATCTTACAGCCTCACTTTTGACTTACTTCAACCATGTAACTATGTTTGTCTAATTGAAATAATGACCAGAGCTGTAATCCTTATATCTTGAACCATAAGTTTCAGATCATGCTAAGCAGTAATATCCTAGATTATTTTGCATCTGTCACACCAAGCTGGAGCTTGTCTACATTTATGTGAAAGAACACATTTTCATTATAATGAGTTCCTAATCTTAGGGTTTCAATACTTATTGCTGAAGTGATTCATGTCAATGTTCTTTTTGATACTTTATACAATTTGACATAACAAGCAGTTCCAAAACTATTGTTATTTTACCCCTTTTCTGGATAAAACTGAGGGTCAGCTAAGTTCATAATTGCTCACAACATTTATCAATGGCATTCCAAAACAAGGTTGTTGATTTTGAAGCTTCATTTTTCTTTTTTTAAATTTTTATTTATTTTTTATTAGCAACAGAGAGAGAGAGAGAGAGAGAGAGAGAGAGAATGGACACATCAAGGCCTCCAGCCACTGCAAATGAATTCCAGATGCATGTGCCCCCTTGTGCATCTGGTGTACGTGGGTCCTGTGGAATCGAGCCTTGAACCAGGGTCCTTAGGCTTCATAGGCAAGCGCTTAACCACTAAGCCATCTCTCCAGCCCTGAAGCTTCATTTTTCAACCAACCAAGAGGCCCCTTTCTTGCCCCACCCAGACTTTAGGCTCAATCTAAGCCAATGTCAGGAATCTTCTACCTGGGAACCACAGTCACACTCCTTTCCTGCAGCTCCCCACTGGTGTTTCTCTGTCTTGTATCCTCTTCCAAGAGTTGGTCTTGTTGGGCTTGGTTCCTGGTAATGAATACTTACCTTGAACTGTAGTTTCAGTAGGTAGACTTCAGTAAACCCTGTATGCTCAGTGTATGAGTGTGTCAACTCTCTGAAGGAACTACAGTCTTTTTCCTCAACCTTAGTCCTTATGGATGTTCTGTACCAATTACCAATGTCTCTGCTGGAGGTCATATGCTTATCCTGCTATCTTGTTGCCTTCATTGAGGAGTCATAATCTTGACTTATCTTCAAAACCACAGTTGTGGAATCAATCACTGAAGCCAGCGATGGAGAGGTCAGAGTCTTGTTTCCCTTAAACCTCTACTGTAGCACTCACTGCCTTGGGAGTTGACATATTGCCTAACCTGTCCAAGCTTTAGTGCCTTCCTCCATAAAATAGCAATGAAGAGTGAGGTACTTTGAAGACAGCATGTAGTGCTCTTACATATCAGTGCTCAAAATATAACTTTGAGGAACTGAGAGGGAATAGAGTTCCCTCCTGGCTGGCTGTCATCTTGCTAGAAAGTGCTATAAGAGCAGCTGAAAAATAACAGTTGCTGATAGATTGATTAAGGAGGAAAACCTCACAGATACCAAACCAACCATTGGAGCAAGAAGTACACACTTGTGCAATAGTGGTACACAGCCAATGCAGGTAACCAACTGCTCATGGATTGGACATGAGACCTGGTCAGAGAGGAAGAACTCATGTCTGATTCTGGGAACCAAGTCAGATTATATAGACCAGGAATCCAATAGGCTCCAGAAAGTACCCCCACTGCTCTTTAGGAAGAGTGGACATGCACATCAGTAAATCTCTCTAATAACTAGGCTTATTTCCTTTAATCAAATTGCTCTAACTTTTGTTAGAGAATCTATTCTATAGTATAGATGATGGGGAATACCAGCAAAAACCAGGGTACATCAAGATGACTGTCTACCATGAGATGGATCACCTCCACCTCATCTGCCCGGGCCTTGAAGTCATTACAGAGAAAGAAGTGACACTATACTGCTCTCCTGGCTAGCCTGAAAACCAGTTCCAGAGAAATGGTGATAGATACTGTGGTCACTCACACCTCCCCAAAACAAAGATCCAAACGCTACAGAGAAAGTAACACTAAATCAAATTGCTACCTTGCCCACCAAGGCTCAGGGAACATTCTGGAAGAGGGGATACAAAGATTGTAAGGGCCTCAGAGTGGGGGGTAATAGCCTGAGTGTCTATTGAGGGGACCTCTTGGTCCCCAAAATAAATACCAAAAATCCCACCCAAGAAGACCTTCAGCTGAATTGGGGTGAGGATAATTGGGTCTAAGAGTGCAACCTTTTAATAAAAAAAACAATAAATAATAAAATTTTTACATATATATATATATATATAAATTCATTTAGCATATAAACCATTAATTTAGCAGTTATCATCACCCTCCTCCTCATCACCATCATCCTCATCACCACTGATTCCACGATTCATCTAGTTTAGTCTTGTGCATTTTTTTCTGGTTCGTATGCAGCTTTCCTCCATTTGACAAGATTTTCACAGGAACTGCTGTAAATTATCATCCATCTATTTGTCTTTTCCCTCTAACACACTGACAGGCCCTTTAGGAAAAATACTATGTTTCATTCATTACAACCCCTAAAATCCATTAGGCAGGCACGCACACACGCACACACACACACACACACACACACACACATTTGTTAACTTGTTGAAGACAATAAAGTCAAATGATTCATTTGAACATAATAAAATGAAGATTCAGCCTAGTAAATATTTTGGCTGAGTCAGTAAAGCCGGTTAGTAGAGAAACTGGAAGTAAAACAATGTCACAACATAGCTCTGTGCCTGATATTGTTACTACCAAAACCCTTCAAAGCCAAGATAGGTGTTTGCTTCTTTGAATCCCTTTCCATGAGTTAGTCATTTCTTACCTGCTTTTTTGATCCTTAGCAGTGATGATACCATATTCTCTTGTGAATTTCAATTTCACATCTAATTCTTCTATTGTGAAATCCCAGATGCCACAGTGACTTTTCAGATGTGTTACTCTCAGAGAGTCTGATGAAGTTCCTAAAGTATAGACGTTAAAAACAAATGATGTATGGCATTTGGGAATTTACACAGAGGGAGAAAGACCTGTTGCTATTATTCTGAATGCTTATATATTGCCTGGTATTTCTGTCCAGAATGGACAAATAGCATTGGAAGATTTTGCTTTGAATATTCTTCTTTTCTTTTTGCTATGTGTGTACGTGTGTTTGCATATGTGAGCACCAGCACATGTATGTCACAGGGTGCGTGAGGAAGTCAGAGGACAATCTCAGGTGTGTCCTTCCTGTCCATCTTTTTGAGGAAGAGTCTATCATCGTTTACAGCTACATTCACAGAGCAGCTGTGAGCTTTCAGAGAATCTCCTTTCTCCATCCCCCTGCTCACCACAGGTGCACTGGGATTACAGATGGCCATTACCATTTCCAACTTTATGTGGGATCTGAGTATTCAAACTCAGGTACTCATGCTTGTACCAAAAGCATCTCGCAACCCCCTAATTGGAATCTCCTCATAAAGTAACCATAAGACAGGGCTTCCAGATTTGATCACATTGAGATGTCCTCTATCACAGGACGCAAATGCCACTGCTCACTATCCTGTTGCCTTTATGTAAAGAAATATATTTGGTTTAGTTGCTACTCTGAAATATTCTGGCCAACTATGGAATCATTAGTGGACACTCTTAATTATACATTGTTTTCAGACAGTTCAAAACTACATTCATTCTTCCTTATGATTGAAAAATCACTGTCTAGGGATTAGTACTTGAGAAGCTGAAGACTTCAGAAATTTTGTTCACATTTCAGATATCGATAACCAAGGGGTCAGAAGTAGAGTGATAAAATTATGGAATATATATGTGTGTGTGTGTGTGTGTGTGTGTGTGTGTGTGTGTGTGTGTATACAACGTTTCCCTTTTAGCATTTTAGTCTTATACCAAGCAGTCTAATTTTTTTTGAGAGAGACACAGAGAGAGAGAGAGGGAGAGGAAGACAGATAGAGATGAGCATGCCAGCAGCCTCTCAGCTGCTGTGAACGAAATCCAGATGAGTGCACCCCCTTGTAGTCAAGTGTGGAATTACACCCTTGCATCACTTTGCATCTGGCTAAACATGGGACCTGGAGATTGGAACCACTGGAGATTGGAACCAGTGTCTTGGGCTTAGGAGGCAGGTACCTTAACTGCTAAGCCATCTCTCCAGCCCAGCAGTCTAATTTTTTAACAGATCCACACTCAGGTCTTAAGTCTTGGGTCTGGAATGTTCATGTTATTTTTTGTTTGGAGATAGGGTCTCACAATGTAGAGCAGGCTGCCCTAGAACTTATGGTGATTCACCTACCTCTGTCTCCTGAATGCTGATATTATGAGTGTATACTACCAGACTGTGCATGGTTATGGAATTTACCTTTATGTTAAAATATCAGACTTTTTCACATGTAAATGTGTTTCTCTTCTCCAAGGTTGAGAATAGCACCTGGAAAAGAAAGAAAAGGGGAAAACATGAAAGATCTGCAAGGGAAATAAAATATGAATAAGGAGAGAAGGAAAGAGAACAAGATAGAGGGATTAGAAGTAGAAGGATAAAGAGAGGACCTGATAGGAGAGGAGAGGTTAGGAGGAAAGGGAAGGAGGAAGAAAGAAGAGATGTGGGCTGGAGAACTGGCTTAGCGGTTAAGGCACTTACCTGCGAAGCCTAAGGACCCATGTTCAACTCTCAAGATCCCACACTAGCCAGACACACAAAGGTGAGGCAAGTGCAAGGTCACACATGCCCACTAGTTGGTGCAAGCATCTGGCATTTGATTTCAGTGACTGAGGCCCTGGCACACTAATTCTTACCTTTCTGTTTCTCTCTCTATCTCTCTCTCTTGTTCTCTGTAAAAGAAAATTTAAAAAAGAGATGCTATATGCTATGTTATTGATCATCTAACTGCTGTTCAGCAGCAGAGAATAAAGACATGCCTGTAAGCACAGTGAGGCAGGCTGCAAGCAGGATCAATGCCAAGCTGAGCACTCTGGATTTGCACTTCTTTCTCTGCCCATGTGCAAAGGGAGGCACCCCAGCAACTCTTTTGTTTCTCATTTGTCAATGTCAAAGCCAATGCAGAAGACTGTGGACGATAATGACGAAATAACAATGTGCTAAATAACAGGGTTTCAAGACTTCAGAGTCCTCCTTTAATTGTAGTGTATTTTATAAACGTTGATGAATATTGACTGACTTGTTAATATTAGAACAGTAGGGGGCTAATCACTAAGAGGTACTTAAAATAACAATTTGATGAAATACAGTAAGTATTCTAAGCTTTTCCCTACCAAGTTTTTCATGTGTCATGATTAAATCCAGTTATTAAGTATTGATTTCATTCTTAATGCTTGTCAAAATTTTTTAAAGAAGGGCACAAAACACTAGTGCAAGAAACATTAGATATATGTCAAAACTTCCTAAGATTAATTATCTTTATTTATTTATTCATTTGAGAGATGAAGGCAGATAGAGAGAATAGATGCACCAGGGCTCCTAATCCCTGCAAAGAAAGTCCAGATGCATGTACTACCTCGTCCCTCTGGCATTAGGTGGGTACTGGGGAATGGAACCAAGATTTCTAGATTTTGCAGGCAAGTGCTTTAACCTCTGAGCTATCTCTGCAGCCCAAGATTAACTATTTTTGCTTACCAACTCAAGTTCACTGTTAAGCTACTGGTCATACCCGTTGGCCTCTCTAAGCTCCTATTATAATAGGGGAGTGTACGTAGAGCATTTATTTTCACACAGACTATGCCATGCACAGAGCTGTGACTCCATGGCTAGCATTCTACTTCCTACAGCAGCTGCTTGACTATAATATGGAATGTAGTAAAACTGTGGTTGTCCTTTCAAAGTCTTAGTGAGCAAATAAAAGTAAAACTGAAGATGGCCTCACCCCAAACAAGTGCTGTTGACTACTTTGTACTTAACAGGAATGGCGAAGAAACCTCAATTCTGATTTGAAGCATAGACCAAGTTTTGTTTCCTGGCTAAGAAAACTCTCACTTATTTTGTATAATCCAATCAATTACCTTCTCACTAAACATGTCTATAAATATTCCCTTCCAGAAAAGTTATAGCAAAGAAGATGCCATGGCAGCCAAATCTGCTACTTGAAGTCATTAATATAACCTCTGCATTTTAGCTAAAGCTACGAGCCCCTAGCAAGTGGACAGTGTTTCTTGATCTCTTTTGCAGGTTGGTGTCCATGTAATTAAATTCCAGCTACAACACTACATATTGCAGCAGATTTTCAGGACTTTCCTGGATGTGTTCTTGCCCGTTTTCTTCAGGATCTATTTTCTATTTTACTGGTTGGAATATAAGCTCTACTATACTGGACTACGAAATAGGACTCAATTGAGCTGGAAAGAGCCCAGGCTCCTAAGGACTCTAGGGTAGACCCAACATACCCACCAGGGTGCTCTTTTAAACAGCAATAATCTAACTTAACCACAACAGATACACATGATGTAGCATGGATATTAGATACAATTTTGACCAGCACATTGATGGTGCTTACATTTATAAATGAAATATCAGCATCAATCTGTATGCTATTTTCTGCATGGAATAAAAGAAAGAGACCTTTTAAGGGTAAAGGCATAGTCTTTTTTTGAGAAATTTCCTTAGCTGGAGGTATTAATCATAAAAATAAATAAAAATGGCTTGTTTAGATATATAACACTCCTTAGGAGGTATAATGGCAATTTTAATCCAGGCTATTTGTCTGGAATAATATTTTCTGACTTTGATCTGATCCACAGAGAATTGTCCTTTTAAAATGATGTATGACAAGGCTGATTGCTAGACGCATTGACATTTTGGGAGGAAACAGTTTGCTGGCAGCCTGGTCTAAAGCCATTCTTACTTCTGCCTGAATACACATTCACTCAGAGCTGCCACCGAAAACTCTCCACAAAATGTCATAGGTAGGAAATAAACTGATGAAAGACCAATTATCACTAGCCAAGAACAATCTGATTGCAATGGCTCTTTTGTAATATACAGATTCAAGGTTAGCAGTGTCCAAGTTCCAAGGGCTATAAATCCATTGGGTAGGGGGAAGGAAAGCAACTGGGTGTAATATTTTCTCTTTATAAGTTATGTATTCTCCAAGAGCTTCAAAGGTTTTCAAATATATAATCAGCATCCTCTAAGCTCTTATAGAAACATACAAAAAGAGATCAACTTAATGTATGTCGATATACTTAACATAACAACTGAAATCCAGTACCGGAATCCTTCCTCTGACCGGTATTTAGAATGCCTCTTTCCCAGAGTGATTGAACCTCTCAGATATGAATTCCCTCACTTCTTCTCTATGTCCTTCATTTCTTGTTCCCGAGGAGAATTTGTACAGGGTTATAGCCATGCTGCTAAGAGAACTTTTCTCTTCTCCTGGCTAATCAGTCTGATCGTTTTCTGAATATTGTAAACATTTTTAATGGCTTTATCTGCTTAATACTTGAATGCCAGTGTTCCTCAGGGTTTATACTTCACACATCATGCTTCCCATTGTGATCTATGTGCTAGTTCAACAGAAATATTATTTCTATACTTCATATAATTGGCGTTATGCAAATGATTTCCCAAAGCCTCAACTTCTCAAATGCCCTTCATATGTGAAACCAAATATACTCTATGTATGTAAATTTCTAAGATTCAGAACACAAGTACTACTATCTATTCTTCTGACTCTTGACCTCGTCTCAACTCTTATAGCCATATTGACTTGCCTCTGAGTAAGCACAAGGAATTCTTTCAGATTCTCTCAGATTTGCTATGGGAGATGGAAAAATGAAGTGAAATATTTCTGAAGGTGCCTATTCCAGCCCCAACAGCTCTGCAGGCACAATGGCTCCTGTACTCTCCCATTTATTTTCATTCTAAGATTCTAATGCACATGCCTACAAATGCCCATTGCCTTAGTGTCACAGTCTCTTCTTATATCCATATGGTTCTCAACCTTGTTCCTATGGTTATTGCTTCTCAAAACCCCAGCCAACTGATTTGTCTAGCTTAAAAAACAAAACAGGTGCTGGGATATGGCTTAGTGGTAGTAAGTACTTGCTTGAAACACTGCTGGTCTGAGTTCAATTTCCAACCCAGGTAAAGTTGAATGCAAAGCGACACACACATCTGGAATCTCAACACATTGACAGCAATGGGAGGAAGATCCAGGAGAATCAGAAAGTTTATGGATCCAGCTAGACTGGCACATGCATGCACGCGTGCGAGCGCACACACGCACACATACACACACACATACAGCAGCACAAAACAAAAAGGAAGACCTTGTCTCAAGCAAGATGGAAGGAGTAGAAAAATACCTTAAGGTTGTCCTCAGATCTCCAATGGTGTGCACACATGCATCCATACACACAAACACATTACATTCATTCATTCATTCATTCATATATACATTCATATATACAAACGCAAGCAAATCAGTATTTGTGGTAGTTTGAATATATGTCCCCCAATATATTCAATGTTCTTTACTTTATAGTTTGCATCTGCAATCACCTTGCTAGAGGCAAGGTCACTGGGGGCTGGTCTTAAGGTGTGGTGATGGTTTGAGATTCCATTGTAAAGATATGCAAATGTGCCTAGCAGGAGTTCCTGAAGTGTGCTGTGTGACCTTTTGGCTGTAGTTTTGCTCTGTGTGCTGTGTGGCTGGTTGGCTTTTGCTCTCTTGCCTGGTCCTGTGAAGAGCAGGCTGCTTCTCCTGCTTTTATGGAACTTCCCCTGGCTCTATAAGTTTCAATAAATAATATCCCTTCCTCCATAACTGTGCCTGGTCTGGAAGTTCATCTCAGCGAACCTGAAGCTGTCTGCTACAATATTACTGTTGCAGAATTTGGGGGTTCAGAAAAGGTCCCCTAGCATTTATGAACCCCAAGTTTGGGGTTCTGTCCTACCTTTAATAATTAATAAAGACAGACTAAAGAAGGATAAATTATGAACTTGTAATTATATTAAGGGGGAAATCACAAATTGTGGGGCTTAGGAAACACACTGTCATGTGGAAACACTATATTAGTTTACATGGCTAGTTTAAGAGACTTGAGGTCTTTAGAGAAGAATTGAACAGAGTTGTAAGCACATGGAAAGTAGTAACTACATGCATATGTAGAGAGACTCAGAAAACACACATGGAACCCACCATGTGCTTTCCTAAAGAGGGAAAGTATCAAAGCAGAAGAGAAATTAAGGGTCTTTGGGGAAAAACTGAAGAAGAGCTGCAAGCACATGAGCGTGAGAGAAACTGAGGATTTTAAAGAGAAAGCAGGGTAAAGCTGCTGGCACATGAAAAGCAGAGTCTAGGAGCCTGTGCAGGTAAATTTGGGAGGAACCCACATGGCAGTTAAGAGGACAAATGGTGAGGGTCAGGAAAAATATTGAGAGTGAAGATACCACAGCAGAGACCAGGAGGTTCAGAGAGGACATGAGTAGTGGTGAGAGTCACACGCATGGTTACCCCAAGTTTAGAGTAAGGACACAGGTAGCACGTCTACGGTTGGGAAGAGCACCCACGTGGTGGATTTGGAGATCATGCAAAAATCACACTTGTGATTAAAGTGAGAAGTTACCCCAAACTATAAAGCAGAGGCAAGCAGAGAAGTTGAGATCAAGAAGCTATGCAATGCCGTCCCAGCCCCAGACTCCCGTGTGTTTGGGCCACACACAGGAAAAGCCAGAGGAAGAACCACATGCACACACTGAGGGTCACGTCCAGAGAGAAGAGGGAGAGGGGCTGGAAGGCCACAGCCTTTACAGCATCATATTCAAGGACTTAAGGAGAAGACCTGATTGGCTGGTAAATCTGGAAGATGAACTTGACCAGTTGCATCAACCCATCCAGGTGCAGTAGACTATGGGCAATAGGGGGCGCTGTGGCTCAGTTTCAATCAGACATTTCTGCCAAGAGTTTCTGGTGCTAGGGCAAGTTAGCTGGCACCTCCTGGTTCTCCTTGAGCCTCAATGCCAACTAAGACTGCCAAAAAACTCGCTTTCTCTGTCCTCTTTCAGTACCTTTCCATGCCACTCACACAGTATCCATATTCCTGCTTTCAGCATGAATCTCAACCCAATATAGTTTTATACTCAAGAAAAATCAAAGAACACACACATGCCTAGACACAGTCTACTACTCATATGAACTGTAGATTGAACATCCTGGGGTCTTAAACAATGCTAAAACAACACATCAAAAACCTAGTACCCAGCACTTGGGAGGCAGAGGTAGGAGGATCACTGTGAGTTCAAGGCCACCCTGAGATTACATAGTGAACTCCAGGTCAGCCTGGACTAGAGTGAAACCCTACCTCAAAAAACAAAACAAAACAAAAAATTAAATTAAATTAAATTTAAAAACCTAGTACCATTATAGCATAAGAATAAGAAAAAATAAAGTCAAGCCCTTGAGAATAATTCAAAAATAATGCCAGTCTTTACAAGTTCTTCTTGAAAAATATTATCAGAAATTCAATTTATCTTTTCCAGCAACACTCCACAGAAATTATTTTCCTCCATTGTCCACCAAAAATTCCCCTTTCTCTGGAACTGCTTTGGAGTCCAGTCTCCTAACTCCTCACAATTCTTCCTTAGTGTTCCCACGTGGCATTTTTAACTTCTCTTTGAATTCAATTTCAGGGGGTTTTTTAATACTGTTTGGTATTGTTTTTAATGTATCACCTGTATTCTGTATCAAGAAAAGCAAATCTAGGAGCCGATCCTTTTCTGTAGCCTCCCTAGTCCTGACCACTCTCTGCCTTTTGTCACAATTATTCTCATTAAAAAAATTTCAAGGAATACTAGGGCCTGGCACAGGAGGAATGCGATTTGAGTTGACAAAACTGCAAAGAAGTACTCACACATTAAAATATTGTGTCCTCAAACAAGAAAAGAAAAATAGCAAGTAATGTCCTTGCTAGAGATATTAGTGTTAGAAGGGTAAGGAAGCAGGGCACACAAGACAGGCATGGATCTCCTGAAGGAGCCTGCATGTATGGAACCTGGAAAATGAGTTCACTTGTAGGGAGCAAGGTCAAAAGAGGTTCCCATTTGAAGTAGAAGACAGAATCGACCTGAGATTCAAACAACAGCAGTTATCTTAGCCTCAAGCCTGGCCATGTATGTTCCGCATGGACACAATGGCTCTGAGGCAGTTTAGGGTGACATGGCCCTAAAAAGAAAAGCAGAGAATGTCCTTGGGCTTGTTCTTGCGCACTCTACTTTGATAGAGGCCACAGAAGGATACAGCTATTTCTTATCACTTGCTGCCTAAAAAAATTCCCTAGGTCTGTTTTTTTTGTTTGTTTGTTTGTTTGTTTGTTTGTTTGTTTGTTTGTTTGTTTTTTCTGAAATTCCATCAGACTCTCCCTAGACAAGAGTTCCCCATTTCCTAGAATGAGTTCCTGGAAAGATCAAACATGAATCTGGCTTTGTCGCTAGTGAGCTCAGCCTCCATTCATAACCTGTAAGAGACCATTAACTTGGGTCTCTAGGTGAGCTTTTACCTCACTCCTGCCTTCTCATGGGCAGGGGCTCTCTGTAAGTTCCCGGCTTCTCAAATCCCTCTTGTCTCCTTGGGCAAGAGCTCTGCATTTCTTCCTTCTCTTATATTTTGGGCTTTCTCATACCTCTTCTTGGGTACAAAGGAGAAATAGGAGCACGATAGTTTTTTTCTTTAATAAGCAGGTGCAAGAAGGACAAGGAGGTGCCACCTCATATCAGATCCAATCTTATCCAAGACAGCCACAGACAATGCTTTAGCTCCCAGGCAGAAACTTCCCCTACCCCGGGCATAGTGGGTCTCCTGGCTCTGTTGGCTGCATTCTCCAGGCACCAGACTCTCTTGGTAAACTCTTCCCCACTCCCAGCTCAGTTGGGACACTTTCCTGAATTGGTTTAAAGTGCCTTCTCGCTTTGTTATTTTCCTCTAATTCTGGGCCCCTTGGTGTCTAATCTCTTGGTTTCCTTGCAATGGTCAAGGGCTTGTGCCCCCACGGTCCCATGCCAGGCTTCCCAAGTGCATGTGTGCCAGGGTGCTTCTTCTGCCTCTTGGCCTGGGCACCCATGCTCTGCTTTCAACCCCTTCTCAGGGGATTTCACCCCTGAGATCTGCTTTCCAGAGGAGCAAGGGATTTCCTTCTGGCCTGAGTCTTTCTAGTTTTCCCCTGGATACAAAATTCTTCCCAAATAACCTCATAATACATAATTTATCCTTCTCAGGGCCTATTTCCTCAATTCCTTGTTAAAATGGACAAGAACCTAAAAGGTGGGGTTCACATACTGGAGGACCCCCTTATGCCCTTAAATCCAATGACAGCTGTGATCTCTCTTCCTTCTCTTAAGCTCTATCTATAATCTAACATAACCTGTAAAATTTACTCACTGGTCTGTGAAAGTCAGTTCTTTGAATTCACGAGGGAAGAATCTGGGAACACCCCAACATTCTCGTATCATATCTTTACATTGGTGTATGTTGATGCACTGGCAGAGGAACCCCAATTCCTTTATCCCTTCCCCCTCTGGACTGGAGTGTAAAAGAGAAATCAGAACTCTCAGCATGGGCATGGATCCAGGCTTATCAAGGAATGAGAACTCAAAAGTATTGCTGAGAGAAACCAGTGAAGTAGCCCAACATCAATGGCAGCGTGTGTGCGAGTGTGTGTGTGTGTGTGTGTGTGTGTGTGTGTGCATGCGCACAAACACTCGCGCCTTGTCAGGCAGCAGAAACAGAAGTGAGATCATGTGTGGTGGTACTGTTGGTAGCAGAGAAAACAAAACTGGATAAAGGGAAATAGATGCCACACGAATGACGTACACAGTCACTCCAGAAGCTGGGAGATTTGGGAAATTAGCAAGGACTGTGGCTCCCCTTTATCTCCTACATCCTAGAGGTAGACAGCTTGTACATGGAAGATCTAGACTCGAGGGGCACCTCATCCTCAGAAGAAATGGAGTCAGTAATCCAAATGAAGCTTGAATATGCTGTTTGCAACATGCAAAGTAGCCAGCAAAGAGATCCAAAGTCTAAAAGGGACCAAGAAAATGACAGATTACTATTTCGGTCTTTTTGCAACACTATTTCCAACTCTATTTCTTAGTTTACTTTTAAATTTGGGCATGTTAATTAGGGGCACAGAATTTCATAAGACATAATCATAATATGTGTTTCACAATTCACTATTGTTATCAGTATAATAAACTCCCTCTTTCTTATATTGTTCTATCTTTTTCTCTTTCTTAGTTTGTGCACTGCAATTTCAGTTTTGTGTGCAAGTATTTATAAAACCACTGGACAAACTAATAATAAACTATCTATAATAACATCTACCTATTTTTCTTTCCCCAACTATCCTATTCAAAATAGGATAAATACTATTATATTGTTTTATACTGTATATGCATGTGTGTATAATTGAATGTCACCTAATTTTCAACCTTACACAAGATAGAATAGTGTGAAACATCTTTGATGACTTGATTTCATTTAATATTATACTATGAAAGACATGTAAACTGTAGTATTTATATGTAATTTAATTCCATGGTTATGTAAAAATCCACCTTGAAAATAGATTAGCCAAACTTCTTTGTTTGTTTGTTTGTTTGTTTGTTTGTTTGTTTGTTTGTTTTTCATGTTTTTTGAGGCAGGGTCTGACTCTAGCTCAGGCTGACTTGGAATTCACTATGTACTCTCATGGTGGCCTCGAACTCACAGCAGTCCTCCTACCTCTGCCTCCGAGTGCTGGGATTAAATCATGTGCTACCACACTTGGCTCGTAGATTAGCCAAACTTCTTATACATAAGTACCCTACCTGCCCATCGCTTTCACTAAAGGCCTCAACTTTTGTTTCTTCTGACCAGAGATTACAAAAATGTTGACATTAGCAAAGACAATAAAGCACACTGTTATTCAAAGTATGCTTAAAGACATAAAGTAAAATATACACATAATGAGTGAACACAGTGGGATTATAAAACCCAGAAGGAATTTTTAGAATCAAGAAATCTGAGCTCAAAAAATTCACTGAGCTGCCTAAAGAGACGATTAGACCTAAGAAACCAAACGAACCATACTCTATGCACAGAGAAACTTGCATGTAATCCTGAAGGAGAATAGGAGAAAGCCAGCTATTTTAAAGGCAGTTTTAGTCAGAGATTGAGGCCCAAAGAGAGAACCAGGAGATACCAGCCCACATGCCATCTCACCTTGACACCATAATGGAACTCTTGGTGGAAACAGAGCTCCCATCTGGTCTTAAGACTCTTCTATAGCATCCCCTGCTGCTCAGCCTAGCACACTACTTAGACAGACAGCCCTGGATCCGCCAGGGATCCGCCTTCTAAATCTATCAATCAACTGGGTCTTCTTGTCTATAAAGGCTCCTATCTTCTTCCTCTCACTGACTCCACCCCACTTTGCGTATCTCAGTTCAGCTCAGCTGTACCTTTCTGGCCTTGTTTGGTTGCCTGCTCCTCTTCACTGGGGCTACAGGGACTCACATGAGTCCGGCTTCTCCCTCACCCAGCCTGGATGGGGCGTGGGGGGGCGCATAAAACTATTTTCTCAATTTTTTTTTTTTTTTTTTTTTTTTTTTTTGGTCTGGGAGAACTTTACTGATTGTCTCTGCTTTACAGTTTGGGCTAACCTCTTTGACTGCATGCTTGCTTTTCCTTTGGTCTCTGAATCTACCACATTTGTATTTCCCTTATGCTCCAGATCTACCATGTGGGTGCTTTTCCGAACTCTAGGATTGCTATGTGTGTAATTTCTTTAAACTTGGGATAACCATGGGTGTAACCCTTTTCATTCCTCATTTTTCTGAAACTCCTGGTCTATGCTTTGATATATGTCATCTCATCATTCCTGGAGTCTCACAAATGTCCTCTTGACTTCCCTACACAGAAACATATATGGCACATGCTGTGTGTGTTCTAAGTTTCCCTACATATACATCTTAGTTCTATCCTCCACATGCTTGTGACACTACTACAATTTCTCCCCAAAAACCCTCAATTTCTCTTCTTCTTTGATACTTTCTTTCTTCCGGAAAGCACATGGTAGACACCATACATGTTCTTTCTGAGTCTCTCTACATATTCCTCTAAGATCTACTCTCCACATGCTTGTGGCTCTGCTCCAGTTTTTTCCCCAAAACTTCAATTTCTCTTAAGTGAATCTTGTAAACTATACTGTGTTTCCATAAGAAAGCATGTTTCCTAAATCCCACAATTTGTGATTTCTCCCTTAAAGAGACTCTACAATTTGTGATTTTCCTCTAAATAAACTTGATAATTCATAATTTATCCATCTTGAGTCCATCTTTATTCTCTATGAAAGGTAAAACAGAACCCAAAACATGGGGTACATAACTTCTGGTAGACCCCCTGAACCCCAAAATTCTACATCAATACAAGACCAAAGAGGCTGAAGCATGATTAGCCTGAGCTATGTTGCAAAACCTTGTCTCAAAAATAAAAATTGCCCTTGCATTGAAGGCAGCAAGAACTGAGGAGATGAACCACCTTTTACACATCAGCCAGGTCCCAGGTGAAGCCTCAGCAGAATTGGCAAGAAAAGCAAGAGTACTGCTTCCATGGCAAGCCTGACTACCAGTACCAGGGTGATGGACAGACAATCAGGATACTCAAAACACACCAAAGCAGAATTCCAGAAACTGCTGAGGGCTCAACACTAAACTAGACTTAAAACAAACCCACCCCAGCTCAGGGAATTTCATGGAAGAGGGAGAGGAAAGATTGTAAGATCCACAGAGTGGAACATCCAGTGGAATTGCCCCCAGCACCTTACAGTGACTGACTGCTGCTTTCACATCCCACAGTCCCACAGGGAATACCAGCAATCCCACTGAGGAGAGACCTCAGTGTAATGGAAGCAGGGAGGAGGGAAATAATGGCACTAACACATGATGTGTGTCTATACAAGTTTCTACTTGATAAAGAATAAATTAATTAATTAAAAATAAAAACAAATGAAGCAAAGTCTAGAGATGTAGGTCCATGGGAGAGGATTACCTAGCACACAAAGCTGTAGGTTTTGGTCCCAGCATAGAGAGATCAATGAACTTGAAAACAATTAAAAAGAGACTATTCATATTGAAATATAAACAAAAAGCATGCACAATTCAGTGAGGGAAGAAGGGCACTAAGCAGTAGTGATCTATGGAATAATAATAAGTTCTAAATATATATGCTTAATTGGAGTCCCAGATGTGGAAGATAAGGATGTGAGCAGAAAAATACAAGAGAGAATGTTCTTATATTTATCTTATTTTACAAAAACAAAAATTCATAGATCAAAGAATATTAACTTATCCCATGTAGATTAAATAAACTATGAAGAAAGATATCTTTTAGTGGGAATAAATTATTATTATTATGAAAATAACTATTTATGATAAAAATTAGTGTAAGGTAGTGGGGCAGAATGTGGTCTTGAGAAATATGCTTGCTCTGCTTACATCTCAGCTATTTCATTTTCTAGTTGTATAATGATGTGCAGTTCAGTTTCCTCAGTTCAATTTCCTATGTAATGACAATTCTAGAATTGGTTCAAAAGATTATTGTGAGGATTACATGAGTTAGTTTATAAAAAGCATTTAAAGCATAGACTTGCACATATTAAGACCTCACATTCTAGTTTGAAATAAAATGAGAAACCTTGATTGATAGAAGAGGAAAAATTATAGAGTAAATTGGGTATTATGAAGATTATACAGATTTTTGAATTATATATAAATTAACATATTCATTCCTTACAAATTGAATTTGAATAAAATTAGGCAGTTTTAATTTTTATGAAATTATTTTGCCACACTAGAAACTAATTAAATTCTTTGATTAAAAACTCCAGTTATCTTTTATTTATTTATTTATTCTCTATTAATACACATACTTAGTTTTGATTAATCCTCCTCCTCTTCCCTATTTCCCTGCTTGCTACGCTGCCTTCACTCTCCCACTCTCAGAAAGAAGAAAACTTCTGACTTTAGTGGAAATGATTTGTTTTCCTCCATTTAATATAATGTTGGCTATATGTTTGTCATATATAGACAATACAAAGAATCAATGAAACAGAGTTGACTCTTTGAATGGATTGATAAGGTTGACAAACAAAAGAAAGAGAGAAGACTCAAATTATTAAGACTAAAGATGAAAGGGAGCCATTACAATAGATGCTAATGAAACTTAGAAAATCATTAGAACTTACCTTAAAAGCATATATTGCACTAAATTGGAAGGTGCAAAAAAAAAGATCAATTTATAAATATATGTGACTCAAAGTTAAAGCAAGAAGAGCTTAATATTGTTTTTAAAAAATCTATAATGAGCAGAGAGATTGAATCAGTAATAAAAGACCTCCTGACTAAAATAAGTTCAAGTTTGGATGGAGTCACTACTTAATTTTACCAGATCTTCACAGACACTCTAACACCAATGCTTCTCAAAGTATTTCATAATATAAGAAAGGAAGAAACATTAACAAACTTCTCTTATGAAACTAGTATTTTATCCTGATACTAAAAGTGCATAAATACAGACTAATGTCTATGATGACACTGTTAGTGAAAATAAAGGAAAACTCAATTATACAAGAAAATTGACTTCCGGGTAAGATGGCAGCATAGGAGCCATGCCAAACCAGATTGGGGGGGGGATTTAAGCAAAACTACACTTTTCTTTGGAAAAGAACAGAATATTTTTTAAGGGAAACAGCAGAAAAGCAGGAGACAGCCAGAATCCCACAGTGGAGCTTGCGGCCATGC
Organism: Orientallactaga sibirica; assembly: GCA_036365145.1. Taxonomy (NCBI): domain Eukaryota; kingdom Metazoa; phylum Chordata; class Mammalia; order Rodentia; family Dipodidae; genus Orientallactaga; species Orientallactaga sibirica. The sequence goes on from JAEOAD010000003.1 coordinate 73,972,901, forward strand.
TGTAAGCCTCCACCATCCCAAATCTCTGCCACCCCAAGACACCACACGGCCCCAAACAACCAGGCATACCTAGCAGTAGAGACCAAACAAGGGGACTTTCCAACCTCATCAGTCTCCTCGCAGAGCCCAGAAATCTAAAAAAAGTCTGCTGAGCTACTGAAAGAGATATAGGGGAACAGTGTGAGAAACTACAGGCTTCCTGAACTCGCCCATCCCCCAACCATAAGAACCGAGAACTGTCAGCATTCAGCTCCCAGCAGCCGCAGCAGCAGCTTATCCAGCACATCTGAGCTGAGCTCAAGCTCTGTAGCACACCAGTAGCACATCCAGCACAGCTGAGCTAATCTCAAGCTCTACATCTCAGGGAACAAGGTGGGCTCTCAGCATTGGTGAGTTTGGAAGCCACACCAAAAGGTAACAAGGCCAGCTGAAAAAAAAAAAAAGTACATAGGCCTGCATTGGAAGTGCTAATCTCTCCTGGTCAGGAGATGTCATGGGTTACATATTTGTGGTTGGCTTTACCATTTTCAAAAAGCTGAACATGGGGTGTTGAATATTGCTGCCTGTAATACTTTTAGATTTAGAGGGCCTTTATCTTTTGCTTTTGTCATTACTGGGTCTGATGCAGACCTAGGCTGACCTGGAACTCAAGTCAGAACAAAATCCTCTACCTCCTAGCTGGCAGGATTAAGGGTGTAGAACAACACAAACCCTTAGGGATTTTGACCTTATAAGACTGTTTGTTTTAATTCCCATATTTGTATACTCTGTGCTCATTTTAATTGAGTATGTATTTTGCTCAGTTGAAGTTTAGCACTTGCCAGTAAATTGTTCCACCAATCCACTACAATACTTGCTTAACAAGCAAATTAAACAGCTAGGATTACCCCTGAGGCAGGATTTGGGTACAAGTGCTACATCTGGCACCTTAAACTCATATCCTGAAAGTATATAAAGGGGAATCACCACATCTAAGAACACTGCAGATAAATAGAAAACCTAAGCATCAAATCAATCCAGGATGCCAAAGTCACTACATTGTAATACAAGAAACACAAAGAATCAAGACAATGCAATCCCACCAAAATTTACAAATCCATCAGAATTGTTCACCAATGAGACTGTTTTAGATGAAATTCCCAACAAAGATTTCAAAAGAATGATGTTATCTATACTCAAAGAAATGAAAGAAGAAATAAAAGAAGAAATGAAAGGAATCAGAGAAGAAAACAAAAGAATTAAAGAAGAAAACAAACTCTTGAAAGAGATTACAGAAAAACAGCTTAATGATATAAAAAGGTCATTACAGGACATGAATAAGGAAATAGAAATACTGAAGAAAAATCAGACTGAAAACCTAGCTCTGAAGAACACAGTCAGTGAAATAAAAAACTCGGTGGAAAGTCTCCCAGTAGAATGGATGAAGGAGAGGACAGACTATCTAAACTAGAAGACCAGGTGCCAGACCTAATACAGTCCAACAAAGAGAAAGACAAGCTAATAGAAAGGTGTGAATGGGAATTCCAAGACACCTGGGACACTATGAAAACATCAAACATAGGAATTCAAGGTATAAAAGAAGGGGAAGAATTACAATCCAGAGGCTTAGTAGGTGTTTTCCACAAAATTATAGAAGAAAATTTTCCCCAAATTGGGAAAGAAATGCCAATGCAGATACAAGAACACCAAACAGACAAAACCTAGAAAGATCCTCTTCTTCCCATGTTATAATTAAACTACTAAACACACAAATCAAAGAAAATATATTGAAAGCAGTTAGAGAGAAAAAGCAAGTGACCTTAAAAGGGAAACCTATCAGGATCACAGCAGATTACTAAACACAAACTTTAAAAGCCAGAAGGGCTTGGAGTGATATATTCCAAGTTCTGAAAGATAAAAACTGTCAACTAAGATTACTTTATCCTGCATCTATCCAAATTGATGGAGAAATAAGGACATTCCACAACAAAAACAGGCTAAAGGATTTATGGCAACTAAACCAGCTCTACAGAAAATACTTGCAGGAATCATTAATGCTGAAGGGAAAGCAAAACAAAAACAGCAGGAAATAGGAAAAAATAAACCATACTCAAATAACAGTTAAAACAAGTGAGAAAAGTGAAAACAGGAAGAACTACAAAACAAGAAGAATGGTGAGAATAAATACATATCTTTCAATAATAACTGTTAATATCAATGGCCTAAATAACCCAACAAAAAGACACAGACTTGCAGACTGGATTAAAAAGCAGGATCCTACCATCTGTTGCCTACAGGAAACTCACCTCTCAATAAAAGATAAAAACCTTCTTAGGGTGAAAAGCTGGAAAAGGGTATTTCAAGCAAATGGGCCTAGGAAACAAGCAGGGGTTGCTATCCTAATTTCTGACAGGATAGACTTCAAACCAACATTAGTGAGGAAAGATAAAGAAGGTCACTTTATACTGATTAAAAGAACACTTCAACAGGAGGATATTATAATCCTAAACATATATGCTTCTAACATGGGGCACCCAATTTCATCAAACAAACACTATTACACTTAAGGTATATGCAAATCCATAAATGTAATACACCATATAAATGGTCTGAAGGACAAAAATCACATGGTCATCTCAATAGATGCAGAAAAGGCATTTGACTAAATCCAACACCCTTCATGGCAAAAGTATTACAGAAACTGGGAATAGAAGGAACATATCTCAACATAATAAAAGCTATTTATGACAAACCTACAGCCAACATAGTACTAAATGGAGAAAAACTTGAAGCTTTTCCACTAAATTCAGGAACAAGACAAGGGTGTCCACTTTCCCCACTTCTATTTAATATAGTACTGGAAGTCTTAGCTATAGCAATAAGGCAAAAGACAGTCATAAGAGGGATACAAATTGGAAGGGAAGAGATCAAATGATCATTATTTGCAGATGATATGATTCTATACATAACAGACCCTAAAAACTCCACCAGCAAAGTGTTAGAACTGATAACACTTTTGGCAATGTAGCAGGATACAAAATAAACACACAGAAATCAGTAGCTTTTCTATACACTAACAACAAACAATCAGAGGATGAAATCAGGGAATCTCTCCCATTCACAATTGCCTCAAAAAATAATAAAATACCTTGGAATAAACTTAACCAAGGAAGTGAAGGATCTCTACAGTGAGAACCTTAAAAAAACTTGAGCGAGAAATTACAGAATACATAAGGAAAGGAATGACATCCCATGCTCCTGGATTGAAAGAATCAAATATTGTGAAAATGTCAATCTCACCAAAAGCAATCTACACATTTAATGCAATCTCCATTAAAATCCCAATAGCATTCTTCACAGAAAGAAAAATCCTAAAATTCAACTGGAAACACAAAAAACCTCGAATTTTGCACAACAAAAATCAGGCTGGTGGTATTACCATATCCAATTTTAAGTTATATTACAAAGCCATAGTAACAAAAACAGCATAGTACTGGCACAAGGACAGACAGGTAGATCAATGGAACAGAATAGAAGACCCAAATATTAATCCAGGCAGCTACAGCCACCTGATTTTTGACAAAAATGCCAAAAATATTCATTGGAGAAAAGATAGCCTCTTCAACAAATGGTGCTGGGAAAACTGGATATCTATATGTAAAAGGATAAAAATAGATCCTTGTCACTCTCCATGCACAAAAGTCAAGTCCAAATGGATCAAGGATCTTAATATCAGACCTGAAACTCTAAAACTGCTACAGGAAAAGATAGGGGAAACCATTCAACATATTGGCATAGGCAAGGACTTTCTGAATATAAACCCAATTGCTCAGGGAATAAAACCACTAATCAACCATTGGGACCTCATGAAATTACAAAGCTTTTGTACAGCAAAGGACACTGTGAATAGAGTAAAAAGACAACCTACAGAATGGAAGAAAATCTTTGACAGCTATACATCTGACAGAAGACTAATATCCAGAATATACAAAGAACTTAAAAAACAGAATAATAAGAAATCAAACAACCCAGTTAAAAAATGGGCTATGGTACTAAATAGAGAGTTTTCAGAAGAAGAAATACAGATGGCATATAAACATCTAAAAAAAGTGTTCCACATCCTTAGCAATCAGGGAAATGCAAATTAAAACCACTCCTGTCAGAATGGCTACTATCAAGAAAACAAATGACAATAAGTGTTGGCATGGATGCTGAAAAACAGGAACACTTCTACACTGTTGGTGGGAATGTAATCTGGTCCAGCCATTGTGGAAATCAGTGTGGAGGTTCTTGAGACAGCTAAAAATAGATTTACCATATGATTCAGCTATAGCACTCCTAGGCATATATCCGAAGGACTCTTCTCACTACCTTAGAGACACTTGCACAACCATGTTTATTGCTGTTCTATTCACAATAGCTAGGAAATGGAACCAGCCTAGATGTCCCTCCACAGATGAATGGATAATAAAAATGTGGTACATTTACACAATGGAGTTCTATTCAGCAGTAAAGAAAGATGAAATTATGAAAATTTCAGGAAAATGGATGGATCTGGAAAGGATTATACTAAGTGAGGTAACCCAGGCTCAGAAAGCCAAACGATACATGTTCTCTCTCATATGTGGATCCTAGCTACAAATGTATAGACTTGTGTCTGAACTGGAACCAAACATCGGTACCAGAAACCAGTAAGCTGGTAAAAGGCTAGAAGGGAGGGAGGAGAAGGAAGGACTTAAGTGTATGGTATTGTACATATATAAGTAGAAGAACAGATTACAGGGAGGGGAATGGCCTAAGCGAGGCCATAGGAAGAGAATGCATAAAAGAAGGGCAGAGGAAGGGTCAATCAAAATTCAAGATAGTGTGAATAAGACCTATGTAAACCTACTTTTTTGAATAATGGTACATCCAGAAGCTGTAGACTGTTACTAGAAAATTTTCAGTGCCTGGGGTGGGATACCTTCCAGTGAGTTGTTGGCCAAGGAGGTCCTGGTAGCCCCAAAACATTAAAGGCTATTGCCAAAGCCCTTGGTTTTCCTTGAGAAACAGATGGTTAGACCCTATTGCTGAAGACATCTCCTGCCTGAGAGGCAAGGTCACTGAGAAAGCAAGCTGGTGCTGAGCAGAAAACCTTCTCCCTATAGACCAGGCAACTGAAAGCTGGAAAACGCTGCACTGCATGCAGCCATATGGGACACAGAAGTCATCAGCAGTGTAAACAGTGGACACTGAAAATTAAAGTTTGGCCATACAGGCCAAATGACTGAATGGGTGAAATAGTGTCATGTCTGCTCTTGGGGTAACCAACTGCTTCATAATTGGATTGAAAGCCCTCTCTATGGGAGGGAATACATACCTGGTACTGAAAAACATAAGCAAAAGTCTATGGCAGGAGAGGTCATGAGCCTTAAGGGTATAAAGCCTGCTCTTGTCTGGCTAAATGTATATATTATTCCCACCACGCTGCCCTGAAAGCACTACACTTAATGTTCATATTCACATATTAATGCTACTCTCACTTCTGGCTAGAGAAGCTTCTCTTTTCAGATGGCGATGACCACTGGGATGACCCAAAAGGCAACATAGTGCTGAGAAGAAGGGATGGAGGAGTGCCCAGTACTGAAACATCTCTGTCACACCCTCCAAGGCTCACGGCCTATTGTGGAAGAGGGGGCGGATAGAATGGAAGAGCCAAAGGAAGGGTACGACTCCTTACAATGCAACTGTCCAGACGGAAATTGGCCTTTATATCCATGACCTTGCAGTGCCTAGCAATACCTTCGCAAGACCCTCATAATAGAAGAAAAACATGATGACCTCAAATTAAAAGAGAGACTAATGGAGAGAGGAAGGGGATATGATGGAGATTGGAGTTCCAAAGAGGAATGGGGGGAGGGGAGGGAAATATCATGCTTTTTTTGTATGTAAGTATAGAAGTCGTCAATAAAAAAAAAATTAAAAATAGAAAGAAAAATACCTTAAAGAGTTGTAACTCTATTTACAGATGGATCCCCAAATTTTGGGTTCAAGTTTTGGCTAGATATATAGAGAAAATGTTGTTCTGGGTAAGAATGACTGATCAAGCCACTCCAGCACTGGGAATAGACTTCTCTCTGTAACCATTTGGTGAAGGAACAAGAACAGGGGCAAAAGAACCAAACATATTGCTCACACTTTTTATTTCATATACAGTTTTCATCTGGAAATAGTGTTTGACTGTTCACAGGTGACTCCTACACAAAATTATGAATAAAACTCTTACCTTAAAAAAATTCTTATATGTATAATTAGATATCAGACCTGTTAAATACAGGATGTCTCCAAATAGATTAACATTCAGATGTAACATCTATCTCATCTTTTTGTGGCAAGTGACAGCCCCTTACTATTGTTTAATGAGCCAATATTACTCCTAAGTGGGGATTGCAGGCAAGCATTATCTTATAATTGTCAGTTTATGCCAGATTATAACCATAGTGTGGCTAAAATATGCTAAAATGGGGATGGAGAGATGGCTTAGTAGTTAAGGAGCTTGCCCGCAAAGCCAAAGGATTTTGTTTTGATTCCCTAGGACCCACGTTAGCCAGATGCACAAGGTGGCATATGCACCTGGAGTTCGTTTGCAGTGGCTGGAGGCCCTGGCACACCCATTCTCTCTCACTGTCTCTGGCTCTTTCTCTCTTGAAAAAAATAAAAATGAAATATTTAAAATAAATGTATTTAATACAAAACATTATTAAAAGATAATAAGCCTTTTGTACCTGGAAAGTTTTAAGATTTTTCTTTCTTTCAGAAGAGCCTAGCAACTAAATACTTCACAAACATTTGTTCTCTGTAAATGAAGGTACTCAGACTTTGCTTACATATGCCCTTGCTTACATGCAGTTTCTTTGCCTACAATCACCATATATTTCTATGACAATCTAAGCATAAATGCAGGCTTCAGTCTTACATTGGATAAGATGTAAGATATATTTTGTGTACTCTTCCAATAAATGCTATACAAAGTAAGGAGAGTTTGCATGCACCATGAACTCACTCTGTGGCCAGCATTTAGATTTGACAGTAATATGTCTCTGAGTGAAGGTAATCAAGTGGACATCATTACCTTATTCTGAATATTAAAACGAAAATGTTATGAGCTTTAGGTTAAATATTTTGTAAATTGTACAGTTTTGTTTACATTTCTTTACCAGGTTTAAGAAGTTAATTTCTAGTCTTGGTTCCTCAGAGTTTCTATCATGAATGGATGTAGGAATTTGTCGAACTCTTTCTGCTTTCATTGTGATTATCTGTGGTTTTCCTTCTTATCTGTCAAGGTGGGCAGTTAACTCCGTAAATCAGACCAAGTTAGCATTCCTGTGTCCACGTGCTTCTTACTCATCAGTGTAGCTGGGATCAGTCTGCAAAATCCGTGACTGGCTTCTATGTCACTTCTCTGCTCTTGCCCGTATGTCTTAGTTGTTATTTGCATTGCTTATTATTTTTAAATTTCTTAATATAGAACTTTGAATCCTTGTTCTGGATTTTCCTTCTTTTCTAAAGCAAGCAATTAAACCTGTAAATGTCCCTTTCAGCACTGCTTTAGCTACATCTCAAGACAGGTGACATACTTTACTGTCATTATCATTTGGTCCAAAGTCTAGTTTAGAATCCAATCATTTTTGTCATTTTCTTTTATTTTTTATTTTTTTGGAGAGAGACACAGAGAGATACAGACAGAGAAGGAGAGGGAGACAGAGAATGGCGTGCCAGCAGTCTCTCAGCTGCTGCGAATGAAATCCAGATGCATGCGCCCCCTTGTGGGCAGGTGCGGCATTGCGCCCTTGCGTCACTTTGCATCTGGCTAGACGTGGGACCTGGAGATTGGAACTGGGTTCTTAGGCTTAGCAGGCAGGCACCTTAACCGCTAAGCCATCTCTCCAGCCCATTTTTGTCATTTTTTTAATCACAATTTTTAAATTAACATTTAATTTCCAAATATTTTCTGATCTCTTAATTACCTTATAGTAATTTTATATTTAATTTCTTTTTGGAAAATGTAACCTTTGATAATATATTATGGTATGTTTTATTTGCTAACATATGGATCTACCATGGTAAATATGATATCTAATTTTTTTTTTTTTAGGATGAATCGTGTGCTAGGAATCAAATCCAGGGCCTTACAGATGCTAAGCTAGCACAGGACTGATGAGGCACACCTGCAGCCACACTTGTCTTTTTGAAATGCATGCTTTGAAGTTTTTGAGTTTGACACCACTTAAATACCAGTCAGGTCAATGTGGTTGATATGTGTTGTTTGGATCAGAATTATCATTGCAAATCTTCTATTTAGGTCTTCTCCAAGTTTCAGAAAGTAGGACTTTTGCATCTGTAAATGTGACTGTGGAATGATTCATTTTTCTTTTTATCATTAACTTTTAAAAACTTTGATAATTTTGCATATTACTTGACTCATAGTCTCTATTATTATATACACGTTTGCTGTTTACATGATTTGTTGTTTATAAATTACAACTCTTGCGATGTATACTGAAGTCATTTAAGTTTCTCTTTCTGACAAATTTTCTCTATGAATTATTTATCTGTTCTTTCTTCTAAATGAACCCATTAGTTTGTCTGAAAACATTCTTTTTCTTGTTATTTTTTGAGGGGAATTTTCACTGTATATGGATCCTATATATAAAAGGGGAATATAGATGATGGGTAGATAGATATAGAGTACAATAAAATTAGCTATTTTATTTTTAAAAGTTTTTAAAGACTTAGACTTCATTGTAAGATTAAGAGAAGAAAAGAGGAGAAAGTACAGAGAGCTCCTTCCATGTGGAAGGCAAGAGGGAGTAAGGAGCACATGTGGGAGTAAGGTCCCTGCACCCCCATCTTTAAATGAATGAATGACTCAATGAGTTTTCCTGACTCTTATTCTTATGATATTTATTTAAGTCTATGAAGGCTTTTAAAACAGTTTTTAAAATTTGTTTATTTATTTATTTGTTATTTGAGAGACAGAGAGAGAGATAATGGTCAGGCCAGGGCCTCTAGACACTGCAAACAAACTCCAGACATATGTGCCACCATGTGCATCTGGCTTATGTGGGTACTGGGAAATTGAACCTGGGGCCTTAGGATTCACAGGCAAGCACTTTAACTACCAAGCCATGTGTCCAGCCCCATAACTACTTTTAAAAAATTTATTTATTTATTTATTTACAAGCAGAGAGAGAGATAGAAGAGAGGCAGACAGAGAAAGAATGGGCACACCAGGGCCTCCAGCCACTGCAAACGAACTCCAGATGCATGCACACCCCTTGTGCATCTGGCTTAAGTGGGTCCTGGAGAATCAAATCAGGATCCTTTGGCTTTGCAGGACAATTCTTTAACCACTAAGCCATTTCTCCAGCCCCACTACCTTTTTTTTTTTTTTTTTTTTTTTTTTTTTTTTTGAGAGAGACAGAGAGAGAGAGAGGGATACAGAGAATGGGCGCCCCAGCAGCCTGTCAGCCGCTGTGAAAGAACTCCAGATGCATTCGCCCTCTTGTGGACAATTACAGCATTGCACCCTTGTGTCACTTTGGCTCTGGCTAAACGTGGGACCAGGAGATTGGAACCAGCGTAAGCTTAGCAGGCATGTGCCTAAACTGCTAAGCCATCTTTCCAGCCCTAGCCCCACTACTTTTAAACTGTATTTCTGTTAACTCCAAAATCTGGGTCCAAAGTTATATTTGAATTTTCTGTTGTTTTTTTTTAAATCTTGACTTTAGGCCATGTTGTCATATCTCTTCATAGGTTGTGAATTTTTTACTATAAGCTGGCATTGTTGTAGAAGGCTTGGAATAATGTATTGCCTGGTTTTGGTCAATCAGTTATGTTGAGGACACAGTTGCTATATCTCAGTCAGGGATTGAACTGTGTAGGTGCTGTAACTGGGAGCCAGTGTTCTAATCTTATGTTTTTCAAAATGCATTATTTTTCTGTTGTTTTTCTAACAAATAACCATAAGCTTATGCAGGAGGTCAGAAGTCTAAAATGGGACAGTATAAAATCACAGTATAAATAGGACTGGACCTTTCTGCAAATGGTTGGGGAGAATTAGTTGTTACAAACCATTAACAATAATGGTGCTATTTAATCCTCACAATCCCTCACAAAAGTACCCAGTCATATTATAATCTCTATCTTATAGATGAGGGAACAGATGCTTAGAGTAGTTAAATAAATTCTACAAAGATTTAGTCCATTGTGGTAGTTTGAATATATGGCACCCAATATATTCAATGTTTTATTACTTTATAGTTTGCATCTACAATCACCTTCCTAGAGGCAATGTCACTGGGTGCTGGTCTTAAGGTGTTAATGGTGGGTTTGAGATTCCATTGTAAAGATATGCAAAGTGTGCCTAGCAGGAGTTCCTGTAAGTGTGCTCTGTGGCTGTAGTTTTTGCTTTGTGTGCTGTGTGGCTGGGGGCTTTTGCTCTCTTGCTTGGCCCTGTGAAGAGCAGGCTGCTTCTCCTGCCATTATGGAACTTCTCCTGGATCTGTAAGCTTCAATAAATAATATCCCTTCCTCCATAACTGTGCCTGGTCTGGAAGTTCATCTCAGTGAACCTGAAGCTATCTGCTATATCCATAAATAACAAAACTCAAATATTTATCATTGTCATTCTTCTTTCAAAATGGTCTATTATCATATTTTGTATTACATTGTACTTTAGATTTTCCCACAGAACCAGAGTACTGACCATATCATGCAACATGTAAGATTCATCTTTTTTCTTTTTTCAAATGATGATTCTTGAGAACATTTATAAAACTAACTGGCTTAAATAAGATTTTTTACCAACTTGAGTGTCTGCACTTTGTTATTAGGCATTCAAACTTTTTTTCAGCAGAACTAGATTTCAGTCCTACTTTTAAAATACTTTTAAAACTTAAAATAGCTTTTTAAACTTCTGTGTTATACCTCAATAACTTTACCACCTGTTCGCTCATGTAATCAGCCTTTCCGCAGAGTGATGTACACAACAGCCTAAAAATACTGAGTTCCTTCAAAAATGTCAATACTAATTAACATATTATTAACATGGTGCTGAGCCTTGCAAAAGAGACCCAGGAGAAAATTCTCCCAAAGTAATAAACATTAATGTGGGGTTCCAAACACATTTCCATTTCTCATCTAGTCTCCTGTGCTGCACCTCAGGAGCATTTAGGTCAACTATGCCAGCTTTCCCTTCTGACTCACACAGGATTATATAAATGGTTGGTCATGCTGCATGAGTGTTTGAAAGCTTCCTTAAAATGAAACTTATTTGAGAGAATAAAAATTGTGGTGTTGTTTTTCGAACTCCCTCCTAATTTGAGTATGGCTTTCAAATATACCATGAAAGGAAAAGAAAACTTTAATATACTTTTAGTAAATATTTACTATTGGAGCAGAAAGCTCTATTTCTTGGTATTTACATGTTAGGGCATCAAGTGCAATATAGAATAAATGAGTAATTTTTTCCACAATAGTGAAATAGCATGATGTAATTATGCCAACTTCTCATTGATATTCAGTTCAATCTCTCATTGTTTTCTGTTCTGTCTGAAGAAATCTCAGTCAGCATTTCCCTTGGTAACCATTTACTTGGCCTAGTAGAACTATAGTGCTTTCGCATGTAGGATGGAGAAAAGTTCAATAATATAAATAAAATTAGATGTTTTTCATTGCTTAATGTTGGGGAAAATTGAGATTTGCTGAACATATACATTAACTGAGTTAATTCTTCTTGGTTATTCAATGTTCCAGTTTTAGAACCTCACCCTGTTTCTGGACCAGTTTTCAGTTCCAGCTTTATACATTTTTTGCAATACAATTAATAAAAATCCAGCAAAACCCTGAAGTCAAGGCCATTCCCTTTTAGAAAGGACTCTGATAGCAGGGGAAGGTGCCAGCCAGCAGCTCACCACAGGCTACAATGTAGATAGCAGAGCCCTTTTGAGTCTGTTGTGTTCTGACAGAATAGTTTGCTCTGATGCTATTGCGGAAAGATGTTTCTTTTGTGTTCTCTCCCTTGGGGCTACAAGAACTGAGTCTGAATTCCATTTTCCAGTCTCAATTTCCGTTTCTTTTCTTGATCAAGAAAGTATCATTTCTCCTACAGGCTTTGTGAGTTTTCCTAATTTCTCTTTTCCTTCTTTCTTATTTGATGATAATTTTTAGTTTATAAGCCTCATTTCTTGGCAGATTATCTTTCAGTTTTTCCTATATTAAGACAAGGTCTCAGCACAGACATTTCCCCTATTTGTACCATGGATCTCTGAAGTATTTATTTTCTTTTTTCTTTTCTTTTCTTTTCTTTTCTTTTCTTTTCTTTTATTTTATTTTATTTTATTTTATTTTATTTTATTTTATTTGAGAGAGAGAGAGAAAGAGCCAGAGGCAGAGAGAGAGAGAGAATGGGTACACCAGGGCCTCTAGCTACTACAAACGAACTCCAGATGTATGTGCTACCTTGTGCATCTGGCTTACGTGGGTACTGGGGAATCGAGCCTTGAACCAGGGTTCTTAGCCTTCATAGGCACGCGCTTAACTGCTAAGCCATATCTCCAGCCCCTATTTTCTTGATACATACGCCATTATTGTGTTAAAATCTCAATGCCTCTCTCCGTCAATAATCACTTACCCCAATGTCAAAGAAGCATATTGTGTCATTTCCCTTCAGTGGAACTCTTAATTGGAAATCTACAAACAGCATTTAACATTGAATGAACACCTACTGGTGCTAACTACATCCACATACACTATTTTATACAATTCTCCTACCTTCGCTAAGTAAGTTTATTTTCAATACATAGATAATGAAATTAGAACAAAAAAACATCACATAATTTAAAAAGAACAGACAAAAAAAGGTGGAACCAAAAATAAAAGAGAGAGAGAGAGAGAAATAAGTGAAGGCTGGGAAGATAGTCCAGTAGTTAATGGTGCTTACTTCTAAAGCCTGCTGGCCAGGGGTTCAAATCTCCAGTCACTCATGTGAAGCCAAACATATCATTATTAACCATGGAAAGAGATCCTGGCATTAATTCCACCTCACACATGCAATTTTCTATTCTTTTCTTTTCTTTTTCTTTCTTTCAATGAGAAAGAAGTTCATAAAGCTAGTAATGAGCAGAGCTGGGATTTAAAGCCAAGGCTCCTGAATCTAAGCCTATAAATTATTTTTCCTACCATGTTTTCCATAGCCTATCAAACACCACAATCAGAAAGAGGATATAGAAAAACTGAGGTAAAATGTTTCATTTCTCTAGGCCTAAGCTTATTCTTGGGAAAACTAGAAACAAACCTTGGTAAGGTATGCATGGCAAAGAAATAAGCTGAACAGTTGTACTTGGTTTAGAAATATTAGATATAACTATCTGGGTCATGCAGATCAACTCTAAAAATTCTCATTTTTGTGATTAAGAATATCGTGCCTCTCCCTTGCACTTTCTCTGTTTCAAACAATATAATGAAATGAATTTAATTTTTATTTTATGATATCTGTTGCAGTCATTTTTTCATTGCTAGCACAAAGAACCTGAACAAGAGCAGCTTGTGGGAGAAAAGGGTTTATTTTGGCTTACAGACTCAAGGGGAACCTCCAGGATGGCAGGAAAAATGATGGCATGAGCAGAGGATGGACATCACCTTTGGCAGTCATCAGGCAGACAATAACAGCAGGAAAGTGGGCCAAACACTGGCAAGAAGAAGCTGGCTTTAACACCCATAAGCCCACCCCAACAATACATCAATCCAAGGAGGCTCCAAAACCCAAATTGCCACCAGCTGAGCACCTCTCATTCGGAACACATAAGTTTATGGGGGACACCTGGATCAAACCACCACAATGTTCATGGCATAATGTGACACTTCAAGATTTCGTTTTGAAAAAAATGTATTTATTCATTTGTAATGAAGAGAGAGAGAGAGAGAGAGGAGAGAGAGAATGGTACACCAGGGCCTTCTGCCACTGTAAACGTCAGAAGCATGTGCTACTTTGTGCATCTGGCTTCATGTGGATACATAAATCTGGGCCATCAGGCCTTGCAAGTAAGACCTTTAGCCATCTCTTCAGCCTAAGAGTTCATGTTTTTAATTTAATCTAAAACGGTATTTTAATATTTATTTTCTCTTTCATTGCTTTCTTTACTTTTTGATACCTTTTATAATGCCTAGGAACAGCTTACATAAAAATTCATTGGATGTTCTAAAAGGATTGTATCATACCTGACTTATTCATCATTGTATCTCTATCATAGAACATAGAACATGGTATGTAACAACAAAGAATAGCTGATGAATGAAGAAGGATTTCCCCCTTTAAACAAGTGCACAGTTATTTTAATGAATCTCCCAGTTTCTGAATAAATAGCTGAATTTTCTGATCTCTATACTATAATCTCTATTGTATGATCTATATGCCATGGAGGCCAGAGAGTAGGTACATAAAAGATAAATTTAGCAAAGTTGTAAACACTGGGGAAGTCTTAGGCCAAAATTGCATATGGGAAAACAAAGATTATGTTAGCCCAATCAAAACTATAATGTTCTAATATATAATCAAACCAGAAGTGTGCAAAGCCAAGCAGAGGAAAGAGGAGAAAAAAAAAAGAGATAGAGAAAGGGTGAAACAGGGAGAAGGAAGGGAAGAAGGAAGGAAGGGTGGGTTACAATAAGAAGCAGTAGATTCAGAATGGGGGAAAATAGGGAGGAGGCCTGAATGGTCACTACTGGATTTGCGGGGTACACTAACATGAGTTTGCAGAGTTATATAGGTATGCTACTTTGAAAGGAAGATAGAAAAAGTAACTAGATGGGCTGGAGAGATGGCTTACCCGTTAAGGCATTTGCCTACAAAGCCAAAGGATCTCTGTTCGATTCCCCAGGATCCATGTAAGCCAGATACACAAGGTGGTGCATGTGTCTAGAGTTCATTTGCAGTGACTAGAGGCCCTGGCACACATCCATGTTCATATTCTTTCTCTCTCAAATAAATAAATAAAAAGAAAAATTTTTTTAAAAAGAAAAATAATTAGAAGCCAGGTGAATGACACCGTAATATATTTAGGAATTTTTCCGATATTTTTGGATTATTTCTATATATTCTGCAATGTTGGAAAATGCAATGCAGTATGTTCAAAATTATCCAATAGGTTGTATGAGCATAGCTTTTGCGTTTTCTCATAGGGGGGATGGTGGTTTGAATCAGGTGTCCTCCATAAACCTCTGTGTTCGGAATGCTTGCTCGCCAGCTGATGGCAATTTAGGAAGTGGAGCCCTGTTAGAAGAGGTACGTTGATGATGGTGCACTTTGAGACTTATTTGCCCCCGGCTTGCTGGTGTTAGTTGGCTCACCCTCTTGCTGTTTTCCACCTGCTGTGGCAGAGGTGATGTCCATCCTCTGCTCAGGCCATGTTTTTAACCTGTCATAATGGAGCTTCCCCTTGAGACTGTCAGGCAAAATAAATCCTTTCCTTCCATGAGTGGCTTTTGGTCAAGTGTTTTGTGTCAGGGAAGAGAAGGTAACTACAACATAAGGAATGCCCATTCCTCTTCAAGTGAAGAGCAATGGAAAACAATAACCCAACAAAGGAAGTAAGAAATCTCAGATAATCATAACGTTAATAGTTGTTTATAGCTGAGTAATTCATTACTCTTTTAATCGCTTAATAATAAGTGTACAGAAGAAGAAATTAGTTGACTATATCTTATTTTTTATATTTTCTTTTTATTTATTTATTAGAGAGAGACAATGGTAACAATAGGGCCTCTAACCACTGCAAATGAACTCCAGACATACTTGCCACCTTGTGCATGTGGCTTTATGTAGGTTTTGTGGAATTGAACCTGGGACCTTTGGATTTGCAGGCAAGTACCTTAACCTCTCAGCCATCTCTCCATCCCTATATTTTTTATCTTATTTTTTAATATATCATTAAATCTTAATTACTGACAGGTATGGAGACAAACAACTATAATCTTATCACACAGAATTCTGATGCAGTGACACCCTGGAATGGGAGAGGGAGAAAGAGACACAGAGAGACAAAGAGAAACAGAGAGACATAGACAGAGAAACCACAATATCACTTTAAAAAAGAAAGAGAGTGAGAGAAGAAGAAAGAGGAAGAGGGAAGGAGGAGATGAGAAAGGGAGGGAGAGGAAGACAACGAAGGGGAGAGAAGGATGGTGAGAGATAAATAAAAATTTTAAAAAATAGCTGGGTGGTGGTGCACGCCTTTAATCCCAGCACTTGGGAAGCTGAGAGAGGAAGAACACTATGAGTTTGAGGCCAACCTGAGACTATAGTGAGTTCCAGCCTGGGCTAGAGCAAGACCCTACCTCAAAAAACCAAAATAATAATAATAATAATAATAATAATAATAATAATAATATATTAAAATAAATTTTAAAACATCCAGATTAAGATTAAAGGGTATTGAGATAATAATTAGCTTGAAAACCTTGATTCTATTATTCTATTCCATTTTACTACTCTATTCCATTCTGTTCTGTTTCTCAAAATATTTGGTGAGTTCTGCATTATACTAGTCTATAAATAGGCAAGTCTTTCCTCATCATGAAGTGAGTGACATTAATTATAGTTATTTTATACTTTAAGATTGTTTCTATTATTTGTTATATACATCATGTGTTCTACTACCTAAAATAAACATGTCAAATATCAAGTAATGTTACCTTGCCTAGATTTGTTTAAATAAAAATGTCTCCAGTAAGCTCCAGTATATAGCTGTCATGTCTATGGTACAAAGTGTATCTAAAAATGAGCCTTTTAGAGTCATGATTGCACTTCACTGATTACAGCAACCTTCTTATTTCAGACAAGGAAAATTCATGCCCAAAGCAAAGAAATCAGAGCCAGTCACTGGAATAGGATGACATAGGAGTGCAAAGTGAACATTCTAAAGAAATTCTTTGGCTTATCCCATGAAATTTAATTTTACAAGGATTACTCTCTTGTTGTTTTCCTAGAGTAGCAAAGGAGGATTTAAAAAAAAAAAGTCCCACTTTTCCATAATGTGCTCCCACACAAAATAATTCTATACATTCTGCTTTGGTGAAAAATAGTGGAGGGTTGTATTTTCAAATAAGCTTCAATAGGATAATTCTTCTCAAAGATTTGAACAACTATTAGCATTTTTAAGCTGTGCAAAATTCTATAATAATGAACATCATTCTACTATGCTCAATCCAGAATTTCTTAAATGTGTTTTTCCACAGAATGCTTTCATTGGTTAAGATTGACTCTGAACATATTTTTGGGGTCTCTGTATTATTGAAATATCATATGTGAAGTGTAAAAAATGGGAAAACTGACCTGCAAGTAAACAATCCAGAAATATGACAGGCAGAATTTGATAAAGCATCAGGAACTGAAGTGCAAATGAGTCAGATTGCAAATGAAATTCCAAATTCAATCATTCAATCAAAAGCTCTCTCAGATTGAAAATGAAGAGAAATAGACCTGGCTTAATCTCTCAGATTGAAAATAAAGAGAAATAGGGCTGGTTTAGTGGTAAAGGAACTTGTCTGTGAAGCCTAAGGAGCCATGTACAACCCTCCAGGTCTCCGGTAAGTCAGACAAACAAGGTGATGCAAGCATGCAAGGTCACACATGCACACAAGGTGGAGTACATGTGTGGAGTTCGATTGCAGTGGCTGGAGGCTTTGGCACCCCAATTCGCTCTCTCTCTCTCTCTTTCATAAAAAAACAATTAAGAGAAACCAGTCATTGATGCACATATGCATATGTTCCGTGTATAACGATCACACTTGAAGGGATGTCTCCTAACTGCACCTCAGATTACTGGCAGAGGTTGCTCTAGTTAAAAAATGATGCACTGAGGGGCTAAAGAGATGGTTTAATGGTTAAGGTGCTTGCCTACAAAGCCAAAAGACTCCAGTTCGATTCCCCAGGACCCATGTAAGCCAGATGCACCAAGTGTCACATGCATCTGGAGTTTATTTGCAGTGGCTAGAAGCACTGGCGTACCCATTTTCTCTCTCTCTCTCTCACTCTGTCTCTTTCCATTCTTTCAAATAAATAAATAAAAATTAAATTTAAAAAATGATGCTCTGAGTTCACTTCATGTTCAATTTTTGCTGATGTTTCACCTTTGTATGGAGCTTGAGAGAAAAATAATTATGTTTCAGTGCCTAGCAATACCTTCACAAGACCCTCATAATAGGATAAAAAGATGACATCAAATTAAGAGAGACTATTGGAGAGAGGGAGGGGATATGATGGAGAGTGCAGTTCTGAAGGGGAATGGGGGAGGGGAAGGAAATATCTTGGTTTATTGTCTGTAAGTATAGAAGTTGTCAATTTAAAAAAAAGGAGGGAAAAAAAGGAAATTTGGACACCATAAAAATTTTATTTATTTATGTATTTATTTATTTATTTGAGAGAGAGGAAGAGGCAGAGAGAAAGAGAATGGGCATGGGAGGGCCTCCCTCCACTGCAAATGATCTCCAAGCGCATATGCCCCTTGTGCATCTGGCTTACTTGGGTCCTGGGGAATTGAACTGGGGTCCATGGGCTTCACAGACAAATGCTTTCACCACTAATCCATTTCCCCAGCCTCTCCAGTCATTTTTTTGTTATCATTTGTCACATAAAAACTAAATTAAAACTATGTATTGTTTTAAGTCTGTGTGTGCTTAGCTATCAGCTACTTTCCTGTCCTCATCTAGGCAGCTTGATCTTCTCATGCACACAGCAGGGTGTAGATGATCCTGGGCAAAGCTCAGCAGTGAGAGAAACATATTGGTGATGTTGCTAAGACAGACAGGATGTCTGGTTCTAGGAACTGGATGATCACCTCCTATGTGAACATCTTAATTCACTCTCTATATCAGAGCTTTTGTTTCAGCATCTCTACTCTATGCCTTGATCCAAAACCTTAAGTATATGGGCCCATATCACTAGAACTGATGAGCAAGTGGAGGCTTATTCATGAGAGTTGAATGGAGAGTTTTGGGCTTGAGACTGGGGTAATGTCACAACAGGCCCAGGTACAAGGCTTAGTCACTGAAATACTAATTAGGCTTCCTTAAATGATAACACATAAAGAAACAGTCACTGAGTCTTCTACTCTCTGGGGCAATGCCAGCTGGTGGGGGGAATGGAGTGTCTGAAAAGGTAGACAGCTCAAGGAAAGGAGCAAATAAATCTGTCTTTGCAGTTTTTCCTGTGTGTCAGCCTGAAAACCTTGTCTCTTTGCATCTGTGAGCCCAGGGTCACAGTTGCAAAGATGAGAAGATGAGATGAATTAGGCTATTCATGTCACTTCAATGATCAGATCAAAATGGGCAGATAATTGTGAAGTAAGGGCATTTTCATGAGCATCTTATCAGCTCAGTAAACCCCTAATACCGCAGTCTAGTTCATTAATAATCAGCACATATTAGCAGCTCCTGGTATCAGCTCTGCTTGAAGCCACCTCAAAGATAGAATGCCTGTCTGCAAGATTTACTACAAGGCCCTAAATTTCCAAAAACATGAAATAGAAAAGCTGTTGGGTCATTTGCCTTTCTTCTCTTCATTTGAGTCTGTGATGTATGTACCTAAGCTTAGTCTTCTGTCAGGATTACTAAAGATCTACAGTCCAATTTCTATTATTGTCCATGTTATAGATTAATCCATTATGGTTTTAAATGAATTTTATTTTATTTTCACATTCACTAAGTTTTATAATATGCCTATAAAAGTTCCTTTGGAATAGTCTAATTTTGTCCTTTAAAGCATTTTGTGGTTAAATTCTAGTTTTAAAGCTTGTCTTGGAAATTTATGCTTAACAGAAATAAGAAATTCTTGAATTTTTTGAGATTTCAGTATGAACCTTGACTATAAATTAGAAGAATAAAAAGAGACTAGGAAGAGCTGTGCTGGTCATCAATCTGCCACATTTTTTATTTGCTCCTACTTACTGAATATTATATTATGCTAAGGGTAACACTTCAGCTTCTTCCTGTGAACATGTTCTGTTGTAAGCACTACCAAAAAGGAATAATGTTCCAGAGGAATCCAGAGTTTATGTGAAAACTTTAACCTACTTATAATTTTAGTTGCTCCCATTCCATTGGTTGAAGAACCATTATGTTTTGGTAGTCCTTCTGGGGTGGGGAGCATAGATGCAATTATTAGCCCTGATTTGGTAGGCTAGAATGTCCATTTCCTTTCCTCTGTGACGTTCACAAGGACTTTGTTTGGTTCTTTGTTCGTTGGAGATCATAATAGTGACCCTGAAAAATCAGACCAATGGTCAAAGAAGCAAGTAACTACGTGAAACCTGGGCTTACGGATTTTTATTCACCATCTGCTTCTGAACATCCTTGGTACCTTTGTGCATTAGCAAGCAAATGCTTCAAACTTGCATTCTGAGGACTCCTGTCTTGCTTATCATGCAATGCAGATGCAGCCAGAACAGTCTCCTCCTTCTGGGAATAGGTTTCATAGGAAAAAGATTGTAGCAGACAGCTTCAGGTTTGCTGAGATGAACTTCCAGACCAGGCACAGTTATGGAGGAAGGGATATTATTTATTGAAGCTTACAGATCCAAGGGAAGTTCCATAATGGCAGAAGAAGCTGGCCTGCCTTCACAGGGCCAAGCAAGAGAGAAAAAAAAGCCAACCAGCCACACAGCACACGGAGCAAAACTACTGCCAAAAAGTCACAGCACACTTCAGGAACTCCTACTGGGCACACTTTGCATATCTTTACAATGGCATCTCAAACCCACCTCCACACTGGCCCCTAGTGACATTGCCTCTAGGAAGGTGATTGCAGATTGCAAACTATAAAGTAATAAAACATTGAATATATTGGGGGCCATATATTCAAACTACCACACAGAGATTAAAGCTTTAGTTAATAATTTATTTAAATTGACAGGAAAAAAAACCACATCCAACATTGCTCAAGGAATTTTGTGGAAGAGGGGTGGAAAGTTGTTACAGCCACAATTTGGGACATCATGCCCAGAGACATTGCCTCTCCCCAGTAACTGACAGCTGCTCCCACAATGCATCCTCCACAATCCCCCTTCGGAAAAGGGGCAGGAATGAGGGAAAGTTTGGTACCAAAACATGATGTTTCCATACTAAGTATGTCCACAACTAATAATTTAAAAAAAAAAAAAAAAACTGAAGGTAGAATTGCTAAACAGAATAAAAGAGAGAATATTCTCTGCCAACACATCCCAACAATTTGTTCAAACCTTTATTTCTCATATTTATAGTTACCTTGTAACAGATATTTCACCCTTTTTAGACTGCTTATCATCTCGCTTCCCTACGACTGTCTCCAGAGAGGCTTCTACAAACAGCAAAATGGTCATTTAAAATATCTCTTGCCTTCAGGGACCAGCCCAATGCCATGCTTATGGTATTTAGGAACTAAATGTTTCTTGGGTGACTAAAATACATTTATATGTATCTGAAATTAAACCCTACTTAATGGCAATTAAATATCTGTGTATCTGATATTCTATGTAACAATAAATTAAATTAAAACTCTAAATATATAATGTGATAGCATGTTTGTCTCAATTCCATCTTGCTTAGTACTTGAAATGAGGTTAAGGGAAGCTTTGAAAGATTTTGGGATCTTAATGATAACTTATGCTCCCCCAAAATACATGATTTGAAATTAAAAAAAAAAAAAAAAAGCTTTAGTTAAACTTCCTGTTAGAGTTAAATGGAATCTGGTTAGAATCAATTCTGGTCATTCTCCCTTTGGACCATATTTTGTGAAGAAACAACAACTTTAATTATAACAAGAAATACATAGCCAAGGCAATTCATTTGAACATGAGGAGAATGTATGAACTTATTAACTTTGGGGAAATATAAATAAAGATGGAAGCATGGGGCTAGAAAGATAGCTCAGCACTTGCTTGCAAAGCCTTCTGACCCAGGCCATCCACATAAGCCAGGTGCAAAAAGTGATGTAAGAGGCTGGTGTTTACTTGTAGCAACAAGAGGCCCTGGCACACTCACATGCATCTGTGTGTGCATATGGATGCATACACGTGTCCATGCATGTGCGTGCGCACACACACACACACACACACACACACACACACACACATGCAAATAAAGTAATTTTTTAAAAGATAGAAATAATCTATTATTTCATTCATCCCATATATAATGTTCTACTTGCCCTGCGCCAAGCAAGACAGTGGGCATTAAAGATGAAGTGGCAGAAAGAATGTAAGAGCCAAAGGAAGAGTGGGATTCCTTACAACATGCTCCTCCAGACACAAAATGGCCTGGATATCCATGACCTCGCAGTGCCTGACACTACCTATACAAGACCATCATAATAGGAGGAAAAGATGATGACATCAAAATAAAAGAGAGACTGATTGAGAGGGGAAGGGGATATGATGGAGAGTGGAGTTTCAAAGGGGAAAGTGGGGGGAGGGAGGGAAGTACTATGGGATATTGTCTACAATTAAGGAAGTTGTCAATAAAAAAAACGCAATGGTGAATATGGAAGACACATTCCTGTACTTCATGTTGGCCACAGCCTAGCTGAAGTCTGTCATGTATCTCTGTGTTAATATGGTGGGTCAAGTTGCATAATTCAGTCACTTAGCTCTCGTTTCCTTCTCTTTTAAATCTGATGAAATCAGTTCCATTAGATGGTACCAAAGATTTTACTTAACATTATACTCAAAGAAAATTAACTCTGTCACTGAATGAATGATCATGACAGTCAATTTTGTCACATTTAACTTTTAATTTCAATAAAAGAATCTTTGGTTCTCATTTAAATCAGTAAATGTCAAACATGAATATAAAAGAAAGGATTCTTTGGCCATAATAAGTAAGTCATAGCAAGGAAAGAATGAATATCTTTATAATTTCATTTGCAAACAAAAGTAAATATGATATATACCCCTTAAATTAAACCTTTTTGTAATATTTATTTATTTATTTATTTATTTATTTATTTATTTATTTATATTAGAGGGAAAACGGCAGATAGAGACAGAATGGGCACGCCAGAGCCTTTAGCCATTACAAATGAACTCTAGACACATGTACCGCCTTGTGAATCTGGTGTTATGTGTATATTGGGGAATTGAACTCCAGTCCATAGGCTTTGCAAGCAAATGCTTTAACTGCTAAGTCATCTCTCCAGCCCCTAAATAAAACCTCTTAATAACCTTGTATATGACATAAAGTTGATGACCAAATCTTAATTGATTCAAATTTCTGTGGTTCCTCTCACATTTCGTAGTTGAGAATTTCATTGTGAAAGGAAAGCCATTCCTCCAGGGATTTCTCATAGTATAACAGCCTTATCATCTCTGTGAATAGGACAATAATGCTGAATGCTTTGAAGATAAGTCTTCAAAATCTGTTACCACATGGGTGTGTGTGTGTGTGTGTGTGTGTGTACTCGGAAAGCAAGGCCTGATACACTCTAGAAAAACACTCTACAACTCAGCTACATACACAGCTGGATCTGTTTTATGCACATCAATTGGAGATATAATCCAATATGACACCTAATAGATGAACATTTTCTTTTTGAAAAAAAATTAAGCTTTATTTATTTGAGAGAATCAGAGAGAGAGAGAGAGAGAGAGAATGGGTGTGCCAGGGCCTCCAGCCACTGCAAATGCCATCAGATACATGTGCACCTTATGTATCTGTCTTACTTGGGTCCTAGGGAGTCGACCCTGGGTCATTTGGCTTTGCAAGCAAACTTCTTAACAGCTAAGCCACCTCTCAGCAGCCCAACATTTTCTTTTCTTATGTTCAAGCCTACAATCAATCCATTGAGGAATATCCACACAGTGCTAAAATTAGAAACAACTTGGCAATCAGAGTAGTTACTAACCCTGCAGAAACAGATATTTGTCCAATATTTCTGTGCCCTCAAATGACAAGTTGAGTACAACTACAAATACAATGCTTAAAAGAAATGAAGAGGAGGGACTTAAAAGGTGGCAAATATCAGGAGCTTCCACAAGTATATGTTCTCTGGGAAACCATCCTATTCTTTCCTCCAAAGAGTTCTATTCGTGCTCTGCTCATCCGTTTTAACCCTGGAAAATCAGGTGCTTCTGTGCCAGAGGACAGAGGAAAAAGTGTAAGTATGGTAGAGAAATCAATGACATTATTAAAATGGTGATTAAAGTATAAAAGGAGAAGTGTGTAAAGTTGGGTATACAGTGGAAAGAACAAAGCCAGAGGCACACATTTATAAGCATTTACTCATGGAAATGAGAAAGAAAGCCCCCCCCCCAACAGTTACCTCTTACTGTAATAAATAACTCGGGGTTTAACTAAGAGATGGAGGTTCAAGAAGGGTTGGATACAGTCAGTAGGAAGAGAGCCACACCAATGTGAAGGAAGACATTAACACTCTCTGAGAGAAGAGTTCAGGCAGAAGGCGTGGGCATGATGAGGTCTCGGAATTCTCTTGTTATAAGTCTTTGGACTATCTGGTGGAATGATATCTGGAAGTTAAAAATGTTAATGAGTAGCTATTTTAGAATTTTCCATTTAAAAAGAATCACATTCTGACTGACTTTTGATCTTAGAATTATTTTAACAATGAGACCAGAAAAGTAAAAGGTGGCATAATTAGTGAAATGTTTCTACTCCCACAAGGAACTCTTTATTCATGGTTTCATTTCATTTGAATAGTATTCTTTGCTTTTGAAGTGTATTCATTGCCATTGTCATAGCAGTGACTTCCTTTCATGCAGAAGCTATTAGTCTACAGTTTTATAAAGGCAAAGTATACATAAGAATCACAACAAATACTCTTTCGCTTTCAACAAAAGCCACTTTGACAACAATTTTAACATGGCTCCAAGCTCTAGTCAATGGTGCGAGCTAGTATATACACTCTCCTAAGAACCTCTAATTTGGTGAAGATTTCCCCCTAGTTGTGGAGGATGAAACTTATTTTTATGTATTTATCTGCTAAAAGGTTTTTGGTTTTGATACAATGTTCTTTTTAAGTATGATCTTCCTTTGCTTTCCTACCAAAATTTGGTTTAGGTATCTCCTAGGATACAGCTAGGGAAATTTTCTATGCACTTCCAGATATGTTAGGGTGCTCCAATATGTAGAAACAGAGAAAATACCACAAGACAGCTTCCTGCCTTGGCTTTCTCTGCCTTTCTACCTTGGTGTTCTCTTACTGATTCATTTGTTGTATTTCTATGTCCTGGACTTTTTCTCTGCCACTACGTACGGTGCATTATGGTTGGTTGCACACCTTTTTGTCATTCACTCAGTTCAAGTTGGCCTTGTATTCTCTCTGTTTGAATACAAATAGTTGTGGAATTGATTAACTCTAGAGTGCGATGCAAATAACTTAGAAACAGTGCCCCAGGGACAGTGCTAAGCAGTCAAGATGATGGACAATTCTGACTGCTGCATGCCTTTTCTGAAATGCCCAGTCTTGAGGAATTCCATCTCAGAATCCTGCTACAATATTGTCTCGGTTACTTTCTTGTTGTTGAGACAAAATACCCACCCAGCAGCAACTTCAGCAAAGAAAGAGCTTGTCTTAGTTTACAGTTACAGAGGGTAGAGTGCATCTTGACAAGAAAAGTATGGCCAGAGCACATTAGCTGGAAGGAGGTAGAGGAAGCGAGAACAGCAAGCAGGGCTGGACATGACACCAGTGACATACTCACTCCAGAAATGTTCCACTGACTAAAGGTTCCACAACTGTCCCAACTGGTGCCACTTTGCAGGAGTCAATTACTCAAATACATGAGGCATTTATAACTCATTTTACATTCAAGCATCACATTCTTTCCTGACCCCCATAGACTCTGTTCACCAGTCTTCCATTACTTTAAGAAATTCCCTGATAATTTAAGTTGAAAGAACATATATTTGGGACCAAGGTTTTAAAGATTTTTTTTTACCCCATAGCTGGTTGGCCCTGTTGCTTTGGGGATGATGGTGAAGCAGTCATAGTGAGGAGCACAGAGTGAAGCAAACTGATCACCTTATGGTGGACAAGAAACAAGACAGGACGTGGACAGGCTGGGTTCCCAATATCCCCTTTTCAGGACACACTCCAAGTTGCCAGAAGACCTCTCACTAGGCCTCATTTCTTAAAAATTCCACAATCTACCATCCATGCCCTAGGGTAGGGATCATGGTTTTAACAAGTGAGGGGATATTCGTCCACACTACAGTCCTCACTCAACTAAACCTAGATAACAACAACAACAAAACATAAGAAATGATCAAATCACTGTGATCTTTAAGGCATCATGTTTCAAGGTGGCTGTAATGCCACTGTAGATAAAGAGAAGCACAATCTCCAAGGAAAGACTCAGGTCTTCCCATCCGTCTCTTTCTGTTTCTAGGCCTACCTTTGCCAAATTCCCCTTCCAGGGTCTTGCTGTCCTCACACATTAATCCTCCTTAATTTCAACTACAATAAGAACTCTAGACAAAGATGCATCTATATATTTTAACTTGGGTCCTAAAATCTTTTTAAAATTTTTTTTGAGTTAGTGTACAAAGTAATATGGTTCATTTTGGCCCTTTCAAACATGTATGTCATCATACTTTCACACATATTTGCTATTATTAAATTAAAGTAAACATGTTTACTGTAGTTTTAAAGGTTTCAAGAATAAGATAGCGAGCAACCACCCAATGACTCGAGCTGTACCAGCTCAGAGCTGGATGTTCGCCTCTTGCTTATGCACCTCGTCAGCTGTAGGGATCTCTCTTGGAAGTTCACCCTTATTCCTCCAATGAAGAGGATATTTTAAGTTTCAAGTCATATTTTAACTCAGCCTGGGACATTTAGCCACTGCTTGATTTCTTTCTGACTTCTCTTCATCATGGAACCATTCCCCAAAGCTCCTCTCTGAATAGAATCAGCCTTATTTGCTTGTTGCTGTCATCCCACAATGTTAATAGTCACTTCTGTATGTACCTAGAGCAGAGACCCATTCAAAGTTGATATCTTATTCTGCCTGCTCCTCTCACCTCCCAGATAGGCCACAAGCATTTATTTTTCATGAAGATTCCCTCATTGGTGCTATTAAGTATGTTATCCGTTTATGTGAATTTCCATAGCTCTATGTTTGCATCTTGAGGAAATTAACCAAAATTTACCTTTGTAGAAGGAGCTTGTGAATAGATGCATTTCACCAGTTATTTTCTAAGCTTCAAAAGCAAACTGGGTAAACTCCAGGGCCTCATGATAAACATTTTATCTATACTCATATTTAGCTACATGAATTACTTTATTTTTCTTTATATTAAAGGTACCACTAATCTATGTATGAAAAAGCATTTCACAGAAATAATAACTTTGGCATTCTTTCCTAAAATATCTACACTACTAAATTGTAGGTAATTTTATTCTGAGAATAATAAAATATGACTTTTAGACTTGCCATTCAAGATTTGGATCAAAGTAAAAAACAGGATGGTTGTCTGAAACCTAATTATGAAATCCAGGTGTTTTTTTCTGATTTTTTTAATAACAAAACTTTATTTTATTTATTTGAGAGAGGGGGTAGAGAGAGGAAGAGGCAGATAGAGAATGGGCATGCCAGGGCCTTCAGCCACTGTAAATGAACTCCAGATGCATGTGCCACTTGGGCATACAGCTTGCATGGGTCCTGAGGAATCAAACCTGGGTCCTTTGGCTTCATAGGCAAATGCCTTAACCGCTAAGCCATCTCTCCAGCCCCACTTTCCTGTTTCATACAGAGAAGTCACAGCCTTTTCTATCTTGTGTCCTTAATTTATGTCACAATAAAACTTCATGAGAGCCTTCAAGGTCACCACCAAAGGGGCTTATCATCTTAACAGAACAGCACAGATTAATTATGCCATTTTATCATTTCTTTTGAGGTAGGGTATTGCTGTAGTCCAGGCTGACCTAGAAATCACTATGTAGTCTCAGGCTGGCCTAGATCTCAAAGTGATCCTCACACCTCGGCCTCCAGAGGGCTGAGAATAAAGGGGTGCACCACCAAGCCCAGATCCATTTTATCATTTTAAAAAAATATTTGATTTATTTATTTACAAGAAGAGAGATAGTGACACAATAGAGAAAGACTGAGAGAGAGAGAGAAAGAGAGAGAGAGGGAGAAAGTGAGTACAAGGGCCCCTGGCCATTGCCAACAAATGTACATGCCACTTTGTGCAACTGACTTTACTTATTTATTTTTTATCAAACCCAGGTCATTAGGTTTTGCAGGCAAGCTATTTAAACACTGAGGATGAGTCATATCTCCACACATACTTTATCATTTAAGTCATATCTGGCATGACCCTAATTTCTTATTATATCCAACACTCATGAAATTAAGTTTCTTTTTCTGGCTTACCTCGGTCCTGGGGAATAGAACTTGGGTCCTTTGGCTTTGCAGGCAAGCACCTTAACTGATAAACCATCTCCCCAGCCCTAAGTTTCTTTTTCAACCTGCCACTAGTTTTTTTTTTTTTTTTAAAAAAACTTATTTTAAGTATATTATGAAGAATAAAACAATCTGGAAACAAATGATTACTGCCAATTTTCCCCTCGCCTTTCTTCTTTGAAAGACAAAATAATGGAGCAAGTCCTGAAGAAACAAAGCTATAGGATATGCATCTTTTAGTCACTCAATGTATATAGCACCAAGTCTGGAGGATCAAATGAGCCACTGAATATATGGTCTTCTGATTGTGTGTCTTTAAGGCTGGATTATAGAACAGAAGCTTGACTAAATTTATAAGTATTAAAGAATGTATCCAGCAAAACCTGTAGCACGAGAAAATAGAAAATAGAGGTATGAATCTGACTATTTTAGTAGGGAAAGAAAATCTAACCAGGTCTCAATGCATATGATTCTTTCAAATAGGTACCGAATACAACACATAGAGAATAATTTGATACATTCCTGTATTTCTCCCCATAGCTTAGAGTAGCAGAAATGGTCTGTGGTTATCTATGCAGGAAAGAATGCTGAGCATAGTTAGAGAGAGGGAGAGAGAGAGGAATAAGTTGGATTAAATTTTTTCTCTGGAATCCCAATGTGTACATGGTCAAGCCTATTTATCAAAACTTTCTTTCTTGGCCACTTCTCCTCACAAGGCCTATGGAGTATGAATCAATCTTGATGAGCTACTACACATTATTCTAATATCAAAAAGATACAAAAAACAAATATCCAATGCAAATGTACCAGTTTCATTTCTTATCATACTCTTTATCCTGAATTCTTCTGTTTGGGGCAGGATGGTATACTGAGATAAACATCCTTTCCCACCTAAACTTTTGTTCTCTACTTTGGATTCAGTTCTAGCCTTTTGACTCTAAAGATTGCAAGTTCTTGACACAGCAGTAACTTCCCACCTTCTAGCATAAAACCTGGCTTCTGAAACCTAGAATGGATGATGGCTTGCACCCCATCCCTAGTATGGAGAAAAGAAGGAGAAGGTGAGAAGGAGAAAAGAAGAAGAAAGAAGAAGGAGAAGGGAAGAAGAAAGAAATCCAGTTCATAAGCTTCCTAGTATCTTCATTCCCATGAACAACATATTACTATAGCAAATATACTTCCAAGATACTCATTGAGGATATGGGTATGTCTGGGGCAGAAGTGTGGGGAAAGGATGATGCTAACAACTTACTAATAAATTTTCTCACTACATATCTACCTCATTTTTATTGAAATTATAAGCCTTTTTACAATTTATTTACTTATTTGTTTAATTTTAGTTGGCATGCCAAGATTTAGATATATTTCATTCTGTCGTTTTATTTTATTTTATTTATTTTATTTTATTTTATTATTTTTGGGGAGAGAGACAGAGAAAGAGAGAGAGAATAGGCGCACCAGCGGCCTCTCAGCCACTGTGAACAAACTCCAGATGTGTGCGCCCCCTTCTGGGCAAGTGCAACATTGTGCCCTTGTGTCACTTTATGTCTGGCTAAACGTGGGACCTGGAGAATTGAACGGCATTCTTAGGCGTAGCAGGCAGGCGCCTTAACCACTAAACCATCTCTCCAGCCCATTCTGTCATTTTAAAATACAATTTGCTTTTGTTATTCTTTCTTCCCCATCTGTGCTCTCCCCCATCTTCCAAATTCCCCTCCCTCCTGTATCATATGTATCCTTTTGAATATCTTTATTTCTATAGAAGTTTCAAATTACTTTGTATATGCTACCAAAAAGGGCCCATAGCAGACACTCTTGGAAACCTAAGCAGTTGGAAGCCCACATCACCCTTCACTACCTGCTTAGATGTTTGTCCTGCACACGACATTGAGCTTCAGGAACAAATGAGGATCCCCAGCATCCAGAAGATGAGTCTTGATTAGTCTCAGCCAATGGGGTCAGGGAAAGTGCACATTTCTTGCTAGGAAATCTTGGCATTCATCTCTAGATATTAAGAAAGGTACAAGAGGCTGTTATATAAGCCATGTTTTTTTTGTTTGTTTGTTTGTTTTGTTTTGTTTTGTTTTGTTTTGTTTTGTTTTGTTTTGTTTTGTTTTGTTCCTGAGGTAGGGTCTCACTTTAGCTCAGGATGACCTGCAATTCACTCTGTAGTCTCAGGGTGGCCTCGAACTCACGGTGATCCTCCTACTTCTGCCTCCCAAGTGCTGGAATTAAAGGTGTGCGCCACCACACCCAGCTAAGCCATGCTTTTTAAAACAGAATTTTAACTCTTAAAGAAAGAAAGATGAGGGGCTAGAAAGATGGCTGAGCAGTTAAAGGTGCTTGCTTGCAAGGCCTACCAGCTTAGGTTCAATTCCCCAACCACCAACATAAAGCCAGATGCACAATGTAGTGCAATTATCCAATATTTGTTTTCAGTAGCAAGAGGCCCTTTTAGTACAGGGTTATATTTTTTTGAATTTTTATAACTATCATTTGCAATCAAAACATATTGACTGATACAGGACCCTAATGAGTTGGATTGAGTGAGAAAGAAAGGTTAAGGGTCAAACAATTTCCAACTGCAGGTATAGCCCACTCTGCATAGAGTGAGCTGAGAAAGCATGGATAATTCTGGAGTTTCTTTAAAGAATAAAGGATTGTGAAAAATAGGCCAAGAAAAGCTCACTGGAGCCTCCTATAATCCAGTTGAAATTAAGTCACACATTAAAAAACAGTTGTTTGATTTTTGTTTGAGAAGTCACAAATTGGGCTGGAGAGAGGTTTAGCAATGAAGGCACTTGCCTGCTAAGCCTAAGGAGCCAGATTCAATTTCCTAGTACCCACATAAGCCCAAGGTGGCACATGTGTCTGGAATGTGTTTGACACACATAAACCAGATACACAAGGTGGTACATGCATCTGGAATTCATTTGCAGTGGCTAGAGGCTCTGGCACACCCAATTCTGTCTCTATCTGCCTTTTCTCTCTCTTCTTTAAAATAAATAAATAAATGAAATATTTTTTAAAAAAATTAAAAGTCACAAATTACTGAGCTGGGCCTTGTGGCGCACACATTTAATCCCAGCACGCAGGAGGCAGAGGTAGGAGGGTTGCTGTGAGTCTGAGGTCATCCTGAGACTAATTCCAGATCAGTCTGAGATAGAGGGAGACTACACCCCCCAAAAAAAAAAACTTTTAAAAAAGTGACAAATCAAATAATTTCCAATTTCTTTGGTTTCTCAGAAACCCAACATGCTGATGTGGGTAGGTATTAATACATTTCTAATCTAAAAAACTTAAAATAAAGTGGAAGCAAAGGAAAGCTTTTATATTTTAATTTTTTAGACTGAGTTCAGCTGCACCCAAAAACTCTCCATCAACCTTGAACTCAGTCCACAGCTTCTCATATCCACAGAGTCAGACCTTCCCCATCTTCTTATATCACTCCTCATTTTGTTTATCACCTTCATTCTTTTAAAATATGTTTTATTTGTTTATCTATCAGGAGAGAGAAAGAGCAAGAGAGAGACAATACGGGTGTTCCAGGCCATCCTACCACTGGAAAAGAACTTCAGACACATTTGTCACTTTGTGCATCTGGCTTTACGTGGACACTGGGGAACTGAACCCAGATCATCAGGCTTCACAAGCAAGTGCCTTTAGCTACTGAGAAATCTCTCAAGCCCACCTTCATTCTTTATTACTTGATTAGGACAAGTATATCATCAACTTAAAGGCAAGTTCCTTATCCAGGACTGGCACTAGCCCAGTGCTCTCCATTATTGTCCAGAATCTGTGGCACACAATTCCAAGAAGTGATGTGGAAAACTCAGATTTGTCTTAGGAACCAGGAGTACAAAGCTGTGAAGACTCACACTTCATACATTACTATTTTTTGTTCTCAAAATTCACAGCTCCAAACTTTGGGAAACTCACCAGGACAGATGACCTGGTTTCTTCAGCAAAAAGCTTGAGGAGGGAGAAGGCGAAAGACCAGCACAGAGGCAAAACTTTGAAATCTTCTTCTTTTTTAAAAATTTTATTCATGTTAATGGTTTTGGTCACATTCTTAAAGAGTTAACTTTGGGAGACTTAGTAAAATATTTTGAGATCCAATTACATTTGAATATTTGCTTCAAGATAGTATGGAAGGTGTTAAAGAGGTCATCCATTCATCATTATTGAAGCTGGGTGATGGAAACTTAGTGGTTCATTATATTCCTGACGTTTTCTGGGAGTGGATGAATTTTTCTGTAATAAAGAAGAAATAAAAGAAAGAAAGGAGTCAGGCAGAGAGAAAGAACTTTTCTTATAGAAGAAACAGAAGACCCAGGAAATATAGCATCAATAGGCAATTCAGTGAAGCACCTTGCGATTTTAGGCACCCAGCTTCTGAGAGCCCATCACTGATGCCTGCATGCCAATGTTCCGTGCACATTAACAGTTCCTGCCTAATCCTTACAGGCATCAAAGACTGCATGTGAAGCCACTGCATAGTGCATGGAGATGCTGATAGACACAAGTAACTTTCCAGAGCAGCCCTGCTCCCAACTATTCACATTATCCATCTTTATGGGAAATTTATCAGCTTGCAATAGGATAAAGAAATAAGATGGAGGCTTTCAATAAGTCTGTGGCAATTTTCCTTAGTTCACTAATGCCATAACAAAAGATTTTTATGCCTATCTTCTCTGTCTATCTTATATATGTATTCACGTTTTTGAGTCTTCACATTTAAAATGAGCTGTCAGTGAAAAAGAGGCTGTAAGCCAAATTATATTTAAATATTTCCTTATTGCAGAAAATATATAATCACTTTTATTCATTGTGACTCACTCTTTTATGAAAGACCTTAAGTTCAGATTCTAATGTCTTCAAAATATTCATTGAGTTTTATTAATCTGAATTTGTTAATTTCATTTTTAATGGCTCTGACACCAATCTTTTTCATAGCTCATTTTCAATTATTTAATACAGTATCAATTTCTAGATTTGTAGATTTGGTTTTGGGTTTTACTTAATGAAACTCAAAATAGCTTTCAAACTCAAAGCAAATGTGTTTCCTTTAACTCAGAGTTCACCTGTGCAAATTTCACAATCTGAAAAAAATGAAATTCCTTCTTTATAGCTTTCTCATTCTTCAGAAATGCTAAAAGTTCAGCTAGCAGGGGAGCATGTTCAATATTAAGACTTCTATGATGTCAATCCATCCAACACAAATGATTCCTGTAGAAGCTAATATATACTACAATGTGATAGGAGAACTGGACAAAAGGATCTTACATAGAACACATTTATCTTTTCTTTCTTTTTTTAATTATTATTTTTTATTGACAACTTCTATACTTACATACAAAAACACATGATATTTCCCTCCCCTACCCCATCTTTTCTTTCTTGTATAATATGTGAGTCACTATTTTACATTTCAAAAGTTCTCTAAGCATGAGTATTGGTAGGACGCAGAGTCTATCTTTCACTGGGGAAAACAAAGCCAAATAACAATAACAACAACAAAAAAAGTTGATTTGTTTTCTGAGACACCTGTGATGAGGACTTATGATTCAGGCTCAGTCAATCTAGGGCCCTTGCCATGGATTCAGAGTCTAAGCTGATGGCACTGAAGCAGCAGGGGCACTGGAGAGTTACTTCTGTTATGGAAGCAGCAGCAGCAACACAGTCCACACACAAGATTGGTGGTCTCACCATGACGATGGTAAGTAGCCATTGCCCATGGGAATATGGTGCAAGCTGCAGCCTCATGCCTGGGATTGCATTACTAGTCTCCTTATTGAACTGCGTCTCAGAATTAAATTTCTTTTTTTTTTCACCATGGTGATGTTTGTAATCACTCTCTTTTCCCATCAAGCCTACCAATTCCCTTGTTGAGATTATGTCATAAATCACTCCAAGCTAGTAGCCCATTTCTCTCCCTCTTGATACATCATGCCAGGAATGAATTCATTCCCCTCTACCTGTCTGCATCTCTGTTCTCCACAGGTAAAAACTCAGTCGTATTTTGTGACAGCTGCTGTCTATGTTCTGCCTACCCACTGTGATAGGGGCTTTATTGCCTGCCAGGCAGTTGTGTGATCTAGCTCCAAGCCCCACCCCCACTGTGCTCTCATGGACCACTACATACCCATCTTATAGTTGCATCTCCCCAAGATCAGATTTCACACAGAAATTAGTACACAGTGTGTGGTCTTTGAACAACACCAATGGAATGGAAGAGAGGGCAAGATAGAAGACTGGGTAGAGGGAAAAGTGGGTCAGCAAGGCTGCCTCACCGTCAGAGCTATCCCAAATTGGAGAAAGTTGCTGGGGTCACCATGGGCAACACAGTCAGGTAAGTGCTATTCACCTGAAACCAACTTCAAAGGGAATTGACAGCTGAGTGCCCCTTATCCATACTCCCAGAAGTTATGTGAACATGTCCATCATTTCATGCTGTACCAGATACGTCCAATCTGCCACCCATAGACCACTTGCATCCCAGAATAGCTATGAGTATGTCCCAACACATTTGTAGATACAGAATCATGTCCCCAAGTTAAAAGGTAGGATAGTCCATGTATAGAACATCGGGTGATACATCAGAAGGTATCGGTTTCACAGAGCACTGAAGAGGAAAACTGAGCCAGTTAACCATTTGTGTACCTCTCGCACCATGACTATTTGCGGGGAAATGATGGGTACTGGAGTAATTTATATGACTTCACTTTATAACCTTAGCACTTTGTGTAGTTATTACTTTTAGGACACTATCATAGAATAGCCGACAGGAACAAAGAAAAGGAAGAGAGGTTTGTTTTGGGGCAAGGTTCAGCAGATACATTTATGATGGCAAGAATAGCCTGATGACAGGAATAGCTTGTGGCTTTGGTTGTGGGCATGGGACAGCTGCTTGCTGCAAGCACCAACCTGGAAGCAAAGAGCTAGAGGAGAAAGTGGAGCTAAGCTATAACCCTCAAAGCCTGCCCCAAGTTACCCACCTCCAAAAGCCACGCTTCCTGCTTCAGAGATCCCTCAGCCTCTCAAAACACATGAACCTATAAGGGGCATTTCACATTCAAACCATAACAATATGCTTTTGCAACTAATATTTTCAGTCTATGGACAATGCTCTGTGCAACAGTATCTGCATAGGGGAAATAAATAGGAAGAGCCATTAATCTTATCTTACATTCAGGATAGATAAGGTAGATAAAGAGATGTGCAGAGCACTTAAGTCACTAATATAGCTGTGACAGAAGCATGATACAGAGAGAGGCTACAGTTCAGTGCACTGAAGTTTTCTTTGCACCAGAAATACAGGTTTAGATTTACTCCCTCTGTACCCTGACAAATCAATCAGGAAGCCTTAAATATCTGCTTTGCCTAAGTTGCTGCTTATCTTTTGAATAATGAAACGTCATCTCAATGTGTAGGAATTCTCAACAGACCTTAAATTTAATTGGTGATGTGTCTCCACCCTAACTTTAAAGTATCTATAATTACTTTTCATTGCTTGTCCATTACTTTAACAGGTTCAACATCTAATCTCAAAAAGATCTCAGGAAGAAAAAGTGTTATTTCTTTTCTGTGTGTTTGACCCTTAAGTTAACTTAAGTTGTGTCTTTCATTGACCTATGCCAGTGCCCTGAGGCCATGATTTCTCTTTCTTCTGTATATTGTCTGTTCGCAGCAGGGGGCAGGATGTTGAACTCTTCCCTTATTAATCATTCTGTTGCTAACTAATGTGTCTGCTCAGATTCACAGGAGTGCTCAAGCTGGTCACAGTGGTGACGCAATGGCTCTCTGTGAATAATTTCAGACTCCCTGGGAAGCCATTGCTTGGCCTTACATGCCATCTGCCGAGCCATCTGTGTCTTACCCTGGGTCCTAAAAAGAATGATTAGTCCCTGTTAACTATACATCCTGTTCTTTCAGCAAGCCTTATTGAGTGCCTACTATGTGAAAAGTGATATACTAGGTGATCGTAGCAAACATCATTTGGAGGGAAGAACTTGCATGTGAGGGGCTTGTGCATAAAGGTTTCTTCATGTTAAAATGTGTGCCTGCTGACCGTGGAGATGGCCCCAGGAGTAAGAATGTTCACTGCTCAAGCACAAGCACCCAAGCTTGATTTCCAACACCCGTGTAAAAAGCCAGGCATGGCTATGCATTCCTGTAATCCCAGGGGCCAGGAGAGTGGCTACAGAAGGAGCTCTGGAGCTCTGGTCAGCCAGACTAATCAAACAGCGTGTGAGCTGTAAACACGTTCAGTGAGAAATGCTGTCTCAAAGAAATAAGGTAGAAGAGATATAGAGCAGGACACCAAATATAATTCTCTGGCCTCTGTATCTCTGTGCATGGGGCACAATCATCTGTGCACACATGGGAATGCAACACATGTTCATGCACACAGACTCACATTCCATACATACCACTCACAAATACACACACCCCAAAAATATATATCTGCAAATATGCATTTCATTCAGCCTTTCACTTATCAAGAAAAGGTAAGAAATGAAGCAATGGTAGTGAAATAGTATTTTGAAGTAGGCAAGTAATATTATCATGATCATAAAACGAAAAGAGGTTGCACTGCTCTTAGTTTGTGAAGTTTTCCGTTACTCATCCTTCCATGAGTAGACTACCCAGGAAGAAAAGGATAGAGAAGCTCAGCAGGGGGAAAGAAAGACTCTTGGAAGGCAATGTTTGTTACACATTCACCCATTCATATCACTTCATGTTCTCCTTTATTTCTATATTAGGCTATCTTTTTTTAATTATTATTTTTAATTATTATTTTTTAATTATTTTTTTTATTGACAACTTCTATACTTACATACAAAAAAACCCACCTGATATTTCCCTCCCCCATTCCACTTTAGAACTCCAATCTCCATCATATCCCCTCCCTCTCTCCATTAGTCTCTCTTTTAATTTGATGTCATCATCTTTTTCTTCTATTTTGAGGGTTTTGCGGAGGTATTGCTAGGCACTGCAAGGTCATGGAGATCGAGGCCAATTTCTGTCTGGGCAGTTGCATTGTAAGAAGTCATACCCTTCCTTTGGCTCTTCCATTCTATCCGCCCCCTCTTCCACAATGGTTCCTGAGCCTTGGAGGGTGTGACAGAGGTGTTTCAGGGCTGGGCAGTCCTCCATCCCTTCTTTACAGCACTATGTTGTCTTTTGGGTCATCCCAGTGGTCATTGCCATCTGAAAAGAGAAGCTTCTGTAACCAGAAGTGAGAGTAGTGTTAATATGTGAATATGAACATTAAGTATAGTACTGTCAGGGCAGCTTGGTGGGAATAATATATACATTTAGTCAGACAAGAGCAGGCTTTATACCCCTAAGGCTCATGACCTTAACTACCATAGACTTTTGCTTAGGTTTTTCAGCACCAGGTATGTAGAGAGGGCCTTCAGTCCAATTATGGAGCAGTTGGTTACCCCAAGAGTAGACATGCCACTATTGCACCTGTTCAGTCATTGGGCCTGTCTGGCCAAACTTGAATATTCAGCGTCCACTGTTTTCACTGCTGATGACTTCTGTCTCCCATACGCTGCATGCAATGCAGCTTTTTCCAGCTTTCAGTTGGCTGGTCTACAAGGAGAAGGTTTTCTGCTCAGCACCAGCTTGCTTTCTCAGTGACCTTGCCTCTCAGGCAAGAGATGTCATCAGCAAAAGGGTCTTACTATCTGTTTCTCAAGGGAAACCAAGGGCTTTGGCAAAAGTCTTTAATGTTTTGGAGGCTACCGGGACCTCCTTGGCCAACAACTCACTGGAAGGTATCCCATCCCAGGTACTGAAAATTTTCTAGTAACAGTCTACAGCTTCTAGATGTGCCATTATTTAAAAAAGTAATTTTGCATAAGTCTTATTCACAATATCTTGAATTTAGATTGACCCTCCCCCTGCCCTTCTTTTATGCATTCTCTTCCCATGGCCTCATTTAGGCCATTCCCCTCCCTGTAATCAGTTCTTCTACTTACATATGTGCAATACCATACACTTAAGTCCTTCCCTTTCCTCCCACCCTTATAGCCTTTTACCAGCTTACTGGTTTCTGGTACCTAATTTTGGTTCCAGTTCACACACAAGTCTATACATTTGATTTTTAAAAACTGCCAACAAGTTCTGGAGAGAGAGCTTATCATTTAAGGTGCTTGCCTATGAAGCCTTAGGACCTATGTTTAACTCTCCAGCTCTCACGTAAGCCAGACACACAAGATGATGAAAGCATACAAAGTCACACATGTCCACAAGGTGGCTCATGCATCTGGAGTTTGATTGCAGGGGCTGGAGGCTGTTGCATGCCAATTCTCTCTCTCTTTCATAAAAATACAACAAAAAACTGCCAACAAGAAAAAAAATGGGAAGAATGCCCATGAGGGCCTCTGTGCCATGTACACTAAGTATGTGTCCAACTGTGGTATGTATATACACTTATATTTATGGAATATCTATAGGATACCCGTGGTTAATCCTTCACAGAAACGTTTTGACATAGCTATTAATATCTCCTTACACATCAGTAAGAGGCTAAGAGAGGTTTAATAATACAGCAAGTGAGGACCTAGCAAGAAATAGTTTGCATATTCAAAAAGTACAGTCTTCAAAGGTGGAAACAGAAACAAGAGAACCTATGTGACATCCATGAAAAAGACATATAATCTTTTCAATAAGAAATGTACAAATGTGCAGTACCAGTACGACACCTAAGCCAAGAAAATGAAAGGAGAGAAGGAAATAGAAAGACAGATGTTAACTGGAAACACATGAAGGCATGCAGAAAGAAAGGATATTCTAAAAGAATTGTGAAATATGGCCAGTGACAGGGAACCCTGGGAAAAAAGACATCTACCAGAGAACAAATATCCTGACCTCTCTCCTCTCTCACCTCATCCTGCAGACCCCTGAAGATGCCTCCTACAGGGTGAGGATTCCAAGATTGTGATTGGATTGAAGCAGATAGAATTACTGGTCTAAACGCTTTGTCCAGAGTCACACAGCCAGTGAAGGTGGTGCCAACAGATTTTGTCAACTATTCTCCTCTACTTCAAAGAGCCTTTGGCTTCCACTGTGATTAATCAGTTTTCTATAGACTATAGTAACAATATTAATATATTATATATTAATATATAACTATTTATATTTATATATTATTGCTGAAATAGTTTATATATGAAATATATATATTCTGTGGACCAACATAGAGTTTTACATGATGTTTTATAAAATCAAAACATGTTGGTGCATAAATTATTCTGATAAACTAAAGCGACTCAGAGTACTTTAATAAGTACTGAGCTCCTTTTATGAAGACATTCACATCAAGTTGCTTATTATTTTTTTCAAGGAGCTTATTATTGTTTTTATTTATTTATTAGAGACAGGAGAAAGGAGAGAGAAAGAGAGAACGGGCACACCAGGGCTTCCAGCCACTACAAACGAATTCCAGATGCATGCGCCAGCTTGTGCATGTGGTTTACATGGGCTTTGGGGAAAGGAACCTGGGTCTTTTGGTTGCGCAGACAAGCACCTCAACTATTAAGTCATCTCTCCAGCCCATGGCTTGTTATTGTATCGATAAACAAACTGTTTTTTATGATCTTCATGTCTTTGTTCTCCAAATTTATATGTTAAAGTAAACCTGCATGATTTTAAGAGACGGGCCTTTGGGAAGTGATTAAAAATTCTGGAAGGCAGAAATCATGTGGATAGGGCTAGTGTCCTTATAAGAGGCTCACGAGAGATAGATAGAATTTCCATCTGTGAACTTGAAAAAGGAGTCTTCACCATTCATCCAGTCTGTCAACACTTTGTGCTTGCACATTTTAGCCTCTACTCTGCAAGAAACAAATTCCTGTTGTTCCCAAACTATCTAATTATGGGATTTTTTATAATTGTAGCCCCAAGATTCTTAAGGAAATCACTATTCTGATGAGAATTTTTTTAAACAAATTTTATGAACACTATAGATTGCTGAAAAAAGATGGCATTCTATGAGTCCATAAATATCCTACAGGATCCTCAGACTTTGCAGTTACACACGAAGTCTGTTTTCAGGAATTACTTGTGCAGAACACTAAATGATCATAGCCCTAAAAATGGTGGTGGGGGGGGTGGATCATGAAGAATGGTGTTTCAATGCAAGCAGGTGCTGCTATTTGTAAAGCCGTTGTAACCTCCCTATTTTAAGGAAGGAGAACCCATAACACTTGTCACCTTTCCAAAAACATTGGACCCAGAGTGGCTCCATCCAGGGAGGGACCCATTATGGGGCATGGAGGACCACCCCCCCTCCTTGTTTGACAGGGGAGCCTCATGGTCTCACCCCAGGGGGCGTGGGTGGGCGGCGTGTTATTGAGACCTGGACAGTTTCTTGAGCTTTAGCTCTGGCTGTATATTAGCTGATACTGTCCTGTCATCAGGTTTCATGAGAAGTCCTAAAAAAGCAAGAAATGATGAGGCCTGTAACCAGAGAGGAAAGACTTCCCTTTGCTTCTCTGTCCCGAGAAGCTACGAATAAGTCCACGAGGGAGTGAACATGGAGGAACCAGCTAACCAAAACTGTGTGCTGAAGCTTCCTCAGCATCACTAGTCAACCAGTCCTCCAGCTGAAGAGGCTGGCATGAAAGAAGGGAGCAATCAGCAGTCAGCATGGGTACTGTCCTTAACAGTGCTCTGTAGAGCAGTGCAGGGAGGAACGGCCCTAGCACCTCTGGCATCGGAATCTGCATTAGTTATTTTGCTCATTGCTGTGAACAAATATCTGACAAGAAGCAACTGAAGGGGAGAAAGATTTGTTTTGGCTTGTAGTCCAAGGGCTTCAGTCCACGGTGATGGGAAAATATGGCAGCAGTAGTGGGCAGCAGCTGGTCCCAGTACATCTGCAGTCAAGAAGCAGAGAGTGAACAGTAAATGAGGCTTGGCTATAAAATCTCAAGGCCCACCCACAGAGACCCACTTTCTCCAACAGGGCTCCACAACCTGCACAAACAGCAACATCAGCTGCCAAACACTTATTCAAACACATTCAAACCATAATAGTGTCCCTGGGATGAGTGAGTAAGTAAGTGCGGGGAGTTTCTTTGAATTAACTTCAAGTTTATTAATGCTACTCTCACTTTTGGTTAGAGAAGCTTCTCTTTTCAGATGGTGATGACCACTGGGGTGACTCAAAAGTCACCATGGTGCTGAGAAGAAATAACAGTGGGGTGCTCAGCACTGAAATATCTCTATCTCACCTTCCAAGGCTCAAGGTCCATTGTGGAAGAAGTGGTTGAAAGAATGTAAGAGCCAAAGGAAAGGCAGAACTGCTTGCAATGCAATCTTCTTGACACAAAATGACCTTGATATTCATGACCTCACAGTGCCTGACACTACCTACCCAAGATGTTCATAATAGGAGGGAAAGGTGATGATGTTAAAACAAAAGAAAGACTAATTGGAAAGGGAAGGGAATTTGATGGAGGGTGGATTTAAAATGGAGAAGATTGTGGCGGGAGAGAGCTGTCAATGAAAAGTTAAAAAAGAAAAAAAAGTTAATGCCATACTTAAGACCAATCTAATGTCCTTAGTTATGAAGGCAAGAAAACTGGAAGCAATAGGGAAAATAGTAAAGCAATAATAAAAACATCTCTGATGCAGAGCAGGAGATTAAGAATGTATGTTAATTTCCAACCTGAAGGGATTTCCAAGCTTCTGTGGCTTCTTTTCATTGTATCCATTTTTGAAATAGGTTATTGTATTGTATCCCCATTTCCCTGAGGGCCCTCCTCAGTAAGATTACTGGTGTTCACAATGGAGCCTCAGTCAGTCTCAGGGGCAGGGGGGACTCTGCCTCAGGATATTTCTACCCACCTGTCGCTCTTACAATCTTCTTTCCCTAACCCTTGTCAGGTCTGTTAGCTGTTAGTTTTAGCATTGAGTTCTCTATAGCCTCTGTATTTTTACTTCAGCGTGATTTGTTTCACCATTGTTTGCTTCCATTTCTCAAGAACTGGTTGTCAGACTATGTGGTAGTTTGAATATAAGTCCCCAATATATTCAGTGTTTTATTAGTTATAGTTTGCATCTGCAATCACCTTGCTAGAGGCAATGTCACTGGGGGCTGGTCTTAAGGTGTTAATGGTGTGGGTTTGAGATTCCACTGTAAAGATATGCAAAAGTGCCTAGCAGGAGTTCCTGAAGTGTGCTGTGTGACCGTTTGGCTGCAGTTTTGCTCTGTGTGCTGTGGTGGCTGGTTGGTTTTTTCTCTCTCTCTGCTTGTCCCTGTGGAGAGCAGGCCGCTTCTCTTGCCATTATGGAACTTCCCCTGGATCTGTAAGCTTCAATAAATAACATCCCTTCCTCCATAACTGTGCCTGGTCTGGAAGTTCATCTCAGCGAACCTGAAGTTGTCTGCTACAGTAAAGTGGTACTGAGGAGTGTGGGGTGAGATGAACCTGACCATGTGGATATTCGTCTTTTGGAACTTTTGTTTTGGAGGAATGGGCATGGACTTGGCGCTTGCAACTGAAGATGCTTCTGGAGTGGTCAGCCAAGTTTTATGGACTATTCTGATGAGAGTTTGAGAATGCTAAGTGCAGATAGTACTGAACTTCGAGGCTTGGCTTATGAGGCTTCTAAGGGGAAGGAAAGACTGCAGAGGACTTTGTTGGAACTGGGCTACTGGCATAAGGGATGGCTACATTTCACTATCCAGGCCCAGAGTGTTTGATCAAACTTAAATTTGTAATGGACTGATGTGCTTGGCTAAAGATATCGGACTGAGATTTTAAGATTTTAAGTTGGAAAACCTCAAGCAAGTTAAAAGCAGAGGCACTGAGACTGGTTTTAGGTTACTGGAGCTGCTATTGTCAACGTATTAGCAATCTTAAGGAAGGTGGAAGGAAGGTGGCCTGACTTGATTTACATTAAAACAATGGAGAGGATGCCTGAGGAAAGACTGTTAAAAATGCAAATTCTTGGAAAGAGCTGACTGGAGAAGGAACCTGCTTTTCAAAGCTATGATTTATTTTGTCCCTGGATTAAGAATATGGCTGTGTCCTGCACACCTGGTATTAGTTTTGGAAATATGAAAAATGCATAGAATGGTCATGAATTGCACACGGTTCCAGGACCCGCTGCTGAGATGCGGCATGAGGCAGGGCATGAAGTCCCTGAGGAATAGGATGGAAGAGCCTTTTGGAAGATGGACCGTGGTTTGCATGGAGACCTGAAGATGTTTTGGA
This sequence comes from Orientallactaga sibirica, assembly GCA_036365145.1. NCBI lineage: Eukaryota > Metazoa > Chordata > Mammalia > Rodentia > Dipodidae > Orientallactaga > Orientallactaga sibirica. Next base: position 74,016,552 of record JAEOAD010000003.1, read on the forward strand.
TATGCCAGGACTGTGCAAAAGGGCTACCATGGAGTGCAGTGTTGGCATGGGATGAAAGTTTTCCCTGGCGACTCTGCCCAGCTGGAAGGGCAGAATTGGAAAACCTGGAGACTGTTAGTCTCTGGTTATATTGAACTTGAACTGCGGAAGTTTGATGACTGTTGATGGTGGTTTAGTTTGCATTGTTTTAGTTTCTCCTTGCTATGCCTTATACCAGTTAAAAAATGTTTTACTCTGTGCCTTTACATGTTGAAAGTATTTAACTTGTTTGATTTTACAGGACTCACTATCTTAAGTTGATCAAGACTGTGAGAACCTTTGAAATTGGACTGAGTACAATTTACAGTGTGTGATAGTTATAAATATATTGGGGGCCAGGGGTGGAATGTGGTAGTTTGAATATAAGTCCCCCAGTATATTCAGTGTTTTATTAGTTATAGTTTGCATCTGCAGTCACCTTGCTAGAGGCAATGTCACTGGGGACTAGTCTTAAGGTGTTAATGGTGTGGGTTTGAGATTCCATGGTAAAGATATGCAAATGTGCCTAGCAGGAGTTCCTGAAGTGTGCTGTGTGACCTTTTGGCTGTAGTTTTGCTCTATGTACTGTGGTGGCTGGTTGGTTTCTCTCTCTCTCTGCTTGGCCCTGTGGAGAGCAGGCCGCTTCTCTTGCCATTACGGAACTTCCCCTGGATCTGTAAGCTTCAATAAATAATATCCCTTCCTCCATAACTGTGCCTGGTCTGGAAGTTCATCTCAGCGAACCTGAAGTTGTCTGCTACAGGCTAGCATTGGGAACAATACTTGTGTTGCTGGCGGCCCCCTCTGCAATTTTCCTGGATGCCAGTAAATGGGGTAGAAATGGCACATCTCATGGTGAGCAATCAGCCATCTTTTCTTGTCGTACTGATTGGGGCTTGCATCTCACTAGTATTCTCTGCTATCTTTAAAATAAAAATATTTCTCCAACCAAGAGTGAGAGCAGCTTTGACAAAGGGGGGGTATGCATAAAAATTTGAGGGACATTTTGATGTGTATGCCTATTCTGTCTATTCAGAGGAGGATTCTCTCTGGGGTTTTTGAGTTTCCTGGATGTGAGATTCTGACTTGGTTCACAGCACAGTTAGGAGTTCTTCCCCAGTGAGCAGGCTTCATGTCCAACTGGAGGGAAGTTGGTTAATCAAAAAGGCTGTGAGCATCCATGGCACAGGTATATATTTCTTGTCTGCCTGAATGATTGTACAGCTTCCAGGGTGCCCTACTTATTCATGCTCTTGTTGACCATTATAACCCAGTATCTCCCATAGTATTTTCTAGTGCCATGAGGGTTTGCGAGAAGAGGAGTAGCTTTCCTCTCAGTTCCCACATGGCCTCTCAATGTCCTAAGACAGCAGCCTATGGTGTCTTCTTACCTTTTTTAGCTCTGTTAGGTGACCAAATGCTTGGCAATGGTCTTCATTGTTTTGGCAGCTCATGGATCTCCCTAGCCAACAGTTCACTGTGGGGGGTAAACCAGTTCTGGTCCTGGGATTCACCAGTCAGAGCCAATGGTTTTAGGATTAAGTTTTCTTCACCTTCTACTGGGCACTTCTGTCTGGGCAACCTCACTTAATTGAGGGTTACCTCTTGTTTACTGGTATCTAAGAGGAAGATTCCTATTGTACTACTTCTTTTAGTCTTTATTTTTGTGTAATTCCTCTCTCCACTTTCCCATCTCCCAGCCCCCACAGCCACCCACCCCAAATATTCTCTCCTTCTACTAATTTGTCAGGTATCTGTTTTGTAGCTGTGGTGAAAGCGTGCTTATTATCATAAGAGGATAAATGCCCACTTAGTCCACTTAATTAGAAGAATGTTAAACACATTTAATAACAAACTGTATGTAGAAGTCTCTGGAGTTCTAATTATTAGTCTTATATATATTCCTATAACTACATCGGTAACTTCTTATTTCACATGACACTACATCACTATTTAAAATTATCTTCATTTTCCCACTTAGACCACTTTGTCTTGTTTTCAAGTTAGTTGTCATTTAATAAAGCATATCCTACTATGGCAACTGACAGGCTCCCTCATAATTTATGCTGGCATCTAAAATAATAAATATTCTGCACATGTAATAAAGAGACCTGTCCAGATGTGATAAGAGATTGGTCTGATTCAGCTTTTTTTTTTTCAATAATTTTTGCATTAGTTTTTGTGTGAACTGGACAATTCATGTAAGAATGGTTGCCCTCGCTCTAGAAATTTTCCTTACTGTTTCAGGAAAATAAATAAGATTGCTATGTTCAGGGAAATGAGGAGCATATTTTAAGCCATAGTTCAGCAACATTGTGTTTACCTATATAGTTTTACCATTGGACATCTTATCATGTGTTGTCAAAGTCCATTAAAACATACCAATATGTCACCTTTATAGTCATTTTTGGTAAGTACATAAACTTTAAAAAATCTTAATGAAGCCGTAAAATTTATTAATCTACTTAGATTCAAGAAAGTTCTTCAGGAGAGTGAATAACAATCTCAAGATTAAATATGTTATCCATGTTATCACATATTTATTTATGTGAGGAGATTATGATCAAAATACATTATATACATCACTGGGTGTGGTGGTGCATGCCTTTAATCCCAGCACTTGGGAGGTAGAGACAGAAGGATCGCTGTGAGTTCAAGGCCACCCTGACACTACATTGTAAATTCAAGGTCAGCCTGGGCTAGAGCAAGACCCTACCTTGAACCCTGCAACCAGATTTATATAAATGTGTGCCACAGCACATGCATGCCTGCACTCACAGACATGAACACATTCATACCAAATAAATGTTTTTTAAAAGATTATCAAGTTCCACAGTTGGGGAGATGACTCAGTGATCACATGCTTGAGAGCAAGCATGGACATCTCAGTTCATATCCCTAGCACACATTATTATATACTCAAATAAGATAAGTCAGTCTAGTATTTTCACCTAGAACAATGCAAAAATAATTAGCCTAAAAATTTCCTTTTGTTTTCTTTAAAATATATAGACAGTGTGCTGGAGAGATGGCTTAGCAGCTAAGGCATTACCCTGCAAAGCCAAAGGATCCCAGTTCATCTCTCCCGGACCCACATAAGACAGATGCACAAGGGGGTGCATGTGTCTGGAATTTGTTTGCAATGGCTGGAGGACCTGGCACACCCATTCTTGCTCTCTCTCTCTCTCTCTGCCTCTTTTTCTTTCGCCATATATATATATATATATCTTTAAAATATATAGACAAAATAATCTTAGTGTATCAAAGTTGAGCAGGCATAGCATAAACATACAATGAACTCAAAAAGCCCTTCCAAGGATCTAATGTAAAAACTGCCTTTAGATGCAGAAGGTGAGCACCATTTGTTCTTTCTCTTCTGTGTACATGACATATTACAGGAAAGAACAGATAGCTGAGAGTAAACTGAATTATTCGTCAACACTTTTAGCGTGGAAATCATTACAAATTGTCCTAACTCACAAATTGCTTTTTTGAAATATCCAGGCTGCATATACTTGAGTAACTATTGGAAAATACCCATAATATTCTGTAAATTATGAGCTAACTAAATGCAGGGAAATCAGTTAGACCAGGTAGTAACTACATGAGTTTTAAATTAATCCAAGGATGAAACTGTTGTGCTGTTAGCCAAAAGACAAAGCCCTTTCTTTAGGAGTGCAATAATGATAAAGAAAGAATTCTCCAGCAGAACCCAGAGCCTGAGAACATTCTCTCAAGAGACTGGAGTTTGTTTTTTTTTTTAAACAATATTCAAGCTTATTAAACAAATTAAAAAGTTGTCAATAAAAAATAATAATAATAATAATAATAAAAGACTGGAGTCTGGAGACTGTAGCCAGGGGTCAACTGTCAAAGGTGGGGTCATTGACCAATTGAAATTTCAGAACTAAGACAACCTGGTTTCTGAAGAAGACACCATGCACTCCTAACGAGCACATGTAGAGGACAGAAGAAACAGATCCATTCATTCTCTAAGCACAGTCAGGGCTCTGGTTGGTGTCAGCCACAGAGCAGATTTCTGTGGAAAATGATACATTTCAAAATCTTCCCAAACTCAGAAGGGAAGCTGGAGGAAAGCAAATTGACACAATTACACTTAGAACTTGATAGATTTTCAGGATTTATATTTGTATGTTATCTTACCACAGTTATGCCTCAAAGAGAAGAAGAATCAGGATACATTGTTCTGTGTACTTGTCTCGCTCTCTTAATTATAACCAAGGTCAAGCCTGTTGAAGCTGATCATGAAGGTAAATTAACTGAAGGACTGAAACAGTAACCACCAGGAGGAAGGTAGGAGAGCGGTGGTGGGGGTGAGGAGACTCACAGAACAGTGAAAGGACATCAGACATGATAACAACAAGCTGTGTGATAGGGTCGGGAATGGAAAGAGTGCTGCAGAAAGGTTTCTATCCTCGCTCCATCCATATTGGCTGGAGGTGTTTCCGACATGGTAGGATTACTTCCTGCAGTCACGGAAGTTCTAAGAAAGTTTTCTAAGGAGAACTGTGATAGAATGAAACAAGCAAATAGGTAAGGAACTAGAGGTCCCATAGCTAAGTCTAATGGGAAAATGGTATGCTCAAAAATTGAATATGCATTTGTCTCTGGGAGCAAGGGTTCAGTTCCACTCAGGAAAAGCAGCAACATTGAAGCTGGCCCACCTCGCTTGCTGAGCAGCTGCCTGAGAGCTGAGCTCTGTGAATGAATAACAAGTGCAATGTAGGCAGGCTTTATTGAGCTAGATCCCACTGGACGATCACAGATAATGTTCACTAATAAAGTCACCTAGGCAGTAGTATGATTGTCTCCTTAAGGTTCATTTGATATAAATCTATGAAGATTTTTAAGTGACCAGAATTGTTCGATTTCATATTTATCTTGAAATAGAAATAATTATGGAGATTGGAGAGTTGCCTTAAACTGTGATGTGTGCATCTGCTATTGAGAGAGAGGAAAAGAAAAAGAGAGAAGAAAAAGGAGAGTAGAGGGAGAGAAAGACAGACAGAGAGAGAAAGTAAGCAAAAACACAAGGGCATTAGACATAGTGATTAAATACTTCTATATACATTAAAATGTTTTAATTCTACAATACTGACATAAAATACAAGGGTGTCTAACAATCACAATCATTGTCTAAAATGCAAACTCCTAATGCTTCTTATGCAGTCTCACACTCAATACTAGCTATTATGTTTGGTCTAATAAAAAAAGAGAAGAAATTACCATAAGAATTAAGTTAGGTCTTTCTGTTGTACAGACCGCCATGTTGTACTTTTTCTCTTCACTGTTTCTCATGATTGGAATGGGCAATTACGGTGGTTTGCATGAGATGTCCCACATAAATTCAAGTGTTCGGAACACTTTGTCCCCCGCTGATGGCAATTTGGGAGGTGGTGCCTTGCTGGAGTAGAGATGTTGTTGGGGGCAGGCTTAGGGGTGTTATAGCCAGCTCTTCTTTGCCAGAGCTTGACTCACTCTCCTATTGCTGTTTTCTAACTGCTGTGACAAGAAAGTTCTATCCGGCCTCAGTTTACCACCTTTTACCTGTCATCATGAAGCTCCCCCTCAAGTCTTTAAGCCAAAGTAAAATACTTGCCTCACCTCAGCTGCTTTGTGTGGTGAGTGCTGTGTCCCAGCAGGAAGAAGATAACTACAGCAGCAATCATTCATGACATTTCTGTTTCTTGTATAAACATTAAAGCTCCAGGCTGGATGGACTGTATTTGTTCAGTAGTATATCCTAGCATCTGGCTGTGTGACACAGAGTGTGTCCTCAAGTGTTTGTGAAGGAAAGAATGATGGGGCTAAGGGAAGAGAATCACAAGAACAAGGTCAGCCAAGGCTACAGAATGAGCTACAAGGCAGTCTGGGCAACTTAAATGAGACCCTTCACCTTAATGTAACAAGTAATGGGATAACATGTGGCACGACAATAAGTATTGTCAATGAAATAGAAAGAAAATCCGAGAAACAACACTATAATAACAAAACTGACTACAATAAACAACTTGTGCTCCTTAATATACAGTTACTGCAGTCTTTCAACATTGAGTTATAATTGTAATTGATGCAGACATTCCATTCTTGCTCTGGAGTGCACAATACCCATTTTTATCTTAATCTTATTACTTTGGACCTGAAAATTTACACGAATGCACATAGATTTTAGATTTATTTATAGATGTAATTTCTGGAATTGAATTGCCAATATCTCCAAAGTTAGGAGCCCAGAAGACTCCACAGTTACACCAGATCAAACATCAAGCTAAACATTAATATCTATGTCTATTTCATAATTACTATGTATTTCCCTAAGCTCAGTTTTATGAACTTAAACTTGTAATGGTACTTGGTAATGCTGACGGACCTTCTCCAGGCTCCCAAAGCATCTTCTGAATTTGGCTGTGTGTTTTTGTCTTGTGGGGCCAGTTTCAATCCTGTGAATCAAATTTTAATTAAAGTAAATTAGCCTGACTGCAGGCTTTCTGATGTTTTTAGTTACATGTTTTTAATTATTCATTTTTAGTAAAGAGTTGAATTGAGGAAAAGTTGGTCAAGATGATAGATATTTTTCTTGAACTAACTAGAAATAGAAGGAGCAAGGGTGTCAAAGACAGACAAAGCTACTCATCACCTTAGTTAAATCTATTTTAAATAAACAAACATGCTTTTAAAATCTAACTACAATTTTCATGTTTCTCTCTCTTAAAATACTGGTTAAACAGAGGGAGTTTTTCTCACCTCCTCCACCCTTGAAATCTATGAAAATCAGGCAGAAAACATCTGCATGAGTCTGTGTCTTCTCTAACAAAGGAAGACTGCTTTAGCTGTCCAAGAGATAGTCTAGAGGCCAACAATGGAGAGTTCATGATGCATACGGTTTACTGAGATGATGCCACAGTTTATTTCCTCATCTGGGAAAGGGAAACAAAGGATTATACAATAAGAGAAAGGGCATAAGAATCCAAAGAGATATACTCAGGGAGTCACAACAAGAAACACAGCCTTGCGAGGTACCCAGTGCTAAAGGACCCCGAACTTCAGATGAACTGAGTTACCAGAGAAATACTAAGGATACATTTCCATACTCTACCATTTCCTTACTTCATTTCAATAAAGTCATAAATTCTGGTGTAGCTGGGGTATATGTCAGAAGGGTGCCTCTTAACTCTACATTAGAATTTTTTTTAATTTTATTTATTTGCAAGCAGAGAGAGCAAGAGATAAAAAGGAGACAGAGAGAGAATGGGCACGCGAGGGCCTCCAGCCACTACAAACGAATTCCAGATGCATGTGCCCCTTGTGCATCTGGCTTACTTGGGTCCTGGGGAATCAAACCTGGTTCCTGTGGCTTCACAGGCAAATGCCTTAACTGCTAAGCCATCTCCCCAGCCCTACATTAGAAATTTTATTGGTTAGTCTTTTAGGTTTCACTGCATGATTAGTCAGCAAATAGAAAAGTAATTTAATAATCAAATGTACTAATACTCCCTCCCAATTTTGATGTGCAATCCTAATTTATCCTGTTTGGTCTAATCATTCTAACAATAGGATAAATAGTTCAGTCTTTATTTATTTATTTATTTATTCATATACCAAATCAAGTCTCTGCCCCCCAAAAAGTTAGTCCTGTGCCAGAGTCAAGGTATTTTGGAGCAAAGATATAAATTTAATCACTTCAAGGACATGAAGATACAAGTTCAATGGGAACACTAATTCTGTGTTACTAAGAGGAATTTCTTGGATCAAGTCAAAGGAGAAAGGATTCAGAATTTATGGGATCTCTCACTTTAATACACACACACAATTAATTAGACCTCTTTCATAGTGTGAACTTAGATAGACACAGCACAAAAGAGGAACACTGGCTAAATATATAATGCAGACATATTGGCAGTAGCACATGAAACAAACACACCTGGTGCTCACCCAGTCCACAACAATTATACCTAAGAAACTCTACCAGACCTCAGGATGAGTTATGGAAATCTCAGGGGTGATTTGAAGGTGAGAGGAACTGGGTAATCCATCCAATTTACTTGCCCTTTAAATCACCCATTTGTTTATTATGAAGACAAATAGGTCCTGAAAATTCACTGTAGATGTTGGAGACAAGATAAGTGTATACTAAATACAGATGTTCTAGGTCTAGCACCGTTTTTCATGTCAGCATGACATTTTAAATCTTAAGTGGAAAAAATCACCAATCAGGAAAATGCATTTTCTCTATTATTCTAACTATATTTAATTTTTGAGTAATTTATTCACCGTTATCAATATTTCTAACAAATAAACAGCAGAAAATTAAAAATTCTCTTCTATCCCTGACCCAAAGGCCCCCATTTACTTTTGTGGCCATTGTCAATCCCAGTTTTCTATATCCTCCACCAGAGATGTTTTACACAGATATGGAAAAATATTTCTTATTCTCAACTCTTTTCAATATAGTACATATAATATATAATATAGTACATATAACACTTCTCTAATTTTTAATGAGTATAAATTGTTCCATTGTATGAATGTGTCATTCTATACTTAATTTCTCTCATGTTGACTGACGTTTAGGTTTATATTCCAACTATGATACTTTGATTAATGTTCTTCAGTGAATTCTCTTTATGTAGTGAAAGTACATCTGTAAAATAAATTTCCATAAACAAAAATGTAAGTAAAAACAAAGTTGTGATTTTTGATAACCATTGACAAATTACACTTCCTAGAAGTTGTAACAACTTATACTCTTATCTCCATTTGCTTAATGTTCTTGCATTTTTTTACCTTACAGGACTTGAATATGAAGAAATAGTTTATTTTAATGAGCATTTAATGAGCAAAATAGAGACATTTTCAGATGAATAATGATACTTATAAGTCCACTGTTTGATTACATTATGGCAACAACATAAACAAATTTTTATTTTAATTCAGGTTAGATGGTAACATTTCTGGTTAATGTAGTAAGGTGGCATCAACTACATCAATAATAAATATGACTCCTAGATAAATAAGGCAAGCATTTAGAAAACAGTCTTTTAAGAAATAAAATATCTAGTTGACTAAATCACATCAAGGACACATGTCTTTATAATTCCCCAACACTATTCAGTAAAAAATTAAACTTTCCTTTACTCATATAAAAGGTGAGTTATCCCAAGAAAGACATAATTTTAGGCCACCAAATGATTAGATGTTAGGAAACTTGAAGCAAGTTTAGTTTTCCAGTGTGTCTTCAGTCTTGGTCCTTCTAGTGTTAATCTATCACAATCACGGCTTTTTACAAAAAGTGTTCTTCACTAACATGACTCCTCTCCAAGCAGGCTAAGAAAACAGTTTCTATACTATAAGACAGCCATCAGCACTAATGCTAATTAATTAATTAGCTCTAATCACACACCTGTATGACATTTTAAAGCATAAACTTAAACTTATGGAAGGTGTTGGTGCCATGTTAGAAGAGCTATTAGATAAGAAAATGTATGGGGGAAATATTGATGATAATTGGCATGCACCAAACCGAAGTCATTCTGGCAGTTGCTTATATGAGTATAGGGTGATAAAGTACTGAATCTCATTTATAATCCATAGCTACAAATTAAATGTTTGTGCATTTGCTGGTATGTTCTGAATGGTGATGAATTCAAAATAAATAAATTTTGTTTTGAAGACTCTTGAGTTAGAGGACTGGGTAGATATCCTTGGGGGGTTAAATGCTTGCTTCACAAGCATTAAGTCTAGAATTCAGTCCCCAAATCCCATGTACAATACTAAGAATGGTGCCATCACCTCTAATCCCAACTCTAGATAAATAGAGCTGAGAGGATCTCCTAAGGCTCACTGGCCAGGCAATCTAGTCTCATTGGTGAGTGCTAGGCCAATGAGAGATCCTGTCTCAAAGGAGGCTGATCATGGTCCTAAGGAGGACACTGCAGGTTGCCCTCTGACTTCTACATACACATGCACCTACATGTATGTGTCTGCACATGCATACAAACATGAATACTACATGCACACACATACCTTAAAAACATAATTAATCTAATACAACAAATGGAAAAGTATGGAGAAATTTTTTAGAATGAGATCCTGAGAGGATGTGGACAGAAACATGTACTATTTTAAGAATTTTCATGGAGCTAAATCTTGTCTGGGATTTCACAGGAGTCATCCATCCGTTAAGAGTTCCATGGAATAAAGAAGTAGGTCAAGTTGAAAGAAATGTTGCCAATTACTGGAGCCCAAGAGTCAGCCAGCTTAACTTTAGAGGCAATAAGGTTTTGGAAATCAATGAGCAATGTGGTTCGAAATGTGTAAGTCAGATCACTTTTAATTGTTGCTCCGTCTTCACCCATGTGTAAGAGAAAATTGGTTAGAAGTCACTAGGAAAAGGATAAAAGAGTTCAGAAAAGCACAGATTCCTTACTGAAGTACAAAGCAGTGTTTCCAAATAAATAATCATTCATAACTAACAAGCTCATATACAAACAAACATTGATAATAAATACACAGTTAATAAGAAATTGACATCTAAGATTAGGATTTTTTGTGGATTGAGATTTTTCTTCATTTTTTATTAAGAAGTAACCCATCCACAGAAAAGTGTACAAATTATATGTATACACTCGATGAATTATTATGATCAATGGGACACATATATGAAATAAACACTTAAGTAAAGAAATAACATATGAGGACTGGAGAGATTGCTTAGTGGTTAAGGCACTTTTCTGAAAAGTCTAAGGACCCAGATTTGATTCCCCAGTACCCACATAAATCAGATGCACAGAGTGGCACATGCATCTGGAGTTTGCAATGGCTAGAGACATTGGATTGCCCATTCTCTCTCTCTCCCCATCTATCTATATATGTATACATAATCTGCTCCTTTCATAAATAAATAAAATATAAAAAGAAATAACATATTAATGCCATCCCTGAAGGATTCATCATGAACCCTCCAAGTTTCTTATGTCTCCTTACTCTGCAAAATAAGCTAACTTCTAACAGGATAGATTGCTTTTTATCTGGTTTTTGAACTTTATATGTCATTCAACACACCAAATTTCCCTTTGTTTATTGTTTCATTGAGTTTCTCCCATGTTGTCTCATGTTTATGTAGCTTGTTTATGTCACCCAAAGGTATCATTTTTATCAATATTATCTGAAAAATATATAATGAAGTGTGATTTGCTATAAAGTGGTTCAGTGGCCACTTGTGGGTCTCAGAAGTGCCAGTTCATGACTGTTCATCCAATCAATAAACTTACTTGCAAAGACTGTGCTTAATATATTCCTACATCTTCAGTTTAACTCCTCTACATGGGATTCTAAACTTGTGATCGATGCAGAGTATATAGAAGTACCTGGCTTTGCAGCAAAAGATAGCTACTACATATTCCACTACTACTCCATCTGAAAGAAAAGAGTAATTCAAGTACCTGCTAAAGAAACGAGGGATAACTTAATTGCGGCATCTGTCATACCTTTAAAGTGATAGTATCCCTAATTAATAGTGTTACTTTGATTACTAAAGGATAATGATGCAGGGTTTTTTTTTTTTCAAAATAAAGTGTTAACCTTTGGAAAAATTAACTTTTGAAGGCTACACAATGACACTTAGACTCGATGGGCTGGGGAAAACCATACCTATTTATTTCATTTTGTAATCATCTTAAACTGTAGCACCTGTTAGTGTAAAATGGAGTAATTGGCTGGGGATATAGTTTAGTGGTAGAGCACTTTGCTAGTGTGCACAAGGCCCCAGGTTCAATCCTCAGCACCAAATTAATGATAACATTATAGAAGTGGATGTTAAATGTAAATAGTGAAGTAAGTATATTGGAATGATTCAGTAGCCTCATAAAACTGGTGAAAGGAAGAAAAGCACCCTTGCCTAGCAACTCACAGCCCTTGCTGTGATTGGCTGGGTGGCTATTTTTTTGTCTTCTGTTACTGAGCCAGATGAATGCTGTTCCTTCTTTGGATAATGGCCAAATACCAGGATCTACTGTTCTTTAAATAGCCTAGCTCCATCTGTTTGCAATCAATAGGAAAAAAAAAAATCAAGATGAGAAACATGTCGTGGTCTCATGGCCACTTGTGCCTAATCAGACTGAGAGAGATTTGAGCTATGTGTCATATGACTTCACTACCTCTTTAGACTTATGTCATTAATTGGAGACGGTACAGCAAGGCCTAATCCAAGCTTTCCCAGGGAAATATGTTATAGAATTACTAATGATGGGAATAGAACAAAAGTATAGTATGACCTTCAGTCTATCTTGTGGCCTGGTATGACATTTTCTGTGTGAATTTGCTTTGTCTCTTCAATGACCTTGAAAAGGACTCACATGTCTAATACGGTCCACTTATAAACCAATTGCAGCCCTGGGCTCAGGAGAGGTGAGAGTAATAAAATATAATAGCAGTTCCAGTGGCAGAAGTGATGTAAAACACACAGAATAGCCATCAAGAGCACAGCTTCACAGGTGACCAAACAAGCCACTCCTGTCTTTGAAGCTGGGTTTTGTTGCTTCCCTTCAAGCTTGACTCTTGGCCTGTCCTTGTTGTTGTTGTTGGTGGTGGTGGTGGTGGTGGTGGTGGCGTTGAAGGGCTTCACTTCAGATGGCCTCTTTCTACTGACACTGGCCTGCCTTAACTGAAGTACATACCCACCAAAGAGATTGCTGGAGACCCAGCTCCACTTGCTTGACCAGTGTCCTACAGTGTGGCCACTCACTCATTTTTATGAAGAATAAATGGGAAAAATGCCTCAGAGAATTTAATATATTGAATAATACCCAAACTGGCTCAAATTGTTCAGTATTGTCATTAATTTATGGATTCATAGGTATTTGTTGTACACTACCAGACTCTGTGCTAGATGAGTTATGATTGCTGGGAAGCAAAAGATGCTTACTATACAGTAAATGTATATCCTTCATTTTTAAATTGTAATTATTAATCTTGGAGAAATGGCTACAAGTCTATGCTAACATACTTATTCTTGTGTAGTCAGTTGGAAGAACATATTTAATAAATTAATTTGGAAAAGCTACATTAAGAATCATAAAAAATGTTTATGTAATCTAACCTAGTGATTTTGGTTTACTATTTGTCCTCAGGGAAAAAAACATAAAATGTATTTATAATGCAATTATATTGGTTATAAAATAAGAAATGAAGACAAAAAAAGTGAGGGTGAGATGATACAGTTTATTAACCTGATAACCATAAATATCCTTGAAAGAACATTAAACAAGCATGCAATAAAATTCAATAATAAGTGAACAAACATCTCAATTAAACATGAGCAAAAATTCTGAAACAACACTTCAGCAAATAATACATACAAAAGGTGAATATAAAATAATTATTATCATATTTCATTAGGAGTTGTACATTTAAAAATCAATGAGATGTTACCTTTGAAATGATTAAAATACAAAGCATAAATAAAATCAAATGGCCATGGACTGGAACACAAGGTTCTCTTGACTCAGTGCAGAAGAGGGTGCAAAGTAGACCAGCTCATAGAAGAAGACAATTTATCAGCATTGATATCATCCAGATATAGTTACCTGATGAGTTGCAAACATGTCCACTCAAAAACCTGCCCATGAATCTGTGTAACCTTTTGTAACTTGGAAGAATTCTAGATGTCTTTCAGTAAGCCAGGCATATTGGCAAACACCTTTAATCCCAGCACTCTGGAGGCAGAAGTAGGAGGATTGGCCATCCTGAGACTACATAGTGAATTCTAGGCCAGCCTGGGCTACAGCGAGAACCTACCTTGAAAAACCAAAAAAATAAAAAATAAATAAATAAAATAAGTAAAATAAAATCCTTCAGTAAGTAATCAAAATAAGGTACATCTATCCTGTATATCATTATTCAGTGATTAGAAGCCTTAAAAAACATAATGCTAAGTGAAAGAAGCCAGTTTGGAAAGTCTAGACACTGTAAGATTACAGCTATGTGACATTCTAGAAAAGGCAAAGTTAATGAGAAATAAAAGGAATGGTACTTCTCAGGGCCTTGAAAAGAAGGAAGTAGTCATGAATACATGAAGCTCAGGGAATGTGTGAAACAGTAAAACCAATCTGTATAAGGCTGTCATGGTCAATAGCTGTTATAATGCATTTGTCAAAACCCATGCAACACACAATGAAAAGTGTCCTAAATGTAAACTGCTGTGGGCTTTGTTTAATAACCATGTCATAATGTTGGCTATAACAACACTAAGTGTACTACAATAATATAAGGTGTTACTAATAGGAGAAAGTATCTGTGGGGTATAGCAGATGTAAGGGGCAACAGACAGGCTAGATAGAGATTTCTTTCATGTGTGCTCAATTTTTCTGCAACCTTACAATAGCTTGAAAAATATTAATTTATTGTTTTTAATTTTTAATTTTTATTTATTTGAGAGACAGAAAGGAGGAGAGGAAGAGAGAGAGAAAGGGAGAAAATGGATGCAGGGCCTCCAGCCACAGCAAATAAACTCCAGACCCATGTGCTACCTTGTGCATCTGGCTTACATGGGTCCTAGGAAATTGAACCTGGGTCCTTTGGCTTTGCAGACGAGCAACTTAACTTCTAAGCCAGCTCTCCAGCCCTATTAATTTATTTTAATAAGGGATTTTGTTTTAATTTTATTTATTTATTTATTTGAGAGAGAGAGATACAGAAATAGGCAGGTAGAGAGAGAGAGAGAGAGAGAGAAAAAACATGGGTGAGCCAGGGCCTCCAGCCATTGCAAATGAACTCCAGATGCATGCACCCCCTTGTGCATCTGGCTTACATGGGTCCTGGAGAATCTAGCCTCGAACCGGGGTCCTTAGGCTTTGTAGGCAAGCATTTAACCACTAAGCCATCTCTCCAGCCCCCCCCTATTAATTTATTTTAAATGAAGTGAGAAAAGGTTGGCTCTCAAACGTTATAGGACTGATACTTACAACTGTTCAAATTTTCCACATGGTCCATCTCATACTTCATCTCCACATTGTCCTCAACAAATTCTTTGCCAATTGAATACAGGAGAGGGTCACATTGGTCAACAGATCCAGGATAAGAAATCTTTCCTTGAAACTTGAAAAAGTAATCTTGGAAAAATGGAAGTGAACTTATATTTCCTTATATAACACAAACTAAATTTGTATTTTAAAACTAGGATTTGGGGATAAGTTTAGTAGTTTCCTATCTTGGTGACTGAGAAAAAAAAAAATACTTCAATTGAATTTAACAATAGATGAAATGAAACGAAACCACATAAGACTTGTTAGGTAATCCTGTGTCTATAAAAACAGCACCAAGATTTGATAAGATATGATCATTGCTATTTTCTGGCCCCCTTTTATAAAAAATAATATATTTTGGAAGACTCCACATTTACTAATGTTAAAACTGGAACCAAAATAGATTTTCCTATATCAGCTCCTGCTTCTAAAAAGTGTAGAATTTCTGTTAATTAATGAGGCTGGGTGACTCTCCCTAATTGTGGATATTCTCACTGATGAGAGTGTAGAGAGAAGACTCTCACTTCATCGAGTCATGCATTTGGTGCCAATATTTTATAACTAACAGTGAAGTAGCTCTGTGTGCACTGAGGACATTCAGGATCTATTTCAAAGGGCTTGTTCTCCAGCGCAGGCTCAGACTTGATTGCTGTTAGAAAGGATTGTCACACCATTTCCATTCTTTTTGAGAATCCCTGTCTTTGTCCTGTAGGGTATGCATCTGCCTTTCTCTTTTCATGTGAAATTCTGCAGATTGTAAGCTCCTCTAGGGCTGTTTTTAATGCACATTCACAGCTCAAGTGACTATCACAGTATGTGTTTAATAGATGCAAGTTGTTGAGAATGACAAAATCCATATTTTTGAATTCTAAGAAATTATGCCTCCAAAGTATTTTAAGCAGTGATGTCACTATTTAGTGGAAAGAATCTCATGATTCATGAAGGAACTGTCCCACCTTAAAGCTATCAACCTCCCTGCCTTATCCTTCATGGTACTAAGACTTCAACATGCCAGTTCCTTAAGGTGAAATTTTACTAGTTCACCACTGGAACATTAATGAGTGCAATTGAGAGGCTCAGACGAGCAATACAATATAGTAAGAAACTCCTTAGAATTGAAATCTCACCTTGAATCTATTTTCTTATTGAACATGATATAAAAATGTGTCCTCACTTATTAGTATTTGCTAATACAGAGTATTGTTTTCTTATATTGATTATGTGCTATTATATCACAACCACTATGTGATAGTAATGTTTGTACCTATTGTGTGTTTGTTTGATTGATTTTAGGCAAGGTCTCACTATAGCCTAGGTTTACCTGAAAATATACTTGGTAGCTCAGGCTGGCCACAAATTCATGGTGATCCTCTTACTTCAGCCTTGGAATGCTGAAATTAAACACATGAGCCACCACATCCTACAGATAATAATAATTTTGACTTTCTCCACAACGTGAATAAAATGTAAACCCTACTCCATGATCTCCTAAACCCTTGTCGGTCTCATTTCAGTAATCTCTGTGTTGCTCTCAGAGCTCTTGCTGACTCTGCAGCCTTTACACATGCTGATCAGAGCTGGAAATCCTGCCCACTCTTCACAGGTGACTTTCTACTCACCCTCCAAATCCCAGCTTACCAATCACTTCTCACACAGTACCCACATGCATCCTCCATTATCTCTCATTGAAATCTTTAATTATTTATCAAGTATTTATCTGCATTGACCAGCCTTCCTCCCTCACTAAACCATGGCTCCAAGACGTCAGGAACCCTCTTAGATTTATGAAATGCACTTAGTATTTACTAAGTAAATATTGGGTAAGTTAAGTTTTAATCAAAAAAGAATTCAAACTATAGCGATTATAATGTGTTTTAAGCTATAATATTAGATAACTTCATTTAAAAATAAAGCTATATAAAATTCATTTTAGGGAGGTGGCTGTATTTCTAATTACAATATCCTCCTGTCTTCTTATGACTTAGCTAGGCATTTGTTTTGAAATCCTTCCTTTTATAGTTAAAGGGTGTTTACTCTTCTCATAGAAAACAATTGCAGATTCTCTTCTTTTTGTTGGTGTTTGTAATGTGATATGGTATATGCATGTGCTCTTGCAGTACCCTGTGTCCGTTCTGCTCACCATCAGTGGTCAGAGAGGAATTGGTGTGTCCCTCCTCATCACTCTTCCACCTGTTATTACTTAAGCTGGAGTCTCTTATAGATCCCAGAGCTTGTCGTTTTTTCATGGACCTGAGCAGGTTTTGGATTTCTGTTCCCTGATGGTACTAGGGTTAAAGACCTGTATAGCCACCCCATAGTTGTATATGTGGGTTCTGCAGATTAACTTGAGCAATCACTCAGGTCTCCTGTGGCCCTCATGCTTGCTCAGAAAGTACTATGAACCACTTAACCATCTTTCCAGCCCAAGCTATCTTACTTCTAAGAAGCAATCTTTTGATTTTGTCACTGAAGACACTATTTAGACTACGGACCATGAGGACTACAAAGTATCAAACCCTTTGGCAAAAGGGACAACAGTATTATTACAGGGTTGGCAGCCTTGAGGCCCCTTTAGGCTCTAAATGGGCTTAGAACTCGCCAAGCCAATGGCTTTTGAACTCTTGTCCTATGATTGAAAAAGAACTGATAAACATAAGCACAAAAAAAGGGGTAAATTTTGAAAGATCCATTATAAGAGAATCTTTCATTATATAAGAAAGGCAGAAAAACTGCCAGCCTGAGATGGGGTTTCCCCCTCCCAGCTGGGGTCCATACAGGGAAAATTCAGAGAAATTCACATGGTAAGTTGGATCATCCTTTTTATAAAGTAGACATCCAACTGGGATGAGCCTCATGGCCAAGTTCAAATGTATATGAAGGACCTTGCTTGCTTGGCAATCCCAGGAGGAGAGAACAGACTCAAAAAGGGAGCACAGAAAGGCAAGGAGGAAGAAATAGGAAACTGCTCCTTATCACCCTCCTGACTTAGACTGAAGTTCCCTTCCAGTGTCCAGGTTAGGGTGATATCTATAATTTTTGGGCCTGTGTCCTTAACTGCCTACCTACAAAAGAAGGTTACCCTGCCCTAATCTCTAGTCTCATGGGTCCATTAACCACAAGTGTTAGTTTGTAGATTGTTAAATAATTCTCTAGGGTCTTCTTCGAAACATTCCAACGTAACACCCCCAGTTAAAAATAATAATTCAATAACACATTTATAGCACTCTTTTCCCTCTTTTCCATTAATTATATTTAACTGTGAATTGCTACTTTACTATTTAATTTCTTATCTTCACAAATAGATCAATGCTTCTTCTAGAGGTTTAATGTTCTGCTCCTTAATTTTTTTTCACTATGATTATCCACAGAGCACATGAATTGCCTATTTAGTACTTGCTAAATAAATTAATTCCTGGTTATTTTATTGGATTAAAAAGGTCAAAACTTTTTTTTAAAAAAAGCAGATATCTTTGATCCTGATGCTTTAACTAAGCAGAAAATAATTATAGGAATGTGCATGGAATTTGCACAATGGGCCTGTGACAGAGAGACTTTTCCAAGGGGACCTGATATTTGTTGAACATCAGTTATGTGCCAGAGTTTTAATAAATATTATCTCATTTGGTACTCCTGACAACCTTATGAGGTTAGGTCTGTTGATATAGCCAAGCAGTTCAAGAAACTGAGCCTAAGTTTAAAAATCATAGTTTCATATTCACAGGAAAATGAAATTAAGCATATAATAAATTTCTCACATTAATCCATATACCCACATATATGGCAAAATTTTCCAATGTGTATTACATCTTTTATAATCAAGGAGCCAACCTTGGCACATCACCACTCAGTATATAGTTCAAATTAGGATTCACTCTTGATGTGTATGTTCAATTCATTTGACGAATGTATAATTATATCTATATATACACCATAAAAATGCCATGCAGAGTTGTTTTGTAACCCTAAAACATCCTCTATGGTATGCTTGTACATTGCCCTTTTACTCCCCAACTCATGAGAACCACTGATCCTTTTGTTTTGTCCATAGCTTTACTTTTCTTTTTTATATTTTATTTTTATTTATTTTGTGTATATGTGTGTGTGTGTGTGTGTGTGTGTGTGTGAGAGAGAGAGAGAGAGAGAGAGAGAGAGAAGAAAGAAAAGGCAGATAGGGAGAATGGGTGCACCAGGGTCTCTAGCTACTGCAAACAAACTCTAGATGCATGCACCACCACATGCATCTGGCTTATAGTGGGTTCTGGGAAATCGAACCTGGGTCCTCAGGCCTTGCAGGCAAGCACCTTAACTGCTAAGCCATCTCTCCAGTCCATAGCTTTACTTTTTACACTGCCTACTAGTTGGAATCTAGTGATTAAGCATTTTAAGTTTGGCTTCTTTGGCTTAGCAATATCCACTTGAGTTTCTCTGTACTTTTCATGGTTTGATAGATAATTTTTCTTACATTACCAAGTGATGTGACATTGTAAGAATGTTCCAGTTTATTTATCCACTCACCTACAAGGATGTACTGATTGCTACCAAGTTCTGACAGTAGTGAGGATTGCTGTTATAAACATTCAGATGTATGTTCCCCTCTCCCCAGGGTCCATTATTTCCCCTATTTTGACTAGTTTTCAGTACTAGGCATGAATTTCTTTAAAATCAATCAGAATGTGTATGTTTCTGAGTGGACATTAGTTTTTGACTCGTTTATGTAATTACATGACAGCAATTGTCAGGTCATATGGTAGAGTATATCTACTTTTATAATAACCTGCCACATTTCCAAAATGCCTGCACCATTTTATATTCATACAACTAATGAGTGACAATTTCCATTGTTCCCTCTCCTGGCCCAGCATGTGCTGTTGTCAGTGTTTGAATTTTTTAAGACAGTGGAACAGTCTTATAGTAAATCCTTGCTTATTTTTTTCTATTCCATAGTAATGACAGCAAACATCTTTGGTGAGGTCGGTGTTTAAGTGTTCTTTCCATGTATTTACTTCATTGTTTGTTGTTCTATTGAGTTTTATGAGTTCTTTATGTATTTTGGAGTAAGCTGTATTCCAGATGTCTTCAGAGTATATTTTCTTCCTGTCTATGACTTATTTACTCATTCTCTTGATGCTATATTTCTCAAAAGTTTCATTTTTCTTTAAGACGGGGCTGGGGATTAAACCCAAGTCCCTTCATGTAAGAGACAATTTTTCTTCCAGTGAACTGTATCTTCAGCCCTAGAAGTTTCAAATTTAATGAAGTTTAAAGTACAAACTACTTCTTTTTTTAAATATTTTTATTTTTATTTATTTGACAGAGAAAGAAAGAGGCAGAGGGGGGGTGCAGATAGAGAGAGAGAGAATGGCTAAGCCAAGGCCTTTAGTCTGTGCCAATGAACTCCAGATGCATGCACTACCTTGTGCATCTCACTTACATGAATCCTGGGGAATCAAACCTGGATCCTTTGGCTTTGCAGGCAAGTGCCTTAACCACTAAGCCATCTCTCAAGGCAGGCCCCCTTTTCTTTAAAATATTTTTTTATCAACTATTGATTTCATGCATTCTGCTTTAGCACACAGCTACATAGGTTGACATCTTTTGGCAATAAATAAATAATTTTGTGTTTAAAATTTAAGTTTATATTCTATTTAAGTTAATTTATTTGAAACATATAAATTATATAACAAGACTTTTTTCCCTCTTTCTTTAGATGTGAATGCTCAGTTGTTTCATCCTAACTTTAAAAATGAAAGAGAGACAGAGGGACTGTGGGAGAGGAGAAAGAGAGAGAGAGAGAGAGAGAGAGAGAGAGAGAGAGAGAGAATGAATTAGCATGCCAGGGCTTCCAGTGACTGCAATCAAACTCCAGATGTGTGTGCCACCTTATGCACATGTGTGACCTTAGGCACTTGCATCACCTTGTGCATCTGACTTATGTGGAACCTGAAGAGTTAAACATGGGTCTGTAGGATTTGCAGGCAAATGCTTTAACTGCTAAGCCATCTCTCCAGCCCTTAAAATTATTTCTTTTCATACTTACACTTGTGTGTGTGTGTGTGTGTGTGTGTGTGTGTGTGTGTGTGTGTGTTGGCATGCCAAGGCCTCTTGCCTCTGCCAACAAATTTCAGATGTTGCATCACTTTTTGCATTTGGCTTTACATGATTACAGAGAAATTTAACCTGGGCCAGCAGGCTTTGTAAGTAAGCATCTTTAACCACTGAGCAACCTGCCCAGCCCCAGCATTATTTGTTTAAAAGAGCATGTTGAGCTGGAGAAATGGCTTGGCATTTAAGGCACCTGACTGCCAAGCCTAAGAATGCCGTTTCCAATCTCTAGGTCCCACGTATAGCCAGATGCAAAAAGTAACACAAGGACACAACACCCCACTTGCCCACTAGGGGGCACATGTGTCAGGAGTTCATTCACAGTGGCTGAGAGGCTGCTGGCACACCCATTCTCTCTTTCTATCTTTTTACCTATCTCTCTCTCTCAATAAAAAAAGGAGCATGTTATGTACTCTTTGGGCATAATCAGGTGACTATATGTGTCTACTTCTTGTCCCTCTTCTGTTATTCTGAATACTTATTCATTCTTTCACTAATACCACAGTACTGATTACTAGAGTTTTATGGTTAGCTTTTATGTCAGATAGGGGCAGTTTCCCACTTTTTCTCCTCATTCAATACCTAACTGGTTGATTTTTGGTTGTTTTTTTGTTTGTTTGTTTGTTTGTTTGTTTGGGGTTGACAATTTTTGTCCATATATTCATAAGAGCTGTTTTTAGTGTTTTTGTAATATATTCATCTGCTTTGGGCATTAAGATAATCCTGTTTTTGTAGAATAAGACAATAACCATTTCTTCTGCTTCTGTCTTGCAGAAAAAACTATTTTAGAGAAGGAATATAATTCTTTCCTTAAATATTTAGTAGAAACAATTGCTTCACTAGGCCTGTATACTTTCTTTCTTGCAAGGTTACTAGTTATTAATGAAATATCTTTAAAGGCTATAATACCTACTACCTATTCTTATAGTCTCCTTTCATACATACATACATACATACATACATACATACATACATACATACATATATACATACATACTGGCTTCCTTTGTTTGAGACAGAGTCTCATTCTGTAGCCCAAGTTGTCTCAAACTCAAGGAAATCTGTCTCAGCTTCCTGAGTGTTGAGATTATAGGTATTTGGTACTACTCCTGTCTATTTCTTCTTAAGGAAGTTTTGACAGATGTGTCCGATAGGAAATTGACTGGTTGCATTTACATGGTCTATTTTCAGGAATAAAGTTGTTCATAAAGTCTCATTGTTATGCATATGATTCCTATATTATATAATGTTGATGGGATCTATAGTAATGTCACTTTTTTGTTTATTCCATCAGTAACTCATTTCTCTCTGTCTTTTTTTTTGTTCACTCTCCCTTTCCTAAATGCTTATTAATTTTTTGATTATTTTCAAAGAATAAGTTTTTCCTTTTGTAAAAAGTTTTCTCTGTTTGCAGTTTTCAACATCACTAATTTCTGATTTAATTTTCAATAGTTTCTTCAAACTAATTTCAATTTTTATTTTCATTTGTATAGTTTTCTGAGGTTACATTACTGATTTTAGGTCTTCTTTTTTAGCTAAGTGCATTTCATGGCTTTATATTTTTATTTTCACTTAGTTCAGACTATTTTTAATTTTTTTGACACTTCATCTTTGATGTTTGTGTTATTTAGACATGTATTATTAAATCTCAGATTGAGGGGTTTTCCAAATAACTTCTCGTTATTCAGTTTTAGTTAAATTCCATTATTGCTTTTAAACAGACATTGTATGACTTCTTTTTTTTTTTTTTTCTATAAACTTGTCTAGGATGTGATTTGTTTCAGTGAGTATTCCATGTGTGTTTGAGAATAAGTTAATCCTCAGAAACAAACAGATGGTAAGAGCTCTAATTCAAACTGTAATTTTAATTAACCCCTCAGTCCCTTTCCACTATCACTTGAAGAACTAGAGCAGAGGGGAAGATATATAATGGTGGATGTGGAATGTAAGAAAGGACACAGAAATAGAGGAATTTTGAGTCTGCCTCTCCAGGAGTAACCTTCTGATCCACACACCCTTCCCCCAATTTCCCCAGCCTGCCATGCCACTGTTCCATGTCAGCCCAGTCGATCCCATTCCAAATGCCCCTTTCTCAACTGTTCCATCCCCATTGTCACATCTGAGTCCACAGATCCTTTCTACGACACTTGCCTCCCTCCTTAACTGCACTGATACAGTGTGTGAGTTTTGGCCTTTTCCATCAAGGGAATCCCAATACAAAGGAGTAACAGGAAAATGCAAGGCAATATATCCCCAGAAATAAAACTCATTCCTATAATGGGAGCATCTCATGAGAGCAACTTAGGGAAAATTTTAGACAAAGGACAGAGCGAAAGAAAACAGCTAAATGACATGAGAAATTCAGACCAAGTTATAAAAATAGAACTCAATAAAGAGATAGAAATATTAAAGAGAAACCAAACTGAAATGAAAACTATTAAGTCAAAGTAAAAGTTCTGTAGAAAGCCTCACCAGTAGAATAAATCACATGGAAGACAGACTATCAGGGCTCAAGGACAAGATAGAAGAAAGATATCAGGTAGCCAAATCAATGACAATTTCAAAAAATATGTTAGCAGACCATGAGAGACATTTGATGAACTAGGAAAAGACCAAATGTACAAACTTTTGGTATAGAAGAGCTTTGGGCCAAAAGAATAGCAAATATTTTAATAGAATATAAAATAAAAAGAGGTGCCCATACATGTAAAACAGGAACACAAAACATCAAGTAGGATCAGCAAAGAAATTCTACATGTCATATTATAGTCAAAATATTAAATACATAGAGAAAAGAAAGAATGCTGAAAACAATAAGAAAGAAACAACAAATTGCATAAAAATTCAGGGCCAAATAATAGCTTTTGTTTTTTCTCAATGGAAAGTCTAAAAGACTTGAGGGCTTGAGAAGATATATTTCAATTATTGGAAAAAAATAGCTACCAAATCTAAACAAAATACAGAAAAATCATCTCTCAAGATACACAGAGAAAAAAAAAATCTTTCATGATTAAAGCAGGTTAAAAAAATTATAACCACTAAGTTTAACTCTACAGGGGATATTGGAAGGAATACTTTGGACTAAAGAGAAGGAAAACAAAATTGAAGAAATTAGGAAGAAAATTATAATCAATGCTAGGTCAGTTATTAAGCAAATGAATGCCAAGTAAACTTCAACTGCCACAAACCATCAACATGACAGGAATTAACTTATACCTTTCAACAAATTTTAAATATTAATGTTTCTAATTCTTCAATAAAAAGCCATAGACTAATAGACTGAATCAGAAAACAGGATTTTTGTGTGTGTGTGCTACTGTCTAGAAAGTTACCTCACTATCAAAGACAGATACTTTGTGAGGTTGAAAGGGTGAAAAATGTACTTCAAGCAAATGGAACCAAGAAAAAAGTAGGTGTTGATATTCGAATATCTAAGAAAATGGACATCAAGCCAAAAGTAGTCAGAAAAGATAAAGAAGGTTACTTCATATTGACGAAGAGTACAATACACCAAGATAACATTATAATCATAAATGTATATCAACCAAGTATAGGGGCACCCAAGCTCATAAAAATATTATTAGATTAATTACATCATAGATGTAGTAGATAACTTCAACACACCAGTCTCTCCAACATGGCAACCAGAGAAAAAATACACAGAGAACTACCTTATGACCCAACTATACTACTACTGTACATATACTCTAAAGACTTTATACTTTACTTCAAAGATACCTGCTCAGCCATGTGTATTGCTGATATATTCACAATAGTTAGGAAATTAAATCAGTCTAGATACCCATCTAATAACAAATGGATTATGAAGAAGTGGTAAATATACACAAGGGATTTTCATTCAGCTGTAAAGAAAAATGATATAATGAAATTTGCAGAAAAATTAGATGGAATAGGAAAACTGCATACAGAGTAAGATAATGAGGGAGGGGTTGCAAAGATTTGGTGGGAGAAGAGTAGAACACATGGCACACAAAAGTAGAGGGAGTAATAATTGGAGGGAAAGGTTTAAAGTATAGTGGTAGAGGGATAAGGGAGACAAAAGGGTGGGAAGATGAACCACAACTAAGGACAAAGTAATAAACTAAATGGAAACACTATATACATGTAATTTAAATAAAGGTCTCATACATGGGTGGGTAAAGCTGCTCCCAGAAAACATAGGATATTAATCAAAGAATCCAGTACTAGGGATGAGCTGTTCCCAGTGAGTTTTTGATCAGTGTGGCTACAGAGGCCCCTAAATTAATATTGCTTATATAGTTATGTACTACATTTGCCTTTGATTGCCCACCAAGACTAGATGATAAGTCCCTGTTGCTAAAGATACCACATGCTTTGGTTCCAGCATTTTAAAAAACAAGCCAGAATGTCACTGGAAGCATCCTTCATGCTGGCTAGCTTTCTTCAGGCCAGATGGTGCTATATTAGCTGATGGGGAAAAAAAAATCAGTAAAAAATCTTATCCTGCTGTGGACCCTGTGTGTTCCATAACTGAACTGACAGGCAAGATTTGCTCGTTGGTGCAATAGTGGCATGAATGGTAAAGGAATAACCAACCACTTTCTGATTCAATTTGAGGCCTGCTCAACAGGAAGAAATTTTATGCCTGGTACTGTAAATATGGCCACAAGTCTATGGCAAGAGACATAGACTCTATGGAAGGAACCCAGTGCTATTGTTATGCTAAATAGACACTTTGTCAAAGTGCCTTCTAAAGAGTTGCTTATCCCCTTAGACTGGTATACCTTGTAGCCTTGATCATAGCAGTTTCACTAGGCAAAGGGCATAAGTTAATGGAGAGATGCATAGTTGGCAGTTGCAAAGAAGTAGCATCGATTGTGTGCTTAGCCCTAAGCATGACATCTCAACCATCCCCTCCCAAAGCTCAGGGAACCTTGAAAAAGAGAGAACAGTATAAATGTAAGAGTGAAAGGATGGGAAGGGGGAGCTGCAGAATAATGACATCTTGCTATCACATGGCCATTACACTCATGAACTTACAGTGGATGCAGTTATATCTGCCAATATTTCATTATGGATTGGGGAGAGGTTGATGGGACCTCCATGAGTAGCTAGTAGCAACTGATGATTGTGGGGAGAGAAGGAGTCATGCCCTTCGGTGGCATACCCACTGATGGGGTTTCTATTCTCCAGTAAATATCCTCCCAGTTATGATCATGCAGGTGACCCTAACATGTCTAAATGAGTTAAAAAGCCACAGAAGTATAATTGGGATGAACTAGGAAGAGAGGTTTTAGACAGAAGGAAAAGACATAAGAGTATAATTAGAGGGGCATGGGATCAAAATGCCTCATGTGCACGTATACAAGTGTCCAAACGTTTTGAGAACTCAACAAATAAAAAAATAGAGGAATATGAGGCTAGATTTAAGCTATAAAATGATGTAGAGAAAAGCAGTTGCAAGTTTCCCTCTGGCTTCTGTTGAAATTATGAGTATAAAATCCACAGACATTATAGTAATGCAAGGATATTAAACAATGGGTGGGACTGCACTCCTGGCATTGCTGACTGAACATCTGCACACCAGGCCAAGATGCCCCAAGCAAGATCCCTGGAAAGGCAAGGTGGAGAGGAGTTTGTTCCTTTCAGGCTTCTGCGATCAAAAAGAAAGATTCAACATGTCCTGGAATATTTAAGCTAAGACCAGTTTTGTTTGTTTGTTTGTTTGTTTGTTTGTTTGTTTTTGGGTCTTTGTTTTCCTCTTTCATTTGTCACCAATTGACTTGAAGCTTTGTGATAACATAATTTGCATATATTTAAAATGTTTAGAGGGTAGGCATAAAAATGACTGAATCTTTATTTTATATTCTCCCACAGAAATAACTATCTGGATGTTATTCCCAAACCAAAATGCCTCCATCAGTTTTGATGTATAATTAATACATGACCAAACCCTTATGAAATGTGAGACTGAGAAGAATGGCTTTGAGGAGTCTGGCCCATGCAGCCATGGCAGGCTCATAGGCACAAAGCAGTTCCATCTCCCTATGGATTCAGCTCCAGCTCCATTATGCAGTAGTTCTGTAGCTAGCTTGATGGGCCAAAGAGCCTAAAGGATCTTTGTCTTCCTGAGCACCTGATTCTGTCAAATTCATTAAAAGCAGAGCACAAAGGTGGTTAACAGGAACTGGAGAATAAGTGAGATGGTACTAAGTTGGCCAAGTATTGTTGAAGCTGAATTATCTATAAAACTAATATAGAACATTGTGATTATAGTTAATATTACTATATTGAATACGTGGAAGTGGGACTAGAGAAGAAAAGCTATCCTCAGCCAGGTCCCAGCTGAAACCACAGAGGAACTGGGGAGATGGGAGATGAGCTTGAACCTGATAATCAGTGCCAGGGTGAAGGAGATGGACACTGAGGACCCTCAACACCTGCCAAAACAGAGATCTGAAGGCTCTTAGAGTCCATCACTAAAGATCACTAAAGTAAGCTTAAAACACACCCACCAAGGCTTAGAGAATTTTGCAGAAGAGGGGGAAGAAAGATTTTTAGAGCCACAAGTTGAGACATTATGCCCAAGCATTCCTTTCCAACAAAAATAACTGACTGCCGCTCCCATAATGTATAACCCACAATCTCCACGAGGATAACCTGTGATCCCAATGAAAAAGGCCCCTTTGGAAAAGCAGCAGGAATGAGGGAAAGGATGGTACCCACACGTGACGTTTCCATACTAAGTATGTCCTTAATTCATAAAAATTTTAAAAAATTGAAAAAGATTAAAGAAAGCACAAATAGATGAAGAATCAGAGTTTATTTGGGCTGAATAGAGTGGCAACAAAGGAAATAAATGTAAGCCAGGTTGAAATGTATTCTTTAGTCTTTTATACTTAGAATAAACTTTACATGTAAAAAGTAACAGTGGGGATTGGATTGCGTCAGTTGCCTATCAAGAATTTAGATTGGTGCATGCAGGCAGAGTAGCAAGTTATCTTGAAAGTAAACGTGTGGGTAAAGAAAAGATGCCTAAAACAGTTCTTAGAAAGGAAGAAATAAAAGGACAAAACAGACTTCTGGAAAATAGTAGGAAGTTAGGGGCCTGTAGCAGACAGTTTCAGGTTCGCTGAGATGAACTTCCAGACCAGGCACAGTTATGGAGGAAGGGATATTATTTATTGAAGCTTACAGATCCAGGGGAAGTTCCATAATGGCAAGAGAAGCGGCCTGCTTCCAAAGATCGAAGCAAGAGAGAAAAACCAACCAGCCACACAGCACACAGAGCAAAACTACAGCCAAAAAGTCACACAGCACACTTCAGGAACTCCTGCTAGGCACACTGCATATCTTTACAATGGAATCTCAAACCCACCACCAACACCTTAAGACCAGCCCCCAGTGACATTGTCTCTAGCAAGGTGATTGCAGATGCAAACTATAACTAATAAAATACTGAATATATTGGGGGACATATATTCAAACTACCACAGGGCCCATGAACCTGTTAGCCAACTGTGCGATCAGAAAATTTACTCTGTGGGGTTGGGGCAATTGCTCACTGGTAACAGGCATTTGCATACAAAGCCTGATGGCCAGGGTTCATGTAAAGGCAGATACACAAGGTAGCAAAAACAGCTGGGGTTCTTTTGCCTATGCAAGATGCCCTGGTACACCCATATTCTTTCACTCCTTCCCTCCTCACAAATATAAATAAAAATATTTTAATAGAAACATCTACTCTGCATAAACCATAGAATGTAGGTAAATTTTGGCCTGGTAGAATTTCGTTATGTCCAAGAAAATGATTAAGCATCCTGCATAAGTTCAATATTAATGTTGAAGTAGTCATGGCTGAATTTACCTTTCATGTCTTTTCAGCCCAATGTTTTGGGGTAACTTCATATTTCTTTATTTGTATGATTATATGTTTTCTACACCATCATTGTTTGTATTTGCTAAGATTGCAGCATCCTTCAAAGGAAGACCCTATCAGCAAAATAAGTAAATAAATAAAGTAACTCCAAAAATTATTTACCATATTCTTTCCTACTTTCTGTGTGAAAATGGAAAGTCTTTTTCTGACCTGTTTCAAAAATCATCAGAAGTTTTAAATGTCACTTCACTCTATACACATGTTACCAGGAATAGAAACTTAAGCCCTGTCCTTCCAGCTCTTAGACAGTCATTGTAATATTCTTCTGAACATACTTTTACGACCTTGATGCTGATAGAGACCAGGAACAAGGTAACCTTCTTTTGTCCATAGCTAGTTAAGGACCTGGGCCCACAAGAACATAAAAGTCATCCTGCCCTGGTGAGACTAGAAGGCAACTCCAGTCTGAACTTAAACTTGACTTAACTTAAACTCTTTATGATGATGATGATGGACAGTCCTTGTTTTCTTTGACTTCCTGGTTCTTTGTTCTAGGAATATTTTGGTGGGACGCATCTGAACTCTTTTATCTGACCCATGAACCAATCAAAGTCCTTTATAAATGGAACCAATTAAGCTCATCCCAAACTGATGACTAACTTACATACAGGCATAGACCAGACTCTTTCTCAGTCTATCGAATTCTCATTCCAGTATGCTGGCTGGCCACCCATTTTTCTAGAGCCCCTCTCCATCATGGAAAATTTCCCCTTACTTTCACTGTCAATCCCAGGTTTTCTTGCTTACATTTCAACTGTTCTCACACATCAACAAACTTGATCTGGGAAACTAGTAACAATGGTGTAGACTTTTAAAGCTTACTATGGTTTTATAAGATTTTTCTAAATTTCTCTGAAGTATCAGAAAGTGATATTTTTTAGAAGGTAATATTTTGATAATGAAGTTTTTATATGGAACATAGAACTGACAATTAACAATAAGTACAGGAAGAAATGGAGTTAGAGCCACAGAATGTATCTATTTTATAAAATCCATATGTCTGAACCAAAAGGATTCAAGTACCTTGCCATTTAAAACTTTTGTTTTCCTTATGTCCTAAAGGTAACACAGTGGCATTTTCTCCCAGTATATTTTAAAGAACAACATTCCTATAAAATGTTCATAACCAGAATGATTTGTGGGCTGGTCATATTGGGAAATGCAGCATATCTTTTCTATCTCTGTGAATTTTAAAACACTTTAGCTTAGGAGACTGTCCCAGAGATGCTAGGTAAGAGATAGAATACAGAAGTCTGGGGAGGAAGGGTCTTGAGAGGTAGGTGGGTAGGGAGGAATTACACAAAACTAATGATAACATGAATCAGTACCACAGAAAGGAACCATCCTTATTTAAATATAACCCTTAATAATAGTGGGACAGAATGGCTGGGACAGAAATGCCCTGTAGAAAGTGGATAAAGCTTAATCCTAAAACCATGGGTTCTGTTTTGTAAATCCTAGGGTTTCCCTTTACAGTGAAATTTCACCAGGAAGTTCCATGAGGTCTCCAAATCAATGCAGGCCATTGCCAAAGCATTCGGTCACACACTGGAGCTAAAAGGTATGACCCCTTGCTGAAGACATCATAGGCATGGTGCTAGGACAGGGAGAGACTACACTGGTAACTGACAGGGAAGCAGGTTCCTTCCTGGATAGCCCTAGAATTGGGAAGTATTATGAGAGCTACTGGGGACTAATGGTTACCAACAGTGTGAACAAGGAGGAAATCCAGCAAGATATGAAATCAACTATATAGGCAAGAACTACATACCTGTTCAATAGCAGGAAGCTAACTGTTTTCGGATGGGACAAGAGGCCCACTTAGTGGGAGAAAACTCATATCTGGTACTGGGAAACAAGTCAGAATGCCATGGATAGGAAATTCATAGACTCCAGAGGGAAGCCACCACTCTTCTTTGGCTAAGAAGAATGGATATGGGCATACACATCAAAAAGCCTCTCAAATAATTATGCATATACTTTTAAATTCAAGGTACTCTTATTCTTGGTTAGAGAATCTGTTTGAGTTTGCAGATTGTAGATAATACCGAGAAGAGCCATGATCCATCAGTACGACAAGAAAAGATAGACGACTGCTCACAATGAGACCTGTCAGCTCTGCTACATCTGCAGAGGCCCAGGAGACATTGTAGACATTGAGCACAAGTTCTGCTCACACTGCTAGCCTGACAGCAAGCTCCACAGAGATGATAATAGCCAACATTCACCAAAGCAAAAATCCAGAGACTACAGAGAATTCAACACTAAAGTGTTGGGACTTGCTAGTAACAGGCTGGACCTGTGAGGAGGCTGGCCTGAACTATTGGACATGGCTAGGGACCCTGGGCTGTGGAGTTGCAGCTGGCCCTCTGTCAGGAGTCCCTGGAGATGGTAATTGCCTTCCCTATGTTGTAGGGTGTAGTGAGCTGTCATTGCCCAGAGTGGGCAGATCTGGTGAGGCACTCCCCCCAGACCCCAAAAGGCTCAGACCATTCCATAAGTCAGACTTTGCCCCCCACAGTTCCTGACCTGTGGCTAGCTGCCCAAGAGACCCTCATGTGGCTAGTCACAATAGCCTTCTCACCCCCCACAGTTTTGAAGTCACAGCCTCCTGTTAACCTCCTCTTCCGACCTTCCCCTTACCTTCCCTTATCCTTCCCCCATAGCTTTGAAGTTACTAGTCCTTCCTCTATCTAGATAACAGCCCAGAAACTATGCATCCAATTGCCATATAGTCTGTAAGTGCCATCTCAACCTTCCCCAAGTGTTTGTAACCCACCTCCCCCCTTTGAATAAACGAGTACTGTCCATCAGATGGTCTCCCGGGTGCTCATTGCCCCGTCATGTGATCATGTGTCCTCGCGTGCCGCACTCACCCACCCAGCCAGAAATGACCCTGCTGCTCTCTCCCTCGCCCAGGACATCAGTGGCCAATGACCCCGGGGAACGGAAAGGAACGAGACCCCACAGCACGAGACCCACACTAAAGCAGACTTCTAGCATGCCCACCAAGGCTCAGGGAACATTGTGGAAGAAGGGGCAGAAAGATTAAAATCCACAAGGTGGGTAGGCATATTCTAAGGCATGCCCACCCCCACCACAGAAATTTGGCTGAGGCCTTCATGACTACATGGCAATTACCAATAACCCCACTGAAGAATGCCTTCAGTGGAGTGGAGTTGAGGAGAGGAAATATAAAACTATAACCTTTTTGAAAAGTAAAGAAGCCTCTTTGTAATCCCTAAACATATACAATAGAACAGCCCTCTATCACAGCCCATCTCTACCACATCCCATTCCAGAGAATCCAATGAGTCCCACAGAATCCAACAACAAACTTCATGGAAATTTCTTAACTTGAAAACTTCAACATGAGCATCCAAAAAAATAAGCAAGCAAACACAAACCAAAGGCAGCAACTGATTAGAATAAGAGCTACACATCTTTCACTTAAAACCACTTATGCTAGAAATACGTGCATAGCTTCAAGCACAAAAATCAACTGAAGTCTTTCAGAAAGAAAATAAATCTCAAAATGTGAAAAATTACAAGTTATTATAATCGGGCTTTTTTGGTTTATTTTTAAAACCACACACAGTATTAAACTGAGCTGTGGGTTTAATGGGTATCCCGGGTTTGTTTTGACATAGACATAAACAGATTTTATACTTTGTGATTTTTCACTGATTCAGAATGTAATCCTTACTGTAGAGAAGTATTTTCTTTCCAGGTGTCAATCTTGCTAGGTCCCATTTATTCTCATCAAGCTTTGGACAAAATTTCTCACTAACATGAAAACACATCAGAGCCAATGTTGTCTAAATGGAATGAGCAAATAAGAACCTCAACCTGTCCTACCTTCATCATGTGAAAGCCAAATGAATTTTGACCTGAGCTTTCACGTTCTGTCCCCTTCTTTTCTCCTGTGATGTCAGCCAGAGTCTGTACTGACTAACAGACAAAGAAAGTGACATTTTGCTACCAACAGTGACTCTACAAAAAAGAGCAAGTGCAGGGAAGTAAGATTGCTTACCTCTAGGATCAGAGTTCTCAAAATACCTGTCATGAAAATATCAATTAAAAGGTCAACAAATTATTCATTTGAATTTGTGTAATCGGATACTCAATCTATGAAGAGAGAAAAACATGGAGAAATCAATGTTTCCTTGATAAATATTCAAACCAGTGGCATTTCAAGATCTTTTTGAATGCATAGCTCACAATTAATTAGTCACTGGACACACAAATCAGAACACATTGAATGGGGTACAGACATAAAACAAACAGTGCCATGTGAGAAATAAGAATAGATTATTAGCTTTGGGAGTGGTGTATACATTTTTTAGAATTTTTGTTTATTGACTTTATTTCATTTTATTCTTTGGTTTTTCGAGGTAGGGTTTCACTCTAGTTCAGGCTGACCTGGAATTCACTATGTAGTCTCAGGGTAGCCTTGAATTCATGGTGATCCTCCTACCTCTGCCTCCCAAGTGCTGAGATTAAAGGCGTGCTCCAACATGCCCAGCTTATGTATGTATGTATGTATGTATGTATGTATGTATGTATTTATTTATTTATTTTACATTGTTTATTTAGTTGAGAGAGGGGGGAGGCAGATAGAAAGAGAGAGAGAATGGACAGACCAGGGCCTCTAGCCGCTGCAAATGAACTCCAGATGCATGTGCCACTTTGTGAGTCTGGCTTTACCTAGAGGCTGGGGAAATAAGCCTGGGTCCTTTGGTTTTGCAGACAAGCACCTTAAATGCTATGCCACCTATCCAGACTTTCTTTTTTTTCATTTTAAACAAGGCAACAAGATGCTTGACTTGAAGGGAAAATTATTTAAGATTCATTTTTTAGAGTAATTTATCCCTATGTAAAGACAGATTTCCCTACATTTTTTGCATTTATTTCCCTTTTTCTCTTAGTGTTGCTTAAAGGTCCACTCTTCCCCCATCTGGGCTAAAGTGATCCAATTCAGGCTTGCTTGGCTTTGAAGCTGAGTGTGAAAAGAGCAAGGCAGGGCTAGCAATATGATGGCAGCATGAGAGACACAGGGATGCTTGTGAGGCAGATGCATTTGAAATGGCTGAGCTTATGGGAACACCATTTGGCTTAGACAACAACATGTCCTTTTCATAACTGATGCATGTTGGCAACCTGGGATCCCCACCTATACCAAGCTGCATGTACTCCCCACTGCAAACAATGAAATGAGGTTCTCCTCCCCTAGTGACCATTATTCATTATAAGTTTCTAATCAAAGATGTTCTCAGCTATATCCCATACCAGAATAGGTGGGGCCAGCTAACCTGAACTAGTTTGGGGTACAATAGTATTAAGGCAAACCATGTTCTTAAATGAAATTTTAAGGAAAACCCCCGATTTACCATCTGTGATAGTTTGATCAATGGATCTTTTGCTGGATCTGTAAGCTTCATATATATTCCTTTCTCCCATAAACTACGTCTGGTTTGAATGCTCATCCCAACAGCATGGAGCTTACTATGCCCATTCCCCCATAGACTCAAGTGTTTTATTAAAGCTTATAATGTGGATCTCTAGCCACCTGACTGGAGGAGATGTCACTGGGGGCAGATCCTGGGGTCCAGCCCACAGGTGTGTTTGGGGGAGGATGTGGATTCCAGTCCAAAGGTATGCAGAGAGATCTGAGTTCTGTCTGGTTCCTTACTATTAGTGCTTTAGCTGCTTTTGTTTTTTGGTGTGTGTGCTGGTGCTGGTGTTCTGGTTGTTACAGTTCTTTTTTTCCTCTGGTTGGACCTGTGAAAGGGATCTAGCTTCTTCCACCATCTACAGAACTTTCCCTGGATCTGTAAGCTTAAAATAAATCCCTTCTTCCTCTAAATTGTGCCTGGTTTGGATATTTGTCACAGCAATGTGGAGCTGACTACTATACCATCTTAGGCCTATATATTAGTAGACATACATATGATTAAAATAAGATGCATCATGGAAGGGATAAGCACAGTAGAAAAAAGTTATTTAACAACAGATATCAATGAAATTGAAAGAATCATCAGGGCATAGTACCAAAACTTCTACTCCACAAAATTGGATTATCTGGACAAAAGGGATGAATTCCTAGCCACATACCACCTACCAAAACAAAACTCAGAACAGATTAATCCCCTAAATAAATGTATTATATCCACCACGATTGAAAGGTAATCAAAAATCTCCCAAAAAGAAAAGTCCAGAATCAGATGGCTTCTCAGCCAAATTCTATCAAACCTTCCTTGAAAAACTGAAACCAATTTTTCTCAAACTGTTTTGCATAATTGAAGAGCAAGGAATACTCCCCAACTCCTTTTGTGATGCTAGTATCAATCTAATAACAAAACCAGACAGAGATCTAACAAGAAAAGAAAACTATAAGCCTATATCCCTGGTGAATATGGATGCAAAGTTCCTGAACAAAATCCTCATGAACCAAATTCAACAACACATCAAAAGCATCATCCACCTTGATAAAGTATGCTTTATCCCAGGGATGCAGAGATGGTTCAGCTGACAGACATCAGTCAGTGTAATGCACCACATAAATAAACTTCATCACAAGAACCACATGGTCATCTCAGTTAAAGCAAAGAAGGCCTTTGACAAAATACAACACCACTTCATGATCACAACTCTGGAGACAGTAGGCATGGGGGGTTTATACCTCAACACAATTAAGATTACATATAAAGCACCTAAAGCCCAAATGATACTTACTGGGGAAAGACTCAAGTAGTTCCCATTGAGGCTGGGAACAAGACAGGGGTGCCCACTCTCACCATTGCTCTTCAACATATTACTAGAAGCCCTAGCCCAAGCAATAAGGTAGGAGAAAGAAATACAAGAAATACAAATGGAAAAGAAAGAAGGCAAGTTAGCCCTGTTTGCAGATGACATGGTCTTATACATAAGTGATCTAAAAGTCTCTGTCTTAAAACCTCTAAAATTAATTCCTTCAGTAAAGTGGCAGAATACAAAATCAACACACAAAAAATCAGTAGCCTTTCTATATATAAAGGGCAAATATGCAGATAAATAAATCAGCAAGACTTTCCCATTTTCAAAAACAACAACAAAATAAGTACCTTAGAATAACACTAACCAAGGATATGAAAGACCCATATAATGAAAACTTAAAGAAACTTAAGAAAGAAATTGACAAGGACTCGAGAAGATGGAAAGACCTCCTATGATCCTGGATATGTAGAATTAATATTGTGAAAATATTTTATCAAAAACAATATATAGATTTAATATAATACCAATAAAAATTCCAGCATCATTCTTCACAGAGATAGAAAAAAATGACATCAAGATTCATATAGAATGGCAGCAGGCCTCAGATATCCAAACATATCCTCAGCAAAAGAAACACCTCTGGAGATATCACCATGCCTGATCTAAAAGCATAGTAACCAAAACAGCATGGTACTGGCATAAAAAAAAAAAAAAAAAAAAAAAAAAAAGACCCAGACCTTAGGTCAAGTAACTATAGCTGCCTGATCTTTGAAAAAGGTGCCAATAACAGACTGGAGAAAAGACAGCACCTTCAAGAAATGATGCTGGACAAATTAGGTAACCATGTGTAGAAAAATGAAACTAGACCCAGTCAACTCTCCATACACCAAAATCAAGTCCAAATGAATTAAAGACCTCAACATAAGAACTGAAACTCTCTTCCTAGTGGAATAAAAATTGGAAGAAGTCTCCATGATATAGGAGCGGGGAAAGATTTCTACAATTAAACCCCAGTAGCCAAAGAAATTAAACAATCAACCAACTGGATCTCATGAAGCTAAAAAGCTTTTGCAAAGACACACATACCATAAGCAGAGACAATAGATTACCCATTGAATGGGAGAAATTTTTTGCCAGCTATATCACTGACAGAAGCCTAATATCTAGAATCCAGAAAGAATGTAAAAAAAAAGCTAACCAATAAAAAAATGAACAACCCACTACAAAAATGGGGCAGATAACTGAATAGAGAGTTCTCAAAGGAAGAATTACCAATGGCTAACACACACTTACGAAAATGTTCAACATCTCTAACCACTAGGGAAATGCAAATTAATATACCAATGAGATTCCACCTTACTCCAATAAAGATGGTAATCATTAAAAAAATCAAACAACAACAAATATTGGCAAGGATGTGGGAAAAGATGAACCCTCATCCATTGTTCATGGGAATGTAAACTTGTACAACCATTATGGAAATAAATATGGAGATTCCTGAAAAGGATGACTGTAGAGCTAACAACAGACCCAGTTATTCCCTTACTGGCCATTTATCCTAAATGCTTCATGCTTCACTATAGAGATATTTGTTCAACCATGTTTATAGCTACCTAATTCATTATATCTAAGAACTATAATCAACTTAGGTGTCCATCATTGGATGAATGGATAACGAAGTTGTGGTACAATTACACAATGGAATTCTACTCAGCAGTAAAAAAAAAAAAAAATGTTACAATGAAATTTGTAGAAAAATGGACAGACAGGATAGATAATGCTTATCCCATTTAAACTATGCTGACTACCCTCTCCATTGGAGAATCTGTTGTTCTTTTCAGAAGGTAGTCAGACCCGAGGAGATAAACTACCTCTCACACTTCAGCCAAGCCACAGTTGAAACCACAGAGGAACTGGGGAGACAACCAAGAGTGCTGCTTCCATAGTGACCTGATAATCAGCACCAGGGTGAAGGAGACAGATGCTGAGAATACTCGACATTTACCATAACAGAGATCCAGAGGTTCCTAAGAGTTCTTCACTGAAGAAGAATTAAAACTCACCTGTGGTAGTTTGAATATATGGCCCCCAATATATTCAATGTTTTATTACTTTATAGTTTGCATCTGCAATCACCTTCCTAGAGGCAATGTCACTGGGGGCTGGTCTTAAGGTGTTAATGGTGGGTTTGAGATTCCATTGTAAAGATATGCAAAGTGTGCCCAGTAGGAGTTCCTGAAGTGTTCTGTGACTTTTTGGCAGTAGTTTTTGCTCTGTGTGCTGTGTGGCTGGGGGCTTTGCTCTCTCTGCTTGGCCCTGTGAGAGCAGGTCACTTCTTCTGCCATTATGGAACTTCTCCTGGATCTGTAAGTTTCAATAAATAATATCCCTTCCTCCATAACTGTGCCTGGTCTGGCAGTTCATCTCAGCGAACCTGAAGCTGTCTGCAACATCACCCATCACAGCTCAGGGAATTTTGCAGAAGAGGGGGTGGAAAGACTGTAAGAGCCACAGGTTGAGACATCATGCCCAGAGGCAATCCCTTTCCCCACCCCTGCAAAAAAAAAAACCAAACAAACAAACTGACTGCTGCTCCCATAATGCATAACTCACAACCCATGGGGAATACTTGCAACCCCACTGAGAAGGGTCCCCAGTGAAATGGGGACAGGGATGGGGGAAAGGTGGGTGCCAACACATGTTCTATCCATATAATATATGTTGTTGATAATAATAATAATAATAATAATAATAATAATAAAGAAAAAATGTCATAAGGTTTTTTTGTTTTTAAATTGTAAATAAAGTTTATGTTTCATTAAAAACTGATGAAGTTCCAGACATTTGCTTTCTTTCACAAAGAAAAGCTAAATGAATCTATGTTAAAATGAAAACTGAGGTAAAAGGTAATAAATTTTAATATTAACTTTCTAAAACTTCTTTGAGTTGGCCCTTATTTCTAAAAAAGCATTCAAAGCATTTTTCCTGCTATGTTGGAGAGCATAGTTGTGATCTTGGGCAAACTTTGATGCTGAGGTGATTTCTAAAGGCAAGAAGACCAAAGCTAATGGCCCTGGGCATGGCAACATAAAGGGGAGAACACAGGTGGCAAAGGGCAGGCTCTGATTCATAACTAAATGGAGAATACCCGAAGATATCCCAGATAGTGGATGAATAGAAGTCAAATTCAAGAAGTAGTGGAAGCATACAGTAACAGTGCTATATTATATACACCATCTTTGGTTAAGAGTATTCATGTTAGGTAGAACTTTCTTAACCAAA
The DNA here is from genome assembly GCA_036365145.1 of Orientallactaga sibirica. NCBI lineage: Eukaryota > Metazoa > Chordata > Mammalia > Rodentia > Dipodidae > Orientallactaga > Orientallactaga sibirica. The sequence continues at coordinate 74,055,672 of JAEOAD010000003.1, forward strand.
CACACAAAAAATAATAGAGAAATAGATGGTAAGAGTAAATCACATGTCTGTCAGAGAACATTTCATAGAATGTTCCTTTTTTCTATCAGTGTATATTTTATTATAGAATAATTATGGTTATGAACTTTCACACTTGTGCATTATTTTGCATGTGCATTTTGTGTGTGTGTGTGTGTGTGTGTGTGTGTTCATACTTGTGGGCAGACATGCATAGGCAGGTGTCCATGTGTGTGGAGGCCAGAGGTCAACATTACATGTCTTCCTCAATCATGCTTCTCCTTAGTTTTTGAGACAGTATCTCTCATTAAGCCCAGAACTCATTGATTGGGTCAGACTAGCTAGTCTCCTGTCTATATCTCCTAAGCACGGGGAAGGCAGGCATGCACCACCATTCCTGACATTTTTCATGGGTGCTAGGGTCTTCATGTTTGTGGAGCCAGCAGTTTACACACTGAGTCATCTCAGTACGCAATATTCTCAGGACTCCCGAAACTCTTCTGGTAATGCTTAGTGGCATTTGGCACACATGAAACCTGGACACATCTGAAATATAACTCACAATGCAGTTTTTCTTTTACTTCTTATTCAAGGCAGTGTTTCAGACTTCCATGCACATATTTTCTATTACATACTCTTCAACTTTGTTAAAGTCTCTATTGTATCTCTCACAACACCCCTAGGAATTAATCTCTGGCAGTTTAGTCATTTTAGAGAAGAGACAAAAAAAAAAAAAAAAAAAAAAAAAAAAAAGAGAAGTAAGGATCAGAAGCAACATGGAATTCTTTTGATACTGAAAATCTAGTTTCCAAAAAGAAAGCTATTTCTTAATTTTCAAACTCAGAGCAAACCAGCATCATACAATATTCACTTAGTATTTAATATGTTCCTTTTTTTTGAGATCTTGCAAGTGTGATGTGTTAAGAACCAATATCTCCTGCAACTGATAAAGAGTTGTAAGTAAGGCAAACACAAACAGAGCACTGGGTGGGGAAGCAAAGTCTTAAATGACTTTGTGTTTCACTCCAATCTTCCAATATTAGAGAATTACAAAAATTTTTCTATACTCTCCCTATATTTATAGTTTTTCCTTCTTCTGCTTGGTTTATTTTCCTTCTCTTATGGATTAAATATGTAGTCTTTGAGTTGACCAGAAAAGCAATTCAAGATTATACTGTATTCAACAAATTAGTTCAAGTAATAACTTGATTTCTTTCCTTAAAACACACAAATTTAGAAATAAAGCACTCAAAATTTTATTCATTGGAAATTACAAGCTTGAAAAGAGGGAGCTAAAGCAGTTTATTTGTGACATCACTTCACTGTTTTCTAAATTTGGTAATGTTTCTTGAAAAACCTTTGCAAAGACAACTATAATTTTGAATTATGTCAGAAAAATGATTTATGAGATTTATATTTTCCAAAACACAAAGGAACTGGATTCCACCGAGCTTCCTTTATGTATGGATGTTGAATCATCTCTGTTCTTCCACCTGACAAGAACTTTTTAACACATCTGTCTACCTGACATTTCAAATTTCTAATTTGCTTTGTGAGAAAAACAAAAACTCTTCTGGCATACAGACCAAGTAAACTGTGTAGGAAGAGAGAAATCTGTCTGCTTCCAGTTGGAGGAAAGGGCTGAAGGTACTGATTTAGGATATGTGAAAGGAAAGAAAACAAATAAAGAGAAGGGAGTTAAACTATTTAGAAACCATTTAAAGATATTGGGGAAAGGTGACAATAACAGAAGCACCACTGATTTATAATTAACATTTCCACATGGGCCCTGTCTGCCTGGTTACTTCTCCATATGGGTGGCCCATCTTCCCAGCTGGGTTGTGACTTCCTTTCAACTTTCGCACATAGCTGAAAGCTTTTTTCTCCAGTGTGCCAAACATCCTTGGCTGTCTATACGTCATAAAGAACAAAATGGAAAGTTAAAAAAAAAAAAAAAAGAAGTGCAATGTCTTTGCTTTGTGAAAGTGTTAACTAAAAAGAGAAGCATCCCACCAGGAGAAAGGAAGTGAAGTCATTGCATTTAAGGGTGGTGAGGTGAGGAGTAAAGAAATGATGAGTGACTCCAATCTAGGATCCAGAGGAGAGTTATAAATTCTGTGAGGAGCATACTTATGAAACCAGAAATATATTCCAGGAATCACTACATTTTCTATCCTGTTTTACTAATTTGTCATCTCTTCTGTTATCTATCGAAAAGAATAAAAATTGTTTTAAAACCCTCCTTAGTAGAAAATGGAATAGACAATTATCATCAGGAACAGCCAGTTCGTTCTCTCCCAAATCCAAGAGGATGCAGTATTGGTACCAGAGTGCATCTCTTTATCCATACTTGCTGGTGACCACTATGTACCTTAGCAATGTGAAAGTGTTGAAAGATTATCTACATCAAACTGTAGTCCCCTCCCCAACCTCAATTTGACTAGCAGATGTGAAACTAGGACAATGTAACCTTTAGGTATTACAGGGCAATGAGTAGAAGCCCATAAGAGAACTAAAAAACAATCCACTGGTGATGATGGTGTACCAAGGAAATAATGTGTAAGCTGAATCTATGAGAGGATGGAGAATGGATATGTGAAACAAACTTGTAGGCCATACACTTGCTAAAAGTAGTATGTAGATGTTGCAGTTAACTCCACCTTGCTGTGTCAAAAATCCAACCAGACACAGTTTATAGGAGGAACAAGTTTATTTCAGGTTTATAGATCCAGGGAAAGTTCCATTGACGGTGGAAGAAGTTGCTCCCATTTATAGATTCAAGCAGAGAGAAACCACCAAACAGGAAGCAAATACCAAAAACAGCAAGCAAAATGTACCAGAAGTCAAACTGCTCTCTCTCTACATCTTTGGGCTAGAAATCCTATCTACTCCCAAACATACCTTAGAGCTGGACTCTAGAATCCAGCCCGAGTTGCATCTCCTTCAGCTAGGCAGGTGAAAACCCACATTACAAGCTTAATTTTAATAAAACACCTGAGTCTTTGGGGCCATACATTCAAATGATCATATTCAAACTACAACAGTAGATAACCTCAGCCCTGCTTCCTCTGTAGAATTTTCTCTGCATAAAGTAGTTGTCAGTCAAAAGAGTATCCATTCATTCAGATGTCTTTCTTGAGGCTTCTTTGAGGCTTGGAATTGAGCTCACTGGTAGAGTACTTTCATAGCAAATATTAGACTTTAGGGTCAATCCTTAACACAGGAAAAAAAGGTCATTTAATTTTAAGTTATAAAAAAACTTCACTAACTGTTCTTTGGCTAGACAAAACTATTGCATATTTTTAAATTAATGACTTCTCTTAGCAAAATGTGATATCAAATAATATCATAGTGATGTTGCCTTTTTTTTACTCCCTTTTTTCTTCCCTTGACCTCCTGTCTTATTAAATATGCATCATTTTGATGTTTTATGAATAGTTTTCTCTATACTAAATGAGAAAAGCACACAACAAATATACAATAGAACATCACAATTACCTTATGTGACCAATATCTACCCAGCATGTCTCAAAGTAATTATCCTGTCCTTTTTCATAAATGTAAGTTCTTTAAAACACAAGTCACTAAGAACTGAGGACATTTATGTTTATTACCTAGTCCAAACCATATTTTTCTTCCAGATGATTTCACATTTAATCTTGGTTTAGAACTCAAAAACATACACTCTGAATTATAAAACTTCATAGTAAAAGCTTCATCTCTATTAAAGAGAGCTATGCTAAAAGTTCCTCATTTTAGGTTTATAGTGAAGGAAACTATTGACCTCTTGAGAATTCTAGGTGTCAGGTTTATGGTGGAACTATAGTACAACTATGCATTCATAGGGCATACTTTAACATGAGAGGAACAGCATCACATAAATAATTAGAAGAATATATCTTTTAGATATATTGCCATAGGACATATATGTCTTACTGATAAGAGAGTTTGAGATGTCTTTAAGAGTTACAGAGCCATTCTTGGCTCTTGGTTGGTTTTCACCCAGGGATTAGGGTGCTGAATGGTCACAACCATGAAAAACTTCCACTGAGTCAGTGGCCTCCAGATTTGATTCTTATGAATTCAATGAGTGAAATCCATAAACCAAAGATGGTAAAGGTTAGAAAGATTTTATTATAGAGCTTAAGAGAAGGAAAGAATATATAGCTCCTGTTAGACAGGAGGGGTCCCCAGAACTGGGAAAACTCCATTAAGGAAAGTAAAGCAGATATCTCGCAAGTGCACGGGGTCTCAAGCAGGGAAAATCGGCCTGGTGACTCTGATCAGGATCTTATTGGAATTTGCTGGATTAGGGTTGAGCTGGTCAGTCCAGCCCCCATGCCAGGTGTCCATGTGATGTATCAGGTTTCCAGGAATGGGAGTGAGCTCACCTTAGGAGGGAGTAATCATCTAGGAAAAGGGGTAATCTTTACCAGAAATGATTCATCAAATGGCTGTCCGTTCTGGTGTCCAGCAAGGTGGGAGCCATGAGGACTCCTTTAGTGAAAAAGAGATAAGGAACAACTGACTTTACCCCTACAGATTCAATGTCATATTTTGTTTTTATTTTAGAAAGGGAAGAAATTGTACACTTGGGGGGCCCTGTTAACCCTCAGCAGCCAAGACATTTTTTTTCTCCCATTCTTAATCATTACCATAGCAACATTAGTTGGCTATTTTCTATCATCAGACCCTCCTTGCATGATGTACTTGTCAAAACTAAAACTCGGGGTTGGTACACATTGTGTCCTATGTCATACTATGGATTGGTTTTTAGATGATAGTGAATCATAAATTTTCTCTAATAAGTAAAGGTGAAATGGAGCTCCAACTGTGAATACAATGGGAAACACATCTGGAAAATAAATACCTTCACACTGGATGTCAAAAATTCTTGTGAGTTTTCTAGTAACGATGACATGTTTATAAATACAACTGTATTCCATTTCCTAATTCATCTTTTGAGAATCCTGTCTTTGTCTAGGATTCATGTAGCTGGTGCATGAATTAAACTGTAAGTTATGTAGCAGTTGTCATTGCCACTACCACCTTCTATCTTTCATGTGTTTGATGGTAAAAACCATTTTTATGATCCCCCTAGGAATGAGATATTGCATTGTGTTGGCCTATTACTAAGAATTTTGAGATCTAAAGGGAATTAAGAACATAATATATATGAAGAAACACTGATACCCTAGGCACACTGATTCAGCACATAATTCAGATATGTGACCTACCCGTGGAATAACAATGGGACTTTGAGAATAAGAATAAGAGTGCAACAATGGTTTGGGTACCATCTTTTGCTGATCATATGGACTTCTTTGTAACTACCCATAGGTTCTTTGAGGAAAAGACAAGAACAAAGAATCAGGTATCTCCTTGTAATTCAAAGCTCATCTCTGAATATACTCAGACTCCAGGGACCTACAGTCATTCTGAGAATTAGATGTGGAGTCAAATTTTGTTTCGATAATTTTTCATGTTTATGTTTGTCACAACTAAGGCTAACTTGGCATATTAAAGTAGGACCTTAGTGTGATACTTGTATTTTTCTAGTCCTGAGTTGGTTCTTGATACTTTTTATTTACTTTCAAGGATCTCAGTGGGTCTCAAATTTTTGGTAACTACACCAGGCCTACCATCTATTATAATAACCACATCCATCTTGATTATGATGCACAAGTTCTATATTGACTTCTCTATCTTAATAATCTTATATTCGTAAATTCTACAAAGCAATCACATTGCATGACAGTAATAGCTATCTGGATTGCATTCATAAGTCATGACATTTAAAAATATTTGTTTATTTATTTATTCAGAATGAGAGAAAAGGGAAGATGAGAGAGAGAGAGAGGGAGAGGGAGAGAGAGAAAGAGAGAATATGGACACTCCAGGGCATTCCACTGCAAATAAACTCCAGACACATGTACCACTTTGTGCATCTCATTTCATGTGGGTACTGGGAAACTGAATCCAAGTCATTAGGGTCAAAACTCAGAGTGGCTCCTAATTTGTGAAATCAAAGATATAAATGGGTCAGACTCCAGCAACAAAGATGTTTGCAAGGGTGATTTCTCAGCCTTTCTTCTTCTGCCTTCAATAGAGAAGTTTAAGTAAGTGCTGAACTGACCATCTGGAACAGTGTTTGTGTGGATAGGTAAGGGTCCCTGTGTGTGCCAGTGACATAGGAGTTGCTTAATAAAGGTACTTGTGCTTCTAGTTTCAGCCTAAGCACCATTTTCTTGGGTCTTTTTGTCTATCCAGACTAGGTTAAATTCCCTGGCCATATGCTGCCTAAACTGTTTCAGTTTTTAAATTCTTACCTTACTTGCAATAACTCTATAAAATGTCTGTTACTTCATGCTGTGCAAAAGATCCATAAAAGCAGAACAAAGTCTCTCATTCTTTTTTTTTTTTTCAAATGCAATATCACCAAGGTACTTGCTTAATAACAGGTGCACAGTAAATGATTATGAATTAAAGAAGAATTTATGGAATGTCTGCCTCATTCTCAAATGAGTTTTCCAATGATATACCACTGTAACTTTAAGAAATGAACAAAAATGCCATAGTAGCTGGTTTCAGAAGTATTTTGTTAAACTAATGAGATGTACAAAGTTAAGAAAGATTATGTAAGGATCTTGATTCTATTTAAAGTGAAATATCAGGCTTGAGAGATGGTTCAGTGGCTAGGGCACTTGCTGGCCAAGCCTAATAACCCAAGTTCAATTCCCTAGTACCCACATAAGCCAGATGCACAGAGAGGCACATGCTTCTGGAGTTCTTTTGCACTGGCTGGAGACCCTAACTTGCCCATATTCATTCTCTTTCTCTTTGTCTCTCTATCTCTCTGCTTGCAAATAAATTGGGTATGTGTGTGTGTGTGTGACTTTTAAAGGGAAATATCAGAACAAGACCTCTTTAATGGATTGTTAAAACTTGCCTTTCATGTTACATGTGAAATCATCTGCCAGTTGGCTCTTGACATTCCCAATTTTACAAGACACTGTTTCTTCTGGTACCTGTATCTGAAACGGAGTGTTGTGGGTTCAAGAAAGTCCTTGAACCCCAAATTCTAGGTTTGTATTTGTATTTAACCAGATAATTGAGCAAACCAAACTGAGAAAGATAATTATTAAATTATCATATTTGTTTAGGAATGTACAAAACCAAGGCATGGAAAATAAATACATCCACATGGCCTGAAAGGCCATATGATGGGTCTGAAAAAACAGTAGAGGACAAAAAAAAAAAAAAAAAGAAAAGAAAGAAAGAAAGTACAAGGACCTCCTGCAATATAAAGGGCAGGAGGGAATAAAGATCCCATGTAGGCAGTAGGGGTGCGGGGTTCTCCCCTCTTCTAGCCCAGGCAAGGGGAAACTCATCAGAGCTGGAGGTCCAGGAGTGGTCAGGCAGCCCCAAGAGCTTGCAAATTTATTTATAACCTTAAGGTGGTGGGCTGTACCTTCTGGCTCAGGTGAGCCAGAGATAGCTGATTGGTCTGGGCTAGAGGCTGTCTCAGGAAGAGGTTAGCCATGATGCCAATTTCTGGGGGTTGAACTTGACCAACTACAATGTTAGGATTGAATCCTAAGAAAAAAGACCTTCCTCCCAGGAAGGGTCCAGGTTGTGAAAAAACAGATATAGATTACATATTGGGCTGGAGAGATGGCTTAGTGGTTAAGTGCTTGCCTGAGAAGCCTAAGGACCCCGGTTGGAGGCTCAACTCCCAAGTACCCACATAACCAAGAAGCACAAAGTGGTGCATGCATCTGGAGCTCGTTTTCAGTGGCTGGAGGCCCTGGCACACACATTCTCTCTGTGTCTATCCACATCTTTCTCTCTCTGTCTGTTGCTCTCAAATAAATAAACAAACAAACAAACAAAAAAAGAAAGAAAAAAAAGTCACATCATACTTTGATCTCTAACACAGTGGAGACTACAAGGATACTTTCAGGGGCCCGGTCACCCTAACTGCCTAACAAAGCCATCTAACTCCCTCTTCTATGTATGTGTAATACCCAAATGGATGGCTTTGTCAGGATAGTAAAGTCTTTAGACAAGGTTATTATGGTTTTAATTCTGCCTTTGTTTGTAGCTGGCATTGATTCTTGTTTGGTTGTTAACTTTTGTCCCTGGAATCCTGAGAACAGAGTAGATAATGGCCATACTGAAATCTTGGATATCCTAATTTGCATTATTAGAAACAAACTGCTATATTTTATAAAATCTAAAACGTCTTTGATAAATTGTGAAAACAGTGCATGCGTACAGATTTCAAGAAGGTTGAAATCTACTACTATGTAGACTAGGTTGAAACTGATACAGTGAGCACTTGTTCCTCAACATGTTCATCTGTTGTTATTCACCAAGAAGTCTCCTCTGTGCAGCAGCTTTCTCCCAGCCCTCCCACTGTTTTCATTCTCTGGGAATGGCTACAATATCTTGTGTCGACCTGGTGTGGTTTGAATGTGAAATGCCCCCCCATAGACTCAGTGTTTGAACACTTGGTCTCCAGAAGGCAGCATTGTTGGGAAAGGTATGAGAACCTTTAGGGTGAGGACACTTGCTGAGTGAAGGGGGCCACTTGGGATGGACCTTGAGATTTGATAGCCTGGCCTCACTTGCTGTTTACTGCCTGCTTCCCGGAGAAATGAAACATGACCAGCCGGCTTCTTGCTCCTGCTGCCTTCCCTTCCATGATGGAGTCAATCCCTTCTAAACTGTAAGCCAGAATAAATCTTTTTGTTCCTTAAACCGCTTCCTGCTAGGTATTCTGTCCCACCAAGTAGACTGACTAACTTCAGAGACCTGTTCTTGCTAAGTGCCCCCACCTGCTACTCCTAGGCAGTGAGTCCTGACTAGACATCTACTCAAAGCTGTTTACATTGTTTTGTTTTTTTATTCTGGTATTTCTACTACTGTATTTTAAACTATATGTTAAATTTTAACAAAATTGGTATATTGCAACAATATGTAAACTTGGGCTGGAGAAATGGCTTAGTGGTTAAGGCATTTGCCTGCACAGCCAAAGGATCCTGGTTCCATTCTCCAGGATCCACGTAAGCCACATGCACAGGGTGCACATGCATCTGGAATTCGTTTGCAGTGGCTGGAGGCCCTGGCATGCCCATTCTCTCTCTGTCTCCTTCTCTTCTCTCTCTCTCTCCTCTCTCTCTGCTTGCACATAAATAAACAAAAATTAAAATATATGTAACTTAGTAGGCTCCTATAGCCTATATCTCCCTCATCCGTTTGTGCTATTGCTATATTTCATATATGTCAAAAGTAAGACATTGCTAGATTGCTATTAATTAAAGATTTCCCCCATTATTTTTTCATTGATGTTCTCTTTCTGTTTTGGACTCTAATTCATACTAAATCTTTCCTTTTATGACTATCATCTTGGAGAGATATTTGCTAGATATTTTATAAGATATTCCCCTATTTGAAATTGTGTTTTTTATTTTCATAATAAGGTGAAGTTACAGGTTTTTCAAAAGAATTCTACTGGATAAAGTACCCTTCTCATGCACATGCTGACAGGATGTCAGAGGTAACAAGATGGTATTCATGCAACAGCACACATAGTTGCTGCTGAGTTTCTCTCGGCCAGTATTCTCTACTTGGAAGCTGTGGTCTCTCCTTTTCCATCCTCTTTTCTTTGGATGCAAGTCATTAGCTTCCGTGGGATCTTTTAAATCGAAACTAATGGAGTCAATTTAATCCTCCATTAAGGAAGGATTCTAGGATTATGCAGACTGTGGAGAAAGCATGTTTGTAAGGTAGGATTAAAAGTGAGAGTCTGAATAAACATGAGCAAAATCACCTTATTATTTTCACCTCCTGATGCTCACAGAAGACTCCAACTCTCTGGAGATTGTATTTTCTTTTAAAAAAATATTTATTTATTTATTTATTTAGTGACAGAGAGAGGGAGAGTGAGAATGGGCCTGACAGGGCCTCTAGCCACCGCAAATGAATTCCAGATGTGTGCGCCCCCTTGTGCACCTGGCTTATGTGGGACCAGAGAATGGAACCAGGGTCCTTAGGCTTCGCAGGCATGTGCCTCAACCACTAAGCCATCTCTCCAGCCCAAGATTGTATTTTTTATTGTAGAAAATCAGAATCCTTCTTTACATCTAAAACTATTCAGGGTAGATAGCTATACCTTCAACCAAAATATGTGAAATCACGTTGCTCCACTGAATTATTGTGGGAATTAAATAAGTAGATTGGACAAGGAGTGCCTACCAAACACACAGAGGCACCCGACACTAAAATCTGTTTGAATCCATTATCTTCAAAAGCACTGAAGTAACAAATATTTTCAGATGAATTTCTTGATAAGCTTGAGAATTTGATATCATACTCTAAAAATATTTGTCATTGTAGCATTCAACTGAAAGACGAGGAAAAAGAGTTGCAGCTTTGTCAGGAGCTTTCTGCTTGCTCAGTACCTAAGTCATGTTTGTGTTAGACTTAGAGGCAAGAAAAGAGCAGCTTGGTATTTGACGTACATAATTATGCAAATTCTTCTTCCCTAAGGAAAGGACCGTTGGAGCTAAGTCTTTTAGTCAAGAAGCATCTTTGATTCTCAAATACTGTGAGCATCCTTAATGTCCCATGACTATTACCTAGAGCAATTTTAGTCATAACAAGTAGGGAAATGGGAATGAACATTTATATCTTTAGTGCATACCATGAGTTGATCAGTTATGACACTTATGTGCAGGCATAAAATTCAAGAATTTGTGCATAAATGACTGAATGACTCCCATTTGTTTATTTATATTTTAAGCTTTCACAGTGAAGAAATAGAAATAACTACCCAGAATGTGGGCTTTTGCTATACCTTTAATGAAGCTTTCTGGACATTTCTGTCTTACATAACTGACTTAGAAACATTTTCCAGTTTTTCACCTTAGTTTTGATTGTTTTGAAGCAAAATTTTGGACAAAAAAAGGTGCAACAGAGGCAACCCAGTATATGGGGGTCTAAACTTGGCTGATTTGATATAGTAGAAGCAAAATCTACTCAGGGACAGGCTGATACTCAGAGACATAAGAGATATCTGTGGGTTATCACAGGCTGTACTTAAGGAATTCAGATAGAAAATGTGATAAGAAGTAAAGGAGGGGAGGAAGACCCGTTCCAGGAGAAACTGGTGAAACGCCACATCTTTACTGCATGCCATTCTACCTTTAGCTCTCTTTACCTTCCCTTTTAGATATGGCACCAGAGGACTCCTGGGGTAGGCTCATCCCTTGGGTTCAGAGAAGGGAAGCTGCTTACTCTAACAATACATGTGTGTCTCAGCAAGCATCTGTGGAGCATTGCTGATCAAAGTACACACAAAAATTTGCCATTGTACTGATCCTCAAAGACTGCAGTTCAGCAGGGAAAGAAAAGCAAACATGTTGATAAGTAAAATGAAAGGAAAAATGTAGAAAAATAGGAACAAAGAGCTTCAGAGATGAGATCAATGAATGGAAAAAAGAAAAACAAAAGGATGAACAATATGAGCCTGAGAGGAGATGTGGTGTGACTGACACTAAGAAAGGAGTTTTGTAGAACATCGTGTACCCAAAGTCAATGACAAAAGTCAAAGAAAATATTCTAGATTTGGTTTGTTTGGGTTTGTTTTTTGAATTTTGGTATAGAATCTCGTCATGTGGTCCAGGCTGACTTCAAATTCTTAACCCTTCTGCCTCTGTTGCCTGTGCACTGGGATTACAGGTTTGTATCATCTTGTGCAGCTGTTGGTTTTAATAGAACTATAAGACAAAGTGAATTGATCTACACTGTACATTCAATTATTCATAAATAATTATTGAAGGGGATGAAAGTGCATTACATGGGACTCAAGAATTATAGGAAAGTCCAACACCAAAGGGAAGACAGCTAACTATTTAAATCTAGTAAAGATCCAAAGAAATAACACAGTAGCTATAGGGACAATAGCATTTCTCCCCATCTGTTCAAGCTTGAAGGGCAAAAGAAAAATGTCTATATTTTATTATCCAATATTCTAATAATGGTCAAGTATATTGAGCTCCCACCCCAAAAGAATGAGCTTTTTTTGTTGTTGTTTTTTCTTTCTTTTTTTATTGAAAACTTCTTTAATTGTAGAAAATATCCCATGGTACTTCCCTTCCTTCCCCACTTTCCCCTTTGAAACTTCATTCTCCATCATATCCCCTCCCCCTCTCATGATCTTTTCCTCCTATGATGATGGTTTTGTGTAGGTAGTGTCAGGCACTGTGAGGTCATGGATAATCAGGCCATTTTGTTCTGGAGGAGCACATTATAAGGAGTCCTACTCTTCCTTTGGCTCTTACATTCTTTCCGCCCCCTCTCCACAATGGACCCTGAGCCTTGGAAGGTAGGTTTGAGACGTTTCAGTGCTGAGCACTCCTCTGTCACTTCTTCTCAGCACCATGGTGCCTTCTGAGTTATCCCAAGTTTGCCACCATCTGAAAAGAGAAGCTTCTCTAACCAAAAGTGAGAGTAGCATTAATATATGGATGTGGACATTAAGAGAAATGCTTACTGGGCAGTTTGGTGAGCATAGTATATACATTTAGCGAGACACCAGCATACATTACACCGTTAGGGCTCATGACTACCCGTGTCATAGGTTTTCCATATCAGGGATATATTGCCTGCCATGGAGCAGGCCTCCAGTCCAACTAGAAAGCAGTTGGTTTCCCCTATAACAGACAAGCATGAGCTTTAATAATAGGGAAAATATTTTTTTTTTTTTCTGTAGAGATAAACTGTGGACTGGAGGTCCCAGCTGTCTAGATGACTCATTATATGACTTTAATGAGTGACACCATCTTTTAAGTAACTTGGGCCCTGAAATAAAGATGAAAAAGGAAACAGGATACTAGCTGCTACCTTTAGGCAGGCAAATCAAAGCATCTTCACCTAAAAAGAGATGGGTAAAAAAATCACTTGAAAGCATCCTTATTGCTTTGCTCATTTCTGAATAACTCAAACCAATAGATATTCTAGCAAGCTTGCTGCCTTCCTCCTCCTCCTCCTCCTCTTCTTCTTCTATTTGTGGAGAAGCAGTAGACTTCATGAATGTAGTGGGTATTTGTTATTATCACCTTAAGAACATCACATATGCCTTCTGCTTCTAGATATTCTCCTTTTGAGAATCTTGCTTTCTTCAGGAGGACAGACATGGTTATTAGTGTGAAACTGGTCATCCAATGACAGTTCTTCAAAGACGGATTTACATACCAGAGCAAGAAGTTTGATTGTTTTGACACAGAAACTAAGATTGAGGGGATGAAGAAATGGTTTAGTGGTTAAGGTCCTTGCCTGAAAAGCCACAGGACCTACATTTGATTCCCCAGGACCCATGTAAGCCAGATGCATGTAAGCCAGGTGCATGTGTCTGGAGTTTGTTTGCAGTGGCTGGAGACCCTGGCATGCCTATTCTTTCTCTTTCTCTCGGTCTGCCTTTTTCTCTCTCTCAAATAATAAAGAAAAATAAAGTATTAATAAAAAAGAAATTAAGATTGCAAATTTTATCATCTGTGTTGGGCTGTAGGCTAATGCCAAAAAAGCAAGAAAAAGAAAAGCAAGAAAGAGGTGGATTATATTGCTAAGCACAGGAAAAGCTCTCCCACTTCTGTACTTTTGAAGTACATGGACCTATGGATGCCTTTTCTTCCTTTGCCTAAATTAGTTATCATTAAGATTCTATCACTTGGCAATAGAAGTCTTCAATGCAGTACATTTTGGAACTACATATTTGTGAAGGAGTCCAGAATAACTCTAAAAACAAAATACGCATGGCTTCATGGTTACCCATGACACACATGCCATGTCATAAAAATGCTCAGAGGTCCAACCACCTTGTGACTAATTGCTGAGGATGGAAAAAAGAAGTTAATCTAAATTTATTTTCCATCTTCTTTCACTATTGACAAAAAGAATGAGTAAGTTGTTTGGGTGATACAAGAAAATTCCATATTGATCTTCCCAATGAATCAATCACATGGAATTCATAAATTGTTGCTGTCATAACAGACTATAGTCCTGGAGGTGACATCTGTGTCTTCAGGTTAGATAAGTAAAAGACCAAACACTACCTGCATGTTTTGGGTCACACATGATATTAAATTGTCAATGGAGATGGAAGAAGCCAATTTATAAGGACATTGTGACACAAACATGCATTGTGAAAATCACACCTACAATGTTTCAGTTGGGGTAGCCAAATATCACTAATTATCAAAAGGGCTAAAAGAACATATCATTATGGCAGTGTCTGGACGGTGAGACATTTGTGAAAAACATTCATATTTGAAGCATGATCTTTGAAGATTTTCAGTAATTCTTTCTGAGTGAATGGAGATGAAATGCAGTCAGTTTTAAGAGAACACCTAATCTAAGCTGTGAATTTCCATTAAAAAAATGAGGGGAAAATAACAGAGAACAAAATTCATAATCAGCTGCATTGAGAATAGCTCCTAACTTTTCTAAGGCCTTAACTCAGACAGATTCATGGGGACAGGTTATGTTTAAACCATGGAAATTTCTAGTCTGGCAGATCCTGGGTTCAGCCAGGTGTTATTTTAGGCAAGAGTTGAGTGTCTGAGCTTCAGTGCCCTCTTCTGTCAAAGGACTTCTTGTTGCAAAGGATGAAGTAAATCAAGCTGGAATGTAACCCAAGAAATACTCAAACATTTCACTTCTTTTCATTTTTATTATTTTTATTTAGCATATATATTATTAGTTTCATCATAACATTTACAAACATGTTTAATTATCATTGTACTTTTCATATTCATTACCCTTACTGGTGCTCCCTCTTTCCTTCATCTGGTCCAATGTCCCCTCAAAAAGTCCATCTTATTTTCTATCATCTATCTATCTATCTACCTACCTATCTATCTATCATCTTTCTAATTATATATCCCACACATTTCACTTTATAGGCTGAAATTAGGTAGCTGTAATTAGCAAGATCTAAGGTGGAGTATATGGTAGAAAATAGAAAATAAATAGCTCACTTGCAGGTCAGGTGGCTCTGAGAGGCACTTGGGCTCAGTAAACCTGGGGCACACCCTGACAACAAGAACCTACCCTCTTTTCTCTAGGTGACAGAATGCTCAGGCTTCACTTGGGACTCAACATCTACCCAGACTTAGTTTGCTTCCCTTTCTCCTTTACAGTTTGCAAAACCCGAGTTGGAGAGGGTGGGAGCAGTGGCAGAACGCAGGGGGAAAACAAAAACAAAAACAAACCAGTTCAGGTAATGGGAAACAACAGCATTTCTCAAGGTCAGGGTGGATGTCAACCAATTATGTAAAATCCTGCGGATTGAGAAGTCACAAACACCCTGAGTGGAATACTGAAATGTAGCTGCTCTTTCCCAGAGCCCACTTAAAGCCACCCCGCTGCCCAAAGCCACTTCCCTGTGCTGTTGGATTTCGCCTGCTTTTCTTGATATTCCTTCCAACCATTACCAAGCTCGCGGGGGGGAAAAACTTTTTCCTCTCCTCCCTGATTCTGTAGCACAGAACGTTTTGCATCGTCTTCACCCAATTGTCCGCAGGGTCTCTGACTACAGCCTCAGTCTAGGATAGCCTGGGACTGGGGCTGGGGTGGTGCCTGTCCCCGGGGGAGGCCGGGATGGGGCTGGCGCGGATGGCGAGCTCGCCGGAGCCCGAGCGCCCGCGGCGGGGACGCGCAGCCCGCCGAGTGGCTTCCTTCCGCAGGAGCTATTTTTAGCAGCGCGTCGCGGGGCCCCCGTTGCCCCCCCCCTTCTTCCCGGGCCGCCGCCGGCATGGTATCCTCCGGCAGGCGGCTCCGTCCGCCTCCCCCCGCCGCGGCGGGGCTCTTGGTAGCTTCCACGCGGGCAGGTCCGGACACTGAGCATGTCTGGAAGCGCTCGGCGGCCCCGGCGGCAGCGGCGGCGGCGGGGGCCGAGCGGGGCTGCGTCAGGCTGAGCCCCGCAGCGCGCGCCCGCCTGCCCGCCTGCCCGCCTGCCCGAGCGCACGCACGGCCCGCGCCGCCCGGCCCCGCCGAGAGGGGCGCACTCGCCGCCGCGGGGCCCGCGCCGCTCACCGCAGCCCCCTCCCGGCGACCCGCAAGTAAGTTTGCGCCTCTGAGGGGCGCGAGGGGCGAAGGCTGGGCACCCGGGGCGGACGGACGGGAGAATTTGGCGAGGATTGCCCAGGACCGCACTGGCAAATGCCGAGGTGCGCCCGGCTACCTCGGGGAACCGGCTGGCTTCTGCTCTCCCTTGCCCGGGCGCATCTCGGAGCCCGCTTGGCACTTTGAAAGCCGCTGGCCACAGGGATGCTCCCGGCCCGAGCGACGTGCAGAGCAGGGTGGTGGTGGGGGGCACAAATGGCTCGAGGCTGGAGGGCACTTGGGAAGAAGGAAGGAGCGCTGCTGCGGAGGGAGGGATGGAGGGAGGGTACCCGGCAGGCCAGGAGCCGGCTGGAGCGGGATGAGGAGGCTGGGGTTTGGGGCGCAGAGCCTGGCAGGGGTCAGCCACACAGGGAAAGTGGGAGTGCCCCTCCGGAGCGTCGGGGGAGAGAGCGCAGGACCCCAGGCGCACAAGGCAGGGCTTGTGTCCCGAACTGGGATGGAGCGAGGGAAGATAGAGGGGGAAAGTGGGGCGCCTGGAAAGCGGATTTGAAGGAGCAGAGGATGCGGCTGGGAAGGGCGGCATCTCCGGATTGACGGGTAAACTCGGTTCCTTTGGGGGTGAGGGGGATTTGAACAAGTAACAAGAGATATGTACTGAAGAAGGAAGGCAGCCTTGAGTTGAGCTCCGGAGGGTGCGAGGCCACATGTTGAGAAGCGGCTAGGTGCGGAAAGTGGTCTGGAAGGGCGGAGTGAAACACCCAGTGGGGGATTTGGGGAACAGGGAGAGGATCTTTCAGAGGAATTAGGCTGGTTGTAGGAAAGATTGGGGGCTACCCGCGAGTCTCCTTGAGTAGCGGTTGAGTGGCGAGTCCGTGACATTCCCTGGCTGTACAGGTTCCTCTTCTGCCTCCTGCCTGACTTGGACGCACCTTGACGTGCTGGTTTGAGTTGGGGACAGTCGTAAGGCAGGGAAGGCAGTCCCTGAAGGGGAGCTTGCCAAGCTTGTGTGGATCTCGGCTCCTTCCGTGCATGGTGGGTCTGCATCTGGGTACTGCACGGAGGGGGAGTGGTGTCTGTTCTGCAGACCAAGGGGAGTGCCTGGTCTCACTCCGGAGGTGCAGTTTTTCGGGCCAGGAAGTCAGATAGAAGTCTGCAGCTTGCAACTCGCGGCGGGGAGTGGAATGTGAAGATATGTGTGCAGCGTGCGCGCGCGCGCGCGTGTGCGTGTTGCCAGCCCCGGGGTCGCGGATGTTGCTGCAGTCTGTCTCCATAACCCGGAGATCTAGGGATCCACGACGGGGTGGGGTGTCATGGGAAGGGATTAAGGGAAACCTGCTGCCCAGTGCCTCCTTTCTCCATGGTCAGTGATGCTCCTCTGCAGCCTCTTCTGGGTCTCCTTTTATACCAAACCTGATGCCTTTTTATTCAGATTTCTCGCTGGGAGGACACAGTTCGGGGCTACTCCCACCACTGACTCCAGGAGGGAATCCTAGGAATCCCCTCCTTTGTCAGAAGGATTCCTGAACCCACCGGTTCTTTCCAGAGGTATTGCTCCTCCCCGCTGTCGGTGGTTCACTCTGCTGCCCCTGCAGGTAACTCAGTCAGTGATGGTGACGTTGCAGGAGGACCCTGTAAGCTGGGTGACTTCATTTGGGAAGAGGGGTGGAGAAATGAGTCAGGAACCATCACTTAGTGGTTTTCTGGTGGGAGACCTCCTCTGAGTTCCCCACATGTTAAATCTATTGCTTAAGAAGGAAAAGATTAGCTTAATGGAATAAACAGTCCAGAAATCTTTATAAAAAAAAAAAAAGGCACTGACCAGAAAAGAAAGAATTCACCTACTAGTGCAATGAATGAAGGAGCGTCTCCAGCTTACAAGATCAGACTCTGAAATGAGAAGTGGGTTGTCCACATAGCGTGTCTACTCAGACTCCCTCAGGCTTGCTGTGCTTTGGCACCAGTCAGCACATTTTAAAGGAAATTAGCAGAAGATGATGCTGGAAACCTTTATAACATCGGTAGGTCCCAAGAAAGGGAGCGAGCGTGATTTGTGTCCACAGGGTGCTGCTCCGGAGGACGGGTCTCTGAAACTGTGTGCAATCTTCAAAAATGTTTTGGCACATCAAATTTGGGGGGTGGGGTAAGAGGAAGGGAGGTGAGACTTCTGTTAGGTGTTGAGGACACCAACGTGACTTGCCTTGCACAGTGATGCCTTACCCATGGAGTGACACAGCAGAGGAGATGGCTTGCTTTTCGTGGCCAGGGAATGCCAGCTTATTTCATGTGACTGGCTGGCCTAATTGATTTGTGGTACCCTGTTGAATATACTCTCTAAAAAAAAAAATGTTCATTTTTTTCTTGATACCTATAAGATGGAAATCTGAATAAAAAGACTTATGATCATTTACTTATGATTATAGTACATGTGAAGAAAAAGTAAATGAATATTTTAGCCACTATTTTTCTATTTTCTAAATATGCTGATGAAACATACGTTCACTTGCTTTGATTTGGTTGGGAGTCAAGGAGGAGGGTGAGTTGAGCACATAGCTTAAGGTGTTAAGCAAAGACAAATATTAGGAGTCTGAAGATCTTGTGTGTGTGTGTGTGAAGGTGAAGGCTTCATTTATACAATGCTAAATTTAATGTGAAAAGGAGAAAATCCTTCCCTCCCACATCCTGCTTTTGAAAAATAAAGGATTTTACCCTTGGGCTACTTCCTTATTCTGGAATCCTGAAGTAGAAGCCTAACTTGACAATTGTCCTAGAGGATCTGTCCATAAGTCAGTCTAGCTAAGCTTTAGAAAATACTCCATGAGATCTTCTGCCCTAAGATAAAAGCAGTAAAAACAAAACAGGTTCAGTGTCCCCAAGAGACAGAATGAAATAAATGTCAATCAAAGCAAAGAACAACTCACTCTCTCTCATCTCAAGAATGGATTTATTGATAGGCTTAGAAGAACAGTGATCCACAGCTGCGGGCATGCCACCTGGAGTGACATTAGCACTGCTTGACTGCTTGATGACATTTTGACATTTTTGTTTGCTCTGACTTTGGGAGAACGGAAGAACTACTCTCCCTCTCATGACTGGGTCTAGGGATGGAAGTATGGGGTTGTGGGGCAGGCAGGGTGGGGGTGCTGGTCACAATTTTAGGATGCGCTGGTCAGCAGCTCCATAATTATCCTGACTCAAGGATCAGTACAGCTGATGTTGAGCAACATGATTTTCACCCGATTTAGGATTCAGAACAAGCTCTTTAATGATGTGTTCAGCTATTCCTGTTGAAAGTCCATCATGAAAATAAATTGTAGTTCATTTTTAGAGACTATTTAAAAAATGGTCCCATGTCCAAAAACACTTGTTTTAAGGACATTAAGGATGCATCACAGGAGAACATGTTTTAAGCTGAAAAAAAAAAAAACTTACAGTATGAGGTAAATTTCTAAAAGGCCAATTCTATGCATGTGTATATGTGAGCTGAGCAGACATGGTTGGTGACAAGTGTTCTGTGGTATGGTCCAGTGAATGTGTTCCAGACTGCATTTTAAAATACAGTTTGCTTACTTGGGAAATTGAAATCAATTTTAAATGACAGCTAGCATTCTTCCTTTAAGGTGGGGTCGAGTAGAATGAAAGAAACATGTTAAATGAGGTGCCAAGAAATATACCAGAATGAAACCTTAGTGTTTAGAAAGTTAAGAATCCCACAGATTTTTTTTTCATGTATTTAGTTTCCAAATTACATCACCAGCATGACTTCCACCCAGAAACAGAAAGCCTTTGGAGACTGTAGCACAATGCATTGCCTAGATAGAGAAACAATAGCTCACACTCATACATGTAAGAAGATCTGGGACTGTTCTAGTATTGCCTGCAGGCTTGAACCCCCCGGGCACTTACTAGTTAAGAGCTTTTCACATCCAGGCCTAGAGAAAGTAAAGGGATTTGGTCAGGTTTTCCACTGGTCTCCCTGCCCTATCCCCTCACTACTATTTCTTGTTTGTTGTTTCTTTTCAGATTCATTCTGAAGGGATCGTCATTAGAGCTGCTTACTTCCTCTCGTTCTCATAACCATACCGTGTACTTTTGATCATTAATATCCCTGAGGGATACCTGCAGAGCAGAGGCTTCACACACCTGCTAAGTCCCCGAGGCCCTCAGCAACCCCTCCTTTTCTCCTGTGTGTGCAAACACAAAGACCTCTTCCCTGCATCCCGGAGGAGCACAGAGCTGCTCTCTTTGAAAATTGTAATGCAAAGAGTCTATTTTTTCCCCATAAAGTCAGCCTCAGTTTCCCCACTTGTGTCATTACTGGGTTGCTTTGATGAGTTGCATAATCTTAGTGTGAAGAAGACTGCCCCTCGATCTCAAGGGAAGAGTGAAACAGCTGAGGAAAACAGATCCAGTGTGAGCAACACTGGGGTTCTTAGAGAAGCCTGGCATGGGACTATGAGAGCTCAAGAAATACTATATGATTCAGGGATAATCATATTGATAATTAAGAAATAGATTTAACAGTAGCAGATTCTGTCCCAGGCCTTGGGACTCATGTATTTTCTGCCTTGTACATTATAACCAGTTTCAAAAACCAAGACCAGTAAGGTTGATGACTATGATGCCTGCTAAACTCATTTTTGTTGTGTTTTGTCTACTAAGCTACAGATAATTCTTACACTTAACTATCAGACAATATCATACTAGATCAGAATGTACTTATTTGGGGAGCAGTAAAATTTTGTCTGTATAAACAAACTTGCCTCCCACTGGCATGCCAATTGTCCCAGCTGGGGGAAGAGTGGGTAGCATGGGAGGTAGGCATTTTAAAAAATATTTTACTTATTTATTTATTTGAGAGAGAGAGAGACAGGGAGGGAGGGAAGGAGAGAGAATATGTATGGGCATGCCAGGATCTCTAACCACTGCAGATGAACTCCAGACACATGTGCCACCTTGTGCATCTGGCTTATGAGGGTACTAGGGAATTGAACCTGGGTCCTTAGGCTTCAAAGGCAAGCACTTTAACCTCTAAGCCATCTATCCAGGCCCCAGAAGTAAGCATTTTTTTAAAGCACCCTATGCTGCCCTTGGTGCATTCAAGAATAACTACCATAACATCACACATAGGGCCAGATTCTAGAGAGAAGATAGGGTTTCTATTTTAAATTTCATCTGCCTTGTTAAGAAGGATGGATAGTAATCCATGGAAAAGGTAGCCTTGTAGAAGATTCTACTTTTGCTTCTAAGTGCTTATTCATTGTGAGAAGCCAGTAGATTGGCCTATCTCCCAAGGCTTTCACCCTTCATTATTATGGTATGTCTCCTCTATCTCTGGAACATTCATTATGTGGCATTTTTGGACATGGATTTCCTTCTAACTTTGTGATTTAGGGTGTTCAAAAAAGGAAGGCAAAAGATGTGCCATTTGTCATTTAGAGCAGTGATTTGTGTTGACGACAGCCTGTTTTATGTAAGGATATGCATGTTGTTTGACCATAGTCTGGGACCCCACTGACTAAAACCACAGATGACAAGCCTTCTGGGTCTTGAAGCCAGACTTTAGTAATTTGGATTTATACAACAGTATTGAGACCAGGCTTGAAATCAAACTAATCTATTCACAAATAACTGGCTGATCAGCCAGGTAAAAACTAACCATCCAGCAGCAAGGGAAGAGGCATGGGCTTGAGGTTAAGAGATATGCTTTGTTGAATCTGGCATTCCTTACTAGGTACATTACAATGTACTTCATGAGTTCCAAGGTCCTCATATTTAGTAGTTATATTTCTTTCTAACTGAGATGAACTTCAGTAGGACTTTTAGTAAAGACATAAAGAAATCCAAACCAAATGCAACTATGGATATTATTACTTAATTAGGACTTTTTTAATATGGGGAAAAGTAGTTCTGGTGTCATGTTAACAGCTTTTTTTTTTTTTTTTTCAATTTATTTATTTGAGAGCGACAGACAGAGAAAGAGGCAGATAGAGAATGGGCGCTCCAGGGCCTCTAGCCACTGCAAACGAACTCAAGGCGCATGCACCACCTTGTGCATCTGGATTACGTGGGTCCTGGGGAATCAAGCCTCCAACGGGGTCCTCAGGCTTCACAGGCAAGCGCTTAACCACTAAGCCATCTCTCCAGGCCCCAGTAGCTTTTTTTTTTTTTTAAAAAAAATTCAGTAATATTTTATTATGCTTACTTGAATAGTTCAAATTTTTAAAAAGCAAAACCCTTTTATTTATTAAAGGCACTATGTTGGAATTATGCTTTCCTTCCATGTGGGTCATGGTTAAAGTTCAGTAAGTTCTTCTTGCATCATTAATGACTATTTCTAGTAATTAATCTGGATTTTTAAAATAAATTAAAGGAATGCATATTAGTTCTCTTCATTCAGTAGACAATAAATAGATTCTCTGGGCAGGCATAAGAGTTTGTGTTTCACAACAAATAAACATTGTTAGACAGAATAACTAATACACTTTCTTACATGAGATACTTGGCAATAGAATCACTGTTTTCTGGGGGAAAAAAGTTAGAAGATGATGTCAGCATGTAAGTAATTATGTGACATCCATTGTTTTATCCATGATTCTTGGTGACCTTACTAGTCTTTGGCACTGAATCTATGTAAAATTGTACTGAACATAAGGCTATAAGATTTAGGCATGAAAGAATTGGTACTGTCTACAAGTATGCACAGCTAACAAAATATTGCCTAATGCTTAACTTTTTAGATATTAGATTTTTTTTTTAAAGAACATTATAAACCATGGGGCTATGGTTTAAAAAAGAAAAAAAAAAAAGCTTGTCAAGTCCAATCCTTTTCTAAGATAAAATGTGGTCTTGCATTTTTAATTAATATATTAACAGACTAAGGGGTTCTCTTTCATCTATTTTTAATTCTTTGCATAGATTGCTGTGACAGGATGTCACAAGCAGCATCACACATTTAGATGAAGAATGTTAACAGCCATGATAAATGGTTTTGAGTAAAAAATATTTGTCTACATAACATAAATAAATGTCACTAAATTATTTTAATATGTTTCCAAATGGGAATATAAAGCACATTTCTCTGTATTTCTAAAGTTACCATTCAGACTACTTTAGATGGGACTTACTTGTAGTATGTCATTATCACTTGGATTTCCCATAAGGAGTTTCCAACAAAGGAGGGGTAGGGTATTATAAGGC
This sequence comes from Orientallactaga sibirica, assembly GCA_036365145.1. Lineage (NCBI taxonomy): Eukaryota > Metazoa > Chordata > Mammalia > Rodentia > Dipodidae > Orientallactaga > Orientallactaga sibirica. Next base: position 74,078,994 of record JAEOAD010000003.1, read on the forward strand.
TACATTTAGTCTAGGGATGTACCTCATTGGTACAGCACTTACCTAGCCTGTGCAAAGCCCTCTGTCCTACCCTCAGCACTGTTAAACCAAGCACACAAGCAAGCAAACTATTTTTTTTTCAAAGTGAAAAATTGCAAAAATCAGCAAGACTTTAATTAGATGTTAGATCAGTTTAGGATCTTAAATTATTAAGAAGGCCAAGGCAGTTAAAGTTATCGTTTATACAATTAAAGCATACTGGATATGATCATTTTAACTCTTTGCAGCATGTTTTTAAACTTCAAATTGGCAATCCTGTTGGTGAATGGACAACCTAAAATACAAAACCATTAGAATGAATACAATCTAGTTTTTAGGGCTAGAAAAACAGCTTAGCAGTTAAGGTGCTTGTCAGTGAAGCCTAATGACCTAGGTTCGATTCTCCTGTGCCCATGTAAGCCAGATGCACAAGGCGGCACATGCACCTGGAGTTTGTTTGCAATGGCTAGAGGCCCTGGTGTGCCCATTTTTTTCCTTTCTCTCTGTCTGCTTCTCTCTCAAATACATAAATGAATAGAATTTTTTAAAAATCTTGTTTTCAATTACCTGAAATGTGAGATTTCTTTCCTTCTTTCTTTCTTTCTTTCTTTCTTTCTTTCTTTCTTTCTTTCTTTCTTTCTTTCTTTCTTTCTTTCTTTTTTTTTCAAGGTAGGGTCTCACTCTAGCTCAGGCTGACCTGGAATTCACTATGTAGTCTCAGGATGGCCTCGAACTCATGGCGATCCTCCTACCTCTGCCTCCTGAGTGCTGGGATTAAAGGCGTGCGCCACCACGCCCGGCTGAGATTAATTTCTAAGTGGAAAAAGAACCTTTCATTTCACTAAGTGATTGGCTCAAAGCTTATCAAAGTATGCTATCTATAATTCATATGTTTTTGTCATTTTTAAAGATTTATTTATTTATTTATTTATTTATTTATTTATTTATTTATTTGAGACAGAGAGGGAGAGAGAGAGAGTGAGTGAGAATGGGTGTGCCAGGGACTCTAGCCACTGCAAATGAACTCAGACACATGCACCACCATGTGCATCTGGCTTACATGGGACCTGGAGAATCAAACTTGAGTCCTTAAGCTTTGCAGGCAAGCACTGTAGCTGCTAAGCCATCTCCAGCCATATTGTTGTTTTTGAAAATCTGTGTGTTTAACTACAAGGAGAAGCTGATGGAAAATTTCAAAGTTAGATATTTATTTTCAGCAATTTTTAGAACATCCAGACAAGAGATCATGTTAATAGCAATGTTCTTTATGTTGTATATTGAGTCCTGTGTTTGATCAGCAGGCACATATTATGCCTGGCATTAAATATTGGGAGAATTTTGGGGGGGTGAATGGAGTTCACAAATTATATTCATTATCTGTTTTTATTTGAGAGAGAGATGGAGGAGGGGGGCAGATAGAGAATGGGTGTGCCAGGGCCTCTAACCACTGCAAATGGACTTCAGATGCATGTGCCACCTTGTGCATCTGGCATTATATGGGTAGTGGGGAGTCAAATCTGAGCCTTTTGGCTTCACAGGCAAACACCTTAATCATTAAGCCATCTCTCCAGCCCTCATTATCCTTTTTAATGGGCATGAGAATAAAAACAGTTTGGGAAGCATATTAATGTTACGTATTAATTTCTTTTAAGGTTTTCATTAGCAGTTTCTTAGAATGAAATACATAGATTTGCATAATCGATAATCGATCCCTTGTAGAGCTGTACATAGACATACAATGATTATTTGAGATAATCATTGAGATTATTCAGGGGAAGAAATGGTGAAGCTTACTAATAGTACTATGCAAAAAAAGATAAAAATAAAAAAAATTACAGTTCATTGTTGTATGTGTTCATTGCATGTGAATCAAATGGAAATAGATTCTCATTAATTTAAGGAGAAAATTACTCATTAGGTCCTTATGGAGGAATTCATGGAATTGAAGGGAAAGACAAAGAGCATTGTAGAAGAGACTGGATCCCACTGCAGATGGGATGAGCTCCGTCACCTTGCTCTCACTGTCCTCAAGTCTCAGAACACAGAGAGTAGACCAAGAAAAGAAGAGAATAAACAAAAGGAGAGGGAGAGGCAAATAGAAGAATAGGTATTGGGAGAAAGAGAACAGAGACTACTGGCTGAGATTCCAAGACATAATCTGTGATCTGTTGCTATCAGAAGGAGAATAGGTAGTACTGGGCAGACACAGGAACCTGATGTCCAACACGTAGATTCTCGGTTATCAATTTGCTTTAGATTAATTACTTGGAAAAAAAAAAAAACCATCACTAATAAAAGCCACAAACAAATCCTGAGTGTATCATCTCTTTTTAATATCTTATTTTTATTTATTTATTTGAGAGAGAGGGAGAGGGAGAGAGAGAAAGAAGCAGAGAGACAGAGAAAGAATGGTTGTGCCAGGGCCTCCAGTCATTGTAAATGAACTCCAGATGCATGCAGCACTTCGTCCATCTAGCTTACATGGATCCTGAGGAATCAAACCTGGGTCCTTTGGCTTTGCAGGCAAGTGCCTTAATCACTGAGCCATCTCTCCAGCCCCTGAGTATATCATCTAAAAAGTAGCTAAATGGAAGACAAAGTATATTAGTGTCTTGAAGTTACAATAGAAATTTTCCATAGGGAAACTGACCAGGAATGCTGCCCCACCCCACATTGCTCCTGCAGTGTGTGGGTAGTGAGGTTTTCCCCTAGGAGCATTCATACAATCCCAGCCACACTGCCAGGTTTTTTCCCCCTCATATGCACTTATCACATACTCCTTGTGGGAGATAGCAAGTATCTTGAGCCCCCGATTCTTGGATTGATATTGAATGGCGCATTGGAAGCAGATTCAGAACTTAATCAAGGGACCTTTTGATGAGAGAGAGGCAGAAAAATTGAGCAAATGTCAATCCAAGGCCTAGGACGATAGGACCTGTTACTGCCTGAGCTTGGACAACTCCACTGCTTATCGTACCTGTGTTCCTTCCTGTCCCAAGTGAGAGAGAATCCAGCTATCCTTCATTTCAGCAGTTACTAAATCAATTGTAGTACTTCTCCATAGACTAGAATTATACATGGATATAAAAAAAAGAATAAGGGGAGGAATGCTGACTTCATCACCAGGTCAACCATGACTGACTGGACCTGGGGTAGGAGCCAAGACATGCTCATGGAAAACAAGGACATATTAGAAAATGTAAAGATTCAGAAGAGATGTGTACAGTTAGCTTGGGGGAGCTGATTTTGGGGTAGACTATAAAGCCTATAATAATTTTTTTAGCAAGAAAAATATCCGAGGGGCTGGAGAGATGCATCTGATTAAAGTGCTTGCTTGTAAAGTTTGAAATTCTGGTTTCAATTCCCCAGTACCCATGTAAAGCCCTAAGCACAAGGTGGTACATGCATCTGGAGTTTGTTTGTAGTGGCCAGAGGCCCATTCCCTATTTTTTTTCTCCTCTCTGTCTTTTTCTGTCTCCTTGCAAATAAATCAGAATGTTTTGAAAAGAAAAATATTCTAAAGCTGAGGTGTTATTATTATTATTACTATACATAAAACTACTTATTTATATTCTATTTTATTTTAAAAAGTTGAAGTCGGGCTGGAGAGATGGCTTAGTGGTTAAGGCGCCTGCCTGCTAAGCCTAAGAACCCGGTTCCAATCTCCAGGTCCCTCGTTTAGCCAGATGCAAAGTGACGCAAGGGTGCAATGCCGCACTTGCCCACAAGGGGGCGCACACATCTGGATTTCGTTCACAGCAGCTGAGAGACTGCTGGCATGCCCATTCTCTATCTGTCCCCCTCTTCCTCTCCCTCTCTCTCTGTCTATCTCTCTCTGTGACTCTCTCCAAAGGAAAAAAAAAAAAAGTTGAAGTCCTCTGTAAACACATGTGCAACTTTTCCCTACTCTGAACTTACATGAAGCTCATTATAAACAGTTAAAGGTTTTTATAACTCTCAAATAGGATTTTTTTTTGCCTTGTAGTTGATAGGCAAGAATGGTAAAATTCAGTTAGTATATGAATGTGCACAGAAGAAATGACTTAAAAAATTCCAACCAATATGTAAAATTTAGCATTTAATTATTTTGAAACTGAGGTGCAAACCGCATCAGTACTATCTGTGCCTGGGACTTCATCACCATCAGATGTCACAGTTAATATATCCATTACATCATGGTTTGCATATATTTCGGAAATAATTTTTACTTATCACAGTACTGAAAATATAGATCATGTCCAACACTGTTGTTAGACCGTTTTACTTCAAGACTTACTGAGATACATAGACTGTGTCACATTTTGAACCCTTTTAAAAATTGGCCTCACTTTCTATTGAAATCCCCTACACTTCATTCTCAACAGAGGTCACATCTTTAAAAGACTCCCATAGGGATTCACAGCACCAGGAGGATAAAGAACCTAAGCTCTTCCTTTGCTCTGAGTAATATGGTCCATTCAGCATAAATGACTTGGGGCAGAAAAACTAGCACTGTTGAGTATGTCTTAACTGAACAAAAGTGTGCTTGACTCACCCATTGCCCCTCATGACATTCCATAGGAAACACTGCTTCTATAGGCATCATGCCACTCCCTTGCACTTACGGGCATGTTTTGGACAATCACTTTTTCTAAGGAGCTTCTCTTATAGTGGAGCCAGCACAACCATAGAAGGAAGGACTCCCATAGGATCTGTTGTAGCCTATCTTGTGCTTGTGCTTTTTACCATCCCATAATCCCACACTGATGCGTCTGGATTTCCAGAGCCCTTTATTTTATTTATTTTATTTTTTAAAATATTTTATTATTTATTTATTTGAGAGAGCGAGAGATAGAAATAGGCAGGTAGAGAGAGAGAGAGAGAGAAAGAGAGAGAGAGAATGGGCACGCCAGGGCCTCCAGCCACTGCAAACAAACTCCACATGCATGCGCCACCTTGTACATCTGGCTTATGTGGCTCCTGGAGAATCGAGCCTCGAACCGGTATCCGTAGGCTTCACAGGCAAGTGCTTAACCACTAAGCCATCTCTCCAGCCCCTTCCAGAGCCCTTTAAAGGGACAGGCAGTTCTGACAGGGGTCTGTCTACTGGGTTCAACTTCATGCATCTGTGAATCCGTCAATAACTGGGATCGAACATCAGGACTTCATATACCAAGGATACATTTCTCTCGTTTTTGGAAATGGGGTTGACTCTCTGGAAATCTGGGTTTGACTTTAATAAACACATCTTCTTTTGCTACTAATCTGGATCGCCCTATTTGTGGTGTATCTTATTTTATTTTAAATTTTGTTTATTTGTATTTATTTATTTGAGAGCAACAGGCAGAGAGAGAAAGAGGCAGGTAAAAGACAGAAAGAATGGGTGTGGCAGGTCCTCCAGTCACTTCACATGAACTCCAGATGTATGTGCCACCTTGTGCATCTGGTTTATGTGGGTACTGGGGAATCGAGCCTTGAACTATGGTCCTTAGGCTTCACAGGCAAGTGCTTAACCGCTAAGCCATCTCTCCAGCCCTTGTGGTATATTTTAACAGGCAAAAGATTAATATGAACTGAAAAGGAACCAGGATGTTTGTGGCATATTTTAGATGGTATTGATTCTAAGGCTATCATGTCAGAGGGAATCCTCTAGCTTCAGTGACAGAGGGGGAGCTGTCCTCAGGAGATTCCCTAGACCCATGAAGAATGGGCAGTTGCTTCTTCCATGGTTGGATTTTATAATCAGATACTTATGGAGCCAGAATTTAGTGTTCCTAGGTATCATCAGCTAGCTCTTTTCATTTTTTACTCCCTAAAGAAGGCTTCCTCTTTTGGAGCAAAATCTGCTTTTGTTTAAATTCTATTATTGACCTAGGTTTGCCCTGTGAAACCTCACAGTTATCTAGGAATTTCCTGAAATCACAACAATTCTCTTACACTGGCCATTTCTTTGTGTTCCAAGAAGGCAGCTCATAGTGAAATCTGCCAAATGAAAATATGTTTTGGCAAAGATATATTTACTGGGAAGCAGCAGTCTCTTTTTAACCCCTTGGACCAGCATCTCTAAATGTACAGAACATTCTTCTCATAAATATTTGAGAACAAAGCATATGCAGACATTCAACTGGTGCTGGAGATGGATAACTGTCAGAGCTCAGGCCCTGGACCTTGTGGGCCTGGTGATATAATGCACATACGTTCTGGAGAAGGCGGTAGTTATACTCCTGGGCTGGAATGCCGAAGGTCAAGGAGGTGGGTCTGGGAAGCTGTGCTATAGAGAAAAAAAGGTCCTTCATAGGTTGAAGGCTGCTTGGCATTGAGGTTAGGAGTGGAGGAGTGTACCAGGTAGAAAAAAAAAATTGGTTAGCACACTGAGGAAATGAAAGATGGTCTGAGGACCTAGGACAAGAGTGAGGTTGGGACCTATGCCAGGCAACATAAATTCCTTAAGTCATGGTAAGGATTCAGGTGTTTGAAGCAGGAGGCAACCTGAATAGCTTTCTTTTATTAACGTACATGAAATGATATGAGTTCTTAGAGAAAACAAGAAATGCAGGATGCCTAAAATAAAAGAAAAAAAGTTTTATACTGCAGACATGATACATGTCCCACAATACATATTCATGAGTACAAATATTCCCAGACTTTTGGATAAGGAGCTTTTGGGTTCCATGCTAGAATTTTATTACTTGTTTCTTGGAGGTTCAGAGTGGAGGGAATTCCAATCTGCTTGCTTTTTTTATTTGCCTTTCAGACTTCTTTGTAAAGTTTCCATTGTCAAAAAAAAATTAACAGTTACCTTTCATCTTTAAAAGAAAGAGGGCTACTAAGATTATTCATGTCTCTGCTATTTTAGTGACTAGTTTACCTTTTTAGTTGGCCTTTATTACAAAAGGCTGGTGGTATTAGTATCATAAGTAAATGGAAGTGAGTTACACACACACACACACACACACACACACACACCCTTTCAGGCATGCTAATCTCAGGTATATTTGAATTTATATAAATGATTTGATATTCCCCTTTGATTATTTCATGTGGCGTAGCTATACACTTATTTGTGTCTTAGCTCTCTAGGCCAGTAATCTGTATTAAAAGTCTTTGAAATCTTTAGATCATTTGAGCAAAAATGCAAAATGCCTTTTTTATTTCATATATGTATTGTTTTGAAATGGCAAATTTAGTTTACAAGTTCATTATCATCTCTGCATCTTTTGTACTATGAGCCACCAGTGGACATTAATTACTTTCCAACTCATTGTATTATTACCATGGAGAGGCAATATTTATTTTTGGATATTCTGAGGCATTGGACATTACCAAGTGTCCTGCCCTCTATTTATTTATTTATTTATTTATTTATTTATTTATTTATTTATTTATTTATGAGTGACGGACAGAGAAAGAGAGAGAGGAAGATGCAGAGAGAGAATGGGCACGCCAGGGCCTTTCAGCCCCATGAACCAACTCCAGATGTGTGCACCCCCTTGTGCGCATGTGTGACATTGCACGCTTGTGTCACTTTTGTGTCTAGATATATGTGGGACCTGGAGATTAGAACAAGTATTCTTAGGCTTTGCAGGTAGGCGCCTTAACCGCTAAGCCATCTCTCCAGCCCTGCCCTGCTCTTTAACTCTGCCAGTCCTAGGTCTTTGAATCTTCATTTGTGCATATTCTGAAACATTTACATGAAGCAAAGACAGTTTGGGCTCCTTTTTCATGTTTGGATAATTACTACCTAGTAAACAAATAGCATGCATACAAGAGAATCTGTTGATATTGCACCGTGAGGTTCTTTGATTCTCAGGTAAGGCTGTTCAGAGAAGGTGACTAGAGCACGTAATGAGTTATGTTTCTGAGAGTTTGGCATCTTTACTATGATGTCTACAAGAGCCCACCATAGTATCAGAGCTGTGTTCTACAGGGCATCCTTTTGGATGATGCATCTTTGTGCACATGCATCTTTAATCTATACAACATTCCTCTGTGGACAGCTTTGGCACAATGTCAGCTTTTTCAGCCCTGTGGTTGATGTGGCACTGACTTGAAGCTTTAGCTCTTCCTTCTACAGCCAGCCGACGTACACCCCTTTACTTAAGTCACCTGCTCAAAGGCACATATGTGATCTAGTTGGGAAAATGATGAAAGCACCCCAGAGATCTTGACATACTAAAAGGGTGCTCTTTTGTTTTTCATGTGGCTTATAAAGAAGTATGGATTCCTGTTCAGAATCCACTAGCTATATTTGGCCATGTATTTTTTTTAAATAAAATGTGGGAAACTCACCTGAAGCTGGTCCAAAGAAGTAAAAATGTACGTTCTAGCCATATATTCCCTCATACCTGAAGCTGGTGTGACTAATGAGTGTTTATTATACATAAACCCATTATGTTCCACTGTTTTTGAAGTTGATTAGCATTGGATTTTTTTACATAGATGAAAAGAATTAAACCATGAGTACTTCTCATAAACCAACTATCTTTATGCTGAGGTGGCAACAGGAATGGGAAGGGAGGAAGAGAGAAGAGATCACTAGCCCTAGGTGTGGAAGATACACACATTTCTGTGGCTTTGAGTCAGAGGGAGTTTGCAAGAGGGACCAGAGAATGGGGCACTTTGCTACCATTTACTTTACATAGCACTGGGTGCTTTAACAAAACCTCTCCATTCTGAGGTATTAGGATCTGAGGTATTATCTCATATGCAGAAAGGAGCCTGCTGTTGCTATGCTCTGCAGAAACAAACATAAATGGTAGCTGCCCGCATCCTAGTTACAGCCTTGCCATTTGAAATCCATGGATACATTTATTTGTTATGCATTTGCCTTTAGCATGAGATATTCAAGGGTCTATTGTTCAACAAATAAGACATTACAACTCCAATAATGGTCTCTAATGTGAATAACAAGATTAGAGGGACAAGCAGTAAAATAATAAAAGACAAATTATCTTGTCAAGCCTCTATTTCTAGTAACTCAGTAATGAAAAACATTTATGCTCTCATTTGGACATTACATAGTGAGAAAATGTAAGTCAGTCATTTTGGATACAGAATTCTTCTAGAGTTGTATTCCATTTGGTGTCCATAGTATCAGTTTCTTACAGACACTTGAGGGAAGAGAAGATCCACATATGGTAATGAAATTGGGTCTGGTCAGACTAAAATGGAAAGTAGGAAAATGGGAACTGGACAATTGTCACCCCCTCACATCCATGAAGACACCAGTGGATGCCTGAAACTACAGATAGCTCTGAACCCTATGTTCATTCTTTCTTCTTTTCTCTCCATCTGTGCCTCCTCCTTCCCCATGTCTTTCCCTTCCCAAATCTCCTCCTCCTTCCTCTTTCTCAGTCTCTAAATCACATCACAGTATGTAGCCCAGGCTTGCCTCCAACTCCCTGCTTCAGTGTCTCAGTGCTAGTATTATAGGCATACACCATCATTTAAGGCCCTGAACTCATATATGATAAAGTTTAAATTACAAATCAAGTATATTAAGAGTAACAGGAATAAGTGCCAGTAAAATATAACAATTAGGACAATATACTGCAATAAAAGTTATTTGAATGTGATCCCTGTTTCATTATGAAATTTTAAACTTGATATGTTTAGACCTGTGATTGACTGGGAAACTGGATATGGCAGGTATAGAGTGATGAGATTGCTGGTACATATTTATTCTAGTGGCACAATTTCTTTCAGAGGAGATATGGGAAATATGTCTAAGTTAGGGCTGTTGGTAGCTAAAAGGAGTGTGGGGTATCCAGGGGATTATTAAAACTCATTTTATCTTACCTTGATGCTTGTCTTGTGGATGAATAGTTTCTGCTAAGAAGGGTTATAAGATAATCCTTTTAGCTTAAAATAGAACCTCTTTACTAAGCTGTAATAAGAAGGGAGCTACAATTCAGTGTCCAGAAATCATGGTTTCACAAGGTGTGGTCTGAATCATCTCCAAGTACAGAGGGGAAAATGCAATAAATCCCAGTTTTCCAAAAGATATCCTAAGATGTATTCTGATGTTTATTTTTCTCTGGTAATGATATAATAAGAAGAATAAGTTTCTCTTTCTCAGGTAATTTACTTGGAACAGCAATCTATTTTCAAAGAAAAATGATATTGAAGAGGCAGTGCTGTGAATGTCATGAAACTTCTGTGTTAGTCGTCGAGGCCATCTTGGAAAAAATAAAATAAACAAAACCATCTGGCCTTTGCTTTCTCTAGAGATCATTGTGGAAACAAAATTGGCATTCACTTTTAAAGTTGAGAGGTTGTCTGTTACTGTTTGGTTTGTTATAAGTAGTTTCTGAAGGATGTGTAGCTCATGGATTAGAGTCCACTGTGCTGTTCAAGCAGACAGATGCCTCCTCATCTCTTATGGGAGGTTTCTAGAAGCTATCATCAGTGAAGTGTCTTGTGTCTTTTCAGTATCGATTACCAAAGTTCTGCCAATAGAAAATTAAAGTCTGAGGTACATCCTATTGCCATTTCCTGCTGAGTGCAACATGCAGAGGCATCTGATAGAATGTTTGTAGGTGAGCCATACAAGCAGAGGAGATTCCCAGGCAATGAGATTTTAGTGATAGATGATGTTAGCATTCAAGTTTGGAATAATTACCAAAGCAAAGACTTTATTAAGCTAACTGAAAATTTGAGGTAAATGTCATCAGTTGTGGCTTCAGGCATATAGACACACTAACATTTACATAACTATTACACAGTGGTTTTCTCAGCCATATGTATCAAAAGAGAGCGATGGTACGATAGAATTTTAGAAATAAATTTCTCAGTTTCTTCATTGCTGCATGAATAAACTGTGTCGCTGTGTCGGCATAACTCATCACCATACAGTGTTGTCATAAGATTTGAGGTGGTGGGATCTAGTAATTTCTCTTCCTTGCTGTTTTAGCAGAAGCTGGAGGTCAGACGTGGTATTTGGAAATCTGGAGATGTGATTTTATTTATCTTCCAGTGATTCTGTTTTTTTAGTGAATCACAATACTTTCAGTGTCCATCATTTTTCTTCAACCAAATATTTTGAAAGCATGTACCACATTAAAAAAAAATACCTGTTGCCACTACATGAACAGTCACTGGGGAGAAACAGGATGATGAATGAAATGTTGGTCTTGTCCTCGAGATAAATGGAAACATCAGCACATACCTCCACATGTTAAAGGAGAATGCAAACCAAAGTGCTTTCCCCCAAGGAACTCATGCTTCCTCATGAAGCCTGGAGTCTAACCTGACCGTGACATGGCCTCTGTTTCCAATGACAGTCCCCAGAGGTGGCTGCTTCTTTCATCAGTTCTGGCCTTGTTGCTCCCATAGTACACCACACATCAGGGAAGATTCCAACCATGGCTGCAATTATCAAAACAAGTTGTGTGTGCATTCTCCAACGGGTGGTTCTAATCAGCCACCCCTACAGTCTCATGAGTTCATCAACTTATGCTGCTCCCCTACCTCCACTTTCATTTTCTTTTTGCTGTATCAGTTGCTCTGTCAACTTGCACATAGCTGCAAATGAGGCCCCCCCCCCCCCCAAAAAAAAAAGTCTGTCCTTTTATTATTCCTAAAAGCAGGTGTAACAAGGGCTTAGTGATTACTCCAAGGTCCTGCAGAAAATGATGTTGATGGTAATAGTAATGACGTTATCACTGATATTTATGTATGCATATTTTAGGGTGTGTGTGTATTCAGGTGGATGGATATGGGTGTGTGCAAACTCAGGCACACGTGTAAAAGTCAGAAGACAAGTTTAAGTACTGATCCTCACCTTCCATCTTGCTTTGCATCACAGTCTCTCGTTCTCATTGTTCACCTCCGTATTTACCAGGCTAGCTGCCCCGAGAAGTGCCCAGGTCTCTAAGGTTGTTTGTAGGATAGGTTACTAGAGAGAAGAAAACATTCCCCAACAGGGGGCAGCCCTTATAGTGGTAGGCCATATACAAAGAAGCTCCAAGGCCATACAGGGTCTTTTGTCTGGTTGCCTGTGCTTCGTACTGGCACTTGCATCTGCCCTGTTGCTGTTATGTTTTGTGGACACTGGAATCTAGCTTCGTCAGCCTTCCAATGTGGAATGAAGACTGACAGTTCTCTAGGAATCCTTACCTTCTTCAGTGCAAGATTGAGACAGCTGAGGCATCTAGGCACAAGGACTGAGCAGTTACCATGTCCTGTGACTCTCCAGCCTGCATCCAGCCTTGTGGATTGAGCGGCTATGGAGTTCTTCAGTTCTCAAGCCTGCATATGGCTGTTGTTGGAATGTCAAGCTCATGTCCTATAAACTAATTCCAAAACATCACCTTTATAATACATATCCTATCATTCTATCAGTTCTGTTTCCCTAGAGAACCCTGACTAATACACAGGATTCTTCTGTCTCTTCCTCCCTTGTCATCATAGGTGCACTGGGATTACAGGCACTCATGATCTACAAAGTCTGACAGTAGTGCTAGAGCGAATGATAAGTGGTTAAGGCACTTGTCTGCAAAGCCTAACAACCTGGGTTCAATTCCCCAGTATCCATGTAATACTGGAAGCACAAAGTGGCACATCCATGTTTTTCTCTTTCTTTCCCCTTTCTCTCCTGCAAATACATAAAGAAAAATATTCAAAGTCTGACTTTACATGGATTCTGGGACTCTGTCCCCAGGATCTTATGCTTACACAGCAGGCATTTTATCCATCTTCTCACCCAGGATATTTACTAATGACTAAAATCAGATGAGTCCCTGATCTTCAGGGTTCACAGATAACTTTCCATTTATTCCTTCTAGTAACTATGGAAGGAATGTACCATTTTATGTATAACTCAAGAAAGAAACTTCCCTATTACCCTTCCCAGTTATTCCCATCAAACAGGAGACACCTGTAAAACCAGCTCCAAGCAGAGCTTCACTTCTCCCATTAGCTTCCCATGACAGAGTAAACTTCAGTGATGACCTGGCTCTATATATGATGAGTGATGAAGCCAGTGCACATATTGTAGACTAAAATGTAATCTGGCTAGCAGACTGTCCTTGGACAAGCAGTGAGTATTTGTTTCATTGACATGAATTTACAGGCTGAGACAATGTCACAAGGGAAAGTTAACAGTGAGACAAGGGGAATTAAAGTTCAGACATCTAGCTACCCACCCATGCTGGGACAACTGTTCTTCAATTGTGGCTTATAATTTCTGTGTATTTTGACACACATTGATAGCAAATGTTGTATTGCCATGGGGTTTTCCCTTGACAATTATCCTCTACCTACTAAGGAAATGTAAGCATACCCCAAAGCTTGATGATGGCGCTGTTCTGTGTCATCACTGGCATCTGGAAGCACCAATGCCTGAAACAGCCATGTGCTTCATATACATGGTTTTATTTAGTCTTCCTGAAAATCTCATGAGGATGATCCTATTGTATTACTAACACTGTACCCTGCATGTATGGATGAATTGTGTGGTTGATATTTGTATCATCCATTTCTTTCTTTTTTTGTTGAGAGACACACAGAGAGAGAGAGAGAGAGAGAGAGAGAGAGAGAGAGAGACAGAATGGACGCACCAGTGGCCTCTCAGCTGATATGAATGAACTCCATATGCCTGCGCCCCTGTGGTAGTTTGAATATATGTCCCCCAATATATTCAGTGGTTTATTACTTATACTTTGCATCTGCAATCACCTTGCTAGAGGCAAGGTCACTGGGGGTCCCGGTCTTAAGGTGTGGTGATGGTTTGAGAGTCCATTGTAAAGATATGCAAATGTGCCTAGCAGGAGTTCCTGAAGTGTGCTGTGTGACCTTTTGGCAGTAGTTTTGCTCTGTGTGCTGTGGTGGCTGGTTGGCTTTTTCTCTCTCTGCTTGGCCCTGTGGAGAGCAGGCCGCTTCTCTTGCCATTATGGAACTTCCCCTGGATCTGTAAGCTTCAGTAAATAATATCCCTTCCTCCATAACTGTGCCTGGTCTGGAAGTTCATCTCAGCGGACCTGAAGCTGTCTGCTATAGTAAAGTGGTGCCGAGGAGTGTGGGGTGAGATGAATCTGACCGTGTGGATATTCGTCTTTTGGAACCTTTATTTTGGAGGAATGGGCATGGACTTGGTGCTTGCAACTGAAGATGCCTTCTGGAGTGGTAAGCCAAGTTTTATGGACTATTCTGATGAGAGTTTTAGAATGCTAAGTGCAGACTGTATTGAACTTCGAGGCTTGGCTTATGAGGTTTCTAAGGGGAAGGAAAGACTGCAGAGGACTTTGTTGGAACTGGGCTACTGGCATAAGGGATGGCTACGTTCCGCTATCCAGACCCAGAAAGTTTGATCAAGGTTAAATTTGTAATGGACTGATGTGCTTGGCTAAAGATATGGGACTGAGATTTTAAGATTTTAAAGTTGGAAAACCTCAAGCAAGTTAAAAGCAGAGGCACTGGGACTGGTTTTAGGTTACTGGAGCTTCTATTGTCAATGCATTAGCAATCTTAAGGAAGGTGGAAGGAAGGTGGCCTGACTTGATTTACATTAAAACAATGGAGAGGATGCCTGAGGAAAGACTGTTAAAAATGCAAATTCTTGGAAAGAGCTGACTGGAGAAGGAACCTGCTTTTCAAGGCTATGGTTTATTTTGTCCGTGGATTAAGAATATGGCTGTGTCCTGCACACCTGGTATTAGTTTTGGAAGCATGAAAAATGCATGGAGTGGTCATGAATTGCACACGGTTCCAGGAGCTGCTGCTGAGATGCGGCATGAGGTAGGGCATGAAGACCCTCAGGAATAGGCTGGAAAAGCCTTTTGGAAGATGGACCGTGGTTTTCATGGAGACCTGAAGATGTTTTGGATATACCAGGACTGTGCAAAAGGGCTACCATGGAGTGCAGTGTTGGCATGGGATCAAAGTTTTCCCTGGCAACTCTGCCCAGCTGGAGGGGTGGAATTGGAAAACCTGGAGACTGTCAGTCTCTGGTTATATTGAACTTGAACTGCAGAAGTTTGATGATTGCTGATGGTGGCTGAGTTTGCATTGTTCTAGTTTCTCCTTGATATTCCTTATACAGTTAAAATGTTTACTCTGTGCCTTTACATGTTGTAAGTATTTAACTTGTAATTGTATTGTAAGTATTTAACTTGTTTGATTTTACAGGACTCACTATCTTAAGTTGATCAAGACTGTGAAAACCTTTGATATTGGACTGAGTACAATTTACCATGTGTGATAGTTATAAATATATTGGGGGCCAGGAGCTAAATATATTGGGGGCCAGGGGCGGAATGTGGTAGTTTGAATATATGTCCCCCAATATATTCAGTGGTTTATTACTTATACTTTGCATCTGCAGTCTCCTTGCTAGAGGCAAGGTCACTGGGGGTCCCGGTCTTAAGGTGTGGTGATGGTTTGAGAGTCCATTGTAAAGATATGCAAATGTGCCTAGCAGGAGTTCCTGAAGTGTGCTGTGTGACCTTTTGGCAGTAGTTTTGCTCTGTGTGCTGTGGTGGCTGGTTGGCTTTTCTCTCTCTCACCTGGTCCTGTGAAGGGCAAGCCGTTTCTCTTGCCATTATGGAACTTCCCCTGGATCTGTAAGCTTCAATAAATAATATCCCTTCCTCCATAACTGTGCCTGGTCTGGAAGTTCATCTCAGCGAACCTGAAGCCGTCTGCAACAGCCCCCTTGTGTGCATGTGCGACACTGCGCACTTGCGTCACTTTTTGCATCTGGCTAAACATGGGACCTGGAGCTTAGAACAGGCATTCTTAGACTTCGCAGGCAGGCGCCCTATCCACTAAGCCATCTCTCCAGCCATGTATCATCCATTTCTTGATGACTATACCACAATAAGTAACTTGAGCTCCATCATTTGGAAGACAAATAAATAAATGCTGAGATTTTTATTTTAATACGTTTTTCAATTAGATAAAAATTTCAATTAGTTAAATTTTAAGAGAGGAGATATTACCACTTGATAAATACCTGCTATTTGCTGGACATTATGCTATCTATTGTTATATAGGTTCATATTCTGATTCATGTGTAAACATGAGAATTGTCTAAAACATTTTCTGGAAGGAGTATGGAGAAATGTAAAAGATTATGGAAATAAAAAAATAATAAGGGTACTAAATGAATACAGAACATAGATTTAACATGGAGAAGTTTAACAAGCTCTTGCCTGGCTAATACAGAAAATTTATCACTGTGAAGGCAGTGATCCAGAAAGGAATCTCATAGAAACTTTGCAAAATAAAATAAATAAATGAAATTGGAATACATTTGGTTGGTAGGGAAACAGTGTTTCCTTATTATAAATATGATTTGTTTCTCTGACTCCTCTGTCAGTTTTGATATTGCTTATTGATGCATGCCACATAGAGATTGTGGGGAAATAAGTCCTTAAACTAAAATCATAATGAATACTGTCTCTATATCTGAACTACCTATGTTTTCTGCTTTGTTTGTTTTATAAAAGTAAGTTTCTGCTTTATATAAGTAAGAGAACAGAAAATTATTCAAGGGTGGTTCTTTAGAGTGAGAAATATTCAAAGATGAAATAAATATGCACATAGCTGATTTGATCTGGAGTGTCAAGTAGTTGTTTTTTAAAAAATAAATTTTTATTTATATATTTATTTGCAAGGGGGGGGGAGTGACAGACAGAATGGGCACACCAAGGCCTCCAGTCACCACAAATGAACTCCAGGTGCATGTACCAATTTGTGCATCTGGCTGTATGTGGGTACTGGAAAATCGAACCCAAGTCATTAGGATTTATAGGAAAGTGCCTTAACCACTGAGCAATCTCTCTAGCCATCAAAAAGTTTGCATGATTGTTTAAGTGACAGGAAAAATGTGGATTTTGTATGTGTTGGGTGGTGTGTAGTTATGTGTATTTATGTGTGTGACTTGTGTCTCTCTCTGTATGTGGCGATTAATCTGCACATGTGTGCACATGCATGAGGGGTCTTCAGGTAGATATTGGGTAACTTCCTTACATTCTCTGCACCTTATATAAATATTTTGAGACAGGGTCTCTTATTGAGCCTAATGTACATTGATTTTCCTGGAATAGCTGGCCAGTAAATCCTAGCAATCCACCTGTTTCTACCTCCCCAGAGCCTGAACTGTAGGCAGATACTACGATGTTTGGCATTTTTACATGGTGTTATAGTTACCTTCACATTGTCAAAAGAAAACACCCTTTAAAAAAAAAAAGAAGCAGATGATGGAAGGAAAGGGTTTATTTCAGTGTACAGTTTCCAAGGTAAGCTTTATCCTGACAGGTCAAAGCATGGTACAATCAGGAAGGTTGCTCACATCATCTCGGTGGAAGGAGCCTGAGTAGTGGTCATAGAGCTGGACAAATACAGTTCTTCCTCTAGTGACACACACCTCCTTTAGCAAGCTTCCACCTTCCAGATTATCAACAGCTTGGGATCAAGCATTCAAAACCCATGAGGCTAAGGATGATATCTCATTCAAACGACCACACAAAGGTACTGGGGATTTGTACTGCACTCCTTAGCTTGTGTGTCAAGACTTCAGTCAGCGTCCCACCTCAGCACCGAAGGCAGAGTTTCAAAACAAATAACAATGGTATCAAAAGCATTTTTGTTGGCAAAAGCATAGTCTTTTTTAATTTGTCCATAATCTGTCCCTTCATTTATCCCCAGTGACATTGAGAAGCAAAACATGAGAAAGATGTGTTTATGTATATATGTGTCAGTATATGTGTGTTGTATGTATGTTGTTTACATAAAATAAATATAACACAGATTATTTAATTCTACACTTATAATCACATAAAGTAAAGTTTGGGAAAAGCTAAATTTTATGCATTTGCAGTCAATTCCTGAGTTTCAATAATTTAAGGCATAAAAGTTCTTATTAATGCTAAACGTCCATTACAACTTTGTGACAGCTGTCCTTTACCTTTTTTTCTCTGGACTCAGGCCAACAGTGTGGCCTGTATCTGGATTATTGCCTGTATCCTAATACAGAGAAAAACAAAAGAAGTTGACTGGTTACATAGTATGTGTAAGAGCTTCTTCACACATGAATCAATAACATGCACAGAACATGTATTTTTCACTTTTGCAGAGGCTATTCATGCATAATAATGAAAATTACTTTAGTAGAGTCACATACAGTATTTATGCTGTATGTGCTGAGGACAGTATTGGAGGTGTTTATTTCATTAAAATTCTAGTGACTTTTTTTTCAGAAAGAGCTTTTATAAATCCTACAATTCACATGGAAGCAATAAAAAGCACGGATACTCCAAAAATCATTCAAAGCATAAAAGAGAGATGTTTAAGGTATTATAGTACCTGCTTTCAAATTCTACTACAAAGGCATACTAATAAAAACAACATGATGCTGGTATAAAAGCCGACATGTAGACCAGTAGAAGAGAATATTGAACATAGAAATAAACTCACACTTCTACAGGCATCTGATTTTCAACAAATGTATCAAAACCATATGTAAGAGAAAGGACAGCCTCTTTAACAAGCAATTAGGGGGAAACTACCTGTCAAAATGTAGAATTATTAAAATAAATTGCTCTCACTGTGCACAAATCAACTCAGAGTAGATCAAAGTACTTAATATGAGACCTGTAATTTTGAAACTACTTCACGAAAACATTCAGGGGAACACGTCCCTAACTAGGGAGACACAGTACACACACACACACACACACACACACACACACACATGTGGACACACCCACTTTGAGAGCAGGTGGAATAGCTCAGGACTTAGTAGCAAAAGCTGAGAAATGATATTGCATCGATTAAAAATTTCTGCCCAGCAAAAGAAACAATTGTCAGAATAAAAAAATAATCTATAGAATGGGAGAAAATCTTTACTGCTATTCATCTGATAATGGATTACTATTCAGAATACATAAAGAGCATAAAAATGTAAACACCAAAATAATAATGAACGTGCACATAAATTGAACAGATGGTTTTCAAAATAAATACCAAAAGATAGATGAAAAAAATGTTCAACAACCTTAGCCATTAAGGAAATGAGAACAAAAATTAGACTGAGATTCCAGGTCAGCCCAGGGAGTTAACAGTTAATAAATACTAATGAGAATATGGGAGGAGGAGAACCTTTATATTCTTGGTGGGTGTGTAAATTAGTTTGGCCAATACCAGCATGGAAGGTCTTTAAATTAAAGATAGAAAGGCCATATCATCAAACCATAGCCCTGTGGGTATATATCTGAAGGGACAAAAGCAGCGTACAGCACAGCTGTGTTCATTGGGGCACTATTCATTATAGCTAAATCATAGATGCAGCCTAGGTCCCCAGCAACAGATGAATTAATGAAGAAACTGTGACACACATATAAGCTTTATTCAGCCATAAAGAAGAATGAAATTCCACCATTTGTAAGAAATGGAGAGTATCATGTCAAGTGAAATAAAATAAAACTCAAAAGAGAAATGCCAATTTTTTTCTCATTTGTGGAATCTACATTTATCAAAAAGAAGATCTGGCCGGGTGTGATGGCACACATCTTTAATCCCAGCACTTGGGAGGCAGAGGTAGGAGGATCACCGTGAGTTCAAGACCAACCTGAGAGTACAAAGTGAATTCTAGGTCAGCCTGAGCTAGAGTGAGACCCTACCTCAAAAAAACCAAGCCAAAAGAAGGAGAAGGAGAAGGAGAAGGAGGAGAAGAAGAAGGAGGAGGAGGAGGAAGAAGAAGAACTGAAAGTAGAGGAGGGATTGCTGGGTAGAGGACCAGAAAGGATGAAAAGGAGAAAATATGATCAAATATATTTGTGAAAATGTCATAATGAAATGTCATTTTGTACAAATGATATGTTACAAATTAAAACATAAAAACACATTGAAGTACTCAGAATATAATTCTATCCAAGGGATTTGGTCTATATTCTTGTAGGTGTTTTTCCCAGTGGTTGTGAGTGGTGGTGATAAATAAGAACAGATCCTTATTCTATGGATTTAGCCTCAATTATTTTATATATTGGTGACTTGTAAGCCTTTTGGCTAAAATCAAGTGTAGCTTTGTATTCATGATATTGAGTCACTACTTAAGAATTACAAGGTTTACTCTATAAATATTTTTCAACCTACAGGTAACTACTGAGAATCTACTCATGGCCAGATGCCCTGCTGTGTGTTTGACTGTTCATTGATCTCATAAAGAAGCGCTCTTTCTTAATGACTTAAGGCCTGGAAGAAACAGAGTTAATTTCATTTAAAAATATATGGTTTAGCAGTGTAGGTTGAATGACAGTAAATCATAATTTCATAGATGAAATAGGCATGTTAGCAAAGTGATTTGGAATATTAGATGATATTGACCTGGTTTCTGGAACATTATTAACGTTCTGTCTGATGGCAAAGGAATAAGTGGTTCGAAAGCCTGGTAGGCAATGAATCAACATAGAGAGAAATAAGACAGTGGTAAACATAGGAGCGTGTTTTTAATTGAATGAACATTGTCCAAGACTTGGTTTTCTTCACATTCACTACTTCTGAATAATTTGTATCCTAGTCTTCCACTGTTTTCATGTCTAAGACTTACATTTAAGCCATTGTGTTTGATGACTTACTCTTTCTGGATATAGTGGGATGGCTCCAGAGAAAGACCTGGAAGAGTTACCTCCTCAAAACCGGGTTTTCTGTTGATTTCCATGTTTTTGTTTGTTTGTTTGATTTTGGTTTTTGAGGTAGGGTCTCACTGTAGCCCAGGCTGACCTGGAATTTACTATGTAGTCTCAGGCTGGCCTTGAACTCACAGTGATCCTCCTACCTCTGCCTCCCCTGTGCTGGATTTAAAGACATGTGCTACTATGTGCGGCATATACAAGGTTCTCTGTTAAACAGAGATCCTAGAGTTTTAGAAAAATGGATGAATTCACTAGACTTAGTCAGTTGCAACACAAAATGCACCATGAATCATTGTTTTATGATGCTCTGCAAATATTCTACCCTGCTTCAGTTACTTCATGGTAAAAAATAAAAAATAAACAGAACAGATATTGGAAGAGAAACTCCTCCACATTATCTTTCTGAGAAGGTTCAATTGAATTGAGGTTGGGAACACTGTGTATTAATACTTAGCTCTCCACTAAAGAGAGCAATCTCTTTATGGTTGGAACTGCCTTTCAGGATATTTCTGTGGAAATGTGAGAAAAGTAAAATTCTCTTATTCTTTCTCCTTTCTTTCATCTCTTGGTTACAGTATGGATAGCTTAGTTTTAGAACTGGGATATTTCAGGTTAAAAAATGTGATTATTTCAGGTCTAAAAATGTAAAGTAAAAAATGAAGTCATATAGAAGCTGAGACTGTAACTCTGCATTATTGACTTTCAGTATACTGGTTGTTGGGTGTAACTATACAGTTGCCCCAAAATGAACCCAACGGTACAACAGTGGCACATAAGTTGTGGGGCCATCAACTGCTGATTAGGCGTGAGTCCTGCTCATTGAAAGGGAATTCATGCCTGTTACTGAGAACCAAGTCAAAAGCCTGTGGCTTGGAAGATCATAGACCCTAGGGGAAGGTTTTCACTGTTCTTTGGCTAAATGGAAAGCTTACGACCATTAAAATGTAATTACTAGTACTTAGTTAAGAGGGTCCTGAGTGGAATGGGGATCAGGGAGGGGGGAAAACAGGGAAGACATAAGGGGAATAGACCGACTTGCAGCATATTCATAAATTAAAGTTCCTAACAAAATTGCACCCAAATATGAACAATGAATATATTAATTGAAACCAAATATTTGAGCCAGCAATTTGTAAACTCTGCCTGCTTCTTGACTTCAACTATTTATAATTTTGTATTGTCTTTTTGGTGCTGGGAATTGAACCCTGAGTCTCAAACATGCTAGGCAAAACCTTTACCACTAAGCTAAGTTTTAGCCCCCAGAATTTTGATAGAAAATTTGAGGCTACCATGCTGCACATGTAGCATGAAATAGTTACTGAAATTTATTCTCATAATCTATATTTATATTTATTTAGTTAATTTCAGGCTTTGAAGTGTACAGGAACTGTGGAGATCATTTTCGTTTTGAAATCCTTGTTTACTCCCATCCAAGCTTTACAGCTCTACCCTGTATTGAAGCAAGGGTGTTTTGACAGAACAGACATCAGTCTGCCTCCCTCCAGGAGGCTGTTGTCATCAGGTTTCCTCATTTCAGTATATACCACTGACTGACAATGGCATCCTAATTTCAGGATGAAATAAAGTGAGTACTTTAGGAACTAAGAAATGAATACCACCTGTCCAGTTTTTGAGACATAACATTTTGAAACTTTGATTTCCTCATCCATTTAAAAGGTATATGGGAGTGACTTCCTTAGACATATTCTGAGAGTTGTGTGACAGAGCATGTAGGATATTGTACTTTGTTTGAAAGATTCAAAACTGCCATATTTACTTCAGATGGCTGGTAAAAAAATACTTCCTTTTAGGAATCAGATATGAAAATATTGTCTTGGCCAGTCTTTCTTTCACAGTGAAAAAAAAAAAAAAAGTCTGTAAATGTAGAGGATAACAAAAATTCAACTTTGTAAAATGGCTGAGAATAAAGATTGAAAAAAAAAAAAAAAAGACCCACCTAAAGGTAGTAAGACTAAAGAAGTTACCTGGAGGGTTAGTATTATAACTTTATGAAGAGTTCATCTCCTAGTTTTCTTTGTGTGAAGTTCAGTAGCCATTTTTTCCATCAAAAGAGCTTTTTACTATATTTGATATAAAGTAAATTTTCCATACTACTTGGATAAATAAATTGCATAGTCAAGGGTGAGTCTGTCTTAAAAATTATTTAGAATAATTTAGAAACTATTAAGTATAATACTGAAGAAAAAATAGTTATAAAATTAATATTTGGAGGAAAGAACAGAAAAAGTAAGCCTATGTTTTTCTAAATTACATTTATGAAAAGGAAAGCCTGGATTAAGTTGGTCTAATATTTTTTATGTATTAATGCAGATCTATATATTTCACACCTAAAAGAGAAGAAATCAACCTTGGAGGCTTACTCTGCCAGGGCCTTGGGCTTTTGTGTACCTTCCCTCATTTTATCATTCAAGGAAAACTATAAATAAATTAAACACCGTGATTCAGATCCACTGTTGCCAGAACATTTGTGCTAAGCATGATTAAAAGCATAAATTTGTATTTAATGATCATTTCTTCTATTTTGGAATAAAATATGTCATACATGAAGCTATTTTAATTAAAATATAAATGAATTTTAAAATGAGTGTACTTTCTTTCAAATATTCTTCAAATAATACAGTTCAATCTATAATTCATCATCTAGAACTGAAATGTCTACTGGTAATTTAATGAGTATGTATTTTAATGGCCTTTGTTACAAAAAAATACACAATAAAATGCTGTTAACCCCCTCTGCCTTTTTAGCTATATAAATCAGTTAAAATTAATTTAAGCTACTAAAGTTACTACCTTTGTATTTCACTAAATAAAATTATTTCACGGTATACCTTCCCTTTAAGTACTTCTGCAGCGAGATTGATTTAATCAAGTCTTTCCGATGAGAGCCTGAAGTCCTGATTACACATGCTTTGCTTTAAGTCAGATCCTTTCTAATTTAGTTTGTTACTGTGCCGAGATTTAATCTCATTTTAATCTCTAAGAAGTAACTGGAACTCTGTGCTAAATTTTAATCTTGACCTTGTCACTTCACCTTTCTAAATATTTCATGTATTTATTTTAAATTTCTTTATTATTTATATTTATTTATTTGAGAGAGACAGACAGAGAGAAAGAGGCAGAGAGAGAGAGAGAGAGAGAGAGAGAGAATGGGTGCACCAGGGCCTCCAGCCATTGCAAATGAATTCCGGATGCATGCACCACCTTGTGCACCTGACTTATATGGGTACTGGGGAATCAAGCCTCAAACCTGTGTCCTTAGGCTGCACAGGCAAACACTTAACTGCTAAGCCATCTCTCCAACCCTCTTGTATTTATTTTAAAAACCTACCTGTGCTCAGGACTTAGTTTATATTCTCATACATGACAAAGCACTTGTCTAGCCATGAAGCTTACAGTTGTCTCTAGAAACACACACATAACAGTAGCAACAACAATAAAATTAAAGACATAAGTGTAAGATATAAAATGCAGTCAACTGTTTTCTTTCAATTCTGGTTTACATTTTATATCTTTTACTTAAAGTTATATTTTCTTGGATAAGTGTTTTGAATTTGATCTTTTAAAAAATATTTTATTTTTATTTATTTGCAAGAGAGAGGAAGAGGCAGATAGAGAGAGAGAATGGGCATGCCAGAGCCTCCAGCCACTGCAAATGAACTCCAGATGCATGCATCCCCTTATCCATCTGACTTACGTGGGTATGGGGAATCAAGCAGGGGTCCTTAGGCTTCACAGGCAAACAGTTTAACCGCTAAGCCATTTCCCCTTGAATTTGATCTTTACTACTGTCTACAGTGTAAGGTCAAATATATAAAAAGTGTCTGGACCAATTAGTCCCAAAATTGTTGGACATAATCATTGTACATTTTAATTGAAAGTAAAGAGAATTCATAACTTTAAAAAGTTATCAAAACCAGAGGCTTTGTGTTGCTTTAAAGGGTCTAAATCCAGAGTTGTATAATGGAAGTATAGCATCAGCTACAGAAGTCGTTTTCTGATATTAGTATGAAACAGCTTTTAAAAGGAGGTGAAAAAAAATGTTTATATATTCATTTGTTTATTTATGAGAGAGAGGGAGAGAGAAGGGAGTGGGAAAGAGGCATATAGAGAGAACAGGCATGCCAGGGCCTCTAGCCATTGTAAACGCATGTGCCACCTTGTGCATCTGGCTTATGTAGGTACTGTGGAATTGAACCCAGGTGTTGAGCCTTTGCAGGCAAGTACCTTAACCAATAAGCCATCTCTCCAGTCCAAATGCTTTTTTGAACAATGCATTTTGTTTGGTCCTGTGTAAAAAATGTTAGCATTCAATTTTTAAGCAATATTAAAAGTCATCACTGTGATATTTAATACTTTTACATTGTCTTAGAAATACAGTGTATACTTTCCACTTACAGTATATCTTAGTTAAACTTCTACACTTTTTTTGTTTGTGTATGTTTTTTCAAGATAGAATCTTGCTATAGCCCAGGCTGGCCTGGAACTCACTATGTAGTTTCAGGCTGGCCTCAAACTCACAGCGATCCTCCTACCTCTCTGCCTCCCATGTGCTGGGATTAAAGGTGTGCATCACTATGCCTGGCAAACTTAAAAGTTTAGCTCCTCCATTGTGCTGGCCTTTTCATGCACTCAACAGGCACCTCTTGCTAGTGGCTGCCATGTTGCACATTCTGATTTTATTTTATTTTATTTTTTTTGGTTTTTCGAGGTAGGGTCTCACTCTGGCCCAGGCTGACCTGGAATTCACTATGTAGTCTCAGGGTGGCCTTGAACTCATGGCGATCCTCCTACCTCTGCCTCCCGAGTGCTGGGATTAAAGGCGTGTGCCACCACGCCCGGCTACATTCTGATTTTAAATAGTGTTTAGAGAGCAGTTTTTAGGCGAAAATATGTTTGCAGGCTCTTCTTTGATTGGAGTGAATTTCTGTTTCACTATTAATTGGGGTCAGTTGTTGGAAATGACCATAATATAATTCATTGTAACTAGCACATTAGCTAATATATGAATAAAAGTCCATATGTCTAGTCTATTTTTCTTGTTTGAGATAAAATACAATAATTTATATGATGATTAACTTCCTTGCTACATTACATTTTAAAAATGTGGTAGTTTACAAAGAAAATAGTTAAGGTAAGTTCAGAATTTCCATGGTTTTGTCTTCCACTTGTAAGCCGTTTTACATTAGATAGAAAAAATAGTTATATTTGCTGGAGTTGAATATGTTACAGTACTTTGTTTTCCTCAAGTGGCCACTTCATTGATCAATTATAATTTAATTATTTTAGTCTACAATTTTTTTTCTCTTAGCTGCAAACTCTGTGCTCATTTAACATTTTTCCTTAATGTTTAAAACGATATTTTAGGGCTGGAGAGATGGCGAGCAGTTAAGTGTACTTTCCTGGGCAAGCATGTGACTTTGAAGGGACTGAGGCAGGCAGAGTTCACATCTCCAGATCCCAAGTAAATGGCTGGTGTGAAAACACTGTGTGCACCATGAACTCCAGAATAAGTAAAGGGACTCTGTCTCAAAACAAAGACTAGCAGGAGAGGAAAGGAGCAGGACACTTGATGTTCTCCAGCCACTGTCACTGTAGGTGAGTGTCCCCCCATCACGGACAAGCATATGGGGTACCACATCATTCCATACACACACACACACACACACACACACACTCACACACTCATGCACTTGCACACAAACTCATGCACATGCATGCCAAAAAGATATTTTATTAAAAGATAACCATAAAATTATATATTTATAGCTTAAGATCTAATATGGGTACTGGAGAATCAAACCTGGATCCGTAGTCTTCACAGGCCTTAACCACTAAGCAATCTTTCCAGCCCTGTAGATTATTTTTTGGCATTGTAGCTATTTTTATTTATTTATTTATTTCATTGTAGCTATTTTTACAATATTAATTCTGCTGATCCAAGATCATGGGAATTCTCTCCATCATCTGGTATCTTATTACTTGTCTTGGTGTTTTAAAGTTTTCTTTGTAGAGTTCCTCACATTTATGGTGAGGTTTATTTCTATGTTCTTTATCTTTCTGAGAGCTTTTTAGAATAGGATATTTTTCTTAGTTTCTTTCTCTAGAAGCTCATTGTTAGAAAATATGAAAGCTGCTGATTTTTAAGGCTGATTTTGTATCCCGCAGCTTTTCCAAAGCAATTTATTAAATCTAAGAGTTTTCTGGTAGAGTCTGTAGGATCCCTTCAGTATGGAATCATGTCATCTGAAAATAGGGATGATTTCATTTCTTATCTTACATTTATCCTTTTTATATCTTTCTGTTATTACTCTACCTAACACTTTCAATGCTATAATAAAAGTAGAGATACTGGGCACCCTTGTCTCATTCCTTATTTTAGAGGAAATGGTTTGCCCAGCTTGCTATGATGTTGGCCATAATTATTTTGAGTTATGGTCCATCGACTCCCAATTTCCTCAGGACTTTCATCCTGAAGACATGTTGATCACTGTCAAAGGCCATTTGTGCATTTATTGAGATGACCATGTGATGTGTGTCCATGTATCTTGTGTATTAAATTTATTGATTTGCATCCCTGGAAGGACGACCCCATTTTGGTCAAAATGTATAATATTTTTGAATTATTTATTTATTTAATTATTTGCTGGGGGGGGAGAGAGTGAGAATGAATGAATGAATGGATGAATGAATGAATGAGAATGGGCACACCTGGGTCTCCAGCCGCTACAGATGAACTGTAGGTGGATGTGCCACCTTGAGCATCTATCCTTACGTGGACTGGGAGTCGAATCCAGGTTGTTAAACTCTTCAGGGAAGTGTCCTAACTGCTGAGCAATCTCTCCAGCCCACAATATATAATCTTAATGTGATCTTTAATTCACTTGGAAAGTAAAGTTTTTTTTTTTGAGTATTTTTGCATATATGCACATCAGGGCAGTTGGTCTGAAGTTTTTGTTTTTGTTGTTGTTATATGTTTTAGCCATGAAATTTTTAGAATGACATTATTGACTCTTCCTTTTGTTTCAGAAATTACAAGTGGTCTACCAAAGGCTTCATTTGCTCTTTCCAGTCTAATTGATACTGTAGAAGGAAAACCGAGGATTCTCTGTGCTTCTTATATAACTCAGAAGAAGACAGAAAAATACCCACTTGACTTTGGTTTTTAGAAAAGTGGTTGGGTTGTTTTCTATTCTTATATTACCTTCCTTGTACATTTTCCCTATTTTCAACATTTTTGTTAAAATGAGACAAGGCTGATTCTTTGAAGAGCTATTGATACTATTATACAGATTAGTGTATAAAATTTCTTTCACCAACATGGCTGTCCTTTGGGAACATCAAAGGGTAAATTCCTTGATCAGTTCCTAAATTGAAACATTAGACATAAGAACTATATTTATTATCCAACTAAGATTTAATAATTTTGGGTTCACAAAGCACTGATGTATCAGTCCTCAATCATTTTATTTTATTCGTATCCATAATAAAGTGGGTTTTAAAGATGTAGGAAATCATTATAATTTGGTTATACTGAGCAAATACTAAACTGATGACAAGTTAATATATTTACTAAAAATAGATGGAAAGCTTTATTTAAGAAATAGCTGTGGGGTGTGGATATTCATCACATGGATGTTAGAGGCTAGAAATATTGCCTGAGGATTAACATTTCTTGGTCTTTGATTTTAGGTGAAGTACCTATCTCAATAAAATGAATTCATCATGTTTAGTCATCTGAGTATAAGAGTAGTGATGAATTATAATCATTACAAACTGAGAAAACCAAGTGTCCACCAAGAAGAATTAACAAGTTTAGTATATCCATACAATATGATAGTATGTAGCAACACAGAGAGTACTATAGTCTGGGATTGCAATAGTCTCCCAGAGATATTTTAAATTAATGATTTGAATTGTTAAGTTAGTGTCATGATTGCAATAAATGACATAGCTATTGACTTCTAGGTCTCATCCCATATATCTACCATCAACTCTCAAGATGCTAGGTTAGTGCACAGAGATATTTAGAATGATATATCTGAGGATAAAGGCAAACCTTTCCTTATATTCTCTGTCGAAAGGGAATGATAAACAGTGTTAGGGTTTTACAGAGACACAGAACCAAATTTATACAGATACTCAGAAAGATGCTTAGTGTAAGAGGTTGGCTCCCATAATTATAAAGGCTGAGAAATCCACTGTCTGCAAGCTGTAGACCCAGACAAGCCAGTGATGTGCTGATCAGTACCAGAAGGACAGTAAACCAAGGGGTAGATGCTGTGTACACCTTGGTCTGATTCCACAAGCCTAAGAATGGGGGACACTGGTATTTGAAGTCACAAGATGATAGCTATCCCAGTTCTGGAAGCAACGTCACTCTTCCCTGTGTCTTTTTTTGTTGCTGTTGTTAAATTTGGGCCTTCAAAGGAGTAGATCATGCTTGCTAGCTTCTGTCCTACTGTTCCCCAGAAGCAGCTCACAGACACACCATAAACAAGGGCATCTTCTAGTGCAGCAGCAGTGGGACATCTATTAATCACAGTGCCTCCTCAAGTGAATCATCCAATACTGACTACCTTAGGGAAACCTGGGAGACGAAGGGTCCAGTGGTTTCCAGCCTTTCCTGTGTATTGACACATCTCTCCCTGTTGACTGCTTCCTAGTTAGAGCAAAATTCAAAGGGAAAACTGCTGATGAATATCTACTGAACAAGAAGCTTTTACATGGCTCTCTATCGATTACTGCTTCAAACCTTTGTTTTATTTTAAAGCTAGAATTCATTTAATGTTTTCTCTTGACTTACATAGACTACTCTGTAGTACTAAAGATGTATACAAATTTTGAAAGTCAGTTAAATGTCCATTGACACAAATATGCCTAGTATTTAATCGCCTATTCTGTTATTTAAATTTTTTTTTCACAAACAGAACACACGTGCTATGATACAGTATATGATTTATTTGTGATAACTGTGAAAATCTTTTGGAATCTGACCATAGGATGTGAATATGTATAAGACCTGGTATTGCAGTCGGGTTCACATTGCTGGCAGCTTGTGGGGAAAAAGTTTTATTTTGGTTTACAGACTTGAGGAGGAAGCTCCATGATGGCAGAGGAAAACAATGGCATGACCACAGGGTGGACATCACCTCCTGGCCAACATGAGATGGATAACAGCAACTAGAGAGTGTGCCACACACTGGCATGGGGAAACTGGCTATAATACCCATAAGCCCGCCCCAACAATACACTACCCAAATCTCCACCAGCTGGGAACCTAGCACTCACAACACCTAAGTTTATGGGGGCACCTGAATCAAACTACCACACCTGGTTTCATACAAGAAAGAATTATTTTAATCACTTGCTCACAGATGAAATAGTTATTTTTCATAAAATATCTTCCCAGTCTAGTTGTAAATAAAACTTTGTTTTCATTAGTGACATGTAAATGAATTCATGTAATTCATAACTTTTACGTTGTATACTCTTGAAACTTCCTGACTTCCTCCTCGAGAAAGTCAGTCTGAGTGCTGGCAAGATGGCTGAGCAATTATGGCACTTGACTGCCAAACCAAAGGACCCAGGTCCCATTCTCCAATACCCACATAAAGCCAAATGCACAAGGTGGCATATGCGTATGGAGTTTGTTTTCAGTGCCTAGGACGACATGGCATGCCCATTCTCTATTTACTTCTGCTTCTCCCCTCCCCCTTGCTCAAATAAATAAATTAAAAAAAAATATTTTTAAAAGAAAGCCAATATGATTAAATGAAAATTAACTGATGGTTAACCTCTGTAACTAAAAAAAAATTAAATTTAGAATAAGTGTACTTTTCCAGAATCTTCATATTTTTGGACAGGGACATGGCTTAGTTGGTTAAATGTCTGCCTTGCAAGCATGAAGACCTGAGTTTGGATGCCCCGAACACCCAAGATGGTGTGTGTTTCTAACCACAGCACTGAGGGATCCCTAGGATTTCCTGGTTAGATATTCTAGCTCTGGAGGCTTTGAGTTTTTTTTTTTTTTTTTTCTTGGTGCTGGGGTATGAACCCAGGGCGTTGTGTTTGCCAGGCAAGCATTCTACCACTGAGCTAAATCCCCAGATCTTAGGCTAGCTCAGTCAGTGGGTTCCAGGTTCAAGGAGAGACCCTGTCTCAAAAAATAAGGTGTAGGGTGTAGGGAGTTGGTTCAGTCAGTAAAGCACTTGTCACCTCATAGTAGGGCTTGAGTTCAGATCCCCAATACCCACATAAATGCTAAATGGGTGTGGTGTTCCATCCGCAGTCCCAATGCTTGGAAGGCAGATATAGGAGATCTTTGACAAGCTGGCTAGCTAGACCAGCCAAATTGGCAACATATGGGTTAAAGTGAGACGTTATCTCAATAAATTAAATGAGGAATTCTGGAGGCCCATAACCAAAGTCAGCCTCTGATCTCTGTGTGAACATACACATACATGTATGTGTGTAGCTGCTCACACATGTGGTCCCACACGTGCAAACATGCATACATACACAAAATAATGTGGAGAATGATTGGGGAAGATGCCTCATGTTACCCTCTGCTTCCCCCATGCACAGGCATGTATACCTGCACATACATGTGGTAGACACATGTGAAGACACACAGATACAGAAGATACAAACTCATGCAAAAATAACCTAAATTTCTAATTTTTTCTTGAAAACATCTTCCTACTTTTGACATATTTGACTGTGTTCCTTATCCTGAAAAAAATTCTTTAAAATGACTTTTCACACCTGTAAGTTAGGAGCAAGACATTTTCAATAAACAAAGTAAAATATATAGCCATCATAGTAAAATTATCACTCTTAGTCCTTCATCAAAAGCCTGAAATAATGTCCCATATATGTATACATGTGTATATATGTATGTGTATGTCCTCTGTGTGTATGTGTGTGTATGTTTTATATAATATATATGTGTGTATAAAGCATATATTGAATATTTACATAGTGTAAATTAGTACACACTCAAGAATAAATAAACTAATAATACTAGGGTTTTTTTTTGTTGTTGTTTGTTTGTTTTTTTGAGGTAGGGTCTCACTCTGGCTCAGACTGACCTGGAAAACAATACTAATTTTTAATGAAATTATTAATATTCTCCATTGTTTAACATTTTTACTGGTTATATATATAGTATATATACAGCCATGATGGTACCATCATTAGTCTTCTCCCTGTCTTCCCCCCATGGGTAATGTGGTCTTGTCTCATGGGGGTAGACATCAGTTATGTGGGAGAGGCGATGACTCTGTGCATAATGACCCAGCTCATGCCTCTAACAATCTTTCCGCCCCCTCTTCCAAGAGTTTCCCTGAGCCATGCTGGGCTCATTTTAGGTGTATTTCAGTGACTAGGTTTTATGAGTCTCTATGTGTCTAGATCTCCAATTTGGTAGGAGTTTAGTGTTTTTTGTGTCTATCTCCTTCGCCCTTGTGTTGGTACCAGGTTCACTGAGAAAGCAGCACTCTTGCTTATTTCCCTTATAACTCTATGGCTTCAGCTGGTGCCCTGGTGAGGTGCAATGGGCTGATTCTCTCCTCAGGTTCTGTGTCCATCTGAAAGAGAGAAGCAGATTCTCTAGTGCAGAGTGAGGTCAATTCAAGATACATAGATAACCATTATTATTTTAGAGAGAATTTAATAGGTGTAGGCCCTCTTGTATCCCACTATTGGTGGGAGATTGATATTGGAGAGTGGGCTCATTTTTGGACATGGTTCTGACTTGTTTCCCAGTTCCAGGTATAGGTTCCGTTTCACTGAGCAGATCCGTTAGCCAAATCAAGAGCAGTTGGTAACCCATCATGGCTGTGTGCCACTACTGCACTTGTGTGAGCATCACGTCGGGTTGTTTGCTGCTGAGTAGCTTAGACCACGAGTTGCTTAGACAGATGTTGTTCGTTTTCCCCCAGTCACTTATCTAGCACCTTCTGGCACTAGACAAGCTTACTGTCTGGGGACTGACTCTCTTCAGATTCCAGCCAGGTCTCTCCATGTTCTGTCTGAACAGCATGTAGTGTCTTCAGCAGTAGGGTCTTACCATTAACCTTTGGTGGATCATCAAGAATAACTAGCACATTAGCTAATATATGAATAAAAGTCCATATGTCTAGTCTATTTTTCTTGTTTGAGATAAAATACAATAATTTATATGATGATTAACTTCCTTGCTACATTACATTTTAAAAATGTGGTAGTTTACAAA
The DNA here is from genome assembly GCA_036365145.1 of Orientallactaga sibirica. Classification (NCBI taxonomy): domain Eukaryota; kingdom Metazoa; phylum Chordata; class Mammalia; order Rodentia; family Dipodidae; genus Orientallactaga; species Orientallactaga sibirica. The sequence goes on from JAEOAD010000003.1 coordinate 74,111,880, forward strand.
GAAAATAGTTAAGGTAAGTTCAGAATTTCCATGGTTTTGTCTTCCACTTGTAAGCCGTTTTACATTAGATAGAAAAAATAGTTATATTTGCTGGAGTTGAATATGTTACAGTACTTTGTTTTCCTCAAGTGGCCACTTCATTGATCAATTATAATTTAATTATTTTAGTCTACAATTTTTTTTCTCTTAGCTGCAAACTCTGTGCTCATTTAACATTTTTCCTTAATGTTTAAAACGATATTTTAGGGCTGGAGAGATGGCGAGCAGTTAAGTGTACTTTCCTGGGCAAGCATGTGGCTTTGAAGGGACTGAGGCAGGCAGAGTTCACATCTCCAGATCCCAAGTAAATGACTGGTGTGAAAACACTGTGTGCACCATGAACTCCAGAATAAGTAAAGGGACTCTGTCTCAAAACAAAGACTAGCAGGAGAGGAAAGGAGCAGGACACTTGATGTTCTCCAGCCACTGTCACTGTAGGTGAGTGTCCCCCCATCATGGGCAAGCATATGAGGTACCACATCATTCCATACACACACACACACACACACACACACACACACACACTCATGCACTTGCACACAAACTCATGCACATGCATGCCAAAAAGATATTTTATTAAAAGATAACCATAAAATTATATATTTATAGCTTAAGATCTAATATGGGTACTGGAGAATCAAACCTGGATCCGTAGTCTTCACAGGCCTTAACCACTAAGCAATCTTTCCAGCCCTGTAGATTATTTTTTGGCATTGTAGCTATTTTTATTTATTTATTTATTTCATTGTAGCTATTTTTACAATATTAATTCTGCTGATCCAAGATCATGGGAATTCTCTCCATCATCTGGTATCTTATTACTTGTCTTGGTGTTTTAAAGTTTTCTTTGTAGAGTTCCTCACATTTATGGTGAGGTTTATTTCTATGTTCTTTATCTTTCTGAGAGCTTTTTAGAATAGGATATTTTTCTTAGTTTCTTTCTCTAGAAGCTCATTGTTAGAAAATATGAAAGCTGCTGATTTTTAAGGCTGATTTTGTATCCCGCAGCTTTTCCAAAGCAATTTATTAAATCTAAGAGTTTTCTGGTAGAGTCTGTAGGATCCCTTCAGTATGGAATCATGTCATCTGAAAATAGGGATGATTTCATTTCTTATCTTACATTTATCCTTTTTATATCTTTCTGTTATTACTCTACCTAACACTTTCAATGCTATAATAAAAGTAGAGATACTGGGCACCCTTGTCTCATTCCTTATTTTAGAGGAAATGGTTTGCCCAGCTTGCTATGATGTTGGCCATAATTATTTTGAGTTATGGTCCATCGACTCCCAATTTCCTCAGGACTTTCATCCTGAAGACATGTTGATCACTGTCAAAGGCCATTTGTGCATTTATTGAGATGACCATGTGATGTGTGTCCATGTATCTTGTGTATTAAATTTATTGATTTGCATCCCTGGAAGGACGACCCCATTTTGGTCAAAATGTATAATATTTTTGAATTATTTATTTATTTAATTATTTGCTGGGGGGGGAGAGAGTGAGAATGAATGAATGAATGGATGAATGAATGAATGAGAATGGGCACACCTGGGTCTCCAGCCGCTACAGATGAACTGTAGGTGGATGTGCCACCTTGAGCATCTATCCTTACGTGGACTGGGGAGTCGAATCCAGGTTGTTAAACTCTTCAGGGAAGTGTCCTAACTGCTGAGCAATCTCTCCAGCCCACAATATATAATCTTAATGTGATCTTTAATTCACTTGGAAAGTAAAGGTTTTTTTTGAGTATTTTTGCATATATGCACATCAGGGCAGTTGGTCTGAAGTTTTTGTTTTTGTTGTTGTTGTATGTTTTAGCCATGAAATTTTTAGAATGACATTATTGACTCTTCCTTTTGTTTCAGAAATTACAAGTGGTCTACCAAAGGCTTCATTTGCTCTTTCCAGTCTAATTGATACTGTAGAAGGAAAACCGAGGATTCTCTGTGCTTCTTATATAACTCAGAAGAAGACAGAAAAATACCCACTTGACTTTGGTTTTTAGAAAAGTGGTTGGGTTGTTTTCTATTCTTATATTACCTTCCTTTACATTTTCCCTATTTTCAACATTTTTGTTAAAATGAGACAAGGCTGATTCTTTGAAGAGCTATTGATACTATTATACAGATTAGTGTATAAAATTTCTTTCACCAACATGGCTGTCCTTTGGGAACATCAAGGGTAAATTCCTTGATCAGTTCCTAAATTGAAACATTAGACATAAGAACTATATTTATTATCCAACTAAGATTTAATAATTTTGGGTTCACAAAGCACTGATGTATCAGTCCTCAATCATTTTATTTTATTCGTATCCATAATAAAGTGGGTTTTAAAGATGTAGGAAATCATTATAATTTGGTTATACTGAGCAAATACTAAACTGATGACAAGTTAATATATTTACTAAAAATAGATGGAAAGCTTTATTTAAGAAATAGCTGTGGGGTGTGGATATTCATCACATGGATGTTAGAGGCTAGAAATATTGCCTGAGGATTAACATTTCTTGGTCTTTGATTTTAGGTGAAGTACCTATCTCAATAAAATGAATTCATCATGTTTAGTCATCTGAGTATAAGAGTAGTGATGAATTATAATCATTACAAACTGAGAAAACCAAGTGTCCACCAAGAAGAATTAACAAGTTTAGTATATCCATACAATATGATAGTATGTAGCAACACAGAGAGTACTATAGTCTGGGATTGCAATAGTCTCCCAGAGATATTTTAAATTAATGATTTGAATTGTTAAGTTAGTGTCATGATTGCAATAAATGACATAGCTATTGACTTCTAGGTCTCATCCCATATATCTACCATCAACTCTCAAGATGCTAGGTTAGTGCACAGAGATATTTAGAATGATATATCTGAGGATAAAGGCAAACCTTTCCTTATATTCTCTGTCGAAAAGGGAATGATAAACAGTGTTAGGGTTTTACAGAGACACAGAACCAAATTTATACAGATACTCAGAAAGATGCTTAGTGTAAGAGGTTGGCTCCCATAATTATAAAGGCTGAGAAATCCACTGTCTGCAAGCTGTAGACCCAGACAAGCCAGTGATGTGCTGATCAGTACCAGAAGGACAGTAAACCAAGGGGTAGATGCTGTGTACACCTTGGTCTGATTCCACAAGCCTAAGAATGGGGGACACTGGTATTTGAAGTCACAAGATGATAGCTATCCCAGTTCTGGAAGCAACGTCACTCTTCCCTGTGTCTTTTTTTTTTGTTGCTGTTGTTAAATTTGGGCCTTCAAAGGAGTAGATCATGCTTGCTAGCTTCTGTCCTACTGTTCCCCAGAAGCAGCTCACAGACACACCATAAACAAGGGCATCTTCTAGTGCAGCAGCAGTGGGACATCTATTAATCACAGTGCCTCCTCAAGTGAATCATCCAATACTGACTACCTTAGGGAAACCTGGGAGATGAAGGGTCCAGTGGTTTCCAGCCTTTCCTGTGTATTGACACATCTCTCCCTGTTCACTGCTTCCTAGTTAGAGCAAAATTCAAAGGGAGAACTGCTGATGAATATCTACTGAACAAGAAGCTTTTACATGGCTCTCTATCGATTACTGCTTCAAACCTTTGTTTTATTTTAAAGCTAGAATTCATTTAATGTTTTCTCTTGACTTATGTAGACTACTCTGTAGTACTAAAGATGTATACAAATTTTGAAAGTCAGTTAAATGTCCATTGACACAAATATGCCTAGTATTTAATCGCCTATTCTGTTATTTAAATTTTTTTTTCACAAACAGAACACACGTGCTATGATACAGTATATGATTTATTTGTGATAACTGTGAAAATCTTTTGGAATCTGACCATAGGTTGTAAATATGTATAAGACCTGGTATTGCAATCAGGTTCACATTGCTGGCAGCTTGTGGGGAAAAAGTTTTATTTTGGTTTACAGACTTGAGGAGGAAGCTCCATGATGGCAGAGGAAAACAATGGCATGACCACAGGGTGGACATCACCTCCTGGCCAACATGAGATGGATAACAGCAACTAGAGAGTGTGCCACACACTGGCATGGGGAAACTGGCTATAATACCCATAAGCCCGCCCCAACAATACACTACCTCCAGGAGGCGTTAATTCCCAAATCTCCACCAGCTGGGAACCTAGCACTCACAACACCTAAGTTTATGGGGGCACCTGAATCAGACTACCACACCTGGTTTCATACAAGAAAGAATTATTTTAATCACTTGCTCACAGATGAAATAGTTATTTTTCATAAAATATCTTCCCAGTCTAGTTGTAAATAAAACTTTGTTTTCATTAGTGACATGTAAATGAATTCATGTAATTCATAACTTTTACGTTGTATACTCTTGAAACTTCCTGACTTCCTCCTCGAGAAAGTCAGTCTGAGTGCTGGCAAGATGGCTGAGCAATTATGGCACTTGACTGCCAAACCAAAGGACCCAGGTCCCATTCTCCAATACCCACATAAAGCCAGATGCACAAGGTGGCATATGCGTATGGAGTTTGTTTTCAGTGCCTAGGAGGACATGGCATGCCCATTCTCTATCTACTTCTGCCTCTCCCCTCCCCCTTGCTCAAATAAATAAATTTAAAAAATATTTTTAAAAGAAAGCCAATATGATTAAATGAAAATTAACTGATGGTTAACCTCTGTAACTAAAAAAAAAAATTAAATTTAGAATAAGTGTACTTTTCCAGAATCTTCATATTTTTGGACAGGGACATGGCTTAGTTGGTTAAATGTCTACCTTGCAAGCATGAGGACCTGAGTTTGGATACCCCGAACACCCAAGATGGTGTGTGTTTCTAACCACAGCACTGAGGGATCCCTAGGATTTCTTGGTTAGATATTCTAGCTCTGGAGGCTTTGAGTTTTTTTTTTTTTTTTTTGTCTTGGTGCTGGGGTATGAACCCAGGGCGTTGTGTTTGCCAGGCAGGCATTCTACCACTGAGCTAAATCCCCAGATCTTAGGCTAGCTCAGTCAGTGGGTTCCAGGTTCAAGGAGAGACCCTGTCTCAAAAAATAAGGTGTAGGGTGTAGGGAGTTGGTTCAGTCAGTAAAGCACTTGTCACCTCATAGTAGGGCTTGAGTTCAGCTCCCCAATACCCACATAAATGCTAAATGGGTGTGGTGTTCTATCCGCAGTCCCAATGCTTGGAAGGCAGATATAGGAGATCTTTGACAAGCTGGCTAGCTAGACCAGCCAAATTGGCAACATATGGGTTAAAGTGAGACATTATCTCAATAAATTAAATGAGGAATTCTGGAGGCCCATAACCAAAGTCAGCCTCTAATCTCTGTGTGAACATACACATACATGTATGTGTGTAGCTGCTCACACATGTGGTCCCACACGTGCAAACATGCATACATACATACATACACAAAATAATGTGGAGAATGATTGGGGAAGATGCCTCATGTTACCCTCTGCTTCCCCCATGCACAGGCATGTATACCTGCACATACATGTGCTAGACACATGTGAAGACACACAGATACAGAAGATACAAACTCATGCAAAAATAACCTAAATTTCTAATTTTTTCTTGAAAACATCTTCCTACTTTTGACATATTTGACTGTGTTCCTTATCCTGAAAAAAATTCTTTAAAATGACTTTTCACACCTGTAAGTTAGGAGCAAGACATTTTCAGTAAACAAAGTAAAATATATAGCCATCATAGTAAAATTATCACTCTTAGTCCTTCATCAAAAGCCTGAAATAATGTCCCATATATGTATACATGTGTATATATGTATGTGTATGTCCTCTGTGTGTATGTGTGTGTGTGTGTGTGTGTGTTTTATATAATATATATGTGTGTATAAAGCATATATTGAATATTTACATAGTGTAAATTAGTACACACTCAAGAATAAATAAACTAATAATAGTAGGGTTTTTTTGTTGTTTTTGTTTGTTTGTTTTTTTGAGGTAGGGTCTCACTCTGGCTCAGACTGACCTGGAAAATAATACTAATTTTTAATGAAATTATTAATATTCTCCATTGTTTAACATTTTTACTGGTTATATATATAGTATATATACAGCCATGATGGTACCATCATTAGTCTTCTCCCTGTCTTCCCCCCATGGGTAATGTGGTCTTGTCTCATGGGGGTAGACATCAGTTATGTGGGAGAGGCGATGACTCTGTGCATAATGACCCAGCTCATGTCTCTAACAATCTTTCCACCCCCTCTTCCAAGAGTTTCCCTGAGCCATGCTGGGCTCATTTTAGGTGTATTTCAGTGACTAGGTTTTATGAGTCTCTATGTGTCTAGATCTCCAATTTGGTAGGAGTTTAGTGTTTTTTGTGTCATCTCCTTCGCCCTTGTGTTGGTACCAGGTTCACTGAGAAAGCAGCACTCTTGCTTATTTCCCTTCAGCTGGTGCCCTGGTGAGGTGCAATGGGCTGATTCTCTCCTCAGGTTCTGTGTCCATCTGAAAGAGAGAAGCAGATTCTCTAATGCAGAGTGAGGTCAATGCAAGATACATGGATAACCATTATTATTTTAGAGAGAATTTAATAGGTGTAGGCCCTCTTGTATCCCACTATTGGTGGGAGATTGATATTGGAGAGTGGGCTCATTTTTGGACATGGTTCTGACTTGTTTCCCAGTTCCAGGTATAGGTTCTGTTTCACTGAGCAGATCCGTTAGCCAAATCAAGAGCAGTTGGTAACCCATCATGGCTGTGTGCCACTACTGCACTTGTGTGAGCATCACGTCGGGTTGTTTGCTGCTGAGTAGCTTAGACCACGAGTTGCTTAGACAGATGTTGTTCGTTTTCCCCCAGTCACTTATCTAGCACCTTCTGGCACTAGACAAGCTTACTGTCTGGGGACTGACTCTCTTCCAGATTCCAGCCAGGTCTCTCCATGTTCTGTCTGAACAGCATGTAGTGTCTTCAGCAGTAGGGTCTTACCATTAACCTTTGGTGGATCATCAAGAACTCTGACAGAAATCTGCCTCCTCCTCCTCCTCCTCCTCCTTCCTCCTCCTCCTTCTTCTTCTTTTTTTTTTTTTTTTTTTTTTTTGAGGTAGGGTCTCACTCTAGCCCAGGCTGACCTGGAATTCACTATGTAGTCTCAGGGTGGCCTTGAACTCATGGTGATCCTCCTAATTCTGCCTCCCCAGGGCTGGGATTAAAGGCGTGCGCCACCACGCCTGGCTTAGAAATCTGTCTTCTTTTGGGAAACCTTGTAGGTCTCACTGATCAACAGCTCGTTGTGGATGTTAACCACATGCTGGTACTGGGAGTTATAGGTCAGTGCCAAGGAAAAAGAATGAAGAAAAATTATAGGTACTATTAAAGAGAGAAGAGAAAAAGAGGGAGTGATAGAGAGAGAAACAGGAGAAGACTGAGGTTAGTCTTCATCATACCCTCTCCAGGCCCCTGTGATTCAGGTGTTCTCTCCAAGCATTGATGCAGGTTTGACATTGTTTAACTTTTGTATTAAGGTTTCAAATACCTGAGTCAGTATTAACATGAAAGTTTGTAAAAGGTATTTACATCAGAAAGTAAAATATGAATTTCTGTTATAGAAGTGACTTCATGTTTTGCAGGCACTGCTTATTTTTCTCCAAATGTATTGATATGTGAGAGAATTTTTCTATTTTATTAGGCACAACATTATAATCCTCCGAGAAAGCCAGCTAAACTGGATTTTTAAATATCTTCTTCATATGGAGTGTGTTTTGGGCAGGTGCACAAATGTGTGTGTTCGTGTGTGCACATGCACTTGTCTGGGGCACATGTACAAGCCAGAGAGCATTGAGTGTCTGTCGTTTGTCTGTAGTATTTCCTTAAGGCAGAGCCTCTTTCTCAACCATGAGCTAATGTTTTGTCAAGCCCCATTGATTCTGTGGGTCCTCTTCTCCATGGACTGGCTTTCCTAGGATGCCTAGCCGTTGCTTATCTTTTTATGTAGATGCTGGGGAATTGAACTCAAGCCCTCTCACGCCCTCATGCTTGTGTGGCTGCCCACATTTCCTCAGCCTCTAAATATATACTTTTTTAATGAAGATAACACATGTCATGTTTAAGTCATACTATTTATAACAGATTAATAACAAAATATAGCACTACTTAGTGTCTATCCTACTCATCTTTCTGTTTTTATTTCTTAGGGCTCTCTTCCTGGTTTCTAAATACCTTTACTTTTGCATGTCCTTCTTACTTGCATACTGTATTGAATTTCCTACTGTGGAAGATAGGAATCATTTTTTAAATTTACATTCTGCCATTCTTTTCAGTTAATTTTGTTAATGTTCAGTTAGATCACATTAGTGCTCATATTATGTCAATAACAATGTTATTGATAGTTATGTGATTACATTTCTTTGCTTTAAGTATATTTTGTTCTTGGAGTTAATCAGTCATTCTTTTTGCCTTTCTAACAACTCATTTCTAAACTATTGGTAATGTAACTTTGTTGCTCTAACTTTAGTGTCAACTGCTGCTTTTATTTTTGTTGTCTGTGTGATAGCCCTCATCATTCCCCGTGTATAGTATTCTGTCCTCTCTTTCTGGTCTCATGAGTTGCTCTGTAACTCTCCTTAGCAAATGTTATACACAACTACCCACACTGTTATGAGAATCCCCTTTGTTTACCTTTGGTCTTGTGTTTTCTCCCCTTGAATCTTATTTATTATTATTTTTATTATGAATATTATTATTAACAACATATTTTGTATAGATACATCATGTGTTGGTACCCTCTTTTCCCTTGTCTTTGCCTCCATTCCTTTGGGTACACTCCTCAGTGGGGTTGCAGGTATTCCCTATGGGGTTGTGGGTTATCAGTTGTGGGAGCAGCAGGTAGTTATTTTCAGGGGAGAGGGAATGCCTCTGGGCATGATGTCTCAACCTGTGGTTCTTACAATCTTTCTGCCCCCTTTTCTGCAAAATTCCTGAACTGTGAATCTTGTTTTATTAATTTTCTTGATTTCCTTTCTAATTTTAGCCAGGGTAAATTTTATAATGGCAGAGAAAGGTTACATAATTGGTTGGGATATTATATGGTCAAAGAATATTTTCATTCTAGCTCAAGATTAGAAATTATTCCTCCCAAATTTTGGAGGCAGCTTTCAGTTGTTGAGAAGTATGACATTACCTGCTATTAAATTTGCTTTTCAATTGATTTTGCTTGTTTACTTGATTTTCTTTGATGTAAGCTTTTAGGAATTTATCCATTTGTGAAAATTTGCAATACATTAGGGTCTATCTTTTTTAATCATAGTCCAAAAATAATGCACACTTTGAGCTGGGTGTGGTGGCGCACGCCTTTAATCCCAGCATTTGGGAGGCAAAGGTAGGAGGATTGCCATGACTTCGAGACCACCCTGAGATTACATGGTGAATTCCAGGTCAGCCTGGACTAGAGTGAGACCCTACCTTAAAAAAACCGAAAAATGAAAAAAACAAACAAAAAAAAATGCACACTTTGGGGACTCATGTACCTCAGTTTCAATGTATTTTTGTATTTTTTTAATCTTGATTCGCTTGGTTTTTGTTTTATACTTCAAAAGTTCCTTTGATATGAATGTTGGATTAGGGTTGATGAGTCCTTTAATTTTAATTTTTTAAACTATTTAAAAATATTATTTACTTTTTATTTGAGAGACAGAAGCAGAGAGAGAGAGAGAGAGAGGAGAGAATGGGCGTGTGAGTGCCTCTAGCTGCTGCAAACAAACTCCAGACACATGCTCACCTTGTGCATCAGGCTTACATGGGTCCTGGGAATCAAACCTAGGTCCTTTGGCTTTGCAGGCAAGTGCCTTACACTAAGCCATTTCCTCAGCCCCAATTGTCATTTTGTATTTACCACTAATTCTATTTTTGTCTTTCTTACTCTATTTTATGGGTGAGGTTTCTTTATAGTTAACTTCCCACACCTCTATTGTGTCCATTATTTATTTTCAGTATCCATGATGTTTAGTATATACTATTTAGTTCTTGTTTCAAACTTGCATGTATTCTCTTACTAGTTATGATTCTCAACATGTGTTCTCATTCGGTACCTTTTCTTTTTCTCTGGTCTTTGTCTTAGTTGCCTTTTTAAATTTGTGAATTCATATATATATATATATATATATATATATATATATATATATACCCTCTGAGACCTCACATTCATGGATAAAATTTGCCCAAGAGTAAACTTTACAATTTTGTCACTTTTTCCTATTACTCATGCATTTTATTTGGTATAATCAGTTTTCATATCAAATGATCAGGATTAGAACATTTCAAAGTACAGTGTATGTGAGAGTCAAGATGGCCAAAGCATTACAAATTGGAGATGTAAGGTAGGATCTACATTTTAGTGGCTTGAAAATACAGTGCCTGTTTGTCAAATGTTGGGATCTGATGAGTTTGTGTGTCCTCCAAGTGCATACAATGGAAACCTATCTCCACAGTGATGGTGCTGTAAGGAGATGGGATCACAGGATGGCAATTAGATCATGAGAAAGACTTCATGCCCTTCCCACAGGTGAAGACACAATAGAAGGTACCTTTCTATAAACCAGCAGTGGAACTTCATCAGCCATCAGATCTGCTGTGCCATAATTATAACTTTCTCATCTCCAGACAGGGTGAAATAAATTTCTGTTTTACAGGTTCCCAGTTTATGATATTTTGTTCAGTAGACTATGATGTCAGTTCCCACATTCATTGTGGGACTTTAGAAGCAGCTTAGCTTACATGCTGCCAAGTGAGTTTCTCACACGCTTGGGCCCAACTTCCAGGCAGATTTTCAGTTATATGAAGGCTTAATGTGGTATGGCTTCTGAGATGTTTCCCATACATGGTTCTGATGGTTGGACAGAAGCCTTAATTCTTTCCTCTCTAGGCCTCTCTGCCTTGCTCCCAGCAAAGGGAGCAAGCCAAGTAAACAAGGTAGAAGCTCAGTCTCTTTTATGACATAGCCTCAGATGCCAAATTCTTCATTTCTTCTGTGTGCTGTTAATTAAGAGATTAGTTATCGCTATTCATTGTGGGAGAGGAAGCACAGGTGTCTGAACACTAGACCAGTGCAGGCCATTCTGGAAGTTGACTGTTACAGTGAGTATTCATCCTGGTTTCCCTATTCATTGGATAACTTTCATATCAGGCTTCAATGACTTGGGTTTGTGCATTCAGATGATTTAAATATTATGGTGTTACTTATGAAAAATAACAGTATTAGTTTCTAGAAAGCTCTCTGTAAAGGTAAGTTAACCCATCAACCCAAAAACTTTATTATATATTGTGAACTCATCTATCAGGAACTAGGACTCCTTATATAAGCCCAAGTTAAAGTTTCCTTTTCACTTGTTAATGACAGGTCATTATATTTTACATATAATTTTATGTTTCACACAGTGATCAGTTGATACTGGACTAGGGACCCGTTTTTGGAAGGCACACAGTGGGGTTTTTCTTGTGAAGAAAAGTAGTCACCGAGTACATGTGATCAAAAAGGCCATCAGGATCCACTTAGCCATATGAAATGTAGAGAAGGAGGACAAGGCTTTTGTTTGTTTTTTTGCAGTATTTATTTCTAGTTTTTTTTTTTTTTTTTTTATCCAGTACCCAAGGCATCAGAGTATTAGGTGAAATCAATTTTACAATTATAGGATACTGGTCTTCCCTTTATTAAGGAGTAATCACTATTATCATGACTGCTTTAGATGCCTTTATATCATGCTATGGAGCAAAAGTTTTATCTTGGAACTAATAAAATTTTCTAAGTACATTCTTTTGAGAATGCTGTAATTTCTGTTTTAAATCCACTGGAAACCAACATAGTTACGATATAGAATATTCTATCTTGCAGTAGATTTTGGAAACATGCAAATGAAGCACACTGTTTTCTGTGGTCATTTGATTCTAATTCAGCTGATTGAATTTAATGAGATTTTCCTAATTTGGTGAAGAGGAGGCAGACACTTTGCTTTAATGTAGAAAGATTTGATACCAATTCCATTTATCAATTGAAAGGTACATGGAAACTGTGATGAGGAAGAATCTAGCAAAGCCAATGTACATTTTTTTAACCATCATTATAACAAAATGAGTTTTCCCAAACATATCATAGCCTAGGGATACATTATTTTTGTGGCAGGAATCCATTGCATCCCCCTGGAAAAGGCATGAAGATTTTTTTTTTTATAGAACTAAAATAGTGGATTTAGGTAGGAAGTGTAAGACTCAGTGCCATATGTCATTCTTATCCTGTAGTCCTCAACACTGGATCAGTTGAAATTTCAGTGTATACATTCATACCACATGTATGTATGTAAAGAACTTTTTCTAAAAAGTGAAGAAATCAACAAGGTCATTAATATTTTTAATATATATCTATTATATACATATTTGTTTTGTCCCGTGGCCCTGATCCTTGTTATACTAGGGGCCTTCCTCAGTGGGGTTATGGAATTCACTGTGGGGTTATGAAGGTCTCAGTCAGTCCTTGTGGGGTAGTCTGGAGAGTGTGCCTCAGGGTATTCCTACCCACTCTGTGGCTCTTACAGTCTTTCTGCCCCCTCTTCTGCAATGTTCCCTGAGCCACAGAGGGCCTGTTGGAATGCTGATTTAGAGTTGAGTTTTCTCTAGCTTCTGGCTATCTCCTTTGATAGGTTTATTAGGTTCATTTATTTATTCATTTATTAACTTTGTATGGACACATCATATGTTGATATCATCATTTCCTTCCTCCCTGCCCCCACTCCACTAAGATCACTCTTAAATGGGATTGCTGGTATTTACCATGTGGTTATAGGTTATGAGTTATGGAGAGCAGTAGTCTGTTTTGATTGATCACTGTGTCTGTCACCATCACCCTGGAGCTGGTGGTCAGGTTAGCAGTAAGAGCAGAATTCATGTTGCCACTGCCTCTGCCATTTCTCCTGGGTCCTGGTAGCAGTTGTAGAGGAGGCAAGTCTTGTGGTCGGCTGTGGGCTGTCTTCTTGTCTCATTAATGGGTCTTGGCTCTCCACCATTTTCTGTGCAATTTAAAAAAATAATACAGATTCTCCAACCAACAGTGAGAGCAACTTGGGTTAAAGTGGGTGTGTAAAGTTATTTGAGAGATTTTTGGTGTGTAAGCCCACTCTTCTCCAGAGAGCAGGGGGGGCTTCTTTCTGAAGTCTGAATTTGCTGACCGTGGAATTCTGACTTGGTTTCCAGTACCCGATATGAGTTTTCTCCCACTGAGAGGGCCTTGTGTCTAATGGAGAACAGTTGGTTACCCACTGCATGCCACTCCTCCAGAGGTATGGACTTCTAGTCCTGATGGCTTATTTTTATTTTATTTTATTTTATTTTATTTTATTTTATTTTATTTTATTTTATTTTATTTTAGTTTAGTTTAGTTTAGTTTAGTTTTGCTTATTCATGCTGTTGGTCACCATTGTCTTCTAGTGGCTCCCATGAGGCTCTCTAGCATTATGAGGTCTAGCCTGGAGGGATCTAGTGTCTCTTTAGGTTATAGCATGGTATTCTGATATTCTATGACCACAGCCTGAGGTGTCTTCAGCAGTAGGGTCATACATTTTAGCTCTAGCAGATAATCAAGTTTTGGGGGGTCCTGTTGGGTCTCCCTGACCAACAGCTTGCTGTGGAGGACAACCCAGTTCTGGGCCTGGGATTTAATGGCCAGAGCCCATGATTTTAAGGATAAGCTTTTTCTATCTTCTGTCTGTGGAACTGACTCATGTTGTCTTAACTTGTGTAATTCCCTCCTCATCCTTTCTGCACCCTTCCTTTCAAAGCTCCTCCCAAACCTGATCTTCTGTCCCTCCTCTAACCTTTCAGGTCTCCTCTCCTGTCTCCCTTCTCTCTACTGGTTCCATTCTACTTGATAGCCCATGCTCCAGGTGCTTGCTACTGTTTGTACTCATCTCAAATTTATCCCAGTTAGGAATCCCAGTTGAGAGAATACATGTGGTGTTTGTCTTTCTGTGCCTCTGTGACCTTGGTTTGAAAGAGTTTTCCTAATTCCACTCATTTTCCAGATATTTTCCTTGCTGCTGAGTAGAATTCCATTGTGTATGCACCACATCTTCATTTTCCATTCATCAGTTGATGGGGATCTGGGCTGATTCCAGTTCCTTGCTATTGTGAATAAAGCAGCAACAAACATGGCTGAGCAACCTGTAACCGAGTTGATGCTTCAGCATATAGGCCCAGGAGTGCTACAGCTGGATCAAATGGTAGATCTTTTCTTATCTTTGTTAGGAGTGTTCATACTGTTTTCCATAGTGGTTTTACAAGTTTTGCATTCCCACCAGTAGTGGGTAAGGGTCCTTCTTTCCCTACAACCTTGCCAGCATTTGTTGTCATTTGATTTTTTTCATGAATGCCACCCTGACTAGACTAAAAGGAAATCTCAGAGTGTTGTTTTGATTTTTATTTCTCTGATGACTAAACATGCTTAACATCTCCTTAAGTATGTAATGTCCATTTGTATTTCTTCCTTGGGAATTCTTTATTCAAATCTCTATCCCATTTTTGATTGGGTTATTTGATTTTTTTATTGTTTAATTTTCTGAGTTCTTTGTAGATTCTGGATTAGACCTTAAAATTCTGTGAATAATGTTGCTGAGATTTTGATTGGAATTGTAGTGAGTCTCCATATTGCTTTTGGTAGGATGTCAATTTTCACAATATTATTTCTTCCAATCAATGAGCATAGGAGGTCTTAACATCTTCTTGTACCCTCTGAAATTTCTTTATTCACTGTTTCTATGTATTCTTTGTGTATGTCCTTCACTTCCTGAGTTAGTGATATTCTAAAATATTTAATTATTTTGTAGGTATTGAAAAAGGATTAACATTGCTTTTCTCTTTCTTCATATGTGTATCTTTGGCATGTAGGAAGGCTACTGATTTTTGTGAATTGATTTTGTATCATGCCACTTTACTGAAAGAATTTGTAACTTTTACAAGTTTTTGGTGGAGTCTTTTGGGTCATTAATATATATAAAATCATGTCATCTGCAACAGGGCTCGTTTGAGTTCTTCCTTAACAATTTGTATCACTTTTATATGTTTCTCTTGTGTTATTGCTTGAACTAAAACTTCAAGTACTATGTTGAAAAGCAGTGGTGAGAGTAGGCACCCTTGTCTTGTTCAAGACATTCATGAGAGCGTTTCAAGTTTTTCCCCATTTAGTGTGATCTGGACCTTAGGTCATCTTAAATAGTCTTTATTGTGTTGAAGATATGATCCATCCCTAGTCTCTCTAGTATTTGAAATATTTTTATCTATTTATTTATGAAAGAAAAAAAGAGACAGGAAGAGAGAGAAAGGGGATGGGCATGCTAGGGCCTTTAGCCACTGCAAATGGACACCAGACACATGCACCACCATGTGCATCAGTTGTGTTTTGTCAAATGCCTTTTCTGTATCTACTGAAATAGTCTTTGAGTTTTTGTGTTTAAGTTTGTTTATGTGGTGAATAACATTTATTGATTTCTGTATGTTGAACCGTCTCTGCATCCCTGGGATGAAAGTTATTTGGTTGAAGTGGATGATGCTTTCAATGTATTCTTAAATTTGGTTTCAGGGTTTTGTTGAGAATTTTTGCATCTAAGTTCATTAGGTATATTTGTCTATACTTTTTTTTATTTTGGTTGGGTCTTCAGTTTAGGTATAAGAGTAATGCTGCCTTCATAAAAGAAGTTTGGGCGCATACCCTCTTTTTCAATTGTGCAAAATAATTTGAGAAGAAGTGTTTTTGGTTCCTTTTTGTTCTTTTTAAAAATTATTTTATTTATTTGCAAGCAGAGATAGAGGTAAAGAGAAAAAAGACATACAGAGAGAAATGGGCATGCCAGGGCCTCCACCTACTGCAAATGAACCCTAGAAGCCACTGCAAATGAACTCCAGATGCATGCACCACTTTGTGCATCTGCATTTATGTGGGTACTGGGGAATCGAACATGGGTCATTAGGCTTTGCAGACAAGTACTTTAATTGCTGAGCCATCTCCCCAAACCAGTTTTAGTTCTTGAATTAATGTTTGGTAGAACTCAGCAGTCCATCCATCTTGGTCTGGGCTTTTTCATGGGGAGATTTTTTATTATTTTCTCAATTTTGTTAGAAGTAATAGGTTTGTTTAGGAATTCTGCCTGTTCTTGATTTAGTATTGTAAGGTGATTTGAGTCAAGGAATTCCTCCATTTCTACCAGGTTTTCCACTTTTGTGGAACATAGGCTTTTGCAATATGCCCTGATTATTCTTCCAATTTCATTGACATTGGTTGTGGTATCTCCCTTTTCTTTTCTTTTCTTTTCTTTTCTTTCTTTTCTTTTCTTTTCTTTTCTTTTCTTTTCTTTTCTTTTCTTTTCTCTTCTCTTCTCTTCTCTTCTTTTCTTTTTGTTTCTTTCCTTTCTTTTTTTTTGGTTTTGTTTTTCAAGGTAGGGTCTCACTCTAGGTCAGGCTGACTTGGAATTCACTATGTAGTCTCAGGCTGGCCTCGAACTCATGGCGATCCTCCTACCTCTGCCTCCTGAGTGCTGGGATTAAAGACATGTGCCACCACGCTTGTCTTCCATTTTCATTTCTAATTTTATTGATTTGAGTCCTCTCTTTTTTCTTTTGATCTATTTTGCAGGTGGTTTATCAATTTTATTTATTTATTTTTCAAAGAACTGGGTCATTTTAAATTGTTTTCTTTATTTCTAATTCTTTGATTTTTTTCTTTGATCTTGATAACTTATTTCCATATGGGACTTTTGGGCTTGGAGTGTTCTTCTCAGAGCCTTCAAACTGATGTGTAAGTTATTTGTTTGAGATCATTCTGTTTTTGTAATGTAGGCATTTAATGCTGTCATCTTCTCTCTTAGAATTGCCTTCCTTGTGTCCCATAAGGTTTGGTATGTTGTGTTTTCATTGTCATTCAGTTTGATAAATTTATGGATGACCTTTCTGATTTCTTCAACAACCCATTCATTGTTTAATAGTGAGTTTGTTCAGTCTTTAATAGCTGGTGTGTTTTCTGTTGTTACTGTTATTGATTTCCAGTTTTAATGCATTTTGGACAGACATAATTCAGGGAATTGTATCAGTTTTTCTGAATTTGTGGAGACATGCTTCATGCTCTAATATTTGCTCTGTTTTGGAGAAGGTTCCATGAACTGCTGGGGAGAATGTATATTCAGTAGAATTAGGGTGGAATATTCTGTATATGTCTGTTCGGTCTCTTTGCTCTCTGGTGTATTTCAGCTCCATTGTCTTTCAGTTTAAAGGATTTATTTATTGACAATAGTGGGGTATTAAAATCTCAAACTATTATCGTATTGGGAGATATATCTATTTTATTGTCTTTTAGTTTTGCTTTATAAAATTAGATGCCTCTGTGACTGGTGCATATATGATTGCAGTATCCTCTTGTATTGTTCCTTTCATGAGTATGAGGTGGCTTTCTTTATTTTAATTACTTTTGTTTTAAAGTCTATTTAGTCAGAAATCAGTACTGCCACTCATGCTTTTTTCTTGTTTCTGTTTACTTGGAATATCTTTATCCATCCTTTCATATTAAGGTGGTGTGTATCTTTAATTGTATGGTGGGTTTCTTGTAGACAGCAAATGAATGGATCCAGCTTTCTGATCTAGTCTGTTTTAACATGGGTTTTTTGATTGGAAAGTTGAGACATTCCTGTTCAGAGTTACAGTTATGAGGTCTGCGTTAGTCCCTGTCATGTTGAAGGCTTTGTGGAGTTTGGTGTTTTCTTGGTCTTTGCATGCTTTATGTCCATTTGGGTTTTGATTGTTTCTTTTTCTCTTCTCATGTGCATGTTGGTTCATCTCCTGAGTGTGGAGATTTCCATGCAATGTTCTCTATAGGGATGCCTTAGTGTTCATTTGATTGGACAGCTGGTTTACATTGTGAAATGTTTTTCCTTCACCTTCTATTATGTGAGATAAATTTGCTGGGTACAGTAGTTTGAATTGGTAGCCATGGCCATTTAGCTTTTGAAATATTCCATTCCAAGCTCTTCTGGCTTCAAGAGTTTCCACTGAATACACATATGTAAGTAGAAGAACTGAGTACAGGGAGGGGAATGGCCTTGGCGAGGCCATGGGAAGAGAATGCATACAAAAAGGGCAGGGGGAGGGACAATCTAAACTCAAGATATTATCAATAAGACATATGTAAAATTACTTTTTTGAATAAGGGCACATCTAGAAGATGTAGACTGTTACTAGAAAATTTTCAGTACCTGGGATGGAATTCCTTCCAGTGAGATGTTGGCCAAGGAGGTCCCGGTAGCCTCCAAAACATTAAGGCTTTTGCCAAAGCCCTTGGTTTCCCTAGAGAAATAGATAGTAAGACCCTATTGCTGAAGACATCTCATGCTTGAGAGGCAAGGACACTGAGAAAGCAAGCTGGTGCTTAGCAGAAAACCTTCTCCCTGTAGACCAGCCAACTGAAAGCTGGAAAAAGCTGCACTGCATTTGGGAGACAGAAGCCATCAACAGTGAAAATAGTGGATGCTGAATATTCAAGCTTGGCCAGACAGGCCCAATGACTGAACAGGTGCAATAGTGGCGTGTCTACTCTTGGGGTAACCAAGTGCTCCATAATTGGACTGAAGGCCCTCTCTACGGGAGGGAATACATACCCGGTACTGAAAAACCTAAGTAAAAGTCTATGGTAGGTGAGGTCATGAGCCTTGGGGGTATAAGCCTGCTCATGTCTGACTAAATGTATATATTATTCCCACCAAGCTGCCCTGGGGACACTACACTAAATGTTCATGTCCACATATTAACGCTATTCTCACTTCTGGCTAGAGAAGCTTCTCTTTTCAGATGGTGATGAGCACTGGGATGACACAAAAGGCAACATAGTGCTGAGAAGAAGGGATGGAGGAGTGCCTAGCACTGAAACACCTCTGTCACATCCTCCAGTGGCTCAGGGACCATTGCGGAAGAGGGGGCGGATAGAATGGAAGAGCCAAAGGAAGGATATGACCTCTTACTATGCAGCTGCCCAGACAGAAATTGGCCTCGATATCCATGATCTTGCAGTGCCTAGCAATACCTTTGCAAGACCCTTAAAATAGAAGAGAAAGATGATGTCATCAAATTAGGAGAGAGACTAATGGAGAAAGGGAGGGGATATGATGGAGACCAGAGTTCTAAAGTGGAATGGGGGAGGGGAGGGAAATATCAGGTGGGGTTCTTTTGGTATGTAAGATTAAAAGTCAATAAAAAAAAAAAAAAAAAAAAGGCATGCGCCACCATGCCCGGTTTAAACAAGAAAAAGAAAAAAAAAAAAAAAAAAAGAGTTTCCACTGAAAAATCTGAGACAATTCTGTATGTAGCAAGCTGTTTTTCTTTTATAGCTTTTATTATTGTCTCCTTGTTTTCTGTATTTTGATTAATATGTGAAGTGGGGTGTCTCTTATCTGCTCCTGTCTATTTGGTGCTCTCTAGACCTCCTGTACCTGGATCATTCTCTCTTTTGTAAGGTTGGGAAATTTTCTTCAATGATTTTGTTGAAGATACTCTCTATGCCCTTCACCTTTATTTCTTTCCCTTATTGTATGTCTATGGTCTGAATATTTTTAAGGTGCCCCAAAGTTCCTTTATGGCTGTTTGCATGTTTTTCTGAACTTGAAAATGTTATAATTCTACTGTCTTGTCCTCCAGTTCTGAAATTCTGTTCTCCATGTTTTCTATTCTGTTGGGGAGGTTTTCTTGGGAACCTTCAAAGAGGGTTATTACATTTCTGTTTTCTGTTAAGTTTTTCTTCTACATTTTCATCTCTTGCTTGAATTCCATTTGAATTTCTTGATTTGATAGTTTTATTGTCTCTTAGAGTTTATTTTCTGCATTTGGATATGTCTTCATTGAGCTTGTTCCATTGGCCCAAGAGCTTGCTTATTTATTGATTCTACTCAAATTCCTTTAGTCTTCTGTTGATCTCTCTTTAATTATCTTTGATTTCATTAAGCCATCTATGGAGTACTGTTTCCTAATTCTTTCCTTCATCCAGTGATTGAGTTGTTCTTGTTGATTATCTTCCCTTTGCTTTATCCACCCTTTGAGATCTTTTTGTTGCCTTTCTTACAATTCATTGAGCTAGGCCTTCATTTGTAATTTAAATTCTTTTTGCCAGTTTTCTTCCTTATCTTTCATCCATTCTTGGAGTTCCTGTTTGATTACTCTTTGTACAGTTTCTTCCCATTCAACAAGCCATTTGTCCATGATCTCATTAAGTTTCTTTAAAATGCTGGTTGAAATTTCATTTTGGGTTCTATGTCTTGGGTTTCCTCTAAACTTTCACTGGAGGCTTCTATTATGGGACTAGATGGTCTTGGTTGGGTGTTGGGTATTATGTGCTTTGTGTTGGGGTCTGCCCATCTCAAGATGACTTGTCTTACTAAGGATGCAGCAATAGCGGCTTATGTGTAGCCTGTGTTGGGTGGTCTGATCTAAATTTATAAAGGTAGGTATGGTACTGATGGCTATCCACTGTGTTGGAGTGGGTACACTTGTGCCTTAGCAGGATCTACTTTGTGTGTGCCACCTCCCAGGGCAAATCTGGGTAAGACGTTGGAAGGACTGGCTTTCCTGGTGTCCAAGATGGGTGGTTTTCTTCCAGTCTTATTCACTGTCTGGCATTTTGGAGAGAGACCAGTTCCATCCTTCTGCTGGGGGGCTGTGGCTGGTACACAGTTGCCCTCTGCTTCACCCTTTCTTGAGATAAGTTTTATTTTCTGGTGGGGAACTTTCAAGGGGGTGTGAGAAGTAGACTCCAATTTTGTAGGCTGCTTGTCACTAATCTTCTCCCTCGTTTGTTCCTTCCCAGGCTGCAGGTGTATGGTTGGGTCTATCTCTGCTACTCAACCCCTGCACTCAGCCCCATCTCTCCAGAGCCAGCTGCCCTGCTTGTTACTGACATTTCCGCTGGTTTGCTCTCCCAGGCAGCTGTCCTGGAATCGTGTCTATCCCTGGCATATAACCTCAGAGCGCAGCCCTGTCTCATAATGGCATGTGGCCCTGCTTGCATCTGACCTCCTGTTGGTTTATCTCCTCCTAGGCAGCTGCCTTGAAAAGGCATCTAGCCTTGGTGTGTAACCACTGTGCTTAGCTTTGTCTTACCCAATGCCATTCTTTTTACTGTAGAGAAAGGAAGAGTGTCTTTTGTCATCCTTCCAGTTTACATTTAAAAGTGGACAACTAAACCTAAGAGTTTCCATAAAACCAGTTTTTACTAAGGTTCATGATGAAAAGTATTATACCATCATACACATTTGGGGACTTAAGAATCTTCAAACACTTTCTTATTGTGGGCTATCACAGAACACATGATCAGCATGCTTCACTAAGAAGGGTTACTTTATGAGAATCCACTATTTCAGGAAGCCAGTTTTTCCTTTAAGAGGAGACCATGAAGCCACTGTATATGGAACAAATTCTATAGAACACCATTTAGATGTGTTTTCACTCATTACACATTGAGGTTCCCCTTGGTTCTTGATGTGCACTATCAATGAACGAACTCAAGGAAGATGTTATGGACAACCAGATAGTTTTACCAGTACTTCTCATTCTAAAAGGAAGGCAATATTTGATATGTTAATTAGTGATGGAGCTGAATATAAGATGCCTGAGTCTAAAATTAGGTTTAATTACTGCTATATATAAGACACTGAACACAGTTTGCTCACTGTCTTTGCTGAAGTTAAATGCACAGAGAATTTTAATTCCATTTTATAGGACAAGCACCTCAGTAACATTATGCATATGTAAAGAATGAATCATTTGGTTTACTCGATGCCAGGCAGAGGGCTAAGAGTTTTATGAACATGAGCTTTTAAATGGTGATGATTCCATGACTTAATGATGTTCAGAAACTAGTCCAGGATCCCTGGATAGTGACATATTGAAGGAGGAGCTCAAACCCAGCTCTGTCTGCTTGCACATAAGCTTCACAGATATTCTTGATGAAAATAAATAGAGATGGGATGCTATCATCCTGTCATACGATGTCATCAGAGAAAGGGCATGGTGATCTAGCTGAAAATAAAGAGACCTGATCTGTATTTAAACAAACGATGAGATCACAACAATATAGAGCGTCACAATTTTATCACTGGAGAAACATTGGGTGTACTGTTACTGCTCAGAAAGTAAATACCTCCAAATAATTGGATTAAATGCACATAAGGAAGCCTGAGGAGAATGTCAGATGTCCTCTTCAGTTGCTCACTCACTTGGTTTCTTGAGATGGAGTCTCTTTCACTGCTTTCAAGCCTTCCTTTTTCACAAGCCACAGATATTCCAACCAAATAGATTAAATAGCTATTCTGCAGTCTCTGCTCCACCCAGGCCTGGGGTTATAGATATGGGTGGTCATACTGACCTATTTACTTGGGTGCTGAAGAGTTGAGCTCACTGGTCTCAAAACCCAGAATGCCCTTATGCTTGTTTAGAAAGCATTTTTTCTAGCCTTCAACATCTTTTTTTTTTTTTTTTTTTTTTTTTTTTTGTTTTTCGAGGTAGGGTCTCACTCTGGTCCAGGCTGACCTGGAATTAACTATGTAGTCTCAGGGTAGCCTCGAACTCATGGCAATCCTCCTACCTCTGCCTCCCGAGTGCTGGGATTAAAGGCATGCACCACCACGCCCGGCTTTTTCCATTTTTTTTCAATTTTAGTAATATCTTAAATTTTTGTTTGTTGTTGAATTTTATTATTTGACATATATTTTCATTTTAAATTTTATTCATTTATTTACTTGCGAAAGTGAGAGAGAAAGAGGCACACACACACACACACACACAGAGAGAGAGAGAATGGGCATGTCAGGGCCTCTAGCCACTGCAAATGAACTCCAGATGCATGTACTCCCATGTGCATCTGGCTTACGTGGGTCCTGGAGAGTCAAACTGGGATCCTTTGGCTTTGTAGGCAAACACCTTAACTGCTAAGCCATCTCTCTAGCCCTTGACATATATTTTTAAAATATGAATTAAAATGCCTGAGGATTTCTACAACTAGGTAATGTTTTCCTGACTAAATTTGTGTTGGATCATCTATAAACCCTGGATTAACATTTTATATCAAATCTCTTTTCTTGTAAATTCTAAGACTCAGATTTCTACCAATTTAATATTTCATAAATGTTTATAAAATGTGTCATTAACTCACAAATGAGACATAGAATGAAATAAAAGTAGTAGAGAGGGTAACGGAGCTGTTTCTGCAGATGTACCTGAGTGGTAGAGGCTTTGATTAGTGTGTGGGGCCCTGGGTTCCATCCTCAGGTGGGTGGAGGGTAAAGGACCCAAAAAAGTGTTCCTACACAAGCTGTTCTTTCCTCCATTTCATTCAAAGGGACCTGAAGGTCAGTACTTTCGCATGGCAATGGTTTAACTCCCCTCCATTCACACCGTGCCCTGCCTCAGATTCCATAAATGATAAATCCAGATAAGCCTAGGTAGAACAAGAGGCAGCTAAAGTCGATGTTAATTTTGGTGGGGAGGGGTTATAACCATTTTTAAACTTTGCTATGAAGTAAAGAAGGACCAAACAGTCCTATAATACCAGCTACTAGAAAGGTTGAATCAGGAGGATCACAATCTGAGGGCTGCCTGGGCTCCAGACTGAGCCAAGGTCAGCCTGGACAGCTATGTGAGACCCTATCTCAAAATAAATAGTAAAAACAAAGGTTTAGCGATAGAGCTCAGTAGTAGAGTACTTGTTTAACATTATACTGGGGCTCTCAGTTTAATCCCTAGTACCTCAAAACAAAATTAATTCTCCAAGGCCTTCATAAAAATATAAACCAGTAGGTAGATCATTTAGAAAAGCAGTTGGTCTGGGGTTTTGTGTGATTTTTTATACTTCTGTCAAATATAAAACACTATATGTTCATGTCACTGATTTGGCTCAACATTGGTAACAAAGTATGTCAAGAAAATCCTGACCACTAGGGAAATGGAAGCATCCTATTGGATTGTCATATCCTGATGCAAACCTAGTGTGTGTTCATTTGGTTACATAAAGTTATAATTATAAAGTGTGTGACTTAGGTTTGCTGGTGGAGCTCAGTACGTAGAGTGCTTGCCTCACATGCACAAACACCCTTGTTCTTCCCAGCAACAGGCACTGTATGCTTGGTCAAGTATACCTCTAATCGCAGACTCAGGCACTGAAATCTGTAGAATCAGAAGTCCAAGGTCAACTCTTGCTATATAGTAATTTTGAGGACAGACTGGAATATATAAGACCTGTCTCCAAAAATGCAAAATATATGTATGTATGTATAATAATTCAAAGCTTTCTGTTTTCTGTTAGGTAAACACTGGCTAATAATAACCAGGGAGCCTCATCTCCTAGAATAGGGTACTGGAAAATAATGTTACATGTTTGTCTTTGAAGGCTGTTCTCAATCTTCATTGTAAAGAATCTGCTCTGAAGACATACAAGGTTATTTGACTAGTCCAGACTCACTATGTTTTACATCTGTCTACCATCTTTCCTCTCTTGGTTGCTGAGGATATTAACCATTTACTTAGAGTAAATTTTAATAAAGGAAGAGAACTGAACCTACAATATTAAATCACATGCTTGTTTCTTCATTTCGTTTTGATCCCTATAAAGACTCAATGTTAAACTTTTCTCTTTAAAACTCAAGAACAATGTGAGGCTAGGAAAGACAAGTGGTTAGGTGTATTTGTTTTCTCTTTCTAAAGACAGTAAAATTTGAAACTTCAATTTTCCAACCAAGTTTTCAGCATTACTTAGGACTTCTTTTTTTTTGGTATGAAAGTTCATGTAAACATGATTTAGAAAATAGAGAGGAAATTTCATTTCTTAGGTTAGTGGACATTTTCCATTAAGGTCTGGTTTTAAATATTGATCCTATTAATGAATTTTGCATAAAGTACAACCTCAGTGTGTGTTTTCCTTTGGCTCATGCCTCCAGATGACTTTCTAGTGAGAACACCATTGAACCAAGGCAGTAAGAGAGAACGAGAGAGAGAGAGAGAGAGAGAGAGAGAGAGAGAGAGAGAGAGAGAGATCCCCTCCCATTCCACAGCACAGGGCTTCTGTATATTTCCTGTTTTGAGCAGCTGTGGTATCTGACTGACACAGCAGGATGCTTTGGATTATCTTTCTGTTAGAGAACGCTTCTTCATTCTCCTGCCTTTTCATCCTCTCTCATGAAATCTTTTAGAAAGAGCTTGAAGTTTTGTTATTATTTTTCTAAAAAATTAAAGCCTAGGAAAGATTGCATCAACAATCAAGTGTATCAAGATTTCATTCTTCCATTCATACATGATACCAGAAAACAAAGAAAATGAACCCGTTACATAAAGAATAAAATTAAATGTGGACCAATAAAATTAATACTTTGTAAATAACCCTGGTGGGTAATCCTGACTAAATTCTTAATATTTATTTATATATTTATTTGCAAGCCGAGAGAGACAGAGAAGAGAGATAGACAGTAAGAAAGAGAATGGGCTCACAAGGAAATTTAGCCAGTGCCAGTGAGCTCCAAATGCATGCCTCACTTTGCGCATCTGGATTTACGTGGGTACTGGGCAATTGAACCTGTGTTGTTAGGCTTTGTGGGAAAGTACCTTAACCACTAAGCCATCTCTCCATCCCTTTCCTACATAATTATAATCTAGTACTTCTTGCATAAACTTCATGTATTCTAAATTCCTATAATGGGTATCTCAAACAGAAATTCCACCTTTAATACAATGAAATCAAAACTATTAGTTCAAAAAAAAAAAACTATGGTCTTATAAACATACACACAAAATCAAAAAACTAACTTAACTGGTTATGATTTCTCCTCTATTTTTGTCCTAGAACTAATAAATGAAAATCAAACTGTAAGGAAATTTGCTTTATAAATCTATGAGTGTGGTTTGTTCATAGTACTGGGGATTGAACCAGGGCCTCATACACACTGGGCAATGCTCTGCCACTGAGCTGTATTTCCAGCTCTTAAAAGCTGTGTTCTATAATATTTGATTTTAAGTGCCATTTGCTTCAACTTTAACCATTCAGTAATGTCATGCAGTGTTTCTGGGCAGAAGTTTTATTTGAAGTTTCTTCCGTGCTCAGAAATCTCTGATAGCCCTCAGAGCCTCAAGAAAAGTTTTAAATTTCTTTGCCAGTTACTTCCCAGTCTTGTCCAGTTTCCTAACCAAGATAAGCAAGCTGTCTGCCTTATCTTTTATGTACCTGCATTTCTCTCAGAAATGCCCCTCTCACCATACCCCTTCCTAACAAAATCCCATTTACTCTCAAGAAACAACTTGAATTTCCTCTTTAGTGAAGTCTTTTTCATCAGTTTTTCCTTCTGAATCCTGACTAAATTACTTTCTTGCTCCTCTGCCTTCCCAAGGCTCCTCTATTTACACCAAACTCTGGCATATCTTATAGTGCTATTAGATGATACTTTGCTTTTCTGCTAGTTTCTGAATGTTGTAGAGAACAAGTAAAAATATTTTTTTAAATCTTTTCATTGCTGGAGCCTTGCATGGTAAAGGAGATAACTAAATCAATCTACAGTTGCTTTTTTTAAAATAAACAATGAAGTCATTTTAATAAATGGGGGTAAAATTATTCACAGTGTCTTCACTTTGATATTAAACTTATTGTTTAAGTGGTTGTACGATTCCATCAATTCACACTTCTAGGAGATCTGTATATTCCCAAGGTCACTTGCAGCTCTTCATATACCTAAAGCTTTCACAACTGGGGAGCTTCATAAGGATTGTTTAAACTACTAATTAAGCGAGCTGAATTCTGTCTTACCCCTTTTCTTAAAACTGGTTGCTTCACAGCTACTTCTTTCTCCAAGTCCTTCAAACAGAAATAATTTAAGGTTAATCTCTGTCCTTTAGAGCCAATTATGCTGAGCTGGAGCCAATGATTCTATAATGGAGCCATGCCCAGAGAAAAAAATGGCAACAAGGCTGACCTACCTCCTCAAGAACCCAGAAAGACAGGGTGAAAATATCTTTGTTTTGTCTACAGAACAATCACACTACACTAAAGGCAGCTCATGTTCAGATGCTTATTGGCCAGTTTTGCATACAGATGGAAAGCAATTTAATTCAAAAGAGGCAAGCAGTCTTTCAGAGAATTCCACTTCTTGTCTTGCTTGAGACTGAAGACACAAAGGCTATCTTGCCCACCCCAAGTGGAGCAATTAACACTCTTTCAGTCTGAAAGAGAAAAATCAAACTCCAAGGGAATTTGAAAAGGCCTTTTTCTTGTGAAATATGACAGTTTGCAGAAGCCTTTCCTGCTTCCATTTACCCTTTCAATGAGGAAACTCATCTTCCTGACAAAAATTGCATTAAGCAGCAGCTGCAGCTGTTTCCCCTCAGGCTGCATTCTGGGGGAATATTTGAGAGGATAAGTCCCTGAAGATAAATGGTTCCTTGGTAGCCTCAGGCAGGAGGAATAAAGAATACTTTTTTTTTTTTTTCTATTTGTTATATTCTGGACATTTCTGTGAATTAGCCCAAGTTAAAAGTCAACATAACTTTTTGATGAGGAAGAACTGAAAATTAGCACTTTTTTTTTTTTTTTTTGTCTTGTAACAAGTTTACCATGGGATCTTGTGGAGAGCTGTAGATTCTTTTCTCTATTTTATAGCTGGATAAAGTGTGAGAGTTTGTGAGCTGGGGGCAGGCTGAGCAGTTGAGTGAAGGTGTCATTCTTGGGCTTGACAGAGTAGCTCTGTGCCTGCTTGTCAGGGCCTTGGCTCATGCAGGTTTTGGAGAACAAATACTATGGACAGAAGTGAAACTCCAGCAGTGGGACTAGTCGCTCACATCTTGCTTCACAGTGTTTTGGGAGTAGTCTAACTGTACCCCACTTTCTTTCCCTTACTGTCACCACAAATATGTCTGTGTCTCCTTGTCCTGAATTTGTATTTCCTCAAGACCTTGTTGGTACCTTTTAGATGTTAGCCAAACGACTACAAGAAAGAGCCCTCTTGTAAGGGGAAGAATGAAAAGTTACGTGAACTTACTCTATACCGTTTTAGTGGATTCCAGGACCCCGCAGCTCCATTGTTTGTCTGTGACAGCACTAATCGAATATCATCTCCACTTAAAATTTAGAAAAAAATATTGTTTATATCCACCGTGAATTTCCTGTGAACTCCTTTCACAGGTAACTTCTTCATGATAAGTTTAAAAATCACTCTGCTTTTGTAATTCTCTCTCCCTCCCTCCCCCATCTTTCTTTTCGTCCTTTTTCTGTCTTTTTTCTCTTTCATTCTTGACAAATCATTGCTAGCATATAGGTTTTTAACAGTGTCGATTAATATGTATAAGACATAGTAACACATCTATAAAATTTCATGAAGCAGAAACATTTTTTTTTTCAAATCTGGGATCCATTTTAACTGCACATATATTTAAAGCAATAGTTTTCTAAGTAAGATTGGTTTAAAAATCACACTTTATAAATCAGAATTTGCTAAAAAAATTATCTGTTGACAGGATAACTGGTATCAAATATATTTCTTCTCTATAAAACATTTTTGGTTGACAGTTCACATTTCAAAGAAAAATATAATGTATTTTATAGAGTGATTTTTAGGTATGCATAGATTTTTTTTCTGCCACAATTTAAGAAGTGAACTTCTCTTAGTGAGGAGGGACTTCTCACAGTGGGCCTGCGACAGTTAGTCCAGGGTATAGCAGGAACAGGTGGGAAGTAGAAGTTGGATGTAGATGATGTGGTTGGGGTGTGTGCTGAAGTCACAAAAAGCCCAAACATCCCTATACATTACTCAGTACAAAGAATAAACCTATCAGTTTTGGAATGGTCATATACCAATGAGAGGTAAAAATAAGAAGGCAGAGAGGAAAATGAGGATCCCCACCAAGGAAAGGCAAAGGGACCCCAGAACGTGTGATCGAATTCTGTTTGTTTACCCTTCCCTAACAAGGAGGTATTTTCTGAAATGATTTATGATATTTATTTATTTGAGAAAAAGAGAATGGCAGGGAGAGAGCGAGGTAGAGGGAGAGAAAGAGGGACAAGGGGAGTGAGAGGATGGGTGTACCAAATCATCCCGTCACTGCAAACAAATTCCAGATGTGTGTGCCCCTTGTGAATCTGACATATGTGGGTCCTGGGGAATTGAACCTGGGTTCTTTGGCTTTGCAGGCAAGCATCTTAACCACTAGGCAATCTTTCCAGCTTCAGTTACCCTTTAATTGGAAACTATCATATATTTATGGAGTTTGTATTGAAATAAGTTGATAGAAACCTATAATTGAAAAGATGCTAGCTTATTAAAATTTTGTTACACTTATTACACCTCTCTTTTCATTGTTTATTTAAATAAAATATAGCTTATAGCAACATATCATTATGTGAAATGATGCTATATTTTGTAGAAGAAAAAAACAAAATGCCTGAGAATCTCTATATTAGACCTTCAGCACTACCACATATATCTACAAGAAGACAAGCATTGTTTTTATTTTGTATTTGAGTTCAGTATAATATTTTATTGAAATAGGTTTTTTATGAAAGGATAAAAAGAATTTTAGTAATCTTTGTTAGTATGTAGGCTAGAAAATAGTTTTTCCCCTCTTCGGTATTGTGATCCACCAGTCCCCTCTAATTTTAGAATACCGAGTAACTTCTATCACATGTTGGGTGAATTCCCACCAAGTGCCTGTACATCGTTTCATGGTAGGTTCAGAAGGGAAAAACTTTTTAATAAAGGGAGAGATTGTAAGTGCTTCTGGGTCTTCTTTTGGGAGATAGAAGTAAGGATATAATGTTTATAGTGTTGGGATAACTTATACTCCAGAAGGTAAAAAAAAATTAGAAATATAATTAAGTTCTTTAGCTTTAAATATTATATTTTTTGTAATTTCTTCTAATAGATATTTTGAACTCTAAAAGTTATTGTCTATGTTAAAGAAAGATATATTTGTCCTGAATGGATAGCAGGTCAGTTGGGAAATCATTTTCATGACAGGCACTGGAACCTGGGCTTTTTTCTTGGGCGTGATTAGTTGGTGAATTTCCTTCTTCTTTTCAGAGTACTAACTGCTATGCCCTGTTTGTTTTTATTTTTTTTTATTTTTTGAGGTAAGGTTTTGCTGTAGCCCAGACTGACCTGGAATTCACTCTGTAGCCTCAGGGGTAGCCTCAAATTCACGGCAATCCTCCTACCTCTGCCTCCCGAGTGCTGGGACTAAAGGCGTGTGCCACCACACCTGGCTATGTCCTGTTTTGACATCAGCCATGCATGTGTTGAGCTTGGAAAGATTTGGTGATACTGGGCATGGAACCAAGAGCCTCACACATACCAGGCCAACATGCTGTCACTGACTGTATCTCCAGCTCTGTTTATTTAATGTGTTTTCTTATACTGTACCCTGAGAACAATGTCAAGAAATTTCATTTTTGCTAATATTCTAGAACCTACAAAAGCCCTCTTTAATTATAACCTGCATGTGTTCTCCTTCACTTGTTTGTGTATTTTTCTTACAGAGGGTCTACCTAGCCTCTCTTGAACACAGTATGGTGTGATGGTTAAGAGCCCTGTAGCTGATGTGAGAGTTTCTGGTTTGGACTACCAGTTCTGCAATTCACCTTCACCAGCTAACATTTCTGTGTCTAGTTCCTCATCTGTGTAGTGTGTATGGTAATTGCATGTATGACCATGTTGCTGTGCAGATCATATGAGTGAATCCATGAAAGTGCTCACTGTGTGAAGGTGCGCTATGTATACATGATCGTGTTCTCATGCGTGATCCATGTATGTTGTCCATCACCACTGTCCCTGTCAGCTTCACGTTGCTGGGATGAGCATCCAGACCAGACACAGTTATGGGAGGAAGGGAATTTATTTGAAGCTTACAGATCCACAGGAAGTTTCATAATGGTGGAAGAAGTTGGGCTCCTTTCACAGGTCCACACAGAGAGAGAAAAGCTACCACTACCAGCACAAGAAAGCACACTCCAAGAACCCAGACAGAACTCAAGCACTCTGTATCTCTTAGGCTGGAATTCAGATCTACCCCCTGTAACAAACACCCTAAGGCTGGACATCAGGATCTGCCCAGTGACACCTCCTCCATCCAGGCAGCTAGAAATCCAAGAAGCTTTAATAAAACTCCTGAATCTAATGGGGGACATTCACTAAACTGCCACAACCACTATCATTAATACACTCTTCAATCAATAGAAAAATTGCCATTCATTTTACTGAATTAAAATATTTTTTTTAAAAACACATTAAAATTTTTTTACTTTATTTGTTTGAGAGAAAAAGACAGACGGGGGGGGGGTGCACTCCAGGGCCTCCAGCTACTGCAGATGAACTCTAGACACAAGTCCCACCTTGTGCATCTGGCTTATGTAGGTCCTGGAGAATTGAACCTGGGACCTTTAGCTTTTCAGGCAAGTGCCTTAAATGCTCAGCCATCTCCCCAGCCCAATTAAAAGTTTTTAATTTGGATCTGAACATGCTAGGAAAATTTTCATAAATAAAAACCTTAGAATCTATTTTTTTATATTTATACTTCTATGCAAATATGTGTGGATTATATTGACTTTATCTGTTGTTCATAGAAGTAATAGCATTTTTATTATCTTTGTAAGATGTGTTTCTCTTTAAAGATAAAAGCATTTCATTTGTGTATGAGTAACTGTAAAAGAATGAATTTATATGATATCTATGTGCAGTTTATTTTTGTTACTTTAAAAAAAGTAGGCGAGAAGTGTATTCATAGCACTCGTACATCACCAGTTGACTGAGGTTTTAGACTCTGGAATAGCAAATATTTCTAAAGTGAATTGTCTTGACATCTTGGTCATTTTATGTTTGGTTAAATGTTTTGAGCAATTCCTAATTATTGTCGTATTTGGTTGGGGTATACCATTGCCCATGATACCTGTTAATGTCTGAGTTCCTTGTCTCTGCACATGTCTCCTTTTGGCTTTCATTCATGCAAGGAGCACTCCCAAGGAGAGCTAATCTTACTTAATTAGAAGAATTCCCTAGTGTGTTAAAATGAAAACAACCATTATGGATGGTAGAAGACCTCTGGTTAGAAAACTTTTGTGTTGACATTGATCTTAAATGTTAGTATTGCTTGCATTTTAATTTCAATAAGACAAGAAAAATAGAAAAATGTGTTGAGCAGAATGAATTTTTTTAATGTAAATTCTTCCTCTGCCAAGGCAAGTTGTTCTTCCTCTTATCTCAAGATAGAAAGAGTAAAGTTACCAGCTTAGAAAAGGTGGTTATAATCTAAGCCAGAAATATTTTACCTTATTTCTATTTATTCTTCTTTTTAAAGTTTTCATAGGGGGTCATAATTTCTTATGGAAGTTTTTCTATTGAACTTCTTTCTAATATTTAGATTGCTATGTATATAATTACTTATATTAGGATTATTTATATTGAGGTAAAAATGGAGCAAATAGTTTACTTGAAGAAAATCATAAGCATAAACATTTAAAACACTTTTACATTTTTTTATTTGAGAGAGAGAATGAGCATGGACACACCAGGGTTGTCTGCTGCTCTAAACAAACTCTAGATGCATACATGACTTTCTGTATCTGAATTTCACATGGGTACTAGAGAATCAAACCTGGACTGTCAGACTTTATAAGCAAGCAACTTTTACCACTGAACCATCTCTTCTGCCTTAGAAATCTGAACATTTTAAAATCTATTTTCCATCTTTGTCTCAAGTCCATTTCTCTGTTTCTCATCTTCACAATTTACAAATTATGGAGTCGGTATCTTTTGGTCTTCATTTCCTCAAGATGATATAATCTGGAGCTGTTCTTTTATTATTTATTTGTTTATTATTTATATTACTTTTTCTAATCAGTGAGGCTGTGTCCTTTTGTATTGGTCATCTTTCTGTCACAACTCCATTTTGAAGTCTAAGTAGACTTCCTGACACTTCCATGGAATAATAGGGCATACTATTTGGCCTCTATTTCTGCTCAAATGAATGTCCTTTGAAAAGTCTAACACTATGAAGGCTCTGCATCCTACCTTCCTTCCCTATTAACATAGCCATTATGCATATAAACACTCACCTGTTTTTGGGCCGTGTGCTAGCATCCAAGCTCCCAGAAAGCTCCCATTTATTTTCAACTCATGTAATAGTATTGATATGTTTTGTCACATATCCCTCTATGTTTGTAACAGAATTAGGAAATCCCCTTTAGCTCAGTTACTAGATCAAAGTAGGAGTATTGGGGCCATTTGCCAGGTCATTATATCATAGAAATCACCTCTGATTTTTGACTACTTAGGTGAAGCAAATTCTCTTCTCCACTTCCTCTCTTTTGTATTCTTTTTTAACATTTTCCTCCTCTTCGGATTGCTTCAAACCAAAGAATACTGATGATGTATGCTTCAGTAATCCTCTGGTCAGATAAATTCTTTGGGTTCTGAATTAGGACATTTGTAAAAATTTGCTAGTTATATACTATTAACAGTTTAATATTTAAATTATTTTTATAAAAATTTAGTTTATTTATTTGTGTGTGTGCCAGGATCTCTTGGTATATAAAATGAATGCATGTCTGACTTTATGGGTGGCTTTGGAAATGAACCCTGGCTGACAGGCTTTCCAAGTAAGTGCTTTTAAATACTGAGTCATTATTCCAGTCTTTTAAGTGGGTTTTGGATGATTGGAAGTCAAATTATAAACTGATGGGCATTTGCTTTCATTCAACATCATCATATTTATTCTTTTGTTATTTATCTAACAAATACCTATTAGTTACCTTGGATGTACTTCTAAGTACCTGACATATATCAGTGAACATAACAGACATAGACACCTGTCTACTTTTATAGTGGGCAAGAGTTACGGGACTTCCTGAGAGCTTTGTAAGACTTTTTAGGACATGGAAGCTTTTTATTAATTTCTCTTGTAAGAACTTTCTATATTTGAAAACAAATACTTTATAAAAATTAATCATTTATGGTTAAGATATATTTAATGCTTTATGAAAGAAGTAATTAAATTATGTAATAAGAAAATTTGTATATACATACATATATAATTGTTTACATTTTTCATTTATGATGAAATTTTGCCTGTAGTTTCAGTAATGCAATATAACTTATTAATATTTTCTCCTTTATTTGATGTCTGAGATTTTTTTAGGGTGCTACATTCAGTTTGAATGAGGAACCCCCACTGATCAATTCACTGCCCTCTACATCATCATTTTCCACAAAGTAGCTCAAGAGCAAATGAACTGCTTTGTTGAAAATCAAAATGTAGTAATTTCATATCTTCTCAAAAATCATTGTTTGAACCAGTAAGAGGTTCCTTCTTGCTGTTTGATTTCATTTTAATTTCAAAACTAATTTTATACTTTTAAATGTTAAATGACTATAAGGGTTTTCACCCTCCTGTATTTAATTCTAGAATTATCTATTATCTACCATGGTAATTTCTTTTCTGATTAATTGGAAGTACATCACATACCAGCAGAGCAATAGCAGAGGTCAGAATGTGTACTAAATGAGATTCTGATGCAATGCATAATTCATTAAAAGTATTCACTCATATTTTCCATCATTCCTAATTGAAATGTGCCTTGCTAAACACAGCTCTGCATTTTGTTAGAAATATTGAAGCCTTCAGCTTCTTGGTGCTTTTGTACTTTTGAGAAAATATTTTATTTTTGGTTTGTTTGATGGTTTGCTTTCTTTGTGAAAATTTCTTCAAAAAATAACTCATTTGGTTTTATATTTTCTGTTTTTCTAATATTTGGTAACCCTGTGCCAGAGGACTTATTAGTAGCAACTTATAATTCCAATTAATATATAAGAATATATAAAATCATTTGACTATAGAATGAACTTTTTTAAAAAAACAATAGTTAGTTAGTTAGTTAGTTGAAGGGGGGAAGAGAGAGAAAGAGAGGCAGATGCAGAGAATGGGCCCACCAGGGCCTCCAGCCACTGCAAATGAGCTCCAGATACATGGACCACTTTGTGCATTTGGCTTATGTGGATCCTGGGGAATCAAACTTGGATCCTTAGGCTTCACAGGCAAGCACCAACTGTTAAACCATCTCTCCAGCCCTCGAATGAACAGTTTAAAAACTCAGTAGTTATTATTTTGAGTTTCAAATGAATGCAAATGTTTGTGCATTGATCCACAGGAATTCTTTAGTACATTTGGCAGAAGCCCAATTCAAATGAACTTATTGAAAAGGGGATGGTTATGCTGTGTATCTGATTCAGATCCAACAGATCCGGGGATTGGAATGGTTCCACTAGGATTCTAGATATTGCTGTGTTGTATCTCCTTCATTGAACTTGTATTGGACATTATTTTTAGGCAACAAATTAACCCACTGTCAGCCCTGGAGAACATGGTCATGTAGCTAACTATCTCAGAGAACAGAATATGGTTCTCTTCCCTCTGATGTAACAGCTTCTCTAGAATGGCTACACTTGGCCATTCTTATTTAAATGCATGCCCATGGTTAAACCCTCATGTGGAAGAGTGAGGAACTAATATTTATCAAATACCCAGTTGAGGTAGGAAAGATGAGATAGCATGAGCAGAAGATGGAAAGTTAGACTAGAGATGCAAGATTATCAGAATAACAAGATCAGTCCTTTTGATGTTGTGTCAATCATGACTGATGGTTTTTCAGGTCAGGTACTTGTATTTTACAACCAGTGTAATGTGATAATCTAAGTCTTCTAAGGACCATGGGTAGCTTGGCCACAACTATCCTCAGGGACTGTGTTCTCAGTTAATTGTGCAGACTATTCAGACTCAGAGAAACAACACAAAGGGAATTGAAAACATGTGTATGTGTGTGTGTGTGTATGTATATATATATATATGTGGAGAGAGAGAGAGAGAGAATATGAGCTTCAGCAAGACTGAATTCAAGTTTATGAGATAATGGTCTTCGTTTGCTCCATGAATCACTAGACAGTGTCCTACCATGGGGAATCTGAGACCCTTTCAGTTCTATGGAAGATGTAGGATGCACCAATGTTGTGAGCTAGATTCATTTGTTTCATGATAAGGGTGAAAATTAGGATATATGTGTTATTTGTTCTTAGTTGTTTCCAGTAAAATATTTTAAATAACATGATTCTAGTTTAAAATAAAATAAAAATAAATTTGATGAGCAAAGGAGCTGCAGCCATAGCCATGAACATCTTTATCAATCTGCTGTAGACACACCACAACTTGGCTTTGTGCTGGAAACTAGAGGATATAGTAAGCCTGCTTTCTGAGACCCACATCTTGTGAGGGAGCTTCTTTATTTTAGAGCCAAGAACAAAGTAACAACAAAAAAAAAAAAAAAGGCAGGGGGAGGAGAAATAGGAGCAAAGATGACCCTGGTAAGAAAGAATACTCCACAAGACTCCTCCTCATTTTGCTGTCACTTTAGACCAGGAAGTTTAATGTGCCTTGGAAATGACCAAGAGCAGATTTGCTATTCCCTAGTCAGCATTTACAATTTTCCACCTCTCTTGCCGGGCGTGGTGGCGCACGTCTTTAATCCCAGCACTCGGGAAGCAGTGGTAGATTGATCGCCATGAGTTCGAGGCCACCCTGAGAGTACAGAGTGAATTCCAGGTCAGCCTGAGCTATAGTGAAACCCTACCTTGGAAAACCAAAAACAAAACAAAACAAAATTTCAACCTCTCTACTTGAATGAATGTTCTGGTAGGACCACTGTCCTTTTCCATTTTTGCTACCAGTTAATGACTCACTATTTAGTCCCTCCCGCTCTGTGGTCTATCCTCTCCAGTCCTTTTCTACTATTCAAGTATGTCACTCCAAAATGCAAAGCTACTTACCTGTGTGACATTCATCAGTGACTTTTTCTCAAATCCCGAGGAGAGTGCATATTTTCCCTGTTTTAGTGCACAAGGCCTTGATGGGAAACAGGTTCTGGAGGTTAAAATTACATCAAGGCTCTTCCACCACCACTTAGTAAGGTCACATAGGTTTCATGATGTATACCTATCCGTGTACTTCTCATCTTCTTTCCCTCATTGGTAATGAAGACATGTAAATGTGTACCTTGCAGACTTGCTTTAGAGGAGTCAATGAGAAAAATACATGCATGGTGTATTTTGTCAAAGTATTTGACATATGCTTATTTTAAACAATGTTGGCTATGCTCTGTCTCCATCCTCAGATCTATCCTATGATTTATCCCCAGCAAACATCCTCAGATCAGTTAGTAGTTGTATCTTACTGGCATTCAATAGATTTAATTTATTGCCAGTTGAAAGCTTAACACCCTGAAGAAGTTGCTGGATGAGGATAACTGTTCATTCCTCCAAGTAGAATTGGATTCTTTTTGTGTTTCCTTCAGGTCATCTTGATAGTTGGGTAATGTGGAGGCCTTGGTGGAAAAGACCATTTAATCCCAGGGGCATATGTATCCAAGTATTGTTGAGTGTGTTCTTTGGGCTAACTGCAGTTGTTTATTCAAAGACTTAACTTTTTTTTTATCTAACTCACCTGTCTGTATATTATTTTTTGTATTTTTTTATGAGAGAGACACTAAGAGAGAGAGAATTGACGTGCCAGGGCTTCCAGCAACAACTCTAGATGTGTGTGCCATCATGTGCACATGTGTGACCTTGTGCACTTGTATCACATTGTGCATCTGGCTTACGTGGGACCTGGAGAGTTGAACATGGATCCTTAGGTTTTATAGGAAAGCACCTTAATTGCTAAGCCATCTCTCCAGCCCTCACCTGAATGTAACACAAAAATTATTTTAAGTTGAAAATATGTCCATTTGTGGAAGCATAAAATTGCCCCATGAAAAACGTTTCTCTGTTCATGACTTGTTGCTTGTTATTTTGTCTTTGGCAAGTAGTGTTTATGTCTAGGGGGAATTAAGAACTCCTATATTATGGCACGACTTCATAAGATCCCACCATTCTAGCGTAGGAGAAAAACTGGTAACAGCAGTTCCCTGACTCTGATGTCTTTAGCTAGGACATCTATTCCTGAGGTCCTGTGGCCCTCTCCATCATTGCTGAATGATTTGGTCAGAGCAGTCTGGGCACAATAAAACACATTAAGGCATTTCTTCTACCAATATGTGTGTTTGTTCCTAGGCAACTTTTAAGAATTCAGAAATAGTAATAACTCTCTAATCTCCACAAGCCTGTCTTGATAAAGAGAAACTACATTGTTTTTTAAAATATCAGTCAAGAGAAGATTAGTAGGGAACATTGGGAGGAATAGTAAATTTCTGAGATGGTGGAGTTACTCTATGTGCATGTGGTGGGGATTTCCTGTTGGTCAGCTGCCCAGAATCACTTCAGTGTAATAAATGCCTTTCAGGCTGAAGTCTTGTTTGTATATGGACTACTACTCCAATAGGATTTGTCCTACTTTGTAAATAATTAACTTTCATTTATCTACCATCCTCAAGTAAACAAACATTTCATCCAGTGACAAAAAAACACTTATGGATTCTAATTGTATAATATCAACAAAACATTTAAAATTAACTTTTATGCAAATAAGATTGGATATTTTCCATTAGTTGATTAAATTGAAGTCTTTGAAAAATTGCATCAAATGGTTTTAACAATTAAAATTGCTGTTGCTACTGGTTTGGAAGTTTTAACTCCTTCCAAACATTTTCCCCAAGAATATGTGAGTAGACTGTGCTCCTGGGGTTTTCCATATGACTATATGAACTGAAGAATAATATTTTTTCTATTTAGAAACAATGCAAAAGGCATTTCACAAAAATTCCATTGTACAGATATGTTTGGGAGGATTGCAATCATCATAATACTAAGTTTCTGATTTATTACCTAGTATAATTTGACTTATTTAGATCTTCTCTAATTTCTTTTAGCAATGTTTTATAGTTTTCAGTGTACATTTCTTGCAATTTTGTTTAGTTAAATGTATTTTGGTAATTTTAATTCATTTTCATATTTGATAAACGGAATTGCTTTATTAATCTCATTTTTATATCATTTGTTGCTGTTGTATAGAAATAATACCATTTAATTTTGCAAATTGATCTTGTGATATAATACCTTAATTTACTCACTTAGCCCTAGAATAATCTGTTCTTTTTATAGAATACTTAAAATTTTGTGTACAGTACACATACATATGAGATCATATTGTCTACTCATCATTTTATTTCTTTATTTCTAATTGCTGTGCCTTTAATTTTATTTACTTACTTCTGTCTAAACCTCTAATACAGTTGCTGAATAGAAGTGGCAAAAATTGGCATCTTTATCTTATTCCTGGTTTGAGGGGAAAACCCTCAGTCTTACATTGTAAACTATTATGTTAATTGTGAAATTTGGAAACTATATAAAATAAGTTGAACACTAGATTATCACTCAGAAATAGAACACTTACTTACTTCACATGAAGTTCTGTGTTGGATCTATAAACTGCAAACAAATAAACTAATATTAATTGGATTGTTACAAAGAAAGGTGTCAAGATAATTTCTAGAGCAACCACTAAGAAAACAACTGGCTGGTGTCTAGACTACATTTCAAAAGTTAATGGACTTTTTTTTTTTTTTTTTTTTTGCGTGATTTCCATTTCTACTGCCATTTCAGCTGTTTTATATTTTTGCCAGACCTACTGCAGGGATTTTAAAACTGATTTCTTAGGCCTACTTTTGTCCTTCATTCTTCATATTAAGGGAGTTGATGTATGTTTAATCAGATCAACTTCTGTCACATGACTCCTATTTCTGAATCCTTCAACACCTTTGTACTGACATCAGCAATAAGTGAAAAAAAATTGGCACATCATACCAGCAACTTTTATTTCTTTTTCCTTATCCTCCTCTTTCCCCCGTCTTCCCTGTTTACTTTGTCCTGTTGTGGTGATTGTATCTTTATTTTTTTTTGAGGTGCTGGGGACTGAGTACTTTTATGCTGTGTCTGAATGCTACACACACACACACACACACACACACACACACACACACCCTTAAGCTTTTTTTTTCTACTTGTAGTCAGAAACATATCACATACTGTCCTTGGCCTTTCCATCTATTGTTTCTTGTACTGAAACACTCCCCTTTTTCACTCATCCATGGTGCCTTAATCTTTAAAACTCTAATACTTCTTGTAGGAAGCTTGCCTGGACTTCTTGTGTTCTGTGACTAGGTGTCCCCCACTTTTGTCTTCTAGACACCAGGTAAATAAATACCAATCTTTTTATTGGCTCATTTACATCTCTCTTGCTCTCTTGGTACCTTCAGTTCATTGAGATCTAATTTTGTCTTTATGTGTATATATGCTGAATTGAACAGTGATATGCCATAAGTGCTCAAAAACATTTGAACAAATGCTACTGTTCTATTCGTACTGCCTTCTTGAATATCCAGAACTGAAGGTGGAGTTTTACTAAGACCGTTCTCCATGGAAGGATGTACTGTGAGCCTTTCCTTTGGTTGAACCTGTTTTGCACATGATACTCACATGATGGAATACCTTGGTACCTATGCACTAAAGGAAAGGCAAAAGACACAATTTGTCCTAAGAGATTCTTCCTATAAACACAAACTCATTAAGTCAAGCATTTAAACTGGCCTGGGGTGATGTTTAAGAGCATTTGCTTGCAAGACTGATCAGCCTGGGTTCAATTCCCAGTTCCCATGTAAAGCCAGATGCAAAGACTGGCACATGTATCTGTAGTTCATTAGTAGTGATAAGATTTCATTCTCTCTCTCTCTCCTAAGTAATATAAATAAAATATATTTAAAAAGTTAAAACGGCATTTAGTGTTTAAGTGAGGATTTGTTCAGATAACAGATTAAAAATAACTATGTTAAAAGACTGATTTTAATACCAATCTAATTTTTCATAGACTCATTGGAAATAAAGTAGGGTGTCAGGGCTAGCATCTCCCCTAAGAGATACAAGGATCACAGTTTTGCTAACATTTCCTCTAGG
Source organism: Orientallactaga sibirica (assembly GCA_036365145.1). Classification (NCBI taxonomy): domain Eukaryota; kingdom Metazoa; phylum Chordata; class Mammalia; order Rodentia; family Dipodidae; genus Orientallactaga; species Orientallactaga sibirica. The sequence goes on from JAEOAD010000003.1 coordinate 74,152,886, forward strand.
ATAGGCAAGGATCTCAGTTTCTACAGGTTAGGCAAGGTTTATACTGGTGAGGTAGAACAGCAGTAGACTTTGTCTGGCTCATGCATCTCCAAGGAGAGAGAATTTGTTAGGTGGTACTGGGGAAAACAGTGAGGCTATTGTAGGAATCCAGCAAATCTATGACACTTTCAGAGATTGGGCATATTTTGTAATGGTTCTGTGGTGATTTGATTCAGGTGTCCCCCATAAACATAAGAATTCTGAATGCTAGGTCCCCAGCTGACGGCAATTTGGGAATTGAAGCCTCCTGGAGACAGTGTATTGTTGGAGGTGGGTATATGGTTATTATAGCCAGCTTCCTCTTGCCAGTGTTTGACATACTCTCTTGTTGCTCATGTCCACCTGATGTTGGCCAGGGGGGTGATGTCCACCCGCTGCTTATGCCATCTTTTTCTCCTGCCTTCATGGAGCTTCCCTTCAATTCTATGTCTTATAAAATAAACCCTTTTTTTTTTTCCCCAAAACCTGCTGTTGGTCAGGTATTTTCTGCCAGCAATACGAACCTGACTGCAACAGTAAGATTGGTACAGAGAAGTGGGATCATTGCTGCTAGAAACTTGACTTTGTGTTTTTTGGTGTTTTGGAGCTGACTTTTGGCAGGAATCTGTAAGGATTTGAAACCTTGGCCTAAGAGATGCCTTCCTGTCCTGTAAGTTCAGCTTGATGGTCTATTCTGGTCACAAGTCAAAGAATGATGGACTATAAGGTTTGATTTATGAGGGTAAGAAAGGGTTTCTATGAGAGACTTGCTGTGTTCTGCTTGTCTGTGTCTTGAGAACCTGTGTAGGGTTGCATTGCATAGAAATGCACTGGTATGAGCAGGCACAGAAAAATTAAAATCTTTGGGCCAAAACTTCTGCCCCTTCAGCTACAATTGTGTGAGGGATTACAACCATTGAATTCAGGCCAGCTGACCTACTTTGGGACAACAGGAAGAATGCAGTCTTTTGATGTGTTCTGAATTCTGAAGGAATGTCTTGTTCTACAAAGTCAGCTTTATTTCCCTCTGGATTAACAAATTGGCAGCCTACTTGGTATTATGGCATATAACAAATGCAGGAAAGAGAGGGTCATTGGATTTGCAACAAGGTTATGTATTTTGGAAATGGCCATGGGCAGTGTGAAGCAGGTTTGTTGGAGTAGCTGGATGTAGGCCTGATGAAGCCATGTGGGTGGACCATGAGTTGCATTGGAGACTCAATGGAGATGCCAGGAATATAGGATGGCTGCCAAGGACAGCTGCCAGCACAGGATGAAGTTTTCCAGGACTGTGAGCAGCCTAGCTGGAGAAAAGAATTGGAACTCCAGAGACCTGTCACTGGCTATATTTATCAGACTTGGAAACTTGTTACTCACTAGAGTTGTTGGACATGGAACTGTAGATTTTGTTGTTTGCCCTGGTTGCTTTAAATCTTGTATTGGTTGAATATTTGTTTGCTATGCTCAGGACCATCTTTTGCAGTGTGAATGTTTATTCTGTGCCATTATGGTGTTATTTATTTATTTATTTATTTATTTATTTTTGGGGTTTTGGCTCAGTTGAAAGATCTTGGACTATGGGAATATATTAACATGACTGGGATTTGTAAAAACTATGAGGACTCTTAAAGTTGGACTGAATGCATTGCATTTTACATCATGTATGGTTACCAGGGGCAGAATGTGGTAGTTTAATTCATAAACTTGTGTACCGAATGCTTCATCCCCAGCTGACATCAATTTGGGAATTGGAGCCTCCTGGAAGCAGTGTATTGTTGGCACAGGCATGTGGTTGTTATAGCTAGCTTCCTCTTGCCAGTATTTGGCATACTTTCCTGTTGCTGTTTTCCACCTGATGTTAGCCAGGAAGTGGTTTCTACCCCATGCTCATGCCATTGTTTTCCCCTGCCATCATCAAGCTTCCCCTCGAGTCTGTAAGCCAAAATAACACCCCCCCCCCCCCGCCCCAAGCTGCCTTGGTTGACTGTTTTCTGCGAAAAATGTGGACCTGACTGCAACAGGTGCCCTGGATGACAGTCATACGAATCAATGACAGTGGAGACCATGGATTGGAGTGTAGTCATTCAGAGATTGGGTTGTTCCAGCACAACTAACTGACCAGTTCCTTAATAATATATTACAGGCTCACATACACATCTCAAATGTAGGTTTGTGCCTAAACGCAAACTGATACATTCCAATCTAATTATGTCACCGAATCTTAACCTATTTTGTTTTATTATTTTGAGAGTGTGATTAATGGTAAACTCCTCAGTGTTAACTTCAGTTTTCTTTTCTGGAAGTATATGAATTTTGGTGGTAACATTTGAGATGAATATTAAATAACAGAAATTTTGCTGTATGGCAGATTGGAAAATTTAGTATTTTATATCAAATATTGAGCCATAATAACTCCTTAATGGCATGGGAATATTGACATAAGCCAGTGGTTTATGCCATTACAAATAGTCCTTTAGACTTCATTTTAAAATGGCTATAACATGATGGTAGGATATTAGAAATTTTTAGTAAGTCCAACTGTGTTTATATTTTGGAATGTAAATTTAAGCAGCCATGCTTAGTCTGTTTTCTAATTGAGAAACATCTATGAATTATAAAGCATGACTGAAAATATTTAGGTTTGTAATTAGCACAGAAATACAAATATGATTCATAAATATGCTTGCTTCCAGGCCTAGTTTGAAGTGTTCATTAAAGGCTAATATACTTTAGTACAGGGTATATTTAGAACCTAAATAGCATGAGAAATATCATGTAGAAATAATATTATAGTCTAGATTTTTTTACACATGGGTTTATGGCTAAAATAAGAAAACTGGAGGTAGAGCTTATATAAAATATGAAGCTAGAATACACTAATAAATAGAGAGAGCAGGAAAGCAAGTAAGAAAGTGCTTGGACAGTTATAAAGTATTCCATTCACCAGGTTACACAGTGGGTGATCTAGTTCAAGTTTCTTGTTCCACAGAGACTGAGTTTCTCGTTGTTAAATGGAAACCCCGGGATAGCACAGGTTATAAAAGGCATCCCAGGGTGTAGTCTAACATTCTCAGCCACCAGCCTTGTGATGTTAAACACACAGGAACTGCTTATTATGGAATAAACTCACAGGTATCTATTGATCTGGGTCCAAAATGTTTTTAAACATTGGCAGAATTTGTTATATAAATTCTTTTTTTAATATTTAATTTTCATTTATTTATTTGACAGAGAGAAGGAGAGAGAGAGAGAGAATGAATAGGCACACCAGGGCCTTCAGCCACTGCAAACACCATGCACCACCTTGTGCATCTGGCTAATGTGAGTCCTGGGGAATCAAACCTGGGTCCTTTGGTTTTGCAGGCAAATGACTTAACCACTAAGCCATCCCTCTAGCCCTTATATAAATTCTTTTTTTAAAACATCATTTTTTTAGTTATTTATTAGAGAAAATATATTCATTGTTTTATTACTTTATAGTTTGCATCTGCAATCACCTTCCTAGAGGCAAGGTCACTGGGGGCCAGGTCTTAAGGTGTGGTGATGGTTTGAGATTCCATTGTAAAGATATGCAAATGTGCCTAGCAGGAGTTCCTGAAGTGTGCTGTGTGACCTTTTGGCTGTAGTTTTGCTCTGTGTGCTGTGGTGGCTGGTTGGCTTTTGCTCTCTCTGCTTGGCCCTGTGAAGGCCAGTTGCTTCTCCTGCCATTATGGAACTTCCCCTGGATCTGTAAGCTTCAATAAATAATATCCCTTCCTCCATAACTGTGCCTGGTCTGGAAGTTCATCTCAGCGAACCTGAAGCTGTCTGCTACAGTAAAGTGGTACCGAGGAGTGTGGGGTGAGATGAACCAGATCGTGTGGATGTTCATCTTTTGGAATCTTTGTTTTGGAGGAATGGGCATGGACTTGGTGCTTGCAACTGAAGATGCCTTCTGGAGTGGTAAGCCAAGTTTTATGGACTATCCTGATGAGAGTTTGAGAATGCTAAGTGCAGACAGTATTGAACTTCGAGGCTTGGCTTATGAGCTTTCTAAGGGGAAGGAAAGAATGCAGAGGACTTTGTTGGAACTGGGCTACTGGCATAAGGGATGGCTACGTTCCGCTATCCAGGCCCAGAAAGTTTGATCAAGGTTAAATTTGTAATGGACTGATGTGCTTGGCTGAAGATATTGGACTGAGATTTTAAGATGTTAAGTTGGAAAACCTCAAGCAAGTTAAAATCAGAGGCACTGAGAATGGTTTTAGGTTACTAGAGCTGCTATTGTCAATGCATTAGCAATCTTAAGGAAGGTGGAAGGAAGGTGGCCTGACTTGATTTACATTAAAACAATGGAGAGGATGCCTGAGGAAAGACTGTTAAAAATGCAAATTCTTGGAAAGAGCTGACTGGAGAAGGAACCTGCTTTTCAAGGCTATGGTTTATTTTGTCCCTGGGTTTAGAATATGGCTGTGTCCTGCACACCTGGTATTAGTTTTGGAAATATGAAAAATGCGTGGAGTGGTCATGAGTTGCACACGGTTCCAGAAGCCGCTGCTGAGATGCGGCATGAGGCAGGGCATGAAGACCCTCAGGAATAGGCTGGAAGAGCCTTTTGGAAGATGGACCGTGGTTTGCATGGAGACCTGAAGATGTTTTGGATATACCAGGACTGTGCAAAAGGGCTACCATGGAGTGCAGTGTTGGCATGGATGAAAGTTTTCCCTGGCGACTCTGCCCAGCTGGAGGGACGGGATTGGAAAACCTGGAGACTGTTAGTCTCTGGTTATATTGAACTTGAACTGCAGAAGTTTGATGACTGTTGATGGAGGTTCAGTTTGCATTATTCTAGTCTCTCCTTGCTATGCCTTATACCAGGTTAAAATGTTTAACTTGTTTGATTTTACAGGACTCACTATCTTAAGTTGATCAAGACTGTGAGAACCTTTGAAATTGGACTGAGTACAATTTACAATGTGTGATAGTTATAAATCTATTGGGGGCCAGGAGCTAAATATATTGGGGGCCAGGGGCGGAATGTGGTAGTTTGAATATATGTCCCCCAATATATTCATTGTTTTATTACTTTATAGTTTGCATCTGCAATCACCTTCCTAGAGGCAAGGTCACTGGGGGCCAGGTCTTAAGGTGTGGTGATGGTTTGAGATTCCATTGTAAAGATATGCAAATGTGCCTAGCAGGAGTTCCTGAAGTGTGCTGTGTGACCTTTTGGCTGTAGTTTTGCTCTGTGTGCTGTGGTGGCTGGTTGGCTTTTGCTCTCTCTGCTTGGCCCTGTGAAGGCCAGTTGCTTCTCCTGCCATTATGGAACTTCCCCTGGATCTGTAAGCTTCAATAAATAATATCCCTTCCTCCATAACTGTGCCTGGTCTGGAAGTTCATCTCAGCGAACCTGAAGCTGTCTGCTACACCGTAGTTCATTAGAAGTGGGTAGAGGCCCTAGCATGGCCATTCCCTCCCCTTCACTCTCTCTCTTTCTCTCTCTCTCTCTTTAAGTATTTCTCATTCTCTCTCTGTCACATAATAAAATAAAGAAAAATCTTTTTAAAAGATGTGAAAGCATAGAGCGACAATTAGAAATGTAGCTAATCAACTTTCTCTTATGTGGAAATTTAAACAGAATTCCATATTTTGTCAGAGTTCAGGCATAATTAGAAGAATTTTTATTTTATTACTTAAAATTCTACATAATAAAACAAAATGACTAACAACTATCTAACAAACTAACCTAATTCGCTTTTTTCCTCATTATTATTATTACTGTTATTATCATCAACAACATATTTTGCATGAATACAACATGTATTGGTATCTTCTTTTCTCTCATCCCTGCTGCCATTCTACTGGGGACCCTCCTCATGGGGTTGTAGGTATTCCCCATGAGGTTGTGAGTTATGTGCAGCAGTGAGTTATTTTGGAGGGGAGGGGATGCCTCTGGGCATGATATCTTAACCTGTGGCCCTTACAATCTTCCCCCCCCCCCTGTCTTCCACAAAATTTCTGGAGCCATGTTGGGTGAGTTTTAAGTCTACTTCAGTGATGAGCTCTTAGGAGCCTCTGGATCTCTGCTTTGGTAAGTGTTGAGTATCCTCAGGGTCTGTATCCTTCACGCTGGTGTTTATTATCACATTCAGTATGGAAGCAGCACTCTTGCTCATCTCCCCAATTTTTCTGTGGCTTGGCTAAAGTGAGGGGTACTTTATCTTCTTGGGTCTTTCTGACTTCTGAAAAAGAAGAACAGATTCTCCAAAGGAGAGGGAAGTCAGCATAATTTAAATGGGATAAGCATTATTAATTCAGAGAGAATTTGATGTATGTAACTCCTCTTTTAGCTAAAGACTAGTGAGAGCTTGGCACTGGAGAACATAATCTTTGTTTACATAGGATTCTGAACTGCTACCCAATTCTAGATATGGGTTCCTTTACATTGAGTGGGTATCGTAGCCAATCTGAAAGGTATTGGTTACTCACTGAGGCTGGGTGCTACTATTGCACTGGCGTGTACATTGTGTCAGGATGATTGCTTCTGAGTAGCTCAAACCTCCGGTTGTTTAGACCATTGTTGGCCACTTTCCCCCAGTAGCTCGTGTAGCACTTTCCATCACTAGAAGGGCTAACTGCCTGGGGACTGGCTGTCTTCTGGATTCTAGCCAGGTCTCTCCACACTCTGTGTTAGCAGCAGATGGTGTCTTCAGCAATAAGGCTCTACCTTTTGCCTCAGGTGGGTGATCAAATGCTTTGACAGAAGCCTATCTTGTTTTGATGACCTCGTAGGTCTCTCCGACCAACAGTTCATTGTGGGTAGCAACCCATTTCTGATACTGGGATTTACATGCGAGAGACAAAAACAAATCTTTTTTATGCTTAGGCTTCATCCCACCCTCTCCAGGGCCCTTCTTTTCAGGTGCTCCCCCTTACTCCTGTTGACCATCATAGCTTTTAGTCTCTCTCTAAGGATAAAGGTTTCCTATGATACCAGTCCATTTTGTATTTAATTTTGTGTTTGTGTTTCCCCACCCTCCCCTTCCCCACAACCCCCAACCCTTCCATTACTGTTTTCTGGCCTTGAGTTGTCTATCAGGTATGTTAGCAACTCAAGGTAGTTCGGGTTAGGAGCCCCAGATAAGTGAGACCATGTGGCATTTAACTTTCTGTGATTGTGTGAGTTCGCTGAGTATTATTTGTTCAAAGTCTGTCCATTTTTCTAAAAATTTCACTGTATCATTTTTTTCTTACTGCTGAGTAGAGTTCCATTGTGTAAATGTACCACAACTTCATTATCCACTCATCCAATGATGGGCACCTGAGTTGATTCTGCTTCTATAACGAATAGAGCAGCTGTAAAAGTCATTGTACAAACGCATGAAGCATTGAGGATCAATGCCCAGTAAGGGAATAACTGGGTCTGTTGGTAGCTCTGTGTTCATCCTTTTCAGGAATTTCCACATTGATTTCCAAAGTGCATGTACAAGTTTACATTCCCACCAACAGTGGGTGAGGGTTCCTCTCTGCCCACATCCATGCCAACATTTATTGTTCTATTTTAATGAGCATCCTTACTGGAGCAAGGTGGAGTCTCATAGTTGTTTTAATTTGCATTTCCCTTATGTTTAGGGAAGTTGAATAGTTTCTTAAGTGTGTTAGCTATTTGTATTTCTAACTCTGAGAACTCCCTATTCAGTTCTTTGCCCCATTTTCAGAGTGGGTTGTTTATTTATTTTTTTTTTTTTTATGGTTTTTTCGAGGTAGGGTTTCATTCTAGTCCAGGCTGACCTGGAATTAACTATGTAGTCTCAGGGTGGCCTCGAACTCTTGGTGATCCTACTACCTCTGCCTCCCGAGTGCTGGGATTAAAGGCGTGCGCCACCATGCCCGGCTTCAATTTTTTAATTGTTTAATTTTTTGAATTCTTTGTAGATTCTAGATACTAGGTTTTTGTCAATGGTATAGGTGGCATAGATTTTCTCCCATTCAGTGGGCAGTCTGTTGGCTCTGCTTATGGTGTGTTTGTCTATGCAAAAGCTTTTTAGCTTTATGAGATCCCATTGGTTGAGTGATTGTTTGCTCCCCTGGGTTATTGAGGTTTTGTTCAAGAAGTGTTCCCCACTCCTATATGGTGGATAATTCCTCCTATTGTTTTTTCTTTGAGTAGAAGAAGAGTTTCAGATCTTATATTGAAGTTTTTAATCCATCTGGACTTGATTTTTGTGTCAGTGAGATGAATGGGTCTTGTTTCATTTTTCTACATTTGGTTATCCAATTTGTCCAGCACCATTTGTTGAAGATGCTGTCTTCTCTAATGTACTTTATTGGCAAGTGTCTCAAAGATCAAGTAGCTATAGTTACTTGACTTATGATCTGGCTCTTCATTTCTGTTCCATTGGTTTATTTTTCTATTTTTATGCCAGTACCATGATGATTTTGTTACTATGGCTTTGTAATATAGCTTTACACCCAGTATGGTGATACCTCCAGAGGTGTTTCTTTTGCTGAGGTTATGTTTGGATATTTGAGGCCTGCTGCTAATGCTATATGAATTTAGAGATTATTTGTTCTATATCTGTGAAGAATGGTACTCAAATTTTTATTGGTATTGCATTAAATCTGTATATTGCTTTTGGTAGAATGCCATTTTCATAATATTAATTATACCTCTCCAGGAGCATAGGAGGTCTTTCTACCTTCTCAATTTCTCCTCAGTTTATTTCTATAGTGTTTCTGTGTTTTTATTATATAGGTCTTTTACATCCTTCATTAGTATTATTCCAAGGTATTAAATTTTTTTATTGCTATTGAAAATGGGACAGCCTTGCTACTTTCTTTATCTGTATATTTGTCCTTTGCATATAGAAAGGCACTGATTTTTGTGTGTTGATTTTTGTATCCTGCCACTTTACTGAAGGAATTAATCACCTTTGGAAGTTCTTAGATGGAACCTTTTTGGTCACTTATGTGTAGGATCATATCATTTGCAATTAGGGCTAACTTGACTTCTTCCTTTCCATTTTGTATCTCTTTTATTTCTTTCTCCTGTCTTACTGCTTGGGATAAGACTTCTAGTACTATATTGAAGAGTAGTGGTGAGAGTGTATTGTTCCTGATCCCAATGGGAGTTCCTTGAGTCTTTCCACATTAAGTATTATTTGGGATTTAGGGGCTATATAGCCTTAATTGTGTTGAGATATAAGCCCCAGTGCCTATTGTCTCCAGTGTTTTTATAATGAAGTGGTGTTGACTTTTGTCAAAGGCTTTGTCTACATCAATTGAGATAATCATGTAGTTCTTATGATTGAGTTTATTCATGTGGTGTATTATGTTGACCAATATCCATATGTTGAACCACCCCTGTGTCCCTTGGATGAAACCAACTTTATCAATGTGGTTTTGATGTGCTGTTCAATTTAGTTTGTGAGGATTTTGTTCAGTAACTGTGCATCTAAATTCATCAGGAAAATAGGTTTATAGTTTTCTTTTCTTGTTGCATCTCTGTCTGGTTTTTCTACTAAGGTGATACTAGCTTTGTAAAAGGAATTAGGGAGGAATCACTGTGCTTCGATTATATGAAGCAGTTTGAGAATAATTGGTTTCATTTCTTCAAGGAAGGTTTGATAGAATTTGGCTGAGAAGCCATCCCATTCTAGACTTTTCTTTTTGGACAGGTTTTTGATTATCTTTCCAATCTCCATGGATGTGATGGATTTGTTCAGGAGACTAATCTGCTCTGGGTTTAGCTTTGGTAGGTGGTATGTGTCTGGGGATTCATCCTTATCTTCCAGATTATCCAATTTTGTGGAGTAGAGGTTTTGGAAGCATTTCCTTATAATTCTTCCAATTTCATTGGTGTCTGTTGTGACCTTTCCTTTTTTATTTCTGATTTTAAGTCTTCTCTTTTTCTGTGTGGGATCACATAGGTTAGGAGTTTACCAATCTTGTTTATTTTTTCAGAGAATCAGCTCTTCATTTCATTGATTTTTTAAAAATTGTTTACTTAGTTTCCAAGTCATTAATTCCTGCTCTGATCTTGATTATTTCTTTCTGTCTGGAGCTCTTAGGCTTGGATTCTTCTTGTTTTTCTTTTCTTTTTTTAAATATCATTTATTTATTTGACATAGAAAGGAGAGAGGGAGAGAATGGGTGTGCCATGGCCTCTAGCCACTGCAGATGAACGCCAGACATGTGCGCCCCCTTGTAAATCTGGCTAACGTGGGTCCTGGGGAATTAAACCTGGGTCCTTTGGCTTTGCAGACGAACACCTTAATTGCTAAGACGTCTCTTCTCGTTTTTTGAATGCATTTCAGTGGATGCATTTCAGTGATTGGGTTCTCTCCATCTTTGTTATGAAGGCATTTAGCACTGTGACTTTTCCCCTTAGGAATGCCTTCATTGTGTCCCATAAGTTTTGTTAAGTTGTGTTTTCAACATCATTCAATTATAGGAGTTTTGTAAGTTCTTTTTGATTTCTTCCTCAACCCATTCATTGTTTAAAAATGTGTTTTTAGTCTCCAGTACCTGGTGGAGTGCCTGATGTGTTTCTTGTTATTAATTTCTAGCTTTAAAGCATTGTGATTTGATATAATGCAGGAAGTTCCTTCAGTTTTCCTGAATTTATGGTGGCATGCTTTATGGCCTAATATATGATCTATTTTTGTGAAGGTTCCAAGGGCTGCGGAGAAGAATGTGTATTCTATATAATTGGGATGGAAAGTTCTGTAGATGTCCATTAGGTCTAGCTGATCTGTGGTGTTGTTCAGCTCTATTATTTCCCTGTTGATTTCTCTATGATTTTATTAGTGACTTCCATTGTGGGATTAGGCCTCCTTGGTAGATATCTCTCACTTTTCTGATTTTTGTTGGTTTTTTGCATTGTGGTCACCCATCTTGGGGAAATATTTTATTTTATTGAGGGGGAAGAAAGTACTTACCCGTGTAGGATCTTCAGTGTGTGTTCTGTTTTAAATGTGAACCGTGTTGGTGTCTGATGGGGTTATAACCACAGAGGTGCAGACTGTGGAGATTGCAGGTACATCAAAGGTACCTGGGAAACTGGGAGCTCTGGCCTGATCACTCCACTTGCATGTACTCTTCAGCACAGGGGGATCAGGTTGGGGAACAAGGAGCCAGGAAGCTGGACAGCCAGTGACAAGAGACCAACTCATGAAGTGGTGTCTGTACCTCCTGGAACAGGGGAATAGGCATTTGGGTACTCAGAGGCCAGTCAATCTGGAAACCTGAGCAAAAGGCCTGCTGCTGCAGCCCATACACAGTGACCAGGCCACCCCAAGGCAGCAGCAAGGGTATCTAGACTGGGGTACTGGGAGGTGATGGACCAACCAGGAGTTCTGGCCCACTCAACTCCATGTGAGCAACCTTTGCAGCAAAGGATCTGGGAGTTGGGGACCCAGAGGCCATTCAATCAGGAAGGCAGAGCAAGGGGCCTGCTTCTGCAGCAAGCTTGCAGCGTCCAGGCAGTCCCAAGCCAGCAGCAGGGGAACCAGGACCAGGGAGCTGGGAGGTGGGGAATGAACGGGGAGCTCTGGCCAACTCTGTGGGAGCAACCTCTGGAACAGGGCATCCGGGAATTGGGGACCTAGAGGCCATTCAATCAGCAGAGCAAGGGTTCAGCTTCTGCAGCAGTATCACAGGGTCCAAGTCAGCAGTAAGAGAACCATAACCAAGGGACTGGGAGGAGTGAGGGGGGAATGGGGAGATCTGGCCTACTCTGCGAGCACCCTCCTAAGTTGGCTTTTAAAAAATCAGTTTAAGAAAACGTTTCCTAAAATCTTCAGTGGGAGATTTATTCTTCATTCTGTTACTCTAAATAATGTCTCTCTTCAAGTTGCTTTCATCAAAAGAAGGAACTTGCGTACACTATCTGTACAAACAAGGGTGGTTTATTTGTGTTTTCTTAGTTTCAGGTTACTTATTTGTTTCTTAGAGGGAGAGTCATTTTTTATTCTTTTTTTTTGTATTTCACATTTCCCTTTAACAATGAATTTCAGTATCTATGTCTCCACATTGAGAAACTCATTTGAAACACTCTCTTAGGGGCCTCTTGGTTCAAACACTTTCTTAGGGGCATCTTGGTTCCTTGTGTGAATGTAGATCTAGATGAAGGCACTGATAAATTTAACAAAAACCCACATGAAATAGAAAATCACTCTGACCACTCTGGAGAACAACACGTACCCTTATTTAGAGAAACATATTTGGAGAATCTTGCTGACCTTCTTATGGAACTTAGACTGTGCCAAGGTCATTTCTGTATAAGATTTGTATATTACTTTGTTTTTCCTTCTGAAAACAAAATACTTCTTTCTCTTTCAAACATAATATTTAGTTTATCACAAATACATTCATAAAATCTGAAAAATGTCATACTGTTTTTCCTATTTGACAATGAAACTGAGGCAGGGAGCTTAGATTCTGATGGGTTAAATGAACTACAATAACGTGCTCAGAATGAAGTCTAAAATGCAGTTAGCATTATAAACTTTATGGTGTGTGAAAGTACATTAATTATAGTATATAAATAAAGCCCAATAAATATTTTTTTATGTACTTCTGCATGATGTCTTTTGCACTTTTCTTAAAGTCACTTTAGGAAACACAGGATTCTAAGCTGATAAAAGCATTTTTTTTTCATTTTGTTTTTCAAGGTGGGGGTCTCACTCTAGCTCAGTCTGACTGGGCAATCAGTCTGTAGTCTCAGACTAGCAATGAACTCACAAAGATCATTAGTCCTTCCTCTACCTCCTGAGTGCTGGGATTAAATGTGTATACTACCACTCCCTGATAAAAGCTTTTTTTTTTTTTTTTTTTTTTTTTTTTTTTTGGTTTTTGAGGTAGGGTCTCACTCTGGCCCAGGCTGACCTGGAATTAACTATGTAGTCTCAGGGTGGCCTCGAACTCTCGGCGATCCTCCTACCTCTGCCTCCCGAGTGCTGAAAAGCATTTTTTATATTTATTGCCAAAAGCTTATCTGCAGCCAAGCCCAGAAGCTATCCTTGAAAATTTTTACTACTATAGTCCATATAGTAATGCTGTAGCAGTTAGCGGCAGTCAGCATATAGTCTGTGGTCGCATTGGCTGTCAGAGAGGAAGGAAAGGAGAACTTCCGATTTAAATAGATCATAGTATTGACCAGCTGCCCAAGTCACCAAGAAGCACTTAAATTATCTTTGTGTCCTTCCATTTGAGAAGGCGAAGGTTTGTTCTAAAATAATATGCTAAAGAACTTTTCCATGAGATTCTGGACACTGATTTTATTTTTGATAAATTTTCAACACTTCAAAATGCAGGAACACTTTAGGATACAGTTTAAGTTATTCTATTTGCATTTAATCCTTAAGTATCACCTCCTGATACAGTCATTCTTTTAACATCATATAAAAAATCAAAATCCCCCCAAAATAAAAATAAAATCATAGCTCAGTATCCCCTAGTCTATTACCTTGCCTCATTTTTATTTATATTGTTTATGATATCTTAATTTTCTATATTCCTTTGTTATTTGGTGCTTTTTTTCTCCAGTAGGACCTAAATCACATGGTGACAACAGCATTCTCATTCTTTCTGATATATTTCTGACAAATAGAACAATGTCATTTCAATGAATGAATATAGGAGTGAGTGAGTGAATGAATGCATGAATAAATATAAAAGCTTCATGAACCCAGAAGGAACCAATGACTTAAATTTATGCTACCTACCACTATGTTAGACTCAAACATTTCTTCTAAAATCCTCTGTATTATTTAACATTTACAGATATTTACAAAGCATTTACAGCAAATCTTACTAATCTCAAAGCTACATTAGGGAAACATGAATTATTTATAGTGAGAAAATCAGCAAATAGAAACAATGTATGAGGATATTAAGTGATAAACTGAAGCTTTGGCATCTTATTTGATCCAGGAGAACTGAAAGTATTTCAGTGACTACTCAACATTTAAACACTCTACTTTTTTTATATATCCCTTAAAAGGAGAGGTGCACCCAATATTTTTTCTGTCACTTTTGTATATTATCTCCTTTATAATCACACCATTACTTAAATTTATTCGCTTTGGAGATGGCTCAGGAGTTAAAAAGATGCTTTCAAAGTGAGATGGCTGGAGTTTAATTTCCCAATACCCATGTAAAGCCAGATGCACAAAGTGGCACATGTGTCTGGAGTTCATTTCAATGGGAGGATGCCTTGGCTTGCCCATTCTCTCTCTCTCTCATAAACAAATAAAGAATATAGTAAGTATCAATGTACATTTTTGAGTGAAGTCACTATATTACAAATATATGCTGCGATATATCTAGAACAACATGTGTCATATATAAATCTATTGTAGAAATTAATGACTTTAAATTATTGATATTTGAATATTAGGTATAAAAGAAGATATTTAGGAATTTATATCCTTTTATTCATGTAAACATACTGATTTCCTTATTTATTCAATCAATCTACCAATCCAAACTTACCTCTTGTCCACTCTCTAGTTCCTGAACTAAACTCATTCTTCAGTCTCCCCTTTCAATGCAATTTCTTCTCTTCAAGAATTTTCTTCCTTTCCCTGTAGTGTTTATTTATTTTGTTAGCTTTTTCATACCTCAGTTCTGGGTTCTTTGTCAGTGTTCATCTCTGCTGTAGCCATCCCATACTTGCCAGTTATGAACATCCGTGATTTCATTAATGTAACACTAATAAATTGAAATGTAGTGGTCTTACTTACATGAGATCAGTTAACAAGTGCTGCTTAGCATATCCTCCTCTTTGTACAGCCTTGGCTGGTGCACACTAAAGGCAAGCTTGCTGATGGTGTTACCCATCTTCCCTTAAAACCACATTCTAAATCTGTCACTTTCCTCCCTTCATATGTGAGGTGGTTTGAATGTAAATGGTCCAGCTCCCTGCTTTTAGATCTGCAACATTTCTTTTGTAAATTGTTATAATTTTCTTCTCATTCATCTTTCTGTTTTGTGTCACTTTTCAGCCAGCTATATACACAGTCCTGCTAGTATTTCTGAATCTGATCAAGTCCTTCCTAGGCTCATCATAGCCTCTGGATACTTTCTTTATCCTGGAATATTCTTCTTTTTACCAATAACAGAAGAGACCACCCATATTGTCTAAGAAAAGTAGAACTAATGGGCACTGAACATTTTGGGGAATAGATCTGGGTTGGCAGATAGGAACATACACTGATTTCTTCTATTTCATTTCTGCTTCCTACTGCACTGGCTCCCAACTCAGGTCCAATGTCATACCAATATCAATGCTATTGGAGTTGTATAACTTCTCTATGTGAAGAAATGCAGGAAATAAACACCCCAAGATTTCCTGTAAAGGAAATCATAATTTTATGCCATTGTATTTGTACCACGTGCTTTATAATGAGTCATTCACAACTGCTGTTATAGCAGCCTGCATTTGAACTATGTAAATTAGAGATGATGTATTTCCAAGTGGAGTGTCAAGCTAAATTAGACAGACTGATGTCAAGTGAAAAGTACAAATTTCTGAGTTTGAAGATTTTTCTACTTTTTTACTTAATAAACTTTTGAGAATGTTTATATCATACAATAAGTAGTTCAAATGTTCATTTACATGTTATGTACATTTTCAAAGTGGTAAAAAAAATCATTGGCGATATCCCAAAGTCCCTGACTTCAAGCAAATACCCAAGTTCATAGATACATATTATAAATGGCTCAAGTTACCTTGAAATTAGAATGTTGAAGTGGGTCTTAGAAACTCATTTCCGAGCTGCCTGGACAAACATCCATATCCTCCCACCCTGATGAGCTACAGCACCTCTTCTAATCCCTTCACATAGGTCAAAGGTTTTTCAAGCTAGGATCTCGTTCTAGCCCAGGCTGATTTGGAATTCACTATGTAATGTCAAGGTGGCCTTGAACTAAATAGTGATTCTCCTACCTCTGCTTCCCAAGTGCTGGGATTAAAGGCATGAGCCACCACATCTGGCTTAGCCTCCATTTTTTAAAGCCTTCATTAGAGTAGTAAGGGGAATGATTCTGTCTCCTCTCTTCCTATAAAAGAAATGAATAAGAATAATAATTATTTGGTTCATGAGAGGGGAACACTGTGTATAGTGTATAAAAGCTCAAAAACATAGTTGTATATGAAAGAATTGGATACATGATTGTAAAGTCCTTCATAAATCAAGAGCTCTTGTAAAGATTTTCAAGTAAAATATGTTAACTTCTGCACTCTAACATACAATACCCCTTCCCTTACATGATGTTACACACCTCTTTGGGGTCTTGGCTAATTCTGTAACCTCTGTATTAACTGGTCATCTCTAAAAAGTTCTGTCAAGTATCATATTTATAATTCACACTTTCTTCAATCATCTACCATAGGAAGAACTAGCTGTGCTTCTTTTTGTGCCTTAATTGTGCTTAGGAGAACACTAGTCACAGTCCCATTATGATATTTTCATTTGTGTTTTCCTACTTCCATGCTGCAGGAGCCCTGAGAGCAGAGGATACATTTTATTCACTATAATATTCCCTAATAATATCCCTATTTATGCACATGTGGCACAAATATTAGATTAATGAATAAATTACATGAAAAACATGCAGAAATTATTTAATGGATTTTTAATTGATAGATACAGCCATAATGCATGAGTTGTGCAATGCTTCTTAGTATAATATACACTGGAAACTATTAAACACATGTATTTGTGAAATACTGGTATACTGGCAGTCTTAACTATCTGAACAGTTGCTATACAAATATATTCTGAGACATTTTGTAAACATCCCCACCAAAACTTGTTCTCCAAAACTGCTACCATACCAAACTTATATAAGTGTAAGGATAGAGAAGTTACCTGAGGGTGAGTCCCTGTAGGGGCTATCTTCTAAGATCAGATAAATGACATCTAACAAAGGAGGAGAACATGTTAAGAGGAGGTGAAGAGACCTGAAGTATTCCATTCATTAAAGGAAATGATGAATAGAGGGGTTTTTTTGTGTGTGAAAGATGAATACAAAAAGCACTTCAGCTTTCAATTTTAATTATGTCTTTGGTGGAATACAATCCAAAGGCTGTCTGGGAATAGTCATTTCTTTAACCCAGTGAAAGCAAAGGGATCATATTAGGTATTTTAAAATAATATCTTGAAGAAGAACACATTTGCCTTTGCAAAGAGTTACATGCAATTTTCTTACACTCTGCATCAATGGAAAATGCGCCCCCAAACTGTAGTGTTCCCTAAGAAATTGTCCAATTGTGGGAGCTGATGAATGGTTAGCCCGAAGGAATTTCTACCGTTAGAAATGGGGTTTTCTTTCTTATATGTGTTGTTTGAGTCTGAGTCATTTATGCAGACAAAAGAAAATATTTTATTGGCAACCAAAAGAAAATATCAGTAATTTCCATGAACATAATAAAGTAGTTCACATAAAATCAACCTAACAGATCATTTTAACAAATATTTATATGTTGTTCATTCTTTTTGTTTTGTTTTGTTTTGTTTTTTTCATTTTTCGGTTTTTCAAGGTATGGTCTCACTCTAGCCCAGGCTGACCTGGCATTTGCTATGTAATCTCAGGGTGGTCTCGAACTCATGGCGATCCTCCTACCTTTGCCTCCCAAATGCTGGGATTAAAGGCGTGCACCACCATGCCTGGCTATGTTGTTCATTCTTGATAATTATATTAGATAACATTAGATAGATTAGGATAAAAATTAAGATTTAATTATAGATGTTGTGGAATTAGTTGAACCTAGATAAGTGAATTATTGAATAGCTTTGGCTTTGGCACATTTGCTAAAAGCTAATATGAATATTGCCATACTTTTGTCATTACTTAATTTTGTTATAGGAAAAGGATACTGTACCATATCCCAGCCAACACTTCAAACTGTATGTTTCTTTAGGAGATAATTGTTTTATGTAAACAATACCATATTTCTGACACAGACAGCAAGCCATAGCATGAGGAACTCTGGTAAAAACTGAAATCAAATGTATAATATGTAAAGAGAACTCACTTCTCTCAAGTTCTAAATTATAAAGATTATTGCTATTTAATAATTATATTTGAGCTACACTTTGTAGGAATAATAGTTTTTTTTTTTTTTTTCTGATCAAGAAGAAAAGGTATATTATTGGAAGCAGGAACATCTTGATGAGTCTGTCTATGCTAAAACATGGACATGGGGAAGATGAGTGTGTTCAGGGGGCACCAGACATGTGTTGAGAGAGCTTATGGGACCACAGAGTGACGGCAGCTTAGGAAGAATATTGACAAATCAATATGGGCTGGGTGGTGAAGGGTCTTGAACAATAGTCAAGAGAAAACAATCTGATATACTGCATAATTCATTGTGTTGATAGGAATTTTTACTCTTCTCCAAAGTTAATTCTGCATGTTAAAATGCATATGTTCTGAGAGTTCAGAATGATTCACTTAATGTGCATAATAAGTACATTTTTTTTTCTACTTGAAACATTTTTAATTCAATCTGCTGCTTTGCTTCTTCCTGGTTTTTAATTAAACTGATTTTTGGCAGTCCTTTTTACTGGCTGATCCACATGGGATTGAATCTTTAGTGACTCACCAAAATTTATTGTAAATTCTAAAAGCACTAAACACTTTAGACAAATTGTACTCTCTTAAAGCCTTGCTTATTTAGTGCTACTCTTGTGTACGATAATGTGCACCTGGAAAATGTGAGTTTTGAACTGAGAATTCAGCTTAATTTCTTATGTGTTCCAAAACACAGGAGTGTTGCACTAAGCCTCTGTGGAATGTGGAGACAAATTTACTGAAGAGCAGTCATCTAACTTAACTAGAGACAATCAGAACTATAGTATGGACAGTTAAGAATATATTAAGCATAATATTTAGATGATGGGGAATCATAAGAAGTTTCTAAATAGGTAATTTGCATGCATCTGTGCTTTGCCTTTAGTACAAGTATTTTTAATATGGTCTGTAATGTTAGAGACAAGTTTTCATGACAATCAAATTTTTCTACAAAGTGATATGCAAACTGTACAAAAAACACAACTGTTTGGGGAAATAATTGCTAAATATTTTAAATTGTAGAAAGAATCTTTTTAAAGCAAGTTTTTAAAAAGTAAAATTTTATATATAGTTCTTGTTTAAGAAAATAACATGAAAAAAGCCTGATTAAGACTAAAGATAATATGGACTTGAACTGGGACTGCGGTGATAGACATAGAAGATAACCATGGCTTTTCAATATGTGATTGAATGATAAAAGGATGAAAGTAAGATCTCAAAGTCTTTAATGAGTAATCAAAGTCCTGTTAGAAGTTTGAAGAATATCAACACATAGGCAAATGGTGATGTGAAGTATGGTGGTAGCTAAAAAAGCTCCCTCAAGGGAGGAAATTCAGGAACAAGTGGATGGAGTGGAGGCTGACCAAACACTTGTAGATACAGGGTTAAATCTTGGCCAGTTGACTGGTGATGAGACCATTGTATTTGAACTCAGGAAACAGCAGTGAATGGGGAGGGAGGGCAGGCAGTGGACATAGAGTTGGGTCTTGTTGAGTTTGTCAGTGAAAAGAAATGAGAGGGTGGTAATATTTACAGGTCATAGCTAAGACAAGCAGAGGCACACAAGGGAAAGAATCAGTAAAGATGTAGAAAACAGAAACTTATGATTACATTAAGGTTGTGAAGATGAAAATGGGTCAGTGGAAAGCTCGAAAAGTTCATTTTGTAGCTTATATAAGAACAAAATAAAATCTTCTCAGAAAATATAGTATCTGCCATAGACAGATATTTGCATGACACTTTCTACATCTGTGTTTTATTTTCAGTTAGTTATTTTCAGACCTATTGAGGATGGGGGGCACATTGACTGGCATTTCAGGTCACCCAAAGCACTAAGTATTGCCATTACTATTTACTAAATACATCAAATTTGTTAAAATAGAAGCAAACAGAATGTGAGGAAGTGACTGTGATGCAAGTGGAGTTGCTGTTTAAATGTTCACATTAAACAGATGTGCTCTAGGTGGACACTGGTAGAGAGTGTGAAAAATAAGTCATTCATTGTGTAACTCAGAACTCATAGCAATAATCAGTGCTGAAGCACAAAGCGTGCAAGTGTGGAAGTAATATCTAGTGATTACATTTCCTAGATTTTGTATCTCTGAATTCTCAACTGGTTTTGACCTTTGCCAGCATGTTTATATAAGAATGGTGGGTGTGCCTATCATAACTGTTTTCTGTATCTTGGAAAGTATTCTCCACACTTTAAATGTTTTATATTAGAGATCTTGTCAAATCAAATGTATGTATGTGTGTGTGTGTGTGTGTATCCTTTTGGTATATTACCCTTTTGTTTGTTTTAGGTGTAAATGTTTGCATATTCATATTCATTAGGTACATACATAAACTGTTACATTATTTTTTCTTATATAATACCTTTGTTTGTATATGTGATCTAAATATAAAATGTTTGGATGAAAATAATCCCAAACATGAGTTTTAGGGTGATTTTATTTGCAGTGATAATTTATTTTAAAATAACTCTAAAGTTATTACTGATCATTTATCTGAACATGATAAATACTTCCTGTAATTTGAACACAGAGGGCATTTCTGAAATATGTGCTTAGGACTATATGAATATAGCCAAGTCTCTGGGATAAGTGCTTTTGACCAATTACTGCCATGCTCAATTGAATACTAATACCTTCCATGAAGTGACGTTAATACAACTAAAATGACAGCTGCACTGTAGAAAAAGGACATGTAAAGCTTTGCATTAGCTTGTCTCCAAGGTTACCATCTGTGCTGATCTGAAGTTGCCATGTGGGGGATTTTTCAAACTGTGCCAAGATGGTATTTGCAGAGTAGGTATCAATACAGTAGAAAAACAACATGGAAGGGACTTGCACATTTGTTTAGGTTACATCAGTCTTGACCTTAATCATTCAGTTGCCGTAGGGAGACACATGTCTGTATCATGCTAGAAATTGTAAGTAATGATTACAGAAGTAGCTAGAATGTCCTGATGGTTTGACCCTGCTTTGCATATGAAAATGAAGAGTTATGAATTTACATATCGTTAAATCAGACTGTGTTCTGAGTAAAATCAAGAGGCAAAACAGATTTGAGACATGAAGAGACTTCTAGAGTTACTGTAATTCATGGTTTATTATTAATAGACAAGTTTCAAACAAATGTAAAAATATATTAAAATATATTATTAGAAGTTTCAATCTATAAATATGACTAAAATTTAAAAAAATAGAATTTTATAGTTGAGAAGGAAAAGAGGCAATACTTTTTCAGTTCAGAAATCTATACAGTTTTATATTTGTTTTAGTAGTATTTTGAAATCCTAAGGATTTTTTTTTATTTTTGTAGTGTATTTATTTGTGTATGTGTGCGCATGTGCATGTGGTGCATGCAACTGTGTACACCAAGTGTGTATGCATGAGGAGGCAACAAGAGTATGTTGGGTATCCTTATCTATGTCTACTTTATTTCCTTGAGACTGGGTCTCTCACTGAACCTAGAGCTTATGCAGTTTTTCAGTTAAATGGGTTGAACATAGTGCTCAATAATTCTGTTTCCATCCTTCTTAGTGCTGGGGTAACAGGCAGGCATGGTCATACCCAGCCTGTGTGTAGGTTATAGGGATACAAACTCAGGTATTTTTGCATGCACAGCAAATGAGTTGACCAACAAGCCATCTCCCCAGCCCTGGAAATTTATTGTTTTCATTGAAATAATTCATTTTTTTTTATTTTTTCAGCATTTATTTACTAGTTGTTCTATGTCAGATATGGTGCTAAGCTTTTGCGTTGTAGTTATTTAAAATTTCTAAGTAAGAAATTTATAGTCCAGAGAAATACAGACCGACATCAAAGAATTAAGCTATCCTTTCTAAAGGTTGTCATGCATTAAGAACAAGATGCTGGGCTGGCGAGATGACTCAGCAGATAAGGCACTTGCCTGCAAAGCCCAAGGACCCAGGTTCAATTCTCCAGTACCCACGTAAAGCACAAGATGCACAAGGTGGCACATGCATCTGGAGTTTGTTTGCAGTGACTAGAGGCCCTGTAGTGCCCATGCTTGCTCTCTCTCTCTTTCTCTCTTTCTCTCTCTCTTCTCTCTCAAACAAATAAATGAATTATAAAATAATAGTAAAAAAAGAGCAAGATGCTATGAGAGGATACTGGAGGCTACACTTAATGTGAGATTAGCAAAATTTGGGAGAATTGCTATGTAGCAGACAGCTTCAGGTTTGCTGAGATGAACTTCCAGACCAGGCACAGTTATGGAGGAAGGGATATTATTTATTTATTTATTTATTTATTTATTTATTTATTTATTTTTAAATATTTTATTTTATTTATTTATTTGAGAGAGAGAGAGATACAGAAATAGGCAGGGAGAGAGAGAGAGAGAGAGAGAGAGAGAGAGAGAGAGAGAGAATGGGTACGCCAGGGCCTCCAGCCACTGCAAACGAACTCCAGATGCATGCACCCCCCTGTGCACCTGGCTTACGTGGGTACTGGAGAATTGAGCCTCGAACCGGGGTCCTTAGACTTCATAGGCAAACGTTTAACCGCTAAGCCATCTCTCCAGCCCAGGGATATTATTTATTGAAGCTTACAGATCCAGGGGAAGTTCCATAATGGCAGAAGAAGCTGGCCTGCCTTCACAGGGCCAAGCAGAAAGAGAAAAACCAACCAGCCACACTGCACACAGAGCCAAAACTACAGCCAAAAGAGTCACACAGCACACTTCAGGAACTCCTGCTAGGCACACTTTGCATATCTTTACAATGGAATCTCAAACCCACCACCAACACCTGAAGACTGGCCCCCAGTGACATTGCCTCTAACAAGGTGATTGCAGATGCAAACTATAACTAATAAAACACTGAGTATATTGGAGGACATATATTCAAACTACCACATGCTATTTATATTGAAGTACAGTGAGTTAAAAAATAGCCAAGTACAGGGGAAAGGAAAGGGTTGAGTGTAGGCATTGTGATTAGCATATGAAAGCCTGTAATCTAAAGAGATACACTTGCATTCAAAAAAATTTGAATCCATTTAGCATGCATTGGGAAGCACAGGAGAAAATAAGTGAGCATTTCCATGGGAGAAGACCATAGAAATTTCAGGAGGTGCCATGTATTGTAAACTGTCTTAGGAACGTGGTACTTGTAATAGTTTGGATGTAATTTCCCCATAGCCTCAAAAGTTTTGATTAAGTTTCCTATAGTTATGGATGGGGAAAGCTTTCTGCAGGTCCCTGAATTGGTAAGTGGACCAACATGGGGCGTACCTTTGAAAGGGGCTAAAGTAAAATTGTAAGGTTGGTGCTGGAGAGATGGCTTAGTGGTTAAGACACTTGCCTACAAAGCCAAAGGACCTCTATTCAATGCCCAGGACCCACATAAGCCAAATGCACAAGGTGGCACATGCATCTGGAGTTTGTTTGCAGTGGCTGTAGACCCTGGCGTGCCCATTCTGTCTCTCTCCCTCTCTCCTTGCCTCTCTGTCTCTCAAATAAATAAATAATTAATTTTAAAAAATGTAAGGCTGTTTTAAGCACCACAGTGGAACTGAGGTTGCATGCAGGAGTAATGATAGACTTGTATTCTTTTGGGTCCTTCTGCGGTCAAGATTTTTCAGCTTATAGATGACAGGACCTTGAGACAAGCTTCAGGACCATTTCAGGAGATTCAGTGGATCTGTGGTGGCTAGGCAGTTTGCATGGCTGGGTAGGTACACTCTGAGCTCCTGGGCAGGCAGAACTCTTTTTTTGGTGGGGGTTCCAGATTGGGTCTTGCTCTGGCCCGGGCTGACCTGGAATTCACTGTGTAGTCTCATGCTGGCCTCAAACTCATGGCAATCCTCGTACCTCTGCCTCCTGGGTGCTGGGAATAAAGGCATGTGCCACCATGCCCAGCTAGAACTCCTTTTTTTTTTTTTTTTTTTTTTTTTTTTTTTAGAGAGACACAGAGAGAGAGGGAGAGGAAGACAGATAGAGGCCAGCAGCCTCTCAGCCACTGTGAACTAAATCCAGATGCGTAAGCCCTCTTGTGGTCAAGTGCAGCATTGTGCCTTGAGTCACTTTGCATCTGGCTAAACGTGGGACCTGGAGATTGGAACCGGTGTTCTTAGGCTTAGGAGGCAGGTCCCTTAACTGCTAAGCCGTCTCTCCAGCCCCCAGCTAGAACTCTGAAGATCAGGCTGAGTCCTTCTTTAAGTCATTGTCCACAGAAATTTATTCCATGTTTAGTGTAACTGGCTTTCAAATTATTCCTGGTCCTGCTATTCCACTTTACAAACCAGTAGTTGGATTCCTTTTGAGGACCAATGTGATGTATAGTGACTCCACATCTTGTTTATGCAAGTAGGTAAGCACCGCCTATTCAGCTTAATCATGAGGCACAGAATGATGAATACATTATTAATGCAAGTAAAAATGCACCACCTATGTAGTTATCATAGAATGTTGGGCACATATGGGCTAATGGGTATATCAAATCTGTGTTAGAAAAACCAAGCTTGTGGCTTAGGAAAGCTTCTCTCCTGGATCACATAAAAGGAATCACCTAACACTGAATTCAGTGGCATCCACTTACTCATCATTTGACCTGTGGGGCATACGTCACAGCATCCATTGGTGATGAATGCCTTACTTTACCTGGCTCTTCAGTTTAGCATGGTCCTCACAGCTTGATGTGGTCCACTCACATTATGCTTCCTCTGGACCTGGTCCTGAAGCTCTCACCTCTATTTGCCTTGAACTGATTCTGCCTGGGAACAATTAGCTGGGTTATTGTGCCTGCAGTACTTCTCCAGCTGGTTTTGTAACTATACTAACCACACTGGTGGTGATTCTCTGCATCTGTTTCAGCTGCCTGGCTCTGCCTTTAGTAAGATCTCTTTGTCCTCTGCAGCTTGTTTAGCTAATGTAGTTATGCTATGATATAGTATATCTATCACTCTATGAAATGTGTCATCCAAGAGTTAATATTAGTCATTAAAATTGGAACACAAGGGCTTGAGAGATGGCTTAACACTTAAGGCCTAAAAACCCATGTTTGGCTCTCCAGGTCCTACTTAAGCCAAATGCACAATGACATGTGCACAAGGTGGCACATGCCTCTGGAGTGTGAATACAGTGGCTGGTGGCCCTGGCACCTCCCCCCCCCCTCATACACACACACTCACACATAAAAAGGCCAGTCTGTTGGGCTTGCCTCAAAAACAAAAAACAAAAAAATTGGAACACAAGGACCCGTGAGGGCCAATAGTGAT
Organism: Orientallactaga sibirica; assembly: GCA_036365145.1. NCBI lineage: Eukaryota > Metazoa > Chordata > Mammalia > Rodentia > Dipodidae > Orientallactaga > Orientallactaga sibirica. The sequence continues at coordinate 74,178,211 of JAEOAD010000003.1, forward strand.
ACTACCAAGTGAAATTAAGTGATCCAGAGAACCACTGTGTTTAAGTTTATAATTAACAATTCTTATTAGGTACTCAAGCAAGTGAGTTCACTTCATTTACATTGAAGTTTCTCCAAACATGACAATAAGTTATTTTCTCCATGGCAAAGAGGAAGATAGTGGTCCTTAGTAGTGTTCAAATTTTTGCTGAATGCTATAAATTCATTCTCAGTTATTGAAAATGATGTCAGAGGGTTGTCTAAGAATTACATAACACTAAACTGAATAGAACATTTAAATTTGTCTGAAGACCCTAAACATGTTTCTTTTCTTTTTTTTTTTTTTATTAGTTATGTATATAGTGTGTATACAGCCACGATGGTACCATCATTAGCCTTCCCCCTGTCCTCCCCCCATGGGTAATATGGGTCTTGCCTTATGGGGTAGTTATGTGGGACAGGCAATGTCTCTGTGCATAATGACCCAACTTATCACTATTACAATCTTTCTGCCCCCTCTTGAATTTCCCTGAGCCATGTTGGGTTCATTTTAGGTCTATTTCAGTGACGAGGTCTTGGGAGTTTCTGTGTCTCTGGATATCTGATTTGGTAGGAGATGAGTGTTCTCTGTGAGAAGACAGACAGTGAGAGAGAGAGAGAGAGAGAGAGAGAGAGAGAGAGAGAGAGAATTGGTATGCCAAGGCCTCCAGCCACTGCAATTGAACTCCAGATATGTATGCCACCTCATGTGCGACCTTATACTTGTGTCACCTTGTGCATATAGCTTAGGTGGAATCTGGAGAGTATAACATGGGTCCTGGGGTTCATAGGCAAGCACCTTAACTGCTAAGCCATCTCTGGTTCTTTAGAAAGGCTGCACTGATAAACAATGAATTTTCCATGTCATTTAAAGAAATAATATACCTATTATTGGGACCTTAGAAAAAAATCACATCATAAAAATGTAAATGTAATAACTTATTTGTATTTTCATCTTAGTAAAGTTTGGTTTTCTGCTGGACATACTGTACCTTTCCTCAGAGAAATAAATCAGATAATTCTAAGTTGTAAATTTAAAAAGATGATAGAATACCAAAATGATTATCCAATGAATTATTCCTGTGTAGGTTTTATGTTCAAGCATTTATAATTATAGCATCCAGCATTAAACTCAGAAGATAAAATAATTTTCTACTCTATATTTTGTTTTATACTTTGACAGATAATAATTATCAAGTTTCATTTTGTAATTATTTCAGGTAAAGGATATTAAGAAGATTGCATTTTTGACATTAGTGCCTGTATCATAAGAAATTAACTTGAATTTTAAGAATTAAAAACAGTACCATGCCCAAGAAAAGTAGTACCAAAGTTAAACAGGCAATTAAATGCTGTGATATGCTAGTAGAAAAGAACTGGAGGACATTAGAGGAAGGCTGGTTACTGTGAGGAGACCATGTGTTTGCCAACAAGTTAGACTGTTGTCTTCTCACAAAGACTGGAAAATAAGATGCTATCTCTTTTGATGGCTACGTTTCAATGGGATATCTCCCAGGTTTAAGAAAGCACATTTCTTGGTTATAAAATTGGCTAGAGGCAGAGATTTATTTTTATGTGTGGTGGAGAAATAATCAACAATTGCAAGTTTCTGAAAGCACTTGCCTTTAGGAGAGGACTGGGGCTTAAAGTCATGAAGAAATTGCCCTAAATACTTCTGAGGGGAATATTAATGGTAAGTTGGTTGACATGTCCATCCACATCACTTGACCATTTTAGACCTCTGCAACTAAGGGGTTAACACATTATGACCAGTCCTGTCACCCATTGTCTTTATGTTTTGCTTCTACACTCTATGAGAGCAAACACATCAGAATTTGTGGTGTTTAATTTTATACTTTCTCACTTCACAAAGGACCTGAGGAAGATTTTACTATTTACATGAATGTTATATGTTTGTATGAAAAGGTTTGTACTTGTGTTTATCAAAAACAAGATTTTAGAATCAAAGTTGGCAAAATGGGTGGGGGGGTTAGAAAAGGTCTTGGATAGTTCTTAACTGTCACAAACTTCCTTTATAGCCTTCCATAAATAAAACTAGGACAGAAGTATAGCAAATTGTATAAAACTATAGAATAAAAGCAACTAAGAAATTGAATTTAATAGTATTCATGGTGTTAGAACCTAACACATTTTCCTCAGAAAGACAGTTTTATTTTTGTAAATATCCCAACAAACCTAATAACTGATTTCATAGCTCTGACTTTTGTTTACTGTGTTCTCTAATGACAACTCTCAATGGAAAACACTTGGCAAAAATTCAAGGTATAATTCAGTAAAAAGAAATTCATTTAGCTATTAAGATAGTTACATCCAGATACCCAGCTGCCTAAAGATAGGATTAGGCATCTAGCAGAATGAATTATATCCAGCAATATTCCATGCATATTTTTTCTTGTTAACTGAGCATTGCAGGTTGTGAAAAGTTGAACTGTTTTACTAACATAATTTGAAGTCCCCGTGTCTTTTTCAATTTAAGTCTATATGCTTTGAATTAATGAAGTGTGGGGAGAACTTGAAAGCTTCTTTGGTAAAGTACACAGACAATTTAGGGTACAGACCTTCTTAGCTGCTTATTCCACTGGCAGTACAAAATTATTCTGGTAGTCATTGCCTATCAAGATAGATTCCATTAGAATTAAAGTTGTTTTTTTCTATTTCCCCTAGTAATCAATACACACTTATACAGACACACTAATTTTCATAGTGTGTTTTATTTTGTTCTATTTTATATGTTGGCTTCTTTGTTAGTAAGTTTTTTAATGTGTATTATATTTTATTAATCTTTGTATTATTCTGTTCTAATCCTTTTACATTGCTGTGACCAGCTTAAAAGAAACAGGATTTATTTTAGTTCACCATTTTATAGTTTTAGAATATGTATCTTTTGCCCCTTTGATTCTGCAGCAGAGATGAGGTAGAATATCATGGCTGCAGAAGGACTTGGCAGAGACTGCTCATCTCATGGTAGGCAGGAGGCTGAATGAAGCATTTATAGGAAGGGGCCATATAGCCAGACAGCCTCAGAGGAGACATGCACAGTGACCTATTTCCTCCTTCCAGACCCCTGCTTTACCCAGTTCCACCACCTGCTAATATTTTATTAAAGCTTTTAACCCATCAGTGAATTAGGTCAGAACCCTTAGGACCTGATCATGTCTGGAAATGCCCTCACAGACCCATCTAAATGTGTGTGTTAGAAGCCTCACAGGTGTTTCTCTATCCAATCAAGTTAACAATCAAGATTAACTGTCACTTTATTCTTATTCTTATATTGAGTGTGGTAAATAGTCAGGCATAATATATATTTCATTGCCCTATGAAAGATTTAGGTAAGCTGATGTTTAATATTTAAAATTATAAGCCACACATATGGAATTACCCACAAACCATGAGTTAATCATATTTCCTTCCCACTGCAATGGTTCCCCGTGTGCACTTGGTACAAAAAAAATTCATGACACCATAGGGGTCAAGTTTACTAGTGTCAAATATGGGAGCATATAGCTATCTCCCAAAATCTATAGACAGCCTGGTTATCAGTTGGTTATACTGATTCCTATAATAATGGATGCGTTTTCCAGTCTTCCTTGAAATAGTTCTCTGGTTGCTAAGCTCTAGTCAAGAAAACAAAAACCAAATAGTTATGTATATATATTTTTAATTCTTTCTTTCTACTGGCTGGGACACAGACACTGTGACTGTAGCTCAGCAGCCATAATTAGAGTCAAGAGGAGGAAAGATATTGGAAAAAGAAAGGATTCTTTGCCCTTGGAACATAGGGCATCATGTATCTTCCGTGCTCCAAGTTTATTCATGTAAGAGACAAGTTAGCATTTGAAGCCACATTTAACTTGCATTTTTAAAGAATTTCCAGCTAAACTTTAGGGTAATAGTTTGATGCATATTTTCCTTGTGGGTCCTTTCCACATCCCAGTGACTGTGCTAGAGACCTCTCTTCTGGCTTCCCATGTACCTTGCATGTACTTTCTTAGAAAGCGTATTCGGTTTTACTGTAGGGATCATTTCATTCAATATAGTATATTCTTTAAGGATTAAATAAATGTCATGATTATGCCACTCACTTTTTTTCTGTGATATAAAGACACATAGTATGCATTCAATAAATATTTATTTAATTGAATAATAGAGAATGGTCTAAAGTAATAACAGTGCTAACAATTTTGCCTTGAGAAAATTGTGATTCAAGATTATTTGATACAGGCTGGGGAGATGGTTTAGTGGTTAAGGTGCTTGCTTGTGAAGCCTAAGGACTCAGGATCAATCCCCAGATCCCACATAAGCCAGATACACATGGCAGTGCATACATCTAAAATTTGTTTGCAGTGGCTAGAGATCCTGGTGTACCCATTCTCTCCTCTCTCATAAATAAATTTTAAAAAGTGTTTTTAAAAAAGCTTATAAGATACTATAAGCAATAGATGATAAAAATTGTATGTAGAAATATTTGTTGTATAAATATACTCCAGTTTTCTTTCCCCATGCTACTCCACATGAACTCTTATTGTCTAGTTACAGGAGCAAGAATTATATTTTGTTTGTCTTAGATAAAGCATGTGCTCATGACAAGGAATTTTGGCGGGGGGATTTACTACGGGTTAATCAGGATCTTTGCTCCAATCTTTTTGTTACAGGTATAAAAATTGGCTTAGTACAATTTTATGGAGGAAAAGTTGGATACTTCTAAAATCACATGTGTTCTTTCTCTATATTTTGTAGCTCAGAGAATGAACATGTTGATAAACTATTGGCTTTACAAACTCAGTTTATCACGTTTCTTTAATGTAATCATTAGTTCCTTAAGATTTTCTTCAATGTTCTTCACACCATAACACAGCAATCTCCCTGACTGAAATAAATGTATGGAAAGTTATAAGAACACATACCAGGGACATCACCATTTCCCTTTTTTTTTTTTTTACAGGTGCTGTCAAGCCATCAGTAACTGAGTGGTTTGTACGCCGTTCCAACAGCAAAGTGAAAATTGCTAGTGGGCCTGTCAAACAGACTTACTAATTTTCTATTCTGTAATCAAGAGAAGACTTCTCCACACATTGCTGCGATGTCTGTGTCAAATCTGTCATGGTGAGTAAATTGTTTCTTAACCTTACAAAAAATACACATATAAAATAAGCAGGATTTAGTAAGAGTTACAGTATCATAACTTGGACAGTCAGACAATGTTAACATTCTGATTTCCAGAACTTATTTGTCCTAAATTGGGGTGAAGAGAGAAACATAAAATTAGAAGTTGGATACTTTCATGCTGTTCCATCTGGAGACACTGAATACCAGTGCCTACCAATACCTTCTCTACATGCACACACCATGGGGGCAAGGGGTGGGGAGATTATATTCTTCCCATGTTCTTTGCTACTTGCATGCACTCCTTGATACAGGATCACAGGGAAAAGTGTGGCTGGGAGGATGGAGTAAACATTTGGTCATCAGCATCTCTCCAGCTTAGGTTCTATATTTCATAGAATTTACACAAATTCAATGACTAGCACTCAAACATGGGAGAGGAGATTCTGTAAATGGCAGGCATTCTAAATATGTGTGATTTTCAGTCATGTATAATACTGCTTTAAAAAAAAGTGACAAGGTGATTTTTTGTTAAATCATCAGCTTTTCTATGGCAGTGAAGAGTAACTCTAACAAGGCATGGATGTGAAGCCATTTATTGAATGTTGGGGCTTTTATAGAAAACAGAAGGAATGGTGCTTATACAAAGTGACAGTACTCAATACAGGAATATCAGAAAAATCTGGCAATTTCTTCCATTTTCTTCAGAGCTTATTTCATTTTCTGTTGTCAGTATGAATAGCATCAGATTATAGTTGTTTCCTTATTTGACTGAACTGCATAAATTCCTTTTCAGTTTAGTAAGCTGTTTCTTCAGGGCAAAGAGTATGATCATTTGTTTGAGATTTGAGTAGTATTTCTGAAGGACCTAGTTTTACTTTTTTTTATTTAGCAGTGATCATGCCTGGGATAAACCTCACTGGCTACAAAGTTGCCACTGTGATATCTAGGACCTAATTTTCATGGCCTCCATAGAATGTGTTGTTGGATCCTTTGGCCTAGATTCTGAGGACTTTAATTGAGAGGAAAGTTAAAAGAGTTAAAATACATTCTTTATAAAATGAAAAAGTTGTAAATTTTTATTCTACATTATATTTCCCTTTATATTATTATTAAAATTATCATTTATTTTTTTAAATGTCCATAGATCTTGTGATCTTTTTGAATTCCTGGGAAATAGAGACCTATTCATTTAAAGCACTTATTCCCCTGGTAAATATATGTGGGAGATGAATCTTCAAAAAACAAATACCATGTCAAAGAAAGAAGGACAAGGATGGTGGAGAGTAAGGAGGAAAAGAAAGAGCAAGAGGAAGAAAAGAAGGACAAGGAAATGGAAAAGAGAAATGGGAAGAAGAGATTAGGATGGATATGAATGCCGTATCTCAAGATAAGGTCAATATCACCTGGCTCACAGTCAGGACATGGCTGGCATTGAGACCTGTCCTTATAAATGTCTGTTCACAAATTCTGTGATTTGTTGATTTGATTCAAAATCACTAGAAGCACAACGAACTCTTCCAGAGATCTAGTTTGTTATGTTTCTAGCCCAATTGTCTATTGCCACACCCACAGTATGATAGGTGTTCAATAGATACTGGAGTAATGAGCGAGAAATGCAAAGCAGGTAGTTCATCCTAATATGAACATATGAACATCCTAATATGAACACATATCATCCTAGTAAGAAAATTTAAAAATGTGTGAGTTAGAATGTCTGAAATATAGAAGGAAACATTCCCATGTCACAGGCTCCAAGGTTATGAAAATAATGTTTGTGTGTTCATTCAGCAAAAGTCTGGATTCCCCACAGGTCTGGTGCTCTGCAGTAGAATTCCATGCAAAAAGCTTCCCATTTGTTTTACTAATGTCCCCACAAACCAGCTAGGTGATGTTTGCAATATCCATCCTTTCTCTTTGCATTTAAGCTGCCCTTTTGCTTGTAAAGAACAGGAAACAGGTTTAAGATGCTCATCCAGGCACTCATTTATGGTACTGAGGCTAGAAATGATTAGCCTTTTCTGTTCGCATTAACCTTTGTCATTCTTTCATTTATCCTAACAGTTTTGAATATATATTTTGAGGAATATTATCATGTAAATATTTGATTGTGGATATATAGTAACCTACCAATTTTCTGTGGAAATCCTTCACAAAATTCCATTAAGTTAATAAAATTTTTATAGTCAATGATTTAGCTTTGTTTTGAAATTCAGAAACTAAGACATAGAAATAATACCTCACGGGTTGTAGAGATGGCTTAGCAGTTAAGTGCTTGCCTGTGAAGCCTAAGGACTCTGGTTTGAGGCTTAATTCCTCAGGACCCACATAAGCCAGATGCACAAGGTGGCACATGTATCTGGAGTTCATTAGCAGTGGCTGGAGGCCCTGGTACACCCATTCTCTCTGCCTCTTTCTCTTTGTCTGTCTATCTGTCTCTGTCTCTGTCTCTCTCAAAGATAGAAAGAAAGAAAAAGAAAGAAAAGAAGGAAGAAAAGAAGGAAGGAAGGAAGGAGAGAGAAAGAAAGAAAAAGAAAGAAGGAAGGAAAGAAGGAAGGAAGGAAGGAAGGAAGGAAGGAAGGAGAGAGAAAGAAAGAAAAAGAAAGAAGGAAGGAAAGAAGGAAGGAAGGAAGGAAGGAAGGAAGGAAGGAAGGAAGGAAGGAAGGAAGAGAGGAACCCACTTCTCAAGGCAGCTTATCCATAACGGACATAGATAGAAATCATATCTGTTCTAGTTTTTCAAAGTTCTGCTTCTGCCCAACCCCCTTTGGTTGGCTTTCTTGTTAATTTTTAGCACTGAACACATAGCCAAATCTCACTTCATTCTGTGGACATTTTGGTCTGCCCATCCATGACATTATATAGAATCTTCAACCATATTCAGGTATCTTAACATTAAACTCAGAAGCTCTATGAGAATATATATTGTGATGCCCCACTTTTAGTCCATGAGTTTAGAAAATATATGTGAAGATACTTATATTTGTTTGTACAACTAGCCAACCACTAACGTGGGCATTGAAATACCCAGGATAAGAAATTTCCTCTTAATGTTTTTAAGTATGCCTTTCTCGCTGCAGTTTGTTCTGGGCATTTTGTTCCTTTCATGCGAAAGGTCAAAGAGAAATACAGCCTGTATTCCACATTCTAGAAATGCTTGCTCTCATTCAGAGAAGGACAGAAATAGTAATTGATTATAAGAGTTTCACAGAGAGAGAAAGACGATGTTTCATGACTTTTCCTGTTTCGTAAGTAATTACCTAAGTGAGAGAATGGTCAAGTTGACGCTGTTTGAGACAGGAACAAAAAGATGTATTGAGTAATTGCATACATCCTTAAACAGCTGATAGATTCCAGGTTATGGCCTATGAGAAAAATCTTTCCTGTAGCAGACACAATTCACAGAGGACATGAAAAGGGATAAAGTAGTGAAGAAGTCTTTTTCATATCTGTATCACAAAGATTTGATCTAGTACTAGGGAGTTGTCAAGGCTTCCTTCCCAATAGTCATCAGTTCACTATCTATCATCTGTCTATCTGTCTATCCTCTATCTATCTATCTATCTATCTATCTATCTATCTATCTATCTATCTATCTATCATCTATCTATCTACACATATCATATTTATAAATGGTATGGTTTACATAACCCTGACAATTTTCTTAGGGATGTAATATGCTATTTGCATTTTCATAAATGTGAAAAGTGGGGCTGGGAAGAAATCTTAGTGGTTAAAGGTGCTTATTTTTAAAGCCTGCTGGCCTGGATGCAATTCCTCACCCTCCCACATAAAGCTATATGGCCAATTGTTTGCTTCCTTATCTACTGTCTGTCTGTCTGTCTATCTATCTATCTATCTATCTATCTATCTATCTATCTGTCATCTATCTATCGTCTATCTGTCTATCTAAAATCCCCACTGACACTTGTTACACTAGTTTAGAGATTTGACAGATATTCATCATGGTACAAAAGATGCATAACAGAAAGGAGTAGCTTCTTCTGATTCAACTGAAATGACTGTGCAATAGCCCTCCATTACTGAATCCAGTTCTTTCATAAGGGCAGGCTCTACCCCACTCCAGATACCCTATACTTCTACTATTTTTGTGTTATTGTCCTTACTGTTTCGAAATACTATTGATCAGTATCTGGAAAGATGTTCTAGTAAGAACTTAACTGATTTTGCCAAATAACATCTTTTTGACCTCTGATTATTTCTGCAAACACTTCAGTATTTGTCCCAAAGAATCTTAAAGTTAAATTCTCATGGTGATAGTTGAAACTTGTCATCCTAGAACTCAGTGGACTGAGACAGGAGAAAAATAGGTTTGAAGCCAGTCTGGACAATATATTGAAACCCTGTCCACAAGCTTGAATAATTACTATTTGCCTGGAAGTTGGCAGAAATGCAGTCAATTCAACAAGAGTTGGGTATGGGAGAAAGAAGTCTCTGAATCCCAGTTAACAAGCCAAATGAACTGAGCATCCATAACGTAGCATGCCCTGTGCTAAGCACAGTTGGTGTCATATTGACTTCTGATAGAGCTCACATGTTAACCACAAGTCTGTTAAGTTAAAATAACTGATTTAATGTGGTGAGTGTTCTAAAATGGTATGTATAAAAAGGTATGCATAAATTTTTTTTCAGAGAGAAAATATATATTTGTTTTCCCCACCTAGAATTAAATGGCTCATCTTTCAGAAATATACAAATGTATTTTTATATCTAAATATATAGTCAAATGCTATGGGCAATTATAAAGCAGAAATTTAAAGTAGCTTGAATACTACCTCTCACAGAAAACCATTGTTTAAAATATTGAGGTATATTATCTTCTGCATGTAGTTACATTTTTTTTTTTTTTTTTGACCTACGCAGCCTAGGCTGACCTGGAATTTACTATGTAGTCTGTCAGGCTAGCCTCGAAGTCACAGCAATCCTTCTACTACTGCCTCCCAAGTGCTGAGATTAAAAGCTTGCACCACCATGCCTGGCTCTGTAGTTACATTTTTTTCTTGCATAAATTGACATAAATTATGCATAGTATTTTGACATCTTTTGCTTTTTAACTGGCCTTTGTTTTATTTGATGTAGAATGACATTGCCATCTGTAAATGCCTTTCCATTATATGACAGGAGCATCTTCTTTCTTTCTTTCTTTTTTTCTTTCTTTTTTTCTTCTTTCTTTCTACCTTTGTAGGTTAAACTTTCAGTTGTTTAGTAATTTCCTTTTCTTTTTTCACTATTATAAGTGATTCTTTCATGAGTGAAGTTTATTCAGATATTACTATATTATAGTGCACTATTGTGTTCAGGGCACCTCACAGGGCCCTTTTTGTTTTATCATATTTAATAACCTTCACTAGATTTATTACCTATAAACATTGATTGATATACTGTTAATTGTGAAAGATATACTTATTTGAAGTTGGATAAGATAATTTTATCTATTTATTAATATATTATGTTATGTATATTGGAAAATAAGAAAAATGAATTACATAAGTTATTGACATACCAATTAAACTTTTAAGCAATGAATCATTTTTACAAAGTGGGTGGGGTTTTTATTTAAAATTCTGTTATATTTAATGTTATAAAGGTCAATACTACTTTAATAAGACCTGGAAACTAATTTGAATTATACATATGTGTGTATTATGAGCTATACATATGTGAAATGAAAATATTCATATCTAAGTTAGTCTTTGGTGTACACATGAAGAAGCAAAATGCTCCATATTATTGTTTATTTCCTTATGACACTGGAGATCCAACTCAGGGTATTGCTATCTTAAAGTAAGTGCTTTCCCAGTGAGCTCCATTCTCATCCCTTGTATATCACTCTTTAGCAACTGTGTTTAGGAAGAACAAATTCTGGAAGGATGGCAGCAGATAATTTATTCTGAGGGGAAAGGAGAAATCTTCCATTGAAAAGTCACTATAGCCACTATTCTGCAAACTATTTTTCTTCTGTAAGCTCTTAAGCTTCAGCCTCTTGGGGACCCTGCTAATATATTTGTATTTACAGTGGTAGAGGAAGTAGAATCACCACAGTTTATTATAGAAAAAGAAGAACAGACAAAGATTTTATATAAAAATAAAGTCATTGTTTCTTATGGAAAGCATGAAGAGACTACTGTGCTAGAGATAAAACTTCCTTGGAGAAAAGTATATTTTCCAGCATAGTAAGTGCATGTTGAAGGAATGACTTAACTTAAGGAACTAGTAGGAATGAGAATGTTTTACAGCATAAAGCCAAAGATAATTCCTGTTAGAGGTAATGTAATGATGGTGGTCAGCATGTAGATGAGTGGAAATAAAGCAGAGGATAAGAGTACCTCCAGTTTAAAGCAAAGAAATTAGGACAAACTACCCTAGGAAAAAAAATTAAGAAATAGTAAAGTGGACAAAATCTCAGGAGAAATAAAAATGTGTCCACAAAACAATGTAACACTACAATAAAGTATTATTATTTGGATTAATGTCAGTTTTTCAAAAGATGCAAAATTTAAGTATGCCTTTTCAAACTGAAAGTTCTTTGTTAGAATGATTAATGCTATTTTTACTTGGAATTAACACTTCAAGTAACAATATAATAGTTATAGAATCCTCAAGTATTTTTGATCTTGTTATGTGCCTTTATAAATAGCTTTTTAATGATTAGTTACAGGAATGCTCTTAAATACTTTACCCCCATCTACTTCAAATGAATTTTCCTTGAAAAATCAAATGCATAATAAAACAGCTTTTTTTTGGTGGGGGAAGGGGTGCTGTGTATCCAACTCAAGGCATTGTACATGAAAGCTGAGCATACTACCATTAATGTACACATCTGGTAAGAAGAGTATTTTGTTTGTAATACTAACACGAATGCCAGCTGGACATAAAACAGATCATTGAAAGGAATGGTTTGGTGAATTTTGTTCTTAGGGGATCTCCTTTGTTGGGGAGGTAATGAGTCTGAGGCTGCAAGTTCAATTCCCACAGGAACTAATTAAGTGTGTTCCCATTCCAGACTAAAGCCTACACCTGTAACCTTGACTAGCCCTCCTTTCAACTCACCATTCATCACGGTCATTATAAACAGTTAATTGATTATCACCAACTAATAATTAATACTCAGTTAAATATAGATACATTGAAATCAATGGCTCTTTGGGGTTTGATTATGCTCTCAAGCGTCACCGTTTCAATATCATGCAGGTTTTAATACTGCAAACATATGCTTGGAAATATATTTTCCCTTCATTTTCAAAGGAATCACACTTAACACTCTCGTGAAAGAATTATAGTGAACAATAACACCAATATTTCCTTATACTGTAGAAGTTTTAACTGAAAATTAGACAGACCATTCCTACTCTTAAGACAAAAGTTACTAAACACCAGCTCTTTTTGGACTTGAATATTTAAAGTAAAAAGCAGTAAATGATCTTTGAAATATTTTTAGTCATTAAAATGTAGGCTTAATTATTATATTTAGCATGGTCATATAAATTTGACTATCAAATTGACATTTTTCCCCAATTTATAAAATTATTAGTTATATATCCTTCCTTTTCATTTGTGAACTTTATTTCATTGCTGTTTTAAAATTTTGATTATTTCAATAATATTTAAGCTTAATCAACAAAAGTAAAAAGCTCCAACAATATTCATTATTCTCTAAAGCAATTCATTCCATTCATTTATAATTGATTTTAAGTCAATGTTTAGTTTGTGAATAAATTAAAAAAGCTAAATTTTTTGCACAGAGAGTTGACCTGGCATAATTTAATGGTTATAAGCAGGCACTATATTATCTTCGTGCAAATTAGAAGTGTTTTCTTATATTTACTTTCACCTATTTATTCATCCAGTTTACCTTCAATGTACCTTCAATGTACGGTTTTTAATGTATGATTAGAATGTTGGATGAAACAGAATTCCCCAGTCTCCTGGAGATAACATCATAGTGCTGAAAAAATACATAAATGAGAAGATACATAGTATCAAGACAATAATTATAAGTACCTTAAAGAATAATCAAACATACTGAAAGTATAGAGTGCAACTGATCCTGGACAGTGTACTTGATAAGCAAAACCTTTCAGTGGATGTGACAATGAAGCAGAAAGGGAAGGAGGCACACAGCTCCTAGAGGGAAACCATTTCAGGCAGAAAATACATTATTGTTCAGGTGTCATCTTAGCCTACCTTGCATTTCAGGCTTATTGTTAAATCTTCTCCTCCCTACAAGCCTTAGAACTAATGTGAGTATATAAACACAAATGTGTATTAAATGATAAATTGCTAAGGCTGTAATGCTGACAGGTACCTGTTGTGTCAGAGGGCCCACTAAGGAAACAGTAGCTGGCAAGTATGCTGCCAAGGAAACAGTGCTAGGCACTGAGCCCAGAGAGGTGGCACGGAGCCATGCAAGCTGAGAGAACAACTGGATAGTATTCACCATGTGATGGGATGCTGTCCTCACTCACTAGGCCAAGTGAAATGTTACACAAAATACAGATCCAGTGAAATTCAGTCATAGTAATAGTTGAGGGCTGAGAGCACTCTTAACATGATCTGCTTTCTAAATCTAAGGGACGTCTCTGAGACCTAAAAATTTTATGAATATAATTCAAGTTATGTTCTTAATATAAACACTTGGGAACATTATTAATGAGGTGTAGTAATGAGAGAAAAATAACAAAATAACAAAACACATTTTGAAGAGATATAGACCTCATTCTTTCATTATTACCAATTTGAAAACATTTTACAAGATATCTAACTCCATCTGATGATTAAAGACATAAATATAAAAGGTATTTTGTCTATAAAATATTTTATCTTCATTAAGAATTTTTATAATATTTGCATTAATGACTTATAAATTATGGATGTTGGATATGTCATTGTTGTTTGACTTGTGTTTTAGACTTATACTAAATCTTTTCTTCCCCCTAAACTGTAAGGATAATTTCAATATAAAAATATAAATGTGCTTTCAATTAGTTGCCTATTAGTTGTTTAATGTGGATGAATTTTTACTGAGGAGCTAAATATATAATATACATCCAAGTTCCAACATATGTTGTACAGAGAATATTGGTATAAAATTATTATATACTGTATCTTGGAAAAATCATCTTTATTCTAAGATATACACTTTTATACTTTTTAATGTGGTAAAATATGGTTATCTGTAGTGATTGCAGTGATTATAAAAGAAAGGATTTTATGACATTATTTAGCTAAATAAAAATTGGAAATACAATGCGGATCTTTACCCCATCCACCTCCGGAAGTTGTGTGTGTGTGTGTGTGTGTGTGTGTGTGTGTGTGTTTGTGTGTGTGTGTGTTTTACATGGATCTTAAAAATCAAAATGTCTAAATCTTTTGTTTACTGAGAGTTATTTTAAATCGGCCCTGAACCCAGAATATTAATGTCAATGATGTATGATCCTGATTATAAAATAAATTACTTATGTTTGTCTATATTGCCATTTATGTTTGGTCCTGTGGATTGGTAGATTCTGTGTACTGGGAAAATTTAAACACCCTAAAATTTTCTAGACGTGATTCAGATTATCTTATAAACATATATGCATCTACAGTGCTGGAGTACTCTTTTATTAGATATGAGTTGATTACTGACTGTGTAAGGAGGCACTGGTAATTGAGTCCTGTGGACATTTTCCATTTGACCTATTTCAAGCATCTCCAGAGAGTTATACTTGCTTCTTTCCACTGCTTCTTCATAGTTATATTTAACATTTATTCATTTTCCTTTATGTTAAATAATTACATTTTCCTTATTGGATAGCATTAAAGTTTTTCTAGTAGTAGGGTAGGTGTATGTTGAGTTTGGTGAAAATTAGTTAGTAGCTCAATATTATTTGAATTGCTAATGTTGTTAGTTCCAAGTATTAAAATATATCTATTTTTCATAACTAGATTTGAGCCTTTGGATGTGTTTAATCCAAAGAACTTGTACAGTTAAATGCCCATTTTCATACTTAACAGAGGTCACATAAATTTTATTTGGCAAATTGAAATTATTGTGAATGATGAAGATGAACCATTGAAGTAACAGTTTCCCTTTTATCTGGGCTTTAAGATAAAAATAGGGTTGAATGATTTAGCAACTTCAGTGCTAGGTAGTCAGAGCAGCTCAACAATAGCAACAGAGATAGTTTACTCCGGCAGCTCATTCTCCAAGGACCAGGTGCATCTGGCTTCCCCATTGCAGCTGTGAATTCTTGGGGGAAAGCTGAAATTCTGAGGCAGGCACCATCTTTTGGACAGGTACGTTTCACGGAGGAAGGATGTCATTGTTCCAGATGGCTTTTCAGCTTTATGCACATTGGGTTGCTTGGTAAACTGACTCCTGCTGTAATAAAAAATTGGTTCTTTCAATGTTTGACAGAAAAAAAAAAAAGAAAAGATTAGTTTAACACTTTTTTGGTTGTAGATTACTTATACAAAGTACTTCCATGACTACTACCAAGAAAAGAAATTGAAACTCAAATTCAATGATTTCCCTAAGTGCGTTTCATGAAAAACTTGCTACATATGTGAAGAGATTGTACAGATGATGCTACTGGGCTGGAGAGATGTCTTAGTGGTTGAGGTGCTTGCCTGTGAAGCCTAAGAACTCATGTTTGAATCTCCAGGTCCCACTTAAGCCAGACACACAGTGACAAAAGCATGCAATGTCGTACATTTGCCACAAGGGCACACACGTGTCTGTAGTTTGTTGGAAGTGGCTGAAGGCACTAATGGCCCATTCTCTCTCTTTCTTCCTCTTTCTTTCAAAATGAAAAAAAAAAGGAGATGATGCTATGAAAAACTTCGAATATATCAATTAATTTGCTTTGTATTGTGAAATAATTCATTATGTTTATTGCTTATAGGTTCTCATGAATTGACTAATAGGAATTTTCCTAAAGGAAACATCTGTCCCATGTTTTTCCCATTCTGTTTTTAAGCCGCTGGAGAATAAATCAGATGTGGGATATTTAATGTATTTGAAGAATTGAGCAGTAGCTATTACCAACATATATGTGATGACATATATGTAACTTACCTTTTCAGCTGAATCTGCAGTAGAGATCTGAGTACTAGGATAGAGATAAGACATAGTCCTGGCAAACAGATTCAACAAGTGTTTTGATTTACAGATGACCAGTTTTTCACAACAGCCTTCAGTTTTATTTCCAGACAGACATTGGAATGGAGTGTGTGCATAGCATAGGTTGGAATTTTGCATTAAAATAATATAGTAGGAAGTGAAGTGATTTGCTCTCATAAGGTTAGTTATGTCTGTTGTAACAAGCATTTGTCATTAGTCACTGATAATTTTTATGTATATATTTCCAGCTGTGATTTAGAACTTTGGCCCATTTGAGATATTCAAGAAAATGAAACAAATCTGTACCCATTTTTTTGAAGATATTTATTTATATGTATATTCTTCTCCTAAAATCACATTCTTTCTCTTCTGTTTATTATCCTTTTTCCATAATCTTAAATCATTGCCTGATACTGGTTGAGCATTTACCTGCATTTGAAGGACATTTTCGATAATGAAACTCTGAGGTCATGTATGGTATTGTTTGCAAAATCTGGCCTCATAAGCAAGTTTGACAAAAAGGAGGAAAATATATTATTGCTTTAAGATCACAAAAGAGAAAATAAATATAATAGGCTGGAGCGATGGGTTAGCAGTTAAGATGCTTGCCTGTGAAGCCTAAGGATCCAGGTTTGATTCTATTGTACCTATTAACATACTATAAGAGTTGGAGAACTACAGCCACATAGCAACAGATTGTCTAATTTCAATATTTAAACAGCCTTTTGGGTGATAATTCATGTGGAAAATTCTTATCATGTCCTTGCTATACACAAAATTAATCTGAACTAGGGATATTAAATAAAGATATATGTTGATTTAGTTTTCCAAAATAGCATTATGGAGTATCTTTTTTTTTTAATTAGTATTATTTGGAGCAATGGTAAAATCATTAGTAAAAAGCTGTCTTGCTTGTTTTTCCTTTCCTTAAGGCTTCTCAAAGAAAGCATATTGTGTCCTTCCACCTTTCTCAGTTCCATGGTTTGAGATGGCCCCGCTTTTTCAGGCTAGCTTGATGATGCTCCTAATGAAACATGGTAATAACTGAACACAAGCATGCGCTGATGCTGACTTCCCTTCTCGTTGTGTATTCCAATACACACAATGGTACTCATTTTTGCTTTGTTGCATTCCATTTCATTTTTGCTAGTCATAGCTTCTGGTTAATGTCTCAGCTAGCCATCTATAATATACCCACATCTCAAAGGAGAATTTCCTTGTTCAAGCCACATTCCTGGCTTGTAAAGATCTTCAAGTTGTTAATTGGAATTCCAGGAACAGCCACCCACTCTAGGTGGTATTAGATGAAGACGGGTTGTTGCTGAGAAGGCTGGATGTCACGAGGACATGGTTGTTGGCCACATAGTGAAGCGCATAGCTTAGGGAAAGAGCTGCACAGCCACGAGGACCGGTGTGCCTTGGGTTGCACAGAGCAGGATGTGGTTCAGGAACTGCAGGTGTTGCTTCCATGACAGCCTCCTCACTGCCCTCCTGGCATCAGTCATAATCTCCAGTGTCCTACATCCTTTGTGACAGTCCACTTCAATTCTGCTACCATGGCCTAAGTCTCACTGTATATATATATTGTTCGTTTGCTTTTTCAAGGTAGGGTTTCACTGTAGCCCAGGCTGACCTGGAATTCACTATGTAGTCTCAGGGTGGCCTTGAATTCACGGCAATCCTTATACCTCTGCCTCCCGAGTGCTGGGATTAAAGGTGTATGCCACCATACCCGGCTTCACTGTATATATATTAAGCGGAGATGGTCCAGTCAGGACACTATAGTTCTGTTTTACATAATATTTTTCTGTCCTCTCAAGCAATTCTTTTACTATGGAAGTTCTGATGTAACCTAAGAATCTTGTAATAAGTTTGCCTTTTTCTGACCGTTATGTTTGAGCCAATCAGGTCATGTTAATAACAAGCATAGCCGCAAGAAAACAAAATAGATTAGTAAGCGCACCCAAGAACAACTCTTAAAAATGCAGTCACTGGGCTAGAATTATTACCATCAGAAAGCTTATGAAAGGCTTTACCCAGTTCCTCAATGGTACTGTATCAGGAATTCTGGGAGAAGGATCCAGCAATCTGTATTCTGTCAAGCCTCCAGGTGATTCTGATGTATGTTCAAGTTTGAGAACAGATGGTACAAAATTATCTCTCTTGAGTCTAGATTTATAGCGAGCTGCCAAAAATAATGACTTTCGGTGTAATTGATATGCAGAAGATCTTTCCAATAATATTAACTAACAGCTTCAGCTGGTTTTTAAAATTTATTGACAGGAAGAGAAAACTGTCAGCCTATAATAAGATCATGGTTTTTCCTCATTCATTATGGCACCTCATTAATACAAACATTGGACCAGAATTTTTTTTTCAGTAATCATGTTAAAAGAAATATATGTGACTTTGATATTTAAAACACAGGAAGAAAAAAAAAAAAAACATATGTACTAATAGAGGCCATTCCTGCCACCTCTATTATGATAAGTTAAATTTTATTTTTGTTTTTTAATTTAGCATACAGAATTTTAAGTATCATTATAGGATGTTCAAACACAATATTTTTTAGTTGATTCTACTCCCTCCTTAACTTCTTGGGGCCTAATGAGATGAATAGACTGTTCTTGTATTTTCTTAATATAAAAGTTTTACTAAGATAGAACTTACAAGCCACATAACCCACTCATTTAAAATATAAAATGTAATAAATTTCAGTATATTCATATTTTTCATACATCACTAAAGTCTGTTGAACAACATTTTCATTGTCTTCAAAAGAAATTGCCTACCCTTTGGTAATCAGTTTTCTATTCTATACCCATGTGGTAGTTTGAATATATGTCCCCCAATATATTCAGTGTTTTATTAGTTATAGTTTGCATCTGCAATCACCTTGCTAGAGGCAATGTCACTGGGGGCCAGTCTTGAGATGTGGTGATGGTTTGAAATTCCATTGTAAAGATATGCAAAGTGTGCCTAATAGGACTTCCTGAAGTGTGCTGTGACTCTTTGGCTGTAGCTTTGCTCTGTGTGCTGTGTGGCTGGTTGGCTTTTCTCTCTCTGCTTGGCCCTGTGAAGGCAGGCCAGCTTTTTCTGCCATTATGGAACTTCCCCTGGATATATAAGCTTCAATGAATAATATCCCTTCCTCTATAACTGTGCCTGGTCTGGAAGTTCATCTCAGCGAACCTGAAGCTGTCTGCTACACCCCATTTCTATTTTATGCTTTTAAACTTTCTTTTTTGAGGTAGGGATCACTGGAGCCCAGGCTTACTTGGAACTCTAGTCCTAGGCTGGCCTTGAACTCACAGCACTCCTACCTCTGCCTCCCAAGTGCTGAGAATAAAGGCATGCACCACCACACCTGGCTTCTTTTTAAAAATTTTTATTGACAATTTTTAAGTATGTCTGAATATATTTTGATCATAGTCTCCTCATTTCTTTCTGTCCCACGTCCCCATTTTCTATTCTCACCCCATTTCTCCTCTCTTGCAAACAGTCCTAGGTATCTCTCACCTAATTTCTGTCTCTGTATTTGATTGAGACATTTCACATAAATGCCATTATATAGTACATGATCCTTTCATCCTAGCTCCTTTCACTTAGTATAATGTATTATGGTTCACCCATGTTTTAACACATATCAGCACTTAATTCCAAAGTAATATCTCATTTAATAGACATAACATTTTATTCATCCATCATCAGTGGAGGAATGTGGTTTTCACATTTTGTAGTGTGGATACTCATATAAGTCTTCAAATATGATTTCTCAGGAACAGTCTTTCCATTTCTCCTGGGCATACACTTAAAATTGTAATTTCTAAATAACTCTGTATTTTACTCTTAAAATAACCTTCAGAGTATTTAACAATATATCTGCACCATGTTACATTCTTACCTGTACTGTTGGTGTTGTAATTTACCATACTTCCTAGCATTTTAGGTGATTTAAAATTTTTTGTTTCAATTTTGGTTGACATATTATCATGGGGCTAAATAAAACAATAATGTATTACTCTAGGAGTGAGAGAAATGGGTGGAATAGCGATAGTAAGACTTGTCTCCATTAACTGGTGGTGGTGGAATCAGGGCCAAGGAAGAAGGAAGTCTTTACACTGGTTGATTTTGAGTGTATTTTAGGCAATGGAAAGCACATGTATGGAGAAGGAGCATTCATGTAAAGCAGAAGATGATGACTAAATCTTCGGACACACACAGGGATATAGAGAGTTCATAGGCACAGTGCCATAATGACTAGCAGACCACTGCTTAGTGTTCTTCAACCTCCCTTAGATGTGTGTCCAAAAGACTGAATTCAAAGTATATTCACATAGGTCTATTGGTTTGAATGAGATTTCTAATCTCATCAAATCCCTTCTTAAAATATAGTTAGCTGAAGTTACTATCAGTGCAACATTGATTCTGTGAATAAAATATTGTACAGTGTATCCGTGTGGGTATTTTGTTGAATATGTTTTCAGTGGTATTCTAAAGTTTGAAGAAAGCTATTTTTTAAAAAAATAAAGCACCTAGTCCCACTTATGATTTGGCTGTTTAGTTACTGAAGTATAACTTTTATCATGCCACAATGCCAATGGCCTATATGTGGGAAATGTTTACCAATTTTAATCTCTTAACTGAAGCAAATTTAATTAAATAAGCATTTTTGTCAAAATTATGAACTCCCCCAAATGGTTTCTCCCTTTCTTCTGTGGTTTACGTATCATATTGTCCTGTAGAGTGGTATCAGTATGTGTATGGAAATCAGATTTAACTCACCTGGAATTTGCAGACCCAGTTCTGACTGCAGGTGACTTCTGACTCGGTCAAGTCACTTTAACTGAACCCTCTTTCTTTGTTATAAAATCACAAGAGCCTGGGGTGGTGGTATATGTCTTTAATCCCAGCACTCAGGAGGCAGAGGTAGGAGGATCACTGTGAATTTGAGGCCACCCTGAGAATAGAATTTCAAGGCAGCCTGGACTACAGTGAGATCCTATTGAAAAAAAAAAAAAAAGTATAAAATCACAAGATTAAAATTAATATGGAGTTTCTTCCATTTTTTTTTTCAGTTTGTGGGTCTTTTATGTCAACTTTGAGTTAATTTTCTATATTTACTAATTAGGTCCCCCCCCAAATATATATGCATGTATATACATATGACATCCAGATTTGTGAAAAGTGTACTACGTTATACTGGCATGTTTTCTTATTGCATGTTTCCTCAGTGTTATATAAATCCTTCAAACAGAAATCCTGATCATCTTTCCTGTGGTGCAGGAATAAATAAGACTGACCCAGAGCTGCAGGTGGCCCTCACGCCACAGCCTCTGAGCACCGTGCTCACCCTCACTAGGACCTTGGCCTCCTCCTCCATGTGAGCCAACATGATTCCCCAACTCTTACTCAACAGCAAAGCTCTGCTAAGGGGTCCCAGCAATTTGGCATCTTCTAAATTTCTTTCCAAAAGTGTAAGCTTCAGTGGGCTTTTGTTCGTATTTTAGGGATTTTCTCTGGGCAAGGAGGCAGACTGGGAAAGTGTTTTCTATATTGTGGTAGGTTCTTTGAATTACTCTGCTAATGAATTTATAATATCCTGGAAGTTAGGTGATCACTGTTTTATATGAAAAAGACTTGGCATAACAGCAGCTTTCTAGGGACAGGCCTGAAGATTTTGCTTGTCCTGGAAGTCCATGGAAACTTCAAGTCTGATGAGCGCTCCTGCCCATTGAAGTACAAGACATTCATAAAGCACTGAGCAGGTACAAAAGCAACAGAAAAGATTTCATCTCCTAGCTATAATAATTAACTCAGAGAGAGAGAGAGAGAGAGAGAGTATAGCACTCACTTCTAATTTTGTCCTTATAATACTGAGTAAGCTGAGGAAATGAAACCAACCTATAAGAAGTAAATGTAAATAGAACTGAAGCCCCTGAGGATGTTTTAATTAAAATTGTTAGTTAATGCTAAGACCATTTGTAGTCTGTAAAGATGGTGATAGCACTAATGATCATGAATGTATGTTACATTATTTCATTTGATAGTCTCCCTATGTGATATAGCTGGAGTACTAACCAGGCATGTCACAAATATTAAGATGGGCACAGGTAGGTCATTGCAGTTCCCCGAGGACACATTCTCAGGAAAACAAAGAACAAACAAGTTCTTGTCCCTGAAAACAGATTCCTGGGGCCACCACACTTTGTATGAGAACAGAGTAAAGTCATGGAGTCAGGACACAGGGCTAGCTATTGGTTAAATTTGGCAGGCAGATGTCACGCATAGGTGAATGCATTTTTCAATAATCAGAGATACTTAAAGTTATTCAGGGCATTCAATATGAGGTACATTCCAAAATTGGGGAGGTTTTGCTTTGCTTTGATCCTCTTTATTTTACTATATAGATGGAGCTTTTAAAGTTGTCTGGGTATTGAATTGTCAGAAGCTTCTGTTGCTTTTATTGCTGTTCTTAAATCCTTTTATTCAAAGCATTAGAAAACATTTTGTTATTTCCCATGATAGTTCCAAGCTAGACTCTTATTTATTTTTTCAGAGATGGAAAGAGAGGCTTTTGTTCCGAACTCATCATAAACATAGGTCAGGATGGTGCAGATCCTTCAAAGATGAAAGGTATTCTCATGTGACTTTTGTTACTTTCCTCGAGTGCAAGTTGTATTTGTGACAAACTTGAGGCCAATTAATGACACGTTTATTTGATATTTTAATAGAAATATTATAAAAATGAAGTGGAAAAAGCAGGTGGTAAATTCTCATCCGTAATTGGCATATTTGCTGTGTTTGTTACAAGAAATAGAATCTGTCTTATGGTGACAATGCCCATAGCTGTTAAGACAGTGTGGTCATTTGAATCGAGTTTTATTAGACTCTCACTCGCCAGTACTAATTTGTCTTATTCTCCTGCTGCTGTTTTCTACCTGCTGTGGCAGAGTGATGACCAACCTCTGCTCATGCTAGTTTTCCCCTGCCATCATGGAGGTTCCCCTTGAGGTTGTAAACCAAAACCTTTCTTCTCATTGATTGGGTGTTTTGTATTAGCAACATGAAGGTAACTACAACATAAAATTAATTCTAAAGGAGTAGGTTCATTGCTGTTAGAAACCTGACTGTGGCTTTTGACCTTTTGGAACTGATTTGTCGGAGGAACGTGGAAGAATTGGCTTAAAAGACACCTTGCAGGGCTGTAAGTAGAGTTTGATGGACCATTCTGCTCATAGTTGAAAGACCTAAATGCAGAAATAATAACTGTGGACTTTTTAGGCTTAGTTTATGAGGAGAAGAAAGAGCTTTGTTTAGACTGGGCTAGAAGTAGGAGGCTAGCTGTGCTCTTCCTACATCTGACAACTTGTACAGGGTTGAATTTAGAAGAAATTTTCAGGTGTGATCAAATGGATTTGGCACAGAGAGAAAGGAAAGTTTGGGGCTGGAGACAGCACCAGTTCTACTGCAATTGTTTGAGAGATCACCACCTTTGAGATTGGACCAGATGTTCTACATTGGGATAGTAGGAAGAATGCTGACTTATGAAAGAAGGGGACCAGAATGGTGAAGAAGTTTACTTGCCCTTCAAAGTCAGCTTTATTCTCCCAGGATCAACATTATGGTACTAGGAGAGTATACCAAATGCAGGAAAGAAAGGGTCATTAGATTTGTCACCTAGTTTGTTTCTTTGGAAATGGCACCTGGGTGAAGTAAAGTGGGCTTGTTGGAGTCCCTGCATGGATGCCCAACAGAGCCATCAGATGGATGAACTATCAGTTATCTTAGAGCCCTTAGGGTTTTATGGAGATGCCAAGACTGTGGGATGGCTGACAAGGAGAGCTGCCAGCTCAGATGGGTTGTTCTTCAGGCTCTGAGCACCCCAGCTGGGGTGAGGGTGGGGTCAGAATTACAAAACCAGATATTTTCTCACTGGTTACAGATGTTGGACTTGGAACTAAATCATTTGATGTTTGCCCGATTTGTTACAGATTTTACATTTTTTTCACTATTTCCTTGAAGTGTCATCTTTTGCAGGGTGAATGTTTACTCTGTACCATTACATGTTTTTGGTTTTACAGCTCTCAGAAGACCTTTGACCATGGTGATGTTTGAACATTATTCTGATAGGAAAATTATGAGTATTTTTTAACTTAAACTGAGTGTGTTGCATTTTACATTGTGGATGGTCATAAATTTATCAGGCATTGGGGCAGAATGTGGTGACTTGAATTAGTTGTCCCTCATCAACTCTTTGATTTGAATGTTTGGTTCCCAGCTAATGGCAATTTGGAATGTGGATAATTGCAAAAGTAGGTGTGTCGCTAGCGGCGTACCTTGAGGTTGGTTTATTAGGTCAGAGCTTGCCTGTGTTAGTTCCGCTCATATTCCTGCTATTGTTTTCCAATTGCTGTGGCAAGGAGTTGATATCCTGCCTCTGCTCTACTCTCTTTTTCCTGTCATTATGAAGATTTGGCTCAAGACTACAAGCCAGAATAAATTCTTTCCTTCTATAAGCCACTTCTGCTTAGGAGCTTTATCCCAGCAATATGAAGGTAACTACAACAGAGAGTTTATATAAATTTAAAAACGTGTGTGTGTGTGTCTGTGTACATGCATGCGTGTGTGCGTGCATGTGTGCATGTCTAGAGCTGACATTTATTGAGTGTTCAGTATGTGGCAGTGTTCCAAGCACTTTACATTTTCATTCATTAATCCACACACCAGCCTAGGGAATGAAGACTTCAGAATTTTTTTTTTTTTTTGCTTTATTG
Organism: Orientallactaga sibirica; assembly: GCA_036365145.1. Lineage (NCBI taxonomy): Eukaryota > Metazoa > Chordata > Mammalia > Rodentia > Dipodidae > Orientallactaga > Orientallactaga sibirica. The sequence continues at coordinate 74,203,254 of JAEOAD010000003.1, forward strand.
ACAAAATAAATGCACAGTATAAGTAAATGCCCAGGGTCACACAGGAAGTGAGTGTCACACAGGAACTGAGTGCATGACACATAACTTGAACCTTGGTAGTGTTGCTCTGGAACCTCAACTTGTAAGCCGTCTTCATGTGGCTTCTCATTCTGCAGGTTGTTATCAAGAGAGTAGTAAATGTGTATGTGGTAAATGCACTGGCAGATTCTACAGGTTGGCTCACTTAACACAATTTTACTTCACTTGTAAATTACCCTCCTGTACTCTAGAGTCTGTAATTTTATAGGCTGTGCTCTGCCTATTCAGTCACCTAAGGCTCAGAGTCTCCTTAAGTGGGGTGGAGATATGGCAGCAAAGCCAGCTGCTTATGAGTCTGGTCTTTGGCTTCACAGCTGCTAAGCAAGGAGTAGTAGCAGCAAGACTGCCTCTAGAATGTTCTGATGGCGTGCTTTCTACTTTCTATTTCTATTTTAGATTAGACCCACTGCACAGCAGCTCCCTTGTCAAATCAGAGTACCTCACTCTTATAAAGGGATGTTAGTCCAGGGGTCCCTCTAGTCCTGAAATGTTGCTCCAGAGCACACTTTCATAGTACTAAGTAGTATCTTTAAGAAATTTACATTGCCTTTTTATGTCAATACCAGCAATTCTATAGAAGCTATTATGGAATGGGGATTTATGTCCTCTCTTGCTTTTACTTTTCTTGGCCTGTCTTTTTTCTGCCCTTCTCCAGCACCAGCCCAAGTGAAAGAAAAGATTGATATGCCCAGAGGCATTTCCTGCCTCCCAAAATAATTGACTGCTGCTCCCACAATGCATAACCCACAACCCCATAGGGAATACCTGCAATCCCACCAAGGAAGGTCCCCAGTGGAATAGGAGCGGGGACGATGGAATAGGAGCGGGGACGAGGGAAAAGAGGGTACTAACACATGATGTATCCATACAAAATATCTTGTTTAATAATAATAATAATAATAATAATAATAATAATGAAAATAATAATTAATAATAATTATAATAATAAAAGAAAGAGAAGATGGAACATGCCCAGGCTATGAAGGAAGGTCGGCAGGGTATTGTAGGCAGTGTCACTGGTGGGGTGTAATCACTGAGAAACAGAGATATGTTTGAGAGCGTGAGTTTGCAAGCTGATTGGAGTTGAAAGGAAGTACATAGAACATAGAGAAGATAAGGCAGGTTAGAGAAGCTTAGAAAATTCCAAAAGTTTTTCATCGTATATCAATTTTTGGACATATTTGAAAACAGACCTTTTAAGTATTAATATGAAATCCATATGTTGGATGATTGGGGGTAGAATGACAGAAGGAAGACTAGCTATGAAGCCCCTTCAGGTATCCATCCATCAGGACTGACAGTTTCACCCAGGCTGCACAAGGAAAGGACCAGGGTTTGGACACTAAGAATGGTATGGAAGTTAGTAGGAAAGGAGCTTTAAAAATATGAGGAGAGGCATTGGTGCTAAAGGTATGACATAAAGATCAGAATTAAGACATAAAGCTACTGGATTGGGAGATTAGAAATCCTTGAAGCTTTGTTTTACATATTACTTCAGTGTTAGAACAGCTGCTAACAGATTTTTCATTCTTTCTAGTGTTCTATTAAGGAAAGTTTGCAGAGAATCAGCACCATATATTCCAGCAATACTGGGAATCCCTTAGCAGGTCCCTCTTTCCATCTACACATAGCTAAATCTATCAGACTGTGCTAGGAGGAATCTCATCTTAACTTTCTTGTGGGTTTACAAAAGGAAATCCCTTTGAACATGTTAGGTGTTTCCCTAAAGTTATTAATCTGGATCATATTTTTACTTTTACCTACAAATCTTTATAATAGTGACACAGTAGAATACTTAGCTGACAATGAAAAACCTACCCCAAGAGTCATAATATAGCTCAGATTTAGTTTTTATCTTTTCCCTTATGGAAAATTTTAAAAATGAAAAGAAAAATCTAGGCTTGTATGTCTCCTAGAATTTAATTTCAAGTGCATTATGAAGTCATATGGTACAGTCCAGGCTTACAGGTGCATTCGGTTTTCCAGTAAATGAGATTGCTCAGAAGATGTTCATTATCCTCTGACACTTGAGTAGTATGCATTAGGTTGGCACTACGTTGGTGACTTAGGGAGCTCTAAATCCATTTATGAGAGCATCTTATTTATCTTAAGGCAATTTATTTCAAAACATTACTCATCTTAGGCATATTAAGGACCAGAAAAAAAGTTAAAATACTCTTACATCCTAAAATAGATAAAGCAGTATCTATTATCTCAAGCCCATGTGCTTTCCTTGGGTTAACTACTTACACACATTACATTTATTGTTGATCTAATTTTAGAAGCTTGGATTGTAGCTTACCAGGTCATGGCAAATTAGAAGCAACAAATTATAAAGGGAGGAAAGAAGGTGACAGTGGAGAATATAATGAGTTATCAAGAAGATAAATATCATTCTTACTTCCAAGTTTCTGGAAAAATTATTACTTGGCTCAATTTTAGTATTAGAAAAGTGATGTTCCTACCCATGAATATGTATTTAGGTCAAACCTTCAAAGGCTTACAGTTGTGGACAAGTACTGTTGATATTCCATCTCTTATCTCAGTGCTCCTGGGACTTTAGGTTTTCTATGTTGAGCCTTAATAGTATAGCACTTAGAAAGCACTGCCATCATATTGTATTATACCTCTCCACTTTGATGGCTTAGAGAATGAGCGGGCTTAGAAAAATTTTATGCGCTTTGGAAAACATTTTCTTCCTTGCCCTAAACGATCCACATGTTTTTCCCAGTTCCAAAGAGTTTCTTTCTGAAATAACTTGTATGTCTAAGAATTTTCTTGTCATATATATATATATATATATTCATCTGTCTATATAGCTGGGGACTGAAATGATTGTATAATGTTCTTTAAAATTAGAATCATTATTATGAAATGAAGGTTCAGTCTAGACCTCTTCATTCCCCTCATCCTTTTAGCAAGAAACAAAGAGGCATGGCCATCCAAAACCAGAGGGACACTAACATCTTCCCAAACCTCTGATACTGCCAAGTGAATTCCCGTATCATAAATCAAGTTATTAATGTTGTTAATGATGATGTTAAGTCATTGTGAAGAAGGTTAAATGACCAACATGTAATTTGCCCAAACTGTACAGAAAAGCAACAAACAATAAATACATTTTGGGGCAAATTCCCATGAAAGTGTTAGGATTAGATTATTCTGAAAGTTCAGTTCTGTAAAATACCCATAGACTATGGTTGTTAGGCAAAAACAAACAAACAAAAATCTCTATGTTTGACCGTGCTTTCTTATAAGAAAAGGTATTGGCTATTAAACATTAATTGGTCTACCTACCAATAGATGCCTAGTTGTATATACTTTCTATGTATATCTTAAGTGACATTTATTTATTTTATTAATTTCTTTATGGTACTAGAGATCAAACTTAACCCCACAGATGCTAATAATTCATGGAAGTACCCCTCTACCCTGAAGGACATTGTGAAATCATTGATGCGTGGTTCATTGAGTGATTCATATATTTGGAAAGGTTGTGAGAGGCTGATCAGCTTCACTTCCCATCATTGTCACTTTAGTCATGCTAAATCAGATTTGATAAATGTATCAAAAGCTAAGTGTGTGCATTAATAAAGAAGTGAAAAATTCAAGCCCACATGAGCAGTAAATATGGAGGACTTAACTCCTGCACAATGCTGAAATTATTTGCTATTTCTTCTTTTGTTTTTAAAATGATCTAATTAACTTCTTCCTACCATATTAATAAGTGTTTTTACTTATTGTAAACAGCTCTTCAAGTTCCTACAAAAAGAAAATAGAATAAGACAGTATGTCAGATGATATCAGTTGCTTTAAAATATTCTTATAAATTGGGCATGGGAGCACCTGCAGTTAATCTTAGAACTCAAGAAACTGAGGCAGATGCCTGGCCAGGAGTTTGAGGCCTACAGAGTGAGTTCCATGTCAGCCTGGGTTTAAGTGAGACCTTGCCTCAAAAATAAAAATCTTATAATTATTGGTTCCTAAAGAGTAAAAGAGGCAAATTTGAAAACAGCTACATACAAAATGCTGTCAGATAAACTTTACCCTTTTACTTTTTGGGGGAAATCTAACTTCATAGGGTGTTTTGTTAAGGATTAAAAATTCGTAGTTCTTGCCCAAATTTAATGGCTCCCTCAAAGAGTGGGTCTCACATCCAATCATCGAGGAGTTGACTCTCCTCATCACCTGTGTGCTACTATGGCACCAGTGTGTACATCTTGCCCGTCTGGTTGCTTTTTAAGTTTGCAGGACCCACTTCTTGTTCATGCTATTGGTGATCTAATACCCAGCAGCTTATATAATACTTTCCAGCACTGTGAGAGCCAGCGGGAAATTGTTTTCTATCTGTTCCAGCATGATCCTTCAGTGTCTGAAATCACAGCCTGGGGTGTCTTCAGCAATAGGGTCTTAACCTTTAGTTCTTGTGAGTACCAAAGTGTTATGGCAATGGCCTTCATTGTTTGGTGGGCCTCCCTGACCCCCACAGTTTGTTATGCAGATAGGTAGCCCTGTTCTAGCACTGTGATTTACCAGAAACAGCCTTTAGTTGTAGCGTAAAGTTTTCATCATCCCTGTAGGGTGCTTATGTCCAAATTGTCTGGCTGAACCTAGTACTAGTTTCCTAAAGCTCTTTAACAGTGACCTACCGAGTGGGTGGCTAAAGCAACAGGAATGTTTTGTATGTATTGACATCCAGTCTGGCTACTATGGTTGCTTGAGTAAAGGGCTGGAGAGATGGCTTAGTGGTTAAGTAGCTTGCCTCTGAAGCTTAAGGACTCAGGTTTGATTCTCCAGAAGGATGTGGCAGAATCTGCTGCAATCCTTTCACCTCACATCTAGGAATTACTTACTCCCAGTCTGACATGCTGTGGTTTGTGTTTGTGATTTGAGCACCCTGAAATGTGTCTTCTTCATATAGTGTGGTCCCTGTGTGCTTGTCTGTTTAAATTCTATCTCTTTTTCAAGACACCATCCCTATTTTATTAAGGCTCATCCTAATGGTTTCATTTTAAGTTGTTTACCTCTATAAAAATCCTATTTCCATGTAAAATTCTAGCCAAACAGTAATCCAGCCTGCCAGTCATGACATTTCTTTTGCATTAAGTTGTTCTTTGGTTGTTGTTGTTTTTATTTGTTCTTTTGTTTATTTGAGACTGAGTTTCACTATATCACGCTGGCTGGCCTCAAGCTCAGTAAGGAGCACACGCTGGTGTTGACCATAGGGTCTTCCAACCTTGCGTTCTCCTGGAATAACATGGGATACCACACTAGGCTTTGATTGTTATTAAACTTGGATTTGTGGTGGACCACTTATGAAAAAATTGCATGTATATCTTTCTCACTCCCAGAGGTTCAGATTTTGAGATTATAGAATGCAGCCTGGACAGGAGAGTTTCTGAAAGCATTTCTCAAAATCATTCTCCCATGTAGGAAGACTTTCTGCTGCAAGCCACAATCACAGACTGTTCACTGCCACCCACCTGTCTCCACATGAGTCATTTGGTATTCATTCCTCAGGCTTCATGGTCAGGGTTAAGCCTGAGGATTTAAACATGGATAACTGCTATTTTTTTTCCCTGCAGACAAATAACTGCTTATCTATCTATCATCTATCTATCTATCTATCTATCTATCTATCTATAATTTATTTTAATTTTACATTCATTCTTCTCTCCAACTCTCCAAATCAACCTTTCACATGCATGTTTGTGACCTTTTATTATTTTCATCTTTTTCCAGTTTTTTTCTCCATTTTTTTTTATTGACTTTTTTTTTTTTTTTTTGGAGAGAGACACAGAGAGAGAGGGAGAGGAAAACAGACAGAGATGGGTGCACCAGCAGCCTCTCAGCTGCTGCAAACGAAATCCAAGTGCGGCATTGCGCCCTTGCGTCACTGCATCTGGCTAAACGTGGGACCTGGAGATTGGAACCACTGTAGATTGGATTCAGCGTTCTTAGGCTTAGAGGCAGGCGCCTTAACCACTAAGCCATCTCTCCAGCCCTATTGACAACTTCTTTAATTGTAGACAATATCCCATTGTACTTCCCTCCCTCCCCCCACTTTCCCCTTTGAAACTTCACTCTCCATCATATCCCCTCCCCCTCTCAATCAGTCTCTCTTTTCAATTTGATGTCATGGTTTTTTCCTCCTATTATGATGGTCTTGTGTAGGTAGCATCAGGCACTATGAGGTCAAGGATATTCAGGCCATTTTGTGTCTGGAGGAGCATGTTGTAAGGAGTCCTACCCTTCCTTTGGCTCTTACATTCTTTACGCCCCCTCTTCTGCAATGTACCCTGATCCTTTTTTTTTTTTATTCAATCCCTTTCTCCACTAAGTAGTCTGATACAAATTAGAATACTAATTCTTTTATGGTTTCCCTGCTGTCTTTGTTTATTTGTACCTATCATGATAACTTTGGTGTCACAAAGGCCAGTTGAAAGTGAGATGTGAAGTTAAAGTAGAAAGAGCTCCCAGTTAGATGCTGAGCCTACAAAGTAATCTTGAATGAGTTGCCCTAATGCTGATAGGTATCGAGTAATCCCATAATGGTCCCAAAATACTTCATTTTGTTCTTGTCAAGATTAGATAAAAATGAATAAGCTGCCTATGAAAATAACTTGGAAAAATGTCATTTGTATTATAGTTCATGCTACATCTGAACTACAGTAACAAACCTAACATCTCAACATCATTATTTCATTTACCTCCCAGCTGTCACTTATCCTTTTTGGGGACATGTGAAGTGAACATGAAGATATTATAGTGACAGATATAAAAAATGCACGTTATTTGAAATTGATTTCACTATCTCCAAAGAATCCCTTCTGCAGTATAAGATACTTATGCTGTGTTTTGAACTCTTTTCATGCCAAAATCATCCAGAACCTACAGGGAATGGGATTCTGGAAAACCCACTTTAACCAAGTTGAAACTGCACAGTCCAGCATGGAAAGGCACTATTGACTTATGTGTTTTTTTCAAATGAGGGGCAGGTCTATAAAAGCATAGAAAGTCATGAGGTAATTGGTGGCAAACTCTGATGTGAATTCAGGCAATCTTGACTGATAGCAAACTTTGCATAGTGAGTATGCCTGGAATCCCAGCACTGGGGAGGTTTAGGCAGGAGGAAGGAGTGTTTAGGACCAGCCCAGGCTAATTAGAAATACTATGTTTCATAAACATACAAACCAGTAATGACCAGTATAAGCAGACTGCAGCCTCTAAACCTTCATGTTTATCCTTTATAATAAAATGGAACTCAAAAAATCTCAATTCTTTGAGTTTTTTTTTTTTTAAATTGTTTCAGTTCTACTTGTTTCTAGTTGATCAAAGAAGATTCATGGTGAAGCAGACACATATATGGTCATTGCTTGTGTTCAACTTTTCCATTTTTGTCACTATTTTTGATCGGTCTTAGTTTATCTTATAAATAATTTGTTTTGCACATTTTTTCTCAACTAATTCTTATAGCATAGCAACTGTTTTGGTAGTATGTGTTTCTATGGTGTCTATTATCCATCATGTATGTTGCCTCACTTTAAGTGATCAGAGTTACTATACTTTGTATGTATGCTCACATCATTACAATCTGTATGTTCTATTTTCCCCAGTATACTGCAACATCCTTAAATAAGGAGCCAAAGAGACTCCTTGTAAGCAGAGTCCAATGGCCCACTCTGGTCAGAGTTTTCGAGACCTAAATGTAGAAAGCACTGTGGACTGTGAGGCTTGGTCTATGAGGGGAAGAAAGCGCTTTTTCCAGACTAGGTTAGAGGCAATTTGTGTGAGAGACTTACTACATTCTTCCCATGTCATGAGAACTTTTACAGAGTTGGATTTAGAAGAAATCAACTGTTTTGGGCAGAAGAATGTGGCACAAAAAGAAATGGGTGTTGAACTGGAGAAGTAGCCTCTTCAATTGCAATTTGAGATGTTACCACCTTTGAGATTGGGTCAGCTGTTCTGCATTGTGACAGGAGAAAGAATGTTGGCTTTTCTGAAAGAAGGGGACCTGAATGCTGAAGGAGTGTACTAGGATTCAAATTCAGCTTGATTCTCCTCTGAATTAACAAAATTTGGTAGTGCACCTGGTACTATGTGAACAAAACAAATGCAAGAGAAAAAGGTTCCTGGGTATTTCAGTGTGGTTTGTTTTTGGAAATGGTCAATGGGCAATGGGAGGAGGTTTGTTGGAGTCCCTGTATGGAGGTCTATGGAGCCATGAAAATGAACCATGGCTTGCAGTGGAGACCCTAGGATCTTTTGAGATGTCAGGACTATGGAATGGATGCCAGGGAGAGCTGTTGGCTTGGGAATGGAGTTTTCTCTGAGCTGTGAGCAGCCCCAGTTTGAAGTGAAGAATTGGAATGCCAGAGAATTCAACCCTGCTTATAGATGATGAATTTGGAACTATAGGATTTAATGTTTGGTCTGTTTATTTTTGGTCTTGTATTGTTTAATTGTTCCTTGATATGCCCAATGCCATTGAAGCATAGCCAAACAGGATAGATGCATGTACAAGTAAAGGCACTCAACAACAAGTAGTGTAGGCAGCCTGGAATAATGAAAGGGGATGTTTCCTCTCAGGGCCTCCTTCTCTATAGCCCGCCACCAGGGCGGCTGCTACTCTGGAGGAAGGATTTCCTCCTTCAACAAATGTTTCCTAGAAGCAAACTCAGAGATCAGCCCAACAAGAATGTCAGTGGAATCCCAATCTGATCAAGTTGAAAACAGAACTTAACCATCACAACTGGTGTGCATAATAGATGCTCAAGGATGCCATTTGTTACACAGTTTCCTGTGGTAAATAAAAGAAGTTCATTTGAACGACCGGGCATCTTGTTCATATTCAGGAGAACTACAGTCTATTTATGTATCATGGAGCAATCTATTTAAAGGCCATTGTACTTTATTATTTTGATTTTGTTGCTCTGTTCTTAAACATATTCCTAAAGACTAAAAAAAAGTAATATTATGGACATGAAGACATCCATTTTTTTTTTACACTGGTAAAGATATTTTCTCCAATCAGTTTTCCCTTTTTTAGTAGAATATTGAAATGCTCACACTATTTTAAACCCTCAATTTAAAAATTAACATAAGTTTGATTTTGTATTATGGCTTTGTACCTATATTTGGCAAATTAGTGAGTGAAATACTGAGTTTCAGCATTGAATTTTGATTAGGAAAATGAATGGGACTTAAATTTGCTATTTTTTTACTTACTTATTTGAGAGAGAAAGATAGTGAAAGAGAGAGGGAAAGAATGGGCATGCCAGGGCACCCAGCCACTGCAAACAAACTCCAGATTCATGCTCCCACTTGTGGAATCTGGCTCATATGGGCTCTGGAGAATCAAACCAGGGTCCTTTGGCTTTTCAGGCAAACACCTTACCACTAAGACATCTCTACAGCACAAATTTGCTATTTTTTAAAATGAAACATCAATAATAAACTAATTCCCTTACAAAGTCCCACTCTGAAGCATTCTTAGAGAGAAGACCTAATTATTATAGGAAAATAAATCATGCTGCATGATATTATGATTCATTGAATGGCTAATTCAGATGTATAGGATTAGCTATGAGGTCTTTGAGTGGACTGAATGATACTTTTATTTTATTTTATTTTTTTAAATTATTATTTTTAATTGACAACTTCTATACTTACATACAAAAAACACATGATATTTCCCTCACCTCCCCCCATTCTACTTTAGAACTACAATCTCCATCTTATCTCCTCCCTCTCTCCATTAGTCTCTCTTTAATTTGATGTCATCATCTTTTTCTTCTATTTTGAGGGTCTTGTGAAGGTATTGCTAGGTACTGCAAGGTCGTGGATATCGAAGCCAATTTCTGTCTGGGTAGTTGCATTGTAAGAAGTCATACCATTCCTTTGGCTCTTCCATTCTATCCACCCCCTCTTCCTCTATGGTCCTTTTATTTCATTTTATTTTAAGAGAGATGGAGAATTGGTGCAGCAGGGCCTCAGCCACTTCAATTGAACACCAGACACATGCTCCACCTAGTGCGCATGTGTGACCTTGCACTTGCATCACTGTTGTGTGCCTGGCTTACATGGGTCCTTGAGAGAGATCAAACATGTGTTCTTAGGCTTCGCAGGCAAGGTCATTAACTGCTAAGCAATCTCTCCAGCCCACGATCCTTTTATTTCTTAATTGACTAGATTAGTAGCTACCATTCAAAACTTTTAGTGTGTTAGCATGTGTCATGTTGAATAGTAAATTAATGAAAATTGAAATTAAAAACATATGTAAAATGAGAAAAAGTACCATGGATTTTACTTAAGGTTGTTTAGCAAATATTCCCAAAATTTCTTATTAACAATTTTCTAATAGGATTCCTTCCAATTCCATTTTCTGCAAGGCAAACTATTAGAATGAATACATAATCGGAACATCTGGTTATTTCTTGTTCTAAGTAAAGTGAACAATATGATGTACTGATTGAATTTCTACCCACAGGTAGTATTTTTCTCACTGCTGTATCTTGCTATGTCCCAGATAGGAGCTACAGAGCTATAGCTTTTATATGGAAAAGGTAGTAGATACTGACAAGACTCAAAATTCATCAAAATGTAAAAATAAGAGGTGGCTGAGTGCTAAGCACTATATGAGGCATCTCAAACATACCTTTTAAGGCTTAAGGAACATTGAAGACAAAGCAACAGGAATAATGTAGGAGGGAAAAGATGGGAAGGATTATGTTAGGTCACTGTCCACCAGATACGAATTGACTGGGGTATTCAAAAATTCACAGTTGATGTTATTCCCACAAAATGTTCACAATATGGAGGTCATCAAAATTTTGACATAGGGGAAGGAGAACACAAAGAATGAGCTGTCAAAACATAAGAAGGACTACTTGGGAAGAGGAGTGTGCTCAGTGCAACCGGGTGGGGGAGAGGGTCAAAAGAGGAAAATGCAAGAGGAAAAATGATCAAATTACAGTATGTTTACATATTAAAATTCTTAATTAAAATTAGTAACAATGAAAACAGTAAACTTTTATTATGTATACAGGAAGTACACTAACCATGTTTAATAATTCCATAAGGTAATCAATATTATTGTCCCCATTTTGCAAAAGTTACAATTTAAGTTTGGAGAGGTTAGTACTGTTCAGCTAGTATATGGCAAAGTAGAGATTTGAATTTTGGTTCATCTCCAAAGCTCTAAATATAAGTCACAGCATTGTCCAATGTAGTCTAATAATCCAGATATAGCAGAATATAAATATAGTCCTAATTCTTGCTCCTCTACCTGCTTGTTCTTGTTGACTTCATTCTATCAAGAAATTTAGTCTGTTCCTGATTCCTTTGACCAGGGAAGGCTCTGTGACTTTAGGAGATGAGACATTGTACAAGTTTAGAGCCTAGTACACAAGAGATCTTGCACACTTCCATTCCTTTGGACCCTTACCAGCCACCATATGGAAAACTACAGACTAACTTCTAGAAGACGAGAGCACATATGGTGCACAGCTGATTCAGTCCACTCATCCCAGCCATGACAACAGTGATAAGCAAAGCCACATGGGAACTGACTGGAGATAGTGAGAGAGGACAGCTGACAGAAGAAGAACTTCCTGAATGAGCTCAGTTTAAAGTGCTTATCCACATAATCATGAGTCAAATAATGGTGAGATTGTGCCTCTATGTTTCTGGATGGATTTAATATACATCACCAATAACTGATATGCCAAAGGAGGATTCTGCTGTGCATTTTATTTTTCTGATACAGGTTCTTATGCAGTCCAGGCTGGCCTCTTGCAGTTTATGTAACTGAGGCTGACTTTGAACTCCAGATCCTCCAAGGGAGTTCTTTAACAGAAAAAAAAAAAAAAAAAAAAAAAAAAAAAAAGCTAATCAAGAGTGCATTAAAAACTGTACCTAGGGCTGAGGTGGCCTAGTCAGTAAAGTACTTCTTGTAAAAGCATGAGTGCCAGAGTTCAGAGCCCTGGCATCCACATGTATGTCAGGTGGCTATGGTGGCCTGCTTGTAATGCTAGCACTCAGAAGACAGGGGCAGGAGATCCTAGGGAGGCAAGCTGCCTAGCTGTACAGCCAAATCAGCAAGCTTTTGGTTCATGTAAGAGACCCTGTCTCAATAAGTAAGGTAGAGAGTGATGGAGGAAGGGACCCGGCATCAATGTCTGGCCTCCAATATATACTCACATGAATACCTGCACACCTACACACACACACGCACACACACTCACACACACACACTAAATGAAAGGAAATTCATCCTTTGTATTCTTATACAGTACATTAAAAAAAAAAAAAAAAAAAAAAAAAAAAAAAACAGTATTTTAAACTCAAAATCCTAGAAGGATATGGCTGGAAGGACCTACTTGATAATATCCCTCATTGACTTGATTTTTGTTGTGAGGGCAGTGTAGCCTCCTGCTTCTGCAATTATATGAACATCTGAAGAACATTTGTACTCATGAACATGGAGGATGGATCTTAAGCCTAACTCCTTCAGCTATTCAGAAACCTGTCAGAACCAGGGGTGATGGCTCACACCTGTAATCCTAAAATTTAAGAAGAAGGATGTAGAATCAGGTGTACCATACATTCATGGGTGACTTCCAGTACATGAGACACTGTTACTAAGGAAAGAAGAAAGAAGGAAGGAAGGAAGGGAGGGAGGGAGGGAGGGAGGGAGGGAGGAAGGGAGGGAGGGAAAGAAGTAGAGAGGACAGGAGAGGGAGGGAGGAAGGAAGGAAGAAAAAAGAAAGAAATAGGGAGAGAGGCAGAGAGATGGCTCAGTAGTTAAGGGGCTTGCTTGAAAAGCCAAAGAACCCAGGTTTGATTCCCCAGTACTCATGTAAGTGAGCTGCAAAAGGAGGCACATGAAGCTGGAGATTGTTTGCAGTGGCTAGATTTCCTGGCATGCCCAATCTCTCTCTCTCTCTCTCTCTCTCTCTAAATAAATAAATAAATAAATAAATAAATAAAAAAAATATATTTTTCAAAAAAAAGAAAGAGGGGTTCCTTCCTGGGTGGTGTGCAGGCAAGCATAGTTGTGTGGAATGATTTGGCCAGACCACTGTCTCCCAGCTCCTTCTAGCTTGTCCCAGATCCCTGGTATGTGTACCCTGGAAGGTGTCCAGTGGGTGCAGCAGTGTGGAGTGAGTAGGACAGACACCTGTCTCTGGGTTCTTCCTAGCTCTTCCCAGCTACCTGGTGTGGGTTCCTTGTGTGGACAGTACACCATCGGGCATGGATGTGTGGATGGAGTAGGACAGATCCCTGTCTTCTGGCTCCCCCGCCCCTCCCAGCTCCTTCCAGTCCTCTGGTCCAGGTGGATCCCATTGTGCCTTGCTTGGGGAGGCCTGCTCCATGACAGAGCTGTGGATTCAGGCTTTTTGCTCTGGTATCCTGACTGGCCACTGGGTAGCAACATTTCTGTTCACCTGAGTTAGAGGGTGCATGGGCCAAAGGACAAAAAATTACTTAGTCCTCAGTAAAATAAAGAGTCTCCCTAAAATGAGTGGACAACAACACAAAAAAGCCAACAAAAGTCCAAAAACTGAGGTATCTCCACCAAGGATGGCTAGTCATACAATTGAAGCCTCCAATGAAATCATTAAAAAATCAACATAATTTCATTCCAAAAATAAAAACACAACAACCAATGAGACACTGATCAAAAAAAAAATTGCTGAACTAGAATCAAACCATCAAAGAACCAACAATCGTATCAATGAAGTTAAGCAGAATAATAAATAATCTCCTAGAGCCTTCAGCTTTTGACAGTAGGCTTACCTTTATTGAAGAAAACATTAGAACCCTCCAAAGTGAAATGAATAAATTCAAGGAGGGTCAAAAAATGGAAGATCTCAACAACCATTTGATTAAGCTTAAGGAAGGCTTGATCAAATGCAAGAATGAATTCCAGGAAGCATCCAGAAAATCAGAACTTGAAATTGTACCTCAAAAAAGAGACGGACACAATAAAAAACAACACAACAGAAAACAAAAATCAAATAGAAATTATAAAAAGCTGTCTAAAACCACTCACCAACAGAGTTATTCATGTGGAATTCAGAATCTCTAACCTGGAAGACAAGACAGAACAAACTTATTGGGAGGTCAAAAATTTTGCTAAGTTAAAAAAAAAAAAATCAAGTGAACAGAATACAAAGGAACTGTGGGAGAACCTAAAATGACCAAATATCCGGATCATGTGTATACCAGAAGGAGATGAAATCCAGTCCGGAGGCATAGAGAAAATATTCAACCAAATTATTGAAGAAAATGCTCCAAATCTCTCAAAAGAGAGGCCCATCCAGATACAAGAAGCCCATAGGACACCAAACAGACACATCCAAAGAAGAAACTCTCCAAGTCATATCATAGTTAAGGTGCTTAACAATGAAAACAAAGCGAGAGTGTTAAAACCAGCAAGAGCAAAACAACTCACAACATACAAAGGCAATCCCATCAGAATTACATCAGATTTCTCGATGGAAACCCTGAAAACCAGAAATACCTGGAATGGAACACTTCAAAGTCTGAAAAATGATTGTTTCCAATCCAAGCTACTCTACCCAGCAAATGTATCCCTCAGAATAGATGGTGAAAGAAAAACTTTCATGAAAAAAGTCAACTCTTACGATTATATAAATACAAAATCAAATCTGCTGAGAATATTTGAGGGAATACTCCACACAGAACAGTTAAACAACCAATCTCAAGAGACAACAAGATTGCAATTATGAAAATAGACTAGGCTCAAAATAGTACAAAACACAAGAAAACACCAAACCCCATAAAACACTTCATCATGGCAGGGATTAATTTAAACCTCACAATAATAACCTTAGATATTAATAGACTTAACTCACCCATCAAAAGACAGGTTTTCAGGGTGGATATAAAACTGTACCCTTCTGTGTGCTCAAGTGTTCAAGAAACACATCTCACCACTAAAGTTAGGCACTTCTTCAGCATGAAAAGTTGGAAAATGATATTCCAAGCAAATGGAATTAAAAAATAAGTCAGTGTTGCTATATTAATATCTGATAAAATAGACTTCAAACCAAAAGTAATCAAAAAGGAAAAAGAAGGCCACTTCTTACTCATCAAGGGAATGGTCCAATATGAGCACATCACAAACATAAATATATATGTGCCAAACACAGGTACACCTCAGCTTATAAAACAAAATCTACTTGACAATAAAACAGAAATAAACACTAACACCATCATACTCAGAGACTTCAATACTCCACTATCATCAATAGGCAGATCTTCCAAGCATAAAATCAACAAGGAAATAATAAAGCTCAACAACATCATAGATCAACCAAACCTAATGGATATCTACAGAACTTTCCACTCCAACTCTACATAATACACATTCTGCTCAGGAGCCCACAGAACCTTCTCTAAAGTTGACCATATATTAGGCCATAAAGCATGCCTCCATAAAGTAGGAAAATTGAAGTAACTTCCTTCATCATGTCAGATTACAATGCATTAAAGCTAGAAATGAACAAAAAGAGACACATGAAGAACACCAACAGTTCTAAGCAACACTTTTAAGCAATGAATGGGTCATGAAAGAAATCAAAACATAAATTGAAAAGTTCCTAGAATTGAATGATAATGAAAACGCAACTTACCAAAACTTATATGTCACAATGAAGGCAGTCCTAAGGGGAAAATTCATTGCCCTAAATGCCTTCATCGCAGAGAGATCCCAAATTAATAACCTGATTGTCCACCTAAAGGCACTGGAAAAACAAGAAGAATCCAACCCAAAGTGCTCTAGATGGAAAGAAATAATCAAGATTAGAGCAGAAATTAATGAACTGGAAAGTAAGAAAACAATTTTTGAAATTGATGAAAGGAAGAGCTGGTTCTTTGGAAAAATAAACAAGATTGAAAAACCCCTTGGAAATTTGATCAAGCAAATAAAAAAAAGAAGTCTCAAATTAACAAGATCAGAAATGTAAAAGGATAAATCACAACAGACATCGTTGAAATTGGAAGAATCATCAGGGCATATTTCCAAAACCTCTACTCCACAAATTGAATAATCTGGAAGAAATGGATGAATTCCTAGACACATACCACCTACCAAAACTAAGCTTAGAGCAGATTAATCTCCTAAATAAACCTATCACATCCATGGAGATTGAAAAGGTAATCGAAAACCTACCAACAAGAAAAGTCCAGGGGTAGATGGCTTCTCAGCTGAATTTGATCACATCTTCTTTGAAGAACTGAAATAAATTTTTCTCAAACTGTTTCACAGAATCAGAGACCAGAGAATCTTCTCCAACTCCTTTTGTGAAGCAAACATCCCCCTAATACCAAAACCAGATAGAGATGCAACAAAGAAAGAAAACTGTAGGCCTATATCTCTAATGAACTTAGATGCAAAGATCCTGAACAAAATTCTTGCAGACCGAATTCAACAACACATCATCAGCATTATCCCTTTTGATCTAGTAGGCTTCATCCCAGGAATGCAGGGGTGGCTTAACATATGGCAATCTGTCAACATAATGTACAACATACATAAACTTAACCATAAGAACCACATGATCATCTCCATTGATGCAGAAAAGGGCTTTGACAAAAGAAAACACCACTTCATGATCAAAACACTGGAAAGAATAGGCATGGAGGGTCTATATCTCAACAGAATAAAGACTGTATATAAATCTCCTTAAACCCAAATAATACTTAATGGGGAAAAACACAAGGAGTTCCCATTGAGATTGGAACAAGACAGGGGTGCTCACTCTCACCACTACTCTTCAACATAGTACTAGAAGTACTAGCCCAAGAAATAAGACAGGGGAAAGAAATAAAAGAGATTCAAATTGAAAGAAAGAAGTCAAGTTAGCCCTATTTGCAGATGACATGATTCTATATATAAATGACCCAAAAGTCTCCATCTCAAAACTTTTAAATGTGATAAATTCCTTCATCAAAATAGCAGGATACAACACCAATGCACAAAAATCAGTAGCTTTTCTATTTGCAAAGGACAAATACACAGAGAAGGAAATCAATGAGGCTGTCCCATTTTCAACAGCAGCAAAAAAAAATAAATACCTTGATATAACAGTAACCAAGGATGTGAAAGACTTATATAAATAAAATCATAGAAAGAAAACTTAAGAAATCAAGGAGAACTTGAGAAGATGGAAATGCTCCTGGATAGGTAGAATCAATATTGTTAAATTGGCAATTCTACCAAAAAAATGTATACAGATTTAATGCAATACCAATAAAAATACCAGCATCATTATTCACTGAGATTGAAAAAATATCACAGTTTTTATACAGAATGGTAGAAGGTTTCAGATATCCAAACATACCCTCTGCAAAAAAAAAAAAAAAAAAAAAAAAAAAAATACACCTCTGGTGGTATAACCATACCCTATCTAAAGCTATATTACAAAGCTATAGTGACAAAACAGCCTGGTACTGGAATAAAAACAAAAACAAAGACCAATGGAACAGAATTGAAGTCCCAGACGTTAGATCAAGTAACTACAGCTACTTGATCTTTGAGGTGCCAATATTGTAGACTGGAGAAAAGACAGCATCTTCATTAACTGGTGTTGGACAAATTGGATAACCAGATGTAGAAAAATGAAATTAGACCCACTCATTTCACGATACACAATAATCAAATCCTAATGGATTAAAGATCTCATTATAAGACCTGAAACTCGTAAACTACTGGAAGAAAAAAATAGGTGGCACTCTCCATGACATAGGACTGGGAAAAGACTTCCTGAACAAAATCTCAGTATGCCAGGAAATTAAAAAAGCACTCAACCAATGGGATCTCATTAAGCTAAAAAGCTTTTGCACAGACAAATAGACCATAAGCAGAGCCAATAGATTACCTACTGAATGGGAGAAAATCCTTGCCAGCTATATTACTGACAGAATTCTAACAGCTAGACTTTACAAAGAACTCAAAAAACTAAACAATAAAAAAAAAAAATCTGACAACCTATTCCAATAGTGAAGCAGAGAAGTGAATACAGTGTTCTGAGAGGATGAATTTCACATGGCTAACACACACTTAAGAAAATGTTTGACATCTCCAACCATTAGAGAAATGCAAATTAAAACATCTATGACATTCCACCTTACCCCAGTAAGGATAGCAAACATTAAAAAATCTAATGAAAACAAATGTTGGCAATGATGTGGAGAAATAGGAACACTCATTCATTGTTGGTAGGAATGTAAACTGGTATAACCACTATGGAAATCAATATGGAGACTCCTGAAAAGGATGAATATAGAGTTACCAACAGACTCTGTTATTCTCTTACTGGGAATTTACCATAAAAACTCCACATATCAGTTCAGAGATATTTGCTCAAATATGTTCACAGCTGCACAATTCATAATAGCTAAGAACTGGAATCAATCCAGGTACCCATTATTGGATGAATGGATAACCAAGATGTGGTATATCTATATGATGGAATTCTACTCAGCCATAAGAAAAAATGACACAATGAAATTTGTAGAGAAATGATCAAACTTGGAAGAGATCGCTTTCTAAGCAAACTCCCATAATCACAGAAAGACAACCATCACATTGTCTCACTCATCTGAGGTTCCTAACCTGGATCAGCCCGAGTTGTTGACATACTGGAATGGTATCTGGAGGCTTGGACAATAGGGAGGGTAGGGCTTGGGGGAATGGGAAGGGTGGGGTGGGGCACAAAACTGAACCCAAATTGAACTGGTACAATAGAATCTTATATCCTGGAAGTCAGAGTAAAAGGTGGAACCCTCAAGAGGACCTTAGGTGGAGCACCTGAATCAAAGGGCCCTCAAGAGGGAGAGATGAAGCCTAACCTTAAATTTGTCCTGTTTATCTTTCTTTTCTTTCTTTTTCTTTTTTCTTTTCCCTTGGCACAGCCTGTAATTCCCTGTACCAGGATGTGGTCTACATCCACAATGAGCTGTTGATCAGAGAGACCTACTAGATTTCCCCCCGCCCAAAAGACAGATTTCTGTCACAGCACTTGATTACCCACTAGATGTTAATGGTTAAGACCCTAACGCTGAAGACCCCATACAGTATTGATATGGACCATGGAGAGATCTATTTGGAATCTGGAAGAGAGCCAGTCCCCAGACAAGTAGCCCACCTGGTGCTAGAAGGCACTACATGAGCTACCAGGGTAAGGTGGCTAACATCTGTCCAATCAACTTAATGTCTGAGTGACTCAGAAGCAAACAATCTGATGTGATACTAACACAAGTACAATAGTGGCACACAGCCATGGTTGATAACCAATTGCTCTTGGATTGGCTAACCAATTTGCTCAGTAGAAAGGAAACCATACTTGGAACTGGGAAATCAGAATCACATCCAGATAATGATTCTGCTTTCCATTGTCAAGCTCCCCCTAATCTTAGGGTATAAAAAGGTCTACATCCTCTAAATTCTCACTAAAGTATTAATGGTCATCCCATTATTAACCGGTGTTGACTTCACTGTCTATTGGAGAATCTGTTTCTCTTTTTCATAAGGGAGCTGGACCTGAGGAGGGAAACAACCCTGTGCACTGCACTTCAGCCACAGCTGAAACCACAGAGGAATTGGGGAAATGAGCAAGAGTTCTGCTTTCTTAGTGAATCTGATATCAGCACAAGAGTGAAGGAGACAGACAATGAGGGCACTCAACGCTTACCAAACCAGAGATCCAGAAGGTTTTAAGTGCCCAGCACTGAAGTAACCTTAAAATGCTCCTACCATGGCTCAGAGAATTTTGCAGAAGAGGGTGCGTAAAGATTGTTTGAGCCACAAGTTGGGACATTTTACACGGAGATACTGCCTTTTCCCAATAACTGACTGCTGCCCCCATAATGCATGACCCACAATCCCCATGGGGTTGACCTGCATCCACAATGAGGAAGGCCTCTTTGCAAAAGGGGCAGGGAGAAGGGAAAGGATGGCAAAGGAAAAAAGGAAGAAAGGAAAGAAGGAAGGAAGGAAGAAGGAAGGAAGGAAGGAAGGAAGGAAGGAAGGGAGGAGGGAAAGAAAGAAGAGAGATAAGGAAGGAAGGAAGGAAGGAGGGAAAGAAAAGAGAGATAGAGAAGGAAGGGAGGGAGGATGGAGAAAGAGGAAAGAAAAAGAAAGATGGAAAGGAAGAAAGTAAAATGGAAGGTATAGAGAAACATCTTTAGAAGTTTACTTAACAGAATCTAACTTATATTTGTGTAAAGAAAATTAAATATCATTCCCATCTCCATATTGACCAATACATGCAGATACATTAACACTTCAAAGCATCTCCAAACAAAAATGCGATCAGTGATATTTGTAGCGAGCTTCTTCATACCTGGAGGATGCAAGTTGTAGAGGAATGCTTTGTGTATATGGCAGCAGGTGGCATCTGAGAGCTTGGTAGTTTATGTCCAGATTGGTTGTCCACCGAAAGTTCACTGCTCAAAATAAAGAGTACTTTAAAAAAGTGTCTGAAGTGTTGATATGACTAGGTTTTTCTCTCTTGTGGAACATTTCAGGAATTTTGATTATTTTAATATGTTGCGTGTGTACATGTGACAGGCTAGCATATGACAAGTTTGTAACTCTTTTAATTCGATGCAAACCCGAGCAATTTCAATCACTGCCAATGTAATAATGCTGGGATTTGTTGAAGGAGTGAGCACTTTTTTAAAAATTTGAATAATTTTCCCTAGAGGGCAATGAAAACCAAGGAAGCATTTCTAATCAGTTTGCAGTACCCAACTTATTATAACTGCTGTCTGATTAGTGCTCACAGAAAATCAATATAACATGAAGGTGTCCATTTTAATGAGCAGAGAGACAGTCATACGAAACAAGAAAAATGAGGGAAAAGGTTCATAATCTAAGGGCCGGGCCATAGGGGGTGATATACTTACTGAACACCTGGACATTGAAACTCGAAACTTAGCCATTTTTCCCAGCATGGCACAGCCAGTTTGTGATAGAGCTAGGCTGTTACTGCATTGTACCATCTTTCTCAGCACACATTGTCTAAAATGTGTTATATTGCAAAAAGAGCATGACAGATGGATTCTACCTGCATCACTGGAGAATAGGTTGGCTCGGATATCCTAGTACTGACCTTGAATGACTTGTTTGTGAGCTCTCCCATTAAATTTATGTAGAAAAGGGTTTATTTTAGCATTGTTGACAATTCTGGTTCCACCATTGGAAACTCAGGTAAGGTATCACATTGTTTGAGAAGCCTTCACTAACGTGTCCAGCTATGCCTCATCACATCCCCACCAGTCTTTATGTTCCCCATCGGTTATTGGTGCCATTTTCAACCAAGTGGTGTTTTCCTCCTCAGGATATATGAGGCTTGAGGAAGGACACTTTTTTTTTTTTTTTTTTTTTTTTTTTTTTTTTTTGGTTTTTCGAGGTAGGGTCTTACTCTAGCTCAGGCCAACCTGAAATTCACTATGGAGTCTCAAGGTGCCCTCGAACTCTCAGAGATCCTCCTACCTCTCCCTTCCAAGTTCTGGGATTAAAGGCATGCGCCACCACGCTAAGGAAGGACACTTTGGATTGTCAGGATTTCAGGTTGTTGCTAATACATCAGGGATGAGGCCAGGAATGCTACTGAGTACTCTACAGTGCAAGGGAAACCCTTACCTCCACCAACCAAGAATTTTCCATATTGAAAGAATCCATTCAAATTCAAACATTTTTTTCACAACTCAGTTTTAAATCAATTTTAGAAAGCTACAACCATTTCACATGCTAGCCTGTCACATGTGTATACATGTCATTTATTAAGACATTTCAAAAGTTCTGAAATTTTCCCACAAAAACAGAGAGAAAGAGAGAGAAAGAAATCTAGTTATAATTAAGGAAATATCCAATTCCTGAGTATCTCATAATACCATATCAATTATTGTTGGTAAGTTTTCTTTCTCCTATTATCGGCCTACTATTTTGAAGGTTTGGTGTCCTGTTCACATTATGTTGTTACTAATTGTATTTGATCTGGAATGCCTCCAAATTCCTATGTTCTTGTAAGACAACCTCCATATGTATTATTACCTGTTAGTCTTACTTCCCCTGGTATGATGATCCTGGTATTTATGCTTTGAATTATGTTTCTAATGCTCTTTCACACCCTAAAAGATTTATTGCTACTTTGATCCTAGGAATAACTGCTTTAATAGCTATTATTTCCTCCATTGCTGCTTCTGCTACAGCATTGGTACAAGTACATACTGCTGATCATGTTCATAATTTACCTAAAAATGTTTCTTTAGCTTTAATGACTCAAGAATCTATAGATAGGGGACTTCAGGATAGTTAATGCCCTAGAGGAAGCTATACTCTACATGGGCACTCAAATTCAAAATATTACGATTAGGCTCACCACTACTTGTCATACTAATTATAAATGGACTTTACCTGGGAAAAAATTCAAGCACATATTTGTGGTGATTGGAATCATTCTTTGATCATAGATATTGATAAGCTACATCAACAAATTAGTTCAATTTCTCATGCCTGACTTCAGGCTATTTCATCAAGGAGAGGTGGCCCAATCTTTTTTGAATGCCATCAATTCATTTTTTTCTAGTAAATCTTTTTGGAATCATATTATTAATATTGGCATTATTGTTGGATTTATTCTTAATCTTGTTTTTTAGCCCAGTCATCCTCCAACAATTGCATATATCTATTCTTGCTATTCAGGGGAATCTCCATGCAGTTCAATTAAAAAGTAATAAAGGGGGAGATGGCAGTGGCCAAATGGCAGCAATGGTCAGCTCTGGAGTGTGACGCTGATGGGATACTGTTCAGCAGGGCGGCAGCATCCAAATGTTCTTTGGCAGGGCCAAGAAGTCTTTCAGAGACCTCCTGGAGTGCCTGCCTGACAGTTTGCACTATTGCTATCTATTTCTTAGAATTTTTGGAATTATTATAAGTTTATTATTGCTTGTTTTTGCTTTCAGTAGTAATAGGAGAATCCAATTCAGATTTGTTTATACAGTCACTAACGCTTAAACAGGAAAAGAATGTTGCTGCAGAAATTTCTGAGGCTCTAATGTTTCTACAGATTATGGATCCTGAAACTACGACTAGTTTAAATGTACAAAGTTTCTCAACACCACGAATGTATATTTCACCTAATGAGACATGTTCCTTGCAATGCTATGGTCATAAGCCTTACCAATTGTTCCCAAGTAACATTACTTACAAGACAACTCTTGTTGTCCAGATAGTTCCAGGAATTAATGGACACATTTCCTGAACCTAAAAATGACTTACTAAGTAGCCTGAAATGCTAGGGAATGAACATCTTGCAAATAATCGGGTCAGGCCCACACAAGGAAGTAAAACAGAATATGTAACTTTCAGAATTAACAATAGAGTTTGGTAGGCTTCTAAAGGAAAGACATCAATGCAAAACACTGGTTGGATAGATCAACCTTTACCATATACAGGAGCATATATTAATGGAGTTAATGGAGCAAGAGTAAAAATAACTGCTCTTTCTGAGGTCAAAAATGTCTATCACAGCCGGGCGTGGTGGCGCACGCCTTTAATCCCAGCACTCGGGAGGCAGAGGTAGGAGGATCGCCGAGAGTTCGAGGCCACCCTGAGACTACATAGTTAATTCCAGGTCAGCCTGGACCAGAGTGAGACCCTACCTTGCAAAACCAAAAAAAAATAAAAATAAAAATAAAATGTCTATCACCTTATAACCGCAAGAGCTGCCTGCCAAGGCTCTTGGCTAGTTTTCATGAGCCTGGGTAAGATATTAATCTGTTGCAATCTTTGATTTTTTTGGTTAAGATGTTATCAGAATGTCTATGGGGCAAGAGGTTCATGAGTTAAGCAGAAGTAGATGAAACCAAGGAAAAAGTACACTACTATGTTAGATTTCTTAGAAAATAGAAGCCACATGAATAAGTTGCTATGTCATGCTCGCAGAAAACATAATGTATTGTAAAAATATAAATAAAGAAGCAGAGCTTTGCTCTGCATCCAGTGTGCTTCACCTGAACCACTGGCCAAATCAATTCCTCACCACGCTGATGCCACACATCCCCTTCAAGCTCTACAAGCCTTCTGGGGCTGGCCCCCGACAAGGAACATTTGGAAGGAATTGAACTCATTATGTCAAATAGAGGAAGCAGTGAATCCATTATTCTCTTCCCTCTTCATGGTAAAATTATTGTGCTCTGGTTAGAGTAAACCCAGTGTCATTCATGGCTAGTTCAGTGGGCAGGTGTCTCTGTTCTGTGATTGAAATCTTATGCCAGCAACTTTGATTTACACATTCTTTGAATTTTGGGGGTGTCACCAGGTAAGATTCGAGTGGCTATTAGTATAATATGGATGAGTAAAGCGACAGTCACAGTAGAATAATTCCATTAGCTTCTCAGATGGCACAAAAGATCTTTCACATTATGTTGAGATGCTTCAGGGTCAAGGAAA
Organism: Orientallactaga sibirica; assembly: GCA_036365145.1. NCBI lineage: Eukaryota > Metazoa > Chordata > Mammalia > Rodentia > Dipodidae > Orientallactaga > Orientallactaga sibirica. The sequence goes on from JAEOAD010000003.1 coordinate 74,227,825, forward strand.
GATGGGCAGTAGGGGCTACTTGGCCTGTAAGAAAGGACTTGATGTGGGTGCCCGGGGAAAGCTTCTATCACCAGTATAGTTCTCATTGTGTAACAGATTTCTTTCTTCCCCCAAGCTGTGACCTTCTTAAATTTCCCTCTCCAGAATCTGATACATGTTGGACATATACTGGTACATGCTGAGATGGTATATACAGGTGGTAAAATGAACATGCACAACTTTATTCTGTAATTATAACATTTTCCACAATCATTGCTCATAGCTAATTTTGCCAAAACAGGAAAATTGAAAGCATCTCCAGCCTTTGGGTAAATAAAAGAAAAATTAGTATCAAGTATAAGAAAAGTCAATTTTGACACAGATGTTTTTACTTGACTATAGCTATCTAATATTTTAGCAATTATCAGCTGTTTGGAATTGGAAAGATTAATTCAGATTGTGAAAACTGATTCGTTCCAAAGTAGTTAAATTGAGATCTTTTTTCAATCTGAGAAACACTAATTATTTAAATGTACTCAGTACAAAGCCAGTGATATTGTGAAGATAATGAACACAGAACATGAAATTCTTGGATGACTTGACATAAAACTTGAAGAAATGATATACATGGAAATGTGCTTAAAACTCCTGACCCTACTTAGGAGGATTTGTCACAAATTCCCTAGTTTTCTATAAGAAATATAGATATAGTGGATCAGTGAGACTTGCTTGTAGCCTTAGCTTATGGACAGAAAAGGAATTAGATTGACTTTGTTTTTCTTTGTTTTTGAATACAGATGGTTTTTTAAATGATCTTAATGAATTAAGTGATATATTTTTGAATATTTATATGTTTGTCTCTCCTTAGCAGATGCATCTTGGGAATGACTCACCTTGAAGAAATATTGCAATGCCTCACCCTATTAAATAGCAAAAAATAAATAAATAAAAACATTTCCCCTTTGATATTTCATAAATTTATATGTTCACAAAGACATGAATTTTTAAAGCTTCTAATAAAAGAATAATTCTGGACTGAAACTGAATATATAATTTTCTACTATTTTGTCAACAATTTAAGGTTTAAAAAGGTTAAGATATTTTTAGTTTGGTTTTCTTTTAGCATGTCTATGTGAATATGTACATGTGTGTATATGCATTCACATGTATGCTTGCAAACATTCATGCATGAGTGTATGTGTACATGTGTATGTGGGGTGCAGGGAGACAGAGGGAGAGTGAGAGAAAGATATGAGACCGGAGGACAACCTCAGATGCCATCCTCAGGTACACCATCCCCCTCTTTTTGAGACAAGGCCTCTCATTATCCTGAAGCTCACCAGTTAGACTAGAGTAGCTAGCCAGCAGGTTCTAGGGATCTACCTGTCTCTGCAACCCCAGCACTGGGAGTACAGGCACATGCCACCATGCCTGCCATTTACATGGGTACTGAGGATTGAATTTGGGTCCTCATGCTTTAAAAATGAGCACTTTACTGACAGAGCTAATTTTCTAACCCCTGTGTTGCATGGTGCTTTTCCTAGGGCATAACATGATACCATCTTGAGATAGAGAATGCTTTGGTCTGGTGGCCATGCCAACATTGGAGCAGCACAATCCAGTGATAGCTAGGTGTATGGATCGGGTAAAGGAACCATTGACACTTCATTAAATGAAGGAGAGGGGTACAAGACTTGCACCTGGAATTCTATTACTTATTTCATTTTGCCCTTACTTCAACCCCCTCATTTCCCCAGCTGCAAGTAACATTGGGAATAGTTAGATTATATAGGAAACAGGTTTCTTCTCTTGAGGTCACCATCCATGACGGGGGTCAGGCCTTGTGTGATGCAGTTGCTGAGAGTCACCCATGTTCATACATGTACCCACTTACCCATGTTCTTTAAGTAGCCTCGGTAAGCTTACTGGTTTCCTGAAATTGGATTTTGGTGCAATCGTACTTTGCTCTGTTGTCTGAGCCCTATCTGCAGTGAATAGATGTATGTTTACATCTCTCTAGGGGGAAAGTTTCACATGACACCCTGAATTTGCTTTTTTACTTAGTTTGATTTTGTTCATTTCTAAGAGGAAAAGATAGAATATATGTCATATTTTATGTTGCTTGAATTACAATTTTAATGTCTCTGTAACCGTTTTGCTCACTTTGATATTCCATTTTTCAGCAGACAGATTTTGTGAAAGGAAGTAATTAAATGAAGGTGATTTATTTTGGAAGCTAAGAATTCTGTTATTTGCTTTTCTTTTCAAATACAATGATATTAAGTGTCTATTGTATGTGGTGTAGTGGTACATGTAAGCAATTAGTGAGTCATCCTTAGATGAAAGATTTGATTCATTCCTTAATAAATCAATTCATTAGTAAGAGTCAATGAAAACATGTTTTTCACAAGGGGACCTGAGGCTACAGAAGGAAGTCACTACTTGAGATACTGACTTGACTCGAAGATGGTTCCTACCATTGCATGATGGTAGAAGTGGAGATCCAAGTGCATATAAACAGCAAAGAGAGCCAAGTCGGTGACTTAAAACCTAAACCTAAAGGGGGAATTGAAAGCGACAAAGCCCTTCTGTACTCTGGATGGGTTTATAACTCCTCAAACCTTTGGCTCTCAAGTTCTTATATTTTGACTAGCAAAGCATAGACACAAGAAGAGTAGGTTATGAAAGATTTATTTATTTTTTAAATAATTTATTTGTAAGCAAATAGACACAGACAGAGGTGTGTGTGTGTGTGTGTGTGCGCGCGCGCGCGTGTGCGCGCATGCACCATGGCTTCTCGCCACCTCACACGAACTCCAGATGCACGTGTCATTTTGTGCATCTGGCATTCTGTGAGTACTGAGGAATTTAACCCATGTCGTTAGGCTTTGCAGGCAATATCCTTAACCCATGGAGTCTTCTCTCCAGCCCGTGAAAGATTTATTTTAAGAGACCGTAGATATAAAGCAGAAATGCTGCCAAGCGGAGCAGCTGAGAGGGGTCCTGAGCAGACAGCTATGCGGGGACTTGGATTGGGTTTCCTCGTAGCTTTACAGATGTAAACTAGGCATCTAGTTGGGAAGAGATTCACTGGCAAGTTCAAATGTATATGGAGGACCTTGATTTGTTGGTGGATCAGGGAGAAGAGCACAGATTTCAGGAAAAAAAAATCACAAAATCTTTCTAGAAGGAAAAGCCAGGAAGCTGTCCCTGATCACCTTTAATCAAGTTTAGGTTCAGACTGGAGGCCCTTCTAAATCTCACCAGGCCAGAATGGCATAGAGGCTCTTTAGGGACCTATACCCCTAACTGACTTCCTGCAAAATAAGACTATCTTGTTCCTAATCTCTATCAAGCTAACAGAGGATGTATCTCAAAAAAATAACAGTTGTCATTTTTATGGACATCTTATTAGAACAGGCAAGTACCACTGTGGCACTTTAATTTCCATGCCCTCCATGTTTCAGCAGTCAAATGAGAAGAAAAACAGAATGGATGTACTTCACAGGCTGATTGTAAAGGCTGAACATGAAAATGTTCAAAAAATTCTTCTTTAGTCCTAACACATAATATTAAACAATTAACCTAATACTTTCCTCTTACTGTTATCAATTCTCACAATTCCTGAAATAGTAGTATTTTTTTTTCATTTGAACCTAGTTTTGTTTTTCTTCCTGACAACTTTCACTCTTCCTCATTATCAGGCTGTACCAGGTATTCTGTGTCCCTTAGGAAATTTCCTTGGCCATATGTAGTAACACATAAATCAATCCTCAACCTCCCAGTAGATATCCTGTCCTTCAAATACTGTATGGGTAAAAGGTGTCCCTGGGACTGGATGTGAGCTATATTCATCTCTCCAGGTGAGTTGTAAGTGTGAAGGTTATTTAAGGCAAAGCCTTGGAAACTATTTCCAGACCGCTTTAAAATTGTTCCCATGCATGACAGTGTACCAGATTGTAGCATTAATACTAAATAGACCTTTGGGCTGTGAGCATTTCCTACACAAATGTTCTTATCAATTCCCATAACCCAATTTGTTTTGGCACTGAAATTCCTAAACAAACCTTATCACTTTTCAAGGTGAAGTACGCACAGGATCAGCAAATTTTATACCAGTACTCTGATGTGAAATAACATTACATGCATGTCAGATCATTAGAGCCAACATTTTTAACTGGTTAACTGAACAGTGAGCTTCAATTTGTAAATACATTTGGAGCCGTTTTTTACTCTTCTTTTGTTGATGTTTTGAGGGACAAAATGAACATGTTTGTGCATGTTTTGAGGGACAAAATGAACATGTTTGTGCATGTTTTGAAGGACAAAACATGCATTACTTATATAATTGGAAAAATGATTTTCTTTTCATAAGGTGTATATTTCTTTGCAAGATTATGGTATGTAATGTCAGAGGAAGGGCATATTTATCACTCCTATAATCCTATTTTTATTACCCTGTAAAGAGAATGCTTATGTTCAATACATCATATAAATTTAGGGATATACGGTAACTTATATTCTTATGCATGTGTGCATCTGTCTTCATGTGTGTGAAGGGTACATGCCTGTTCAAGTGCCTGTGTACATGGATGCTTGTGTGTGGAGGCCAGAGGGAAACCTTGGGTGTCATTCTTAGGCATGCTCTATACCCTTTTAAAGATTGATGGGATCTCTCATTTGCCTGAAGCTCATTAATTAGGCTTGACTGGCTGGATAGTGTACCCAGAGATTCTTCTGTCTCCACATCCTCAGTGTTCAGATCAGAGATTCTGTGCCTGGCATTTCTACTTGGACATGGAGGATGGAACTCAGATTCTCATGTTTACAAGTCAAGCAATTTACTGATTGAGCTCTCTCTCCAGCCCTAGCTTGTGTTTTTCTGAAAAAAACAAACAAACAAACAAAAAAAAACTTTTGTGTACTATGTGAATTTTCACTGCTTGCTAGTTATTCCGTTTTGTTCCGTGACTCACTTAGAATATGTTTTGGAAAATTCTAAATACTAAATAGGACACAAATACTAAAGAATCACATATTCATTCAACAGGTCAGCTTTGTCTTCATTTAACTTTTTTTTTTTTTTTTGGAGAGAGTCAGAGAGAGAGAATGAGAGAGAGAGAGACAGAGAATGGGCATGCCAGTGGCCTCTCAGCTGCCATGAACAAACTCCAGACGTGTGCTTCGCCTTGTGGGCAGGTGCGGCATTGCACCCGTGCATTACTTTTTGCATCTGCTAAACACAGGACCTGGAGATCAATGGGGCATTCTTAGGCTTAGCAGACAGGCAGCTTAACCACTAAGCAATCTCTCCGGCCTTCATTTAACTTTTAATGTAAGGTTTATTATCCTATAATTTTTATTCATATGCTTTATTAATCATATAAAGATCTTATGTTTTGTTAGTTCGTTGTATGATGATTTTTGGCTTTGGCTTTGTGTTAACATTGCTTCTGAGTTGAGTACATGGTTATCTGAGATCAGACCAAAACATGTATTCAGTACATATATAAGCACTTGATCCCTAGCCCGTGTATAGTTCTCATCATTAACTGTTCGATCCAGTTCAGGAATTTTATAACAAGCTAAGTCTCCAAAATATTTTTAAAAATTAAGGTATCCTAGACACTCTTAGTGATCATTAAACATTTGTTAAATTGCTGGAGGTAATGAAGACAAATTTTCAGTAACATTTAAAAGACTATGTAGATCAGTTGAGAGTTAATCATTAGGTTCTCTAACTCCATACAATCTATAAGATATTCTTTGTTTTTGTTTTGTTTTGTTTTGTTTTTGAGGTAGTGTCTCAGTCTAGCCCAGGCTAACATGGAATGCTCTATGTAGTCTCAGGGTGGCCTCTAACTCACTGTGATCCTCCTACCTCTGCCTCCCAAGTGTTGGGATTAAAGGCATGTGACACCACACCCAGCTAGATATTCTTTTTATAGTGGGAGGAAAGGGTTTATTTTGGCTTACAGACTCTAGGGGAAGCTCCATGATGGCAGAGGTAAACGATGGCATGAGCAGAGGGTAGACATCATCTCCTGGCCAACATCAGGTGGCCAATAGCAGCAGGAGAGTATGCCCAAGACATTAATATGTTCTAATTTTCAAAATAACTCGGTTCACAATGTATACAATGGTTACAGTATGGTAAGTAATGAAGTAGTATTTTAATATAGCTGTATACTTAGCATCATATAATTTTGTTGTTAATACTACACAGTACTTTTTTTCCCTTGACTGATAGCATTTTTTGTCATTATGAAGCTAAGTAATTATGCTAAATTTTTAATTTCATGATATTTGAGGCTTGGCTTTCTGGGATTAATGGCTTGTTTATATTTAGCTTGTAAATGTACTACTGATGATTTATCAGTGATTAGGGAGTTTTTGATTCTTAAGTAGTAAGCCCTGAGAGACCATGGACAGTTCCAAGAGGAGCGCATTAGAGTCATTTCGATTCCATGTAATCCAAATAAGGAGAAGGTTGTGTGGACTAGAAGTCAGGGAAAGGGACGCTGGTATATATTAAAGTTTTACCCTTCCCAAAAAATTATGGCAGGAGTATGAGGTGAGATAATTCATTTAATATGTTCCATGTCATTCAGTTAGACGAAAAAGCCAACGTATTTTACTCAAAGCTCATATCCATCCCATCTGTACCACTTAATTTCTTTAATAGTCAACATAGTTTTGAGATCACTTCTGGAAAGCTTGGTAAAGATTTCTCACATGGAGAGAAGTGTACGCACAAGATTGTAATAGTGGGACACAAAGGAGCACTCCCAATGGAATCATAGATAGAAAAGATAGAAATAAAAAGAGCTTTTGAAAAAAAAAAGTTTGACTTAGACCAGAATCACCTTTGGAGGTGTGGTCAGAATACAAACTGCAAAAAGAAGGGTTATCAAAATACTATAATGAACTTTTGAATGTAAGGAGTATAGACCTAATCAGGAAGGCAGCAGGGAACCAGTGAGGGTTTTGTGTAGAGGAGCAGTATGATTACAGCTGACAGAGTCTTAATAAGGCTTAATAAATAGTACAGTTTATAACCCTAGGCCAACTGCTGAGCAAAGCCAAAAGCTGTGTTTCAAAATTAGCAAACCAACTATTGTGAGGGCTGATGGCTGAATTTAATACTGCTCATCCTTTGCATTGGAAGAGAAATGCAAACAAATATCTGAAGTGGCAGGTGACATGTCTTTTTTTAGAGCTGACTTCCTTTATTGGCCTCACAGTGACACACTGTTGAAATGATTTTACAGCACTGTAATTTACTTTTCACCCTTTTGAAAATCCTCTCATATTTGAAACTATTCAGTGTGTGTTTTGGGGGGGAGGAAGGGTGGGTCCTCTAGGCCTAACATCTACTGTCGTCTGTCTTCTTACTTGTAATAATATTGTGCCATCTTTTATTGGTATCAAGATGCTTTGCCAAAAGGGAAGATGTCATTTCATCATCTGTAGTGATTGAACATCTGATGTTGACTACAAGGCAACATTCAAATTTCAAGTAGGATGTTTTGTGTTATCCAAAATCAGAGAGCAGATTATGTAAGAATCTAATAATTTTCTCTGCTGTACTTTTATAATTTTGAAAGTGTGAGAGAGAAGAGAGAGGCAAAATAGACAGAATGAGAGACACTTTGGAATTGTGTATGCTCAGAAACAGCTAGATGTTTATCCTATTGCTTTCTTTTGGAGCACAACTCCTGGCAAACAGAAAAGTTATATAATGCAATTTCTTACTAAAAAAAAAAAAAAAAAAAAATCTACCATAGCTGGCCATTGCGGTGCACCTCTTTAATCCCAGCCCTCAGGAAGCAGTGGTAGGTGGATCACTATGGGTTTGAGGCCACCCTGGACTAGAAAACAAGACCCTACCTTGAAAAAAAATTCTACCATATTATGGTGAAAATATATTCTCACTTTTACCACTGTTATGTTCAAGACATTTTGCATTGTAAAATATTCATGATGTCTCAGGATTATATACGTGGGTCTTTTATTCCCTCTTCATTAGATTATATGTCTCTGGAAGCTATGTTCATACATTTGATGCATATCATGGCAATTTAGTTCGTAGTATATCTTCAATGGTTTGAAATTGTTCCATGGATTTGAAGTTTTGTTTACTTTGAACTACCTTGATTGAGCTTTTCTTCATTCAACAGGTTTTGAAAACCCCTAAATATTATGCTAGATGAATCAACCATAGCCCCCTCTTTTAAAAAGCTGATGTACAAGGGGTTAATTACAGTATCAACCATAGTGTGATTGGCACAGTTGAGGACAAAAGCAGCCTCCATGATAAATAATGGCTAATGGAGGAGATATCCTTTTATATTACTACCATTAGAAAAGGCAAAACATAAAGTCACAGAAGGCTAAGAAACAATTACAACAGCTGTACATGGGCCTGCATTTAAAAGATAATTTGGCAGGGGGTTGCTGGAGAGATGGCTTAGTAGTTAAGGCATTTGCTGGAAAGGCCAAAGGATCTAGGTTCGAGTCCCCAGTATCTACGTAAAGGCAAATGCACCAAGGTGGCACTGCATCTGGGTTCATTTGCAGTGGCTAGAGGCCCAGTGTATCCATTCTATCCCCCTCAAATAAATAAATAAAATATTTTTTAAAAGAAAAAAGATAATTGTGGGATATAGCAGGGGAGATACCTTAACAGTTAAGGCATTTGCTTACAAATCCTAACAAGGTTCAATTCTCCAATGCCCAAGTAAAGCCAGATGTACAAATTTGCATAGGTAACTGGAGTTTGCAGTGGCAAGAGGCCCCTGGAATGCTCTTTTTCTCTCTCTCTCTCTCCTTGCAAATGAAATAATAAGTCAATTAATACTTTAAAATGTAATAGGGGGATCAAATTACAACTTTTTTGGAGAGAGACACAGAGAGAGAGGGAGAGAGAGACAGATAGAGATGGGCGCGCCAGCAGCCTCTCAGCTGCTGTGAATGAAATCCAGATGCGTGCGCCCCCTTGTGGTCAAGTGCGGCATTGTGCCCTTGCGTCACTTTGCATCTGGCTAAACGTGGGACCTGGAGATTGGAACTGCTGGAGATTGGAACCGGCATTCCTAGGCTTAGGAGGCAGGCGCCTTAACCGCTAAGCCATCTCTCCAGTCCAAATTACAACTTATTTTTATGAGTTATGTATGTAGTGTCATATAGCCATGACGACACCATCGTTAGCCTTTTCCCTGTCCTCCCCCAATGGGGATTGTGGGTCGTGCATTTTGGGGGTAGCCACCAGTTGTAGGGGAGAGGCAATGTCTCTGTGCATAAAGACCCAACTTATGGCTCTAACAATCTTTCCATCCCCTTTTCTGCTAATTTCCCTGAGCCATGTTGGATTCATTTTAGATCTATTTCAGTGATGAGGTCTTGGGACACTATGTGTCTCTGGATATCTGATTTGGTAGGAGTTTAGTGTTCTCTGTGTCTATCTCCTTCACCCTTGTGCTGAAACGAGGTTCACTGAGAAAGCAGCTCTCTTGTTCATTCCCCCGATAACTCTATGGCTTCAGATGGTGCCCTGGTGAGGAGCGATGGGCTGATTCTCTCCTCAGATTCTGCATCCATCTGAAAAAGGGAAGCAAATTCTCTAATAGAGAGTGAGATCAGTTCAAGATATTTGGATAACCATTATTATTTTAGAGAGAATTTAATAGGTGTAGGCTTTGTTGTATCCCACTATTGGTGGGACCTTGATATTGGAGAGCAGCTCGTTTATGGATATGGTTTTGACTTGTTTCCCCATTCCAGGTATGGTTTCCATTACACTGAGCAGATCCGTTAGTCAAATCAAGAGCAGTTGGTTACCCACCATGGCTGTGTGCCACTATTGTACTTGTCTGAGCATCACGTCAGGTTGATTGCTATTGAGTAGCATAGACCACTAGTTGCTTGGACAGATATTGGTCATTTCACCCCAGTCACTCCTGTAATACCTTCTGGCACTAGACAAGCTAACTGTCTGGGGACTGACTCTCTTCCAGATTCCAGCCAGGTCTCTCCATTTTTCTGACCCAACAGCATATGGCAGTAGGGTCTTACCATTAACCTTTGTGGGTCATCAAGTACTCTGAGAAAAATCTGTCTTCTTTTGGGAAATCTTGTAGGTCTCACTGATCAACAGCTCATTGGTGATGTTAATCACATTTAGTATGAATGAAGGAAAGAGATGTGAATAATAGAGCTTGACCCATTTCACAGAGGCTAATTGTTAATATTGTTGTTTTTATTGTTGTTGATTTGAGACAGGGGTCTCACTACATAGACCAGATTGGCCGTGAATTCCAGACCCTACTACTTCTGCCTTCTTAGTCCTAGGATTGCAAATTACAAGTTTGGATTTCTTGGTTCAAGAGATGTTTCTCTTAACATACAAAATCAGGAGTAACTACGATTTGTATATTGTAGTTTAAAACCCATGGTTTAAAATTAATTGGATCCTAAATTTGTGAGAAGAGGGTCAATGGCTGTTGATATTTATAGAATTTCTTTGAAGAAAGAAAAATAATTTGACTGAAAATGACACCATTTATCAGTTTACATTTTCTAGGCCTATTTAGAATATACAGGAAGCTGGGTATGGTAGCACATGCCTTTAATCTCTGCCCATAGGAGGCAGAGGTAGCAGGATTGTGGTGAGTACTAGGCCAGCCTGAGACTACATAGAATATATACAAATTAGAGTTCTTATATCTATATAAGAAGGATAATAATGGTAACTATTTGAATCTCTGTGATTTTGTAATATTTTATTTATTTATTTGAGAAAGAGAAAGAGGAGAGAGAGAGAGAGAGAGAGGAGGGAGCACACACACAAGCATGGGCATGCCTGGGCCTCTACCCACTGCAAATGAACTCCAAATGCATGCTCCACCTTGGTGCATCCAGCTTTACATAGTACTGGGAAATTGAATCTGGGTCCTTTGACTTTGACACACAACAATAAGAACTCCAGATGCATGTGCCACTTTGTGCATCTAGCTTTACATAGATACTGGGGAGTCACCCTGGGTTGTCAGGCTTTGTAAACAAGCAACTTTAGTCACTGAGCTATCACTCCTGCTTGCCAATATAATTATTGTTCACTATATTTTGTATGTTTCAAAATGGGCATCCATAATGAGGTTTAGTCAAAATGTTTGTATTCTTGGTCTGCCTTGCAGTATATCTGTGGCTAAAAAGTATGCTATCCGTGTACTTATTATTGCAATTAAATGATGTTTTCCAACCTTAAAAAAACATAAAAATTGGTTACAAAACTGCCTATATTTAGATGGGTTGATGCATACTTAGGTGTTAAGTAGAAAATTCCTCAGAATTCCTGAAGGGAGAAGGGAGGAGACAAACTATCAAGTCTTGGAGAGCTGAAACTTAAAAGGTCACAGGGCCACATTCCAAGGTTATAGGAACAGTAAACAATCCTTGAGAGTCAGACTCTGGCCAGTGTTATGTAGCAATTTTCTCTGAGTTGAAACATTCCCTCCTGGGGAAAGAAGGGAGGCTCAGGAGACTAAGGAGGAGGTCAACAAGTCTGGGAAAAGGGTTGTAAGACCCCTCCCCTAAGATTCTATAAAGAGTAAATAACTAAATGGGGAGAAACTTTCAGGGAGCTGTAGGTTAGTTGTTCAGTGAGCTCCTGAGATGCAGAGTCCCTGAGCTGTCACCTATGCTGGGATGAGATTTCTTTTGGTGATACAGCTTTGGGTGTCCCATGCTCCTGTAGTCCACCTCTCACCCTGCTGTGCAGGTAATACCAGTAAACATGCTGGTGCACCCAGACTGGTTTTTGGTACAATTGTGCTTTTGATCTGTTGTCTGTGCTCTATCTGGGTAAATACACACATGTCTGTGTTTCCTTAGGAAAAATCTCATAGCATTGTAGGTGTCTATGAATTTACACCTATGTCCAGTTAGATAACATGTGTATGTGCATTGAATATGCATCCGAAAGATGTCATAAACCCACCAAAATGTTGACAGTGTTTATCTCCAGTGATGAAATTCAAACACACATTTGTTGCCTTTTATATATCATTAGAATGTTTTAAGCAATGATTGCTGTAATAGTAGTTCTTCAGAGAATAAATTCTTTCTAATTTTGGAAAAGTGCCCCAAACTGAAGGTATTAAATATTAAAAATATAAGTATGTTATAGCACATGTCTGTAATCCGAGCATGTGGGTGGCTGAGATAGAGGATCAAGAGTTCAAGACCAGCCCAGTCTTATAGCAAAAGGAGTTCCTTTCTCAAGGTAAGAGCAAACCAGGTCTGGAGAGATGATTTAGCAGATAAGGTGCCTCCCTGCAAAGGCAAAGGACCCAGGTTCCATTCCCCAGGACGTATGTAAGCTATATATATGGGGTTACACATGCATCTGGAGTTTGTTTGCAGTAGCTGGAGGCTCTGGCACACCAATATTTTCCCTCTCTCTTTCTTTTTCCCTCCCTCTCTCCCTTCCTTCTTCCTGCCTTCCTTCCTTCTTTCCTCCTTCCCCCCTCTCAGATAAATGAATAATAAAATGTTTAAACAAACAAGACCAAACCAAATAAAACAATAAACTAAAAGTATAGAACAGTTACCAATAAATGTATACTAAGTTCCCATATTATCAGCGACATTACTGACTTGGCTGAAATGCTCATATTTATGTATTCATGGCATATCTACCTAGGACAATTTGAAGGTGATAGAAGCTTAGAATCTTCTACTGAGTGGTAAGCTGTTATTTCTATCCCTCTGGTTGCTATGGATGAAGAATTATCCCAAGCCAACCTCTTTCTTCCTCAGATGGCACATTGGCTTGAAAGCGTGTCTTCTCACATGGCTGGAGTAGGCATGCTTCAGGTTGTTTCTTATTCTCTGTTTTTAGAGGGAGGACTGTGAAGCATTGAATAATATATTGGCTTTTTCAAGGTCACAGGATCAGTCTGTCAGCTGATCTGGAAAGAACATCCCAGTCCCTGGAGTCTGGATCCAGTCAATAGCCTGTTGGCTCAGAAACTAACAGATGACAGATGAGCTCATTATATGACCAGAGGCACGGGGAGCTGAATCACCATGAGACCTGTTCTGTGGGATCAGCTCCCAGGCCTGCTGAAGCTGTGGAGTCTGTGCCAGGGAAGGTTGGGGTTCACTTCACATCTCAGCTCTGTTGTCCCTCTGGATGGTTGGAGGGCAGACTCTTTATCATCCTTTCATCCATTCACCCTCCTTGCTGGGCAACCTTTCAGTGATTTTCTTTGTACCTAGAGTTTGTATTTGTTAGTCCAGTGGTGGTAATATGAATTGATACATCTAGTACCTTTTTTAAAATAGATAAATCTCAAATCACCTTGGAAATCAGAATGAAAGTTAAACTTTACACTTGAGCATTTATCCAAAAAGAATGTAGTTGAGCCTTGGATCAATATTATTTCAAACCTCTTACCGATTTGAAACCGAGCTTTCAAAAAATGTGTAATGAAGAATATTTCACTGTACAGAGAAAAATAGAAAGAAAGCATTTCTATCTGAATTGACTTTGGGGGGAACATGTTTTAAAGAATATTTATGCATTCATGTGAATGTGTTAGAATGATGTTGGAATAGAAAAAAAAAGTAATGTAGAATTAGTAATGTAGAATTATAAAAGAGATTGAATGTTAAGGATGAAGTTTAGTTGGTAGAATGCTTGCCTGTCCTTCAAGAAACCTCACTTGAAAGCACAGAATAAACAAGTGTGGTAGTATACACTAATAATCTAGGGACATAGGGTCAGAAAGATCATACGTTCAAAGCCATCTTCAGCTCCATTGCATGTTTGAGGCCAGCCTGGGCTACATGAGACCTTGTCTCCAAAAGAAAATAATAAAAAATAAATAAAAGGGATTAAATGTAAAAGAAAGCCAGGTTGAATCAAAGTTGGCAGTTTTATATTTATATTTTTTTATTTGCAATCAGAGAAAGATAGAGGAAAGAAAGAGAGAGAGAGAAGGAATGGGTATCCTAGGTCTCCACCCACTGCAAACAAACTCCAGATGCATGTGCCACTGTGCATCCGGCTTTTCATCAATGCTGGGGAATCAAACCCAAGTTGTTAGGCTTTGAAGGCAAGAGCCTAAGCCACTGGGATATCTCTGCAGCCCAAAGTTGGCAGTTTTAAGTCACTTTCCTACTTTTTTAACCTTACTTAATATAATTATTTTTTTATTAAGTAGAAACTTTGTATGGACACATCATATGTTGGTAACATCATTTCCTTCTTTTCCATATTCTACTGAGGGCCTTCTTCAGTGGGATTGCTGGTATTCACCATGGGGTTGTGGGTTAAGAGTTGTAGCAGCAGCAGTCAGTCATTGTGGTGGCGGGTACAGGCAGTGCCTCTGGATATTCCCTCCCACCTTTTACAATCTTTTCATCCCCTCTTCTGAAAAATTTCCTGAGCCTTGGTAAGTGTCTTTTCGGTCTCCTTTAGTGTTCAGCTCTCAGCAGCTTCTGGATTTCTGCTTTGGTATGTTTTGAGTAACCTCAGTGTCTATCTCCATCACCCTGGTACAGGCTAGCCATGGAAGCAGCACTCTTGCTCATCTCACCAATGTCTCTGTGGTTTTACTTGTGCCCTAGCTGATGTGAGAGGGGTGCATCATCTACTAACAGGGATTTAGCTCCCTTTTCTCATCTTGTTGATAGATTTTATTGTCCTTAGTTCTCACTAGTTTCTGAAAAAGAAATTGTATTCTCCAGTGGAGAGTGAAGTTAGCATAAGTTAAAGTGAATATTAATTTAGAAAAATTATGATGGGTGTAGTCTCTATTTTGGCCAAAGAATAGTGGGAGCTTCTAGTTAGAGTCCATAATCTTGTTCTCCATAGGATTCTGACTTGGTTTCCAGTTCCAGCTCTTTTTTTTTTTTTTTTTTTCCCACTGAGTGGATCTCTTAGCCAGTCTGAAAGCTATTGGTTACCTACCTAGGCTGGGTGTCACTATTGCAAAGGAGTGAACATCTTGTCAGGCTGGTTGCTTTCATATGGCAGTGTCTCCTGCTTGCTGACAACATCGTTGGCCATTTTCTTCCAGCAGCTCATGTAGTGCTTTCAGCACTATACAGGCAAAACACCTGAGAACTGGCATCCTTCCTTATTCCAGCTGGTGCTCTCGATTTTCTGTGTTGGCAACATGTGGTATCTTCAGCAATAGGGTCTTACCTTTTACCTCAGGTGGGTAGTCAACTGCTTTGACAGAAGTCTGCCTTGTTTGGCGAACTTGTAGTCCTTTCCAATCAACAGCTCAATGTGAGTTGTAACCAATTTCTGGTACTGGGAGTTACAAGCCAGAGACAGATGTTTTAGAGGGTTCATCTTATCTGCTCCAGGGACTGTCTTACCAGATAATTCCCCCCACCATACTTCTTTTAAGGGTTGTATCTTTTAGTCGGCTATCCAGGAAGAAGGTTTCTATGGTACTAATTTATTTTGGATCATGTTATTTTAAAGACAGCACATTGTATAATTGGTTATGGACTGGAGGTCTTATATTTTCACTTACTAACTTTTAGAATTTATGTTCTAATATAAATTTTACATCTGAAATCATGAAAACCATTTATTGCCTACAGATTTCCTAGCAAGAGAAAAATTCTGTCATTCTTTGTGGATACCTTTACTCTGCTCATAGCTTTGCAATTTTAGTTTCACATTAATGGATATTTAATTTTGAGTATCCATTTATTTCTAACTACTCTTTGAGAGCACCATTTTTATTACCATATTCAACTCATATGAACAAGAAGGACTTAGATGGTACATTGTTCAAGATCATAGTCATTGGTTTAAAAAAAAACAAACATTCAAGTTGTTTTCTGAGTCTAGAGCTGAAGCTCTTGACCACTGCACCATTCTGCACTCAGGTTTTCATGGGTATTTTGTATTATACAGACCTTCCAACAGATTACAGGTTGTATGTGAAGGTCAAAGTGGCATTTGGTATTGGCCAGGAGAGATGCCACCCTGGCTGTCTGACATAAATATCTAGCACATGTGAATATTCTAGATGTTTCTGATTTCCAGAACTATGTAACATTAGGTCTGAGCTGCCCTGCCCTCTGGATCAGCATTGTGACTTCTGTGTTTTCACTGGGTATCTTCTGTTGTCTGTGTTTCCATAATGAACCAATGGGTTGTTGGCTGGAAGCTTATTTATTTTAATTGATTAAATTTCTTCATATAATCAGTTAACATTTATTTAAGTAGATAAAAATCAGCAAAAAGAAACATTGAAGAGGGGATCACAGTGCTTATCATAACTTACACTGTGTGATCACTCCAGAGTGCATGGGATGAGGATGTTCAAATGTAAGGACTTGTCTAAAATATAGTCAGTTGTCCCCTCTCCATGCTATTGCTTTATTGGGATAATAGTCTGAGGAATTCTTTCTTGGAAGTGTCACTCAAATGACTGGACTTTATTTAGGCAGCTCTTTCTGTATTTCCCAAATGGTACCTAGGTTGATACACTCTAGAAGAAATCGAGAAACTTCGCTGGGCAGGTTCTGGCAGTAAGTGAGCTTAGGCTCCAGATGCTTCTAAATAGTTTGCTTCTCTGAAACTGCTGCTTGCTGAGAGAGTGCCAGGTAGCAACTTCTTCAGTGCAGCAAGATCATTATTTAAACTTTTTATTTAAAAAAGTAGGCTTCAGAATAAAATAAAACTTGGTTTAGTGTGACTTTTTGCCTGTGGGCAATATTTATCTTTACAAAAAAAAAAAAAAAGGAAGAAAAAATGAATAACCATGTGTCTCCTAAGGCTTGCCCCCCTTCATCTGAGCGATATGTCCTGTCTTCTTGAAGCTCAAGAGTCCATATCCAGAGGGAGAAAATAATTTTATCCCAACACCATAGATAAAGTATCTGTGAAAAAATGAAATCCCCTGACCTCCTTTTAATGCAATCTCTTACATAAAGTAATAATTTTGGGGGCAGTGGAGAACTAGTCTTGGTCTTTAGCAGTCAGTTTTAAGTTTCACTTGGTTTCAAATTTACATAGATGGTTATTCTGTATCAGAATGTCCTCTATGAAAATGGAAGATTTAAACTGAATGACAACACTAATAAAAGTCAATAAATGAGCCTTGTGTGATTGCTCATTCATTTAATCCCAACACTTGGGAGGCTGAGGTAGGAGAATCACTGTGAGATCAAGAACAGCCTGTGATAGAGTGAATTCTAGGTCAACCTTGGGTGGAATGAGACTTTGCCTCATAAAACAAACAAGCAAATAAAAACCATAAACAATTAGTAAATTAAATCACTATAACAAGTAGAATGTTAAGTCCCATCTTCCCTGATGTTATTCCTTTCAGTTTCTATGCTAATAAGAACTTTTGTTTAAAAACTAGGCTATAGTTCTATCTCTGAAATGTGATTACTTTCTTTAGTGAATACTTTACCTTAAAACTGTCAATACTCACTATTTTAAAATTGGACCAAATCAAGACTAGTAAGGAAAGGCAAGAAAATCTTTCCTCAGTGTCAAGCCCTCTACAGCAGTGTGCTCTTTGCACCTACTCCATTTTAATTTCCTTGTAATTTAAAACAAGTAGAGTTTACATAGGAGTCCATCCATCCATCCATCCATCCATCCATCCATCCATCCATCCAGTATGGTCCTGAGATTGGGAGGACAGCCTGCTATTTTAAGACATAAGGAAAGACCTCTCTGACAAGAAAAGAAGTGATGATTATGAAATTCTTGAAAAGGGGGCAAGGAAGGAACAGCAAGGCACTGGGACCATAGAAGAGGTGGGAGGCAGGCAGTGTTCCCTAATCTACAGCCTCTAGGCCATGGAACCACCTGCCTGGGACTGCTGCCTTCTCCCTGCAACCTTCTCTGAGCATCACTTGCTTCATCCCTTACAAAGGACAATAATAGTGCCTCTGTGTTAGTGACATTTCCCCTCACTGTGACTAAGTACCTGATAAGAGCAACTTAAGGAAAGAAGAGTTTATTTCAGCAAAGATTCCAGGCAATAATTTCCATTATGGTGGCAAAGACATGGTAGCAGGAGCAGGAAGCTGGCTGGTCACAATGCATCCACAGTAAGGAAAAGGAGAGAGAGTGAACAGGAAGTGGGGATGGCTATAAAACTTCATTGCCCACCCCTAGTACCCATGTTCTATAAAAAGGTTTCTTCTCCCAAAGTCTCCACAAATTTCTGAAACATCTCTATCAGCCAGGAACACTCTTTAAAGACATAATTCTGTGGGGAACATTTCACATTCAAACCACAACAGTCTTCTGTACTGACAAGAGGATAAATATGGTGATATATGTAAGATGCTTAAAGAACTTCAGTGATTGTCTACTGTTATTTTTCCAGATTTCTGCCTAGGATCTAAAGTCATCTTCACTCTTAATTCTGATTTATGAACCCTACTTTATTTCTTCTGTATGTCTTCTTCTCCTCCTCCATCTTTTTAAATTAAGAACACATATTGTATGGATACCTCATTTGGTGGTACCGTCTTTTTCCTCCTCCCTGCATAGCTTAAATTGGATCAGCATTATTTATTTGGGGAGAGTTAGATGGATGTAGCCCCTCTTTTGGCCAAAGACTAGTGGGAACTTGACATTGGGGAGCATAACCTTTGTCTCCATAGGATTCAGACCTGGTTCCCAGTTCCAGATATGGGTTCCTTTCCACGGAATGGATCTCTTAGCCAATCATTGGTTACCCACCAAGGCTGTGTGCCACCATTGCAGTGGTGTGTACTTCTTGTCAGGCTTGTTGTTTCTAA
This sequence comes from Orientallactaga sibirica, assembly GCA_036365145.1. NCBI lineage: Eukaryota > Metazoa > Chordata > Mammalia > Rodentia > Dipodidae > Orientallactaga > Orientallactaga sibirica. The sequence goes on from JAEOAD010000003.1 coordinate 74,246,605, forward strand.
GTAGCTTAGAACCCTGCTTGCTCACCCCAGTTTTTGGTCATTGTCCCCCAGGAGCTCATGTAGTACTTTCCAGCACTAGCCAGGCTGTCTGGGGACTGGCTGTCTTCCATATTCCAGCCAGTTCTCTCCATGTTCTGTGCCAACAGCATATAGTGTCTTTACCAATGGGGTCTTACCTTTTACCTCAGGTGGACAATCAAGTGCTTTAACAGAAACCTGTCTTGTTTTGGGGACCTCATAGGTCTCCGATCATCAGCTCAGTGTGGGTAGCATCTATTTCTGGTACAGTGAGTTACAGGTCACAGCCAAAGTTTTTTAGGGTTAGGCTTTATCCTACCCTCTCCAGGGCTCTTCTTTCTGGGCATTTCTCCTATACTATCGTGGAGGGTTATATCCTTTGATCTACTTTCAATGAGAAAGGTTTCTATAGTACTAGTTCTATTCTCATTTTTATTTTACTTTTCAAAGATGAATGGGTTTTGGGTTGTACCTCTTTGTATATAGTTAATTGAAAAGAATTTTGAAGTGACCCCTTGGCAATTGGAAATTTTAAATACGAATTTCAAAGTTTATTTTCAGTTTTTGGAAACCTATTAAAAGATAATGAATAATCAAATTGATCTTAAAATACTGATACCACATGTTGACCTAGATAATCAGAGGGTTTTATTTTGTACCAATTTAATAAATTTAGTTAACATGCTACATAACAAATTTCATTTAGTCATTTTCCTATGTATCATCCTCCCTGACACACATTGTATTAGTCAGGGTTCTCTATTGGAGCAGAAGTGATTGAATATATACTACAAAGGAGCTTTATTAGATTATTTTACAGGTTGTGGCCAGGCAGTGCAACAGTAGCTTTCTGCAGGCTCCAGAGTCAGAGAACATGGTGGCTTCCCAGAACATGAGGCTGGACGTTTTACTAGTCCCAATCTGTTCAGACTACATGGCTGTACATTATAGTAGTTTATAGTAGTCCAACCTGTTCATATCATGAAGGGTGAACATTATAGTAGTGCCAATCTGCTCAGATAACAAGGCTAGATATTGCAGTAGCCCCAGTTTGATCATACCATGAGCAAGATATTATAGTAGTCCCAGTCTGATCATACCATGAAGCAGGATGTTACAGTAGTCCCAGTCTGATCATACTGTGAAGCAGGATGTTACAGTAGTCCCAGTCTGATCATACCCGGAGACTGGACATTATAGTATTCCCAGTGTGGCACTGGAGGTTTGGAAGCATTTCTATTCTTTGATTCCTAATCTTATTAAATTGAAATTATTTAACAATTATTTGACACCTCCCACACATATATCATTGCATGTTGCCCTTGTTTGCCCTCAATTTGATTTATAGATAAGTTTGGACTTATAAATAAATGTCTGTTTGCTGTTTTAAGAAGAGAAAATGACATCTAATTTTTTTCTTCCAAAATTCTTGCAGAAATGTGTGTATATTCAGACATACAAACACATCATATGTATACACTATGCTGATGTTACCATTAGGAGAATTAACCTTGGCAAGAGGCATTAGCTATTCAAGGGGTGTCCTTTTACTATTATTTCTAAATCCTTTGTCTAACAAGTCTACCCACTGAGCCATTTATTTACAGGGCTTAAATAGAAGCTTGTAGAGCTGGCTGATCATCTCCATCTGCTTCCTGTTATTTGCGAGCCTTTCAGGATGCCAGAGTCGGCAAACACACTTACCTCACCTACTTTATTTCAGTAGAACCTCACAGACTAGTGACAAGTTGGTAGTCATTCAGGTAACTTTATTTAGGCACACGTTTTCCAAGAAGAGTGAACTTTTTATCAATCAAACCAAAATGCCAAGGTGGATATTACAGTGGGTCTTAACTGCTAAACTGTAAGTTTGTCCTCCCGATAACATTTTCACAGTGTCAGGTGAATCCATCCACAGGACACCAAGGGAAGCAGGCTGTGCCCAGTTTGGAACTGCTTGTAATTAAGTGGGTTGCCTTTCGAGGCAATGCCCCCTTTCCAGATAACCTCGATTTTAACTTAAAGAAGAGTGGGCTTATTGTCCTGCTGTGTGCTGTGTGCCCTCTTGCTACTGTTATAACTATCCACCATAGACTCCACCCATGTGCATCATTTGTTGCCTTCCACAGACTTTGTGTAGTTCTGATGTTCACTATAAGTGTCTCCTCAACCAGATTATATTTGGATAAAAATCATAGGCACAGATATAAGAGGTCATTCTTACAAATTAACTTACAGTTTGACACAATTCCAATTGACATCTTCAGCAAAAATGGCTAAGGCATGGGAAGGCAAGCCTTTCCTCTTCTTTAAAAGCACAAGTGAAATGCAGCTTCTCCTGGTGAGTTATGACAAAAGTGGATTCATTTGTTGAGCCAAGTGAAGTCTTCCCTCACAACCAAGTTGATCTTAACTTCTCCCAAGGTGGATATGCAGGTAAACAAACACACTGAAAAGACCAGTACCTTCCCATCTGGTCCAATCTTCAAAGAACAGCAAGCAGGGTCCTTTCTTAATAAGCCATAAATTAGAGGTTGGGTTTATGATTCTGTTCTCCATTCCTAAAAGACAGAAAAATAAAAAGTTAGTTTGTACACAAGTGGCTGGTTTCCCATTAAGTTTATACCCTCCCGAAATTAATATGACAGATTCTACTGGTTCTCTGTCGAGTTGCCTTGCAGTCTAAGGAAATTCTCTAATTCAGTTCTATTTTCTTCAACAGTCCAGCATGGGAATGCCTGGGGACCATCTTAGTTCCATAGGGAGCTTTCCCACTCACAAAACTTTACAATGACCTCTGGGAGGTGTGTGGGGGGGTAGAAATCCAGATAAGTTTTTGTCTTCCCTCAATAATCCTTTAACAGTCATACTTTACCCTTTCAGCTACTTATACTGGATGAGTGTGGGAATTTCCAGCTGAAAGCCTATTGATTTTTAATGTCTTGTCATCCTTAATAATTCCTATATTGAAAATACATTAAAAACAAAAGTTTTGGGTTGAAGAGGTGGCTCAGCAGTTATGGCATTTGCCTGTAAAACCTAATGGCCTGGGTTTGATTCCTCAGTCCCCATGTAAAGTCGGATGTGCCAAGGGGTACATGTGTAGAGTTCATTTGAAGCAGCTGGCAGTCCTGGCATGCCCATTTTCATTCATTCTCTCCTCTCTCTCTCTCTCTCTCTCTAAATAAATAAATAAATAAATAAATAAATAAATAAATAAATAAATATTAAAAGTTCTGCTCTGGTGAGATGGCTCAATGGCTAAAGTGACCCCCAATACCCACATAAATGTCTATAATACCAATGTGTGGAAGCTAGAGATGGGAGATCCCAGGGGCAAGCTGGCTAGCAAGACTAGCTCAATTAGCTAGCCTTGGTCTCAAGTGAGAGACTTTGTCTTAGTAAATAAAATGGACAGGAATGGAGGAAGATGCCTGACATCAGTCTCTGACTTCCACATGCATGCACACCTGTGCATCATGCATATATGAACACACATACATACATGTACATGCACATATGCCACACAGACATACACTTACTTTTCACAGAGCCTAACATAGTCAAAACATAGTGAGGTATAGTGATAGGAGTATTGGCATCAGTGTTCTTATGTTGTTGTATAGCTAAACTTCTGCTATGGGTGCTGTCTCTGAATGATGTGTACACATTCTCTATAGCACAACAGAAAAATATACTTCTGGAAGCATTTGTTTCTCATATATGTATCTGAAGGCCTCTTTTGTTACACTCAATGAAAGGCATGTTCTTTGGTGGGATAACAGCTTGTATGTAGGGCTTGGAGGTCCCCTTTCGGCTCAGGTACTTAGCTGAATAACAGGATCCTAGAGAAGAAGGTAGTGGGCAGAGCCTGCGAGACATCAGAGCTCAGAGGTAACACAATACTTGCTCAGCAGATCCAGGTCTGACTGAGCTGCCACAGGGCTCTAAGGTTGCCTGCTTGCCTGAACAGAAATGACGAAGGACAAAAACAGCCCAGGGTAGGTGAGATCTACCAGCCTCCATCTGTTATTACTTCCGCTGTTATGAAGGGATTGTTTCCTAGCTCCATTATGGAATAGATCTCTGATTTCTGTGCAAGTGGAAAATCAAGTCTTTGTGTTGTTAGGACCAAACAGATGGATTTCTGTCGGCATTTGCTTCCTGGCAAAATAAGCCCATGATCAAGGCAGACTGCCAGAGGCTTAGGAATTAAAGAATATGTTTGGCTTGTTCCTTCTGACACAGTTGGTTTCATGTACTCGTTATATTTTATCCCTTTCAAAGTCATGGCTCTGTAAATTTTACATGATATTTTTCCTAATTTTACTTCAGCACTACCTGTCATTAATTAATAACTCTTATTGTGTGGTTTAAATGGTTTCAAATAGCATGGAGAGATCAACATAGTTTGAATTCTAAATAAAAAGTATATTAAAATCCCATATATATTTCAGAATGTTGTGTTCAGTTTTTACAGTTATTTAAAAATCATTATAAATATGTTGCCTATGTTATTCTAAGAAAAATAGGCATAGAGTTACATAGCACTTTAAATTCAATGGCATAAGTCTAACAATAAAGGCATCCATTGGCTGTTCTCAGTCTTCGCTGGTTACAGGCAGATGCCCACATGATCTTTGAGAATATCAGATACAGCAGAGAAGCAAGCCCCTCCCATCCCTGGGAACAAACTTCCTTTACTCACTAATTTTTTCTTTCTTTCTTTCTTTCTTTCTTTCTTTCTTTCTTTCTTTCTTTCTTTCTAGCACACAATTGCATTTTCTTTTACTTTGCTTCAGTTATATATAAATATCATTCACGGTCTTTAATATCAAATTAAAAATTCTTACTATATTATCTAACTTAATTAAAGCTATTTTTTTCTCTTCTCATACAAAGCTTATATGTGTGAATGTGTGAGAAATGTAAGTCTTGAAACTTTGTACTTAGCCATATTACTTAATTAGTTTTCTATTGCCTGTCTTGACATTTATACTTGATAGTGAATTTGCATCTTGTAAGTCAACAAATCACAATTAGCTAGAATCTTCATTTCTAAAACTATGGCTTTTTATTTTTATATTTTTTGATTTTTTTTTTTTTTGAGGAAGTGTTTCATTCTAGCCCAGGTTAAAGTGGAATTCACTCTGGAGTTCCAGGCAAGCCTCAAATTCACAGCAATCCTCCTACCCCTGCCTCCTGAGTGCTGGGATAAAAGGCATGCATCACCATGCTCAGCCTTACTTTTTTACAAGTTTTGCCTGAATCATATAAATATTTTAGAGATTAAACTTGCCTTGTGAAAAATTAACCTATGTCAGCTGTTGTTATCTTGCTCAATTTTGACAGTTTAAGAAGATAAAAACTTGCTATCCACCCATCAATATGTATAGACTGAAAACCATCCAAACCTCTGAGCCAAAGCAGGTTGCTCAGCAATCTTAGCAAATTATTTCTTTTGAAGTGATTCCAGATATAGCTCCCCTGAATGTGAGAAGCCATCATTGCTTAATATAGGTTACACACACACTGTTCTCTGTGCCTTATATGCACTGATGACACAGTTATCACAACCATGTCTGCAAGATTTATATTATTATTGGTCTCATTTTAGTTTTAGGACATGGAGGTATAAGAAGAGTAATTTACCCAGTCTTACAAAGTCTTATAAATGCTATTAGAGTACATGGCAATTTGGTTAAAGCTTTTTAAAAATGTAAATCTAATCAAAAGTTAATTTGTCAAATCCATTTACCTATTTTTCATCAGCAATTTATTTAATAATTAAGCTGATTTCTGAAATTATGACTCTATGAAATGTACCTTGCCAAATTTGATGATGCCACATCTCCTTTCCTAATTTCCTGTCTGGCACTGGAGATGGGCATTGCATGTTTTACTTCATGCTTAAACAAGCACATTCATGATTATTCACATCTTATATTAAAAGCAGGGCATGGGCATCACTCTGAAATTTAGTATTTCACCACATCACATATCATAGCACTAGCTTTAGGTCAGTACCATTTTAACTTAACTTTGTTGTGGTGCAACTTTCATGTGATGAATGGACTATGATTTATTTATGCTGTGATGGAGGCTCAGGTACATGGATGGTCTAGTGCCCAAGTATTTGAAATAGACACCTGACCAAAAGAGTGAAATGAGCCATATATGTCACCAAAGCAAAGGCCTGATTATTATGTCAGTCTTCATCACATTGTAATGCTTTAGTGATCTCTTTATCCGCATGACATGTGTTGCACACTTCTTGAGTTGCTTCCTGTCATCACTTTTTCCCCATTTTTCTTTATGTGTTTTCTTCAGTTTAAATTTTTGAAATATACAGTAAGACTTGCAAAATATAAATTTTGAAATGTCCATGACATGTCAGAATTTTGATGGTGGATGGAAAATAAATTTCTAAGTCATTGCCACTCTGAACATAAGGTGGGAATAAAGAAACACCTGCAATCCTAACAAGAAGTGTTGAAACATGGTGAGGCCAGGTGCATCTCACCAAGATATCCTCCCCAACAATGTGCTTGTCATGATGAACACAGAAGCAGCAGCTCACTGTACAGGCCAAAGAGCTAATTCCACATCTCCCAGAAGGAGAATCAGTATTTACTGTAGAGCAGAGCAGACAACTTTCAGTCATCTATGTTTTTTTTTTTTTTTTTTTTTTTGAAAAACAAAAACATTTTTTTATTTTAAAAGGTAGGGTCTTGACCTGGAATTCACTATGTAATCTCAGCATGGCCCCTGGAAGAGGAAGGGTTTAGTGTTAAAATAAAGCAAATGTTCTCCTATGATCAGATATGATTAGTACTTTACCTCTGGGTTTCAGAAAAGTCATTTTTTCATATTCTCATTTCTCAAGAATGAGCTCTCAGCTAGCCATTTCCCTGACATTTCCTGCTTTGAGAACTAAACTAACTGGCTAATTGGCCAGCATTGGGCAAAGCAGTAAAGACGTATACTCAGGTCTCCATCACAAATTGGAAACCCAGAAATAATGTAACATTCTTCATGCTCCTATTGACCTTGTCAATTCAACTGGGCTTAATTCTATTCATAACTCCAATGTCTAAGAGAAATATTACATTCATTCATCCATGATGCAGTACAAAACATATTTTAGAGAGAAAATGACCCAAATCAAGTCACCTGACAATATAAGTATTCTCTTTTTATTTTTTTTTATTTTTGACACATCCATACATGTATATAATGTATATCATTCCTGAAACCCCCAATCACTCTCTCTTACCTCTCTCCCCTTCCTACTAAAACCTTTCTTCTTATCACTTAACTCCCATCCAACATTGGTGGTCTTTCTTTTTAATAAACTGTGTAAAATTAGGGTTGCTTGCATGGTCATGGGTGGAAGGTTATTTACTAGACAACATACCAATGGTTACCCAACTGAAGAACATGACTCCCCTCTCCCAGTACCCATTAGCTGTTAGTAACTACTGTGGCAGGTGTGGCCTTCCCCCGCCCATGATAAAATCCTGAGAGGCTTAATCTTGAGCAGAAAATCTGAGCTGCTGTGAGGTCATGAGTGTAATGATCATGAAGACGACAGCACTCTACAACTCTCCTTCTCCTGCTCTTGTTCATACATTTTTTCAGCCCCTATTAACATACCAAACACTTAATTCTAAATTGTGTGCAACAAAGGTCTATGTCTGAAGGCATGGTATTAACAGACTGTTGCTTTAAATGTGATTGGACATCTTACGTGTACTTACCATGGTCCCAAATATGTGTGTGTGTGTGTGTGTGTATGTTCAAATAGAGTTACAGATTTGTTCATAGAGCTTTGATTTCTTTAAAAAAATATTTTCTTATTTTCAAGTGGATATATAGAGAGAAACAGAGAAAGGGACATAATGGGCACACCAGGGTCTCCACAATGCAAAGGAACCCCAGTTGCAAGCACCACTCGGTGTATCTAGCTTTTCATGGGTATTGGGGAATTGAACCCAGACAGTCAGGCCTTGAAAGCAAGTACCTTAACTATTCAGCAATCTCTCTGGCCCTAATGCTTTGATATTATAATAAATTGCTAGCACAATTCACATCAGAGCCGGTTCAAATTCAAAATATATCATTGTCTTTAATTTAAGCAACAAAAATTATTTTCTATTCAAATATTAGTTTTACTACTTTTTAAAAACTTTTTAAGATGTTTTATTTATTAGAGAGAGAGAGAGGGAGGGAGAGAATGGGCACACCTGGGCCTCCAGCCACTGCAAATGAACTCCAGATGCATGTGTACCCTTGTGCATCTGTCTTATGTGGGTCCTGGAGAGTTCAACCAGGATTCTTTGGCTTTACAGGCAAATGCCTTAACTGCTAAGCCATCATTCCAGCCCAGTTTTGTTACTTTTTAAAGTATGCTTCTGTATATATTATTTTAAAATAGCACAATGGAGATATCAAATAGCTTTATAGGTTTTAAATATTTAATTGTTGTACAATTATTCATATCTTTGAAGCCAGCAAAATAATTTCAACTGTTGCATGCATATTTATAATTTAGTTAATGCATATTTCTGTAGATTTTGATTGCTAAAAGTCTCTTAGCTTTGTTATAAGAAGGGTCAAAAATGAATAAGATACAACTTGTGATCTGCAGTGTTTTGACTTAGAGTTGTGTGTAAATAATAAATGTATAAAGCCAGGAAAGCTGCCACTTGCTCAGAGCCTGAAGTCAGCAAAAAAGTAAGAACATGAGATGAACTTAGGGAAGGAAACATGTTTAACTAGATGTCCATGATGCAATCAGTTCAGAGTCCTAGAGCCCAGAAATCAACCTGTGTGCAGGATACATGGACTGTGGTTTTTGTACCGGTTCCTACATTTGGATTCTGTAAGCTCATATGTGTATGTGTACAGACCCAGGGACAAGAAGTGGTTCATTCCTTAGTGACAATGTACAGATGATAGAAGAAGGGTGTTCACCTGCACAGCTACCCATCACAGAAGAATGGAAGCTATGAGTTACAACCCATACTTTTTTTAAGTGTAAAATCTTGTAGCTCAAAGGGTTTTAATAAACCATATAAAAATTATATCACATGAAATTATGATATTATATTAACAATTTAAGATATATATCATTTAGGTGACCTATAAATTTGATGTATCATTGATGTACATGTGATATATGTTATACTCATAAATATAAAACAGTAAATAAATTAGCTGAAAAATTATCTCATGTTCTTTTGTTATCTTCAGCAAAAACAAAGCAAACAAGAATTTTTAAACTGCATTATACTAGGGCTATTTTGCCTTTCAGTTATATCAAAGTGCATCAGGATTAATTCTAAAAATAGCATCATCCTGTCTACTTGGTATTGCAATTGTAAAGAAACAAAAGTTGAAATTTGTCAGCACTTTCCTCCTCCTGGATTTTAATTTATGAGAATGTTTTAAATAATTTCATACTTTAATTGGGGTCATACTCAAATCTCCTCCTATACTTTTGCTATTTTTTGAAGACTATTCAAAGTTGTTTTTATGTAATATCCAATATAGAGGGATAAAGCATTTGGAAGGCCTATCAAAGTAAATAACAGAAACTACAATGTATGCAGTTCTTTAGTGGATTTATAGCATCCTAAATGTAGTGGTGCTTGAATTTAATGGAAATCTAGAATTGAGTAGAATATGAGGTGTTTCCCTCCTCCAGTTGCCTATGAAAGAGTATAGAGTGAGGGAATACTGTTCCATACTTGTCCTGGGAAGTTTCTGATGCTTGCTTTTTTATGTTGTCTGTGCCTTTTCTCAAGGTACAGCTAACAAAGACTAGTCATTTGGGGCTAGTCGGAATCTTTAAATTCTACATTGGTTAAGGCCCTAGAGGCAAGCTTAAAGTTTTAGTAAAATATTTTCTATTAAAAGCAGTAGTCAAGGTTAAACACAAGTTCTTTGAACATGCCTTCTGATTTCTTTAACAAGTTTCAAAAGCAGTTATGGTGTGACTCCTTTGTGTTAGCTATGACTCATTCTGTGTATAGATGCTGATATGATTCTCAGAGGTACATGGGCAATGGACCATGAGGGTGACCCTCTGAACTGTGATATGAAATACTGTCCAGTCTATCCTTTGTCAATCACCTGGGACAGTGGGCAGAAATGCAGTTGTGTGGGTCCACACCATGACTTCAAACTGTGTGGATTATGGATAGTCCTGTAGAAATAGAAATTTGAAGAAGTGTTTTCAGATTCCAACGTATAGCATCTGATACCACAGAATATCTATTTCATATTCTCTTGACTTAGTCTGATTACCAAACTCTGGGCAGAGCTTTGACTTTTGTGCTGGAAATCAGTGGTCTTTATTCCTCTAACTCAAAAGCATCAGTGAATGTTTTCTATAACATTTTTGTCTCTACTTTTTTCCCTGTTAAATATGGTGCATAAAATGACATTTCACTTCAATCTAAACGCAAGATTTAACTCTTATTTTGAATACGGATAGAGTTGACAAAAGCTCATTTTGTACTGTCTGCTTTCCAGAGGAAGTGATCTGTGACATAGAATTAAACAGAGAACTTCTTAAAGCAATTCTGAGTCACTGAAATTTCTCAGTGAGCACTCAGAGCGAAAGAGATGTGAGTCATCGCAGGTCACCCAGACGCTGGAGCTACAGCTGCAAATAGAACACACATCTTGGCCTTTCCTCCTCTACCTCCTTCCTCTGACGACTCACATCGATTTGTTAAGTCATAAGACCGTACCATAGCGGGGTTGTTTCCTGAGCAGTTTTCCATGAAGGATTTTTTTGGCTTGTTCTAGTTCATTCAACAGAAGTAGGATAAGTATTATTAACTAAATATGGTTTTGCATTTCTTGTGTGATGAAGAGGAAACATGAAAAACTTAAAGCTGTTTGATTATATCTAGCACCATTATCTGATTTTATTCTCACAGATAAATGATGATGTTGGAAACTAGGAGCTGTAGTGATATTTGAAATAAAAAAGTATCTATCAATTATGAACTATTCTTCTCTATAGCATGTTTCTATCTAGTTTTTCTCTGCACCCTGTGTAGAATATTGGCATCTGTGATTGTGGTTATCTCCTGCACCTTCTTAAACCCTCTGTCCAGTCCCTCTTTCAATGTGACTCTTATCAGAGGACTCACACCACTGAGGGATGATGGAATGAAAAGACCCAGTAATTCTGGATATCAAATAAGTCAACATACATCAGTAGGTGTGCATAGTATGCTCTATTACCTGAAGCTTTATGGCATCAAATTGACTGTTAAGCACTTAAGACTGTCACAATTTTTAAACTTCTTTTCATCAACTATTCTACTCTCTCCCCACTTGTTAACCTAAGATTTACTCATTTGATGTAAATTTATTTAATAAAGTAATTTACTGCCAGGTGTGGTGGCACATACCTTTAATCCCAGCACTTGGGAGGTAGAGGTAGGGGGATCATTGAGAGTTCAAGGCCACCCTGAGACTACATACTGAACTCCATGTCATCCTGGGCTAGAGTGAGACCCTACCTTGAAAAAACAAAAACAAAGTTTAAAAAAAAAGTAACTTACTAAATATTTTCAACATATAACTCACTGCACATCCTTCAGTCTTGCTTCCAGAATCTCAAGGAGGCATCTTCTTCATCCTTCCCATCCCTCTTGATAATAAGTGGAACATTTTTGGGTTTTTTTTGGTAGGAGTCTTCCACTAGGGGTGAGATCAGTACAAATTTTGAAAAACCCAGCTGTTACATTTAGCTTAATGTCTGTCATAACCATGCCTCACTTGTACATGGGAGGATGTTCCTACCACATCAGATAACCACTTCTTCCTTCATTAGTTTAATAAGTTATTTCCTGTGATAAAATGAGATCCATCAAAAGATGACATGATTAGTCCCTGTTGTTTACCAGGTGTACCTAGCCAGCCATATCAGGGCAGCTGGTACATTCATAGATGTAGTTGTTTTCTGTTGGCAGAAGAAGTGACTATAGCATATCAATTTTCATTCTCTTTCACTCATGAAGACATCTGCTGCTTTAAAGTGAAGCTCATACTGAATTCCTGCTTTGTAGAGGCACAGCAGTATGTATGAGAGGCAATAAATGATTGGTCAGGCAGAGATCCTAACTTTGCCTTATGGTTTTCAGTTTGTCCCTTTTCACACACTTTAAATTTGCTTTTAACACTCTTACTACCAATCAATATCTTCAGTTCAAGAATGAATCAAATTATCAGTTGCTAAGAATCTCTTTACACTTAGAAATATCTGCAGACTTTCTTTACACTGTCTGAGGCTGTCTGTTCCTTCAAAAGTTGCCAAGATCAGTTTCCAAGTGCAGGGTTACATACCTCGTTATCCTTTTATGTGTAAGAACAGTGCTCACAATATACTATATTCTGCTTTCAGTTATCTGGGGACTGTGCCAGTGATGAAGCATGAATTCTAATGAAACACAAAGGCCTGGGTTCCATTTCCTATCTGCTATTTCCTGGCATTTTGAAAGCATCCCTCCTACCAAGTAAACTGATAGGGTTATTGACAGATCTGCTTTCATAAGCAAATCTATTGTTGACAGATTTGGAAATAGTATATAAAAGTGGCTTATACGTGTCAAAACTAGTAGCATTGCTAATGAAAATTTTCTATGGTTGTTATCATTTTATGAAAGCTACTTAATTTTATGAAAGCACGCAGTCTGCTGGCATATTCTCAGTAATGTGCCCATGTAAGTAAAAAAAAAAAAATTGTATGTAAGACAGACTCTTTCCCTTTGATCCAAGTAAACAAGCCACATATACACTAAAGGACATGACTGGTGGATGCCACAAAACCATATAGACTAATATAAAAGTGATGTTCTTCTTTATAACTACTTCGTAGTCAGGGTAAGCCTCATGGGAGATGATTAATTCCAGTTCCCTAGATATATTTAAATAGGGGAATTTTGGAAAGAAGTCAAACATTGAAGTTCCAGTTTAAGCAGATAACATTTTAAGTTATTTTAAACCTGAAAATATATAACTCTTATTGATTGTCCATTTCTTTAATTATATCTTGACAATAGTAATACTTATCTAGCCCTCACACTTTATTATTCAGATCAGAATAGATAATGCATACCAACTGTTACAAGGAATAATAGGAAAGAGTACTTCTATTGCGCCAAAGGAAGTTTCTAATTAATGAGAATGAATCAGACCTGACTAATGCAACAGCTATTCATTAGTATCTATAGGAATATCCAGATTACACACATAAAGACATTATGTGAGGCTGATGTTAAGCAAGAAAGGTACTAACTCCATTTAAAGGGTCTTGACTTAATGATGAATTCGCTTCCCTTTACATGTATTTTTGTTTAACTTTTAGGTTATACTATCAGTGTGTGACTCTTCTCGTATGTATAAGATTGTGAGTGCTCTTGTAGATGGTTTCTGTCCATTGATTATTCTGCCGTTTAGTTTTGTGTGTCTCACATTAAGGTGGTTGCCAACAGGGATAACAATCTGTTGCCGAAAAGTCTACTTCCATTAATAATTTAGTAAAATTTAAATCACATAAGAAAAATGAAGTTAAAGTTTCCATATTTATATATCCACATTTCTACAGTACTTTTTATTAAACTTTAAGGGTCACGCTTTATCTGATTGTTTTATTTTGATTGAGCAACATACAAAAGTACAAATAAAGCCGGGCATGTTGGTGCACTCCTTTAATCCCAGCCCTTGGGAGGCAGAGGTAGGGGGATCACCATGAGTTCCAGGCCACCCTGAAACTACATAGTTAATTCCAGGTCAGTCTGGGCCAGAGTGAGACCCTACCTCGAAAAACCAAAAAAAAAAGTACAAATAAGTTATTGTGTTTTTAATGGATATTTCTGCACTTAATATGTCAGTTTATTTTTCCACCTCTGTTTGTTATTTCCCATTCATATACTCATATTCTTCAGTTCCCATGGTGAGCTTTGGGAAAACATAATGGCTTCTCTGAGTGAATAACAAATGAAACACATTGTATGAACTGTTTGAAACTCTAAAAATAGACCATGAAAAATGAATCTTAGTTAGCAAAACATATTCTGATGAGAATATTTTCTTGTTTTCTTAGCAACAGCATGTATTTTGTTATTCTAAAAATAATATATTAGGAATCTAAGAAAACTGTGCCAGAAAGATATGCCACGAAGAGAATCACACCACAAGTTAGATAAGTTGGATCTGACACTTGCTGTTTATGACATTGAATGGTGCACTCAATCTCACAAACTTGGTCTGTGCATGTACTAAAGAGACATTGTAGTGACCATCCTCTCCTTTCTTGAGGAAATTATAATATATAATGATAATAAATATGATTTTTGATATTATATTTTCATATAATTAATTATAATAAAATTGATAATATATAAAAGTACATTGAAATGTTCAACACATATATAGTGTGTAGTGCTACCACCTACATACATACCTTCCAACAAGTATAGTATCATACTTTTAAAAGTTCTTTATTACTAATTCTGTATCAATTATTTTATTGTAGAGATTAGAGATCTCTGATTCAGAGGACTTAAATGATACATTAATAAGAGAAAGTGGTGTGCCTTGAAATAATTTCTACCTTCAGAATGTACAGCTGTTTCCCTAGGATATTTACCCTATTTAGAGAAACAAAGTAGTAATTTTTTTTATAAAGCAGGTGAGAAAAAAACAGAGAGAGCCTGATGATGGCTGCCTGCCAAAACTAAGAAGGCGGCTTCCAATCTCCAGATGCAAAATGTGATGCAAGGGCACAATGCCGCACTTGCCCACAAGGGGGCACGCGTGTCTGGAGTTCGTTCACAGCAGCTTAGAGGCTGCTGGCACACCCATTGTCTCTATCTCTCTAGCTCTCTCTATCGCTCTCAAATAAAAAAAATTAAAAATATTTAATGGTAAAGAAATAACAGTCTGTCCTCATGGAGGCTATATTCCAGAGCAGGGAGGAGGTATAGGAGCTTGAAACCCAAATACAGTTTATGTGCTCCATACAGTCATTAATTTTCAGTGCTAAAGGGAAAAATATAAAGAAGGTATAAAATGTTGAGTTGGGGACATGTTTGATGATTTGGCCATATAAATATACATGATGAATGGAATTTTGGAGGTTGTGTTGGAAATCATGAGGGAGCCAGATATATTCATTTGGAAGATGTGGTGGTTTGAATATGAAATGCCCTCCATAGCTTCATGTGTTTGTGATTAAGCCTCATACATTACTCGCTGTTGGAGCCATTGGGAGGGTTGCTGGATAAGGTATGGCATGTGGGATTTATTGAATCACCTACTCCTGTGAGGCTTTCCCTGCTATAACGAAACTCACTCTTCACAACTATAAGCCAGAAAAGAACTCTTTTCTTTTCTTTTCTTTTCTTTTCTTTTCTTTTCTTTTCTTTTCTTTTTCTTTTTCTTATGTATATAATGTATATACAGCCATGATGGTACCAGTGTTAGTCTTCTCCCTGTCCTCCTCCTATGAAGATTGTGTGTTTTGCATTGTGGGGGTAGCTACCAATTATGAGGGTGAGGCATTGTCTCTGTGCAGAAAGACTGAACTCATGGCTCTAACAATCTTTCCGCCCCTCTTCTGTGAATTTCCCTGAGCTATGTTGAGTGCATTTTAGGTCTATTTCAGTGATGAGGTCTTGGGAGTCTCTGTGTCTCTGGATATCTGATTTGGTAGGAGTTGAGTGTTCTCTGTGTCTATCTCCTTCACCCTTGTGCCGATACCTGGTTCATTGAGAAAGCAGCACTCTTCCTCATTTCCCCAATAACACTATGACTTCAGCTGGTGCCCTGGGGAGGTGCAATGGCTGATTCTCTCCTCAGGTTCTACGTCCATCTGAAAAAGAGAAGCAGATTCTTCAACAGAGAGTGAGGTCAGTCAGTGCAAGATACATTGATAACCATTATTATTTTAGAGAGAATGAAATAGTTGTAGGCCCTCTTGTATTTCACTATTGCTGGGACCTTGATATTGGAGAGTGGGCTCATTTTTTGGATATGGTTCTGACTTGTTTCCCCATTGCAGGTATGGGTTCCATTCCGCTGAGCAGATCCATTAGCCAAATCAAGAGCAGTTGGTTACCTAACATGGCTGTGTACCACTATTGCACTTGTGTGAGCATCATGACAGGTTGCTCACTGCTGAGGAGTTTAGAACACAAGTTGCTTAGACATATGTTGGTCATTTTCCCCCAGTCACTCATTTAACACCTTCTGGCACTAGACAAGCTAACTGTCTGGGGACTGACTCTCTTCCAGATTCCAGCTAGGTCACTCCATGTTCTGTCCCAACAGCATATAGTGTCCTATGCAGTAGGGTCTTACCATTGACCTTTGTTGGTCATCAAGTACTTGACAGAAATCTGTCTTCTTTTGGGAAACCTTGTAGTTCTCACTAATAAACAACTCATTGTGAATATGAACCACATGCTGGCACTGGGAGTTACAGGTCAGTGCCAAGGGAAAAGAAGGAAGAAAAATATAGCAAATATGAAAGAAAAAGAGAGAGAAGAGAAAGAAGAGGGAGTGTGTGAGAGAGAAACAGGAGAAGATTGAGGTTAGTCTTCATCATACCCTCTCCAGGCCCCTGTAATTCAGGTGATTCTAAGCACCTAATGAAGGTTCAACGTTTTAGTTTGTCTTTCAGGATACAGGATTTTATGCTACCATTTCCAACGGGGTTCAGTTTTTCTGTTCCTTCCTCACCCCTCCCCTCCCCTCCCGCCCCACCATCCCTATTGTCCTGACCTAGAATTGTTTATTTGGTGTATATTCAGGTTAGGAGTCACAGATGAGTGAGACCATGTGGGTGAGTTCTCTGAGAATGATCTGTTCCAAGTTTGACCATTTTTCTTAAAATTGCATTATTGAACCCTTTCTTTTTTTTTTGAGAGAGAGAAACAGAGAGAGAGAGACAGAGACAGAGAGAGTGAGAGAGGGAGAGGAAGACAGATAGAGATGGGCGTGCCAGCAGCCTCTCAGCTGCTGTGAATGAAATCCAGATGTGTGCGCCCCCTTGTGGTCAAATGCAGCATTGCGCTCTTGCGTCACTTTGCATCTGGCTAAACGTGGGACCTGGAGATTGGAAATGCTGGAGATTGGAACCAGCATTCTTAGGGTTAGGAGGCAGGTGCCTTAACCGCTAAGCCATCTCTCCAGCCCTGAACCCTTTCTTTTTATAAGGTACTTCTGGCTGGGTGTTTTATCCCAAAATGAGAAGGGAACTGCTAGAGGTCTGATCATTCCCAGTAGAATAAGAGCAAATGCCAAGGCCTGAAGTAAGAGCATGCTTTATGTGGTTGCGAAGTAATGAGTAGCAGTGTGGTTTAAAAAGAGTCATTACCGTAGCAGGCGAGGCAGGAGAAGTGGCAGGAGATGACAGTATAATGATAGTGACAGGCCAAAACCTCCAAAACCTGTGAGGTCTTTATGAATACTTGGCTTTAGTTTAGAGGGAGGTAGCAAATAACTGGAGGGTACTGAACAGATGAGTAATGGGATCAGATTTACATTTTGATAGAATATCTTTAGCTGTTATGTGGAGACTAGACCAAGGCAAACAAGAGAGACAAATGATAGGTGATCCCACCTTAAGCCATGACCATGAGACAAGTGTGAGGTGATCCCACCTTAAGCCATGATCATGAGACAAGTGAGAGGTGATTTCACCTTGGTCCATGACTGTGAATGTGGGAGGACAAAATGAGAAGTGGTCAAATTACCAATGTAGTCTGAAAATATACCCTTTATTGTTTCATGATGGTATGGGAAAGGGAAATTGAGGTGGTAATTAGGTTTTTTTTAAAGTATGAACAATCTGTGGATCATCCTTAATTGTTACCATGCTTTCTTTTATATTGCTTTATTAAGAATGGACAATTTGAACATAGTAGCAAGACATTGTAATTACATGTTGTCCACGACCACTGAGTTCTCTTTCAGAGAGCTCCACAGACTGGCCATGTAGTGTATAATAAGTGATTTTATCTAAGCCTCAAAACTTTTCATTCTTAAATGAGACTGATTTTGGCATTATCTTCTCTGAGAAGCATTTCCTGTATCATTGTCCATAGAGTATTCCTTTCTACAGCCCTGTACCTTGAACAAACACCTACTCTACTACATATTTATATATGTACATCTATTTGTGTAAGTAAACCATTTGTTCCTCAACTGAATCTTATGTCTTAAAATTTTTCTTGCTGTATCTTGAACACAATTTAGACATTCATTACTTCATTTGATGTCTGAATTTATCATTGCTTTATGAAACTGAGTTTTCATGAGTTTAAAATATTATAGAAATATGAAGGGAGTATTAATTTTATTATATTAAAAATAAATTGTACAACTTAGCACCTCATTTTGGAAGGCTATTGGCAGAAAAGGACTTGTCTTCAGTGACTCTTGTTATAATTATAAAGTTTGCATTCATAGTTTAATTTTTTCATATTCTTGATTATTATTTTTTGGGGGGAAAGAGACACAGAGAGAGAGAGGGAAAGGAAGACAGAGATGGGCATGCCAGCAGCCTCTCAGCTTCTGCGGATGAAATCCAGATGCGTGTGCCCCCTTGTGGACAAGTGCAGCATTGCACCCTTGCGTCACTTTGCATCTGGCTAAACGTGGGACCTGGAGATTGGAACTGCTGGAGATTGTAACCAGCGTTCTTAGGCTTAGGAGGCAGGCACCTTAACTGCTAAGCCATCTCTCCAGCCCTTGATTATTTTTTAGAAGTGAAAATATTAGCCTAAAAAGTTCATGTGTGTGTGTGTCACTTCTGTGACTTAAAATTTTCAAACTGATTTTATAAGATGTAATTTATTTCTAAATTTAATTTACGTTTATTGATTTTCCTTCCAGAAGAAATATGATTTTCTACTAGGTATAAATGTAAAGAGAGTAAAATAATGGAAACAGGATCAAACCCTGACATTGAAAAGTCTATGGTATGCTTCACATAATCTAATTATATTTAAAAGTACATACCATGTATATTTTTCATAGAAGGCTCTGAACACATATAATTCTTCTTCATGCATAGAGTAGCCTCATGATAGATCTAGGATACACATTCGGGTGGTAATATACAACGTATGAGTGAGATTGGACATAACAAGATAGAAATTATTCTGTTGATGTCATATTATTTTTATTTTATATTATATATCTTATTGGTAATAATATTAATTTATGGCCTATAGCACACCAGATACAGTGTATGGTGTGTCCCTTCTGCATTCAGAATACTGTTAAGTAGAGAATATCCTCCCAGGTTTTAGACAAGTTAATACAATGTTTTGACGCCATATCTGTCTCCAAAGACTACCCCTTTTCACTTCTAAATGATCTCTCAGCAAAGAGATGACGAAGGCTTCTCAAGTTTGGGTCAGAGACTACAGTCTACTCTGCGCTTGACTCCTTCTGCCTTTCTTGGTCAGCAAAAAAAGAAGGAATCAAGCCAGGTATGATGGTGCATGCCTTTAATTCTAGCACTTGGGAGGCAGTGGTAGGAGGATCGCTGTGAGTTCAAGGCCACCCTGAGAGTACAGAGTGAATTCCAGGTCAGCCTGGGCTAGAGTGAGACCCTACCTCAAAAAAAAAAAAAAAAAAAAAAAAAAAAGGAATCATTTGTAGTTGTTAATAGTAGCAGTGGCAATTATACTAATAGTTTGAAGGCTAGTCCTTGCTAAAAATTGTTATGATATGACTACTGAATACTTATTAAAACTATATTTATGACACAAATATTACATATGAAAGTTGACTTTAACATATTTTCAAGTACTAAGTAGCTTCTTTGTGCTTCATGAATGAGGACAAGTATGGATATTGGCCACCACGAAAATTGTACTGACAGAGGGATGTTGAACTTTGGGAATCTCTCTTTTTATAATAAGCTATAAGCAAAGATTTGTTCTGGAAGTCAATATTATTTCATCTATAAAGCTTATGCTCACACAAATATGCACTGAGAAGTGGCTAGGAAACTGACTATCAGTACCTGGCATGCTAGATGATACCAGCAAGACTTGACTAAGCATACAGAACCCTTGAAAGACAGTTTCTCACCATAGCTCTTCATGTTTCCAGAACCTAAATTATTTAGGAGAAAATGTTGGCAATTACCAGACCTATAATTTCAAGCATACAAATAATGTTGTTGCTAATGAAAATGGAAATCTTTTTCTATTTCTTTGTGTTTAGGTATGAATCCAAAAACGATATGGGCAATTCTAAGGTAGATGAGTATAAAATATGAAGCTAGCATTTATATAGAGCCAGACAGTGAAGAAACAGATTGTTGTATATATTTCTCTTTGTGAGGAAATTTAGACATATTTTATTTTATTTTTTCATTAGAATAAAGAGTTTTAGATATTATTATATTTTCAAGGACTATTTGTTTTAGTACACCCTTCATCTTCCATCTTCCTACACCATCTTGTATCCTCCCCATTCTTTTCTGTTCACATGTCACTTATGTCCTTTAATCATTCCCCATCTTTTCTTTTCTTTTCTTTTCTTTTCTTTTCTTTTCTTTTCTTTTCTTTTCTTTTCTTTTCTTTTCTTTTCTTTTCTCTTTTCTTTTCTTTTCTTTTCTTTTCTTTCTTTCTTTTCTTTTTGGAGAGAGACATACAGAGATAGACAGAGAGAGAAGGAGAGGAAGACAGATAGAGAATGGGCATGCCAGCAACCTCTCAGCCACTGCAAATGAACTCCAGATGTGTGTACCCCCTTGTGGGCATGTGCAGCATTGTGCCCTTGCATCACTTTGCATCTGGCTAAATGTGGGACCTAGAGATTGGAACTGGCATTCTTAGGCTTAGCAGGCAGGTGCCTTAACCACTAAGCCATCTCTCCAGCCCCCCATCTCCTTTTCTTGTAATCTTTTCACCATTCTAGCTGTTTATGTTTTACCCATATTTACTCTTTGTATATATATCCATATGAATATCAGAAGCTAGAGAGAATATGAGATTTTTGGGTTTCTGTTTTTGAGTCACCTTAATATAATTCTTTCCAGATCTATCAATTTTCCTGAAATTTTCATAATTCCATTTTTCCTCACTGCTGAGTAATATTACATTATGTATGTGTACATGTTTATTTGACATTAATCTGTTTATTAGCATCTAGGCTGATTCCATTTCATGATTATTGTGAATAAAACAGAAAAAAAATTAAATGGATAAATTTCTAACACGGTTCCTATAATGGGAACTATTCCAGAAATAAGAATGCAAAGTTAGTAGCAATGTGGACTAATTCTTTGACTTTCAGTTCATTTGATAATTTTTTTATCAATTACTAGCTTCCATGCTAGGCCTTGTTGATACAGCTGTTGACTAAGAAGAGCCAGGACTTCACTCTCATGGAGCTTAAACCATAGTGACAAGTACTGAAGAAAACTAAGCAGAAATACAAAGTTTGGGGGCTGGAAAGATGGCTTAGCAGTTAGGCACTTGCCTGTGAAGCCTAAGGACCCCAATTTGAGGCTCAATTCCACAGTACCCATGTAGGCCAGATGCACAAATTGGCACATGCATCTGGAGTTCGTTTGCAGTGGGTGGAGGCCCTGGTGTGCCCGTTCTTTCTCTCTCTCTCTGTCTCTCTCTGTTAATAAATAAATAAATAAAAATAAAACAAATTGTTTAATAAAAAAGACATATGAAGTTTGTCTTGTGATGGTGTTCAAGTACTACTTTTTCGAGGAGTTGAAGAGTTGGCTCAGTGCAAACTTTCAGTGCAAACATGAGGGCCTGAGGAGGTTCAAGAGACGGCTGAGTTCAATCCTCAGCACTAATATAAACATCTGAGCATAGCCACTTGAATTGACAACCTTCATGTGATAGGGGTGCTAAGACTTAAGAATTGCCAGAGCTTATGGAGAAATCAGAAATATCCAGGATCAGTAGGAGACTCCAGATCAAAATTAGAATTAGTGGAAGAAAAATGAAGCAGGACACCTAATATTCTGTTCTGACCACTGTAGCCTACATTGGGGCTACATGGGCACATACACATTCATATGCTATAGCACACGCGCGCGCGCACACACACACACACACAGAAGCACACACATACACGCATGCGTGCATAAAACAAAAGCAAAACAAATCTGAATGGCAGCCATGGAATAATTTAGGTGAAAAAAAGTAGCAAAGAAGATCAAAGGAGTGAAGGTGTAGGGAAAGCATATCATAATTTACCTCTTGGATCTTAGGGATTTGGTTAATTTTTCAGGACAAAGGGGAGTTTAAACATAGGAAGATACGATCTACAAATATAAGCATATCAACAGTACATGCATTCAATGGAGTCTGTGTTAAAAACAGAAGTTGTAATTAGGTTGTGTATGTAGATCAATGCTACAGTGTATGCCGAGTATGTGCAAGGCTCCGGGTTTGATCCCAGCACTGCAAACAACAACAACAATCCAATAGAAAATGTCCTTCAAACTCTTCCTTTTATTTTGAACATAGAGCTAACTTTGGGTGGCAGATTGAATGTGGGTGTGAGTGAGAGAGGAACCAAGGATATGTCCAAGTATTTTAGCCCGAGCAGCTGCAAGAATGGAGTTGCCATCAACTGAGATGGGAAAGTCTGGGGGTGGAAGAGCTTGGAGGAAAGAAAAACTTATTCTGAGCATGTTAACAGTTGTGGTGACCATTAAGGTATCCAAATGGAGATGCCCGTAAGTTTTTGAGACTTGGGGATTGTCTGGTGTTGTGATAGAAGTTTGATAATTGCCAACACAGAAATGGTTCTTAAAGCTAGCACTTGAGTAAGTCAGTGACAAATCATACAGACAAAAATTGCAAGGATGCTTATTCTTGCCTCTCCTATTTAATATAATTCTTAATGTCTTAGCACAAGTAAAATCACAAAAGAGAAATAAAGCCATATAAATAGAAGAGAGAAAAGTCATATAATCTCTATGTGAATAAAGCACAATCCTATACTTAGAAAATCCCAAATATTCCACCAAGAATCTTTTAGATTTGATAAACATAGTTTTCAAGGTAGCAGGATATGATGTCAACATACAGAATTCAGTAGCCTTTCCATATACTAATTTAGAACATTTTGGAAGAGAAATAAGGAAATGAATCCCCTTCTCAGTAGCTTCAAAAATACCAAGGAATGAATAAATAAATAAATAAATAAATAAATAAATAAATAAATAAATAAATTGGAGAAAGCTTTAATACAATGAAGTAAGAAATTGAAGAAGATATTAGAAAATAGAAAAACTCCCATACTCATAGAATCGGTAGAATCTTATTGTGTTACCAAAAGCAACATACAGTTTCAATGTAATCTGCACCAAAAGTCTGATGACATTTTTTTACAGAACTTGAAAAAACTATTAAATTAATAGCTATCCAAAAGACCACAAATTGTCAAAGTAGTCCTAAGGAGAAAGAACAATTCTGTACTTGTCACTATACCCCATTTCAAATTATTATGCCATAATAAGAAATTAGCTTAGTGTCAGAACAAAAGCAGACATGCAGTCCAATGGCATAGAGAACCCACAGATAAACTCACAGAGGCTCAGCCACCTAAAGTTCAGTAAATGTGTCAAAAACACATGTAGAAGAGTGAAACTCCATCCATATCCTTCACTCTGCAAAAACATCAATTCAAAATGAATCCAAAACCTTCATGTAAGACCTATACGTCTGAAACTGCTAATGGAAAACAGCAAAAAAGCACTTTAAGGTATAAATATGGGTCACGACTCTCTCAATAGGACTCTGACATCATAGATCATCACCACTAGAACTGACAAATGAGATTTCATAAAATTAAAAGCTTCTTCACGGCATAGGGAAAAGATCACCAGAGATAAGCAACAGCTTACGGAATGAGAACAAAAAATCTTTGCCAACTTTATATCAGAGAGCAGATCATTTTATAAAATATAAAAAGAGCTACAAAGTTGAACACCAAAATCAATCAATCAATAAATGTTTTAATGAACTGAATAGAACATTCTCGAAAGAGGAAGAAATGGTTAATAAATACTTGAAAATTGGTAAACATCCTTAGCCATCATAGAAATTCTATTTAAGGGCTCAAGATATGGCTTAGCAGTTAAGGCATATGTCTGCAAAGCCTAAGGACCCAAGTTAGATTCTCCAGGTCCCATGAAAGCCAGATGCACGTGATGGCACATGCATCTGGAGTTCGTTTGCAGTGGCTAGAGGCCCTGGTGTGCCTATTCTTACTCACTGTCTATCTCTCTCTCCTAATCCCCACCGCTAATAAATAAATAAAAAAATAAATCTTAAAAAAAAGAAATTTAATTTAAAACTGTTTTGAGATTCTAGTTCATCCTATTCAAAATGGTTATCAAAAAATAATAATAAATGCCTGTAAGAACATGGGGAAAGGGCAACAGTTATGCACTGTTAATGGCATTGCAAAATTATATAGACCTCATAGAATTTGGTATAGAACTTTCTCAGAAAACTAAAAATAGAACTAATTGCCTTATATCTCAATTAAATCACTTTTGGGTACATACCCCAAGAACTAAGTCAGTGTGCCCCCAAGATATTTTCACATGGCATTTTATTCATGTCCTCTCAACAATAGCTAAGGAATGGCACCAACCTACATATCCATAAATGAATAAAAATGTAATACAAGGGCTGGAGAGATGGCTAAGCAGTTAAGGCACTTGCCTGAAAAGCCTAAGGACTCCTGTTTGACTCTCCAGGTCCCACATAAACACAGTGATGCAAGCACACAAGGTCATACATGCACATAAGGGGGGCACATGTTTCTTGAGTTCAAGACTTACTCAAGAACTTTCACAGTAGTCTCTATGTCCCTGTGTATGTAAACTAGCAGACCAGGTAGCTTGTCAACCATAGACCTAGTAGCTTTGTATATCTGATCTCACAGATCACATGCTAGATTGTTCCCAGGGTTGAATTAGTTAATGGACCTAATATTAATATAATGATAAACTGTGTTTGTTATTTTTTTTTATTTCAGGCAGGAAAGAGTCTGCCCCCCCCCCTTTTATTTATGAGAAAGATCATGAGAGTTAGAGCAAGAGTGAGAGAAAGAGAGCAAAGTGAGGGAGAAAGAAGGAGAGAGGAGAAGACTGGCGTGCTAGGACCTCCAGCCACTATAATCAAACTTCAGACACATTTGCCACCTGTGTGCATGTACGACCTTACACATTTGTGTCACCTTGTGTGCCTGGCTTACATGGGACCTGAAGAGTCTAATATGAGTCCTCAGTCTTCACAGTCAAGCACCTTAACCACTAAGTCATCTCTCCAGCCCTGATTTGTTATTTTTATATTTTTTCTCAAGAAATTTCCACAAGTTTCATTCTGAAACCATATGAAGGAACAACATCATTGGAACAACATAAATTCGGGAGGCAGAGGTAGGAGGATCGCCGAGAGTTCGAGGCCACCCTGAGACTACATAGTGAATTCCAGGTCAGCCTGAGCCAGAGTGAGACCCTACCTCGAAAAACAAAAAAAAAAACAAAACAAAAACAAACAAAAAAATAAATCTCTCTGGTCTTAAAGATTTATTTTTAAATAAATTTAGACTTAGAGGAATATTACAAAAATACTGTCATCATATATGTTTTGGCTCAACTCACATAATGTAAATATCCTCAATTATTATAGTTGGATAATTGAAATACAGAAATTGACATAAATGAGATTTTATTAAGTAAGTCATAGACTTTATTTTTTATTTTTATTTACATATTTCTTTATTTGTAAGGAGAGAGAGAGGGAGGGAGAGAGAGAGAACACTAACTGGCATGCCAGGGCCTCTAGACATGGCAAACAAAAAGTATCTAATTTACATGGGGACTGGGGAATCAAACCCAGGTGGTGAGGCTTTGTAGGTAAGGACTTTGACCACTGAGCAGTCTCCTCAGACCCTAGTCATAGACTTGAAATTTCACTGGTTTTTCACTAGTTTTACACTTATTATCTCTCTGGTTTTCTGGTTTATGAACCAATTCAGAATCTTACATGACATTTTCAATTGTTTCCTTAGTATTCTACAGTCCTTTTTAGCTTAATTTCCATGACTTTGCTACTTCAAAAAAATAATGACCAGTTATTTTGTTGATGTTTGAATGTTGCTCCTCCATGTCTCAATTCAGAAAATGCAGGAGGTATATATTAACTAGGATATATTTGTCCAAAAGGAGCAATATGCCATACATACAGAACAGTGTTATTTTGCACAATATTGGGCTTGAATTGCTCCCTCCCAATTAAAATTTACTTGCCTTTTATATTCACAAGTGAAAGATGAGTAAATTAACAAAATATGCAGTTAAAAATATGATGCAACATGGGACATAATCCTTTTCTTCAGAGGTGCATAATTATGATTAGAAAACATACAGAATAATCTGTTGACCTAATTTTTTAACTATCAGAAAAGTTGCATGAATTCTAAATGAAAACCATATTAAAATAACATGTGAAGTGTTAAATAAATGGTTCAGA
This sequence comes from Orientallactaga sibirica, assembly GCA_036365145.1. Lineage (NCBI taxonomy): Eukaryota > Metazoa > Chordata > Mammalia > Rodentia > Dipodidae > Orientallactaga > Orientallactaga sibirica. The sequence goes on from JAEOAD010000003.1 coordinate 74,273,196, forward strand.
AGTTAAAGGTACTTGGCAGTAAACCCTGGCAGCCCAGGTTTCATTCCTCAGTGCCCATGTAAAGACAGATGCACAAAGTGGCACATGAATTTGGGTTAAGTTTACAGTGGCAGGAGACCCTGGTGCACAAATTCTCTCTTTCATAAATAAAAAAAAAAATCTTAAAAAATTAAAATAACATGTCAGAATGTTACTCTGTCATTTTAATGAATATATCAATTAAGAGTCTTCTACTTTAAAGTTTAAAAATAAACTAAATTCATAATGGAATAAGAAAAATAAACCTGAGACAAACAGATAATCAAAATTTCACAGGATTTCATTGGCTCATTGAGGCTAGAATACCAAAATTTCAGGAATCCACACGATTCAAACCTAAAGAATATGGAGATTGCATTTCTTTTCATTTCTTGTCATGCCTATCTTCCCCACTTTACCCTCAGCCCTCATGTTTTAGCAAAATGGCAGCAGTATCATTTTGTCTTTATTTTGGGGTTTTAGGAACAATGGGAGTGAAGAATCCCTTTCAAAGAAACAACAGTGTGCGTTTTCTCATCTATTGCTTGGTCTGCTTAGGTCACTGGCTTGAACCTGAACTAGTAACTTACAGCACAGGAAATCAACCTATGGATTTGAGGTCTGAATGCCATGTCATACCCTGAGAGTTTGTGTAGTCTAGATCCTGGAGGCATGTGACTGAGGGGGGAAAAGAGATATTATACCTCAAAGAGTGAAGACATGTGGATGATAAATGGAAGAAAGAATAGATAATCTATTAAAACCCTTAAATGTCTTCATTCTACAGTGTAAATGCTCTGAAACATGTAAAAATCTGACTGCCAGAGGTATAAAAACAATCAAGCATCTCATGCTTAGGTTGTGGAAGGGACTTAGCCACTAAATTGCGCTATTTGATCATTTTTGTTACTTGAGTATTGTTTCTTTGTAAAGTTCATGTCACATTTGCTTGTCATCTGAACGTCAGTCTCCTGTGGTTATATCCCTAAGGAATTTGTCCCTATTTGCTCAAAGGAGTCCACACCTGAACTCATAGGATTTTTTGATCTGTGCTATAGATATCGAATGCATGCATTCTTGTTAATCCCAGAAGTGAGCTTTTTTTTTTTTTTTTTTTTTGATTTTTGAGGTAGGGTTTCACTCTAGCCCAGGCTGACCTGGAATTCACTATGCCTTGAACTCCTGGCAATCCTCCTACCTCTGCCTCCTGAGTACTGGGATTAAAGGCGTGTGCCACCACGCCCGGCTAAAAGAAGTGAGCTTTTTGTTTGCTTGAGGTATTTTATTTGTTTGTTTGTTTGTTTTTTCCTATAAACTCCATACTCAAACTGCCTGACAAACATCATTTTTTCATCATTATAGGACCTGCTGGGTCCTATAGTAATCTGCTTTTTGACTCATTGCCAGCTAAATTTGTCATGAAATGCTTGACAGTTTTGAGTGAATATTTTCTTTAAAGGAGTTAACTGGACTTTGGTTGAGAAGTTCATGTTGATTCCTGCAGCTTTCTTGTAGCCATAAGGCAATGTGGAACTTAATGCCTTAGTGAAAATAAGAGGCTGCCACCACTGGACACCTTAACTGGCTTCTGATAGTGGTGATTAAAGAAAGGTCAAAGAATATCATGGCATCCTAATGGTAGTCATCACACAACCTCAGCCTTCCTCCTGGTGCCTTTTAAAACGCCACTTGAAAAGCCTGAGAATAATGTGTTTTGTTTAGGCAGCAAATGTTCTTATTAAGCAACTCAGGATTTTTTTTCAGAAACATAAAACAAATGTTAGGGTGCTGAGAACTAGATTGTAGGTTTAAAAGAAAACTAAATGCAACCTTTTGTTATGTAAAATAATAAACTCCTAAGATAGCCATAAAGGCTTTATTTTAACTCTAAGTATATGTCTTTTTATTTCTGGGAGGCTGTTAGAAGAATCACGTGGTATGTCCAGAAATGTGTAGGGAAAAATGACGTTGATAATGTTGGCTTTAAAAGCATATAATATCTACAAGAAAGTCCTTGGATTCATGAACAGAATTAGTAAGAGGTTTAGGAGGTAAATTAGAATATGTTTGTGTGTGCTTGCAGGCATGTTTGTGCTTGCATGAATGTGTTTACATGATCAGGTATTATGTGTGCTGTATGAATGTATACATGCAGTTACTGTCTATCTTACAAGTGCCTGTGGTGGCCAGAGGAGAATTTGGTCAGAAAGCCACAGTGATTCTCTGATCTCTGCCTCCTACACTCACTCCCACTATAGTTATAGATGTATATGCTGTGACCACGCATAGATTCTTTTTTAGGTGGGATCTGGAGGAGTCAAGCTCTTAGTGCCCCCCTCCTAGGTCTTCATGCTTAAGCAGCATGTGCTCTTAACCCATAACCCATCTTTTCAGCAAATCTTACAGTACTTGTACAAAAATTGCCTATTGAATTGTTTCTAAGTGTTGGCCATATGGACTTTCATCAGAAGGAGAAGTTTTATTCTCACCAATAAAATATTGTTAACCAGGTGTGGTGGCATACGCCTTTAATCCCAGCACTCAGGAGGCAGAGGTAGGAAGACTGCCATGAGTTTAAGGCCACCCTGAGATTATATAGTGATTCCATGTCAGCCTGGGCTAGAGTGAGACCCTTCCATGAGTATATATATTCAAGTGAGAAAGAAGCCCTGGATTTATTCCATTTTTGGCCTATGCATTTCTCTGCCACTGATATGAGCTCTAAAACTGTCAGTAGAAGCAGAAACACTTCCAATTTTAAAACAAAGGATTGATTACTTAGTTGTCCTGGTAGTAAAAATCTATCATCTGGAAAAATCTATGTATCTATTTTATGTCCCATGGGGTTCAGTCTAGTGTTCCTTAAGTGCTAAAACAAGGATTATGGAAGTTATTTCCCCAGATACATATCAGATAAATTTTTATCCCCATATAATAAGGGGTCATTTTGTTTGTTAAAACATACTTTAAGGGTAGGATCATTTCAGCTCCTCACCGTGGACAGCAACAGACAATCCCATGCACATTTAAGTCTGAGAAGTACTCCTTTAGATTGTGGTTACAAATATAAAGTCTGGTAACCATTTGGGAATAAAGCATAAGCACTAGTGATCATAGATTCTGCAAAGGGAGACAAGTCAAGGCTGTTGTTTCAAATGTGTTTTACTGACCATACATTGTTAAAAGGTGAAAAAAGCAATATTTTGTAATATTAATTTCTAAGTAGATAAATTTTAAGAAAGAAAAGAATGAGTATGTTGTTATCTTTGGATTATTCTGTGATATATCATCAAACGTGAGTGATTGTCCCAGAGTTTCCATGGGATGTAAAGCTGAAAATATTTACTATCAGATCCTTGGAAGAAAAGTTTTGCCCATTTTGAAGCTAGATAACCTTATTTAAATTATATAAATTATCTTTGCCTCAGTTTTTCCATCCCTTCCATCAAAATTGGAATAATAAATACATATCTTTCGGAGCTGGAGAGATGTCTTAGTGGTTAAAGGCACTTGCCTTCAAAGCCTGAAGGCCTGGGTTCATTTCCCTAGTACCCACATACAGCCAGATGTACAAATTGGCACAGGTGTCTGGAATTAATTTGTAGTAGCAAGAGTACCTTGTGCACCAATTCTCTCTCTCCCTCCATGCCCCTTTCTCTCTGTCTGTCTCTCACAGAAATAAATTTTTTTTAAAAAAAACCATATCTTGCACATGAAGGTACAGAAGAGAAATAAGAAGTATTGTAATGTTTTACAAGCATAGATTTTGGAACATTTCTCTGAGTGTAAACATTTGAAATTTAAATATTGTTGTCATTATTATTATTGTATTCATGTAATATAGGTGTGTGTCATGTGTGTGTGTGTGTTTGGGAATGTGTGTACCATGTGGTATGGAGGCCAGAGGTCAAAGTTGGGGTTCTGATTCTCTCCTCTGACTTCAGTTTGAGAAGGAATCTTTCTTGTTACTTTACTGCTGGGGAGGTGAGACCCTCTGGCCTGTGAGCTTTGGTCTTCTCCCGATTCTGCCTCCCATTGCCATAGACACCTTGGGATTACAGACATGCACACCATTACATTACATGTCTAGCTTTACACAGATTCTGAGGGCACTGAGCTATCTACCTAGACCTGAGTTGAAATTGTGCGATGCCATTTAGAATAATTGAGTCTCTGTATCTAAGTGTCTCCATCTGGAAAATGAGGATAATGTAAGCTCAGATACTGTCTCCAGCCACAGCTAATGAACTCCAGGTGTATGCACCGCCTTGTGCCCCTGGCTTACATGGGTTCTGGGCAATTGAACTGGAATCCTTAGGCTTATCAGGCAAGCACCTTAACAGCTAAGCCATCTCTCCATCCCCCTAAGCTTTGTTTGTTTGTTTGTATGTTTATTTTCTTGGTTTTTTTTTTTTTTTTTTTTTTGAGGTAGAATCTCACTGTAGCCCAGGCTGACCTATGTAATCCTAGGGCAGCCTCAAACTCATGGTAATCCTCCTACATATGTCTCCCTAGTGCTGGGATTAAAGGTGTGCACCACCACACCAGGCTCTGGCACTAATGGTAATTCTATTTTCAGCCTTTTGTGGAGTCTCCATACTGATTTCCATAGTGGCTGTACAAGATTGCACTCCCTCCAGCAGTGGATGAGCACTCCTCTTTACCCAAACCCTGCCATCAGGTGCTGTCATTTGATTTTTCTGATGGTTGAAAATAGCATTTTGGAATGTAAGAATTTTGACTTAGAATTCATTCATGAAAAGATTAGAATTGTGAAATTGATTTAAAGAACAAAGTTAAGAGACCTGGGAATATAAACAGTTTCTGCATATTTATAGCATAGACTTTTCACTTTTGCGGTTGGCTGTTTATGTGGGTGGCAACTGTAGGAGTGGTGACAGTCAGTATATTACAAGCATCTTGCCACTCTTTGACATGTCAATATTTTTAACAACTGCAGTAGCAATGGCTCAAATTTTTAAAGTACTCCATTCCCACACAGTATTTCCCAAAGAACCTATTATTTTCCTTAATATTTAATGAAACTGTTAACTGTGACAAGCAGTTGTGTTGGGATAATGAAGGATAAAAGAAGAAACCCTGAAAGATTATCTGAATTTGTAAAGTAAGATTTTAAAAGAAAAATTCTGGCATAGGTTTCATTGAGAGACTGATTCCTTCTAGGGGAGACGTTTATGGGAGGGGGTTATACTGCCATCAAAGAGCGTGATGTACCCATTCTCTCACTCTCTTTATCTCTAGCTTTAAGATACATAAAAATATTTAAAGAATCTTCAACAAAACCTTAGCAAATCAATTCGTTAACGCAATAAAAGGACCATGAGAAAGTGGAATTTATTCCTTAAGTGCAAAGATGATTAGACACATTAATATCAATAAATATGATACACTTCATTAACATAACTTAGAAAAAATTAAATGATAATCTCAATAAAAGAAGAAAAGGGGGCTTGAGTGATGGCTTAGTGGTTAAGGTGCTTTCTTAAGAAGCCTAAGGACTCAGGCTCGATTCCCCAGCACCCATGTAAGCCAGTTGCATAAGGTGGCACATGTGTCTGGAGTTCATTTGTAGTGGCTAGAGGTCCTAGCACATCCATTCTCTCTTTCTATCTGCCTCTTTTTCTCTCTCCCACTTCATTCAAATAAATAAATGAATAATTAAAAAGAAGAAAATGTATTTCAAAGAATTCAAGATTCCTTCATAATAAAACTTCTCCACAAATTATACAAAGACTCTATGTAAACAAGTTAAAGGCTGCAAATGACAAGTCTGCAGTTAAGCCTGTCCCATCATATTCAATTCTGAAGAGTTGGAAGGTATTCTTCTAAGATTAGGAAAAAGACAAGGATGCTCACATTAACTACTGCTTTTCATTGTGATACTTGAAGTTCTGTCCAGAGTAATTAGCCTAAGTAAATCAATAGATATGTTATAAGCATAGAAAAAATCTAAATACACCATCAAAAATGTATAGAATAAGTGGATTCATTTAAGTAGCAGAATACAAAACCAGCATATACAAGCGAATAGCATTTCTGTACAGTACCAGCAAATTATCTAAAATGATATCAGAAATTTCCATTTGCTGTAACTATGAATTTTTAAGAATTGGTATTGGTATGCATAAAGTAGTAAATAATTCAATAATGATGGGGACAGCTCAAAATATTATATGGCTTTATTAGGAGAATTTCAATGGTAAGTACAAGAATTATAATTCAAGGCTGCAAAAATGGCTTAGCAGTTAAGGTTTGCAGTATCTGATGGCTTGGGTTTGATTTGACAGTAACTATGTAAAGCCAGAAAAAGTGGCTCATGCATCTAGAGTTTGCAGTGGATAGAGGCCCTGCAGTGGATAGGCCTATTCTCTGTCTCTCTTTCCTTTATCTTTTTCTCTGTGTTTGGAAATAAATATTTTTAAAAGAATAATAATTCAAAAGTGTTCTAATTATTAATGATAAAAATATGCCTCCACAGATTGTCCTGTGTGCTGAGGACATGGACTGTTATTAAAAGAACTGACTTTTGTGGACCTGGGCCCATGTAATTCTCATGCAGAAAGATCTTAGCTCTTCTGTGCTGTATGCTTTTCAGGAATAATTTGATCTTTCCCACCATGTAATTTTTCTCTCACCTTACCTACACATAACTTATTTCCTATAACTAACTAACTAACTAACTAACTAACTAACTAACTAACTAACATTTTGTCCTAATTAAGACACTTGAGAGATAATAAGGGAATTATGAAAATTAGATTGTTCTGGACCAACTGAGATGTGTGATCACTCTACCTATAAGCCCTGTTTTCAAGAAACAGAATTTACTGAGTGCTGTCATGTTCACAACCTACTTTGAACTTCAAACATATAAATGGAAATGTGCTTTCCTTTCACTAGCCTTCTCCTATTTTTGCCAACCTGCCTTGATGTATATCCCCTGCTTTGAGTATTTGAAAGTGTTCAGTGGAGTAGGGCACAAGTAGGTACTGTGTCATGTCAGAGAAGTGAAATGCAATTAGGTACAACAAGCTAAAGAAAGCATATGTGATGGAAGGTAGTAAGACCCTGTGTTCGTATAGTGCACACTGTAGCATGAGCTTTGAGGGACTAAAGATGGGAATGTGAGTAGGCAGTACCCAGAGGCCATGTCCTGGCTCAGAGGAAGGCTCACATGCTGTCCCCTTGGTCTGAAGTCAGCACACGAGAGGGATAAGATGGACTTGGCATATTTGGCCTCCATGTGAGGAACTGCAGGAGCTGATGTCATGTGGTATTACAGATATTTTTGTGTGGCAACCTGAGGAAAATGTGCTTATGTGAATTATGTATTAGTGACATTGACAACCCTGCACTTGGATTTTTCTGGGTGGACTCCTGCTTGTGCTGGCTGCAGCGTCACAAGTAGAGCTATCATTCATTTCTCTCCACTTTTTGTAGATGTGCTTCCCCAATGCTGAGCTAAATCTGTAAGCATCCTGACATCTCTAGTTTCCGAATTCAATACCACAGAGTTCCTCTTGCCACTTATTCTGTGGGATACTCCATCACCAATCCTGCTTAGATAACTTGCTCTGATTTCTTTTTCTTAGTATTTCCTTTTCACACTGTTTATTTATACTTTCTTATCTAATTTTTTTATTAGTTCTGTATATAGTATATATGCAGCCTTGATGATATCATCGTTATCCTTCTCCCTGCCCTCCCTGCCATGAGTAATGTGGGTCTTGCCTTATGGGAGTAGCCAACAGTTATACAGGAGAGGCAATGACTCTGCGTATAATGAGCCAACTCATGGCTCTAACAATCTTTCTGCCCCCTCTTCTGTGAATTTCCCTGAGCCATGTTGGGTTCATTTTAGGTCTATTTCAGTGATGAGGTTTTGTGAGTCTCTGTGTCTCTGGAAATCTGATTTGGTAGGGGTTGAGGGTTCTTTGTGTCTATCTCCTTCGTAATTTTACTTCTTTTTATATATCTCCTATCAGTTGATGTTTTACATCTCTCTTAATGCATTATGATTCTCAACACCTTTACACACATTTTTAATTACCTGAAGTTAAACTCATCCAACCAATCTATACAGCAGTTATTGTGATCATGCATTTTTTATTCAACTCCCATTAATATGAGATCCATACCATCTTATAAATGTGGAAATATTGATCGTGCAGAATATTTCATTATCAAGACTGAAAGGGAATGCTGCTCGTTGAATTGCATATAACACTTGCATGCTACCACATGACAGGATCTGTCATGTGGTAGCTAGAAGGGCTAGCTCTGGGTCATACCATCTCCACCTGTAAGTCAATCAACATGAGTTTTTTTTTTTCCATTTCCTGACTATAAAATGAAACTAAGGATGATCAGTTTGTGAGGATTTAGAAGGTTTACATGAATGTTTAGATTGAAACTTAACACATAATAAGGTGTCTAAGTGGCCTTATTCATTCTTTACACTGTATTTAACAGTTGAATCAAATGAAAATGGCATAAAATACATATGGCTATATTTTAGGAAAAACACCAAAATTTATCAAACTTTGAGTCTACTAGGAATTTTTAAGCATTTTATTTTTACTTATTTATTTGAGAGAGAGAGAGACAGAGAGACAGAGACAGAGACAGAGAATGGGTGTGCCAGGGCTTCCCACCACTGCAAACAAGCTCCAGATGCATGGTTACCTTGTGCATTTGGCTTATGTGGGTTCTGGGGAATCAAACCAAGGTCCTTTGGCTTTGCAGCAAGTGCTTGGACCATTAAGCCATCTCTCCAGCCCCTACTAGGATGTTTTTAATGGGACCATTAAGGTAAAATTATATACCTAAGTGTTAACAGGTATGGATATTACTAATTCCTGATTCTCCCCTCTCCAATGATTTCTGATATCCTCAGGTAGACTTACCTCAGAAAGTCCTTAGAGGAAAACCTTAAAAAGAAAGCTCAATCTTCAACTAAAGTGCTGCTTTCTGCCTCACAGCCTCAGAGAATCTGAAGCAAAATGGGAAGGAAACAAGAGACTGAGTTCTCTGAGGTTTACATATCAATTGCAAGTGCCCTTAGCATCTAAAAGAACTTCTGTCATGGTCGTCTGGCTTGTGGGCAGGTGTAGTAAGCAGCAGCTGCCAGGTGGTCACCTGCACAATGCTCAGTAAAATGAATACATCATGTTTACTGCTTCTGCCTCCAGGCCCTAGAAGGCAGTACAGGATTGCCAACCCACATCTCTCAGATGCTTTAGAAAGCTTTAGCTCGCTGCATGCAGGTATTTGGTCCTATGAGAAAAGTAAACTATTTTAGAAAAGAGATACTCCTGCAAAGACTTTGAGCTCCCAGGCAAATGTACTGTCCAATGCCATGATTATATCTTATATATACACCAATGCTTGTGAAATGGTGATGTTGATGCTTTAGCAAAATTCACCCATCCAGACTCCTAAGCATGAAAGTCTGGATTTCTGAAGCTCTGGAGAATAGAGATGAAAGCTTTTACATATGAATTTATGTTAAAAGTATATTTATTCTAAATTGCATTATAACTTTTCTACCTTCTTGAAGTCTATAGTCATATGCTTGAGTGGGTTTATGGGCTAAATAACTGTGACACTGAATTAGTGTTAAGGATGAATCTTTCTAAAATGCATATTAATTTTTTCTGCTTTCTAAGATGGTATAGTTATATATTCAGGTATGGTTTGTGGAACCTCAAGGGTTCAGCAGTATTTTCACATTACAACTTAGGCAATATAATAACTATATACTTGACACACAGGGCTGCCTTCATCAGGTTCCAATGTGATTGGTCACTTCTTTACCTCCTCTGTGCCCTGAAGTTGTGCTTCCATTCCTCTCTATCTTCCTTTCAGTGCCTTCCTTCCATCTCTTCTCACTTCCTCTTCTCCTCTCGCTATTTTTGTTTCCACTATACCCAATATTGTTTTTTGTTTCCACTATTCCCAATATTATGATCTGTGGATCACTCACATCCTGACAGGAAGCCTACTTACAATGCATTTTCTCAAAATCAAAACCTCCAGGGATGAAGTCCAGAAATCATTATTAACTACCCTTGCCAATGCAATTCTTACAGTAATTAAATAGGAAAATTTCAGATGACACTGAATTTTTGAATTGTATGTTTAGGAATTACTTTATGTTCTTTTGAGGCTGTATGTGTACAAGTGCTTCTCTCCCTTCCTGAGATGCCAGCATTATTCTGACCCGCACTTATTTTTCTGGAGGATTAGAATCTGGAGATTTAATGCTAAGGTCATTTTTTACATTATGCTTTAATATTTACAGACAGTGCAGGAGAGATAGTTGAAAGAAAAATGGAACTGGTAATGAAGACACATTTGACATAATAGTGCAGTCAGCATGAGCTGAAAGTAAGAGGACATTATTTGAGGCTGCTCACTCTCTATACCTGTATCAAATTCAAGCTCTATAGTACAGGGTTTACATGTCCTTGACTAAAACGCTCAGCCATTCTAAGCCTCAGTGCTTCATCTGTCAAGAGATGACAATACACTCCTGCCTTAAACAGTCAGTATGAGAATTATAAAAGATGTCAGAATGAGTTTAGATCTCTAAAATAGCAAACACCTGCTGATTAGTGTGAGCTCCATTTTATAGATGAGGCAACTGATGCTAGAAAAAGTAACTAAGGGCTGGAGAGATGGATTAGCTGTTAAGGTGCTTGCCTGTGAAGCCAAAGGACCCATATTTGAATCTCCAGGTCCCAAGTAAGCCAGACTCACAAGGTGACGCAAGCATGCAAACTGGTGCATGCAGCTGGGATTTGATTATAATGGCTGGAGGCCCTGGCATGCCAATTCTCTCTCTGCCTCTCCTTTCTCATAAAAAAATAAATGATAACAAAAAGAAAAAGTAGCTAAAAATGCAATAAGTCCTAGCTCTTACCATACAGAGTCAAAAGACAACTTCCACTCTCTCCTGGCATATTCTGCAGCCCAACATTGACCTATCAGCTGAGGAATTCTAAAGCATAAGTTCCTTACTATATTGAGATTTTACTTATTTTGTGTGATAATTACTGTACACCTTACAACTGATTATATTATTTATACCATCATTAAAAGCAGTGTGTTTCCCCCTTGTATACATCCTAACCAGATCTCCTCAACATTCTTCAATATCTTCATAGATCAACTTGCAAAATCAGTATGCCATCATTTTGCACATGGCGACGACATGAATAAATACTGAGCCCCCATTTCCTGAAAATTGTGTGCTTTCCTATCAAAGCTCTTTTCAATCTTTAATATATAAATGGGTTATTTTATTGGAATATAAAACACATGTCAGTAAAATTAGGCTGGAACCAGGGACTGACTGTATTTCTGACCCTCCCTTTCTGTTACCTGCTGCCTTGATAGCATCTCTCAGAGGCAAGAGAAAAGAAAGCTACTGGGCTGTGGACTAGGGGACTTTAGTGCATGTTAACATTTGCAATGTTCTGTGAGAGAATTTATAATTTTCATTGCAGATTCTTTTTGGCATGTCTTAGTTATGCATTTGTTATTTTGTTACTTATATCCTACAGTAGCATTTAAGTTCCAAGACAGCATAGATCTTCCCACTTTGACCATCACTGTGTTCCCAGTACTTTGAATACAGCCTGTTGCATGTAGGTAACAAGCTGGAGCTGATAGCTATTTATTTGCACATCAATACTCAGAAATATTTGTAACTGAATAAATGACTAGTGGTTGAATAAGTGTAGATTTTGTGAATATGCAGAGATATACAATATTCATATATTGTTTGCATAATTTCAAAAGTGTACTATGGAATATATTTTCATCTTCATCTGAAAATACATGATAAAATGTCAAAGATTTTATTATGGGAAAGGACAATACAAGTTACTGACATCAGGTAACTATTAGAAATTTCAGGAAGACTAGAATGTGCAGTGGTCTAAGATGATGAAACATTTGTGTAAATGTAGAGAAAAAGCAAACAGGTTTTTCCATGAAGGTTGAATGCAGCAGGATCTAAAGTTTTAATCTCCAAAGTGTCTCTCCACTGCCAAATAGTTTTGCAGCTTCCTACCTATTCTGACACAGAAAGTTTTTCTGTATAAAAGGTAGAAGATTCTGGAAGAGTACTTTCTTTGGTAGGATCCTATACTTCCTGAAATAGATGGTGGTTCTTACCTTGATGTAGAGAATTCTTTTGAGAACAATTAATAGAAAATGAATTTTCCCAAAATAAGGAAAAAATTCAGCCTGAGCTATGGGAATGATGCTTTTGGCTTCTCTTCAAATGATCCCCATCATTTTAGTGGGTTTACATATGGAACTTTATATTACCAAACTAATTTTAATGACAATATGCTCATTTATGTGTTTAATATTTCATTAAATAATAAGAGCTAGTATTATATTCAGTTATTAATTGTGATGGCACAGTTTAAGCAAAGAAGTGATATGAAATATCTCTGTTCATGGTAGAGTTATAACTATTACTACTGTAGTCTCTCAAGTGTATGAGATTGAATTTCCAGCCACAAGATGCTCAGTCTTTGATTTAAATTACATAAAAGTGATATTTCCTCCCACACTTCAGTAAGCGGAGTAAGCTTCAAGTCCACTGGGGCCAGTTTCTGTGTGAACTGCATTAGCTCAGCATTTAGTGAAGAAATTTTGGGAGGAACTTTTGTGAAGGCTTTTGATAATTATAAAATAGTCTCTGGGTGCTTTAACACTAACTCAATTGACATATTGACTTAGAAACTCCTGACACCTATAATCTTTCTAAACTCATATTGGGACTCAGTTAATGGAGGAATAGGAGTCTTGGTACTTAATCATATCTTTGTGATGGTGACAGGTAATGCTTTTTCATCTAGCCAACAATTTTGCACTCATTCAGTTGGCATTTTTCTATTATACTCTCTGCTTGCTTTATTTTTATCTCAGTAAAAAAAAAAAAAAACAGTATTAACCATGTAATGATGAAAAATAGTCATACTAAAAGTTGAACTAATATAATCATAAAAGATCATCTTTTGACACTCTTCTGAGTTAACATTCTTGGAAAATCAACTAGGGCCTTTAGCCAATGATAAATGTATATTTGATGATGATTGAAATTTACCATTGAAATACCCAATTTGTATTGTATTTAGTGACTTTAATATTTCTCCCAGTTTCACTGTAATATACCAGTAATGATATACCCTTCTTTATAGCGAGGGAGATAGCTTCTTTGGAAGGTGTGTGTGTGTGTGTGTGTGTGTGTGTGTGTGTGTGTGTGTGTTTTCACTATAGGTCAGAGAATATTGATAAGATGTTTGTTCAAAGAGAATGTTGTATTAGGTGTCTACTATATAATAAGGGTGTTTTAATATCAGTACACTTGTGGCCATATTTTTCCATCATTCTTAATATGTTTATTTTTTATCCATGAAAACTCATTTATAGGATTAACTAATGGACTTTTAACTGGGTTCAAACATCCTGATAGCTCATTTCTCATTTCATGTATATAACTTTATGCTTCTCTGTATAATTTTATTGTATAATTTCCTTGAGCAACAGCCTCCAAAAGTTATTCTGAAGGATTCTGGAGGTTTCATACAATTGCTGGCTACAAATTACACCGTGCTAAAATATAATATTTAAGAAAGTGGATATGTTGTATGAACATGAGTTCATACCCTTATTTAGAACATACTAAGAACACACACTTAATAAGAACAAATAATCTCCCCAAATGTGTTTTCAGATGATTTAATAAATAACAAATGTAAAATGGCAAGTCCCTTTAAGGAGAAATTTCATCAATTCTGTTTTATAAAGAGCTTAAACAAGAGAGTAATTCATACATTAATATTCTATGTTCAGAAACAGTAAAACATTGGCTACTAATGAACCAGTTTTATAAGACAGTTTACAGCCTTCACATTTTAACCTCAGTTGAAGTTTCATATGAAATTCAGAGTTCATCCCTTTAAATAAAGCATGGGCCATAGAAATGTAGTTTAAGTCATATTTATTTTTTTATCTTGTTTAAGGCAGGGTTCTCTTGTTGTTGCCAATGAGATGAGGTGGCTCCATTGAGCTTTGGGATTCTCCTATGTCACGTCCCATTGTGGCTGGTGGTTTGGAACTACAGATGCATGTACTATATGTTTAGCTTTATGTGGATGATGGGGACCCCAGCTCCTGTTGACAGGCTTGTGGAGCAAGTACCTTTAACCACAAACCCCTCCCCCCAACCCCTAGAAAACAGATTTTAAACATCTGAAGTTGACATATTTTTTTACTTTTTTAAAAATGTATTTATTTTTGTTGACAACTTCCTTAATTGTAGACAGTATCCCTCCCTCCCTCCACTTTCCCCTTTGAAACTCCACTCTCCACTTTCCCCTTTGAAACTCCACTCTCCATCATATCCCCTCCCCCTCTCAATCAGTCTCTCTTTTCATTTTGATGTCATGATCTTTTCCTCCTTTTAGGATGGTCTTGTGTAGGTAGTGTCAGGCACTGTGAGATCATGAATATCCAGGCCATTTTGTGTCTGTAGGAGCACATTGTAAGGAGTCCTACTCTTCCTTTGGCTCTTACATTCTTTCCACCCCCTCTTCCACAATGGACCCTGAGCCTTGGAAGGGGTATTGGAGATGTTTGAATGCTCAGCACTCCTCTGTCCCTTCTTGTCAGCAGGTGTCTTCTGAGTCATCCCAAGGTTGCCACCATCTGAAAAGAGAAGCTTCTCTAACCAAAAGTGAGAGTAGCATTAATATATGAGTGTGGACATTAAGAGAAGTGCTTGCTTGACAGTTTGGTAAGCACAGTATGTACATTTAGTCAGACACCAGCAGACATTATACCCCTAGGACTCATGGCTACCCCTGTCTGGGATTGTCTGTATAAGGGATGTATTCCCACCCATGGAGTGGGCCTCCAGTCCAATTAGAGAGCAGTTGGTTTCCCCTATAATAGACATGCCAGTATTGCACCTGTTGGCTCATTTGGCCTGGCTGGCCAAATTTGAAGCTCACAGTATTCTCTGTTGAGTATCTTCACTGGTGTTTTCTCTCTCCCATTGAACTGCATGCAGCGTAGCTTTTTCCAGATTTCTGTCAGCTGATCTACATGGAGGAGTAAAGTTGATTTTTTTTTCCTAGAAAATGTTATTTGCCAAAGCCAGGTGTGGTGGCACATACATTTCTTTCCAGCATTGGAAGGCTGAAGTAGGAGGAGGATTACTGTGAATGTGAGGCCAACCTGAAAATTCATAGTGAATTCCAGGTCATGCTGGAGTGAGACACTACATTGAAAAAGAAAAAGAAAAAAAAAAAGGAATGAGCTGACAACACAGGTTTTGCCTCGAGAGGTAAAGAAAGAAGCACTCAATACATATACATTATAATATACTGTTTTCTGTGACAAGTATAATGTCCTCAGAACAACTATTTAGTACTACTTTTGTGTTGAGCTAATACATTTTCTTATTTTAAATATTAGTATTTATTGAAGACCAATCAGTAAGGGTCATCTTAACTCAGCTAAAACATACATAGATTTAATGTAATATATATGTAATATGATATAGGTTATTTTTAAATTTCTGTAATTCAAACATTTGTGCAACAAGGTTTCTCTTTCTTATTTCACAATTTCAACAGTAAAATAACTAAATGGATTCCTCCTTGCTTTATTTATCTTTTCATTGCTGTGACAAAGTACCCGAACAGGCAGCTGATAGGAAGAACGTGTTTTTTTTGTGTTTTGTTTTGTTTTGTTTTGTTTTGTTTTTCTGGCTTACAGTCTGGAGGGGAAGCTTCATGATGGCAAAGCACTTAATGGCATGAAAAAAAGGTAGACATCATCTCCTTGCCACAGAGCTAGAAAACAACAGCAGGAGAGTAAGCAGAGATCCAGCATGGGGGTGGCTATAATACCATCAAACCTGTCCCCAACAGTGCACCTCCAGCAAAGCTTCACCTCCTAAATTGCCATCAGCTGGTTACTAAGCACTTAAAACACATGAATTTGTGAAGGACACCTAATTCAAACCATCACACTTGTATATCTATCTGTAAACAAAGATTATTCTTCTCAAACCTCATCATAGATTTTTTTGTGCTGTGTTGACAAGGTAAAAACACACGAGGTAAAAACAGATTACCACTGTTCCACAATTGTCTCTGCTCGTATTCAAAGGAGTACGTGGCAAGAATTATGAAAAAGTTTTACAGATTTCCTTCTTCCTTGAATTTTTTCATAGCTTTTAAAGTCTTATACTGTGTTTTTCTCTGGAGGAGAAATGGAGAATGGAAATATAACTGGCTGATGAGCATAGGGAAATGAAGCAGTATTTGAGTTCTGATGCTAAAAATACCCTTGAAGTTCAATAGGAGCATATGCAGTAAAAAAATCAGAATTGTTCTGTCCCTGAAATCCAGCTTGCTTGTCACCGTGTCAGCGGTGACTTGCAATTGCAAATCATTGTCTGAATAATGAAGCAGTATTTCTGTTGCTCATGACATTGGAAAGTGAATACTAAATATATAGTCAAGGAGTTTGTATTTGCTTACTGCAACAAAAACCAATGAACCAATACATGAGTTACTTTCTCATTGCTGTGAACAAATACTTGACCAGAAGGTCAAGGAAGGAAGCAAAGGTTTATTTCAGTTTTGGTGTGGTAGACAGAACTATGAAAAAGAGCTGGTCACAGTACTGTCATGAAGCAGAGGGTGAACAGGAGGTAGATTAGGGCTGTAATACCTCAAGGATGCCCTCTCAGTTATCCACTTTCTCTAGCAAGGCTCTAGCTCCTAAAATTTCCATAATCTTTCAGAACAGTGTTACAAGATGGAAACCAAGTGTTCCAGGCTGGAGAGATTGCTTAATGGTTAAGGTGCTTGCCTGCAAAGCCAAAGGACCCAGGTTTGATTCTCCAGGATCAATGTAAGCCAGATGCACAAGGTGTACATGCACCTGGAGTTCATTTGCAGTGGCTGAAGGCCCTAACGTGCCCATTCTCTCTGTCTCTCTACTTGCCCCTCTCTCTCTCTTCTCCAATAAATAAATAAATAAATAAATAAATAAATAAATAAATAATTTAAAAAGTGTTCCAATACATGAACCTATGAGGGGCACTGTACATTTGAAACAACAACCAACAACCATAAGTGAGGAGTGCTGTCCAGCTGCTGCCTTTAGTACTTTATAAATTCTTACGGTACAAAATGTCACATGTAGACTGCTTAAATGATCTCCTAGAAATTGCCATAGAGAGAATGTATGTACAATCATTAAGAGGAAACACAGCATATATAGTACTTAGAAGTGTTGCATCTAAAATGTCATTTAATTCCCTGTGTATTTTTAAAAGCTCTGCAGGGAAATCATCATCTTTTAATAGCAGAAAGTATACAATGTTTTCTCCTTAGTCCATAAAGAATGAAATACCTCTATGTTTAACACCATCATGGCATCATTTAAACCCCGTTCTAAGCACTGGGGAATCATTAATGAGCAAGAAGTTAAAATTAGGCATTTTTTATGAGAACACTCCTGTTACTCCCACATTTCAGAACGAAGGTATGGACTCACTGACTGGACACATAGAATGCTGATCCCGTGACACTTACCTGACCATCAACCTTGAGCCACTATAAGAGTTCGGAGAACACAGTACAATTCTTACAGCCACTATTTTAAGGAAACCTTGCCCTATTCCCACCATCAGAGAGGGGTATTTTTCCGTCAACTCAAATAGAAAGGGCTTCATTAGGAGACACTAAAGGGAGTGAGACTTTGTTGAACTTTGGATGTGAGAAGGGATGGAAACTCCAGTTGCCTGGGAGATGTAACCATATTTTGGAAAGAGATATGATTTGGAAAAGATCCTAAAAGTTAAATGGAAATAATGCCTGTGTCATGTTAGCTGTACAAGAGATAAGTGGACTGAAAGTGTTTTGTGTTGTGTAGCTGGGATGCCTGGGGAAGCAAGCCCTTCAGAAAGAATGTGGACATGGTCTTCTTTGTCTCTGGTGTGGGGAATTCTTGGTTACCAATGAAGAGAGCTTTATTTACCCTCAAAGAGGAGTTTGCAGGTGTGAGGTCTTAAATGTGGTAGAAGCTACAAAGAATTTACAACATACCCTAACCAATAAGAGAAGGAGATAGTTTTACATATCTAATAAGATGTGGAAAGCTAGTGCCATCAAGCAAGATCTCTGCAGTCTTTTGGTGTGCTGTGAACAGAGGAAGTGTTTTAACAGATAATGTGTGGACACAAAGACTAATTGCCTTGGTGTATGTCAGGCCAATATTGCAGAAATGTTTATCAGCATTGTACAGACTAAAAAGTCTGAATTCAGTCTTCAAATTTTATTCTTAGTCCAACATTCATTTGTTTTCCACCATCACAGTGAAGAGGAGATCAGAACAACACCCTTGAAACTATATGGTCACTATCAAGTTTAAGCTGCAAAGCCAGTAAATGTTCATGAGAGGACTCCAAGGCTATACTTCCTATAGTGTTTGTATGTACCAAGTGAATCCTTTTCTTTTCATTTGAAGTAAAGATTTTAATCTTGGTCACTGTGTGATTGGTAAGATACAGGACACTGGAGATACAAATGTGAAAAGATAATCCCTGACCTCAGGTAGCTTCTACTGTGTAGATACCAGGCAGTGATTTGTCATTTACTAACATATAGCATGAACTCAATAAATACTGGTTTCATTCCTGTCCTGTCATAGGAATAGTTGAGTTAGCTAGATCTATAGCTTTAAAAGGCTTCCAATCCACATTTAAATATATATTGTTTCTTTTATCAGTCATTACATTTTATAGTGTGGTCTTTGAAAAAAGAATTAGGACTGGAGAGATTGTTTAGGTATTAAAATGCTTACCTGCAAAGCCTAACAACCTACGTTTGGTTCACTAGTACCCATATAAGGCCAGATGACAAACTGGTACATGCATTTGGAGTTTGTTTGCAGTGGCTAGAAGCCCTAGCACACCCATTCTGTCTGTCTGTCTGTCTGTCTATCTGTCTCTCTCTCTCTCTGTTTTCAAGTAAATAAATATATTCTTAAAAGTTATGTAAAACTTTTATCAAACTCTCATGCAACTATAAGCACATGGATGTATGGATATATAATTTTTATTACCTATTTCCCCTGCCTTTGTCAATGTATTAATATTTAGCTTCTTAATTTCAACTTCTATTTGATTTTTCTTCTGTTGTAATATTCCACCTTCAAAAGTATGAAGCCTGGGAAACATATAGGAAAATGTTCACTGCCATAATACCAGCACTTCAACACACATTTGATAGGCTCTTCTATCCTAACCTTATTTCTTAGACCATCTATTTAACCATACTTTCAAGATTAAAATTATTCTAAGCTAGAGAATAGACACATTTTCATATTCCAGTATTAATATTGTAGCTTTCTAGCTAATCTCACAGTAATTTCTTGAGAAAGATTTGGACACTATGACTAAGAAAACCTAAGTGAGGGTTGGAGAGATGTCTTAGTTAAGGCGCTTGCCTGAGAAGCCTAAGGACCGAGGTTCGATTCTCCAGGTCACACATAAGCCAGATGCACAAGGTGGCACATGCATCTGGATCATTTGAAGTGGCTGTAGGCCCTGGCATGCCCCTTTCTCTCTCTCTCTCTGTCTCTTTATGTGTGTGTGTGTGTGTGTGTGTGTGTGTGTCACTCTCCCTTTCTGTGTCTCAAATAAATAAAGAAATTGATAAATAAAAACCTAAGTGAGAGAGAAACAAAGTAGAAGAAGACTATGAGATTGGAGCCTATGAGAAAGAGTGACTGACTTATGGATTTATTGATACATTAGTTCATTCATGTATTATATGTATTTTAGTGTAAATATAATGTGTGTGCAAGTCACTGTTATAAATGCATAAAAGAAGTGCACTTCCAGTCCCACCAGAGTGCATAATAAAATGAGAGTGGATCATTAGAGTTCGTGAGAAATACTGTAAGAAGTTATACTGAAGAAGAACCTGGACTGGAGGACGAGACATTTCAAGGATATGAGGAATAACATTTTCAGAACTGTAGGAGATATTTAAGGAACATGGACAGGTTTTGTTTTTGTTTCACTTTCTTTGAGGTACTTGTTATAGGTGTTGTAACAATCATATGTAGTAGGAGACAAAAGGGTATCTGGTGAGACCAATGTGGCTGTTCCAGTAATATTCCAGACATGGTATAACAAGGGAGGTGGTAATGGAGAAAGAATTTATAGATGAATTGAAAGTGGAATGTTACCAAGGTAAACAGATTAAATATAATTTACAAGTGTTATCTTAAGTAAACAGGTGAATAGCACTGCTATTTCCACATGGGAAAGGCATGAAAAAGGCCAAGGCATAGGAATTTTAAACAATTTCAGGGCATTCTAATATCAGGGCTGGATATTATGGTTTTAAATTCTGAGGAAAATTGAAGGTGTCTGTGTGGAAATATCAGCCTTTAAGTATTTGATCTTAGATAATTAAATAAGAATATCTAGGGAGAAAGTGGAAATAGAGCAGTGGGTAGCCAAACTTACAATTTTCAAAAAAAAAAATTTCAAAATTTTAAAGATTGATAGAAAAGTGGATCCTTCAAGAAATAAGTAAGGAGATGAGGTTGTTTGAATGTTAAGTGTCTCTCACAGCCTCATATGATTGAGTGCTTAATCCCTGGTGGGTGGACCTGTTCAAGAAGATTGTGTAGTCCTTGGGAGGTAGAACCTTGCTTGAGGAATTTTATCAATAAGGATGGGCCTTGGGATTTTATAGTCAAGCCCCACTTGCCATACCCAGCTCATTTTTATTACTTCCTTCTTGTTAATATGAAGATGTGATGTTGGCTGTCTAATACTGCCATGAATTCCTCAACATGGTAAAACTTCCCTTCAAACTTTTAAGCTGGAAATAAACCCTCTCTATCCATAGCTGCTTCTGAAAGTCAGGTATTTGGACCCAGCAAAGACAACATATAGAAAAATGGTACCAAAAGTGAGGTCATTTCTGTGGTAGACTTAACCAGGTGGAATTTAGTCTTTTGGAACTGGTTTGTAGGAGGACTATGGAAAGATTTGGAGCTTTGGACTAGAGGGGCTTTACAATGACATAAACAGACTAGATCTCATATTAGGGAAAAGGACATGGATAATCCTGTCTAGAGTAGCTAATCAGTAGGGTGATCAGCTGATCTTATGTTGTTGTTTTATATTTTGTTGGGCTGGAGAGATGGCTTAGCAGTTAAGACACTTACCTGAAAAGCCAAAGGACCTCAGTTCAATTCCCCAGGTCTCACATAAGCCAGATTCACAAGGGGGTGCATACATCTGGAGTTCATTTGCAGTGGCAGGAAGCCCTGGCGTGCTCATTCTCATTCTCTCTCTCTCTCTCTCTCTCTATCTGCCTCTTTCCCTCTCTCAAATATATATATGTATATATAAAACAGTGAAGAGTATTTTGTCAGTCAGTATGTAACCAATAATGTAATCTGATATTTAAAAACAAATCAAAGGCCGGGCATGGTGGCACATGCCTTTAATCCCAGCACTCGGGAGGCAGAGGTAGGAGGATCACCAAGAGTTCGAGGCCACCCTGAGGCTACATAGTTAATTGCAGGACAGCCTGGACCAGAGTGAGACCCTACCTCACAAAAAAAAAAAAAAAAAAAAAAAAATTAAAAATTTAAAAATTTAAAAAATTAAAATAAAATAATAATAAATCAAAATATTACTTTCATTAAAAATACTTGAGATGACTTAAAACTGTCCTATATCCATTGACAGAATGATTTAGTATAAAGAAATCATGAGAGATAATGTATTATAGAGAATGTTTTATATTTTATAAGTAATATACTTTTTTTCTATAGTTTTTAATCTTTTTCTTGTGTCTTTGGAAATATTAAGAAGAGAAATTTTTGTGTTGAGTTGTCTTGTCTATAAACCTCAGATTATTGCTATCATTACAAATTGATGAAGATGGCAGTTGCCTTATGCTGTACATAAGCCAACATTTTATTTTAATCTGTGGATACATATGCTTTATTCTAAGAGATTGTAATAAGCCCTGCTAAAAATAAATGTCTGTAATCAGCAATGTTGGATATGTGCCTAAATGTCTTAAACTAGTCTCATGTATTCTGATTTCTTATTCCTCAAATGAATAAACAGAATGCGGTCAATGTGGCAATTGTATGTTACAAATCATTTCATCAAAGATAATGAAATTAAATTTCAGCTCTGAGAGTTATTGCAGAGGACTGTTTAAAATTTACTAGAATTTGACTTCCAAATCCTTCAAGCCCTGATCTTTGGATTTACATAATGTGCTTCTACTTTCTAGTTTTTCTGGTTGAAAGCTCCTGATGTTCCAAGGCAAAAACGGAAATAAATGGGATATTTGTGTAATTTCAAAGTGAGTGCTTTCAATATGATGACTCGATCAGAAAGGGCATGGAGAAGGAAATTCATACAAATTTTAGCACTGTTATCTTCAAAACTGTATAGCCATTTGGAGAGTGGTTAAGGTGCTTGCCTGTGAAGACAAAGGACCCAGGTTCAATTACCCAAGACCCACGTAAGCCAGATCCACAAAATGGTGCATGTGTCTGGAGTTTGTTTGCAGTGGCAGGAGGCCATGATGTGCCCATTCTTTCTCTCTTTCTGTGCCTTTCTCTCAGTGTCAAATAAATAAATATAAGTAAAATATTTTTAAAAACTTTATAGCAAAAAAAAAATCAAGTGTAGATTCTTAATGATTATTCCAAGAATAAACATGTTTCTATTGAATACATCCCTATTGTCTTATTATTCAGTTATTAAAAGCAGTTCAGCCTGAACTTGAATTCAGATTTTTGAATCCAGAGTCCTTCTGCACATGGATGTAAACTTAGAAAGCTGCAAAGTATATACTTAGAAGTGACACAAGTGGACTCTGAATAGAGAACTGAGATATTGTTTGAATTTATCATAGTAGTAATGAGGAAGGATACATGATTTGCTTGTTCTCTCCAAACTACAATATACATTCTGATACAGTTGGGAAGAAAGCCGTGGTATGTGGTTTCATTAAATGAATCATTATATCACCTACAGACTGGTGATTTGAATAAAATGCCCCACAGAGGTTCATGTGATTTGAAAACTTGGTCCCCAGCTGTCAATAATTTGGAAAAGTTGTGGGACCTTTTTGATGTGGAGCCTTTTTGGAAGGAGTGGGGTGCTGAAGATGTGCCTTGGGGTACCTAACCTAGTACTTAGATTACTTCCTCTCTGCTCATGCGGCAGTGTGAACATGGATGTTTGTTCTTACGCTTACCCTACCATTATGAAACTTCCCCTCAAAACTGTTCCCTTGTATAAGCTGCTTCTGGTGGGGTTTCATTCCAGCAATGATAAGGTAAGTGCCTCCTATATGCTAAGCATATGCTAGGACTTAGGAATGAAATAATAAGCAGAGTAGACTTCCAATTTATGTAGCCAATAAGTTGATCTACTGGAAAAGGCTTGTAACAGAAGTCACATATCTCATCTGCTTCTTTTCTCAGAGTTACTGTAAGGTTTAGGGTGTTGATACACCAGCTGGTAAGCTTAAAGGACTTGACTCTCCTCATGAAAGGT
The DNA here is from genome assembly GCA_036365145.1 of Orientallactaga sibirica. NCBI lineage: Eukaryota > Metazoa > Chordata > Mammalia > Rodentia > Dipodidae > Orientallactaga > Orientallactaga sibirica. The sequence goes on from JAEOAD010000003.1 coordinate 74,296,891, forward strand.
CAGCAAGAAGTGTTCTTATTTTATGTCAGGGTCTATTCAACTTTAGTGAAAGGCAAAATTGGTTTTAATTTTAATTTCTAGTATATATAGCATAACATGTAACAGCAGTGAATTCCATACGCTCCTGTACAGTTCTTGCTATTTATACTGGTTTTGCCTTTCAGAATTGACTCAGTCACATTTTACAAATATATATATATATTTGTTCATGCCAACACTACTAGCATACCATTCATACATATCATTTCATCTATGGTTTGACTCTTGCATTTCTTCTTATTTCAATATGTAAGATATGGAAAAGCAGTAATTCCTTAGAATGGATATAGGGTTAGATACATGTCTTATTATAATACACTTTATAATTTTGATGTCCCATTAACTGTTCCCATACTAATTTGCATTCCCCAAAGACACTGCTGTTTTATGCATTTTTCGTTAGTTTGGAGTTATAAGGGAAAAGTCCATGATTTCTGATTCAATAGGAAGAACAGGATAGCTACTTCAACCGCAGAATAAGCTAGAATTGGCATTTTCTATACCCCTCAAGAGATTGCTTTTGTGTTACTGCCTAAGTTCCCAGTCTAGCATTTCCTCTGTCTCTGAACTTCGGAGCATGTCTGCCTCTTACTAACTATGCTTTGTTTGTAGCAGCTGATTTTTCAGTTAAAGTATATAGGAGATGTAACAAAACCCATAATTTTGCACAGTGTTTTTTTTTTTTTTTTTAGGCACTTGCTCCCCAAATCTTTTTTTGAGTGACTTGAGACTTTTTCAGCAGGCACAATATCCAACTTGGAAAACTTGCATCCTCAGCAACTTCACTGCTTTAAATAATTTCCTTACGTTAGCTCTTTTAGGAAGATAGGAGACAGCATCTCTCACAGCAAATGAGATGTCCAAACCACAGATGGCCTTCTGCTTGAAATGTCTGAAAGGACTATATGTGTTGCACCTTTGAGGTACAGCTGTTCACCTGTATCCACATACATATAGTTACATGGTGGGTGTGCTGCATAAGAAATGATTGGACAAGTGTGAATTTAGGTAGCTTCCCCTGGTACTCTGGAATTCCACTAGTCTGTGAAATTTCATTAATTGGTTTCACAAAATTAACATATGCTATTTTGAAAATGGCTTTCTTAGCTAAAATAAAGAGCATGGATATCATTATTAGATACAAGACCTAGATTGTTCAAACCCTTGCTCAATGTCACTTGGCTTAAAATAGCTGAAATTTGTCTCTTTTAATTCTAAAGTGTGGAAGTTAGATCTAAGAGTCCTGATTCTGGTTGGAATCTAGCTTGCCTATTTTTTTAAGTCCCAAAACTTTGTGACAACCTCAGCTCATCCCTCTGCTAATAAGAAATATGATGCTTTCCTTTTATTTGGGTTGTGATCAATAAATGAAATTATGTATGTATATTATATGGCCTTGTATCTTGTGGTAGGTTGAACGTGAAACATCTCCAATAGCTCTCACTTATTTTTGATTAAGCCTTCTACTCAGTCCGTAGCTGGCAGCAATTTGGGAGGTAGAACCTTGCTGGAAGAGGTATGTTACGTGGGGCTGGGCTTTGGGGTGTTATAGTCCAAGTCCCCCCTGACAGATCTCACTCATTCTTGTTGCTACCAAGTAGCTGATGTGGCAAGAAGCCATATCCAGGTACTGCTCTGCCATTATTTCCCACCATGATAAGACTTTCTCTCATGACTATAAGCCAAAACAAACTCCTTCCTCCCATATACTGCTTTTGGTCAGATATTTTGTTCCAAAAAGGAAAAGGTGACTGATAGCCTGATATGTTGTAAGTTGGTAATATCTTTTCTCATGTGAGCATGCTGGGTGTTCACAGCAACAACTTATATAAAACATATGTCAAATATTCTTCCATGACCTTTACCACATAATTTCCATTAATATTATTAATCTCACACATTATTAATATCCTCCCATTTTACAAATCAAAGAAAATAAAACTGAAACAAGAAAAAAATTTTCCCAAGCCCTCACAACTATTACATATAAGGTTAGGGATTTTTTATATGTTGAAGTATTCTTTCCTGGAGGAAGGAAAGAGGCAGGAGAACTGAAACTTAAAACTTCACAGGACCACGCTCCAAAGTGAGAGGACCAGCAAACAACTATTGAGAGGAACATGCTGATCAGTGCTGCCTAGCAATTTTCTCTGAATTGAAACATTCCTTCTTGGGGGAAGGAAGGAGACTCAGGTGATCAAGGATGTGAAAGTTAAAGTTGAAAAGTTCTCATCACCAAGGTTATATAAAGGGCAAACAACTGCTTGGGGGAGGGAAAGACTGTCTCAGAAGCCAAACTGCCTACAGGTCTTGCAGTGAGCTCCAGAGATGCAGAGATGGGTGGTCACTTATGCTGGAGTGGGTTTTTCAGTGTTGCAGCTGGTTTTGAGTCACCCATATTCCTCACCCTACATTGTAAATAATCCAGTAAATTTATTGGTTCATCACCAAAACTGGTTTTGGTGCAATAATGCTTTAGTCTGTTCTCTGTACCCTATCAGGGATGAATGGAAGTGTGTTCACAATTCTCTAGGGAAAATGTTTCCCACAACAGTATTCACTTCCAGGAAGTGTGGTCCTCATGTCTACAGTCTTATATACCCTGTACCATGATTTCAAGGTAAACAGTCTAATATGTGGAAATGTGACTTTCTTAATGGATTAGCTCCTTTTCTTGTCAGTGTGACCAAAAACTTGACAAAATGCACTTAGGAGGAGGAGGGCATTGTTCTGTGTCATGTGTACAGGATACTGTCCATTAAGGCAAGAGGAGGCATGATGGCTAGGATGACAGTGTCCATGGTGGCAGGAATGTGGGGTGGCAGCTCCTCACATCTCAGCATCACGTAGTGTAGCAGACAGCTTCAGGTTCGCTGAGATGAACTTCCAGACCAGGCACAGTTATGGAGGAAGGGATATTATTTATTGAAGCTTACAGATCCAGGGGAAGTTCCATAATGGCAAGAGAAGTGGCCTGCTCTCCACAGGACCAAGCAGAGAGAGAGAAAGCCAACCAGCCACCACAGCACCCAGAGTAAAACTACAGCCAAAAGGTCACACAGCACACTTCAGGAACTCCTGCTAGGCACATTTGCATATCTTTACAATGGAATCTCAAACCATCACAAGTCCTTAAAACCGGGCCCCCAGTGACCTTGCCTCTAGCAAGGTGATTGCAGATGCAAAATATAAAATAATAAAACACTGAATATATTGGGGGACATATATTCAAACTACCACACGTAGTATATTTCTTGTGCCGGAAGTAGATGTCATCCAGAACTACCCTTAGCAACCCGCTGCAGAGGTAGATGTCATCTGGAACTATCCCTAGCAACCAACTTCTGCTAGGTCGGTTCCAGAAAATGTGCTACCACCCGAGTATCAAAAACATTTCACATTAATATTACAACAAAACTCTTGTTACACCACGTTAAGTTCCTGAAGCCTAGGGAATATCACCATATACTATATCGACATAGATATTTTCAACTGTTGCTTCTATTACAACTAGAAAAAAAACAGGATTATCATGAATACTCAGTAGAAGATTGATTTTTTTTTCCCCTGTGGTAGGTATGGAATTCAAGGATATACCCAATCAGTTATCATGTAGATATGATTTGATGGGAAGGCTAATTCTACTTAAGAACTCTAGCTCAATGGAAATATTGTTTTCTTATGCTTCGGGTAGAGTGATATAATGTGTTTATTCACCAAGATAACAACTATTACATAATTCACAGCATGACAGATAAGGAAAGACAAAAAAAAATCATTGTTTGGTTATGGCTTGAAAGGAAGGTGTGAATATTGTTAGAATAAGACAACCTCACAATGTGAGAGGAAAAGGGAAGATAAGATAACTTTCTCCAAAGCCAGAGCTATTATTGAAATATTGTCTTGTTTCTTCTGAAATGGGCAATGCTCAGCCAGTTTCCTTTAGTGTTGGCTCAAGACCTTTAACCCAAATGATGCATGTGTTTGATACAAAAAGTAAACCAAAAATGAGTACAGCATTTCCCATTACATAAAGTAGAAATTAGTAATTCAAGAGTAAAATGTCAGTGATGATTATGAGAGTGGTTCTGTTTTAATTGTTTGGTGTTGGAAGTTTTCTGCCAGTTTTTGTTTTCTGTAATTTCTGTGACTCTACCTCATCCTTAGCATACTGACTTTTTCCTGCTCCTTAGATGAAATATACATGAACCCCCTTTTATAGAGTAACAAAGTCAAAGCCATCTTCATACTTTTTGTCTGTTTTCTTTACTTCTTCTTGATTCCCTGATTTTTCACCTCTCCTTCCAAATTGTAGACTTGGGTCATTCCACTGAAGATTAAAACTAACACACACACACACACACAACAATCTGATGTGTCTGTCTTCTAAATGTTCTGGAAACTATCACAGTATTCTCACCCTGCACACTGAGCAAGAGACTCTCATTGAATCTATTTTCTTGGCATTCTCTACTCCTTCTGCAAAAACCACACTCCGGAAGGTGAGACACCTCCTATTAAGCACCTTGTGGCCCCTGTAGCTTCAATTTTGACCCAACACCATTAGCAGCAAAGGAGAATTTTTAAATAAAGTATACCACCTTTCTACATGCTCACTAAAGGACTGGAACTTCATTAATGAGAGCTTCTTGTGTGTATGCTAGGCTAGGTACCAGCACCTAGGATGTTTATTTGATCTCCATTTAGTAATGAAGAAATAATCACCTCAGAAGAAAATGTCTGACATTATTACCAGGCTGAAATAAGATTCAGAATGCCTATGGGAAGGAAGAGGATAGTTTTGTTGTTGTTGTTGTTGTTTGTTTGTTTGTTTGTTTTCTCCTTCTCAGGGTACTAACAAGAAAAATCAGCATTCTAAAATAGTAAGCTTTTAAAAGCCAGGCCAAGAGGGAATGGCTCATTTACTGTTTCTTATTTTCCTTCCACGTCACTACCACTCATTTTGTTGGAAATGCAAAGCACATTAAACCAAAGCTCCTTTCATTGCCTATTAGATTATTTTGTCTCTGTTTGTAATGTTCCACTCATTATTAAAGGGTGTTTTATCTCGTGCACACCTACATATTTCATTATGCTATATTTGCATTTGTTTAACACATTCAATTAAGTACATTGTTTAAAATTTAGAACGATTTCCCCTCCATGAAATTTGGAAATTGAAGGTAGCATTTAGCAGGTTTCCTTGTCAACTACAATAGTCAATTTTAGAACTGTTAGGGAGCAATTCAATTACCCACACAGTTTTGCTTTCTAAGAATGTGCAAATGGAAGACTTGTAAGTAAGCCAAGAAACCGAGTAATGTTCTAGACCTCAACAGCAGTAACAAAGAATGTTGCCCTCCTCCTTGGTTAAGACAAAGGAAAAGTTAAGAGGGAGAAAAAAGTAAAATACTAGTGACTGTTTCTTCTTCCCTAGTCTTTTAGAGTCTAGCACTACATCTTTTACTCATTCCCAAGAGGCTATATCAAGGACTGTGGGCCACTTGGACACTTGTCAGTAACGTAGAACCTCATCAGTTATATTATCAAGCATTTTTTTAATTGAAGCCACAACCTAGTTGGTTTTGGATACGTTTATTTATTTGTTAATGGTCTCCTGTCCGGATTAAGGCCTCCATGAAGGTGGATGTTTTGTTCTGTCATGATTGTTGTATGTTACTGGTGCCCTGACAGTAAATGACTCAGAGAAGCCTTTGAAGAATGATTGGGTGGTCCATTTCAGTTCATCAAAAGCAGGAATACGGGAATGGGGATGCATGCACATGGGAGATACCTATTCCCAGTGGGAGAGCATTCCTCCTTACTACTGTCATTCTCTTTATCACCTTTGGGAGTCTTGAAGGCTGAGTAAATTGAAAAGTCAGTCTTCTATGGTTTCTTGTGGTAATTTATTGAAGTATAATATATGCCTAGAAAGATGCACAAATCACAGAATGTTAAATTTCCACGAAGTTAATGTATCCAGGTACCCTGTATTCAAATCAGAAACAAAACATTACTAGACTCCCATCAGCATTCTCATGTGTTCACTATGTAACTCCTCAACAATGTATCTCTCCATACTTTTAATTACATACATAGGTCTGTTTGTTCATGAACTTTATATAAATAGAGTCATACACTATGTTTTCCCTTAAGCCTGGCTTCTTTTGCTCCACATTATTTTTTTCTGAAAACTACCCATGGAGCTGCAAGTGGTTGTAAATCTTCCACTCTATATTAATTCTGTTTTACTATTGATAGACATTTGGATGCTTTCAAGTTTGTGTATTATAAATAATACTGTTATGAACATTCCTGAATGTGATTTCTACTTAACATGTCAAGATGCATGCCCTGAACCATAAGAGAAATAGGTATTTTTTTCAAAGTTGTCTTGTTGACATATACTCCCACTAGGACAGGAGAATTCCAGTTACTCCTCAACAGCATAATTTCATGAGTTTTACAGTGCAGCTATTCTGGTGGATGTGTTATGAGTGACATTTGGTTTTACTTTTCATTTCTCATGAATAATAGTGTTTTGCGCTTGTACCTGTTAATGATTTTGGTATATTTCATCAATACTCAAATAGACAACATAGATGATATGTGAGTAAGATAGTGGCCATGGTGGTAGTAATTAAATATCTGAAACTTATTATACTGTTCTCATAGAATAGAATTTACTAATTAATAAAGTGCATTCACATTACAAGGCTTTTGCTTTGGTCGCTTCAATGGACATTTTACAAAATGTTGGGGAAATAAGCTCTGTGTTGGATGGTATAAGGCCAGCAAGGTTCATGGAGAGGAAATTCTTCAGAGGAAGTTGCCTTCAAGCTGGGACTTGCAGCCTGAGCAGTGCCTGAAAGAGTGGCATTACATGGAAGCCAGGGCCACAGAAAGCCTAAACAATGTGAACAAGTGTAATGATTTTTTTTTAATTTGCAAGTATTTTTGCATTATCATAAATAATAATGACAGTTGCCCCTACCCCCTGATTTTGTATAAGGAATTAATCTTAACAAATGCTACATTCGTTTCCAGAAATATCAAGAGCCAGTAGAAAACTAGGCTTATAGTTTAATTAAATTAGTTGCATGGCTTGAAATGTTGGAATTTAACTTATCATTGACCTGTGACTTTTACACATACAAAAAAAATGTGCATGAGTGGAGTTTATGGGTAGCATTTTCCTTTTCATGTTAGGATTAATAGGACCTCTCTAAAATGTAGAACTGGGGCATATATTCATTCGTTGTTTACAATGTGTAAAGAAATAATGTGAATTCTAATTTTTATGGTTTACATGCTGCTGTAGATTAAAATAAAATATACTGGGACTGTATAGTTTAAAATGATGACCTCATTGATAGGGAATTCAGAAGTAGAATGCAGGGGATAGGAGTGTGAAATCAGGGTGGGGGCCAGGGATATGGGAGAGAAGAAGAGGAATGGAAAGGGTTAAACAAAACTAAGTACATGTATTAATTAATAAACAATTAAATAAAAATATTAATTAAAAAGTGAATCTTTTGGCTGAGATGAAATTATTTGTTTTAGCTACATTTATTAAAAGTACCTCTTTCAGAGGTATATTTACAAATTAACTTAAATAAAATTGTCCAATGCAATTCTTTTGTATATGTTTATTCATTTATTTATTTGAGACAGAAACAGTCAGACAGAGAGACAATATTATTCATGATAAATGCAAAGTAAAAACAAAGAGAGAAAGAATTGATGTCAAGGATTCCTGCCACTGCACAGGAACCCTAGATGAATGTACCACTTTGTGCATCTGGGTTTACATGGTCACTGGGAAATTGAACCCAAGCTATTAGGCTTTTCAAGCAAGTACCTTTAACCTCTGAACTATCTCTCCAGCCTCTCTGATGCAATTCTTTTTGAATCACTGTGTTGTTATCTAGTTCGCACTGACCTCAATCCCAGGATCCTTTTAAGATTTAAGTGCTGATGTTACAGGTGTGTGCCAGCACAACCAATTTAAACTTTTGTCTGACCACCCCATTTTAAGTAGCTCTTAGAAAAACAGAAGTTCTCCCATTATCAGCTTCCATGCTGACACGTCCTAATGAGACCTTTTCTGCATGATTAGACAGAAGCCTTTTTTTTTTTCCTGTTGGTTAACAAAAATTTAAGAAATTATATTGTAGGGAAGTTCTATAACTTCTGAATGGACCTGATTCTATTTCCAACACAAGTACAAGTTGATTTTACTGAAAAATCTTTTGCTAGTGATAAACTTGAGACAAACATTTCAGGTCATTATTCACATCATGTGGTATTGTTTATCTGTAGGTTGAAGAAAAAGTCCCAGTCGGTGGATATTACTGCTGCAGGGTTCAACCCTTTAGCTGGTGCAGGAAAGCCAGTACCACAAGCCAGCAAGCCACCACCCCCCAAGACCCCCATCATTGAAGAAGAGCAGAACAACACAGCAAAAACTCAGAAGCATCCTTCCCGGAGGAGTGAGCTAAAGAGGTTCTACACCATTGGTGAGTGTGACGTTTCATGCATGTAAACTGCTGAAGTCTACCTGAGCCGCATTGTGGATCTGGGGATCTGCTTAGTTACTTAATTGCTTTTCTTGGTGATTGGCTGACTTGGGTAGTTTCTTACATGATCCACACAGGAAGATGGAAAACTACTGAAATTTTTCAGCAATGTTTTAAATGAGTAAACAGGCTTAGGGGCCTTCTACATCCTAGCCCAAGGAAAAGAATTTTATATGCTATTTTGCCAATTTTTCTTTTAGCTTTTGTGTTACTATTTTCTTTTGGGCCATTCTTCAGCCAGCACTGCTCCTACATTTTGTTTTTGTTCTTTTCATTTTCCCTCTGGGCTCCCAAGCCCTGACCCTGTTCTGTCAGGTTGTAAAGACTGTGGCTGATATCAGCCTGTAACTAACAAAGCCATGAAGAAGGTAGAAAGTTGTTGTATTCATTCCAAGGGACAACACATTACATGGTGGGTGTGTTTAGGCCGCACACATTGAAAACTTTGGAAAGAGTGAATCCAGAATTGGTCATATTGAGAAAGCAACAGGCTCTGACAAGTGTTTTGAAGGCACCATGAGTTTTGGTTCCCAGATGGAATAGTACTTAGTAATTTTGAACTTTATTAAAGAGTTGCTAGTAATAAGCCTAAGTAATTAAGACAAAGTTGATTTAGTAACTTTTTTTTTTTTTTTTTTTTTTTTTTTTTTTTTGGTTTTTGTGAGGTAGGGTCTCACTCTGGTCCAGGCTGACCTGGAATTAACTATGTAGTCTCAGGGTGGCCTTGAACTCATGGCGATCCTCCTACCTCTGCCTCCCGAGTGCTGGGATTAAAGGCGTGCGCCACTACGCCTGGCGATTTAGTAACTTTTTACATCAATATTTCTAGCAGTTCTTTGAACAAATATCCTTTTAAACGATAATTCAGTGCCTTGGGTCTATTTGAGACAAAGCCCTCCCTTCTCCCAAGAAGGAAGGTCAGTGTATGCAGGTGTGTGCCTTCCTTAATTGTTCTGTACCTTGTTTGTTGAGACAAGTCCTCTCATTGAACTGACAGCACATGGATTCAGCTAGGTTAGCTAGCAGATGACCTCCAAGGACCCACCTGGACACACCACCATGCCAAGCTTTTATATGGGTTCTGGGAACCCAAACTCATGTCCTCATGCTTGTTGGCAAGTATGTCACTATTTATATCATCTCCTAAGCCCTGAGACAAAGGTTTTAAACATGTCATTTATGGAAGTTGATGAGTTGGGGACATAGAGCAAGAAGATGGCTGCTTTGACCTTACATGTTATTTATTTTTGAAGGAATTTGGTCATATTTAGTTGTCTTAATATTAGACACTGTTGCTTGATGGGAAAGCCAATAATATCAATGAAGTCATGAATATTTTAGTACCTGATACCCTTTACCCCATATGTTGTGCTTGATTGATGATAACTGAACTTTTTATCAGGTATTTTAATATCCATATCTAAACATTTTAACCAGGAGACCAGATTTCTAGTATAAATATTCTATGTAACTTTGTCAGGATATTTTCTGATGTCATTGTGTCAAATTCCTTCAGGTTTAAGAAATGCCTTGTAAAAGTCTTAGTACGGTTTCAGAATCGCTGGTAAAAACAAACAAACAAAAGAATAATACTTTCAGGCTGGAGAGATAGCTTAGTGGCTAAGATACTGGCCTGCAAAGCCAAAGGACCCAGGTTTACTTCCCCAGGATCCACATAGAGCCAGATGGTTAGGATGGCATCTGGAGTTCCTTTGTAATGGCTAGATCCCATGGTGTGCTCATTCTTTCTTTGTATCTGCCTCTTTATCTCTCTCTTTCTTAAAGGAAAAAAAAAAAGAACAATGTTTTTCCCTTATGCCTTTTATGCCCTTCTCCTTTATCTAATCTTATACTTCTCCTCCATATTAAGATTTTTCAAGTCTTACTTTTCAACAAGAAACAGGCATGGTCTTATTAACTATGTCCATATTCAGATAATTTTGATTGACATAGGAAGTGCAGACAGAAACATATTTTCATTTATAAGGCTTATATTAGTTCTAAAAACTTAATCAACTAGAAAAGCCCATGAAGCTTGCTATGCTTTGCCAGTACCCTTTCTTCTTACCCTTAATCATGTCTAGAGTCATGTATAAATTGTCTTTCATGAACTGATTAAGAAAGATAGTGTTTTGTCTTCAGATAATTAAATGCACCCTATAAATTCAATATTCCTTCTAAAGTAGAAAATGAGGGGAAAACACTAACCAACTTGACCACAATGAATAAAGAGCTAAGTTTTCTAGAGCAAATAGAAGTTTGAAGAATGAGCTTGGATTCAGAAAAAAATAAACTGTAGGGTATTTTAAATAGCAAGTTTTTAAGAATTTAATGTTCCAAAACAACAAACAAACAAACAAAACAAAAAGCTAGATGTGGTGGCACATGTCTTTAATACCAGCACTTAGAAGGGAGAAGTAGGAGAACTGCAGTGAGTTCCAAGCCACCCTGAAACTACTTAGTGAATTCCAGATTAGCCTGGGCTAAAGCAAGGCCTTACAAAAACAAAAACAAAACAAAACAAAAAAGAATTTAATGTTCAACAATTGAAGTTATAATCAGTGTCAATGGCATGTCTATTATCTCAAAATGGTGTTTAACTGTCAAAATGATTATCTATAGCTCTTCCAGTTTTGGCCTGGAAATACTGTTTTTTTCTTTTAAAAAAATATTTTATTTTTATTTATTGATTTGAGAGAGACAAAGAGGCAGATAGAGATAGAGAGAGGAAAAGAGAGAGAATGGGGGCATCAGGGCCTCTAGCCACTGCAAACAAACTCCAGACACATTGCCACCTTGTGCATGTGGCTTACGTGCGTCCTGGGAATTGAACTGGGTCCTTTGGCTTTGCAGGCAACCACCTTAACCACTAAGTCATCTCTCCAGCCCTGGAAATATTATTTTTAAGGCTAAAATGTTAGCAAGCAAGCATGTAATTGAAACGTCATTTAACAAAACAAATCTATCTCAGTATCTCTTCATAAAAGTACTGGTGATAAAAACATTTTCTTTTAATTCCATGTGTTGGTATTCTTACATCCCAGGAACAAGTTAAGTTTGTATCTTCTATCTCAGTTCATTCTCAGAACAATTCTGGTTCACATGGTATTGTTCCAGTTGAGGAATAAAGTCTTCAGGAAGTTAAAGAGACATGGACCATAGAATCCAGATTCCACAGGTTATATAGAGAGGGGAGTTTCCTCCTCCTCCTCCTCCTTCTTCTTCTGCTCTTCCTCCTCTTCCTCCTTCCCCCTTCCCCCTCCTCTCCCTCCTCCCCCTCTTCCTCCCTCTTCTCCTCCTTCCCCTCCTCTTCCTCCTCCTCCTCCCCCTCCTCCTCTCCCTCCTCCTTCTCCCCCTTCTCCTCCCCCTCCTGCTCCTCCTCCCCCTCTTCCTCCTTCTCCTGCTCCTCCTTCTCCTCCCCCTCTTCCTCCCTCTCCTGCTCTTCCTCCTCCTCCCCCTCTTCCTCCCTCTCCTGCTCCTCCTCCTCCCCCTCTTCCTTCCTCTTCTGCTCCTCCTCCTCTTCCTCCCTCTCCTGCTCCCCCTTCTCCCCTCATCCTCCTCCCTCTTCTTCTTATGTTGTAGTTACTGATTAGTTGTTCTTGCTCCAATGAGTAACCACAACTCATTCAAGTAGCACTCATTAAACTCAGCAGATCTCTCTCCCCCCCTGTCTCTCTCTGTCTCTCTCTCTCTCTCTCTCTCTCTCTCTCTCTCTCTCACACACACACACACACACACACACACACACACACACAAGATGAAGGAGTTAAGAAGGATTGGAAGGGCATAAGAGGTGATAAGGAGTGTGAACATGATGAAATATATACACATATGAAATTATTTTTAAAATAAATTTTAGAAGTTCACTTTCTCTTCTGCACTTGCCTCAGCCTTCTGTGTCACTCCAAATAATCCTTGCCCTTGTTCACAGGAATTTATATCCATGACATAATGGAGTGACATTTTTTACCACAATTACTAGAGAAACGTTTGGAGGAAAATTATGACAAATAGCCCAGATGCTGCCCTTTCATTGAAAGGTATCTTTCAATATCTCAATTTAGGGTTCACATTACTGGAAAACCCTGGGAGCCACCTGGTGGCAACATACAGTACTACATTTTGAATTTAGCAGTGAAGTTCTGTACTATTAACCATTGTATTAAAATTCAAAAAATAGTTAGGACTTAAAGAATTTTCAAATTCAAAAGCAGAGATTAAAAAATTAGACATCACTGAAAAACCTCAATTTGTTAATGACCATATGAACACTTTTTTATCACTAAATACTCCAATGCCAGTTATACTAAGCACTCTGAAAAGTTTGAGTCTCCCTAGTCATCATTGTCATGTGCAAAAGGAGTTTCTCTAAGCAAAGATGAGAAAAGCCCTAATTATGGTCAAAACATAAATAAGAAGACAACTTGACATGAGTTCCATAGGCTTTTTGTTTTGTTTGTTTTTTTGTTTTGTTTTGTTTTGTTTTGTTTTGTTTTTCAAGGTAGGGTCTCACTCTAGTCTAGGCTGACCTGGAATTCACTGTGTAGTCTAAGGGTGGCCTAGAACTCACTCACGGTGATCCTCCTACCTCCGCCTCCCGGGTGCTGGGATTAAAGGAGTACACCAACACGCCCATCTGCTGTAGGCTTTTGACTGGGTTTTTAGTACCAGGTATAATTTCCCTCAAACCCACTCAAAATCAGTCTGTTACCCCTTAATATCCATGCCACCGTTGTGCCAGTAAGAATAACTTGTCAGGCTAGTTGGCTATGTACCTAACAGGGTTGCCACATGGAGTAAAATTATTGATGATATTTTCTCCCCCAGCAGCCTAAACAGCATCTTCCAGCATGATAATAGCTAGCCATCAGGAAGGAATCTTCTAGTTCAATTCCTGCTGGATTTTTCAGTGTCCTATAACTGAAACAAGTGCTGTCTTCAGTAATATCACCTTACTGTCTCATTCTGGTAGTCAACAAAAAGTTCTAGAAATGGCCTTTTTTGTTCTGGGTATCTAACAGGCCTCCCTGACCAACAACTCATTGGGAGGGATCCCATCCCTGGAAATGGATTTTCATATAATAACGTATGGCTTCTAAGATCAATAGTATCTACTCAAACTGTTTTGTAAAAAGTACTTTTTACAGCTGTAGAGTTGGCTTAGCAGTTAAGGCACTTGCATGCAAAGCCAAAGCACCTCCATTTGATTCGCCAGAACCCACATAAGCCAGATGCACAAGGGAGCACATGCATTTGGAGTTCATTTGCAGTGGCTGAAGGCCCTGGCATGCCCATTCTCTCTCTATCTCTCTCTGCCTCTTTCTCTAAAATAACTAAATAAAAGTAAAACTACACAAAATGTTTTTTTTTAATACTTTTTAATTGGTTAGCAAAGAAGTAAGTTTTTATGTAGCTTATTTATAACATGTTTAGTTTTGGTTAACCCTTCTCCCAACTGTTCCTCTTCTTCATCACTTCCCCACTTAAATTTTCCTCTACTTTGTCTTTGTCTGTACTTTGTCTATATGTCTTCTATGACCCTCCCCTTAAGCCCTCCTCCCCCTGGGTTTTGCATCACTGATTTCACTTGCAAATCTAAGAATTCAAAGCTAAGATCCACATATGAGAGAGAACATGCAACATTTGTCTTTCTGAACCAAGGTTACCTCACTTAGTAAATTTTCCCAATTTCATTTTACTTTACAGCTGAATATAACTCCAATGTGTATATGTACCACATCTTCATTATCTATTAAATAATTTGATTGACAGGCTGATTCCACTTTGTATTTATTGCATATTATGCCTAGGAGCAGCATGGCCTGCCTATGGTAGTTCTATTTTTTTTGTTTTTAGAATGCTCTACTCTGCTTTCCATACAGGCTGCACCAGTTTGCACTGCCACTAACAGTGTATTCTCTTTCCCTACACCTTCACCTGAATTTTTGTCATTTGTTTTCTTGATAATAGCCATTATGACAGGAGTGAGATAGAATCACAAGATTTTTTCATTTGCATTTCCCTGGTGAATAAGATTGTTGCACAATTTTCAAAATATTTATTGGTTGGGCTGGAGAGATGTCTTAGTGGTTAAGGTGGTTGCCTGCAAAGCCAAAGGACCCAGGTTCAATTCCCCAGGACCCATGTAAGCCACATGCACAAGGTGGCACATGTGTCTGAAGATCATTTGTAGCAGTTGAAGGCCCTGGTGCATGCATTCTCTGCATTCTCTCTCTCTCTCTCTCTCTCTCTCTCTCTCTCTCTGTCTCTGCCTCTTTCTCTTTTTTTCTCTCTTAAATAGTAGAAAATATATAAAACATTTATTGGCCATTTGCATTTCTTCTTTCAAAAAGTCTCTGTTCATTTACTTAGTCCATTGTAGCAGACAGCTTCAGGTTCGCTGGGATGAACTTCCAGACCAGCCACAAATACAGAGAGCAAAGCCACGAGCCAAAAGCCACACAGCACAGCACACCTCAGGAACTCCAGCTAGGCTCACTTTGCATATCTTCAGATTGAAATCCTAAACCACCACCACACCTTAAGATCCACCCAGAGACACTGCCTCCAGCCAAGTGGCTACAGATGCAAACTATAAACTAATAAAACACTGAATATATTGGGGGCCATCTATTCAAACTACCACACCCATGTTTATTGGTTTGATTTGTTATTATTGAACTTTGGAAGTTCTTTATATATTCAACATAATATTCCTATGTAGACCTGACAAAGATTTATTTTCCCTATTCTGTAATCTGCCTCTTCACTTGATTAACAATTTCCTTGGCTGTCCATTATTTATTTGCTTGTCCATTATTTTAAATGGAATCTCAGATCAGTACATTAATTTCATAGTCTCTATTAATTACTTGAGTTCCAGTGTTCAAATATCACTGTTCCACATATAAAGCCTAAAACTCTATTTGTTTTAAATAAATATAACTGTTAAATGGATCTAGAATAATTAACTGAGTGGACTGGCTCTAATGGGTAAATAAACAAAAAAAGATGCTTAGTTGCTTTAATTTTTGTGCTAAATCTGAGCCATCAATTAATGACAGAATGTGAAACCAAATAGTGGACTCTGATACTTGTAATTACCTTTACTTCAGAAAACTACAGTGTAAACTTAGCATGGAGAAAGGAAAGCTATACACAGTATCCAAAAATGAACCATCCCTGTCTGTAGAATGTGGTTGATTCTTCTCTGTCATATTTGTTCCTTGGGGAACAAGGACGGACTGGAATTCATACATCTCTATTCAATGCTATTACCGTTTGTCAAAGATTCTCATATTTATTTTCACTCAGAAGATTATCTTTACAGTTAGGAAGTGAGGGAAACTCTTAAATGGATGTTTCTGTGACCAGAGCCACTCAGTGAGACACAACACTCACTTGTGCCCATCAGTTGTTGAGTGAAGGCTGAACAGGAGATACTGCTGACAATGGAAAGAAAGAGACCATGCTCTGATTCCAAGCAGTTGTCATGGTCAGTGTGTGGCTGGGAGAAGGGAGAATCTGTTAAATGCACAGTAGGGAATAGAATATAAAACAGAACTTCCTAAATGCTATAAAGGGAAGGGACAAACAGAAGGGAAGGGCAGAGAAAATAGGTTTAAAGTGTAAATCAACTTGTGAAAACATTCTTGGCTCCTCACTGGCTCCATACAGCAAGTCCTCACTCTCTTACCCTCTTCTCCTCCCTTTTATGTTGGAGCTATGGCTCAAAGCTCAAAAAAGAATTTATAGAGTAAAAGCCTTTTTCATTTCTGACATTTGTTATTATGAGCAACATATTTTATATGGACACATCATGTGTTGGTACCCTCTTTTCCATCGTCCCTGACCCCATTCCTTTTTCTCCTCCCTATTTGCTGGCACACTTATCTGTCCATCTTACTTCTAGGGTGGATATGCCTGTTCATATACTATGTCTGTTACTATGATGAGGTTTTGATGCCTTCCGTCTTACTAAGTCAGAACATTCTAGTTTAGACACATATTTAAGTGCTAAGTAAATGATTGGATGAGCCCAGAGAGTTTGGAAGAAGTTATTGCTGCATCCCTCTTGCCTCTCTCAGTGGAGAAAAAGTCTGAGACTAGTGAATGAGTTCCAGGTCTGCTTGAGCTAGAGTGAGACCCTACCTTGAAAAAAAAGAACCAACAATAAAGAAGAATGCATTCTAAGGAAGAGCTTTGGAAGCTACAGGGCATTAAGAAGAACAAGAATTCCTGCTATGGAGAAACCTGAGTAAGATACCCATGAAAAGGTTAAGGCGTCAGAGCTCTTTTCTACTGCCTGAGCTGCTGTATTACTTTACCTGCTGCTGTGACTGAATACCTGACAGGAAGCAGCTGAAGGAAGGAAGGATTTATTTTCACTTTAGTTCAAGGGGACACCGTCCATCAGTCAGGGAAGGCATAGTGTCATGAGCAGTGAGATGGCTGGTCACACTGCATCCACAATTAGGAAACAGACAGTGAACAGGAAGTGGGGCCATGCTATAAAAAACCTCAAGATCCACCCTCCCTCTATATGAACAATTTTCTTCAGCAGGGCTCCACAACCTTCCCAAACAACAGTTTTGGCCCCGTGTGCCTATTAGGGGACATTTTATAGTCAAACCACAACTGTGGAAGCACTGCTCGTAGAACACTGGAGCTTGCCAGGTTCCTCTCTCCACAGGGTTTGCAAGCAGGTAGGTTTGGAGGCTCCTTGACTGATAAGAGTCTAGTAATACCTTTGCAATGTACCTTTGACTGAGTTTTCCCTCTCGCAAGGGCTCACCTTGTCATGTAGAATGGGCAGGTTGCTCTCCCTTTAAGATCTGCTATTTGTCCTCATAGAATTATCTCTACCTTTGATCCCAAGGTCATCTGATCTTAACACCTTGTAAGACACCATGTGTTATCTGTCATTCATTTATTCTGTGCACAGTCCTTTACAGTTGCAGTTAAAGAAAGGAATGCTGGGTTTATTTCGGGATTACATAGGAAACTAAAACTTTTCCCTATATGTAAATATGTCTCTTCACTTATGCATCCATTCATTTGTCAGTTCAGTCAGTACTGAAATCTCCTTGATGCCAGACCTGTTTCAAAGTACTGCAAATGCACAGGAAACTGAGACCAAGATCACTGTCACATGCTCATATTCTGGTGAGGAAGATGGACACTGAATAGATAGTCTGATAGTTACCACGTTGTCAAGGGATTGTGGTTTTTAAAGAACAATAAAGCAGGCTAAAGGAGAAAGGTGGTGGGTTATTCATGTAAAATGTGTTTAAATCTTACACATTTTGTTAAACATTCAAGCAGATGAATTATCTGTTCTCACTGAGAAATCAATTAGGCTTGTTTCAATTACAGGTCATTTGATGTATTAATAATGGATTTTTAAAAGAAGTTTGTTTCGAGCTGGGGAGATGGCTTAGCAGTTAAGGTGCTTGCCTGCAAAACCAAAGGACCTAGGTTTGATTCCCCAGGACCCACGTAAGCCAGATGCACAAGGTGGTGCATGCATCTGGAGTTCATTTGCAACAGCTAGAGACCCTGGTGTACCCATTCTTTCTCTCTCTCTTTCTCTCTCTCTCATAAATAAAAACAATTTAAAAAGCAAATATTATATAAAAAAAAGAAGTTTGTTTTTGCTTTCCTTTAAATAGGATTAGTTTAGCTGGGCATGGTGTGCACGCCTTTAATCCCAGCACTCGGGAGGCTGAGGTAGGAGGATCACTGTGAGTTCAAGGCTACCCTGAGACTACATAGTGAATTCCAGGTCAGCCTGAGCTAGAGTGAGACTCTACCTCGGAAAAACAAAACAAAAACAAAAAAAAATAGGACTAGTTTATGAAGAGACAAATGAGGTTGATGTTTTCAGCATGAAGAAGAAAATGATTGAAGGACAATTAAAATACATGTTCCCCTGTATTGTTTTCAAGGAGCAATATACAGATGTACTTCATTTCAAACAAGAAATGACTCAGGCAAGTGGGTTAAACCTGTATGTCAAATAAACTGAATGTTCGGAAAAGTTTAGCCAATTTTAAAATATGCTCCAAGGGATTTCTTTTAAATATAGCTGTTCTAGATTGTAGTGTGGTTGGTGTCTACCTGCCTGAGTGGCAATAAGATCAGCTATCAGTCAAATACCCGATGTGATTTTGTCAATTAACATGGGGGCGCGGGGGTTATTCCGTCAATACTTCTGCTAACAATGGCAGGCAAATCTACAGTAAAGAACTTGGCCTCCCAAGTCTACTGTCTAAGTTGCACTTCTTCATTCCCGTTACTAAGTAACCATAAACAAGGTAGTTACAACCTCAATGATCCATGCCTTGTTTTGTAAAAGGAAATAGAACTACTAAAACTGGTACTCCTAAGAGGCTTATCTTGACATAGACATGAAGTATCCTCTGATAAGTTTATAATTGTGCCTAGAACTTACTGTCAGTAAATGGTAACGAGTTTGTTGTTGTACATAAAGAATGCAACGCAACAGGTGCTGTGGTGCCTGCCCTCACGGAGTGTGTGTGAAGCAAGCTTCCTGTCTTGATCCTTGTGGATAGCATCACATCTAAAACCCTGCAGTGGTTCCTCATTCCTAACAAGGAAAAGTTCTTCCTCTGTAAATCATTCATGTCATGGCCTTGCTTACCTTTCAAGTTTATCACAGATGGAACCCGAAACAGTCGAAGCATACCAATGTATCCCAAAAGCGCCACCTTGTAAGATGTGCTCAGGGCATTATGTATGCTTTTCCTTTTCTCTGGAATAGTAGCACCTTCACTTCCTTTAACTTTCTACACAGCTGCCTATTTATCAAGATTCACCCTAAACTTCTCATATTCTTGGTCTTGCCTTCTGTACATCTGACCAACCTAAATGATTGTAAAACATCTTTATTTTATTTTATGTGGTATGGGTGCATATGTGTGCACTTGTTCATATGTGTGGAGTGCACATGTAAGAATGTCAGTTTGGAGTCCAGTGATCAGCATTAGGGATCTTCCTCAATCACTCTGCACCTAATTTTTTAGACAGTGTCTCTCACGGAACCTGGAGTTCACCAATTTAGCTAGACTAGCTAGCTAGCAAGCCCCAAGGATCTCCCTGCTCTGTGTCTCCATAGTGGAATTACAGTTGTATGCCACCAAGACCAGATTTTATGTGGGGCTGGGGACCAGACCTCACATTCTCATGCTTATGAGGCAAGCACTTATCAACGGAACCACTTCCCCAGCCCTAGAAGCATTTTATCATACATACTATAAGTCTTTTAAATGACTATGTGTATCCTATACCTACAAAATAAATAGGTCATTTGTTATGACCACCATATGTCACTCTACTGACTTAAATCACTACACATTGAATGAGTCATTTGTGATCATAGTATACATATGTGTGGAGGAAGAATATAGATCAACTGACAGTGAGAAAACACTCACTCTCCACACAGATTTTCAGGTCATGAAATAAAATTCGACCACTGGCAGATATCTCATTGAACATTTTCCCAAGTACTGAACCCTACCCTTGATGATGAAACAGATTCATCAAAGTAATACTAGTTTTCTATGGCACCATAGTTTTAAAATTAACGTGTACTTTCATTTTTCTTCCTTTCTTCTACTCTTGCTATCACCCTTATTTTTGTTCCTTCGGTCACTCATAACTTCTTCCATTTTTTCTTCCTTCTTTTTTTCTTTCTATTCTTTTATTTTTCTCTCTTCTTTATCCCCTTCTTTGTGTTAAAATGAACTTCCACTTGGGAAACCATAGTGTAGCACGTGGACAGGCACGTGTGTGTGTGTGTGTGTGTGTGTGTGTGTGTGTGTGTGTGACTTGTTCCTATTAAATTCCCTTACTTGCCAAATATTAAGCCAAGAAATGATCTCAAAATTATCCTTTTGGAATTCTATTGGTCTGTGAAATTGAACACCCTCAAGTCCAGCGATCTTATCTTTTTCTGTGCCTTCAGGATAGAATACTCTCAACACTCTGAGCCTCACGAAGCACAGCAAACCCCAGTGTGACCTCACTCTCCCGGGGCTGTTTGCATATTGAAAAGAGTGTCTACAGAATTAAGTGTTCCTTGGGAATTATTCTCAGCAGTTGGCAAAATTAAAACAGTAATGACTAGCTTGACAACTCTCAAAGCAAGGCACACATTTATCGGCTTTATAATTGTGGTATACTAGACATTTTAGAACATCATCACCTTCTTGGTATTCTTTTCATTTTGAAACCAGACTTCTTAATTATAAGAAGAAAAAGAAATCAACTGTAAAAAAAATGCTGTAGCTGGAAGTTTACATAAAAATGGAAAAGACTAATAATATCAGAGGTGACACTGCCTCTGAAACTAGGTCACCACTGACCTTGGAACCTCTCCAGGCTAGAAGATTCTACATGGAAGAGGAGGAAGTCTCTGTGATTGAATCAGCAGAACCATTTTGGCAGACAGTTCACTGTCTATAAGTATAGAAACTAAAATGGA
Source organism: Orientallactaga sibirica (assembly GCA_036365145.1). Taxonomy (NCBI): domain Eukaryota; kingdom Metazoa; phylum Chordata; class Mammalia; order Rodentia; family Dipodidae; genus Orientallactaga; species Orientallactaga sibirica. The sequence goes on from JAEOAD010000003.1 coordinate 74,318,020, forward strand.
TAACAGCTCTGAGGACTTCAATTAAATTATTTTTGTGAAAAAAAATGACTTTGTTTTGGATTGAAGTTTGCTCTGACAGTTTGATGACATTTTATATTTTAAGAGTCATAGAAATGTTTAAGGGAGTTTATTTCCTGGCTGATATTCTTTGTCATCCATGGAAACTAGAATTCTCTAAGAGGACCTTGGCTTTTTTTTTTTAATGTCAAGAAAAAAAAATATATATATATATACCCAAACTATGATGTTAATGAAGATAGTAGAATTTTAAGATATTAAAAATTCAAGCTCAGTCTTTTAGTTCATTTGTAGACTAAGCAGACTTTGGAATCAATATATGTTTAGGAGAGTTTAAGTCTCTGTGTATTTTTTAGCTTTGGGAATATACTTAATTGGCTTTTAGTTTTATGTAATTTTATCTTATTTAAAATTCACTTTAAACATTGAGACTACAGAAAACCCACAAGCATAAAAGCTGTTTAAACTCTAGAATAAATATAAAAGCTCTATTTATTTCAAAGGAAATCAGATTTTTTTAAAACTAAATGTTTATACAATTTAAATAAAATTTACTAAGGTGGAAGAAGTTCACTGAGAAGAATGAGAAACACATTCATTTGATATTCCTACAGAGTGACAGTTCTCCTAATGTGCTACATTAGCTGGCCAGCTCTGATGTTGTAGAGTAAGCTCCTTGTTCTGTCTATTTGCCTGATTTAGTTTTGCTCTTATTATGTGATTGTTCTGTCAGAAACAATCAACCCAGGATCAAGGGACTCAGCTTAATCAGCGCCACGATAAATGGATTAAGAAATGTCAAAAACCTTGAGATTTCTTCTCAGTAAATTGTGGTGACATTGTGTTTGCATTGGAACCTAACAGTCTTATAACTTATTAAAAACAAATTATAACTGTCAACTTACTTAATGATTTTTAAACTGCCCAATTAAGGCACTGTTGGTTTAAATTGAGGAATAATGAAGATGGACATTGTTCGTTAGTGAGATATAATCGTGATTATGTTTGAAAGTTGCTCAATCCCTATTAAAGGAAGTCTTCTAGCATCACCAGTGACCCTTACTTACCCTTTCTGCCCACCAGCACTTAGAGCACTTTCACAGAACAATGGTGAGGTGAGAGAAAAAAAGATTTTATATATATACTTTTTCTCCTCATCTCATATCTAAGGATATGATCTAAAGATAGGATCTAAAGATATCTAAAGATACTTCATTACACATACCTTGGGAATTAAGTTTCTTAATAAAATTTAGATTATGTTTATAACTATGATCCCTTTTATGTATGAAAACTGAACTGAAAAAGTATTTTTAATGCTGGCACAAATATGAGGAGAAAAACTTCCATTTCTATACATTTCTTACAAAGTTGTCCTACAATTAAAACCTTCATATAGAGCCGGGTGTGGTGCGGCATGCTTTTAATCCTAGCACTCTGGAGGCAGAGGTAGGAGTGCCATAAGTTCAAGGCCACCCTGAGACTACATAGTAAATTCCATGTCAGCCTACGCCAGAGGGAGATCCCACCTCGAAAAACCAAAAAATAAAAATTGAAAAAATAAACAAAAGCTTCATATAAACTCACTTGAAGATTATAAATGTTTCAATGACTATATGTAATAGATATAATGTTCAGTATCTAAACTATATATATATATATATATATATATATATATATATATATATATATATATATGTTATGAGTAACTCTTTTCATTTTATTTATTTTTATTTATTTATTTTGGTACTGGGGTTCAAATTCAGGGTCAATGAGTTAGCTTATCAGCTTTACAATTAGTTTAAATACCTGCCAAAAGAAATAAATCTATTGGCTTAAAAGTAATAGAATTGCATGATGGCACACATCTTTAATCCCCAGCACTCTAGCAGCCAAGGTAGGAGGGAAGCTGTGAGTTCAAAGCCAGCTGGAGACTATATAGTAAGTTCCAGGTCAGCCTGGGCTAGAGCCAAACCCTACCTCAAAAAAAAAAAAAAAAAAAAAAAAAAAGGAATAATATCTATTAATCTATTCTCTGTTAACATGTATATTCTCTCTCTCTTTTAGGTATTTAGTGTTTTCTTTTGCATATGTATGTGTATGTGGTAGGTGTATTAATTAATGTAGCACACTTGTGTGTTTGGGTGCAGCATATGCTTGTGTATGTGCTAGAGGATGATGTTAGGTATCTTCCTTGGTTACTCTCTACTTTCTTTACATACTAGGGTCTCTCAGTAATGCCCAGAGCTCACCAACTTCACTACTCTAGCTAGCCAGGCAGTACCAGGGATCCCCTGTCTCCACTTCCCAGGAGCTGGGATTGTAGGAAGCCACCAAACTTATTCAGCATTGATGTAGGTGCTGAGGGTCTGAACTCATTCCTCACATTAGTCCCTCACCACTTTATCCATTGAGCCATCAGCTCAGTCCCCAGTCGGGTGTTTCTTGAATGAGAAAGGCAATACTGTCTTCACAGTCAAGGCCAAACCATTTGAGAATTCTGTTTCTCTTGATTCGGTTTGGACGTTCATTTGTTGTGTTCTTTTGTTTTTGTTGTTTCATTTGTGTGCGGGGTGAAAGTATTTAGGATGAAAGAAAACCAAGAGTATAGGCAGGACATGGCTTCAGAGTGGGAAACAACTAGTAATCAATAAAGAAGATGGAAAGATCACTTGCAGCCAGTTCTTTAGTGAACAAATTAGAAAAATAATGCTGTGGATAATGAAGTACTCAGAGATTTTGTGTTTTCTTCAGCTTTTATTTTAATTTAAATTTAACTGATACATAAATTTGTATATATTTGGGGAGTTGTATGCATCAATTTTAAATAAAGGTTCCTCCTAAAACATTAGAAACTGAATGTTGAGTAGAGGACAGTCCATCAACCAGAACTAGGTAAGATGTTAAATTCACACCTGCTTGCTGTATTTAAGTACTTCCTGTTTGCTAGGATTTTCACTAAGAAATCTTGGACGTTTATTTTGTTGCTTAAATGTTATTACATATTGATAGAGAGGCCATTGATTTCCTCTTTTGGTATTCTGGACTAGAAATGTCAAAAACTATTTCTGTTATTTTATTAGATATAAAATATCCTAAGTGCCTACAGAGAGGTGAACCTTTTGACTGTGTCTTTTGAGCATCTTATATGCCAATTTAAAAGAACTTTCTTTGCAATTAGATGGTTGTGACCCAGAGATCTTTTTTGAGTGTTATTTCTAGTGAGTAAAGACATGGTCAAAGCCTTATAATCATATTTATTCTGAGAGAGAAAATATCTGGTATGCTTTTTGGAGCTATGGAGTTATTTCAGCATGCTTTATATAATTTCTTCAAGTTGTATTGGTGGCATCTGCTAGTAACCCTGCACTTGAGAAGCTGTGGAGGGGAGAATTGTGAATCCAATGTAGCCTAGTTAATGTAACAAGACTTCATGTCCATATATTGTGTCCTGAGAGCAAGCACAAGATTCTTAACCAGACGTATTATCTGAGGCCATACCAGCAGACTGATTTCACTTTCCCCATAACCCTCATTCCTGTCACAATGCTGAAGAGGCAGGCATATACTGTGTCCACAGAGAATGGGGATGCTGGAACCCTTTAATTATAAATCTGTACATTGGACTAGGATCTTTCTTGAAAGAGAAAACTTTTTAATACTTGCATGAATCTGCTCTGGGAAAGGTCCCTAAGTTTTCACAAACCTTTGGAAGGTACATGCAGGGTTTGGTCTTCTTTGGAATATGAACACATAGCTTTAGAGTGATAAATCAATCTCTGTATCTCTCATGAGGTCTATAGTCTATGGCCTTTACTCAGAAGCCACTTTTCTTTCCTTAGAAATTCTGACCACTCAACAACATGAAAATTATTTTTTTCCCAACAGTTATGATTCTTACAATAAAGTTACCCTGATAGGAAAGAATAAAATCATTAATTACCTCACATTACATAATGTAAAAACAGCCCTAGTGAATTTACTCTACCCAGTTCTTCTCATAAAAAGAATAAAATACAGGCTTCCTATGTGCTTTTCTGAAATGTTTCATTATTAACACATATGATTATTCTTTTTTTATTTTTTGGAGAGAGTCAGAGAGAGAGAGACAGAGACAGAGAATGAGTACACCAGAGGCCTCTCAGCTGCTCAGCTGCTGTGAATGAACTCCAGATGTGTGCGCCCCCTTTTTGGCAAGTGCCACATTGAGCCCTTGCGTCACTTTGTGTCTGGCTAAACATGGGACCTGGAGAATTCAACGTGCATGCATTCTAGGCTTAGCAGTTAGGTGCCATAATCACTAAGCCATCTCTCCAGCCCACATATGGTTATTCTATACCTCTAAATGATTCCTAATGTGTGCACCAGTTTTTCTGTCATTGTGTTATGAATAATTATAAAATTTGAAAGTGCATTTGCTGAAATGAAATATGCTGTGCTGTAGTCTGTTTGGCCCTTAAACACCCAATTCAGTGATGGGGAGCTACTCTGCACACATAATTGGAAGCAAAGAATTTTAAAGCATGAAGTGGAAAGAGACACAGCAGCAAAACCCAGTGCATCACAGAGCTTAAAAGTTCCAAAATATTTTACTGCTCACAGTTGCAGGCCATCCTTGTTTTTTTGTTTTTTTTTTTTTCCTTTTTCAAAACAAGTCATAAAGGATCCTAACTCAAGTGGAAATTTCCAATCACCACAAAAATAAATGAAGATTATATCTGTTACCAGAAAAACAACCATTTCAGTCAGTTTGGGCAGCTATGACAAATTGCCATAGATGAGGCTTAAAGACCAAGTATTTGGTATGGAATGCTTGGGGTGGGTCTTCAACTGTGAGGAAGATTGCAGTAATAGTTAAGCATTGTAGTGATCACTGTTAAAGACCTGACAGACACAGATGTCCACAGTGAAGGAAAAGATGTTACAAAAGGAGGTTCTACATTTGTTTACGGTTCAAAGTGATGGGAATATATACTGATTGCACAAGAGGGTGAAGCTCAGAGAAGGACCCTAATAGAAGAGAGAAAAGAGAGAAGGAGAGAGAGAAAGAAGTGAGAGAGAGAGGGAAAGAGTGAAGAAGAAGGAGGAAGACGAAGAATAGGGGAAGGATGAGGTAGAAAAGACATGGCAAATTCATCATTCATGGCTCCTGAATTTTCAGCAAAGGGTATACAAATCCTAAAATTCTGGCAGTGCTGAAACTTCCTATGGAAACCAATGAAGGGCCTAAGTACTTATATTTGAATGATGTAGAAATATTCTACATGGGCACATAGCATAGAGAGGTCCCAGCAGGCACCAGAATCACAAGTAATTCTTTAGAGTGAAAAGAGAGGTCCCCAAACCATACTATATTTAAACTGTTCCCACATTTGGAGTCACAAACCTTCCATTCATAGCAGTCATGTACTTATGTGCCTGGGCTTCAAACACCTACATCTGCTGAAATGAGGGATGAACTGGCCTTGTCATTAGAAAGACCACTGGGAGCCTCAAATTCTTGACTTTCATTGTTTTTTAACTTAAGTGTCGTTTTTGTTTGTTTGTTTGTTTGTTTGTTTGTTTGTTTTTGCATTTTGGGCATTACTTTTTAGCCATCACTTCTCCAAATAAAGCTCAAAATGGCATTTGTTTCAAAAACATCTTCATTTTTTTCATAATGTCTATTTTCTTCCATTTTTGGTACCATTTTATTAAATTAAACCAGGATAGGCTCTTTGTCCCCAATGTATTGTTTCAAATTATATTTGTTTATTTCCTGTTCCCAATTCCACCAATACATCATGTTTGTCTTTTATTTTCAATCTACTAAACTTCTTTATATTGTATAATTGTATAATTGTATTGTGCTTTAAAATGAGCAACTTTTGTAATAATTAAATCTCTTTATAGAATGAAGGCTTTCCTTGAAAGTTGTGTCCTTTGTTTTGGTTTCTTAACCACAGACAGTTCTAACAAACTCAAAAATAAGAATAGCATAAAACTAGATACTGTGTGTGCAGTGAGGCAAAGTGTGGGTGGGCTGGAGAAATGGCTCAGTGGTAGAGGTATTTGTTTGCTGAAACCTGATGGGTTAGGTTTGATTTCCCAGTACCCAAGTAAATCCAGATGCACAAAATGGAACGTACATCTGTAGTTCATTGATAATGACAAGAAACCCTGGTGTACCCATTCTCTCTCTCTCTCTCTCACTCATATCACTCTCTATATATAATTCTCTCCCTCTTCCCTCTGCTTTCAAATAAATTTTATTTATTTACCTTATGATAGAGAGAAAGGGAGAAAGAAAAAGAGAGGGGGCAGACACAGAGAGTGAGTATGGGCATGTCAGGACTTCCTGTCACTGCAAACAAACTTCAGATGCATGTGCCACTTAATGCAGCTGGCTATAAGTGAGTACTGAGTAAATGAACTCTGGTCATTAGGCTTTGCAGGGAAAATAAGTAAGAAATAAAAATACTTGAGTAAATCATATGAATAATGTTCTTCAAAGTGGGTAAGGGTGGGCTGGAGAGATGGCTTAGTGGTTAAGCGCTTGCCTGTGAAGCCTAAGAACCCCGGTTCGAGGCTCGATTCCCCAGTACCCACGTAAACCAGATGCATGGGGTAGCACATACATCTGGAGTTCGTTTGCAGTGGCTGGAGGCCCTGATGCACCCATTCTTGCTCTATCTCACTCTCTCTGCCTCTTTCTCTCTCTGTCTATCGCTCTCAAATAGATAAATAAAAATAAAAATTTTTTTTAAAAAGTGGGTAAGGGTAGGAAGAAGGAACTGGATGAGCCGAAAACTCACTACCATCTCACTTAGTCATCGTTAGACCCTGGAGCGAGTAGAGTATTCTAATCCTCATTTTGCAGATAGTTTTCAGAACTATCCCCTGGTTTTCCCAACATCACCTATATTACGAGGGCTCAAGCCAGGGTTTAAATTGACATTGGGCTTCAAAGAGTGTCTTTTCATTAACTTTCATTTTCTCTGTGATGTATGTCCTGTTCCCTGGTACCAGGTGATTAGACAAAATCATGGCTGTGTGAGCTCTGAATGAATTATAAAATGCTCTGTGACTATTACTTACTGTTGCTATCATTGATAGAAGTGGGAAGTCATTTCAGGTTCCTAAGGAGCTGTAATAAACAATTGATAAGCAGCGTTATGCACTTAATCTTGCTCGTGGAATTTTACTTCTCATGTGTACATTTGAAATAGTGTTTTGTAATTAATCTCCCACTGAATATGCCATGTCCATATTTTCTGAGTGAAAGTAGTGTACCCTCAGTGTTCAAAAACTCTTCATATGATTTTGTTTGGTTTGAAAAGTATGTGTGTGTGGTATGTAACAACTGAGTAGGACTTCTATGGTTAGTATATTTTATGCTCTCCTACATTATTAACGTAAAATTTTTCAGTTTTTTTAGTATTCAATATTTTAGTATTCAAAACTAAGCTTCCTGAACATATTGCTAAGAAAAAAGAAACTAATCAAAATGCTCTATGTTGGGGCCAAAGATGCATTCTTTACAATAAATCACACCAAACACCTTGCGTTTTTAAAGACAAAGTTTAGGATCAGGAAAATATCATACAGAATAGAAACCTTTGACAAATTTCTTATGACTTTCAGTTAAAAAGAGAGGGAAATACCATAAAACAAGTCTTCTCATTTGAGGATAATAGAAAATAAGGATTGGATTAGACAGTGGTTCCAAGTGTTAGGCCACAAGGCCTGAATTTAGGACTGTCATCTAAATGTCACCTGTGCTTTTGACAAAAAAGTCAGGTGTTCAACACAATTCAAGTTAATTTAAAGAGTATACAAAAATAATAGTTAGAAAAACAAATGATTCTAGACAGCACTGTATTTTTTTTTATTTATTTATTTGTTTATTTATTTATTGGTTTTTCAAGATAGGGTCTTGCTCTAGTTCAGGCTGACCTGGAATTCACTATGTCATTTGAGGGAGGCCTCAAACCTTGAACCTACTGTGATCCTTCGATCTCTGTCTCCCAGGTGATGGGATTAAAGGTATGCACCACACCTGGCTATTTTGCTATTTTTAAATACTACATTCACATTTAAGTTTTGAATAAAATCTTCTGTATTTTTCCATTGTTTAAAACAGAGGGAATAGCAAAACCAACTTCAATTTGCATATTGATAGAATTCTGAAATTATTTCCTTTCCTTTTAGTGCTTTTGCATTCCTTCCCTCTGTCATGAAGTTGTATTGGTAAAAAAGGAGTGCAGAGGAGTTAAACACCTGGTGCAAATTGTCAAATATTGTCTGATGTAAATCCAAGATGTACCTCTTAGTACATGATGTTAGGAATTCGAAACCTCAATTTCTACCATATTAAAAAGAAGGTATTGTCTATATTGTGTCATTCCAAGAATTAAATGTGAACTTATTTTAGAGTTAGGATACTGTTTAAAATGTTATGATATTAAATGGGGAACAAAAAGGGTATTGGGGGAGATTATGGTCAAAATATATTATGTTCATGTGAAAATTGTCAAGAAAAAAGCAAAAAAATAATACATCAAAAAATGAAGTTGGAAAGCAATTGAGGAAACCACCCAATATCAGCCTCTGGCAGCCAGGCACACATGTACACACCAATGTGCACATACACTGCGCACATGCACACAAATAATTAATAAATAAATAACACTTAGAAGTCTGTGTCAGACCCATAATAAGTAGCAAATAGAAGAAAATATATACCACTGTATTAATGTGAAGCAAATTAGCATAATGGTATAATAGGAACAGCATTTCTAAAAGCATATAGACCTGAAACAAATTGTTTACTTCCAGTCTAGTTCCTGTCCCCAAAAGCATAGAGTAATTCTGTATGTTCTTCATAGATTTACTCAGGAAATCCAAGTTCAGTTCATTTTTCTTAACATTATTCTCTAACCAAAGTAATAAAATGGGTAAAAAAATTAAAAATAAAAATGAAGGAATTGAGGTACATTTAAAACATTGCACAAGAAGCTATTATATGATTTAAGGATTATGATAGATCCATATGCAGTTTCCCTCAAGAATTCTAAGGGAGCGATTCCATATGAACTAGTAGTAATGAAAACCCTTGTATAAAAATGGTATAATGGTGTTGTTCCCATTGCTAGCAGAAGCACCTTGGTAAAAGGAAGGGGTTTGTTTTGGCTTACAGACTTGAGTGGAAGCTCCATGATGGCAAAGGAAAACATGGCATGAACAATGCTGGGCATCACCTCCTAGCCAACATCAGGTGGACAACAACAGCAGGAGAGTGGGCCAAATATAGGCAAAGTGAAGCTGGCTATAACACCCATAAGCCCACCCTCAACAATATACCTCCAACAAGGTCCCAATTCCTAAATGGCCATCAGCTGGGAATCAAGCATTCAGAATAACTACATTTATGGGGACGCCTGAATCAAACCCCACACATGAGATTGTGGCTCAGTTGGTAGAGTGCTTTAATGGGAGCATGAGGCCCTGGGTATGATCCCCAGTACCATAAACATAACAAAAATTTTTAAAAAATAGCATGACAGTTATGTATAACCTATCATAACTGGATTACTATTATACACAATAAAATGTAACTGCTATGTAATTTAGAAGCTAGGAAAACAGCTGATGTCAGTGAATGTTGGAGAAAAGGAGTGAGTGATTTAAACACAGAGAACTAAGGGAGTAAGGGAGGGAGCAGAGTCCTCAAACGTTCTCCAGCAGGAGTAGGGATAATATATATGCCCTCAATCTAGCCCAGTTATTTATTGCTCATCTTTGCAATTATCAGCCTGCATTGTTTTGTTTCACCTTGGTCAGTATGTAAGTTTAATCTCAATTTAGTAAATGGACAAAATTAAGTCCGTGGTGAAATAGCTTGCTCTAGATCCCACTGTGAAGAGATGAAGTAAGGGAGTCTGTCTTTTCTGTACATGAAGTGGATACTAGGACCCTGCCTCCAGTCATTTATAAACAGAACATGTTCATTTCACATGCTTAATAGGTAGGCGGGTGGTTTTCCCAAGACCCTTAGAGGTAGACCACTCAAAGCTAAAGTTAATCTTGGACATTATTAATAATATATAATAATATACAATCTGAAGTCCTTAAATGAAAGAACTTTACAAGGAAACAACACATTAGGTGGCCTATAATAAGTGTTTATTAAATTGATGCTTGTGGAAAATACAAAAGCCTTGGGACCTCTAGGAAATTAGGTATACTAAACTACTTAGACATAGAATTCTTATTAACAAAATAAAAATCTCAAAAGACATGTTTTTCCTCCCAATCTATATTTCTGCCAAAGATTTTTTGGAAAAATTTATATATCTGCATACATATGCATAAATGAAACCACAAAAATTATTTGTCTCGGTAAATTTCCAACGTGGGTTATAGGCTTTCTTTTCTTTTTTATTTCCTTTCCCTTCAATAAAACTATCATAGCATTATTGCATATAAATAGTTTCTGTTTAAATGTTTCAAATATATCATGCTGCTAGCAATAACCAGAAAGTAATACCACAGCAAGAACTAAATTTCTCATTATTTGGCTTGAGGCTTAGGTTATGAAGAAACATCCCCACCCCCACTCCCCTACCCCCCACCCCACACGCATACACACATATGAAATAGAACTCTATGTAACTTAGTTCTGATATATCAAGAGAGTCTTAGTTCTTTGGTTGTTTGGAAAACCCTTACCCACCCATGGTCTGTTCTGTTTTTCATAAATACTTTATGAAAGTGTTCCCTCTAAAAGGGCAGATGGCATGGTAAATTCCTTTTTGCCTATAAATAAATTCCTTTTTGCCTATAAATAATTACAGATGTAGGCAAGTGGGTTAGCCTAGTCTGAAGTTCTATGTTATGACTTTTTATGGTAATATGATGCAACTTTAGAAATCTGTGACTTTCTTCAGAAGCACAGAGACCTACCTACGTGTTGCATGCCAGTATTTCCCCCAGACCTCTCCTGTGTATGAATCTAGCTAGAGACACTGGAGTTGTCTACAGAGAAGAGAAGAAAATAAAAATAAGAGGCTATCTAATGAGCACCACTCTCATCAATTCATCAACAGAATTTCATAGAAGTTTATCAATCAAACATCCTACTTTGGAATTCATTCAGTTTAGTAGGTTTGATATATGTACAGTCATTGAATTGTTTTTACAGTTTTTTTAACATTCCCACCTGGGAAGGAGTCAGGTTACTCTTGCATCTCTCCCCAGTTTCAAGTTAATGAGTCATTATTTCATTCATATTGTGGAAAGAGTTTAATGATTCCCATCAAAGAATATACTGATCATCACATCTACACTCAACGAAAGGGAAAAAGTTGTAGAAGTTGTTAAATTTTGGGTCATAACTGGTGTATTTATATTTTTATGAAAAGTGGTTGTGCATAGACACAAATGTGTGAGTTTTTCCCGACAGATGCTTGACTATGAGCTTTGTCTTGGCCAGAGCTTCCTTGGAAAACTGAAAGGACTCTAGAGAGTTGAGCAATAAAACACTCATGTACCTTCCACATGCCCACAGAACTATGGAAAGGGTTGGCAGTTGGAGAACCCTTTGACAGTTGCTCGGTTTAGAAAAGCCTGGAAGGGCCAGTACGTCCAGAAGCTGCTGCCAGGGATCTCAGCTGCCACAGCACTAACAGTGATTCACACAAACTACCCTCTGTGCCTGCTTCTGCCTCTGTCATCAAAAGAGGAAAACAATGACTTCTTATGGTCTCCCTTCCAAATCCTTCCTGAGTACATTTTCTTTTATTTCTTTTAAGTTTTATTTATGAGAGAGACAGAAAGAGAGAAAGAATGGGAACACCAGGGCCTTCAGCTGCTGCAAACAAACTCCAGATGCATGTGTCCCCTTCTGCATCTGGCTAATGTGGGTCCTGGGGAATCAAACCAGGATCCTTTGGCTTTGCAGACAAATGCCTTAACTGCTAAGCTATCTCTCCAGCTCCTGAGTACCTTTTCTTAATGCAAGGTTTACTTATATTAGCTCAATGATGGAATCACATTGAACTCTATGCTATAAAGAACACACTGGATAACTCACATGTCATACCTGCAATTGTGTATTTTCCCCACGACATTGCTTGAACAGTGTTGCACAAATTAACATTCCAAGTGTTTACATGTTTGTTCTTATCCGGCCTCTTATTTTCAGCAAGGGCGAGCTTCTGTGTGATTTACAAGATGGGATTCTTGTCAAAACAAATCCAAAGGCAAAACAAAATGTACAACACACAGGTAATAGGGATGTTCCTTAGCAACCAACAGTATATGTAACTCAGTTTTCTTTTTCTTTTTTGCTAACAAATCTGGTCATGTTTAAAGGAGAAACATATTTCAAGATTTTCTGTTACTCTTATTTTAGAAGGTAAAAGGTTACCTATATTACAGCTACACCTACATTTTGAAAGTGTAACTGATTTATTTTCTATTGAAAATCACAGTTGGTAAAGTTCTGGCCCCACAAACATGAGGATCTGAGTTCCATCTCCAGTGCCCACATAAAATTACCAGGCAGGATGGTGCACACCTATAATCCCAGGATTTGGGAAATGGGAAAAGGAGGATTCCTGAAATTCACTGACTAGCCTAATTGGTGAGCTTCAGGCCAATGAGAATACTTGTCTCAACAGTAGGTGGATGATACACCTGGGCATAACATCTGAGGTTTGCTACTGGCCACCACTGGCATGCCCCTCACAAACATGCATGTATGCATGCACACACACTCACATGCTTGAAAAACACACACACACACACACACACACACACACACAGAGTCATTAAAACATACATGTACCATTACAGGAGGAAAATGTCATTGAGGAAAAAGTTCTGCTCATCTTGGAATATCAAATCATTTTTGAATGACATAAAGTGATGTGAAAATATTTTGTATTTTCTACAAATAAAAATAATGAAAATAATTGCAATACTAAAACTTGTCAACACAATACTTAGTAAATTTTCTTTGAATTTTAACAACTTGCCTATTTCTGTATCTCTCTCTCTCTCTAATAAATAAATAAAAATAAAATATTTTACAAAAATGAATTTTAACAACTTAATAACATATTTTATTTGACTCAGTATATTTAAACAATTATTCATTCAACTTATTTTAATATGAAAATTGAAATGCCTTCTAATAACAAATCTAAAATTTAATGTGCTTTATACATACTGGACACTTCAATGCAAATGCTAATTTTAATTATTTTTCTTTTTGTACTAATTTAGGTTAGCATGCAAAATAATGGCTATAATCATGTCTTCATTATACGTGTGGCATTGTCACTTGTTCTTAATCATTTCCCTCCATCATGGTCCTCTATACACCATCCTATAACAAGAACTTTCCTACTACATAAACTATGTAATTGCATTATCTAGATTTGATCAGTTTATTGGAGTTAAATCATATCAAAAGTGATGCTTTGAGAAGAGTCCAGTATTACCCATTTATTATCACTGTGATATAACTTTTTTTTGAAAGTTTGCAATCATCCTTTCTCAGTCTCATAACTAATGCCATTTGGTGGCAAGTCGTTATTTGTTCTGGAACTGTCCTGAGAATTATGTGATGTTTAAAAGCATTCCAGACCTATACTAACTACATTCAAATAGCATACAACTCCAGTTGAGACAACCAAAAATTTTATACATTTGACTGAATACAAAAACATCCTTGGTAAAGAATCACTTCTAGGGACTGGAGAAATGGCTTAGCAGTAAAGGCACTTGCTGTTAAAGCCAAAAGACCCACATTCAATTCCCCCAGTACCATATAATTATAATTTCATATAAGATATATATATAAGATGTGTGTAGGTTATGTGCAAATATCATACCTTTACATTAATGCTATAAGCCAGAAGTTATCATTCCTTTGTTATATATGAAAGTAAATGACATTTAGAGAGCTTAAAAAACTATGCATGGTCATGGTGCTACTATAAGAAGTGGAATTCAGGAGACTGTGCTTTAGTTTTGGGGCTTGTTGCTTATAGTGCTGTATTTATCTATTCTCTCTCTCTCTCTCTCTCTCTCTCACACACACACACACACACACACACACACACAGCGAGATATTACAGTCCTAAGTCACAAAACACTTGGTATACACTAGACAAAGTAAAGAAAGAGCCAGAACAGTAGCATTTTCACATAAAAGCATACCATCAGGGCCTGGAGAGTTGGCTTAGTGATTAAGTGTTTGCCTGTGAAGCCTAAGGACCCAGGTTCGAGGCTTGATTCCCCAGTACCCACTTAAGCCAGATGCACAAGGTGGCTCATGCATCTGGAGTTCATTTGCAGTGGCTGAAGGCCCTGGTGCACCATTCTGTATCTATCAATCTGCCTCTTTCTTTCTCTGTGTCTGTTGTGTCAAATAAATAAATAAATAGTAAATAAAATAAACAAATTTTTTTTAAAAAGCAGCATACCATCAAATTCACTGACAGGACATCCAGACATCATACCCATGGAGGATTTCAACCATGGTGGAAACAAATGCCATTTAGAACACCTGACCAACAAAACTAATGGATAACTAGACGGCACAGAAAATAGTGATCACACATATGAATCTCCTTTGTACCTTTTATCTCATGGGGTGTCCTTTCTTGTAACCTTCAGCTGATTAGTAACCTCTCAATATTCTATAACTTAATTCACAGGTGACCGCTCTGAAACTTTTCTCCCTGGTCCCAAATGAATCTTTTCTTCCTTTGTGCCTCCATTCTGCACTCCTTTTTATAACTGAAGATTTAATTGGAGTAATAGAATTCAAATAGTTTAGCACCAAGAGCCAATTACATTTCAAAATAAGTGTGTCATTATCCAGAATCCATCCTCTAGCACTATATTTGTAAAAATAATCAATTAAGCATAGTGTTCAACCACCAGCCAGCCATATAGGGTTTAATAATGCAGTGATTAGGGAATATTACTTGTTGAAATTAGCAAAATGTGGTTGAAACATAATTAAAAAAAGAAATGAACCATTGAAAAATCACTCACAGGTCCTTTTTATTCACTTGGGTTATAAGTACAAATATGCAGACCTTTATTAACATTAGCTATTTCTTTCACACTTGTTTTCCATTTTTACTCTTAGAGGCTATGGTGATGTAGCCCCACCATATAATCCAAATAGCCCCTCAGTGACTTGAATTCTGGCTTTTGTTCTTAGTAGGTCAATTTAGGATGCCAAGGCAAAGCCCAAGTTCAATATGAAAGAGAGATGGGAAATGGACTTCCAGGTAGTGTTCATGTGGGGTTTTTTTGTTTGTTTGTTTGTTTGTTTTTGTTTTGTTTTGTTTTTTTGGTTTTTCGAGGTAGGGTCTCACTTTAGCTCAGGCTGACCTGGAATTCACTCTGTATTCTCAGGGTGGCCTCGAACTCACGGTAATCCTCCTACCTCTGCCTCCCGAGTGCTGGGATTAAAGGCTTGCGCCACCACGCCCAGCTTGTTCATGTGTTCTTGTGTAAGTAGATTTGATTCAGGATAGGGAGTTCAATAAGTAACCTTTTTTTCTAGATAACAATGGAAATCTATTCATACTAGGGAAATACTGGTATAAAAGAGGAGGGATATGTTGTTTGCCTCATTAAAGCTTTACCTCTGACAAAAGCAGCTTGTCCTTTTGTGCTTGCCTGTAGACCATGCCTATGGTTCAAATTCATTTTGTCAGAAGGTTTGCACCAGAGATGAAAAACCTGCTGGTACTTTTTTAATGAATCTATTAAAAATAGTCCCATTTCTTGTGTGCATGAGAGTGGTGTGATGTGTGTATATAAGTAAACACAAGTGTGTGTGCTCATACATGCATGGAGGCCGGAGGTACCACATGTCTTCCGCCATCACACTCCAGCATATTTGTTGAGACAGCATCTCTCACTTGAATTTAGAGCTGGCAGATTGGACTAATCTATGTAGACATCACACCCTTGGATATCCTGTCTCCACTTCCTGAGCACTGGGATTACAGCAGGCTGCCATCCCTGAGTGGCATTTACAAGGGTGTTGGGGGCTGGAGCTCAGGTCCTCACAATTGCGGAGCAAATATTTTCCTGACTGCGCCATCTCTGCAGATTTCATAGCCTCTCTATTTCAGCACCTGATAGTTCATGATAGAAATACTTTATTTCCCATATCTTAAATTTCTTACGAACCAAGTTTACATATGATTTCTTTCTTGCTTGGCATGAACTGAACAGTAGAAAAATTAAACCTAGGGACCAGTAATTCATATGTTCATCATCAGTCTTCATTACCCTGGTGTTGCAGTCAGGTTCTCATTGCTGGCAGAAAACACCCGACCAAAGGCAGCTTGTGGGGAAAAAAAATAAAAGGTCTATTTTGGCTTACAGGCTTGAGTGGAAGCTCCACGATGGCAGGGGGAAAACCATGGCATGAAACATAAGGTGACAATAGCAACAGGAGAGTGTGCCAAATACTGGCAAGGGGACACTGGCTATAATACCAATAAGCTTGCCCCCAACAATGCACTGCCTCCAGGTAGTATTAATTCCCAAATCTTCATCTGCTGGGAACCTAGCTTTCAGAACACCTAAGTGTATAGGGGACACCTGAATCAAACCACCACACCTGGAATTTTTTTTTTTTCTGTAACATCTAAATCCCAGGCTCTATTGACTTATCATAGGATGCTGTAATGGTTCGCTGACTCACTGTACATTGGAATCACTGCAGTAAGTCAGAGTGAAGTCATTCATGCAGCCCTTAGATGTGATAAAGAAGGAAGCCACAATGTTACCTCTCTGCTATTCTTTCTCAAAATAGAATAATCTGCTCTAATCATAAAGAGGCATCACATCTAGATGATGGAGATAGTTCAGTTGGTAAAGTGCTTGCCTTGCAAGCTTGAGGACCAGAGATTGATCCCCAGAAGCCACTTAAAATGCTGGGTGTGGTGCATTTGTTCTCTGATTGGATTTGCAGCTCACTCTCTAGCTGAAATACTGTGACTACATCCTGGGGTGGAGGAAGAGATCCAGTATTGTGGTTTTAGTAATTGGATAGCATGCCAAACTACTGTCTAAGTATGTGTGTTTGTTCCTATAGATGATTACTCTTCGAAGCCTCAAAAGAGTACCATTAAGACCTGAATGAGGGCTTAAAGAGATGGCTTAGCAGTTAAGGTACTTTCTTGCAAAGCCTAACAGCCTGAGTTTGATTGCCCACTTCCCATGTAAAGCCAGTTGCACAAAATGGTGCATGTATCTGGATACTGTTGGCAGTGGCTGGAGGACCTGGCATGCCCATTTTCTCTGTCACTCTTCTATTTCTCTCTCTCTCCTTGCAAATGAATAAATAAAAATATTTTCTTGAAAGGGCCTAAATGTTAAGAAGCCATCTATATAAACATGAAAAAGTATAAGAATTTCAAATGCAAAGGATAGTAAGTGCAAAGGCCATAAGGTTGAACTGAGCTAAGCGCATGGAAGGAAGTAATGCCAGTAAAGTAATGTAGGAAAGTAGGTGGTTAATCATACTGGGATTTATAACCTATGGTAAAGAGCTGCAAACAGAGCTATCATCCAATACATATCTATTACCTATCCATATATCTATTACTTTAGCAAATCTATGTCTTTTATATATTTTAAATTAGTATGTATGAGAAATTATTGGAAGTAGAAAGTCCAGTTATTTAACTGTGGCCAAAAAGATAATAGCTTGGTAGTGCAAGAGAGAATCACAGAGAAAGAGAAGTGAATAAGGGTTCTAGGTCTCCTTGAAGGGCTTATTGATGTAGATACAGCCATATAATGCCTGGAAGATGAATGGGAGAAGGAGCTACCTAAGTGGAAGGAAGCTTCTATTTAGCATCTTGTATGCTCTTCAGTGTCTGGGTGGCCATGGAGAATTGTGTCTTATCTGGATGATCAATGTCAAGTGTATCTTCAGAGGTCCTGATTGCTGAGGATGTGCACCTGCTTTACTGTCATTAATGACTGATTTTGTTCCACTGTGGTGAGATAAGTGTCTACTTGATTAGTGTGTTGGTTTTTGTTTTGCTGGGCTCTTTGGCTTACTCATGTGCCTGGGGCTATGCAGAGATTAGTAATCAAGGTAAATGGTTAATGCAGAATGTTACATGCTTCCACATTTCCTGTGATAATGTGTGATAATGTGGTAATGCAGTTTAAGTAGAAATAAATAATAGTGCCAAAGTCAGTCCTTTTCTGTAGATATCATTCGGACCTGATCTACTAGGGGTCATCTCTCTGCCTCTTATGAACCTGAGAGCTTCTGGTCTGTGTGCACCTGCTTCTTCATTAAGAGCTCATTAGATGACCCCCTGCAGAGGCATTGCTGATGCTCCTCTTGAACTGCAGCCCTTGATCTTGAACTTACAGTCTCTGATCTTCAAGGAGGAAGAACCTGCAGTTCACCTTTCATTGCTGTGGATGTAAGGAAAGGCCATATACACCCACTCCCCTGGCTCACCTCATTTTTCATTGTGGAACTTGTGCCATACAGTTCTCCTTATAAAGAAGTCTTCTGCAAGTTACAGTCATTTACTAAGTAACACATCTATAATTACACTTACCCGAGATGTCATTTTATAGCAACTGCATATCTGGAAAGGAGCTTTACAAAAGATTATTTGGCTCCATGATCCTTTTTAAAAAATATATTTGTTTATAGTATTGATGTTTAAAATGAAAAATTTCTGAGAATAAGCTTTGCATCTTATATTGAGGACATTCAAGGTTTTTTATATCCAATAAGAATAACTTACCAACCATTTTCCTTTCAGAAACAAACACATACTAATAAATATGAAATAACATGTATTGTTGTCAGAAAGTTGTCTAAGCTTACCTTCCCTGCCATTCATTTGATAATAAGGAAATCTGCTTATACCAACTATCAGCTTATCAATTTAAATGTATATATGTATATAGTTTATATTCATGTGTATACTTTATCAATTAATATATCTCTGGTAAACCAAACTAATCTTCCAGTATGTGTCATTTATCATACATATTGGAAGTAATGATGGTATATAATGATACCCATGCTTATTTTATCTAATAATGATAGATTTGAATCAAATTAATCCTGAAGGCCAAACAACATTTATAATTTTTTTCCCAGCATAGTGGCTTATCATATAATCCTTAGAATTAGAAATTTGCCCCAGGATAATTGAGGTTATAAAAATAAATAAATAAGCCATGTGTGGTGGCCCACGCCTTTAATCCCAGCAGTCAGGAGGCAGAGCTAAGAGGATCACCATGAGTTCGAGGTCACCCTGAGACTACATAGTGAATTCCAGGTCAGCCTGGACTAGAGTGAAACCCTACCTCCAAAAACCAAAAATAAATAAATAAATAAATAAATAAATAAATAAACAAACAAACAAACAATTGCCCTGCTAAAAGTGCTTTGCTTCAGGAGGCTGTTCAACTCAATCAGGTGTTTGATGGGTTCACATGGAGCAGGAATGCTCTTCCTCAGACTGGGCATATCATGAATATGTTGGCCATAATTAATGAGTCTGGTGTTTAGTTCTTGCTTTGTCTAGTTTTCTCCATTGTTTGTGAGGTGCCTGACTCTTCCAACGCTTCCAGTGAATGTTCATTGAAGACTTTCTAGCCTCCACTAATAATCAGCTTAATAATATGCCTAGGACAAGTTATGACCTAACTATGTACTCATGTTTTGAAATAATGTTTTGCCGATGGACTGTGGGAACCTGATGTAGTTAAGGATCAGTAGTTTTGATGTCATGTTATTCACTAGCAATAGACTTGAATGTTTTATTGGCTCACTTAACAAGATATTGGATGCTAATGTAATATTTTCTCCTCAAGTTTAGGTCTTTCTCAATTATTATTTATTTAAGCCTCAGTTGGCTTGGTGGACTGATTCATTCAGTGATAAAAATTTTCCCTTTATATACATATATATATATATATGTATACATATATATATATGAATACATACATATCTTATTTCAAAGACTGGAGATATATAGATGAATATCCCTTCTTAATTGAAAATACTATTTTTGTGTGATGCTGTATCTTCATTAAAGCTCAGTCCCTTCCCATGCTGGACAGAGATGGACAGTGTCTTTTAGGAGGAAGATGAAATTGGAGTTTCAAGGGCTTTACTGCAGAAGGTAAATTGACTAGGGAAAATTGATACAGTTGGAGATGAGTAGAATATGACATACAAAGTTGTCTTTTCATCTATTATAAGGCAAGCCAAGCCTCTAAGTAACATGTACCATGCATCTTTGAAAATCAGCTCAGTCCCACTGTAGGGTAAGGCAGAGCAAAACCGAGCAAAGCAGTAGGAGTTTCCCTGTTGGCTTGATAGTATAATGAGAAAAATGGTATTGGAAAGTGTTAACTGATACAGCAGGGGTAGCTCTCCAAAGACAGGAACTTTCTAAGCATTGCATTAAAAATATGTATCCCTGTTTTCTCTGGCAATTCTGTTCTCTGAGTAACATCAGTACCAGCATCTGGAAACTGTACAGAACAAAGGATGAAGCACAGCATTTGCATAGGAGCTGCCACACTCGCTTGGGTTGCAGGTACTGCAGACTGAAAAAGCAGATGGTTCTTATCTGACTATTGGTGCAACTCGTAAGGCTATTTTGCAATGAGATCAGAATTACATAATTCCAAAAAGAAATACAAACTGATACCTCAGTGTTGAAACCTACAAATGCTTTATACTTGGTCCATGGTGATGCCCACATATCTGAAGCCACAGAGTGCTATGATGAACATCTGTGTTGACATCATGTGATAGAATCTGTGTTTGGACCCTGCCTCCTGCTTCAATAACAGTGTGAGCTGGGAGAATGTTTGAAAATCACTTGGCCACCTTTCCTTCAGCTGTAAAACAGATAATAGAAGAACCTACTTTCTAGGTTGTTATAATTAAATGAGATCATGCATAAAAAGCTGAGCCTAATAGAGAGCCAGATGTCCTTAAAACATAAGACACAAAAAGAATTAAAAACATACTTCAGGAGAAGCTGAACAGAAGCCTTTGGTTATATAAGACGACCCTGGGAAACCAAGCCTGCATTTTACATAATCTTCCTGCCTGGTTATGCAAGATCTTTGCTGGTGCTGCCTCATACTAACTTCTCTGTGTATGCAGTTCACTGCTAAATGTTCTTTCTGTCTCACTGTGTTTCCTAACAGTGAGGCTCAGCTTTCCTTCCATAGCTCCAGGCCATAGCTTGTTCTCATCACCCAAGACTGAACAATTCATTTCTGTCATTAATTTTGTAACCTTGAAGGTATTTAAGCAATCTGAACAAATACCCACCTGTAGTTTTCTTTATTTCTCAACTTTGAAATGAAACTACTTCTTTCCTCTTCTACTTACTTGTAGTGCACACACTCAGATTCCTTTCTACTCCTCAGTGTTTGCTGTAATAGTAGTGAATGAGACATTTTCTATATTCAGCTTTCCAATTAATTCAGATTTTCTTTTCTAATAATGGAGAAATGACCCATTACTTGAAAAACTGAGCAGTAGGATTTAAAGAAATCTATTCTTTTATGGTAATTAAGCCCTTTTAATTTCTTGTGTTCCTTAATAACCTAGCTAAATCTTTGGAAAATATCCCTTGTGTGGGTATGCTACTACTTCTTTTAAAATGAGACTTTTAAAGACACTTAAGGACCATTATCCCTCAAGAGTTTGTCTTTCACTTAAGTTTGTCTTTAATAATAGTGATTGATAGTCAGTTCAGCTAAGTAGCAAGTCCTGGGCATGTTTATCTGAGTCACAGATTTACACATGCAGTAATGGATAGAAAGAACAGTAGTATGGCTGTGGAAAGTCCACTTTCTCCTGGAGAACACCATTGTTGTAACACAGCTCCTAACAGGACAAAGCAAATCTTCACCTAGATTGCACTTTAATTTTTTTTTTTTTACTTTATTTATTTTTGGAGAGAGAGACAGAGAGAGACAGACAGAGAGGGAAACAGATAGAGATGGGCGCGCCAGCAGTCTCTCAGCTGCTGTGAACGAAATCCAGATGCCTGCATCCTCTTGTGGACAAGTGCAGCATTGCGCCCTTGCCTCACTTTGCATCTGGCTAAACGTGGAACCTGGAGATTGGAACCAGGTTCTTAGGCTTAGCAGGCAGGCGCCTCAACCGCTAAGCCATCTCTCCAGCCCTGCACTTTATATCTAGTTCGTCACATAAGATCCTTTGACACCACAAGGAATATTGAGGTGTGGCATGTTTTCTCCATCTCTGTGGCTAAGGATGGATGAGCCAAGGCAGGTCTTGAACCCATGATCCTCCTGCCTCCATTTCCCAAGGGATGGTGTTAGGGGGTGTGCATCACCATATTTAACTTGACTCTCAGTGACTTAAAGTCAGATATAGCCTAATGTGGTGGCACACACCTTTAATCCAGCATTTGAGAAGCAGAGGTTTGATGATCTCTGTGAGTTTGAGGCCAGCCTGGCATTATAGAGTGAGTTCCAGGTCAATTTGGGCTACAGTGAAAGCAAATATTGAAAAATAAATAAATAAATAAATAATATATAAATGTCTTTCAATTCTGGCTTCAACACTGGAAAATTTTGTTTAATTTTCAATAGGTCACTTCACCATTCTGAACCTTATTTTCCTCATGTGTACTGTGTGAATAAACTGAAAGAATTATACCATCTTCAATCCAATTTGATAAGGCTATTCTGGGAAGTAAAAAAGCATATATAGTCCTTTCATATCAGTTAGTTATCACTGCATTATAAACCCATCCAAAATCCAGCAGCTCGAAACTATTATCAAACTTGCAGTTCTTAGAGGCTAAGCTTTGTTCAGTGATTTTTTTTTTTCCAGGTCTCATCCATGCTGCCTCCTTCTTATCATGCTTCCAGAATTGGCCTAATCAAAATAATGAGTTTTTATAAATATTTATGTGCTTGCCCCTCGTCAAAGGTGACATTCAGCACATTGAGATACCAGTTTGGCAGAAGCTTGAGTCGATCAGATATAGTCTTCTTGCATTTTCAGATCTCTAACCTGGATGCTCCCTGATGGGTGATTAACCCTTTAGTTTTCTGATTTGTAAGGGGTCTGTGGACTCATATGGAAGAGTCTAATGAACAAAGAGAGGCTCACAAGAGTATTGGAACTACATCTATTTATTATACATTATGAAATATTTCTAATACAAGCTGGTGATGTTTCAGCCTGGTCCATCCATGTAACAATCACCCTCCCATTCAAGTTGCACCAAGCCTTTTGATATCTTATCATTAATGAACTTTGCTGTTCAATACCATCAGTGTTCTCTGCATTTTCACCAGAGACTCTGCTCACAACCATGCATAGCTCCATCCCAGTGCTATAATTGCCCATAAACCTATATCAAGAGTAAGCATATGTTACATAAATGCTTAGGAGAACATGAAAACAATGCCTAATTGTACAAAATGTGGCATCGATTTGTGTTTTAGGCAAATAATTTTCCAAATCTTTATGTAGGCTTCCCTTTACATTATAAGCCCTTTATTATGTTCTCTTTCATAATACCATGAGCAGTCAAGAAAAGCCATGACTTTGCTTGGGAATCTTTTTCAGCAACATATTCTAGCTTATTGCTCAGATATTCTATCATGCATTAAAAGATTTGGACATGATTCCTTTTCATTTACTTTCATTGCCACTTCACAAGAATGGTATTTATGGTATTTCTTCCAGTTTCCAGTGAATTCCTTATATGTATGTGAGATCTCAGAATGATGGACTGTAGTGTTGATTCTTCTGCTGACCTTCTGGCCGTGGCCAGTTATCTGGTCTCCAAAAGAGAATAGCTTTCTGCTCAGCTCTTCTCTCCTTGGAAGCCCTCATCATGCTTACCCTCAAGTCCCTTTCCATGTCAGTACCACAGAACTCTTCTAGCTTCTACCTTTCCCAGTGCCAAAGCTAATTCCCGGTATTTTTGGTATAGCAATGTCCCATTTGGGTTGCTATCACAAAATATTGGGAACTTTATAAGTAAAAACTTATTTCTCACAGTTCTGGAGTTTGGGGATTATAAGGTCAAAACTCCAGGAGATTTTCTATCTAGTGTGGAGTTTCCCTGCTTCGTAGATAGCTCATTGAAGAAGAAGGGTTGGGCAGCTCGCGCGGGTCTCTTTTGTAAAGTTCCACACACCATTTCAAAAGGGTTTAAAACATTGAACAACACAAAACTGTAGGTAATAAAAAAAAAAAAAAAAAAAAACTGAATCTGTAGTATGGAGCCCAGAGATCTATACTGAAAACCATAATACTTATTGGTACTTAGGTTGGAAATTTTTGACTGCATACTGTTTGCTGTATTTAAAAAATGTTAACATGTCACTGACTTGTCTAACTGGTAAATCTGTATAGTTCTTTCCCATAAGCTGCTTAGGGTGAGACCTCGACATCCTCTTTATATGGCCTCACTCTTCAGTCTGTTCTGGTGTCATGGATACCCTACCTGATGCCAACTCCTGTGCAATTTTGTAAAGCTGGGCAAGACTGATTGAAGTAGGCAGTAGAGATGGCTCTTGTCCTGAACCTTGGCTTATGTCGTGCGGACACACTGTGGAAGCATCTTCATGCCCGGGAAGTAACATTTACTCTTACTAATCAAGGAGCTGGCCTCCATGATTCAATCTCCAGATAGTATTGGAGTCACTAGGCACTCTGCAGGTTCCATAAGTAGTAGAGCTCAAGTTTGGTTAAACCATACTACTTCGGCCCATTTAATTTTATACAATATTCTCTACCATGCTTCAGAACTTAATTATTTCACCTCTCATTGATGGATTGTTTCCTGATTCTTTGTATCATATTGGGTGCAAGAAAAGAGAAAAGTGAGCTTTTTTTTGTACATGCTCACTTTTCTCTTTTCTTGCACCCAATATGATATTTCTGGGATGTTGAATTTAGTTAAACTCAAAACAAGTGGACCAGATGCTTCAGATAAGTTCCTCAGATTTTTAAGTTTTCTGTGGACATGCACATCTGTACAATAATTTTGACATTCTACCTTCCTCATTAAGGTCATTTTCAGTAAATCATATCTCATATTTGAGCACTTTGGCATTGCTCATTGAAAACACTCAACCCATTATGAAATCCAAATACTGTCAAACCTTGTGAAATGTTTGTGGTGTTCACAATATTCTCTCCTTATAGAATAAAATGTTAGATATCTGTATGGGAGCTGTTTTCCAAGGTAAACACATTTTTATTTATATCTCTGGTGCAAGTGCTTTGAAATACCCAGAGCATGAGCAATTGAATGTACACTTCCATCATGTCCCAGCCCCTGCATCTTCTTAGTGTGCCCCAGGTGCAGGTTTGATGGTTTGATCTGGATATTGAACCCAAATTGTGATTCAGTCTTCTATTTTGTTTTTGAGACAGAAAGAGAGAGCATTAGCACACCAGAGCCTCAGCCACCACAGTCAAACTCCAGATGCATGCACCACATAGTGGGCATGTGCAACCTTGCATTTGCCTCGCCTTTGTGCTTCTGGCTAACATGGGATCTGGAGAGTTGAACATGGGTCCTTAGGCCTTTCAGGCAAGCACCTTAACTGCTAACCCATTTCTTCAGCCCCACTCTTGCATTTTTATCATCCACTTTTATAAATCCTGTAATAACCAGTTGTACTTTCTTGTGTTCTCAAGTTTTGGCATTTGGGACAATCATACATTCTGTAGCCACTGTTCTAGTCTTAGGATTTTTCACTCTTGAAAAAATTCTAGGCATCTGGGTATCCAGAGCCAGTAGCTTTGAACCTTTTTAAGACCCAGCTGTAGTTGTGAAAATGTAGTTGCCATTAGCTACTGTGGAAGGTGTGGGGGTCTCATCTATCCTTTCCCCATCACAGGTGATGTATTGACAGAACTCATGAGGCTCATTTCCTACATCTTTTTAATGTTTATTATTATTAACAACATATTTCATATGGATACATCATCTGTGTGTAACCTCTTTTCCTTCATCCTTGCCCCATTCCATTGGGGGTGCTCCTCAGTGGGGTTGCAGGTGTTTCCTAGTGAGGATCCCACCTTTTCAGTTTTAGGACATAAAAAAAGTAGAAGGCAATATGTGCCTGGGCTCAAAGTAAACAGAAAATTACTAATTTTCTCCCACCACATTCCTATGCAATGCAGAAATGCCTTCAGAGTTTTAGGAAATTAAACATACTCTTCAATAATTTTATTGGTTCACAAAAAAAGAAAAAAAGGACTCCCTTTAAGAGAGGAAATTGATGTTACCAGTAATGTTAAATTAAATTAGTGTTTGGCTTAAATTGATATTATCTCATTTTTTTTTTTTTTTTTTTTTTTTTTTTTTTTTGCCTTTTGCAAGGTAATCTAGCCCAGGCTGACCTGGAATTAAATTCAGGGTGTTTGGCGATCCTCCTACCTCTAAACGAGTGCTGGGATTATATTCATCTCGGCTTCAATTTCTTTTTAAAAATATTTTATTTTTATTTACTTATTTGACAGAGGGAAAGAGGTAGAGAGAGAGAGAGAGAAAGAGGGAGAAAGAGAGAGAGAGAATGGGTGCTCCAGGGTTTCCAGCCACTGCAAACAGACTCCAGATGCATGCACCACCTTATGCATCTGGCTTATATGGGTCCTGGGGAATCGAACCAAGGTCCTTTGGCTTCGCAGGAAAGTGCCTTAACTGCTAAGCCATCTCTTCAGCCCCTCAATTTCTTGTTGTATCTTTCAGGATGATTTTAGTTACAATTAACAAATAAATTCTATCAAATTTATTTAAACAAGAATTTGAAAGCAAATTGGCTAAAACTCATAAGTAAGCTGATTTAAAAAAAAAAAAAAAAGCATGAGAATACCATGTTCTTTCCATCTCAATTTCTTGACTCTGCTTTTGCATATTGACTTTGTTTGATGTTTTTACCTCCTGGTCCCAAGATAGATATCTTGTTCACTTCCAGGCTTCTTCACAATTAAGATGTCCTATCTAAAGTATCTAGCATTCTATTGGGCACAGTAGAGAACCGGACTCTCATACTTTCTGTCTCTGTAATACTAGCAGAGAAGATCACAAATTTTCCACTCTAAAGCAACATTCTGATGCTTAGCCTTAATAATGAATTAAGAGTACTTAGCCTACCTTACCCTATAATGCAGCTGGGTGTGATGTTATGCCACATGGGTTAGGCCTGAGTCATGGATGCTCTTTTTTAATGTACAGTCATACTGGCTATGGGAGAAGTACATGAGATACATTGGAAAGAAGTGGGATATTGGCAAGAATGTGGATGCTATTACCAACGATAAGAGAGACATATACTAGATGGCCAAAGAAGAAGTTCACTAGAGCAGCTACAAGTGAATGGGAAATCTTGGGTTCTGTATTCACCAACTCAGAGATGTTTGAATAGTATTGTATCAAATATTTTCCATTGCTGGAAAAAATAACTCACTAGAAGTAGCTTAGGCAAGGAAGGAGTTTATTCTGTTTTACTAGTTTGAGAGGTTAGAGGTCATTGTGTCATTGTGGTGGCAGAAATGGAAGCTAGTGTCACATCATCACATCGGCAACAGGAAGTAGAGAGAGAAAGAGAGGACTCGTCTGAAACCATGCCCTCAGTAGCACACTCACACTAGCAAGGCTATACCTCCCAAAGGTTCCTCAGTCTTCTGAACACCACCAATTGGTGATTAAGTGTTTAAGCACATGAGTGTGGGGGAGACATTTTATACTCAAACTGCTATCCATAGTGTTGTAGGCCACATTTTCCATGTCTCTCTTCCTGGTTTATGGACCTCCTTCACTCTTTCTTGTGAGAAAGTCAGCAGTCTAAAAAATCCTTCTCTAATCACTCTCTCTTCTCACTACTTACTATAATAAGTAAGGAGGACTCAAACCACACCTTCAATATTTTGCTTTGAAATCTCTGCCAAATACTTGGTTTTATCTCTCTCATGACCTAATTTTTACTAAATACTGAAATGTAACCAGAACACTTGGCACTCTGTAACAAAGACTGTTTTACCTCTAGTTTCCAATAATTCCTCTATGTGCCAAAATTAGACTTACTTATAGAACATACCCCAAAACTCTCCTGGTCTCTAGTCACTATCCACTTGCAAAACTGCTTCCTTGTGGCTTATGAGTGTCTTGTCAGAACACCAGATAGACATACAGGTGTCTTTCTCCCATGTCATAATTTACTGAATAACAATAAATTCATGAGTTTCATTGATACAATTTGTCAAGTCGTCCCCATCTCCCTTGGTAGTTGCTCTTTGGTAAGCATCGGTTCTTTTATTTCCAATGTTTACTATAGTACTAACTCTCAGATCACACAGTGATTTTGTATGTGCAGAAGTGACAGAATAAGTGCAAAGAGGCCACAACAATTTTCAGGGAATTTACAAGGCAGAAGGCTGATAGAGATGTAAAGAGAGTGGAGTGGGGGTGATTTTGAATACAAACCCAGCTGGAGAGCTGGCTAGATTCTCCATCTGCCAGTCACAGAGGCAAGTTAGGGAGGGGGGGCTCACAGGTACTCAGCCCTTTTGTTCTCTTAGAGTCTGGAATTGACTGCGATGGTGCATCCATATGAGGAAGGGAATCTTTACCCCATCTATAAGGTCAAATGTTAACCTCATTGAGATCACCCCTACACACACATACTACGGATAATATTTGGACAAATGTCTGGGTACCATGTGGCTTAATAAAGTTAAAACAAAGAATTAATGAAATTGTGAAATAAAACAAAGAATTAATGAAATTGTGAAATATATATGTCATGTATTTAATGTGCATTTTTAGAAAAAAATAAGCTTGAGTTTTTAAAAAGTCTGCCTAATAGAATTATTATATACAGTAATGGTTCTGCTAAAAACTCAGAAGTACTGGTGAAGTTCAGACCTTTTATATACATGATTTGAAGAATCTAAAATACATTATAATATGTCCATTAGTCTTTCAAAGAAAGTCATTTTAAATGTGTGAGCAGTTCCCATTGCTGACACTTTCTGATTTGTCTCTCTAAGAAGGGATGGTAATGAGGAATATGAAGACAGTAAGTGAATACAAGGTTTCTCTATGCTTACAATGTCTATAGGAACTACCTGGCATTATTTTGAGCAGTCAATTGAAAATCTACTACTCAGTAAGGCATTATGGTGCACACCTTTAATCCCAGCAACCAGGTGCCAGAGGTAGGAGGATTGCTATGAGTTTAAGGCCATCCTGGGACCACATAGTGAATTCCAGGTCAGCCTAGACTAGATCAAGACCCTACCTCAAAGAAAGAAAGGAAAGAAAGAAAGAAAGAAAGAAAGAAAGAAAGAAAGAAAGAAAGAAAGAAAGAAAGAAAGAAAGAAAAGAAAGAGAGAAAGAAAGAAAGAAAGGAAAGAGAGAGGAGAGAAAGAAAGAAAGAAACAAAGAAACAAAGAAGAAAGAAAGAAGAAACTACTTCTCATTTCAGTATGTGTATTTGAACTCATGATCTGAAAGCACACCCAATATTCTTCCCATAAATAAATTCTCTGAATGTTCTACATCTACTGAGTCTGCGTCAGATGGGACATACTGAGTGACTTAGTTTGGAGAAAATAATTTTTTCTTTGAATAAACTTAGATGGCTTTGGTGACAATCTGGTTTTGAGTAGCATGGCATTATTCACTCTCAAAAAGCTATATTAATTGGCCTATGAAATTGGCTTTTAAGATGTTGAAATGTTGTGGAATGGCCACTAAATTTAGTGACTTTAGTATGGGGATAATAATAATGGTGAGCTCATTTTCTAAGATCAACTATCCACAGCTGCCTCTGTCAGACAGAAGCATAAATCATTAGCATACTAATTTGTCTGCTATAATAAAGGCCAAAAATTATTTATTTCAGTCCCACAAATTAGTGAGAATAAGTAACCTCTGGGAAGATGTTTTAGTGTCAAGGCTAAATGCATCTTATTCTTCTCCTTTCTCAGAATTCAGCCCCAATTTATTGGTCTAGAATGATTTCTCTAATATCCATTCCATCATTTGCCTGGCGGCTGGTGAAAAACTAGGAAAAGCAAAGCCAAGCACAAATTTTTTCCCTTAGGAGCATGACCTGCCCATTCATGCTCATTCCTGCTTGGCCAGACTAACCACATGGCAACAACTAGCACTATGTAAGTCTGGGTGGTTGGGCTTTTAGTGGCCAGTTTATGCTCAGTTAAACCCTTTATA
Source organism: Orientallactaga sibirica (assembly GCA_036365145.1). Classification (NCBI taxonomy): domain Eukaryota; kingdom Metazoa; phylum Chordata; class Mammalia; order Rodentia; family Dipodidae; genus Orientallactaga; species Orientallactaga sibirica. Next base: position 74,348,316 of record JAEOAD010000003.1, read on the forward strand.
GAAGAAAGTAAGTGCAGATATCAGGGACAAAACTAGCATACACTGAGCCTCTGAAGAAAGCAAGCTACTCAGTGAGTTATGTGAAAGGAGGGCATTTATAAACCCTTGGAGCATGGTTTTCCATGTATCAATGATGTTTTCATAGCTATAGTAAATGCTGTTTTTCAATACTTATCTACCTCTTGTTTTAACACACACATAAATTCTTATGCCCAACTATGTTAGGCACTAAAGCGGGTGTAAAGAAAATATACACATCTCAGTAATGACACCTACATTTAATGACAAAAAATGTTTAATGACAACTACCAACTGGATGAGGTCAGGAATCTTGAAAAATATATTTAAAATAAGTATGTTTCTTCAATGAATTACACCTCATCTATATGCCATATCCTATGCATTTTTAGACTTTAAATTCTTATTTCAAAGCACATTAACACTGAAATTTAGATGAAATGTTAACACATTTCTTATATGATTTTTCAAATTTATGGCAAAGTAAAAATGATAAATTAGAGAAAATTAACAACAAATAATATCAGTGATAATAGAGAGCCTGACAAAGAGGAGAGGTGGAGATGAACATTAATAGGTATGAGATTATGTTTTTTAAAAACACTAATGCTTTATAATAATAATGCAATTATGACTTATTTACTAAAAAATAGTCAATCCTTATATATTATAATGAGTTTAATATCAGAAAAATACCTAAGATAAGGCAAATTTCTAAATATAACTTTGTAGATAAGACTTGATCACAAATATTATTCTAAAAGTTGAAATGAGTTCTTGGAAGTAAATGCACTAGTATCAACTATGATTTTCTTAGGGGTAATAATATTTTCTTATGGTTTTTAATAGTCAAAATGGTCTAATACATAGATGTATTAAATAATTAAATTTATGTTATTTGAGAGTAATATTCCAGAAGTTATGAATTAGACCAATGTTACTGTTAATATTATCAATATGTAAATTTAGAGTAGAATTTGTATTTATGTTCACCTGTATAATCAAGAAAAGAATCTAGTTTGACCCCACATATTATTGAAGAAGGACTGGGCAAGATATAATCTATTTCCAGAGGTTTTCATCCAGCTGAGAAAGTAAGCAGCTATTTATAGCATGTAAAATAGAAGAATTTGCTATGTATTGTGCATTAATGTGTGTAACTATAAAACTGTGACAAGAATACAGAAATTTTGAACAATATAGAATATACTTAGAGGGTTGTCAAAATATATCAGTTGTTAATGTGTAAGATTGATTCATTTTGTTATTCTCCTCACATCTAAGTTCACATCTAAGGACTTTAAGCATTGAATTCATTCATTATTCACATATTTAGAATGCCTAGCTATATGTTCATCCGTGGTGCTCATGTGATATTTGGATGTTCTTTCCATTAAAAATGCTCATCTTGGGCTGGAGAGATGGCTTAGCGGTAAGGCACCTGCCTGTGAAGCCCAAGAACTCCCGTTCAATTCTCCAGGTCCCACATTTAGCCAGACGAAAAGTGATGCAAGCACACAATGACATGCGCACAAAGGGGTGCACACGTCTGGAACTCGTTCACAGCAGCTGAGAGGCTACAGGTGCACCCATTCTCTCTCTCTCTCTCTCTCTCTCTCTCTCTCTCTCTCTCTCTCTGTCTCTATCAAGTTAAAAAAAATAAATAAAAGTTCCAGTCTCCCTATTGCACTATTGTGACCACCATATGAATTCAACCACTACTACATGATAACTTTGACCTTGGCTACCACATAAATGATCTCATTTTTCCCCACCTAGGATAAAATTATACCAAATTTCCTGAAATAAGTGCCTCTTTCTACATTGTTATCTTGGCTTGCTCTCCCATAGATCCTGAAACTTTCTATTCTCTCCACTTTTTGTCTGTAGCCATGTCTGATTTGACTATATATATAAACTGATTCTGGCTAGCCCTAGGTTGAGTTGTTTTCCTACTGCTTGGTTTTCATTGGAATTCCCTCTTTAAGGTGGTGCTTGGTTATACAGTGGCTACTTGAAGCTCATGTCCTCAAGCATACAATCTTCTAAGGCTATCCCTTGTCAAGAAGCTTCTCACCGAAATTTACTCCAATTCCTGGCTCACCTGTATCCTTTCACCTTAATGGAGGTACAAGCTTAGTGATGACCTGCCAAAATAAAGGAGTATGTCTCTCTGGCTGAAAAAATTAGCAAGAAATTCCAGGTAAAGTGGGAGGACAATGTGCCTGATCATCTAGGAAGACTCAGGGAAGAGTATTAGAAAGCCTTGGAACTGAACTTCCAGGCTCCAGACTCGAGCTGAAGTCAAATGTTGGTTTGATAGCTTACTAGTTGTGTGACCTTAGGTAAGATTCTTGACCTCTCTGTGCCTGGTTATGTTCACTATGAAATGAATAAAAAAACAAGCTTGCCTAGAAATGATCATATATATATATATATATATATAATCAAGTAAAATAATCCATGTAAATGTGTTAAACGTGTTCAGCATTTAAGAAGTATTTAACTGCCAGGCATGGTGGTGCAGGCCTTTAATCCCAGCACTCAGGAGGCAGAGGTAGGAGAATCACTGTGAGTTCAAGGCCACCCTGAGACTACATAGTGAATTCCAGGTCAGCCTAAGCCAGAGTGAGACTTTACCTTGGAAAACTAAAAAACAACAAAAGAAGAAGGAGAAGGAGAAGAAGAAGTAGTAATATTTAACTGTTTACCATTTTTAATTACCTCTAATGACATTTGATGATTTTGCTTAATAACGAAAATTGAGTATCATGTCTGAATGACCATTTTCTGGCAGCTGTCATTGCTGCATTTGTATGTTGCATCTACTTCCATAGGCCAAAACAAAACAAAAAAAAAAAGAATTTATTATTAAGCAAAAACGTTCAGAATCTTATTTCAGTCTCTGAAAGACCCATAGGTTAAAGGAGCCCAGAAATTGCAGTGAGCAGAGGAAAGCAGCCTGTTATAACACCAAGTTGCTGGGCTAGACAATTAGCAGCCCAGCTAATTCTGTACTTTGGATATCATGTACATTTTTTTCCATGATTGTGAACTTGTATGTAATTGGCTTTTACTTTTTGTCCTTATATATTGTGCTAAACTGCTGTCAGTGTAGGAAAGGCTATTTTATTTTTGAGAGAGAGAGAAGAAAATTGGTACGCCAGCAGCCTCTCAGCCACTGTGAACAAAGGCCAGACTCAGGCACCCCCTTGTGGGCAAGTTTGGTATTGCGCCCTGTGTCTCTTTTTGCATCTGGCTAAACATGGGACCTGGAGATTGGAACTGGCATTCTAGGCTTGGCAGGCAGGAGCCTTAACCGCCAACCCATCTCTCCAGCCCAAGGCTATTTTTATGTTTTGCTAGGACCATGGATTTTACATGGATCGTTAGACGAGGTGTAATGTTTTCATTCCTCCCCATTTGGTTCTTGGACTTTTCTCTTCCTCACCTAACATCCCTTGCCATCCCCCTTCTTTGGTTTGTGGACTCTCTCTCACCTGTCTGACTTCTGAATTAAAAAAATGTAATAAATTAATAATTATCCTTCGCAGTCTGGTTTATCCAACTGGTTAAAAACAGGCATGAGATTGGGTATATGGTTTGCATTTTAACTCCCAAATAAAACCCCATCACAACATCAGCAGGAAGGAAACAAAGGACAATGAGAGTTAAATGCTCAACTAGCTTTCTCCTTTGTAAACATTCCAGGTACCCAGACCATGGGATCACATCACCTGATCTAATCTAGAAAATGAATCATATATGTAATCAGAAATTTGTTGCCATGGTGATTCTAAATCCTGTCAAATGAACAACCAGAGATGAACTATCACATACATTTTGTCATTTCACAGTATGTCACAGAGTTTGAAGATAACCATGAGAGAAATGAAATATTCAAATAATGTATAAGATCAAAGTAATTATGAAATCTGACTTCAGAAAGTCAATAAAGTATAATTTTGTTTTCCTAGTCATATTATTAACAAGAAAAACTTTTCACATATCACTTTGAAAAATATATAGTTGTTAATGACAACCAAGACTTACTGTTTATTCCATGCATGAACAGCAGGAGGAATTTTTCTTTTCTGAGGCAGTGCTTCTTAGATCTCCATAAAGTAATTCCTATCTCATTCACTGTACAGAAATGAGAAGGAATGCTAAGGCTTAGGATGGCTGAGTAACTTGTCCAGAGTCATACAGTCATGAAGTGGGACAACCAAGGTTTAGGCTGAGCTCTGATTCCACTTTCTAAATCATGATGCTATGTGTGTTGATTTTATATAACTGAGTCTTAGTGATCTATTCAGCTCTGCAGTTCAGTGAAGTTTGGAGCTGCAGTGATTGGTTCAGACTCCAAAAAGTTTCTCTAGTTTCTTGGCAGCTCCCCAAGGTGCTGTTATCATCTCAGGCTCATGGTATAAGCATGTGTATGCTGATTGACCACACACTTCCAGCCAGCTGCACAAAATCTTTATTCATGATTTAGGATGGAAAACATAACTGACAACCAGCATCTTTTTTCCCTGTGATTGACTAATAACTGTGAATCTAAATGAACACATAAATACACAGAAGAAAAATAAGCTAATATCCTTAAAATAATTATAACTTTCTTTCTCACAATTATAACCATTTTAAGTGCCAGATGTTCAGAACTTCCTTTGGCAACACAGGCTGTATGTCCATTAAATCACATCTCTCCTTTCCCCTCTTCCCAGTCCCTGATAGCCACAACTTTACTCTTTATGTCTGTAAATTGGAGTGCTTTCTATACTTCATTAGGTAGCATCATACAGTATTTGTCCTTCTGTGATTAACTTATTTCACTTAAAATGTCCCCAAGGTATATCTATATTTTAGCATGTGATAAAATTTTCTCTATTTTCAAAGCTAAATAATATTTCAGTATGTGTTATGTCTGTCATACTTTTATATCTGTTCATCTGTTTATGGATGTTCAATTGGTTCTACCTCTTGGCTATTATAAAGACTGCTGATAGCCATGTGGATAGGGAAATATTTTTTCAGGGGACCATTTCAAGTATTTTAGATACAATGTAGCCATTATGGGATTGGTGGATCCTTGAGCAGTTCAAGTTTCGATTTTCTGAGAAAACATCATACTATTTTCCATTGCACTTCAATGTTTGCATCATTTTATCTTCTCCCCAGTGATGCACATTTCTCCACATCCTCAACAATACTTGTAAAACATTGAATATTTTTATTCCCTTTTGATGAGTATAATTTTATTTCAGACAGTGTAATATGAGAGCAGGGAGATGACAAGGCTGTTGTGATTGGTTGTGGTAGTTACCTTCATGCTATTAGGATAAAAACCTGGACCAAAAGCAACTGTCCAGAAGAAAGATTTTATTTGCCTTACAGTGTCGAAGGGAAGCTTCATGATGGTAGGACAAATCATAGCTGCACATCACCTCTACCACCTTTACCACAGGTAGCAAACAGCAGCAAAAGAGATCGCTGAACTCTGGCAAGGGGGAGCTGGTTTTAATAGCCCTAAACCCAGTCCCAGCAACACACCTCCTCCAGCAAGGTTCCACCTCCCAAATTGCCATGACCTGGGGACCAAGCATTCAAAACACATGAATTTGGGGGGACATCTGATTTGAACCACCACACTTGCAAAGCCTGCTTCAATTCAGATTCAAGGTGCAAGGTGTAGGTACCTTAAGGACGTCCTCTGACCTCTACACATATGCCTCACGCATCCATATACACATGCAAACAAATAAAATTATTTAAAAATATAATATAATTTATGTTAATATTTTGTAAGGAACAAAGCATGACTGGCATGTTTAAATGGTCTCCAAGCCTGTAAACAGGTTTCAGGTTAGAAGCTAAATGTTTCCCTGAACATTCCTTAAGTAAATGAATAACTTGCTCTTTGAACCTAAAACTTGTATTATTTCTTTAATGTTTCAGTTACGGCTGTCTTACTCAGAATCAAGCATATCTTAATGTTAGTCAGAAAGGAACAAGTGGGAAGGTATAGACTTCTCACTTCAACAGTCTGCTAAAGATGGAGAAAAACCTGTGCTATTGAAAGAAACTCTTTGCGTAGAGATTTAGAATCCAGGATAGAAATAAACCCAGTGCAATAGCAAGAATATTTGAGAGAGAGCTCAACAGGCTTCTGCTAAAGATGGCTCAAATCCAAGGAAATATGCCCAATATCTCTGAAGCTGCACAGTAAGTTTCTAAAATTGTCCATTTTTATTCTGTATTTTTCATTTTACTAAAATATCAGTCATCTGTTTGGGAAAGTTAAGGCCTAATATTGAAGCACAACCATTAACCATATAGTTGAACATTGTGCAAGCAGCAAATGTGGATATTTGTATAGTCATCTATGGGAAAGTTGTCTAGCTTTAAGGAAAAAACTACTGGTATGCATGTTATTTAATATTTTCATTTAGTGAAATGAGTATCTTAAAATATTTTAAGCATTTTTCTTATTTTTATTACTATTATCTGCTTGTTCTTATTTCTATTTCCCATTTCTTCAGCAGAAATTTGTAGAAGCAAATACCTTTCTCATTCTAAACATGAAGATAGAAGAATAAAATCACACAATACGTTTAATATCACACTTGTTTACTTTGAAAAAATTGAGATTCTAAGGAGTTGCTTATATGAAAAAGAAATCATAAGATTTAATGTTCTCTAACCAATACCTGTCACTTTCCTAAATGTATAAGATAATTTATATGAGTAATGGATAAAAAGCAGAGTAATATGCATAGATATTTTAATGGATTAAATGGAGACCAGTATTTACCAAAGTTAGGGTTGTTCAATTGAAGAGAAAAAGAAATAATACAAATTTTATTTGTTTAAATAAGTTTTGGTAGAAATTGATGAGTGAGAGTTAATAACAAGCCAAAAGCAATGCACTTGTTCTGTGTGGGGACTAGAAATAGTAAACTCACCACATCATTTGTGTTCTGGTGAACTAGCATGATACATACAGCAGAAATGCCCCTGGCAGTATCAGGGTGACTTATTTCTGCTTGGTTGCTTTGTCAAGAGTGGAGAATCTAGTAGGAAATTAGACAGCATTTTAAAACTTTTTAACCTAGCTTTTGTTCAAGTTAAAGAGGCAAATGTTGAGTTTATGAATGAAGCTTAATAATGAAGAAAAAAAACACCACAGTTTATAGAGTAAAATAAAGTAAGTCCAGCAGGGTTGTATTTCCATTATTTACAAAAATAATAACAGGATGGAACTTATCACTTCATAGCAGGCTTAAACATGTTAAGCAATTACTAATTTATAACATGCTGAGATTTTGGAGTAGGCTGTTGACTTGATACCAGTACAAGTAGCCATGAGGTATGTAGGAGATTTTTTTTTAGAAAAAGTAAGGAGTGAAGAAAGAATCATTGAGAGCTTTGGTTTATCTAGGGAACTTTGAGGTAAGAGTTAGAGCTGATAATTGAAGTCCAGCTGGTCATAACACAATTTGTTCTTTCTAGTCTAGCAGAATCTTGTGCTTATGGCACAGTGAGGGAACGCAGTTGTCATCTAGCCACTAATACTGGGGCCAACAAGTTATTCTTCTTACTTTGTCCCACTTAATACTTGTTCCCCACAGAAGATGTAGTTCTTCTATGGAGTTGGGCCAGTGATAATCAAACTGTACGTAGGAAAATATTCTCCTTTGATTGACTCCTTTCCTACTCCTAAGTTCTTCCAAACTGCTGAGTTTCCCATTCACTACTTAATGTTCCTTTTGCATGAGACTCCTTTGCAAACAGTCCCAGAGGACCATCTTCCATAGTGTCCCAGTAGTTGCCTATCATGCATCTGGTTTCCAGAACACTGCTTCACACTTGATGTGGAAAAGCACCTTAGCATGCAGCCACCTCTCTTTCAATCTAGCCAGATGGCTGTAGCCATGTCTTCTGGTTATTTGCCTCGGAGACCCCTGTTCACTTTAACGTGAGGGAGTGCTTTCTTTAGCCTGAACCCATATGGAAATGGAGGTGAAGTGTGGTTGCAAAGTGTACTGAACACTTTTTACAAAGAAATTCTCTGTCAGCTTCATCCCCATCAATTGTTTTACAATTTTTAGGGGCATGATAGGCTAATTAATCATGGCCAGACCAATGTTACTGTTTTTCTGGGGAGTGGGGTGGGTTTGAGGTAGAGTCTCGCTTTAGCTCAGGCTGACCTGGAATTCCCTATGTACTCTCAGTGTGTCCTCGAACTCATGGGGATCCTCCCATCTCTGCCTTCCAAGTGCTGAGATTAATGACGTGAGCCACCACACCTGGCTCCAATGTTACCTTTAATAGTACTTTTAAGCTATGGTTATATTTGACATCCAATCCATAATAATGAGTCTAAACTAAAATAAATATCTATTTTCCTAGCTTCTTGCACTGATATGATAATGTAGTTATGTTGTTTTAAATTTATTCTCATTGATTAGCTATGTAGTTGGATAAGGGTTTGTCTTTTTTGAAACAGACTATTTCAGAATATTTGGGTTGCAATATATAAGAACTATTAACTGGATATTACTTGGAAATATATTTTTCTCCTAAACTTTAAGCACAATTTGTAAATGTAGGTATTTCTTTATAAAATAAGTATAGTCACTTGATTCTTTTAACTCATATGTGTAACAGATTGAGTCCTCCAAATTTTACTCTCTTCCAAGTTTTAGTTAGAGATTTATGTAGATAAGATTATCCTGAAACTTATTGTGTGTCCAAGGATGACCTTTCACTTCTGATTCTCCTGCCTTTACCCCCTAATTCCTGGAATTATAGCCAAGCCCAAGGTGTGTGTCACTATACCTTGTGAAGTGCTGAGGATCAAACTCAGGGCTTTGTGCATGCTAGGCAAGCACTACAAATTGAACCACATCCCCAGCTCTCTATGTAAACTTCTTTAAACATTGGAAACTATATTTGATAATCTTGATAACTTGATAATCCAGATGAACTTAAAGTAAAAAAAGTCAATCTTTGCTGAGCACTTAAATAACCTTCTAAAACTAATAAACCAATCTATAAATGTATTAAATTAGGTTCTCCTAGATATTTCAATCATCTTAAAGTCAGAACTGGAAAGATTTCCAGTCAGATAGGAGATTTAATGCAACTAATAAGGTCTTTCCCCTTTCTAAATTTTACAAAAATGATAGGAAAATGATTTTCTCAAGGAGACATAACCAAAAGGAAGAGGAAATACAGCAATAAAACATTGAAGTTGAACAGCAAGTGTGTGAAATTTCAGGCTAATAGGGAAAATAGAGAAGCACCAAGTTAATAGTACAGACCTTCTGGAATTAGTTGACTTTGAGAATTTTAAAATAAAGTTAGAACATAAAAATCTTCTTGTAAAAAAGACCTAATGCTACTGACATTAGAGGTTCTCTTAAGAAGCAGATGACAGAGCATTTTACAAACTATAATCAACCAGGGTCACATCCAATCCTTTTTATTCTTCCTGCCTTTAAGAAAAGCTACTGGGGAAAGAAAGCTTCTGACATAACAACAGTGGCCAAACTAAAGACAGAGAGAAGAGTCTTGGAAGAACATAAAAACAAACAAAAAAAGAAAAAACTTTCTACAAACCTTCTTTATATTCTTAATACAGTGTCACAGCCATGAAACAATAATAGGTTGCTAGAAAAAGGAACATTTAGAAAATAAAAAATCTCTAAGAAATTCAAAATATGATTATGAAAATGAAAGTCACAACAAAACTACCTGGAGGTACTCTTCCTGAATATAGAAGATGGCATAGTGATAAAAAAAAAAATAAGAGGACAGCGAGGACAGAAGAGGAGGGAGAACAGGAAAATAAGACTAGTCAGGAGCTATTTTATTTTATTTTATTTTATTTTATTTTATTTTATTTTATTTTATTTTATTTTATTGGTTTGTTGATGTGGATTTCATTCTAGCCCAGGCTGACTTGGAATTCACTATGTAGTCTCAGGGTGGCCTCAAAATCACAGCAATCCTCCTACCTCTGCCTGCTGAGTGCTGTGATTAAAGGTGTGTGCCAAGCCTAAGGTATTTTTGAATGAGCTTTCTATTAAGTGTGTCAGTAGAGCAGATAATGATTCCAGCCCTAAGGTGTGTTCAGAACAAGCTTCAGTTTGGGCTGTTTTGTTGTCTCTCTGCCATCTACAAGCCAGAAATAAACCCTTTCCTCCCATAAGTTGCATTTGATTGGGTGTTTTGTACCAGCAAAGAAAAAGTAAGTGCATCAATTAAACCTAATAGAAATAATACAAGAAAATGTCCCAAAACAGAAAGTCATGGGTTTCAAAATTGCAAGAGCCTACTACCAACAATAAAGAATAAAATTAGACTCATACCTAGGCGTATTATCATGAAGCATCAGAATATTGGTTCCAAAGACCAGTTCTTCAAATCTTGACTAGGCCATTTATTCAATGCATTACAAATCACAATGACAAAGACTTCCCTATAGAAATACTAGAAGTTGGAAAATAATGAAGCATAATTTCCAATTCTAATGATTGTCCCTTACCAAGAATTCTACTAACATTGTGAATTAAATGTTAGAGTAGAGTAAAACCAGTTTCATAAACATACATTTAAAAAAACCCTCTCCCATATACAATTTCTTGGGTGCTCCACATAAATGTAAAAGTAAAACAAGACAGAGGATGTGCAACTTAAGGAAAGGGAGATGTTTGGATGAAGCAATGAAGGGATCCGCCCAAATGGAGATTCTGATAAGACAGCTGTCCTAGACAACAATAGTCCAGGTTGGAGCAGGACAAAATACAAAGAGTTCAAGGAGATGTGCTGTGGAGAATGTGACCAAGGGATTGGAGGAATTGTCAATTTTACAAGATACTCAGGCAAACTAGCAGCTTTCTTGTTTAGGTCTTATGGGATTTTAATAAAATTTATGGCTAAACTTAAGCAGCAAAAACAAAATATGACTAAATAGTTATGTTAATTTTAAAAGGAGTATTCACAGAAATGTTATAATGAAACCCCTTTTTGTACAACTGGTATGTGTTTTTAAAAAAATCCAGTGTGTGCCTCTATAGACTGAACTTCAACAGTATTCATTTATTCTTTTCTGCACATTTTTTGAGTTTATTTTCTTGCTTTAAAAGGAACTCATTCAACTAAGGAGATGATATTTCAGGTCAGCTATGGAAACTGTAGACATTGTTTTGGGTTGCAGGTGAAGGGCTTTTCAGTACTATTTCTAGAAAATTCTATCCAAATTACAAATTAGCAAGACATTTAAACCCACCCATCTTGTTATTACCCAGTGTTTCCCATGTTCGCTTGATAATTTTCTTTCCTTCTAAACTTTTGTAATTTGATTTATAATGTTATGTGTCAAATCAAAATTACATTTGCCACCTGATCTTTTATAAAATTTACATTATTTCCTTATCAACCATTTCACCTGCTATAGTAATTCAAATTAGATTCTCATAGAGCAAAACATCAGCCGAGGGAGGTGAAAGAGACAGGGAAGGAAGGCAGGGAGGGAGGGAGCGAGGGAGGGAGGGAGGGAGAAGGAATTTGCCTTTAAAGTATTAAAATAGATCACTTAGAATGATAGGATAAATATAGTAAATAAGTTCATTGTGTAACAAGTTCTGTGATAAGTGATATAAAGTAAGGAGAATCTCAAGCCAGGCAAAGGAGATCAGAAGGGTCAGACAGAGGATATGGTCTATTTTTCTTTTAAGACAGTCAGAGTAAGCCTTATTAAGAAAATGGCAAGGGTGAGATTTAAGCAGGTACAAGAAAGTGAACAGATATATGAGCAAATCAAATACAATAAGGAAACAAAGTAGGTCCTTGGAACTGGAACTTGTGTTGCCTTGTTCAGAAATATCAAGGCAAGTGTGTCTATTAGAATGAAGTAATAAAAGGGAGAATGATTGGAAATGAGCTTGGGTAGGTAATGGGGACTGATTATATTATGTATTAGAATATTTTATTTTGAGTTATGAAACTACAGCACATACTCTCAGTGAAATCAATAGTGATTAGTGATTTTGAATAAATAATTGACAAAATGTTTCTTCATATTCTGAAAAACTGGTTCTAGCTGGAAAATGAATACACTGTTAGATCAAGAAGAATATGAATAGAAAGACAGGTTAGTCATGATGCAGATGAATGATGATGGCTCAGACCAACATGGTAGTGATGGAGGAGAGAAATTTTCACATTCTGTGTGTTTCTAAAGTAGTCGATTGATGTTTCTGATGGTTACCATGTAGCGTGTCGAAAAATATAGAGAAAGTGAGAATAAATGGTAAAAAACAGCTGAGTATTCTTTCAAGTTTTTTTTTTTCTATGTTGTTTCTTTTGTTTTTATTGAGAATTTTTATCCAGGATTATAGTATAATTTGATCATAATCCTTTCCCATTATCGTCTGCCCCCCAACCTGTTCCACTGAACCCCTTCTTTTTCTAATTAATCTGTCTTTTATTTTGATTTTTGTTTTGTTTTGTTTTTCCTGCCTCTAAGTTGTCCCCTCAAATAATAAGAATAATGACTGCAGCAAGTTTTGTAGAGAATTCAGTTTATCTGTGAGCATATGTTTTGTTTTATATGTCTTCTCCTAATGGAACTATAGGATAAGTATGTTGACAATATGAATCTAAAATTTGGAGGAAGATTTGTGCTGGTAATATTAATTAGAAATATTTTATATATAACTGACCAAAAACACCATGGATGAACTCCTCACAGAAGAAAGCCTGACTAGATTATCAGACACCAAACCCTGGGATCTCCAGTAATGGGGAGAAGTAGACCTGGTAAAGGAGACTGAGAATGAAATGAGGAAGAAGCTTTAAGGTCCTGGCATCCAGTGAAGAAAGCAGACAGAGAAGGACGTAATGGGCTGAGTGTTTAAGAAAAATTTTAATAACTATTTTGTTATCAATATAGTGATCATTGATAGCTAACAAGAACAATTCAGTGGCCTTGTGCGCATTCAGATCCAATTGACGTAGATTTAAGTGCAACCATGGAAAATGAAGACTTATGGCAGAAAATCCAGAAAATATTAAGATTTTTGTTGCAAAGGGGAGCAGTAGAGGATGGAAGTGATAAGATCGTAAGTTTAAAACTTGGAGCATACGAGACTATTAAGAGGGTGAGGGCAGGTGCAGGAAGGGGGCCTGACGTAATTCTTGGAGTCTAGAAGTTCTCAAATGCCTCACAATTTTTCAGTAAATTAGAAAGCAAGATCATCAATGAAAAGGTGGAGGAAGAGATTGATGGGCTTTTAGGAGAAAAGAAGTAATGTGAAATCATTGAGGAGAAAGGAGAGGGATCAATCTAGTCTACAGTGTAGATGTTAGATAGCACTAAAGATATGCGTGACCCTCCCTCTCAAGCCTATCTCTAGAAGCTTCCTCATTGGACAGTAGTTTTATTTGAAACTACCAGGAAATCTTTGTAGAGCTTATTCTTTTAAGATGGACTTTACAGAATGTCCTATGGTATTAAGCTGCATTTCCCACAGCACTTTAAGAAGACTAATTTGTCATCATCAGTGTGGTTTGTTTGACTTCCGACACTCACATAGCTGTTACCACCTGGAGTTTCTCCTGTTACCCTTCATGAACCCTCTTTCTATCTTTTCCCTGCATATTTCCCATTTCTTATCATTATCCACGTGGGCACACTAATGACTATACTTCTGGACATAACTATTACTTTGTGCATAAGAAAAATAAAGTGTCCCAATGAGTAAAGTCAGAGAATGGTAAAGATTTTGATAACAAAAATCACTCAGAATGATAGATCTATGAAGCCAAGCTAGCTGAATGATGTTCTTAATACAAACCAAAAATAGCAGACAAGAAGAAGTAGGATGGTGGTGTAGAAATTCAGTCTGTCCCAAAGGACCTCTGAACTATTGTGAGTTTCCTTTGATGAGCTGCCAGATTCTGGGTTAATTGAACACTGTCTCATATTTAATGATCCAGCTTTTTAAGCAAGAAGGAATTTTTTTCCTTGGCTTTTATTTTCCTATAAGAAATTTATATAATCCCTCATTTATTTTTAAGCCAAGCTATTTCTAATAATGTGGAATAATAGTTCATAGTTTCCTATCAGGAATGGTATATCTTAGCTGCATGATTTCAGGCAGATTAGTTAGATAATCTCTCATTTTGATGTTTTAATATCTAACTCAGAATTGGTATGAGAGTTGTATGTATAACTGTAGATAAGTTAACCTTTTACTACTTGTTCCCAACATTCCCAGTGTCACACCAGTGGTAAACATAAAAGTCTAAAATTAGAACTGTTGCTGCCCACACAGTCCAGTTCTCAAACGTCCCATGACTACCTGCTTCCCACTTGGTTAAAGTCAGAAGGCAAAAATGAGTATTCCTTGATCCCTCAGTGGAAAGCTCCATTTTTAACAGAAAGAACGAATAGCTTACACTTTATTTCTCTGAACCCATAAGTCCTTTCCTTATTTCACAGAACGTGAGGATTTAATGTGAAATGTCAATCCAGCATTGCTCATTTAGGGGCCTTAGAGCTGCCACTGCTTTTTCAAAACACTGCTGCCCTCTGCTGTCCGGAACACGACTTTCCTACTTCACACACTACCTGTGTAAAACAAACAAAACTGTAATGCAGTATAGATTCATACCAAAGAGGACATGGAGCCCTAAAACTGACCACATCCTGGCTACTTTCAAGTGCCTTCTGCCTTTTCACTGTTCTTCCACTGGAGGGGCCCTAGCACTAGACACCCACTCTAAAAGAACATCTGATGATGGGGCATTCACTTCCCTTAATTACACATCATAACATTAAGTGAATTTTGGGATACCAGGTTTTATTCCTAATGTGACCCACAGGAGTAAGATTAAACTTATGCCCATTTAAATCACCAGGCTTTACCTTCGTCCTTACACAGCCTAGAATTTCACATCATGCACTTAACATTAGATTCCTTTTGATACCTCTCTTTAGGAAAAAAAAAAAAAAAAGAAAATAGGAACAACTCTCAACTCTCATGTTTCTAGATGAAAATCTCTTCTTTTTTCCTATGCTTCCTTCCCAACCATAAGGTACTTTAAATTTTAAATGCTTCTGAGTTTTTTTTCCTTAGTGAAATGGCTTAGAACTTAAGGCGCTTGCCTGCAAAGCCAAATGACCCAGATTTGATTCCCCAGCTGCACAAGGGGCACACGCATCTGGAGTTCATTTTCAGTGACTAGAAGCCCTGGTGTGCCCATCTCTCTGTGTCTCTCTCTCTTCTATCTCTCTATCTCTGCTTGCAAATAAATAAATTTTTAATTTTTTTAAAGTAGTGATCTTTATAAACTTTGAGGAGGTGTCTCTCAAATATTTCAGCTACTTTATCATTTTGAGAATAAAATATCCATTGCATGTATGGAACATTAGAACTATAGTGAAATGAAAGAACTCAAGATGATTACTTTGAGTTGTAAATATCAGTGAAAATCATGTAACAGAAACCAAATGTTCCATTAAATGAAAATGTACATAATGTGTGTGTGTCAAAAAAGAAATATGGAGCTGTGGAAATGGCTTAGCAGTTAAGACATTTGCCTGCAAATCCTAAGGACTCCATATTGATTCCTCAGGACCCGTGCAAGCCAGATGCACAAAGGGGCGCATGCATCTGGAGTTCATTTGCAGTGGCTGGAAGCCCTGGTGTGCCCATTCTCTCTCTCTCTCTCCCTCCCTCCCTCTCTTTCTCTCTCTCTCTGTCTTTCTCTCAAAATAAATAAATAAATTTTAAAAAAGAAATATGAAGCCAGGCGTGGAGGCACACACCTTTAATCCTTGCACTCGAGAGGCAGAAGTAGGAGGATCACCATGAATTCTAGGCTACCCTGAGACTACACAGTGAGCTCCAGGTCAGCCTGGGATAGAGCGAGACTCGACCTCAAAAAAATCAGAAAAGAAAAAAGGAAATATGCTTAGCTGTTGGTAACAGAGAATCAAATACATACATACATACATAGTATTTAGGCAAATAAATCATTTATACTTATCTAATTTGATCAGGAAGTAAATAGCTTGGGTTCTATAAAGCTATCATCTTCTCTCTTATTGGTTGTTTCTGCCACAGCATGACTTTCACCTTTGATGAGGCTGCTGGTGTTCAAGCCAATATACTATATACTTCTCACCAGTTGCCACCAGAAAACCCTTGCAGCCCATCATGTTTTCTGTCCTTGGAACTCCTAATTATTTTTAACTCTTTCTGCTGAGCATTCCACTTTAAAACTTTCATTATCCAGCAGGTCTATGATGGCTTGAACCAGATGTCCCCCATGAACAAGCTAATGGTGATTTGGGAGATGTGGCCTTGGTACAGGAGGTTTGTTTCTGGGGGCAGGCTGAGCACTGTTATCACAGCTCCCCCTTGCCAGATGTGGCTCGCTGACTTGCTGCTGTTCCATCTACTGTGGCAGAAGGGATATCCAGGCTCTGTTCATGCCACGTTTCCCCTGCCAGCATGATGCTTCCCTTGAGACTATAAATAAAAATAAATATGTTGGTTCCATCAGCTGCTTCTGGTTGGGCATTTTGTGCCCTGAACAAGAAGACAACTACAAGGTCTTTGCTCCCAACAGCCAATCTGTTATTAACTCTGAGTATTCTTCCTCTGAAATGCCAATCAAATTACCTTCCTCCTGTGCATTCTTTCTTACTACTCAGTCTTCATCACCTCTCGCCTAGGCCTTGCCACAGCCTTTCTCTCCTTACGTCGCCACTTCTATTCATTTTGCCTACTGTTGCTGAAGCATTCTGCTGAGTTCTCAAATAAGAAGTCCATTTAGATTCTAGGATTTTGGAGTAATCAAGAGACTCTCTACCTCTCCCTCAACAGCCTACTCGGCCCTGCAAACAGTGACATTTCTAACCTCAATTTTCTAATTTGCAAAATGGAGGCATAACCATATATGTTTTAAGGCTCTTGTGAGACTTAAATTAAATAACCAATGATAAAGTCTTAGCAAAAATATTTAAAACATTGTACTTAATAATGTTAATGTTATCATTAACACCTACTGAAGACTATTTGAGAGAGTGACCATTGAATTGAAAGCAGAATTCTCAGTCTTGCCTGAAGCACCTTCCATGTTACTGACCTAATCTACAGTTAAAGCTCTACCCTATATTTGCACACTCGTGTCAGTGCTACATGACCACCAGCAATACTGGACCTCATAATGCTTTATAGCTGTTCCTTATGTTCCCCTGGCCTGCTCCTTCTTTTGAGTAATACCCTCTATTTAGAATTCCTCTTGGACCCTTATCTCCTTTTCAGTTCAATTTCAAGAAGTATTTATGAATTTTTTCCCAATTCTCTGTAATGCATAATGTTACATCATTTGGATTCTGTGCTAGTTCACATGTAGTTTTCCTGTGTTGACCTCTACCATAATGGCCCATGTTACATGACGCTTTGATCCTGTTTGAGATAGAAAACTGGGATTATCAGAATCCCCGTGTATGTATGTTGCTCCCTTTATAAAGGCACCAGACCAAGTCTATTTATGGAAGTTACCCAACCTGAATTCTGCTCCCCGAAATGAGCTCCCTGATACACCTTGCATCTACCAAGAAGAGTGTCCTTCTTGTCTAATGTGGACAAAGGTGTCATAGGTAGTGGGCACAGAATGACAGAAGGTAATAAATCAACCTGGCTGAATTGATTCTGATTGAATTAAATCCAGTTAGAAAAAGGAAGATTTCTGGCATTTTGATCACTTGCCAATGCTGTAATCAAGTAAGACTGTTGTTGGGAACTTACAAAACCCACTGAAGAGCCACCATATCGCAGTTGCATAGCAGTTTGTGGTTTGTATGATGAGGCAAACAGGTGATGTATCTGTTTTAAGGTACATGAAGCTGGAGCAAGCCATGTTGGAGACTTCTGTTAAGACTTCTGATAACATACTTTCATAAAATGTCACAGGATAGCTAGGGGAAATTAAACACAAGTGTCCATTAGATTGT
Source organism: Orientallactaga sibirica (assembly GCA_036365145.1). NCBI lineage: Eukaryota > Metazoa > Chordata > Mammalia > Rodentia > Dipodidae > Orientallactaga > Orientallactaga sibirica. The sequence continues at coordinate 74,366,371 of JAEOAD010000003.1, forward strand.
TGAGATTATTTTTTTTCTAACAGGCAATTTAGATGATATATGGCTCTGACTTTTTTTCAGGGGTGATTTCTTCTTTTTCTCCAACAGAGTGGCATGTTAACAGAAATATTTCTGTGTAATAGGACCTTCTTGTCATCTTTTAAATTAATTCAAATCAAACTTATTCTCTGAATGTTTTATCTTGAAATTCTCTCTTTAAGATTTGACTGGACTTGGGTTAAGGGAGATACCTTAGTCTGTAAAGTTCTTGTCTTGTAAGCATGAAGACTGAAGTTTGATCCCCAGAACTCACATTAAAAAATAAAATAAAAAACCAGGTATGGTGGTGCATGTTTGTACTCTCTGCACTGGAAAGGTGGGACGTGTAGTCCCTTGGGACTTACTTGTCAGCCAGTCTATCTGAGTTCCAGGCCACTGAGAGAGCCTCTGTTATAAAAGGTGGATGGTACCTGAGAAATGATACCCAAGGTTGTTCTCTGGCCTCCATGTGTACATATGTAAATGTACACACATGCACCTATACACCCGCATGCCAAGAAAAGATTAGAGAGAGCCAACATTTCAATCATGTAGGCACATTCTTCTAATCTCTAAGCAGGGACAGTGGGGATAGGAAGGAAAACCTCTGAAGCTCTCCCACCAGCCCATTTCTAATTGATGAGCTCCACACCAGTGAGAGACCCTGTCTCCAAAACAGTGGATGGGGCTGGAGAGATGGCTTCATGGTTAAGGCGCATGTCAGCAAAGCCAAAGGACCCAGGTTCGATTCTCTGGGACCCACATAAGCCAGATGCACAAACAGGCGCATGCATCTGGAGTTTGTTTACAGTGGCTGGAGCCCATGGCATTCTCTCTCTCTCTCTCTCTCTCTCTCTCTCTCTCTCTGCCTGTCTCAAATAAATAAATAAATAAAATATATTTTTAAAAAAGTGGATGGGCCTGGAACAACACTACCCGATGTCTTCCTTTGGCTTCCACATGCACAGAATGCAAACAAATGTGCACCTACATAAAACTACACACACACACACGCACCTACATAAAACTACATATACAGAGAGAGAGAGAGAGAAACAAGTTTAGATGGGGCTCTGAGAATGGAACGTGCACTGAGCTACTTTTTGCTTCATTAACAACTCTTACATTGCTACATTCACAGTTCAAACAGGGGTCTCATCTCTCCCTAATAATGCCAGAACTATAACTCATGGGAGAAAACAGCAAGCAAGGCAGCATTTACCTTGTTTTTATGGTCTTTTTTTAAATCATGCAATAACAGTGGAAATGGACTTGTCCTCTTGGCTTGTAAATGAGTTCAAAGGCAGAGCAGGAATGAGGCATAGCCCATAAAGTTCACAAATAAAACTCCTAGAGCAGTGTGCAAATTCCCAACAACTGAAAGAATTAGAATTCAGCACACATGCACACTTTCTGGAAATGGGAAATGTGATTGTTCTAGCTGTAGGTTATTAGACAGCCAGATTGGAGGAATCTTTTGAAAGCAAGTGCTTAATAAGGGTTTGTACTTTTGTGGGGGGGAAACATTCTACGTGGTTTTTCTTCCTTATGTGTGATGTGACTTTTTTTCCTGTGCTGGAGATTGAACTAAGGTCTTACACATTTTAGTTAAATATTGAGCTACATCTCCAACTCTTAGTTTGTAATTTCCACCAAGATGCCAAGAAAAGATTAGAGAGAGCCAACATTTCAATCATGTAGGCACATTCTTCTAATCTCTAAGCAGGGACAGTGGGGATAGGAAGGAAAACCTCTGAAGCTCTCCCACCAGCCCATTTCTAATTGATGAGCTCCACACCAGTGAGAGACCCTGTCTCCAAAACAGTGGATGGGGCTGGAGAGATGGCTTCATGGTTAAGGCGCATGTCAGCAAAGCCAAAGGACCCAGGTTCGATTCTCTGGGACCCACATAAGCCAGATGCACAAACAGGCGCATGCATCTGGAGTTTGTTTACAGTGGCTGGAGCCCATGGCATTCTCTCTCTCTCTCTCTCTCTCTCTCTCTCTGCCTGTCTCAAATAAATAAATAAATAAAATATATTTTTAAAAAAGTGGATGGGCCTGGAACAACACTACCCGATGTCTTCCTTTGGCTTCCACATGCACAGAATGCAAACAAATGTGCACCTACATAAAACTACACACACACACACGCACCTACATAAAACTACATATACAGAGAGAGAGAGAGAGAAACAAGTTTAGATGGGGCTCTGAGAATGGAACGTGCACTGAGCTACTTTTTGCTTCATTAACAACTCTTACATTGCTACATTCACAGTTCAAACAGGGGGTCTCATCTCTCCCTAATAATGCCAGAACTATAACTCATGGGAGAAAACAGCAAGCAAGGCAGCATTTACCTTGTTTTTATGGTCTTTTTTTAAATCATGCAATAACAGTGGAAATGGACTTGTCCTCTTGGCTTGTAAATGAGTTCAAAGGCAGAGCAGGAATGAGGCATAGCCCATAAAGTTCACAAATAAAACTCCTAGAGCAGTGTGCAAATTCCCAACAACTGAAAGAATTAGAATTCAGCACACATGCACACTTTCTGGAAATGGGAAATGTGATTGTTCTAGCTGTAGGTTATTAGACAGCCAGATTGGAGGAATCTTTTGAAAGCAAGTGCTTAATAAGGGTTTGTACTTTTGTGGGGGGGAAACATTCTACGTGGTTTTTCTTCCTTATGTGTGATGTGACTTTTTTTCCTGTGCTGGAGATTGAACTAAGGTCTTACACATTTTAGTTAAATATTGAGCTACATCTCCAACTCTTAGTTTGTAATTTCAATTTAGCATATAGTATTTTTAAAAAACATAATATTTAAAAAGCTTTCTACCTGTCTTCCCTTTATTCTCTTCATTAAAGTAATGTTTATGGAGCACTTACTGATACTGTGCATCACTGTAGGGCACACAGGAAAAAGCAATTGATAAAGTATGACAAGTTAATTTAAGGTTAATGGTGAAGAAGTTGTACATATTTCATATACTGAAAGAATACATCCTCCTTCAAGCTGATGCTGTTCAGAGCTGGGCCTTTGGGAGGTAGTTGGTCTTGAGGACATATCCTTCTTGAAGGAGGCGCTACCTTCATCAGAGGCTGAAGAGATGTTCCGACGATCTTCTACCCCTTAAGGTGACTTCAAAGATGGCTGTCTACGAAGAAGCGCATGTGAAATGTTCACAGGTGTCTAATGTGTATGAATAGCTGAGATTTTCTTGACAAAGTAAGTAATAGGAAGCACCATGACCTCAAAGGGAGATGTTAAAAGTTCATTATCACCATGGTCCTGTTCATCTGTCATGTTTGTTTGACTCGGGTTGTGAAGGTAGTGCTCACTTATTTTCGTTTCTCCTTCACATTAGAGCTGGAGCTTTGGGAAGCAGATCTTGTAGCCATAGACCACGTAAGAGGCAATGGAGGGAGATAGGATAGGGAGAGATGACTCAATCATAAACTGAGAAATGATACCCAAGGTTGGCCTCTGGCCTCCATATGTACATATGTGAATGCACACACATGTACTTATACACCAACATACACATACACAAAATCACAGCTACAGAGGAGGAACCAGTCTGGTGTTCAATTGCCTAGAATGGTGACTATGGTTAACAAGATTGTATGGGATATTTGAATAGCTAGAAGAATTTTGAATCATCTTACCACAAAGAAATTAATATTGCTTTGTGGTAAGTGCATATACTATGTATTTTGATTCAATTTTTATAAAGTGTATATATGTATTCAAACCTAACACTATATCCTGTATGCCACAAAAAGACAGCAATCCTGTGAGCACCTTGACATTACATCTCCATCCTCTAGAAATGAGAAATGCATTTTTGTTAGTTGTAATCCACCCAGTTTGTGGTATTGACCATTGCAGCCTTAACAAACCAAGGTAAGAAGACAAATTTGAAATCAACAGTTCTACCTCAGGGAATATCTATTTTTGACATATTTCATGTAGCCATGGAAGGAAAGGAATACTACAGTATTTCCTATCATGCTCTATAGTTTATAGAATTCTTGTCATATATTTTATTTATTTATTTATTCATTTATTTATTTATTAGAGACAGAGAGAGGGAAAGAGAGAGAGAGGGAGAGTGAGAATGGGCACCCCAGGGCCTCTAGCCACTGCAAACAAACTCCAGATGCATGCACTCTCTTGTGAATCTGGCTTACATGGGACCTGGGGAATCAAACCAGGATTCTTAGGCTTCGCAGGCAAACACCTTAACCACTAAGCCATCTCTCCAGCCCTTTGTCATATATTTTTATTTCATGTTCACTATAACTCATTTAGACAATTGAGTTGTTTCCATACTCTGAGAAGAAATGAAGCTTACAGATTTGCTTAAATTATTCAGCTCCAGTAGTTCCTCTGCCCTCCCCAAATCTCTGACCATAGCTCACACTGCCCTTCGGTGACCTGACTTCTGTTCACCTTTCTGTGTCCACCCTGCAGCCATGCCATGCTAACTGTTTGCTAAGCTCTCTTTCCTGCCTTAGTACCTTTGCAAATGCCCCAATACCACCTCTGGTCACCCTGCAAAGTTTGTCACAGTCTCATGGACATGACTTCCTCTGATGAGACTTCCCCGACTACACCAAATGTGACATCTTTGTTTCCCCCCTCACCCCACATATGTCTGTTTCCTCAACACCCACATAAATCATTATTTGTTGTTTGCCTCTTTCCTTGTCTGAACTCCTTGAGGACACAGACTGGACCCTGCTCATCACTATATCTTTCATACTTAACCCTGCTTTAGTACCCCTAGGTGTAATTCAACAGGCTAATAAACAAACTTGTTTAATCAGTGTTTCAGACTACCTAGGTAGCTGTAGCGCTACACTCTCCCATGCGATATTCTCTAATTCCAGGGCCTATGTCCTGTTGCATTCATGTGCCTCCAGTCATTTTAGTTTGTCTCAAGTTTCCCTTTAGCAAGTCACATGATGATACTTCTTGTCCCTTATTGAAACATTCTAAACTTGCTCAAGTTGGATAACCCCCTAACCTGCCTAGATCTACATTACCCATGTCACTTATGGAACTTTTTACTTCACCTTTCAGTGACAAAGACAGCTCGGTGACGGTACAGTACATGGTGATTCTGAGGTTTATGATGAATGGCTTCTAAAGTGTCTCCTCCACACTCACTTGTACTGACCTGTGGTTCTTCCTGTCCGATGCTTACTGGCCTTGTCACAGCTGTCACTGTAGAATGGATGGTGTGGTGACACATGCCTTTAATCCCAGCGCTTGGGAGGTAGAAGTAGGAGAATTGCCATGAGTTCAAGGCCACCCTGAGCTTACATAGTGAATTCCAGGTCAGACAGAACCTACCTTGAAAAACCAAAAACAAAAAAAGAAAGAAAGAAGAAAGAAAGAAAGAAAGAAAGAAAGAAAGAAAGAAAGAAAGAAAGAAAGCAAAGCTTTATTTAACAAATGCCAATAATATGGAAATATTCAATCCAATCATAAGCAAAATTTAAATCAAAGAAAAAGCTGAACATAAATAATGGTATTAATGATTCACTGATGTGTATATTTTATATATTTATGTATTTTTTAATCTCAATTTTAAGATACTTGCTAAATTAATTATCTATATAGGCAAGCATGTCTGCTTTTCTGCAAGTCCAAAATATAAGGTTTCACAAAGTGACAATCATTAATATGTGAAATTATATCCCTAACAACTCAGATAGATAAGCAAGAAATTAGTCATGAAAATCTGAGGTTATTATTTAATTTTGACTTACATTTTAATTTTGTATTACAGGAGTGAATTATAAAATTCAAAAGACAACTGTTTTTCAAGTGCATATATTATTACTGAATAATTCTAACTGGTGCCTTTTAATATTTTTAGAAAGAATAAAAACATCTATAAATATAAAACTGATGAGCGGAACCACTGCTAATTTTGAAGTGCTTAATATTCATACTTTCATAGTATAGATGGGATAATTCAGGATGAAGTTTTAGAATAAATCTCTTTTTGAATACGGCCTTCCAAAACGTAATCTCACAACCATGGGATATCCTGCCCTCAGAAAATTAATATAGGGCGCTCATGTTTTCAGCAAGTATAATTCATTTCATTTGAAACTGACTTTGAGAAGTTTTTTTTTTTTTTTTTCTCGTGTCCTCACTTTTAGAAAGTGAGGTATTATGATACACACCTGTCATTTCAGCACTTGGGAGGCTTATGAGTATTGTGAGTTCAAGGCTAGCCTGGTATCATAGAGACCCTCTGGACAAGTTCAGTAGCTTTTCTTAGGCACATTTCAGTGAGGAGGCAGCTGAAAGGGGGATTAAGGAATAGCATACCCCTTCTTACACAGAATGATGCTAGTGTTGACACTTCCTAGTTGCTATTTATAATGGAAAGGGATTTTCAGTGTCTGTTTCATTAGATACTAATTCAGCTTCTCAAATGGTAAAAATTGGTCTAAATCATAAAGTTACTCAAGCACATTGGTTTAAAATTCCACATAGATAAAAGCAAATACACTTGTAACAATGGACTAAAGTCAAAAGGAACACTCAGTTTGGATGCCATATTTATGTGATCAGAGAGACTTCTTACTTTATATACCTTCCTTCTAATGTCTGAACTGACTCTTTTTTTTTTTTTTTTTCAACTAGGAACACAAGGGGAATCTTTCATTTTCTTTTTGTCTTCATGATTGTTATAAAGTTTCTTACTTGGAAAGATTAAGCTAATATTTAGATAAAAGATAAAAGTCTTCAAAGTGACCCACAAGCATAGGTAGTAGGGATTAGATTTCATTAACTAGAATGTCAAGGATTAAAGGGTGGAGAAAGGATCGGCAAGACATAAGGTCATCATTATTCTTGGTGTAAAGCTGATATCCCTCCATAACAACAGCTCTCTTGACTTATGAGCTTCTGGTGTCAGAAAAGATCAGAAAGTCCAGTTGTAGAAGCCCATGTGCTGTTTGGTGCCAGCAGATGTTATCAATAAGTGTATCCATCATTTCTAAGAAGTAGAAGTGGCAGATTCCATAACAGGCTGTATCTAAAGATGTTCAAATCATTTTACCAATAATGTTCCCTGCAAACAAAACCCATCTGTAAACTGAATGTGGCCTCTGGCTCCCAGCTTTGTGGCCCAGCTTAGACTTTGGTTTCTTCCCAACTTCTCATCCATGCTCAGATCCTTTGTTGAACATTCCTGCCAATAGTTGTTCAATTTCTGTTTGAACAATTCCAATGACAGAATGCTTTTGCTTTGGGGATTATCAAGGCCCTTAGAGGTCTATGGATTGTGTTAGTGGTGATAGTCACAATCATCTCTCTTATGCTTCAGGATAAAAATAACAGCAGATTACTGAACATTCACAGTGGATTGCACCACCAACAAGGACCCAATAGACTTCTTTTTGTTTGGTGACTGTTGCTTGAAACTCTTCACTGTTGAGGGTTGTAAGTCTTTTTTTCATGGATGAAACAGTCACTTCCTCTCATCATCATTTTTTGTATTATTCCTGCATTACTTATATGGATTAAATCATATAGGCTGATCTCAGAAAAGTCTACTTGCCATTAGCATTTTTTCATGCTGTCACATATGTACTGAGCAATTTCCTCATAATAGGTTGACTCAAAGACATAATGGACTGTACTTAAGCTTACTATTTAGTCAGGGAAATGAACATTGAGCAAGCGAACAAAAGGAAGACAATTAAAAGTTCTAATCTGGGGCTGGAGAGATGCCTTAGTGGTTAAGGCGCATGCCTGCTAAGCCTGAGAAACCAGTTCCAATCTCCAGGTCCCACGTTTAGCCAGATGCAAAGTGACACAAGGGTGCAATGCCACCCTTGCCCACAAGGGGTGCACGCATCTGGATTTTGTTCACAGCAGCTGAGAGACTGCTGGCGCGCCCATCTCTATCTGTCTCCCTCTCCCTCTCTGTCTCCCTCTGTGTCTCTCTCCAAAAAAAATAAATAAAATAATAAAAAAAAATTTTTTAAGTTCTAATCTGGAGGAAATAGAGGTTGGAGAAACAGGGAGGAAGGAACTAGGTTATATAGTGATGTCCATGGCACTATGAGTTTGGAGTTCTCTCGGATCTCAATGGGATGCCTTCAAAGGAGTTTAAGCAGGAGAATGATTTGGTTTCAGAGAAGTATTTGCCAAAGGGGCAAACTTATACATATTCAATGTAGAAGATTTGGGAAATATAGACTATTTCAAGGAAAATATAGTTGGTTATGGTGGCTCATGTTTGTAATGCCCTTGGGAGGCTGAGGCAAGAGATCTCAGAAAGGTTGGGACAGTCCTAGGCTACACAGTGATATCTTGTTTCAGAAAACAAAAATAAACAAAAATTAGTTGAAAGGTGAGAGAGGGATGAAGGACAAAGAAGGGGATAGTAGGAAGGGAAGAAGAATGGAAAGAAGTGAATATAATATGCAAAATATTATCACCTAGAGGAACAATAATGATACCCTATGGGTGGTGTTGTAGGCAGAATTCTAATGCATGTCTACTGCCTTGTCCGTTCATATTGTAAGAATAGTACCTGTGAATGTTTGAATATAAAATATGCTTGAATACTTGATCTCCCCTAGTAATGCTGTTTGGGAAGGCTGTGAAACCTTTAGGAGGTGGAGCAATGCTAGAGGATGTAGGTCCCTAGAGGAAAGCCTTGAGGTGTTCTAGCTGGGACCCATATACATCTCTGTCTCTGCTTCAGGTACTGCAATGTGGCACTCACTGGCTTCCAACTCTTGCCATTTTCCCATGGTGATGAAAATTCCACTTAAAAGTATAAGCCAGCTGGAGGGATGGCTTAGCGGTTAAGGCGCCTGCCTCCTAAGCCTAAGAACGCTAGTTCCAATCTCCAGTGGTTCCAGTCTCCAGGTCCCACATTTAGCCAGATGCAAAGTGACGCAAGGGCGCAATGCCACACATGACCACAAGGGGGTGCACACATCTGGATTTCGTTCACAGCAGCTGAGAGACTGCTGGTGCACCCATCTCTGTCTATCTTCCTCTCCCTCTCTATCTGTTTCTCTCTGTGTCTCCCTCCAAAAATAAATAAAAAAATTTTTTTTTAAAAAAAGTATAAGCCAAAAGTATAAGCCCTTTTCCTTCCATAGGTATTTCTGGTTTCAGGTATTTTGTCCAAACAATGAGAAAGTAACCGATACTTAAGTGGGTAAACTCAACAGCACATATCTGTATCTCACTGTTTTGCTATGTGGAAATCCAAGATCATGGTGTAAGTATGTGTTATCTCCACAGAAGCAATCCTTTAATTTTATTTATTTTTTTTACTGCTATCTTTTCCTTACATCCCCCAGGGGAAGAGGTCAGGTCCTTTCATCTAATATAAAGGTACTACTGCATCCATAGTTCAACTTCCATTGAAAGACCCAGGCCAGAGTAGCACCATGACAGGCCTCAGTCACTCTGTAGGCCACAGGGGCGAGTTCCCAGAATCAAGGGAAGAACAAGCAGTACCAGGAAAAACCATAAACTTGCTGTGTGAGCATGACTCAACATTCTTACCGTCCTGGGCTGGGTGGCCCAATAAGATCCACCATCTCAGAGTTTTGTAAATGTCAACCAATGAAATGAATGTAACCATATCAATCTGAATATGAGACATGTCACAACCTGTTCAAATGTAACCGGTAGTTTGAATATATGTTGCTGTTTTAGCCAATTAAATTTGAAATGGGGCCTGGTCCCTAGACCTAGATATGCAAATGTGTCTAAAATCCTAAGACCAATCAAGAACCCCAAGTACAGTTAATGTTCAAATTAGCCAATCATGTAGTTTTTGCATAGGTGATGGTCCCCTCCCCTTGCTCAAACCTCAATAAAAAAGCCCAGGCCAGAAAGTTTTCTTAAATTTTTCTGGGCTCTTGCTGAAGAATTCCACTGAGATTTTAAGCGTTGGTGAAGGCAAGAGAGGCCGAGACCGGTTTTATGCCCGCATTAGTCTTAAGGAAAAGCTCAGACTTGATTTACATTAAAACAATGGAGAGGATGCCTGAGGAAAGACTGTTAGAAATGTTTGAGTTGACTGGAGAAGGAACCGCTTTTTGTTTGGTTTCTTCCTTGGATTGGTCACTGCACACCTGGCGCTGTTTTGGAAATATGAAAACTGGGCATTACATTATGACCTAATGTAACTCTAAACAGCTCCCAAAAGACCTACCTACTAATGCTATCACACTGGCAGTTAGGAATTCAACATAAGAATTTTGAAAAACACAAATTTTGATAGGAAATTTGTAACCGGCTGATGGTGGTTGAGTTTAACTGCTGCCTAAGGTTGCCTTTACATGTTGAAAGTATTTAACTTGTTTGATTTTGTGATAATCATTTGTAAGAACCTTTGAAATTGGACTATAACAATTGTTATAAATCTATTTTGAGACTAGAGAATGGTAGTTTGAATATATGATATCAATCTGAATATGAGACATGTCACTCATCATATGTTACAGAGTATGATCCTTAGTCTTCACTGGATTTACAATTGCTCTCTCTGCTTGGCCCTGTGGAGACATGCCTGGAACTTCCCCTGGATCTGTATGCTTCAATAAATAATATCCCTTCCTCCATAACTGTGCCTGGTCTGGAAGTTCATCTCAGCGAACCTGAAGCTGTCTGCAACACATGCCTATGGGCATGTCTGTGAAAGTATTTCTAGGGAGGTTTAACTGAAGAAAGAGATCCCATCCTAAACTCATGAGGAACATCTTCCCAATGGCTAGACTCCCAAACGGAATAAAAATAAGTCTGCCCCCATAATACCTTGAACATGCTCAGTCTCATCTGAATAAAGTGGAAAAAGGAGAAAGAAAGCTGAGCTGAGCACCGGCATTCATCTCAGCTTTTGCACTGCAGCTGGAATGTGACTAGCTGCCTCTGTGCTGCTGCCACCTTAACTTTCCAACCATGGTGGTCTGTATCCACTCAAACTGTGAGCCAAAATAAACTTCCTTAAGTTGCATGTATTGGGGATGTTTGTTACAGAAGTGACAAAGGTAACTGACAAAAATGGCAAAAAGGAAGGGACTTGAAAAGAACAATTAAGGTTATCAGTTTATTTTATTTTTTTAAAATATGTCATTTATTCGTAAGCAGAGAAAGAGAACATGGGGCAAGTCAGGTCATTAAGTCACTGCAAACATCTGCCACTTTATGAATCTGGCTTTATGTGAGTACTCGGGAATCAAACCCCGACCTGCAGGCATTGCAAGCAAACACTTTTAAGTGCTGAGCCATCTCCCTAGCACATCCCCTAGTTGACTTTAAGTTATTCAGGATGAAGAAAATCTTGGATGACCCTGGCATAATGAAGTAAGACCTTACAAAAGGTCTAGAGGTCAGATACAGAAGTCAGGACAATTCTAAAAAGCACATGGGCTTTCTTCCTGTAAACTTGAAGTAACCAGTTCTGGTATGCAGAAGCCTCTGTGATGGAAACAGCAGGTGGCTTTACTTGCTGAAGGCTTTTGTCCTACAATCAAAAGGAAATGAATCATGACAAATCGTTATGTCATGGCTCAGATGAAATTTCACCCCTATCCACATCTTGATTTCAGGCTCAAGAGACTATCAAGAGAACCCAGCAAAGCCATTTCTAGATTCCAGACCCAGAAAAATGGACAGCTAAATTCCAAGATAATAAATTCTTGTCATTTGTAAGCAAGGTAATTTGTTCACCAGCAAGAGCAAACTAACACAAAGGGAATAACATGATCTACTGCTGACCACACAGAATAAAGAGGGACAAGAGTGGAGAACAATCAGAATGTCATTATCACTGTTAGGCAAAAGATAATATGATAGCTTGGAGCAGCATCTGATAATAGAGCTGGAAAGAAGCACATGAACTTCAAATAAAGTGATGCTGTTGTGAAAATGCTCAAAGCATGGAGAGAAGCATTATTTATTATCGCTGAAGATATGGGGCTAGGGGCAGAAGATGGTGCTTTGTTTTTTAAAATATTTATTCAAGTTAGGAATTAAATATTCTTGAACATAAATACATATGCATACATGGAGGAGATGCAGTGGTGTATTTGCCTTTACATATTCTGCTGTGTGATGTTAACATGCATTGCAGCAATTCCTAGGTATCCTACTCCTGGGCAGCTCTTATCCATTTTTAGAAGTTGTTTTTTTAAAAATATTCTATTTATTCATTTGAGAGCATGAGAGAGAAAGAGGCAGATAGAGAATGAGAAGGCAAGCCAGGGCCTCCGGCCCCTGCAAATGAACTTCAGATGCATGTGCCACCTTTTGCATCTGGCTTTACATGGGTACTGGGGAATCGAACCTGATTCCTTTGGCTTTGCCGGCAAGCATCTTAACTGCTAAGCCATCTCTCCAGCCCTTAAAGATTTTTTTAATGGTGATACCCTAGTGAGTATTCTTATAATTTAGACTTTTTAAATTCAAATGTGTCACGTTTTAGAAAGGTGACATAATTGCATTCTCTGCTATAGGATATATAAGTCTTATTACTTTCTTGAGTATTATTTTAAAATCATCCTTGTCAATTTATGTGTGAACAGTTTGCCCTTCTGCATTAATTTATCATAAGCCTGTATCCTGAAGGTATGCTTCATTGTTCTGTTGTGTGTGTTTGTTGTTTCTTGCCTGGCCTGATCTGATCTTCCTCATTCAAAGTGCTTAGGCCTAGAGTCAGATTGTGTTGTGAGCAATCACCACAGGGCAAAGATTTAAGGTCATGTGTGTGTGCCAAGCTACCAATATGATAGGGGCATTGCTTCTGACATTTCCTAAGATTATGACTAGAATCAGAAAGCCCCAATGCTATTATGAATGCAAATGAGCTCCCCAAATTAAAAGCAAATTATAAAAATACTTGCTATGTTGTTTGACTGTTACGTAAAAAGCAAAAAACAAAAAAAAAAAAGTCTTCTGTACTGTCTTTCTGTACGTTTGAAAAAGTTGTAAGTAAATAATGCTATTGTCCTTCCAAGATAAAAAAAAAAAAAAAAACAACAAGTGGAACCTTGAGAATATATTGAGGAATCAAGAAGTGGAAACATGTTTAGAGTATGGAAGGTTATTATTTAATACTCATTTTTCTGGTGATGTGCTTATGATGAGTGATTGCTATTTCACTTTTATTGATTTTATGTATCCCCTAGACACCATTGAGCTTGTACTTCTCCCTTTGTGTTCAAAATAAACGTTTGAATTATTTCCAATTTTATTTTTATATTTGACATCTTTCTTGTATTAGGGATTGAATTTAGATCATCATGTATACTAAGCAAGCACTCTACCACTAAGCTATATCCTTAGCCCTCACTTTACTATTTGGAGACAGCATCTCACTAAGCCACTGGCCTTGAATTACCTCTGTAGCCCAGAAGAGTCTTGAACTTGCCGTCGTACTGCTTAGCTTTCCAGATAGCTAGGAGTATAGGCCTGTACCACTAGGCCTTTCTGTGCTTTAAATTTAAATAAGTACTTTAAGATGTTTCAGAGGGAAGATCTTGGAAAATGTTTTGAATTCCAGTAACAAGCCAAAGCAAACTAAACATTGCAGAAATAATGTGATTAAAAACCTGAGGCCAGCCTGGGACTACAGAGTGAATTCCAGGACAACCTGGGCTAGAGAGACCCTACCTCAAAATACAAAAATAAAAATTAAAAAAACTTTATTTTGAAAAGGCCATTATATGTTGGACGATAATTGTATGCATAACACTTGGCTCCAGGTCAAATAAATATAAAGTCCCAAACCACCCTTTAAATATGTTGTTTTCAAATGCCTTTTATTAATGGATCAGGGAAAACTGTCAAATCCTTTGACTCCTATGTATGAGAGCCTAAGCATGATGGAGAAATCAGGAAGCTTGGCTTACTGAGGAAGGCAACACTTGTCATTTGGGTGTCAAGCACATATACCAGTTATTAAGTGCCGTTTGCCATCCAAATGAAAACACCCACAGCCTTCTCTTTATTAATGATGATAATATCTGTTGTTTTAGATTTTTCCATGAGCTGAGTAGTCAGCTACATGCTTTTCATGCACTTTTCTTATAGACGAAGGCATTTTTTTTTTCAAGTTAATAGTTTTACATAGGAGGAAAGTTACAATGAATGATGCTATAGCTTGCTATGCTCACCCCTTGGTAAACAGTGGGGGTAGGATTTGACCCTTGACTGTGTCCTTCATTGTTCTTACTCTCAGTGAATATCCCTGGTCCTTATCCTGCTTTCCAGTCTGAATTCTCCCTAGAAGGCATGACTTTAAACTGCCAGCACTTCTTAACAATACTTGCCACTGACTCATGCTGTGCTACCACAGGCTTCTCTGCTTTGGTGGTCTGTAATCTTCCCACTTCATGAAAACACCCAGTGGGGGCAGAGCCTCCCTCACTTCCTGACCTTAACTTTCTCCCTTTGCATCCACAAAGCACAGCTAAGGCGATGGTATGGATGTGCTGCTTTCCTTGGAATTGCAGGATAGAGGAGGTGCTGGAGGTAATTTGCTGCAAAAAGCCAGAAACAACTCAAGTTCAGAACAGAGGAATTAGGGGTAACTCTCCACCAGGATTTTTTTCTCATAATTAGTTCTTTTGACATGTTGATTGACCTCTTTTCTTTTCCAAGTTGTTTCAACATCCCCATTCTCATGTCCTATTCTCAAAAACTCTCAAATTGGGTAGGTTGTTAATCTATTTAGCTCCCCATCCCCACATAGGTCTAGACTATGACCCTGTGCGTATTTCAGTTATTTAGTATTCTGCTTAAAGTGCCATTTGCTCACCATCTTCCCCTTTACTTTTACCAAAGACTGACTGGAAATTTTTAATTAAAATTTTTTTTTAATTTAATTTTTTTAAATTTAAATTTTTAAATTTTTTAAAGCATGGCCTGAATCAAATTATTCCCTCATAACAACCTCATCAGATCCTACACATTACCTGAGCCACCAGGCCAAGCTGAGAGAATTTTTTAAAGAAATTGACTTCTAGCTAGGCATGGTGGCTCACACCTTTAATCCAGCACTTTGGAGCCAAAGGTAGGAGTATCTCTGTGAGTTGAAGGCCAGCCTGAGACTACACAGTGAATTCCAGGTAAGCCTGGGCTAGAGCGAGACCCTTGAAAAACCAAAAAAAGAATAAATAAATAAATAAAATAAATTGGCTTCTGTCATTATGGGAGCTAGCAAGTCCGCAATCCATAGGGTAGCTGCTAGATATTTAAATAAGAGTTAGTATCTTAATCTTAATTCTAGCTTCCACAAGGCCAGCAGGGCAAACTGGAAAGTCAGATAGGGTATCTAACATTGTAGTCATAATATAAAATTTCTTCTTTTTGGAAAAATCTCAGTCTTGCCTCTTAAAATATTCAACTAATTAAATAAGGCCTATCCACCTTCTAGGGAATATTCAGGCATGGTGTTTGTTTGTTTTCAATATCTGCTGGCATTGATGTTAATTACAGCTACAAAATGCTTTCACAGCATCTGGACTGGTATATGACTAAATAATTGGGCTTATCAGTCAGGTTGATAAATAAAATCATTAGTCATATATTTGAATTTTTCTGATAGGCAATACAGCTGTGTTTCCACCGTCAGTTTATTTAGGGATTAGTTGAAACTCTGTTTCTTTAAAACAGATCATGCTTTCAAAGAGATTCACTTCTGCATCATATCCATGGACCCCTCCCCCCTTCACCCCCGCCCAGCCCATATCACCATCAGATTTACAAGTGTAGTGGGTGGAGAAAGGCCTCCAATGTCAGTTTTGGCATCACTGTGGTAGGGGTAAAAACTCCACAATCTTAGAGGAAATTTCAACATTGTGTCAATTATTGGGAAAAAGGGAAGTATTTATGTTTCTAGAGAGGCTTCTCAGCTTATGAGAAGTGCCAGCATTTGAAGAAACTATGGCTATGTGGCATAATGTAGGTGGACAGTCCTGAGTTGAAAATTCCAGTTCTTTCAATGAATGAAAAAAATTATCAAGCAGAGGATAAAAGCTTATTTCCTTTTTCATGTCCATATTTTTTTTTTCAGAGTTTTTGTAAGCATCACATGAAAAGAAAATGCAGATTTCCCGATGAGACGTTTGTTGCATTTTCTGTTAGTGGTCTTACCAGTCAGGGTTTTTGGAGACACCAAATATTAAAACTGATCCAAATAATTCAAAGAAAGACATGACAATAATTGGTTGAGCATCTGCCTAGACATTGAAAGGCTAAGCTTCAAAGATACAGGACTTGGTCCCGGAAAGTCAGAGTTTGTGTTCTGTCCCTGTTTCCCCAACATCTTTGAGTTCCACTTTTCACCTCAAATCTTATCTATTTTCTGGTCTATAGACTAATGTCTCTCCTGTGATGTTGGGGTCCCCCCCAAGGCCAGCTCAGGAGGGACGATAGGGTCTCTGCCGAATTGGGGTGAGCAGCGCAGAGTCACGACACAGACTCCGGGAGTTGGGTGAAAGTGGAGCGAGAATCCACAAACTCATTTATTCAGGAAGTGCACATGGGTTTTAAGGGGCTGTTAATCCTTGTATGGGGCGGTCCCCTTTTGGTGACCAATGACAGCTTGTCTCTGGACAGGACATCTCGTAGTAGGCTTCTCGCGAGCATGGGGCTGTAACTGTTGTCACATCAAGCCTGCGCAAAACGCCACTTTTACAGAAGCCACTTCCTGTTGTCTTTTGCCATGTGGTCTGGCTAGGACCAGGCCTGTATAGTGCCATACACTGTGAATTCACTAACAAATGACTTTTGTTGTAAGTGATTATTTATTTTCCTTAGCCTTTAGATGTTTATTTCCACTAGGCTCTAGCTTCTAGTCCTTATTTCCAGTTTAAGAGTATCTGATTGCCTAAAGCAGACCATCTTCCCATGGAAAAACAGGATTTGGAACAATGTGAGGTAGAACCTCATCACCCAATCCACTCAAATGAAACATTCATGAAGACCCAGATGCCAACATGGGCCCATTTCTACAGCAAGGCAAGTATGTTGGTTTGTGTACTGTTCTTTGGCATGTCTACCATCTGTAGCTGTGAGGAAGATTACCTTGAACCTATATAGAAATGTGTTATATTTTAAACCATATATAAATGAAAGAATGAGTGTCCATGATAATCATATAACCCCCATAATAAATAAAGATAATCAACTTGTAGGGCTTTATGTAAAAAACAAACCTAGAAAGCACAGTATACTCACAAACAAACAGAAATAGTATATATCCCCACCCACGCTCAATTCACCACTAGAGTGTCACAATTATCTTAAAGCCTGGATTGTTGGCATGAACATTTTTTTTGCATCTAATATATATTTTATTAGTTATATAGTATATATACAGCCATGATGGTACCATCACTAGCCTTCACCTGGTCCTCCCCCCATGGGTAATGTGGGTCTTGCCTTATTGGGGTACAAACTTTTAATCCCAGCATTCAGGAGGCAGAGGGAAGAGGATCGCTGTGAGTCTGAAGCCAGCTTGAGGCTACAGAGTGAGTTCCAGGTCAGTCTGGGCTAAAGTGAGATCTTACCTCGAACTCCCCCCAAAAAAAAAAAAAAAAGAAAGAAAGAAATTCACCAGTCATATTTATGTAAAAGATGACATAATTTGAATACCCAAGTGTGTATGTAGTACTTGCCCTTGTTTTCTTTCTTAAAACAGCTTTAATGCGGTATGTACACTAAACTGTACATATATGTACATATATGTACGAATGATTTAATGATAAATTGAATAGAACAAAAATTTTTTATCCCCCATGCTAGCATTAGAAATGATTCCCATGCAAGCTGGTAATCCATGTGTTGACATTATCATTGGTCATTCAAGCTATTGGAGATTTATAGGGAGCACTTATTGACTTGGTAATGTCAGGGTATTAGAATAGAAAATCATCATTCTAAAGTTATTTTCAAATTCCTATGTTAAGGGCCTGGAGAGATGGCTGAGCAGTAGCACATGCCTGTGAAGCCTAAGGACCCCCGTTCAAGGCTCAATTCCCCAGGACGCACATAAGCCAAATGCACAAGGTGGCACATGCATCTGGAGTTCGTTTGCAGTGGCTGGAGGCCCTGGTGTGCCCATTCTCTCTCTATCTATCTGCCTCTTTCTCTCTCTGTCTGTCACTCTCAAATAAATAAATAATAAACATATTCCTATGTTTAGAACTAGTCAGTTTTAGAGCCCCCATATTGGAATTTACTGTATAATTTTGAGGTTGATATTTTGTCATAGACTGCTAAATAAGTTG
The DNA here is from genome assembly GCA_036365145.1 of Orientallactaga sibirica. NCBI lineage: Eukaryota > Metazoa > Chordata > Mammalia > Rodentia > Dipodidae > Orientallactaga > Orientallactaga sibirica. The sequence continues at coordinate 74,384,689 of JAEOAD010000003.1, forward strand.
AAAATTGTAAGCTGTGAGTTGTCAAGAGCTGCAAAAGGAAAAAAAAAAAAAAAAAGAAATCTCATTAAAGCTAGACTAAGTTCCTGCTAGTGATGAAAAGAGTGGTATAAAACTTGCTTGCTCCTCATGTTTATCAATCTGTATTGTCTTTCAGAAGGGAACACAAACTAGGTAATTCATTGGGAAAATCTGCATATTGCATGTAAACCTTATAAACAGCCCTTAGAGGTCAATATCTTTTTATTTCTTCCTGCCGTGTAAACTAGATTGGATATTGGATTTTATTTTTGTTAAATTCTGTATCTATGTATCAGTATGATTTCCAACATTAAAGTCTAGCATAATGGCACATGCTTGTAATCCCAGTGCTTAAGTGGTAAAGGCAGCAAGATGACGAGTTCAGGACGTACCTTGGTTAGATAGCAAGTTCAAGGCCAGCATAAAACCCTATCTTAAACAAACAAAAAAGTAAACAAAACAAAAAAACTTGCAGCATTACAAATCACCGCTTTTGAACTCATCCATTTATTTCCTGTGGACAGTTTATACAGTTACAACACTCAGTTGCCTGTTAAAGTGTTAGATTGCATGGAATTAATGTGGAACAAAAAGGGAATAAGACTTTGCTTAACACATGCTGGAGCAGCTGTTTGGAATAGCATGGGTGACATACCTAACTTTTTCTAATTGTTACATAAGCTTTCCATGTTTGTTCTCCTAGAGTTGCTTATAAAAATGATTATGTCATATGGCAGAAGCTCCTATCAAGAAGGAAGCATTTCAAAACTAATTTAAGCTGGTTAATGTGTGAAGGCATGCAAGCGTGTTTCTATGGGCCTGTGCACCTGCGTGCACCATCCTCTACAAAGGGTTTGAGGTAGCATGAGATGTCTTTTATCCTGGGCAAAAGGCCACGTCACGCAAACACACTGAACTTGTGTGGGCAGTGAAAGAGCACCACGGAAAGAAAGTCAGGTCAAATTACAATCAGTTCATGGGTCACATGCTCTTCAGTTTACATTTTGTTAAACCTTACAAGTTGAAGAGGTCAGATCCTGGGACTTTTCATTTGCACTGAGGCAAAATTATTCCTTTGTGCCAAAGAGGTATGCTAAAAAGATTCTACTTTTACTGTATAATTCTTACATATAAATTCTCTGTCATAGTTTGTGCTTGAAAACTAAAATGTAAGCAGGATAGATTGTTCCCCGTGTAAGAGAGCTTGCTCACAAGAATGAGGACCTACGTTGGTATCCCCAGTGCCTACACAAAAATTTGGACATGACAACATGTGATTGTAACCCCAGTGCTGAGGCAGGCAGAGACAGGAAGATCACTGGGGCTTGCTGGTCAGGCAGTCCAGACAAAAATTAAAAATTATAAAAAGAAAACAAGCACATTTTAGGCTCAATGACAAAAACTTGACTTAAGGAAATGAGATGGAAATGTTACAAACATCCTCTGGCCTCCTCACTAACATGCATGGGGCATGTACACCTTCACACAGAGGCACACACTCAAAAAGTACCCAAGCTTTTAGAAAATGAATTATTTATCAAGATTAAAATAAATTTTAGGAACCAAATTTAAAATAGAGCATGGCTGGTTTCCTGCACTAATGATTTGGATTCTGTCTGTCGGATTCTCACTTATAGTAGTCAGGCCATCTTTTTTCTCATCCAACAAGAATCAGCTGAGACTTACCTATTGGCTTGTTTAAATTGAGCCAACCTCTTTCTGTAAGAAGGAATAGGATACAAGTAGGTTTTTGTGTTGATAATAAAGGCCTTGCTATAAATCTCAAATAGGCAATCTCTTCTTATTTAGGTTGAAACATTATAAACACTAAGCTTCAACAAAAAGGCTATTAGTTATCTCTGAAACGCTGTTTTAATGCTCATTGTTGAGAGAATCTGGTCCAAAAACAGCTAGTCTTCCTAAAAAGCACACATTATGTTCTCTTAGGTGTGACTCTAATTCGTTCTTGTCCCATGACACCATGGGACATGGTGTTGCTATCTTAAGGATTTTAATGTCAGATTTTCTGAGAAAGATAATGAAGGCACCCCTCTAGATATTTGGAAGAAGTTGTAGTGAAATAAAATATGTTTAGTGGTATAGTATTTACCAAGCATGTGAAGGGTTCTAGGCTTAATATGGGAAGGAGGGTGAGAGAGAGAGAGAGAGAGAGAGAGAGAGAGAGAGAGAGAGAGAGAGAGAGAGAAAGGAAGAGAGATTTAGTAAAATGCATGGATTTTTATGTCAGACAGGATATGATTTCTCTATGCCTCCATTTTATATTCCAGAAAGTGGTAATAATAATAGAGACCGCCTCATATATGATATGTGAAGTGTTTATCAGATATATAAAGTTCTTATTGTAATTAAAACAAAATACCAAAAAGTTATTAGCTTAAAACAGCACAAATGTATTCACACGTTCAAAGGTCCAATGTCCAGACTCTATCTCACTAGACTAAAACTGAGCTTTCAGTAGGGGTGTTTTCCCCTCTCTCTGCTCTAGGGGAGACTCTACTTTCTGACTTTCCTTCATTTGTAGATTCCATGTGTATCACTTGGCTCTTGGTCAGGCCGCATGCCATCCTCAGCATTTCTCATACCTCATCCTTTTGATTCCCACTGTCCTGCCTCCCTTTTCCACTTAAGACTTTTGTGATTATATCAGGCCCACTAGGATGATGCAACATGATGTCTCCAATGTCAAAGTCAGCTGATGAACAACCTTAACTCCATCTGAAGCAACTTTGCATTTGTAAGGTAATTAACATTCATTCATGGGTTCCAGTGATTAAGATTAAGATACTTTTAAACTCATTATTCTATTTACCATATCAGAGTACCTGCCCCAAAGTAATACACTCTTGGAAAGTTGGTCTTTGCTGATCTTAGCCTACACGAAGAGAAGGCTCTTCCCTTTGTGTGGATTAGGTTTGAAGATGCCTGCTGACTAATGTCCCAGAAACCACTGGAGCATAAAGCCCAGCTCACTGAACTTCAACTCCTGTAACAAACAGTAGTTTTGACATTTTGCCCACAAAGCTGAAAAGTAGAGAGCAGGATTGTTGTCTGAACTAGTGTCATATTTTATAATTTTCCTGTTTACTTCTCTATATGCTTCTTCCTTTCTGGAGGATATTTTGCTGCTATGATACCAACTGACTAAGTGTAGCTGACACATCAAGAGTGGAATTTGGGTGCTGTGCCAGTCTGATTGTCAAGTTAATGGATTTAGAATCATCGTGGAAGCAAATCTCTGGTCATGTCTGTGAGGGATTTTCTAGATTATGTTGGTTGAGGTGGGAAGACCCACAACTAAATGGGGACAGCACCATTCCATGGGCTGGGACCCTGGGCTGCATGAAAAGGAGAAAGCAAGCTGAGCACTGGCATTTATCTCTCTCTGCTTCCTGAGTCTAGGCTGAATGTGACCAGCTGAGTCCCGCCCCTGCTGCTGTGCCTTCATTGCCATGCTGGACTGCATTCCTAGCATATAAGCCAAAATAAACCTTTCCTCTCTTCAGTTGCTTCTCATCACATATTTGGGTACAGAAATGAGAAAAGTAAATAATACAGGTTCTAACCTACCTGTCAAACTTAAAACTCGCCGGGCGTGGTGGCGCACGCCTTTAATTCCAGCACTCGGGAGGCAGAGGTAGGAGGATCGCCGAGAGTTCGAGGCCACCCTGAGACTACATAGTTAATTCCAGGTCAGCCTGGACCATAGTGAGACCCTACCTCACAAAAAAAAAAAAAAAAAAAAAAAAAAAAAAAAACTTAAAACTCTGTAAGTACAGCCCTGAGGTGGGCCACATCCCCTAATATTCTATGTATACCTATACTCATCTCCAGAATCCAAATGATCTCTTTTGATTCAAGCTAGTTCTGCCTGTTTCCTGTCAGTTGTTCATGAGTGTTCAGAATGAAGTACAGTCTTGTAGCAGTGTTTTCTCTTTGCTTTGACAAAGCACTCAACCAGAAGCAGCTTATGGAAGGAAAGGGACTGTTCTGCTTTATAGATTTTTTTTCAGAAGTTAGAACTTTATCATAAACATTCCCAGATTAGAAACTGATTTTGTGTGAAGACTATTTTTGAAACTTTTGGAAGTATATGTAAGATAAACTTATTGTAATGTATTTCACTCTCCAACTCTGCAAGTTAGATATAACAAAGGAAGTCTAAATTGCTTCATAGAATATCTGACACAAAACTAAAACAAACCCAACCAAAACATAGATTCTACAAAGAGTTAATCCTCCAATTTAAAATAAATAGTCTCCCAAGGGAAAATAATTCCATCACAGCAACTTGACAAAAAGCAGAGCCACTGTCATAAAGGAAAAATATGTGTAAGAAAGATGTAATGATGCTTTTAGAAAATGTGATTTTCATACTGGAAAACAAGCATACTAAATACTTTGTGCTCACTGTTAAAAATTAAAGTACCTCTTGACATAGTATAAGTGGCATGAGTATCTTGAAACCAAGCTCCTCAAGTACTTTTCAATTTAATCCCAGGAGAACCAATTAAAGAGCTTCGAAATCCAAGGATAGGCTGGTCCCAGAGTGTTTCTTCCTCTGCTCTTGCTTCTTGTTCCTTCTTCTCTCCTGCGCTTGCGGTCCTCTCTCTTAGAGGCTTCATCTTGGCTCGTTTTCTCTTTGATTCTTGAGCTTTTCTGTGCTGACTGGCTCACTTTCTGTTTCTCCATTTGTTTTCTTTCTTTGGATGCTCTTGGGTTTGTTTACATCCGCTTCCTCAGAGCTTCTTTTTCTCTCGTGCTTGGGCCGCTCTTTCTCAGTTCTTTCTCTGCCTCCCTCTAGGTGCCTTTTCCTTTTTGATGCATATGTTTATGACTAGCTTGAGAGTCCCTGGCGCTGTAACCTGAGCAAATTCTATGCTGTATGAGCTACAATTGTATTCTTGCTGACTAAAGTTCAGGGGCACTGGTTTTTCTGTGAAGTAGTCCCTGATATATACATTATTTTATTTTATTTTATTTTATTTTATTTTATTTTATTTTATTTTATTTTATTTTATTTTATTTTATTTTTTGGGTTTTCGAGGTAGGGTCTCACCACTCTGGCCCAGGCTGATCTGGAATTAACTTTGTAGTCTCAGGGTGGCCTCGAACTCACAGCGATCTTCCTACCTCTGCCTCCCAAGTGCTGGGTGCTTTATATTTTTAATGGGAAGTTTCATCATAGCAAGGGAGGAGTTTGGGAAGCATGGCAAGAGCAAAGATTTTGGTGTCACACTTTCACATCGGCAGGGACAAGGTAGAGAGAATGTGAACACCCAGTGGGACTCACTCATAAACCTCAAGGGCGGCCTCCAGTGATATGTCCTCCAGCAAGGCTCCACCTCCCAAAGGCTTCACAACCTTCCCACACAAAGCTATCAATTGGAGACTAGGTATTAAAATATCAAGGCTATGGGGGACATTTTACACTCAAGCCACCACATCCTTGGTATTCCCTACTACTCTCTGGAGCCTTCTTCCTCACTGGTGCTGTCCAATACAAGTGTTTTGCCTCTTTGAACTATAGATGTTGCTTTATGCCTCTGCTTTCCTTCCTTCACTGATATGTGCTCTCACCCCAGGAAGGTTCAGTTCTGTCCCTCCCATTTATTCTACCTTAGGTCGCCTTCTGCCCTATATTGAATCAGCCCTTGACAGTATACTAAAAGCCACCAGGAACTATTTTTAAGCACTCAGCACTTGCCAGGAACAGTGTTGAGATATGTAATCCTAATTTAATACTTTAGCAGTTAGATATTGTTTCTCTTTTTTCACTAGAAATGTATCTGATGTACAGGAAGCTTTGTATTATCTGGCAAAAAAAAAAAAAAAAAAAACTGCAGGGTAAGTGCAAAGAGAAAATTGAAACTCATATGGTCTTAATTCTCCATCAGGAGGCTCATGGTTTAGTACTGGTGTTAAGGTATGTGTGCATCTCATCAAGGTTTGCTTGAGTTCATGATCTTTGGGGGAAATCCTCCAATGACCTAATGACAGATGTATTATGATTTGCTCATCTTGTTGGATTTTGTGGGCAGCTGAAGACTGCTACATGTATTGTTTTCATCAAAGTTGTAACAGTGGCCAAATTTCTTCCTTGTAGGTGGCTTGTAGATTTAATCAGAAACATTTCTCATATTTTTTAAATGCAAGGGCAGTCAGGGACGGAAATAAGTTTACAGGTGTGAGTGGCTTTGAGCCACAGTAAAATAGGGATCTTGTGAAGGTAAATAATACTGATAAATCTTTTCTCGTTTTCATTAAAGATCAACCCTATGTATGCAGTAACAGGTCTAAACACGCTTTTCTTCTTTGACCAAAACACCCACAAAGGAAACAGAAACCAGTTTAGCAACTTTTCAAGTGGTGCAGAATTATTTCTATAAAGCTTCACATTGTGCCTCTGGCCCTGTGAACTTTGCAGTTCTACGGGCGTTTATACCATGCTCTGAACGCCCAGCTGCAAGAGTATGAATTTAGTTTTAGCTGATTCCTGATGCATCATATTTTAAAAAATATTTTCTTTATTAATTTGAGGGAGAGAGAAAGAAGCAGATAAAGAGAAAATGGGCATTCCAGGGCTTCTAGCCATTGCAGACAAACTCCAAATACATGTACCACCTTGTGTATCTGGCATACGTGGGTTGTAGGCAAATCAAACTTGGATCCTTATGTTTTTCAGGCAAGCACTTAACCACTAAGCCATCTCTCCAGCCTGCATGACATTATTTTTAAGTAATCTAGTTGTGATACTCCTTAAAGGTTACCTAACTCATAAAGTCTGCTTTGTAGACTACTTTGTGCCCACCTCTACTAGTCCTTCAGCTTATTCTTTCATGATTAGTTTGTGTTGAGGAGAGAAGAACATGAAGCAGTTCAAATCAGGTAGTATTAACCATAAGAAACCAATTGATAGGCAAATAGTTTTCTTTCTCATGAAAATCATCAGAGCAATTTTTTTGTTACATACAAAGGAGGGAGGTTTTGATAATTTATTTATACAGTAGCTTGTTTTTGTAAATTCTACATAGGTAATAGAAACATTGTGAAAAAATGGCTTTTAGCCCTTAAAATATTATTTCTTGGGCTAAAGAAATGGATCAGTGGTTAAGTGTGCTTCCTGCATAAGCATGAAAGCCTGAGGCAGGCTGAGACCTTCTGAATTCGAATCTCCAGATCTCATATAAACAGCTGGGCATAACCACATGTGCCTGTAACCCGAGTCTGACAGTGGAAAAAGAGCAGAGGTCCATCAGAGACCTGTAAGCTCCACAATTTGTAAAGGGATTCAGCTTCAAAACAAGACTAGACAGAAGATCAATGGAGCAGGGCATCCAATGTTATGCTTCTGCCATGAAGGCAAGCACCCACCCGCCAAGTGCAGGTGAGCAAAAGGGATGCCATACCACTCTACATCATACACACACACACACACACACACACACACACACACACTACAAAAAATATCTCTTTTATAGAAAGGGAAATGAAGAATAATACAAGTAATAAATGGATTTCATGCATTTTGTATAATTATAGAAGCTGAACAAAAGAGGCCTTAACCATATGATTTAAAAGGCTGCCTGAATTTATTATTGGATCAGAAGTCAAAAATCTGGATGCAAACAACAGATTATTTTTAAAATTATTATATTCTTGGGCAGGAGGGATGGCTTAGCAGTTAATGACTGCAAAGCCAAAGGACCCAGGTTCAATTTCCCAGGACCCAAGTTAGTGAGATGCACAAGGGGGCGCACGCATCTGGAGTTCGTTTGCAGTGGCTGGAGGCCTTGGCACACTCATTCTCTCTTTCTCTCTCTCTGTCCCTCTTTCTCTGTCAAATAAATAAATAAATAAATAAATAAATAAATAAGTTTTACAAATATTACATCCATGTAATTATGTCTTAAAGTTACACTTTGTGGTATAAAAGAATATCAATATTCACAAGAAATATATATGTAATTATTTAGAGGTAAAGGATTATGGTACATGTAATTTACCTTCAAATAGGGCAACAAGGGCTGAAGAAATAGCTTAGCAGTTAAGGCATTTGCCTGTGAAGCCAAAGGATCCCAGTTCAAGTCTCCAGGACCCATGTAAGCCAGATGCACAAGGGGCACATGCATTTGGAGTTTGTTTGCAGTGGCTAGAGGCCCTGGTGTGCCCATTCTCTCTCTGCCTCTCTTCTATCTCTTTCTGCTCACATATAAACAAATAAATATTTTTTTAATTAGGCAACAAATGTCTACTTATGCATATCTTTATGTTTCTATATGTGTGTGTATGTGTATATATATATATTTGGGATAGGGAACACAAGCCTAAAGCAAATGGGATAGAATATTAATATGGCTGAAGCTAAGTAAAAGTATATGTGACAGCGTCCCTCCTAGTCAATATTAATTCATATCCATGGAAGGATGATACTCAATTCTCAATTCCAGCCATGAAAGGGTCCATATGACCATTTCCTAGACTGGTCCACCATGATATTCCTCGGGTATTCCAATATTAACCACTCCTAAGTGGCTTTTGTACCATTTCCCCTTTAAGCTTGAGTTTCCTTCACATTCTCTAATGCCAATTAGATTCTTTCTTCTTCTAAGCCACATCAAACACTGTTAGAATCAGCCAAGAAATCCTGATATCCTGCACTGTTAGTCTCTTTAGTTAATCTGACTCTTTCAATCTCTACTGCAATTCTTCAGCTTCATGTATCGCATGAATTGTAATCATGAACTCCTAGCTGGTCTCCTGCCTGAACTGTGGCTAATTCCTAAAACTCACATCTGATCTTGATAATCTTCTGTTTAAATTCCTAATTGTATCAAGATTGCCCTACAATTAAAATCAAATTTCTAAAAGAATTTATAAGACATGTGCAGGCCCTATTTCTTGGTTATTTTTAAAATGTCATTTGTCTCCTGTTTCTCTACTTTCTGTCTTGGTCTCTCTCATCCCATGCCACATGAGTCTCTCTCAAGTGCTTTCACTTTTTCTCTGCTCTCAACTACTTTTTCAACATACATGTCCACTTACCTCATTTATTCTTCCTCTAAATCCCTAATTGTATGGCACAATACAGGCCTGGTCCTACCCAGACCACATGGCAGAAGACAACAGGAAATGGCTTCTGTAAAAATGGCGTTTTGCGCAGGCTCGATGTGACAACAGTTACAGCCCCATGCTCGCGAGAAGGACATCTACGAGATGTCCTGTCCAGAGACAAGCTGTCATTGGTCACCAAAAGGGGACCGCCCCATACAAGGATTAACAGCCCCTTAAAACCCATGTGCATTGTCCTGAATAAATGAGTTTGTGGATTCTCGCTCCGCTCTCACCCAACTCCCTGGAGTCTGTGTCGTGACTCCGCGCTGCTCACCCCAATTCGGCAGAGACCCTATCGTCCCTCCTGAGCTGGCCTTGGGGGGACCCCAACACCTAATTAGATAGCATCCTTCTCTAAGAAATGTTTATGACACTCCCAAGTATTATCAAGCAAAGACTTAGGAGGAAATTCTTTAAAATCTTGGGATTGTTGTGAATATGCTTGTTAAACTAGCATAAATGCTTTCTGTCAGTAAATTCCTCATAAATATTCACCAAACTTTTTACATGGACCGTTGAACAAGGTATTCATTGCTCTCTTACCGTATTGATTTGGTTGCAGAGACCAATATTGTTGAACATCCTAGGTGCACAAATTTTAGTTAGGGTGATTAATCATGAATATGGTGCTCATTTCAGCAACACATATATTAAACTTGGAACGATACAGAGAAGATTAGCTTGGCCTCTGTGCAAGGATTAATCAAGAATATGTAAATAGGTTATAGCAGTTAGTGGTCTTACAAAGAAATAACTGTACAGGGGTACTTCCCTACATATAGCAGCAATCAAAAGACATCTGTGATAAAGAAGTATATGAGGGCTGGAGAGATGGCTTAGTGGTTAAGGTGTTTGCCTGTGAAGCCTAAGGATCCCGGTTCAATTCTCCAGGTCCCACATAAGCCAGATACACATGGTGGCACATGCATCTGGGGTTCGTTTGCAGTGGCTAGAGGCCCTGGTGCACCCATTCTCACCCTCTCCCCCTCTCTCTCTCTCTCTCTCCAGCTCTCTGTCTCTAATAAATAAATAAATAAATAAAAATAATTTTTAAAAAAAGAAGTATATGAGTCATAGGACTAAATAAAATGATGGAGCAAAGTGTAGCCAAAGTCTAGGGAAGATTATTCGTCACATAAAGAACTGGAAGTGCAAAAGCAAGCTAAAAGCATGTAGTGTGTGTGTGTGTGTGTGTGTGTGTGTGTGTGTTTAAAAACAGCAACAAGAAAAGCCGGGTGTGGTGGTACTTGCCTTTAATCCCAGCACTTGGGAGGCAGAGGGAAGAGAATTGCCATGAGTTCAAGGCCACCCTGAGAATACATAGTGAATTCCAGGTTAGCCTGGGCTAGAGTGAGACCCTACCACAAAAACAACAAAAAAGAAAAAAAAAACAGCAACAAGGCCCAAACATATGAGCTATAGGGACCAATGGCAAGGAGTTCTGAGGACCAGAGCCTTTCCTGCAGGGTAAGCAGTGAATCTATTGTCTGTATTTTATTTTATTTTATTATTTTATTTTATTTTATTTTATTTTTTATTTATTTTTTATTTATTTTTTTATTTTTATTATTGGTTTTTTGAGGTAGGGTCTCACCACTCTGGCCCAGGCTGACCTGGAATTAACTTCGTAGTCTCAGAGTGGTCTCAAACACACAGCAATCCTGCTACCTCTGCCTCCCGAGTGCTGGGATTAAAGGCTTGCGCCACGCCCCCCAGCTGTTGTCTGTATTTTAATGTGAGTATGCTAGTTTGAATTCTAAGTACTTCCTATAAACTCATGTGTTTGAATATTTAATCCTAAATTGATGGTACCATTTGGGAAAATTGTGGAATCTTTGGGAGATAGAGCTTTGCTGGAGGAAGTGTTTCACTGGGGCTGGGCCTGGAGGTGATACAGTCCAGGCTTTTGGTGCCAAGGTGTTTTCTGTTTCCTCCATGCTCATGTGAAGATGTGACACAAGCTGCCTGTCCCTGCCATCCTTTCCCCACCATGATAGACTTTCCATGGAACTGTAACATAAAATAATCCCCACACACATTTTTGTCCCGGCAACAAGAAAATAATTGCTATACTGTGTGCTAATTTAAATTGCCCTAAAGATTTTCTGTGAAAAGGAAAACACCAACTGGCATATAATTTGTGGAGAGGAAAGGGAACTAAAGCCCATGGAAAGATAGTTTTCCCAGTTCCAAGTTACTGCCTGAGGGATCAGGAACAGATTCTGGAGCACCAGAAGCAATACTAGGTGTACAGAAGCAAACACCTACCGCACACTGGCTGGGCTGCTCAGTTTCTCTCCTCCCTTTCCCGCCCTTTCATTCCTGACCCTTCAGATTTAGCCCCGCCAAATAGCTTGGCTCTGGCCCAGCTGGGAGGCAGTGGTGGAGAACACTTCTGGGCTGCAGCAGTGGCTTCTATCAGGATGTGTTATGTATGGTTGAAAAATAAATAGCAAATGAATCCGATTCCCAGATAAATGGGCAAAATAGAACAAATACAGTCTAATTCTACTTTATCTGCCCTTGAACAGTAAGAAAAGAAAATAAGGGTTAGAGATGTAATTTGTTGGTACAGTGCTATGTCAGCTCAAATACATGTCTGACTGGAAGATGTGTCACTGTGAGTGGATCCTGGGATCCAGCCCTAAAGTGGTACTTGGGGTGGGTCCAAGTTCCAGGCCACATGTATGTAGAACAGTCTGAGCTGCCTGGTTCCACATGTTTTCCTATCCATTTGTGCTTGCTTGCAGTGCTGGCTGGTGGTGTCTCTCTGTTGGATTTATGAAGGTGGGCCAGCTTCTTCTGCCATCAGTGGAACTTTTCTCTGGATCTATAGGCTTCAAATTCCTTTCCTCCTATAAACTGTGTCTGGTTTGGAAGTTCATCCCAGCAACTTGGAGCTGTGTACCTAGCATTTGCAAGGCCCTGGGTTCAATTTGTATGACTGCAAAGAAATAAAACAAATCATTCAATTTTTTCAATACAATATTTTTGTATGACCTAAGCAACTGAAAGGTCTTGAAATTGTTTCATCAACTATTTTCCACAGAGATATCTATTCTATAATCTTTTTTTGTTAAAAAAAAAAAAGCTGGAAAATATAAGCCACAATATAACAGGTGAGTTATCGTCTTCAGTACTAGTCTTTTCGTCTTGGTTGTCAGCCTTGGTCCTCCCTCTAATATGAATATGTTAATCCACACATTTCCCTACAGTTCTGAATGGGTTTTCCTGCCTCGTCTCTCTTACTGTCATTATTGATACACAATCTACAGTTCAATATCTACAGTTATTTTTAAAACCTGAAGTTCTTTCTTATATGAGTGCATATCAATTTTACAAAGTAGTAAGTACCATGATATTGCATACATGCATGTAAAATGCTTTATTCATTTTTTAAAAAATATTTTATTATATATTTATTTATTTGAGGGAGAGAGATACAGAAATAGGCAGGTAGAGAGAGAGAGAGAGAAAGGGTGCGTAAGGGCCTCCAGCCACTGCAAACGAACTTCAGATGCGTGCACCCCCTTGTGCATCTGGCTTACGTGAGTCCTGGAGAATTGAGCCTCGAACCGAGGTCCGTAGGCTGCACAGGCAAGTGTTTAACTGCTAAGCCATCTCTCCAGCCCACTTTATTCATTTTGACTCCCTCTGTGACCTTTCTTATCCTCTCGCCCCTTCACTTCCACATCTCTAGTAGTTGTCCTTTTGCATGCATGGCCTTTACTTTTTTTTTTTTTTTCAAAACTCAATATATGAGAGTAAAATATATTGCTTGTCTTTGTAAGTCTGGTTTATTTTGCTTGATATGACCTTCATTTCCATCCATTTTCCTGTAAATGACTTTTTTCTACTTCTTTGTGGCTGAATAGAATTCCATTGTATAAATATAATATATTGTATTTACCCATTCATCTCTTGGTGACCATTTGGAATAAATCCATAAGTTGACTATAATCAACAGTACTGCCATAAATTGTATCTCTATTGGAAATGACTAATTCTTTCAGGTGTATACTCAGAAGCCTACACATACTTTTCTGGCTCCCTCTACGTAATGATAATTTAAAAGCTAGCACTTATTGAATACTTAACACATACAAAATCTTGTTCTAACCATTTTATCCATTAATACATGATTTTGTTCCTTTTTATTTAGTAGAAACTTTTTATGAACACATCATGGCCTAGTACCATCATTTCCGTCTTCACTGCCCCCAGTCTGCTCGGTGCCTTTCTCAGTGGAATTGCTGGTATTTGCCCTGGGTTTGTGGGTTGTGAGATGGGAGCGCAGCAGTCAGTCATTTTAAGGGGTGTGCAATGCCTCTGGACATTCCCTTCCACCCTGTGGCTTTTACATTCTTTCCAACCCCACTTCCACAAAATTCCCTGAGCCATGGTGGGTGTGCTTTAAGTCTACTTTAGTGTGCTCCCAGCAGCTTCTGGATTTCTGCTTTGGTGCATTTTGAGTATCCTCAGTGTCTGTCTCCCTGACCCTAGTATTAGTTGACAGGCTTGCTATCGAAGCAGCATCCTTGCTCATCTCGCCAATTCCTCTGTGGTTTCACCTGGGCCCTGGGTTGATGTGTGAGGGGTGGTTTATCTCCTTTCTTCTTGCTGCCTTCTGAAAAAGAAAAACTGATTCTTCAACCGAGAAGGTCAGCATAAGTTCAATTGGATAAGCATTGTTAATTAAGAGAGATTTTACCAGGCGTGGTGGCACACTCCTTGAATCCCAGCACTTGGGAGGCAGAGGTAGGAGGATCACTGTGAGTTCAAGACCACCCTGATACTACCCAGTGAATTCCCGGTCAGCCTGGGCTAGTGTGAGACCCTACCTTGAAAGAGAGAGAGAGAGGGAGATTTTGATAAGTATAGTCTCTCTTTTGGCTGGACTAGTGGGATCATCTTGTTGGAGTTTGTGATCTTGGTCTCCATAGGTTTCTGACACACTTCCTAGTCCAGCTATGGGTTACTTTCCACCGAGTGGATCTCTTAGCCAATCGGACAACCATTGGTAACCCACCTAGTCTATGTGGCACTATTGCACAGACCTGTCCATTTTGTCAAGCTGGTTGCTTCTGTATAGCAGTGTCCCCTGCTAGCACACAAGGTTGTTGGCCATTTTACCCCAGCAGCTCAGGCAGTGCTTTCCAGCACTATATGGGCAGACAGTCTGGGAACTGGTTTCCATCTAGATTCCAGCCAGATGGCTCTGTCAGTGTTCTGTGTTGACAGCATGCAGTGTCTTCACCAATAGGGTCTTTTACCTCAGGCTGGCAATCCAGTGCTTTAACAGAAACCTGTCTTCTTCTGGGGACCTTGTAGGTCTCTCAGATCGACATCACAATGTGGGTTGTTACTGATTTCTGGTACTGGGAGGTACAAGCCAGAGCCAAATGTTTTATGGTTAGGCTTCATCCCACCGTCTCCAGGAGCCTTCTTACCAGACAATCCCTGCATGCTTCCATTGAGAGTTGCATCACTTACTCTGCTACAAAGGAGAAAGGTTTCTATAATACATTAACTTTTTAAAACCTTGCAACAATACTATGTTGTAGAAAATATTACAATCCTAGTTTCACAGGTGACAACATTGAGACAGATGTGTCAGGGAAGGGAGGCATAAGGACGTGAGCTGATGCCAACTGTCAGTGGGTTTTGTTGTTGTTTGGTTTGGTTTAGTTTTTAGTGTAAATGAATCTGCAGGACACGTGTTCAGAAAAGTATAGGCCTTACTCACCCAGGAAAGGCAGGAGACACGACTTGAAGCAGATTGCTGAGAAACACAACAGAAGCAAAGAATGGAAAATATGATTCCTACATTTTCCCAAAAAAATAAAACACAGAATTTTGAAGGACTTTTTTCCTTTAGCCACAAAGTCTGTTCACAAGGGGAAAAGAGAAGTGAATAGTCTGCATTACCTAGTGGTTGAATCACCATCGCAGCTCCAGTGACTCAGACACATAGTTGCTCACTACAAAACACTAATCTTTATTATATGCCTCTTGATCTGTTCTAATCACCAGACTAAAGGTCTTTTATGCAATCTAAACACACAGAAATTTCATGGATCCCAACACACTCAATATGCCCTGTAAATAACTGTTTCCATAGATAATTTAAAATATATTTTAAGAGTCTGGTAAGGTGGTACACACATACAATCCCAGCACTGGGGACACAGAGGTGGCAGAATCGCTCTGAGTTCAAGGCCAGCCTGAGACTACCTAGTGAATTCCAGGTTAGCCTTGGGTAGAGTAAGACCTTACCTCAAAAAAAAACTTTTTTTAAAAATAATTATTTTAAGAATAGGTCTTAAATATATACTCTGGTCCTTAAGAAAAGAGTTAAATATTAATAATTAACTTTCCTCATAGAGCAAAGCCCATGTTTTTTATGAAACAGGGAAGGTTGATTTCCCTTGCTTCCATTCCCAGGAGTATGTCACTTGAGAAATGATAACATTTGCCACTCAGCCCTTTATCACATCATTCTCTCCGTGTACACTGCTTCTGAAAGGAAGGGCAGAGTACATTTTGGTGAGTGCACAACTGCAAGTAAAACTCCCACCTCAGTATAAGGCTCTATCCTGGACAATGAAATGTGATATTAGCAAAGGTGTTTTTATAATTTCCCCTTGTAGGAAATCACATCTGTAATTATGAAATGCTTCTTAATTCCAAAATTAGTAAATCCTCAAAGATACTTGTCATAAATTTTCCTTTAGTTTGAGGTCAATACTCAGCAGCCTAAAAACAAAATCATTACAAAATAGAAGGGAAAGGGTGAAGTAATTGGAACAATCTCAAACTGATGTATTTAATCAGATTTATCAATCTCATAAAAATAAGTCGGGCCTGGTGGCACACATTCCTAATCCCAACACACAGGAAGCAGAGACAGAAAGACTTCAAGGACCATGTGGGCTGAGGATGGAGTTACGTAGTAGAACACATGCCTAGCATATGCAAGCCTTGGGTTTGGTTCCCAGCACTACAAATACATAGACAAACCTAGAAGGTGCATACAATATATAACAAAATACTCAATCTGTATGGTCTTAGAAGTAAAGATAATAAAGAAGTAAGCTAAGAAAAATAACCCACATCAGAAGCTAGAGGAGATGTAGAAGCTACAACAGTCCTGTCCACAACATCAAAAATGTCTTAAAGCAGAGCTTTTTGAGCAAATTCTATCCAAAAATAATGGACAGTCAATACTCAACAGAATCTATTCATTAGATTCCTAATGTGCATCTCTAAGCAGGATTAAAAAATTGAGTTGGCATTACAAAATCTTGAAAGAACTAAACAAAAACCAATGATGCAAGTGTATTTTGCAGATTCTTAATGAAAACAAATAAAAGTAAATGACAAAATATTGGTAAATATATAGCTTATTTACATTTGACATATATGTAGAAACAGGTAACAGATATGTGCTTAAGTGAGTAGCTATCATATGACCAGTTCACAGATGTGTTTGATATGGAAGTATGGGGTGTGTGTGGGGGGTAGTTTTATAGCTTTCTTACTCATCTTCAAGCATGAAGCAAACATGGATAATATCACTATCTGAGATGAAAATACGTGAACACTTGACATATGCTTACATGTAACATGAAGTCTTGCTTTCAGAAAGGGTGAATTCATTCTTGCTTACTGCTTGCCACTGTTGTTTCTCAAGGCTCTGCAGCTCTGATGAATGATTTGACATTCTATACCAGGACGTCTTCAAAATACTTCTGCACTCTCATTTTGCTCACCATATAAAGCTGTGAGGGAACATCCTGTCATTAATTATCTATGTATAGCTAGCTCAGCAGAACTCTGAGAGTAAGCAACATCTCCCAGGATGAGTGTGTGTCTAGCAGGAACATCTTAGTGGGTGCACACTGGAAGTGACAAAGCACTACTCATGTGTAAGACACTTCCCATGAGCATCTCTTCAGTGCAACAGAATGCTACCTAGGACTAGAAGAGCCAGGCATGCCATTAAGGAAGGGAAGTTAATATCTATTCAACTCTTGCCTAAGCAGAGCCAGGAGGTTAATTTGAAGTTTTATGTGTGTTAACTTATTCATGCATTCACAGGAAATACTGTTCAACCTTGAAAGAGTTAAGTAAAGAGTTTCTTATGGATTCAAATTCAGCTCTATGGAAAAGATAAAATATGGGCTGGAGTGATGGCTTAGCAGTTAAAGCATTTGCCTGCAAAGCCAAAGGACCCAGGTTTGATTCCCCAGGACCCACATTAGCCAGATGTACAAGGGGGCGCATATGTCTGGAGTTCATTTGCAGTGGCTGGAGGCCCTGGCTCTCCCATTCTCTCTCTCCCCTCTCTCTCTGTTAAATAAATAAATAAATAAGAGATAAGATACAATAAGATATAATAAATTTTCACTTGGGAATGCATCATATTGCAAATTGTGAATATCAAGGTAATTCATAACAGGCTCATCTTTGCACAAGCTAAGCCTGAAGACGTGGAAGGCTGCATACCTTGGGTGGAACTTCTTGAGGCAATGAACTCACAGCTTCTCTAAAGATTTCCTGATAAATATAAACAAACAACTTGTGATCTGACCTAATGAAAACTCAAGATCGGTCCTATGCTCAGACTCCCCATAGTTTTGACTGCCTGAAACTGAATAAAAGTTGCAAGTGTAGTCAGTTTGGCGAGCACTAGAGTGCATCCCTCTGACCCTCTATTAAATCATATTTTGCCTGTGGTGTGTTCATTCTGTGCTCATCCAAACACTGGTGCACAGTGCATACAGAGCATTGATATCATTATCCTCTAAAAGGCTTGGTGACTTGATCATTTACTAGTGGATGAGTGGCTTATGGAACTGTGATAACTTGACAAAAACCATAATCTTGGTATGTTGAAATCTGGGTATTATTTTTATGACATGATACATCAGTGTTTGGAACTGTTAGAAATGGGAACTTTATTTTTAGTACAAATGTTGCCATTTCTTCATAATGTTCTAACTGCACATAGTTTTCAAGGAGTTATATACCTTTTTTCCTTACTCTTGAAGCCTACCTGACCAGGCATGGAATAGTATTTGGACTCATAAGAATCCTTACTGCCAGGCATGGTGGCGCATGCCTTTAATCCCAGCACTTGAGTGGCCAAGGTGGCAGGTTTACTATGAGTTCAAGGCCAGCCTGAAACTACATAGTGAATTCCAGGAGAGCCTGGGATAGAGTGAGACTCTACCTAAAAAAAAAAATAGTAAAAGAAGAACCCTTACCTTTTGAGTTAATGTTTTCTTTTTTATATTTTATTTATATATTTATGAGAGAGAGAGAGAGAAAGAATGGGCATGCCAAGGTCTCTAGCCACTGCAAATGAACTTCAGACTCATGCACCACCTTGTGCATCTGATTTACATGGGTTCTGGGGAATCGAACCTGTGACCTTAGGCTCACTAGCAAGTGCCTTAACCACTAAGCCATTTCTCCATCTCTGAGTTAGTATTTTCTTTAAACGATTATTGCATCCTAGACCTAATAACTGTATTGTAACATGAATACCTCTGGGTGCTGCCTTTGAAATATCTCAGAAAAAAAAAAAAAAAAGGGTGGGGGATTACAGGAGAAAATAGAGGGAAATAACCACCAAGTGCCCAGGATTCTAAAGAGTAAGAATATGAACAATGGGGCAGAAAGGAAAGAGCCATGGTGTTGTTCTTTGCTTCCGCAAGGCTAACAGGAAGTCGCTAAGAAAAGAAGTAGGAAGTAGAGAGTCATTACTCTTAACCATTCACCTACATACTAAAAGTTCAATGCTCTGATTGGCGTGAATATTCACCTTGCCCTGGAAAGAAAACGGAAGATACCCGTCAAATCAAAAGTGTGAACTGTATCATGATGAGTCCTTGGGAGAGTCTGGGAATGGGAAAGTCATACTTATATTATGCCCATGGCTAGCACTAACGTATCTGTAAAGGTTTAAAACACTAACCTGGTTCCTATCCAGTTTATCAAATGTACTGCCTATTGGTGCAATTAGGACTATAAAATAGACACTTGTTAAGGGTGGCCATGCCTTTCATTTGCTTTGAGATTAAAAGCCATACAGAAGTAAGATAGTGAGTTCTCTTATCTCACTCCATGATAGACTTTCCAGGGTCAGCTTAGTAACCTACCAAGCAGAGCATGTTGGCTCCAGTGCCAAGGTGCTCACTGAGCAAGAACAAGTCCATAGTCACAGGGCAGGTACACAGGCTGCCTGTGTTCACACACAGGAGCCTCTGAAGCTTACACACTGCCTTCAAGGCTCGGGGACTGGGCTGGGCCAGAGAAGAGGCCACTCATCCAGAAAGGAAGTACGGTGTTACCCAGGGAAGTACACAAGCCCTAATTCCTATCTACTCATCTGAAGAGCAGCATACTGCGGCTGACAGGCTCCGAAGGGAGGGTCTGTGAAATGTTCTCCCTGCGCAAAGGTACGTGGAAATGTTCTCTCTTTAAAGCAAAGCATTTTGGAAACTTAGATGAGGCAGGCTTTTAAAGACTTGCGTTGGGTTATATTTTTAATATCCTGATGAGCTATGTGGATCTGTGGCAGTATAATTGGAAGTGCTATAGTGCCTGCCTAGAAAAAGGGGAAACTAAATCTAAATGGAGTATGCCTTTTAAAAAGGACTTTATATTGACATGCATGGTTTCCTTATGATTCGTTGTAGGAGCTGCTGGTAATTATGATTCAATAAGGAGAAACTCTCAGAAATAGAGTCAGACGTGGTTTTCGACTATTTCTTGTTCAATGGCTGTTTGTAACAAGTCATGTTGCTTTTTGTAGTTTGCCACTCACTTTAAGGAAAGCCTAAAAATTTGTACAGAATGAAGTAATGACAGTGATCAAGACATTATCTCTTGCCTTATTATAACTGCATTCTGGCTTTCAAAGGCTTGTAATACATTTCATGAACCAACTCCTAACCAACTGCTTAAAACTCTGTTTTAATGAATTCATTTTCCTTTTGTATTTTATTTTGTTTTGTTAAAGTTTTGTAGGCTTCAGAAAAGTAGATAAGAGATTTGGATTTTTATTTACCATACCACCCCACACCCCAAGCCCATACACACAGTTTTGGCTGGATTTTTTTGTTTTTGTTTTTGTTTTGTTTTTGTTTTTGTTTTTTTTTTCACTTTTTTAAGCTTTTGGTCAAACAACCCAAAGTAACATTACCATTGATGGATCGACCTGTACTTTTAAATGGAAGGAAAAAGGATATAAAAAGAACTGAAGCATATAAGTAACCTCTGATTGTTAATGGCAAGCAGCAGAAGGAATTCATTATTGACTTTTAAAAATGAAATGACACAACATTATTATTTATTTATAGTTTTGCTTTTCAAAAGAAGTAATTCCCATTAACTAGTTAGGTTTTCCTCAATCACAAGCAACTGACTCAACATCACAATGTGTAAAATAGTTCGGCAGTTAATAGTCAAGTTTAATGTTGTAGGATATTACCCTTCTCAAATTAGTGATAAATTTATGAGTGCCATGAAAAGCTAAGAGGTTGAGTATTTTTTTCTTCTCGTTTGGGTAATTTCAATTATTTCACATCATAAGTCAATGAAATTCCCACTGCAGAAATTGAATGTTTTTAATTACAAATAATGATCTAATTTTATTTTTCTAGCTCAGCCCACAGATACTATGATGATTATCTTAATATATGCAAAATCTTCCAGAAATATGTAGGTGATTGCTTTCTGCCTAAATGGCTCTAATTTTAATCACAAAGTCTAAGCTTTTCAATCCTTGGGGAGGCTGAGAACCAGTCACACAAAGCTGAATTCCTAAGCATTACCAAATATTTAATCAATTATACTTAGTTCAAATCTAAACGACATTGAAATTATCTGCATAGTTTTTAAAATAGGCAAAAATGGGGAACAGCATGAAGCTGTGGCCTTTTTCAGAACTAATATCATTTCATATGCAGACCAGTATTGACATTGTCAAAGATGGAGGGATTTGATATGAACAGGATTCAGACCACATGTAAATTTCAGTGAAGTTCCTGGATCCTTTAATCCCTCTTTCCATCCCTCCCACCTCTCTTCCATGCCAGCTTCCCTTCCTCCAGCTGCTTCCCCTCCTCTTCACCCCATCTCCTCCTCTGGTTCTCCTCACCTTTGTGGCACATCCACGCACGTGTGCATGCACACACACACACATACACAATCTTTTTGCACAAGTGCGTCTGTTTTCTCACTAGTGGTCATCACTGTGAAACTGAAGGAGAGCAATGAATATTTTATATGCCCAGCACTTAAGCATCTTCATCTCCACTATGCATTGTGGTTCTTTATACCTACCCATGGGCACTTAATAAATGTTTATTGATTGTCTACTAAGGCTGCATAATGACTGATTTGGAGAATTTTTATACTTTCTGAAAATACCAGTACTGTATTTCCTTGTGATTAAGAGGCAACTTTTAAAATTTATATATTATGAATTATTAATACTATTATTATTATTATTTAATTTGCAATGCTGGGGAATTAAGTATAGCATGTACTCTTATCACTGACCTGAACTCCCAAGTTCTACCCTCATCAACTCTTTGATAAAAAAATCTTTCCTTCAGGCTGGAGAGATGGCTTAGTGGTTAAGGCACTTGCCTGTGAATCCTAAAAGATCTAGGTTCGATTCCCCAGGACCCAAGTAAGCTAGATGCACAAGGTGGCACATGCATCTGGAGTTTGTTTGCAGTGGATGGAGGCCCTGGCACACCCATCCCCCCTTCCTTTTCCTCACTTGCTTTCTCTCCCTCTCTAAACTAAATAAAAAAATATTTTTTAAAATATCCTTCTTGGGGTTACATCACACAATCAATGGTATATTTAGTTTGATAAATATAACAATAAAAAATATGACAGGCAGGCCAACAACTTGTTCAATATGCAATTCTGTGTAATTCACATTCAAACTTTTAGATTATTCTTTTTATCTTATGTGGCTTATCTCTGCCAGAGTTTGGTCTCTCTTTTCTGCTTTGCTATACCCTGGTATTGTGCACAGTGGTTCTATCTGTCTTTATACCAGGTATCTTCAGGGACATTTGGAACATACTGGAATATACTAGAAAATACTCAGAGACTATTAGTAATAACTTAATTACCAGTATTCAATTGTAATGAAATGGAAAAGGAACAAGATTTTGACACTGAAAACCCAGATTCAAGTTATTATTGTGCTCATTAAAATTATGTGTATGAAGCAATGTGATAATTATTCTTATAACTGCTAATTGTACATCTAAAGATGAAATAATATGAATTGTTTTCTCATCATGAAAGTGTTGGAAAATTTATTTGCAGTGTTGTACCAGTAAAATATTGAAAATAAAATATATGAGCTCATTCTTAAAATGACTCAGTAATATTAAATTATAAATTTTAAGGCTCTACATTAAACAAAACATTAGTAGGTTTATGTGGAATAAAAGTTAACAAGAGGAAATCATGTAATGCATTTCAAAACCAATAAGGTAAATTCACCTTTTTAATTATTATTGCTAATGATATAATCCATTAACCAAGTATGTAAATTGAAAAGTAGAAGAGTGAAAATTTATCTTTAGAGAACTTCCTGCACATTAGACTCCTGTCTATTCTGAATCTTGGCTTTGAGTTCATGACAGCTTCTGAGAATTTCTATCCTTTATTGAATTAGTAAACCACAGGCTATAGCACCTCCGTGGCATTAAATATAGAAGAAGTAGGTTCTCCAATTCCTTTTGTCTCTTTGTTCTTTCAATTTAAGAGACAACTTAAGTGTATTTAACAGAAGTTAGTATACGAAGAAAAGCTTTATCCTGGTTGTTAAGACTTGAAATCATTGTATGGCACTTTTGTCTACTGCCTAGAGAAAAAGACTAGGACAGGAGGTGCTACAATTAGTGTTCTTTATATGCTTGTGTTTGTTGTTTGGTCAGATCAACCAAACCTTATCTTATTATCTGCTGGATCTTCTGTGATCCATAAAGATGTAAAATGAATAAACATGAACATACATTTTAACTGAGCCTTCCTTCCCAAAGGAAGAGTTGTAAGCATAAGGTAATGCCCACTGGGAAAAATACCACAATGCTAATAGGGATTATGAGATGGCTCTTTGCCCTAATTCCATATATTCATGGAGGAGAAATAATGCAAGATTAGTGGATTCAGTCAGGTAACTACTTTTATACCTTTCCCTGCCAAAATAGTTTCAAGTCTTCAACTTTCATCTTCAACTTCCTTTGGAAAAATAAATCTCAGAAAAGACCATAGGCATCACTGGAAATCAAATTCTTCCATAATAAAAACAGAAAAGGGCTGGAAAGATGGTTTAGCAGTTAAAGCACTTTTCTCTCTCTCTCTCTCTCTCTCTCTCTCTCTCTCTCCCTGCCTCCCACTCTCCTAAGTAAATAAATAAATAAATAAATTAATTAATTAATAAAATATTTCTAAAAATAACCTAAGATATTTGTATGTCTAAACATTCTGTAACATGTACAATAAATAAAATAAGAGGAGAAAAACAAATGTAATGGTTGAATCTTTAAAACACAGGGCACTCCAGTAGTACAACTGGAAGCAAATTGCATTGATATAGTTACTATACAACACTGTGTTCTGTTTCAGTTTTTTTATTGTTATCTTTTTCTTTACTGTAGCAGGGTTTCTTGCAGTTTAGGTTGGCCATAAATGTTCCATAGCCAAGGCTGGCCTTTAACTCCTGGTCCTCCTGCTCCTACTTCCCATGTTCTGGAATTATAGGCAGGCACCACCATGCCTTATTTTGTAAGAGGTAAATGTTTAATGGACATGTTACTTTTGTGCACAGAATACTTTCAAGAGGCAAGAGTAGAAAAAAGAAGGGCATGCTTGCTATGTCAAGGGACATGCAAGTGGAAAAGGGAATTGAAGCAGAGAGAACCCTTAGTCACTACTTGGAAATCCTCTTCTCTCCTGAACTGTCTGCCAGTGGAAAACCTTTCAGTGTCTTTTTAAAAAATTTTATTTATTTGAGAGAGAGGCAGATAGAAAAGTAGTGAGTATGGGGGTGCTTGTGCATCCTGCCACTGAAAACGGACTCCAGACACATGGGCCACATTGGGTTTTATGAGTCCTGAGGAATCAAACCTGGGTCATCAGGCTTTCAGGCTTGGCAAGCAAGCAAGAGCTTTTAACAACTGACCCATATCTTCAGCCCTCAGTTTTTGTTTTGTTTTGTTTTGTTTTGTTTTGTTTTGTTTTGTTTTGTTTTGTTTTGTTTTTAGAAGTAGGGTCTCACTCCAGCCCAAGCTGACCTGGAATTCACTCTGTATTCCTAGGCTGGATTCAAACTCATAGTGATCTTCCTACCCCTGCCTCCCAAGTGCTGGGAATAAAGACATGTACTACCATAGCCAGCCTCCTCAATAGCTTTTTTTAAAGTCAGTTTATTTCTCAAAGCCAAAGGTTATGACTCTAATAAAATTTCCATATTTAGTAATATGCTGAATTCAAATGTTTTTCTTATCTTAATTTGTTACTAACAGCAGCAAACATATCAGGCTTGCTTAATTGATGCTATAAAAAAGCTCTACATGTATGAAGTCATTAATATATAACATAATATAGCATCATAAGTATTATTTATAAATTAAATTATATAATTTGTATTATTTTTCTAGTTGGCCCTGCCAGAAACAGTGGTGTCATTCTATATGCTTCTATTTTCTTAAACTGCTACAGAAATTCTGTTCTGTTTGCTCTGTACTCAGAATAAATCCAGGAAATACTTAGCTCTTATCATCTCCCTTGTTTTCTGCTAGGTCCTAACACCACTCTATTTCCAGCTGCATGTGGCAAGAGCCTCCCAGCTAGTCTTCACTTCTGTCCTTGCTCCATACCCCCACACCACAGAGTTTTGCATAGGCAGCTGAAAGGAGTGTGGTCAAATCATGAATCACACCGTGTCACTCTTTTGCCCAGACTCCTTCAAGGGGTGCTGTCTCCCTCTGAGCAAATTCCAATCTCAAGTCCCAGTTTATGGTCCATAGTGTCCTACAAGCCCATCCTTCCCACACATACTTTATTCCTTATAGTCTCTCCCTCACAGTTCTGCTTCAATCACACTGGCTTATTTCCACGTCCTGGCACTCCACACTCACTGTTTCTTCTACATTGAGCTTCTTCTTGACAGAGAAATGGCTCCCTTGTACTGCAATCTTCATGCCATTAATGAAAAGATGTATTTTCAGTGAAGTCTTTTCTAGCCCCCTTATCTAAAGTTTCAAATCTCTCAGACCTTTACTACTTTGTGCATACTTTTCTTTAATTTTTTTCACTCTAGCAATCATCACTAGTGTGTGTGTGTCTGTGTATTTGCCTTGCATACTTAGAAAGCAATCCTTGATCAGAAGAATTGATTCCATATTATATCCCTTGTACCAAGAGAAAAGGGCATAGTATGTAACATGCCCTCCATAAATATTTGTGTTTACTTGGTACAATTATTATTCCCATTCTGCAGATAGGGAAGTTAAAGAACAGCAAGATTATGAAATTTATCCAAGGCCAAACAAGCTAAGTAGGGGCCAGACCCAGGATTCAAATTCAAGATTCCAGAGTTGGTGTTCAAATCCTTTTATAGGATGGTTTGTTTAAGTTACTGGGCAAATTAATTGGCAGAAAAGAGAAAAAATATAGATTCATTTGTTTTCTAGGATTATTTTGTTTGTTTGTTTGGTCTGAAATATGGTTAGGCTCCATGTGACAGGCTGGCTTTAACTCATAAGGTATTCTAGGCTGGCCTTGAACTGACAGCCACACTCCTGCATTAGCCTCTAGAGTACTATGATTACATGTATAGCACTCAGCTTGAAGAGGTTGTTTTTCAGTGCCTGGTTTTAGGCCAAGGGTCTCAAACATGCAAGGCAAGGGCTGTACCTTGAAACTGCATCCTAGCTCTTAGAATTTTCATTAAGTTAAATGGAAAATACCAATGTCATTTAACATACATAGTGCAGTCACACAACAAAACTTCTCTACCCATCATATTTTGATTTTATTTCTAAAAGGAAGATGAGTTTTTTTTACATAGTATAAAGTAACATTATAAAAAAGTGAACATTAAGGAAAAGGGGGACGAAAATATATAATGCCTACTATGTTTTGCAGTAAGGAGTCCATACAACTGCACACTGAAAATGGGTGAGAGGAGACGTACACCAGGAATTAAAGTCCTGAGGAATGGCAAAGCCCTTATTGAAAGAAGTGGGAGAATTCTGAAGATAGGAGACTTCCCTCACAGTTTTGCTTTAGAGGATAGAATTAATTACAGGAGATAATTTTTAAATAATATTTCATATGTTGTAGAATATATGTTACAGGCAATTCAGTTATTGGGAGCACTGTTGAAAGGATATAATTATTTACCTAAATGCCCCATATAAATAACATTTCATAGGTTACAGAATAGACATTGCAGGCAAAGCAGCTATTGGAAGGATTGTGAAAGGGTCTCATTGTGTACCCAATGTTGACATTGTCAAGTTTGTTTCTCTCAGACTAATTCAATCTGCTTTTCACAAGATTTAGGATATAAGAATTTAGAATAAAAAATACTATTTTCGAAATTGCTCTTTTTGCTACATGCTAGGCCACTTTTAACTTCCAACATTTATCAACATAACCTGATCCTGTGTAATATGTGTACATCTTGCATTTTTTTTTGTTTGTTTTTTTGTTTTTTGGGTTTTTCGAGGCAGGGTTTCACTCTAGTCCAGGCTGACCTGGAATTCAGGTAACCTGGAACTCACAGCAATCCTCCTATCTCTGATTCCCAAGTGTTTTGTCTGCATTTCTTAGTCCTACTTCATTCCTCAGGGAAATCAGGTTTTCACCTAATGACTTTAGCATTCTGACAAGGTCACTGTGAACTTCCCCACTGTCATCCAAAGCCTGATAGTAGGATGTAGATTAGAGAGAAACTGCTTGATCTTGAGGCCTTGTTAAGAGAGTTTAGTGGTGGTCTTTCCATCAATAATAAAGAAAAGCAAATGAGCTGTTTTATAAAGAATGCTAAGAAGAAAATAATAGAGTAACATGATTGCCTGAGGGAGTAGGTAGGCTGTGGTGCAATTAGTTTGTATAATGAGTGGGGGCATCTCAGAGAGGCTGTCATTACAATTAAAGTCAAATGCTGTGAAGAAGTCACCATACAGGAATCTCAAAGAAGAGCAAGGCAGATAACAAAGGGCCAAGGGGTAAAAATGAATGTTTTTCCAAGAAAGAGCAAGACGACTGGAATGACCCGTCAACTTGAGGGAAGTAGAGAAAGAGGTGACAGTGAATAGAGGGCTGGAAGTACTCTCAGGAGCAATCTTGACCTGTAGGTTCAAGCACTGAAACCCTGCTTTAGGAATGCCCCACCTCTGCACTGTGTACTGTCTACTATTTACCAAAGAAAGTAATTTGAATTTGATGTACTCTTCATAATTTACATAAACTTTCAATATCTGTTCTCATTTTACTTAAAGTTTTATAACATCCCAGAGAAATGTAAAGGCTATCACCATTTTCTTTTAGATTAAGAGATTTCTATACGTAAATGTTGGAGACTCACTTAAAGGGGCTTTAAGAGCCTGCCCACATCCCTATTCCCCTCATCAGACACACATGCAAGTTCTGATACCATATGCATAAAACTTACCAAAAAAGTCAAAACTGTCCTTTAGCTCAGATTTTAAATGAACTCATGATTTTTTTTTTTTTTTGGTATTTTTCAAAAAAAGGAAAACAAGAATTATACAGTGACTAAAAGACCAAATAATCCCAGTATTCCCTGAAAGTTCGTGTTTGTACAGCAAGAACCTCTGTCCTCTCTGCGTGGCCACATCTTTGTTCTGCTGGATGACTAGTTAATACATCACACAATGCTCACTATAAGAATTTAGCTTTAAGAGTTGGGAAATGGATCAGCAATTGGAACTTGCTTGCAAGGCCTGTCAGCCTGAGTGCCCAGTGCCGACATAAATCCAGATGTACAAAGTAGCACATGCATCTGGAGGTCATTTGCAATGGCAAGAAGTCCTAGAGTACTCATTCTCATTCTTTTCTCTCTTCTTTCTCTCTCTCTCCCTTTCAATATAGACTAATAAAAATAATTTTTAAATAAGTAAACTGTAAGTAATTCACTCTGGCACAGGGACTTTAATAAAGGAGTAGGGTTTGTTAGACCAGGTGAGAGATAGTGATTATCTGAACTAAGACATTGAGAGTTAGGTGTCTTAGCTCAAACACCAGTCACCTAGGTCTTTCTTCAGTATATCATCAGTAATATTTCCCATCTTCTTGACATGATGTCACATGTGATAACACTTAAAATTCAAGGAAATAAGCAAAGTCATTGTTTTGTTTTATATATTTATCACAAAAGTTATTAGACTATTGATAATATTTATAAGAATTCTAGTTAGAATTAATATATACCTTACCTTATACATGCTTAAATTTTATCTTTTAAGTTGTTATCCTTTTAAACACTAATCTAGAATTTCTGGAACTAAATTTATTTTTTTTCAAGGAGTAATTGATGCTTTCCTGGATTGTGTTTCTGTGTGTGTGTGTATAATTCTTATATATGTATACACAATTATTAAATGGGAAAACAACAATCTAGAAATACTTAAAATATGTCTTTATTTATTCCACCAAGCTTTCTTTTTTGAAGCCGGTCAGGATTATACAGCCATATCACATGTTCTTCCTTTATATTTTAATTTCAAAAATTAGGATACTGTGGGGCTGGTGAGATGATTGAGCAGTTAAGGTGCTTGCCTGCAAACCTAATAACTAGGGTTTGATTCCCCAGTACCCACATAAAAGCTAGATGTACAAAGTGATGCTTTCATCTGGAGTTCATTTGCAGTGGCTGGAAGCCCTGGCACATCCCTCTTGCTCACTTTCTCCTCTCTCTCTCTCTCTCTCTCCTTGGAAATAAATGCATAAATAATAGTTTTATTTTACCTAGTGTCTGAGCCTGTTAACTAAAAACCCCTTTTACCTGTGGTAGATGAGGAAAATAAGATATTTCAAATATAATTTTTCAAAAGTTAGGTTTAACTAATTCTTCTTAGTGCTTCCATAAGTTATTCTATATGTATGTATATGATATGACTTTGATTTAAGTTTAGTGGATTTTCAGTTTTAATTGTCATTTTTCATATTTTTATTTAATTTACTTATTTTTTGGTATATCTTGGATTTTTTTATTTATCTCCTCTGTCAGGATGTTTAAATGTTGATTGTAAATGTTTTTACCTTAAAATTAGTTTTATTTTCTTATTTTTTCCTTCACACACATTTTCTAAATTTGAGATGATTGTGTAAGTATATTTCATCCAATTTCTTTTCTACTTTTCTTCCAGGACAGATTTGTTTGTTTGTTTGTTTGTTTGTTTTTTGAGGTAGGCTCTTGCTCTTCTAGCCCAGGCTGACCATGAATTCACTATATAGTCTCAGGCTGGCCTCAAACTCACAGCTATCCTCCTACCTCAACCTCCCAAGTGTTGGAATTAAAAGCGTGCACCACCATGCCCAGCTTTTTCCAACTTTTTTTTTTTGAAGGGACAGAGTTTTTAAACAAATGTTTCAAAGCTGATCTCCTAGTTTAACATTAATATAAACTCTTGAATTTTTTTAAATTTATCACTGCCATATTTTAGGAGTGAGGATATATCTTGTGGGTTTATTCATTTGTGTTGTAACACATTTTCTCAAGTCAAATAAATGTAATGTTTCATTAATGTAACATTTAAAGATTATAATTTTTGTCATATATTTGAAACCTATTTTTACTTATGTAATACTTTAAAACACATGATTTTAATGTGCTCAAGAGCTTTTTAAAAGGTAGCACAAACTTGTATTATTTAGAAGCTACAAATACTCAAAAATATAAAACACTTCATCTCTTTATCTTGTCTATGTTTTGATACTTTTTTCTAAGGAGTTACATTATCAGCAAGAATATGTATATTGGCATGACACACACACACACACACACACACACACACACACACAAAAAAAAAAAAAACCCTAGCCCTAAAATCAAGGTACAAAGGAATCATAGCCTTTTATGTAAAGCTGAGTCAGAAGCCTGTGTGGAAAAGAAAGAACTCATGATTGAAATGATGACATCTTAAAAGAACGTGGTTCCTTGTAGATTCCTCAAATCCAGGTGCTGGCACAGAAGCAAGAGGAAACAGTCTTTTTTTTTTTTTTTTTTTTTTTTTTTAATTTTCTAGCCTCTGGTACAATGAGAAGATACCTTTAAAAATAAACTCATATCTTAAAATTTCCTTTGCATTCTTTGCTCTTTCAAACTACCTGTTTCCTATTGATACCCAGCTCTTCTCCCGCCCCCCACCCCACCAATAAAAAGGTCAAAAGGACTGTTGATTCATAATGGAGAATGAATTGCTGCCTCGGTAAGAAAAGAGTGGTTGTGGTGGTAGAATATGGTAAAGTGAGGTAGTTTGTGTTTGTTTGTTGTCCCTATACTAAGTATGATTTACACGACTCAGTGTGGTCGGTTCCTGATGATAATATATGTAGTATGCATATACTGTGCATACAATGTATGATCATACAGTAATGATTAAGCTAGAAAATTACTCAAATACTGTTACTCTCTGTTTTCTACTTAATTTCCTACAGCTAAGAAATAGGATGCTGGCATTTAGCTCTTCCGTTTCCATAAGTGAGCTCAGTTTCTCTCTCTTAAAAGTTTACCAAAACCCTAAGCCAGTCAATGATAATAAAAACCAATCTAAAAAATACCACCCTGCTTGTGGGATTCATGCCTAAATAAATGCATGAAGCATTTTGGATGTGAGTCCTAATATGTTTCCCATGACAGGATGAATATGGAAAGATGTTTAAATAATTGAGTCATCTGTAGTCATCCCTTCTAAAAGCTCTGTTGTGTTCCACTTAAGAGATTTCCCATACTTGCTCTTACACAGAATGGCTTACTCTAAGGAATGCCTAGTCAGATCCCTTTCTTCTTTCTCCCAGTTCTTCAGATCCACTACCTACACTGCCATCTCAATGATCTTTCTAAAATAATTCAATTTAAACTTATCTTTTACCTCTACCTTCTTCACGTAGTCCACCATGTATATCACGGCACACACTGTCTTAGTTGATATTCTCTATCCCTAGCATCTTCTACCTCTCTGTTATCTTTCTAAGGAGCTACCATTAAGGAAGCTTGCCTATTAGATTGCTGTAAGCATTTAGTGAATACTTAATAATAACTAGAATATTTTCAATACTTTCCATTTATCAGGTGTCATGGTCTGAGCTGGGTGCAAATATATGTATATGTGTATATATGCCATTTTATGGTGATTTAAATCAGAAGTCTCCCATAAACGTATGTGCTCTGAGGTCCCAGCTAATGGCAATTTGCAAGGTGGAGCCTGGCTGGAGGTATTTTGTTGTTGGGGGCTGGCTTAGGGGTGTTACAGCCATGTCATTATTGACCTTTGGCTCTCTCTTCTGCTACTCTTTTCCACCTGCTATGGCAGGAGTGCTGTCTAGGCTCTGTTTATGCCATGCTTTCTCCTGACATGATGGAACTTCTCTCCCCAAACTGTAAGCCAAAATAAATCCTATCCTTCCATCACCTGCTTTAAGTCAGGTGTTTTGTCCCAGCAATGAGAAGGTAACTGCAACACCATTCATTTAACAAAGTCGTACAATCTGATAAAGTGTAAATGCATACATAAACTCCATTGTACAAATAAAAAGATTAAAATGATTAAAAAAAAAAAGATTTGTAAAGGTTAGGCAACTTGCCCAAGGTCATACTTATAGATAGAAGCAGAGTTGTAATTTTATCTAACCAATTCCAATGTTGATGCTTTTATAGCTACTGCCGTTTGGCACTTTGCCTAGTGTACAATTCTACTTAATTAAATATTTATGTTTCAAACCCTGTTTCTATAAAACTTCTAATGTCAAGAAAATGCTTTTTTCTTGCTTTCCTCACCCAAAAAGATTAGATTATCCCACATTGCTTTGAGTCTTTCTAGATAAAACAATCTCCTCTCTGCTGTGAACTTTCTTGATGCCCCGTCTCCTCCCTGCTGTTTACTTTTTAGATTCTCGTTCTCCTCTCTGCAGTGCGCTTTCTACAGGCCCATTCTCTTCCCTGCTGTCCATTTGCTTTCTCACAGTTGTATGCTGTAGTACAATAATCTGTTTCTGTATCTACTGCCTTCGGTCAGTTGGAAGTCCCATGGAGCAGACACTTATGTCCACTATATTTGCATCCTCAGAGTGTAACTTCCTGTGCAGCCCTCAGCAAGTGTAGACACTTGAAGACATGACAGAGATGTAAAGTATACTATGAAGTAGATGAGCTTCTTCCTGTACCCCAAAACACTGAACTCCTGCTTCTATTTGATGTTTAACTATAGTCACATCTAAAAGAAATTTCAATTAGATCATTATGAAAACATGTCCCCTGCCACACACACATGAGTAAAATGGGATAAATAGACAAAATTATCCTTTTATGTCATTCCTTTTTTCTTAGCATTAAAATGAGGAATTTTCTTACATGATGAGAAAGAGACAAGTTTGGAGAAGCTGACGTAGAATTCACTATGTCGCTTCTGGATAGCCTTGAATTCACAGTGATCTTCCTACCTCTGCCTCCCAAGTGCTGGGATTAAAGGCATGCACCATCACACCCAGCTAAGAAAGTAATACTTTAAAATAATGAAATAAAATGTAAACCCTTTTTAAAAACTAATAGTTAGGCCTTGCGCTATTTGTTTCATACTCAAGTATGTTTTGTTTATCCCCTGTATCTTTTTATAATGTTTTGCCAACAGTTGTACATTCATAGCATTTCTGAAAAGCCAGCACATGTAGAAACACCCTTCAATTCTAATATCAGAAACTTAAGAGAGATCAGCTGGTAAGCATGTGGCTGCCCAGTGAGTCAGAAAAGTTTCCAAGAATAGAGTTTTGATCTTCTGACTGCTACTCCAGGATCCTAGTCACTCAACTACTGTCTCATTCCATTGGAAATTTGAGAAATATTGAATATGGCCTAACCAACGAAGTAGGTTGTTCTCATTCCCAACATCTGTATAATAACATGTAGTGACATATTAACGCATAAACTTTTAAAAATCATAAATTCATCTGTGCTTTTATTATTATTAATTTATTTAATTATCTGCATGTATGTATGAGAGAAAAAGAAAAAGAGAGAGAGAAAGAGAGAATAGGTATAGCAGGGCCTTCAGTTACAACAAACGAAATCAAGATGCACGTGACCACTATTTTGTGTATCTGCTTTATGCGGGTACTGGAGAATTGAACCTTGGGCCAACAGGCTTAGTAAGCAAGCACCCTAAACTACTGAGCCATCTTCTTAGCCCCACATCTGTGCTTATAGCTGTTCTGTTATATTGTTTCAACTAATACAGAAATATTTCTATAATTTACATCATCCTGTAAATACAAAGAGCTCATACAGATCAAGAGCATTTGGGGCTGGAGAAGACGGCTTAGCGGTTAAGGCACTTGCCTGCAAAGCCAAAGGACCCAGGTTCTATTCCCCAGGTCCCACATAAGCTAGATGCACAAGGTGGCTCATGCATCTGGTGTTCACTTGAAGTGGCAAGAGGCTCTGTCTCACCCATTCTCGCTCTCTCTCTTCCTCTCTAATAAATACGTATCAAATATATAACAGGAATATTCATTGCTTATTATTCAGCTGAAGAAATGTCATGGTATAGTTACCTTGGTGGCTGGACAAACATCTGACCAGAAGCACTCATGGGAGGAAAGGGTTTATTTCAGATTTACAGAATCCAGGGGAAGCACCATCAATGATGGAAGAAGCTTGGTCACTTTCATAGATACATAGCACAGAGAAATAGCCTCAGCAAACACCAAGAGCGAGAGCTCAGACATCTCAGAATACACCTGAGAGCTGGACTTAAGACCCACCCCCCAGTGACACACCCTCTAGCAGGCTACTGGAGACTTAAATTGCATGCTTAATCAAACATACCTCAGGCTATGGGGAATGCACATTCACATTCAAACCACCACAACTGAAAACATATTTTTTAATTTTATTTTTTTTATTTATTATGGAGAGAGGGAGAGAATGGGCATGTCACAGCCTTCAGCCACTGCCAATGAACTGCAGATGCATATGCCACCTTATGCATCTGGCTTGCAAGGAACCTGGGAAATCAAACCTAGGTCCTTTGGCTTGGCAGGAAAGTGCCTTAACTGCTGAGCCATTTCTCCAGCCCCGAAAACATATTTAATAAACTGCTTTAAAGCAAACAAAAACATGCTGGTAGGATCCTCCATTCCCAAGTCATAGACAATAAACAGCAAGACTGTAGCTGATATGTATATGGATACGTATATATAACAACCTGTAAAATGTAAATACTTTATTTTATAAAAATTTTTACAGGTATATAGTATACATTGACAATATCACTCCCCAGTCCTCTTCTATTTATCCTTCCTTTTTTCAACTCCTACCATGTTAACCCCCTTTTTCTCTAGAAATTTCACTTATAATTTCATTTAATATATATGCATGCTTTTATATGACTAAATAAAATCTAGAAAACAGAAATGAGAGGAAATGTGATATTGTCTTCCTCAGACTGGTTTATTCTGCTTTTCCCACAAAACTACATAACTTCATTTTTCTTTGTGGCTGAAAAAAATTTATTTTCCCACAAGCTGCATAACTTGATTTTTTTCCCACAAACTACATAACTCTATTCTTTATGACTTAAAATTGAGATTTTCTCTCTCTTCCTCTCTCTCTCTCTTTCTGAATATATAAATTCACATTTTCCTTATCCATTCCACTGTACATATTTGTGCTTCCATAACTAAGCTATTGTGAATAGTACTGCAATTAACATCGATGTGCAAGTATCTCTGTGATCTGTTCACTTGGAGTAAATACACAGAAGTGGTATAGCTAGATCATATGATAGATCTATGTATAGATTTGAGGAACCTCCACACTGATCCCCATAGAGATGGATTAGTGTACATGCCAGCCAACAGTGCATACAAGCTCCCGTTTGTCCACATCAACACCACCATTGCTGTTGTTGACATTCTGAATGGAGTAAGATGGAATGTCAATATGTTGTTTTGTTTGTTTGTTTGTTTGTTTTCAAGGTAAGGTCTCACTCTAGCTCAGGCTGACCTGGATTTCAGTTTGTAGTCTCACAGTGGCCTGGAACTCATAGTGATTCTCCTACCTCTGCCACCTGAGTGCTGGGATTAAAGGCATGCACCACCAGACCCAGCTTGTCAATATGGTTTTTATTTGCATTTCCCTGATAGCCACTAAGAATGAACACATTTTTATGTTTATTGGCCATATATAATTCATCCTTTGTGAACTGTCTATTAATTTCACTCACCTATTCATTGATTGGGTTGTTTCCTTATTATAATTTTTTAGTTATTTATTTGAGAGTGAGTAGCAGAGAGAGAATGGGCATACCAGGGCCTCAAGCCACTGTAAATGAACTTCAGACACATTCACCACCTTGTGCATCTGGCTTATCTTTTCTCTGATATGTAATTTTTGTGACTTTGTCAAACAATAAGGTGGTTGTAGCTCTGTTGGTTTATATCTGGATCTCCTTTTCTGTTATATTACTGTACAATCTATTTTGGCACCAGTACCATACTATTTTCAAAACTAGTTTTATTAATGTATATTATTGGTACAAAGTAAATAGAAACTTCACTATGAAATTTCCAATATGCTTACAACATAATTTGATTATGTTATCACCTCTATTTCCTTCTCTGCTCCTCTCTCTTTTTTCCTTTCTACATGGGTAGTATTACTTCTTCCATGGCTTTTTAAAATATTTTATTTATTTATTTATTTATTTGAGAGGGAGAAAGAAAATGGGTACGCAAACAAATTCCAGACATGAATCACTTGTGCATCTGGCTTTCTTGGGTACTAGAAAATTGAACCTGGGCCCTTAGGCTTCACAGGCAAGTTCCTTAACTGCTAATCCATCTCTATAGACCTTCTCTCATTTTTTTCTCCCCACTAAATTCCATATGAGAGGAAAAATGTGATACTCGTGTTTGTGAAACTGTCTTAAAATACGTAACAAGATGCTATGGCTTAGTTTTTTATGGAGGAATAATAGTCATTGTGTATATCTGCTACATTTTCTTATTCATATACCTCAGGGATATGCAGGATAATTCCATAACTTGGCTATCTTATCAGGGCAGTGGTAAAATGGGTGTAAAGCCACTTATTTCGTATGTATACCCAGAATTGGAACCACTGGGTCATATAATAGTTCTCTTTTGAATTTTTTTGAGGATCCTCCATACTGATTTCCATAATGACAGGAATTATTTACAGTCCCAATAACAGGGTATAATAATTCCTTTTCTTCTGTACCATCAGTATTTACTCATAATTCTTTCCAGAGACTCCTCACAACATTATGTGATGACAGTCAATAGAGAAAATTTCAAATATAAGAAGACAAAGTTATCAGAAATGTTCACCTTTGAGTTTTTCATGTCTTTTTTACTTTCTTAATTAGTACATTTTTTTGAGGCAAGCCCAACAGACTACCTTTTTTATGGAGAGCAGATATTGGTGTGCTAGGGACTCCAGATAATACATCACTGTGCATCTGGCTTATGTGGGACCTGGAGAGTCAAACATGAATCTTTAGGCTTCGCAGGAAAGTGCCTTCACCACTAAGCAATCTCTCCAGCCCCCATTAATACATTTTTAATATTTTATTTTTATTGATTTATTTGAGAGAGAGAAAGAGGCAGAGAGAATGGGAATGCCAGGGCTTCTAGCCACTGCAAACGAACTCCAGACACATGTACTACCTTGTGCATCTAGCTTTACTTGTGTCCCATGGAATCAAACATGAGTCCTTTGGCTTTCCAGGCAAGCACCTTAACAGCTAAGCCATCTCTCCAGTCTCATTAGTACATTTTTTATTAACAGAAAATGTCCTTGTGGTTTTAACTTTAAGTAGATATAAATTGAATTATAGACATTAAAATACATTATGGATATGAAAGAACACAGTGAACATTTAATATGTTTGCATTGTGAGTATAAATTCATTTCATTCCTATTTCATGAATGGCTACTAAGTTTCAGTAATGAGCTGGATCATGTTATAAATGCCATAATCAATCTACTAAGAACAATTTGTTTCTAATAACAATCTATGAATGTTTAGTGCTATTCAATACAAATTTACTTAGGAAACAGTGCTGACTAATATGGTCATTTAATTATCAGTTGAAAGCAAAGCCCATCAGTGAAATTTTAACTCTGCCTTCTGGAGAAATGCTATGTCTGATATTTATTATAGCATGCTCTGCTCTGCTATATTCCTCATTATGATGCAATGTAAAAATGTGGTATTTACTTGTCAAACAAAAATAAGAGTAAAAACCCTTGGAATATTTTATTTATGTCCTAACAATGAGTGAAAATGATATCTATATTCACTGAAAATATTACTGATATATTCCCTACAGTAAGAAAACATTGACTAGAAGAATAGTTTTTTAGGAAATTTAGGAGGGAAAAAGATAATATATTTATCTAGCTAGAGATACACTTCAGATTTTATTAAAGTGCTTGAGGAGACAAAATACTGTCTTTTGTGGTTATAATATAAAAATAGACATTACCCTCAAGTGGTATCTTATAAGTACAAAACATGCCTTTGCAATGCCATACAGCATCAACTGATTAATTCTTAAAACATTTTCTGTGACTCTTGTCTTTATATGGCTAAATTTTGGGAATGTACTCAAGCATAAAACCTGAATATGTATTTTAAATACTATTTTGTTTGTAACTGAGTACTCATACTCTATCCAGTTCCTGATTTGTCTTTCAGTCAATAATATCAGGCAAAATGCATTCAAATTTCTGAAAATAAAACAAATTGCCAAATAAAGTGCTGTATTATCTGATGACAGATGAATTTTTTCTTTGTTAGCTGATACTTATTCTGTTCAGGTACAATAGGTGGTTGGTAGATAAATAGATGATGTTATGTAGATATATGACAGACAGACAGACAGAAGAAAGGCAGACCCGCAAATAGGATAAAGAAGAAAAGGGGAAACTTTGTTGGGTCCTCCTTTTTTCATTTAAATGTTTACTACATTTTATTGAGTTCAGTGTAGTGAGTGTCATACAATTTCTAGTTATTCTTTTCTCCAAACTATACTATTCTCCAAACACAACAAAAAACTGCAGAATTATGACAATAGGATGGCTCTTCTTGTGTTACCATATGACTGTCTCACAAGTAACTCTTCAGAAGTAATTGACTTTCAAAATGTCCTGTTATTTTGCTTTGGTCTTAGAATTCACTGCTAATTCTACCTTCCTACCTTCCTCTACATGTCATTAAACTAAGGAAAATACAACTCTGGAACAAATGTATTCATAGTCCCATAAGAAAGACAGCTGAAACAATCAAATTCAAAGGAAAGGGAAAAGAGCAATGTAGCCCACTTCCTAATGTATGCTTGGCCTCATCATCTGGACCATGACTTGCTTATTATTAAAGCTGACTGTAACTTCCTCTGTGCTGGTGGAATTTATTATCAGGAAAGGATTAATTGACAAGTCAGGACTTCACCTTAAAATTGCAGACCTCATGCCCATACAAATCATCTACTGTGCTCATAAACCCAGTCCTAAGAATATTCAGAATGTACTGTGCCTTTTTGGATTGACCCAGACATCCTTTCCCAGCTTCTTAGGCTTCCCAAAATATCAACTTTAATTTATACTTTTTTTCTCCAAATTATATGTGCCTCATACAGAAAGTTCAGGACATATCAGGTAATCATAAGTTCTATTTAAGTAACTTCTTTAAAGTTAACTCTTGGGCTGGAGAGATGGCTTAGCAGTTAAGGTGCTTGCCTGCAAAGCCAAAGGACCCAGTTTTGACTCCCCAGGACCCACGTAAGCCAGATGCACAAGGGGGCTCACACTTCTGGAGTTGGTTTGCAGTGGCTGGAGGCCCTGGCACACCCATTCTCTCTGTCTCTACCTCCCCATTTCTGTGTTTCTCTCTCAAATAAATAAAAATAAAATATTTAAAAGTAAAAAGAAAAAGAAAGGTAACTCTCTAGCCAAGCCCTTTTCTTCATATCCAAAATTGGCTTATAGGGCTGGAGAGATGGCTTGGCAGTTAAAGGAACCTGCCTGCCAAGCCTAAGAACTCTGGTTCTAATCTCCAGGTACCACATTTAGCCAGACACAAAAAGCGATGCAAGGGCTCAATGCCACGCTTACCCTCAAGGGGGCACACGTGTCTGGAGTTCATTCATAGCAGCTGAAAGGCCGCTGGCATGCCCATTCTCTATCTCTATCTCTCTTTTTGTCTCTCTCAAATAATAAAAAAGTTGGTTTCTAATGGCACACCAAAAGCCATATAATTCATATAAGATTTATAGGGTTCATATGACTAGACAACCCAGTCCCTTGCTTTCATATTATCTACTTAAGATGATTGGATTGGAAACATTTCATATTGTATCATTTTATCAGTGAAATCTATAATAAATGACCAAGGGCTAATATTCTTTTAAAAAGTTCTGTGGGTGAATTGACATAAGACAAAATTGTCTGATTTATAGGCTTATTCACAACCTGAAAGAGGAAAAAGGAGCTAATACATTAAAAGTAAATTGTCAAAAAACTTAGAATGTGATTTTGTTTAGGGTTCTGCCTAGTTTTGTACTATGTACTGCACAGAAACAAAGGAAAAGTTATAACTCTTTATGGGAGAGTCCATAAATGAACAAAAGGCTTAAACACCAGTTCAAGAAGAAAAGTCTTGGCAAGTAAGATATTTTTGAAACAAAATGATTACAAAGTCAACAGCAATAAACACAGAATGCATTTATTGAACACATGCCATATGTTGGCTTCATGGTAAGTATCAGAGTAGGTATGATTATCATATGTTCACAGATGAGGAAACTGAGGATTCTGGAAATGTACATAACTAGTCTGATATCCCTAAGTGAGAAGTGATGAGTGTAGAAGTGGGAAGAGGTAGAGGTAGAAGTTGAAGGATGAACATCTTACTATCGAGCCTGTTCCTCATGCCTATAGTCCCTTTGAAAGCAGGGCATGTTGTTCATACAGAATGGTATGGAATTGTGCAGCTCCATAAGAAGCAAGAGAGGTTGAGTATTTTTGAGGATTTTTTTTTTGTAATTTTTTGTAATTTTTATTCTTTTTTCTTTTTTTATTTGTTTTTGAGAGAGAGGGAAAAAAAGGCAGAGGGAGAGAATGAAAGTGCCAGGGCCTTCAGCCACTATGAACAAACTCCAGTCTCATGCACCCCCTTATGCGCATGTGCAACATTGCACACTTGTGTCATTGCACCTGGCTTTTGTGGTATCTGGAGGTGCAAACATGAGGTCTTAGGCTTCTGTAGCAAGCACCTTAATGGCTAAGCCATCTCTCCAGCCGCCTTTTTGAATTCTTACAAGCATAATCATTTATTGAAAGTAAGGGTTCAATGGAAGGGTGTGGAAAAGGGGGAAAGGAGGTGGAGGGAGGGGAATATGTAAGTACTTTACTAAAGTTTTTATTTATAAAAAAGAGTAGAAAACTCAGTGTAGTGGTGCACATATTTGTTCTCAGAACCTGGGAGGTAGAGGTAGGAGGATTGCCATCAGTTCAAGGCCACCCTGAGACAACATAGTGAATTCCAGGTCAGCCTGAGCTAGAGACCCTACCTCGAAAAACCAAAAAATAAATAAATTAATTAATTAATTAAAATAAAAAAGGAGTAGAGGTCATATACTAAATGTTGTGGTAAGACCTGAGGTCCTGTACGAAATGCCATGTGCTAAGGAGATGAGACCAGGTACTACAGACCATATTAAGGAATTCATGATGTAAAATACGAAACAATTATTTTAAAAGGTAAGGAAAAGGACTGTGTTAAATAGTACCACATGGAAACAAGTATGCAAATCCAGACCATGGGGCATAGCACAGAATAACTAACCCATTGCAAGCCAATGGCATGCAAATAAATAAATAAATAAACAGAACAAAACCACTGGGCCTTTGCTGAACTTGCTGCTCAGTATTTAAGAGCAGCATCTTTATCAGAACCTGGGAGACTGTAAAAGTGCAGAATAACAGGACTTTCCCAGACACTACTGATCTTAGATCACTAAGTGATTAATTTATTTATAAAATGTTCAGAAACACCAGTCTCAAATTCTAGAGAACACCAGTTATAATATAAAACTATTGGAATAGTAATTCAGCAAACCAATGATAAAAAAGACATGTGGCCAAGGGAAGAAATTTGGTCATGGACTTGTTCATAAATTCTCCCAAAGAATGACTGCAGATTTCATTACGTGTGAAAATGGCATCTAGTGGTTATGGATGAAGGTCCAAATCTGTCCAAAGCATGCTTAAGCACATATGCTTGGAGTTTTTTTTTTTAATATTTTAAACATGATAGAACTTTAAAAATGGTTGAATATGGGTCATATTTTGTTTAAAGGCAAAAAGAAAAGGGTTTATGCCTAATGAATTTTATAAAAGCTTATAAGAAAGAAGTTTCTTATAATAAGGGTGGCTAATTATTTAATGTCATCCCAGCAAAATCTTTCTTCAAAAAGATTTTTAAAATATGGCAGATTCTGTGGCCTGGGACTGTGTAGATATAGTCCTGTTAAGCCAAAAGATTTCATATTTGTCAAGTGTCCTTTCTAAAATCTGATTCCATGCTAGTTGTTATACTTTGTGAAGATTTAGACCATCAGTTTCAAATTGAATATCATAGTTATGATTTAGTCTCATGTGGTTGATGATACGCATGAGTGTCTGAGTCTGCATTTCCTCCCATGGAATTCTTGGCTGGCTGTTCACTTTGGTAGTTAACTGATGGAACATTGAGTTACATACACAACTAAAATAAGCATTTAATAAATAGTTCTAGACTGATCTCATTCTTTGAAGTTCTGTGCTTGAAGTACAGACTAAAGCCTTTTGATGTATGTGATCAATAGGAAACCCTTTAAGCTAGTGTGTGCCAGGTAGAAACATTATATTAATCCCTTAATGTACTTACCCACTGTAAAAAATAACAGTGTTTTGTTTCTGGATGACCAAGTAGAATTCCATGATCTATTAAATACCAAACTCCTCTGCAAACCATTACATGGCTATGTTTGTGGTAGTTTGCTTTAGGTCTTCTGGCTCTATAGAAACCTGAGAATGATTCTCAAAGAGTCAAAATGAACTCATGCAGCATTCTCAGAGGCAGGCACCATGCTCATTTTATGAAACCACGGATGTCTGACTAGTTTAGTTAGGTATTTTGCATTTACAGTGAGTTGTTCATGATATATTGGCTTCCAGGAGCCTTACCTTTTCACATATAAATATTTTCCCTTATGTGATACTCTGGATGGTATTGTTTTATTTTAGTGATTTGTACTTTAAGGAATAATTTATTCTAGAGGATCTTTGAATTTTTTTTAGAAAAATGTAGGTTAGGAGAAATAAATGAGAAAAGAACCAGGTTGGTTTGACTCTGAGGCAAAGTTCTTATGTTCTCCTAAAGTTAGGCATGCCCATCACCACAAGCTCTCCACCACAGGGGGCCACATGCTTAGATTTGCATAAATTTTCAAGTTTGTAGGCATTCACCTTCCTTTTCTGCCCTCACTCTTATTCCCCCAGTATCTCTGTTCATTCCTTGAAAAGTACAGCTTCTGCTTAGATTCTCTTGGCTCCTTTGTACTCAGTAAATACAGTAAAATCTGAAAACTAAGTGTCATCATTTCTTTGGCATTCCATGAATGTATACCATATATCCTACTTCTCCTCTGCTTGTTTGGCCCACAGTACAGTATGATGATTTTTACCTAGAAAATTGTAATTAAAGTACTTAACATTTTCTAATCTTGATGTTACTATTAAAATGATCATTACAGATCTAAAAATACCTGTACTACTGAGAATAGATTTGACAGGAAACATAATACAAATTTTCAAAGATTCATAGTCCCAAGAATAATAAATATGACATATCAACAATCTTATTTCTTTTTACTATCAAAATTCATATCATTATGCCTTAAGACAAAGCTTTAATTTGTGTGCATACAAGTATGGGCATGTGTGCATGCATCTGAATGGGTTCTGTGGAGAAGTAAGACAATAGTACAGTACAGTTTAAGAATCATCCTCCCAAAGTAAGGCCAAGGCATATGATAACAACCACATTAAACATTTTATTTGCCATATCACTTAAGGAGCCAGTAATAATGTTACAGATAGCTTAAAGGACAATTTTAAAAAGACATGTTGGCTGATAAGAGTATTATGATAGATTTGCAGATAAAAGCAATTTTTTTTCACTGTTACTGATAAAGAAAATTATTCCATAGTCTGTTGGACAAAATTTAAGTAGGTAAGATGTTTGATAGACAAGAATTATTTCACATTATTATGAGGTTTACAATGTACAAAGTGACGAATCAGCCCCTATACTGTGGTTCCTGGTCACCCTGGGGCTGTGGTGCCTAGGTGTCCCAGGGGCATCCAGGCAATGGCTGAGCAAGGTCTTGAGCGGCTGTGAGTGCAACAGGAAGAAACATCCAGGAGACAGCTTCAGAGAACAGCTCTGTTTATTTGCCAGGGGGATGGATTAATAAGTGTTTGTGAAAGAGCAGGAAGAGGTACGGGTAGGTATGGGTCATAAGGGGATTGGTTAGTTCAAAGGTCCTTCTTATACCTAGTTAGCATGTAGTGATGTCAGGGGAGAGGGTCACATGGTCTAAGTAGTGGCGGGAAAAGGTACAGGGAATGGGTTGTAGGGGGATTGGCTATGCGAAAGCTGCTAGCTGACGTGAGTGGACAAAGGTCACAAGGCTCTGGGGAAAGCAAAACCTAAGTCTTATCAGGATGTCCAGGTATCCTGGGCTGGGGTGGGGGAGTGGCCTTATTCCTGCTGTTGGGGGGTCTGCACTCACTGCAACCTTGGGAGGACGGAGTAGCCTCACTCCTGCCGTCTCGAGATTATCAGGGTCAGAGCTCGCTGCAACCTTGGGGTCTGGGGCCCTAGTCATACCTGACAGCTCAGGCATGCCTGCAGTAGCCTGGGGGCCTTCAACCGTGCCCTACACTATACAATCCAAATATATAACCCTCACACTCAGCATTGTATGGTTTTCCATTCAAGTACAGAT
Source organism: Orientallactaga sibirica (assembly GCA_036365145.1). Classification (NCBI taxonomy): domain Eukaryota; kingdom Metazoa; phylum Chordata; class Mammalia; order Rodentia; family Dipodidae; genus Orientallactaga; species Orientallactaga sibirica. The sequence goes on from JAEOAD010000003.1 coordinate 74,429,209, forward strand.
TTGTTTTTAACCAAGTGCACTGAATCTCTCAGTATACTACAACCTTGGTGACTGCCTAATGCCAACAGTCAGAAGTCCAGATGTCTTAGGCTGATAGTCACAATTTAGTTTCAGTGATTTCCAACATGTTCTATGTTGCAATCAGGTTCACATTGCTGGCAGAAAACACTGACCAAGAGCAACTTGTGGGGGATAAAAGGTTTATTTTGTCCTGTAGACTTAAGGGGAAGCTACATGATGGCAAGGGAAAACGATGGCAAGAACAGAGGGTAGACCTCACCTCCTGGCCCAAATCAGATGAACAACAGCAACAGGAGAGTATGCCAAACATTGGCAGGGGGAAACTGGCTATAATGCCCATATGCCTGCCCCCCAAAATATACTGCCTCCAAGAGGTGTTAATTCTCAAATCTCCATCAGCTGAAAACCTAGCATTCAGAACACCTAAGTTTATGGGGGACACCTGAATCAAATCACCACATACTGTTTTCCTGCTTCCAACATAATTCAACCAAAATTAATTTCTTATTTCCAAAATCTACTAATCTCTGAAGTTTCTGATAATCATCATGTTATGCTACTCTAGGAATTGCCATCCTCATTAGATAACAATTATTCCCAGATATTCCTTAATACTTTCTTCCATACTGACTAATTACTATGAGATACACAGTTCTCAAACTTAAAGCATAACTGAATTCCTTGGAGAGCTTGTTAAAACCAGAATTCAGACCTCTTGCCATCCTCTCTATCAGTGAATCTGAGGTGGGTGGACTCTTAAGAATTTATATGCATCACAAGTTCCCAGATAATGTTGGTGTTGCTAGTCTTAGGACCTTACTTTAGGAAACTCGCACCCATCCATATGTCTAAAAACAATGATTTAAAAAACTGAGTTTAATGATATAGTTAGACTTGTTTTTCATTTTTGAGATAAATTAACTGGACAGTATCCCATCTATGAAATAGTAAAATACTCCAAATGAGCTCAGTAGAAGAGGTGGGCATTTTTTTGACCTGCTACTCAGTAGGTGTACCAGCCTGGCTTCAAACATTGCAATTTGGCTGCCTCAACCTTATAAGTGCTGGAATTACAGGCATGTGTCACTATGCCTGTGGGATTGACACTTTTTGTGTTGTGTGTGTGGTCACCTCATTTTCTTTTCTTTTTTTTCATTTTTTTTTTATTAAGTATAAATTTTGTATGGACACATCATGTGTTAGGTACTTTCTGCTCCCACTCCACTGAGGGTCTTCCTTACTGGGATTTCTGGTATTCACCATGGATTTGTAAGTTATGAGTTGTAAGAGCAGCAGTCTGTCTTAGTGGGTAGGGCTATGTCTCTGGATAGCCCTTCCCTCCCTGTGGCTCTTACATTCTTTCCACCCCCTCTTCCACATACTTCCCTGAGCCTTGATGGGTGTATTCTAATTCTACTTTAGTGCTGTGCTCTCAGCAGCTTCTGGATTTCTGTTTTGGTGCGTTTTTTAGTATCTTCAGTGTCTGTCTGCGTCATTGTGGCCCAGGATTGACACATTTAAGAGTAACTTTATTTATAGGGTTAAGACAGAAGGGACTCCCTGAGCATGTCTCTTCTGTGACTTGTCTGATTGGCTGCTATAATTTATTTTTCTTTTTTTTTCCCCCCGAGGTAGAGTCTCACTCTAGTCCAGGCTGATCTGGAATTCACTATGTAGTCTCTGGGTGGCCGTGAACTCATTGCGATCCTCCTACCACTGCCTCCAAAGTCCTGGTATGAAAGGCATGCGCCACCACACCCAGCTCGTGTTTTGTTTTGTTTTGTTTTTTTTTTTAACGAATTTTGAAGTTCAGTTGATTAATTAGTACCTGGGACTCTGTTCTGCCTTGATCTATTGGTGGACTAGTTCAGAAGCTTAGTCCAAAACAATGACATTCAATATATTTAACAGAGAGGAACCATATAGAAAACTTTAGGTAAAAAGAAAGAGATATAGACTCAGCTTTTGGGGAGGTCACCATAGAATAGGATTTAGAAGACTATTTGAAAATTGCCTTTCCTGAGCATGAAACTTGAATTCTTTGAGGTAAGGAGAACCATACATACCTCAAGAAGCCCTTTATAGTACCCGAGCAGAGGAGAACATTTAGGGATGTCATTGGGATATTTGTGATTTTTTTTAATGTCATTTAAGACAGGTTTTAAAATCTGATAATTTAGCTTAGATTGAGTAAGGATTATTATATGATAATTTAGGAATATCAAAACAGCATAAGGATTTTAACTTAATCAATGTTTCTTGATGAGAATTAATTTAATAGTAAAGATGTTTCTAGAATGAGCTAAAAGACAAAAAAGTAATGAAATCATTAATTTACACAGCTAACTGCACTAATGGTTTCCACTCTGAGAGACATACAAACAAAATATGTAGTAAAAGACATTGTGGGTGTATTAGTTATATTCTTGTGGCTATAACAAAATACCATCAAAAAAGAAACTTAAGAAAGAAGGGGTTTATTTACTTGGGTTCACGGTTCAAAGGAACTGTTCTTCATTGTGGGTGTGGCAGCAAGAGCAGAAGATGGCTGGTTAGGTTGAGTCTGCCCCTTCATAGCCTAGAAACAATTGGGGCCATTAAACATGGTCTAAGCCAATATAAGCCTTTCCTCTTTTAAGTTGTTTTTCTAGGTGCTTTATTCACATCAGGAGGCTAACATAAATCATAATTATTTTTATCCTTTTGCTAATGCAGATAATCCTTATTGTAACTTTGAATATAATGAGAAGTAAGCCTCTGGATAGAGCTCTGTTATTTTTTTTTCTTAAAGATTTTGCAGTTCTTATTTAGGTGTATCATTGTTATTTTTTAACTTTGATTATTATCCTGGCTATTTTTAATATTTTTATTTTATATATATGTATTATTTTTTACATATAGTCTGGTATCCCCTCACCATAAGTCCCCATTTCCCAGAGGTTCTTCTTCTTTAGGATCCTTGGTATCCACTGTGGGGTAGTTAGGGTCTTTGTTAGTTAGGGTGTACTTCACAATATTTTTACCCATCTTGTTGCTCTTACAAATTACCTGGCCCCTCTTCCAAAGCAATCCCTGAGCCTTGGTGTGTTAGCAGTTTGTAAAGTCCTCTGTAGCCTTGGACTGTCTTTTACCGTGTATTTCTTTTCACCTCCGTGTTTGTTACTGCTTACCTGGAAGCGACTGCCAGGATGTCACTGGGAGCCAAACTCAGGCTGCTGCTTCCTCAGAGGTTTCTGCTGGGCCCTGATAAATGTGGTAGAGGTGGCACATCTGTGGTGAACAGTCAGCTATCCTTTCTTGTTGAATCCCCTGCTATCTGTAAATAAAATAAAGCAGATAGATTCTCCAACCAAGGGTGAGAGAAGCTTTAACAGGGATATGCATATAATTTTGAGAGATATTTTAGTGAGGATACCCACTCTGTTTGTCCAGAAAGCAATGAGGCCTTCTCGCTGTGGGCTGTGAGTTTCCTGTCTGTGGGGCAGTAACTTGGTTTTCCCCATATCAGTTATGAGTTCTCTCCCATTGAGCAGGCCTCATGTCCAATCAGATGACGGTTGTTTACTCCCTTGGGCCATGTGCCAGTATTACACCAGTGTGTGCTTCTTGTCCATCTGGTGAGGTGTGTAATTTGCAGGGTCTCTTGCTTATTTATGCTGTTGATGACTGTATCAGTCAGGGTTCTCTAGAGGAACAGAACCAATAGAATGAATTGTATTAAAAGAGAATTTATTGGATTAGCTTATGACAGTCCAGCAATAGTGGTTTGCAGGCCTGAGAATCAAGGAATCGGGTACCTGCTAGTCCATGAGGCTGGATGCCTCAGCAGTCCCGATCCAGCACTGAAGACCTGGAGACGTCCTGGAGAGATGCTTCTCTTCACTCCATACAAAGCAGCAAGCAGTGGACAGCAAGCATCACCATCAGCCAGGTGGGAGGAGGGGATACTTTCCTTCCCAGAGCTTCTTTAGATAAACCAGTCCCCAACTCCGAGAGGGCCTGCCCACTTGGGGAAGAGCTCACCCTCGGGGAAGGATTCTTCCTTTAGTTAATCCTTCCTAAAAGCAACCTCAGAGACATACTTAGGGGAAATGTCTGTGGATTCCTAAACAGATCAAGTTGACACAAACTTAACCATCACAGTGACCATTGTCACGTAGCGCCCATAGCACTTTTTGGCACCATGAGGCTTTTATCATGAGAAGATTGGCTTTCCTCTCAGTCCCCATCATGTAGTCTCTTTGTGTCCTAGGATGGCAGCCTGTGGTGTCTTCAGCAATAGGATTTTACCTTTTAGCTCTTTGGGGTATCCAAGTGCTTGGCAATGGCCTTCATTGTTTTAGGGACCTCACAGATCTCCCTGGACAACTGCTCACTGTGTGGAGGGAGAGGGGAGTAATCCAGTTCTGGTCTTGGGGTTCACAAGCCAGAGGCTATGGTTTTAGGATTAAGCTTTCTCCACTTTCTATTGGGCATATCAGTCTGATCCGCCCACCTCTCTTAACCTCTTACTTGTATTTTATATACTGAATCCCAGAGGAAGGTTCCTAATGCATTAACTAATATAGCATTCAGCTTTGTATAGTTCCTCTCCCCACCCTCGCTTCCAGGCCTCCTCCCACTCCCAATATTCTTTCCCTGTATTAGTTTGTCTGTTATCCTCTCCTCTCCTCTCCTCCTTCCCTGTTTTCACTTTTTCCTGGTCTCATTCTAATTATACTCCCATAATCCTAATGCTTGTTGCATTTTGCCTTCCTCTTCACCTAGTCCATTTTAGGAGCCACATATGAGAGAAAACAGGCTGCATATTACTTTCTTAGACTGACTTCACATAGAATGTTACTTTCAAAGTCCATCTATTTTCCTATGGTTAAGGATGTTGAACATTTCTTTGAGTAATGGCCATTTGTATTTTTTCCTGTGAGAATTCTCTGCTATATCTCAGAGGGTTCTCCCTCTTTTTTCTCCCAGTTGTTTTAGAGGTTCAGGTCTTATATTAATATCACTAAACCATTTGAGGTTGATTTTTGTGCAGGGTGAGACAAGTGGATCTAAATTCATTTTTGTACATATGGTTATCCAATTTCTCCAGCACCATTTGCTGAAAATGCTGTCTTTGTCAGGTGCTTATAGTTGCTTTAACTAAGGACTGGGTGTTCTATTTTGTCCAATTGATCTATATGTCTTATTTTTATGTCATGACCATGCTATTTTTAGTACTATGGCTTTGTAGTATAACTTGAAATCTGGTATGGTATTACCTCCAGTAGTGTATTGTTTACTGAGGATAGTTTTGGATATTTGATGCCTTTTGTAGTTCAATGTAAATTTTGAGTCTGTTTTTTTCACAAATTGATTCTACCAATCCATAAGTTTGGGAAGTCTTTCCATATTTTCATGTTCTCCTCAATTTTGTTCTTCAGTATTTTTATTTTTTCATTGAATAGGTCTTTCATTTCCTTGGTTGGTGGTAATCTAAGATATATATATAGAGAGAGATAAAGAAAATGGGACAACCTTGCTGATCTCTTTCTCCATATGTATGTCTTTGACATATGGGAAAGCTACTGATTTTTATGTGTTAATCTTGTCACATTGCTGAAGGAATTTATCACCTGTAGAAGTTTTTTGGTAGAGGTTTTCAGGTCACTAATATATAGGAACATGTTATCTTTAAGTAGGACTAGTTTGACGTCTTTCCAGTTTCTATCCCTTTTATTTCTTTCTCTTGTCTTACTGCTTGGGCTAGGATGTCTAGTACTATGTTGAAGACCAGCGGTAAGAGTGGACACCCCTGTCTTGTTCCCAATCTCAACTGGAATGCTTCAAATATTTCACCATTTAGTATTATTTGGGCCTTAGGTGTACCTGTTTGGTCATGTTCTCATTGTTTGTTTAGTAAGTTTATTGTGCTTTCACTTTGAGATTCTATGTCTCTTCTATCCTCTGTGTTTTCATTGAAAACGTCCATTGTGAGGATAGGCATTCTTGGTGGAGATCTTTTGGCTTGTTGTCTTGAACTTCTCTTGACATTGAGATTTGCCCATCTTGGAGTAGATATTTTCATTTAGATTTAGTGAATAGTGGCTATTACGGATCACTAACAAGTGATCTGTTCGGGTTAGATCCAGATGGAAGTGAAGTGGCATTATATCTGAAAGTTTGGGGTTAGTGCCCTTGGATCTGGAGAGGATCTTCCTTGTGTGTGCTGTCCTTAGAAGTTCTGGGAGAGACTCGGGGAGACCTGGTCAAGTCTGTCTGAGCAGGGTCTTGTTCTCCCTGTACTACCCACTTGTTGGCTCTTGGTTGTGAGATTAGCTGTAGCTGCTGGTGGTAGGCTGGTGGGAGTAGAGGAAGGTGATTCCTCTCAGGGCTGGGCCTTAATCAGGGGGAATATGGGGCTGTCTGGCTCACATGGGTGTGTGGGTGGTCTGTTTGTGATCCCACCCAGAACTCTCTTAGCTCATGGAGTGTGCAGAAAGCACCCTTGTATGGTGAGGACTCCTTTGCATGCATGGATCAGATGGCACTCACTTGTGGGAGTTCTTGTTTCCTATTGGTCAGTGTGGGATTCAGTCAGATTGCTTGTTGTATGCTCCAACCAGACAGTGTGTGGAGGTCTGGCAGCCTCAGCACCTGTGGTCCAACTGTGCCTTTTTTGGAGGTTACCTGTTAGCATCAGGAGGAGTGGAGGTCAGAGAGGCCTTGAGTCTGTGAGGCCCCCAGCTGTGTCCCACCCATGGAGTTCAGTACTGGCTATCTGCCAGTACATGCCAGTGCCCCAGCTCCCCACCCAAGCAGAGCATGTAGTGGAGCTGTACTGAGCACATCCCTGCAGCCCTGGGCTAATTGCTTATTCCAAAGTATGTGGGTATTGGCCCCAACTCACTCTTCTGGTAACACTCCTGCCACCTGTGTAGAGGTCTGGGAGACTTTTAACATGGGTGCACTTCCAGTTGTGATCCACCCATGGAGTCAAACAAACCACCAGTGCCCACATGGACCTCTGGGCACTTGCCCACAGGAGTGCATGCCCAAGCCCCTATTTCCTAGCCTGCTCCATGAGCTGGTCCCTCATCTAAGATGAAGGCTGATCACACACCACTACTGCCTGCCAGTACTTGGCCATGACATCTAGCTGTGCTGCAGACCTCAGAGTATGTAGGAATCTGGCGGATTCCCATATGTGTACCCATTAATTGGGGGATCTGTAAATAATGCTCGTGTACTGGAGCCCCAAGGCCTTGTCTCCTTCCTCTTCTGAATTTCTAGTGTGGTTAAAAGTCAACCATCTTTACTGGATGTCATTATTGATTTTTGAACTAACATAGAAAGTAATTGGTTGTAGTATGGTATTTTCATATATATTTTGCTTTTGTTGACTTCCCCTTTCTTTCTGGTACCAGCCTCTTCCCATATACCATTACACCTCAATGAACAACTTGATAGAGGCAGATTTGTGGCTGACTCAAGCAAAGGGGTATTAAATGACACAGGATGAAAGAATCAGGTAGTTTCAAAAGTACCTCAGCAGACTAAAGCAGATTAACAGAACACTTTTTGGAAACAAACCAAGAAGTATATATTTTATGCTTTTGAGGTTAGAAGTTCTCTGTCACAACTAGTCAGTGCAGCTGTGATAGCGTCACAGTAGCCACAAATATATAGATAAGTGCACAGAATTGTGTTCCAATACAACCTAGTTTTCAAAAACAGTAAAAGGCCAGTCTAGATCCATGGCCATAGTTTTCCATTTTCTGCTCCAGAAGAACAGGCTGAAATCTGAAGAAAATAAACCTAAGTTTGCTCAGACCAGAAAAGAATGGGCTAAACTGTATTTTTATTATGCCCTTCCTCATCATAGAAGAGCTCATATAGCCACCATTTATTGTTTAAACTGTAGAAAAGAAATACGTTGGGGTCCCCCCTAGGGCCAGCCCAGGAGGGACAGCAGGGTCTCTGCCGAGTTGGGGGTGAGAGGCGCGGAGTCATGACACAGACTCCAGGAGTTGGGTGGAAGCAGCAGAGGGCAAGCTGCCGCAAACTAGTTTATTGAGGAAGTGCACGTGGGTTTTAAGGGGCTTGGCTGGCCAATCATTGTATGGGGTGGTCCCCTTTTTGTGACCAATGACAGCCTGTCTCTGGACAGGTCATCTCGTAGCAGGCTTCTCGCGAGCATGGGACTGTAGCTGTTGTCATGCCAAGCTTGCGCAGAACGCCATGTTTACAGAAGCCACTTCCTGGTTTTTTCTGCCATGTGGTCTGGCTAGGACCAGGCCTGTATTGTGCCATACAGAAATATAAATTGATCAATCAAAATAGTCTGATCTATATTTAATAAGAAGCAGAAAAATATATCATAGAAAATATTTATGGGTCATCATTGTACTTCAATAAATATTTGAATAAACTGGGAGAGCAACAATTAATTGAATAAAAGAGAGAAAGAAACTTAGTATAATAGTAATATCCATGGGAAAGCCCTGGGTTCTTCTGGCCCTTTTCTTTTCCTAGTGTGTGACCCTGGGAGATCCCTGGACTTTGACCAACTAATCTTGTAACTGAGAAACTCAACCAGGTATACAAGGATCCTCTCAAGCCTGAGGTTAAGGTTGTTACTAATATGTTAAGGGAATCATTTAAAATAGAACTGAAACTCAGGGTTGGAGTTGGAGTTCAGTGGTGGCCTGCTTGCCTAATATGTCTTAAACTTTGGTCCTTCCACAAAATGAATTAAGACTTTATAGCTCTAAAAACTATTCCTTTACACCTGATTTTAGTACAGTTTTAGATGAGATGAATATGTCAAATAGAAAAATGATATCTTATGAGGAAATATGTTTGATAAGTTTAAGTTTATATTTCCTGATTATACAGACACTTATTGAAAGAACTGGGCTTATTTGAAATGAAAAATTTACATTGTGAAGTAATAATTGATCAATTTGTTTTTTTTTTTAAGCTTTAGTGGGTTACTGTTCTATTCATTTTGTTTTATTTGTTGGTTTATTTCTTTTTAAAATATTTAATATTTTTACTTACTTAATTGGAAGCAGGAAGAAAGAGAGAGAAGAGAGACAGAATGGGTGCACCAGGGCCTCCAGCAGCTGCAAATGAACTCCAGATCCATGCGCCACTTTGTGCATCTGGCTTTACATGGGTACTGCAGAATTGAACCTCTGTCATTAGGCTTTGCAGGCAAGCACCTCAACCACTGAGCCATACCTCCAGACCCTGGCTTATTTCTTTGTGTATAACATAGATAAGATCTTTATCAACATACAAAAAATGTAAAAAGCAATTAATAATCTTGCATTTTCAGCATATAGAAACTGCAGAAGATGCCTGGAGAAAAGAATTCATTAGACTGACTACAAATCAAGTGCTCGTTAGTATATTAATTTCACGTATTGCCGGGGATTTTTTCCCTCCACCACCGGCAGGTAGAGCGGAAGAGAGAAAGAACCGGGCCAGCCGTTCCTCTCGAGGCTGAGCGAGAAGGCGGGTGTCGGCGACTCAAAAAACCTCCCCAAGTCACAGGGGAAAAGAAAACCACATTGAGCCGGGAGAAACGTCTAAGGCGGAAATCTCTCCGTTTATTGTCAGGGGAGGTATTTATATATTTTGAGGAAGGGGGCAGGAAGAGGGGATGAGAGAAAGGTATAAGGGCCAATAGTATTTCATCATGTCAGCAGTAGCTGGGCAGAGGCAGTTTCGGCTTAGGCCTTGCTGAGAATTAGGCCAAAGACAGGTCGCCAAACTCAGGAAGTTCCACTAGGCCTCACACCCGGGCCTCATAGGGCCCAACAACATATGTTTCAATAATGTGAACTAAGTATTTGTTCAATCCTTGTGTCATTCAAGGTAGGCTCAATGTATGTTATATTGCTAAAAGAACTCCCAAACCTTTAGCTTGCTATAGGAAGTGTTAATTTCTCAGTGAACTTATTCATATTATCTTTCTAATTTCCAGTGAGGTTCAGGGGAAGACTTCTGAGCCATAGTTGCTCAGGGATAGAGACTGCATGGAGCACCAACACCTTGTAGCTATACAAGGAGCATGCTCTATGGTGGATGCTGAGGCAAGGATTAACAGACAGTCTGTTCTTTAGCACAGGTGCATGTTAAACATGTCACTTCTGTTTAGTGACTGCCAGAACTAATTTCTAAGTATGTGATGATTTACATGAAGTAAATATGTAAAATCATTTGGAAGAATTATAAAGTAGCAAGATCTCAAAGTTCGTTAATAACTAAACAAATGAACATTCCTGAGTTATCAATACTATAACTGTGAATTTGGTGTCCCTGGATATTACTGGGGGATTTGCATTAAAACAATCTCTTACAGATGATTCTAATTAACAACAGGAGTTATTTCAAGCCAATGTGTTTTTAATGAGAGGAGAGGCAATGATTCAATCTTTGGGTTTAAAGTTACTGGGTCTGAGTGCTAGGGATGGATTAAGGAGGGGAACTAAAAGCTGGAAAGTTCATCAGGACACACAAACCCTGTATTTGCAGTTCAATCTGATGTCCTAACAATATTTGAATTTCTATGTATATTTTAAGAATCTCACTCCCATCCCTTCCTTCCTGATTCTGAGGAAACTAAGAGAGCAAGTACAAAGTGACAGCCAATCAATGCTTGTTCACCTCATTAAATAAAGGTTGTTGATAGTGTTGGCTGTCCAGACAGTTTACAACATCAGCCCCTAGATAAAAGGAGGGGGGGTTGGGCAAATGGTCATGCCCTGTTTCTCTCCTCAGAATTGGATGGAAATGGCCAAGTGTACCCTTAAGCTTGTTAAGGCAGCACAGACACCACTTTTGAGTACGGTTTATTGCTGTGTGTTTTCTGGGAAGGAGAAAGTGACCAATACATGATTCTTTTCGAAAATCCCAGCTGTCTCAGTTAGTGCTGAGTGATCATTTAAGGATTGTCTGCCTGGGTTGGGTTTTGTTTTGCCCATCTGCTCACTAGTTTTTGACAGATTAATCTGCCATCATTAGAATCTGTTTCAGATGGTGTATGGGTTGGACATGTGGGAAATAAAGACCTCCCCTCCCCGCGCCAAGCATCCTGAGCAAAGAATTAAGTTGTATTCTCTTCAGGTAGCATTGTCAACATGGTCAGCTTGCTGCAGTGTACCCTGGCTAAATGAGGTGGACTGCTGAAAAAACATTGATATTGTTACCTGGCATGTACACTCAGAGAGACCAATGGACTTAGAAGTAGGTTCTCTTCTGGTGGCTTCCCTTCACTTTGTCTAATACTGAAATAGCTCCAAGTTCATCGCCCATAACACCCAAGAAAGAAAATTCAAATAACCTAATTCCTAGTTGAAGGGTGAAGTTAGAAACTTCTATTTTGGCATAAAGCATCTAATAAGTGGCAATACAGTTAGGTTCATCCCAGTTTTGTTTTCTGCTTTTTTTTTAATTTACATTTTTCTTTCCACTACCTTCCTAGAATATGCAAGTTATAGGCAGGCAAATTATTTCCATAATTATAATTTAAGTAATCTAAAAATTAAATGTCACATAAGTTAAATACCTAGTATTTCCTAAAATTGACATACTAAAACAAGGCATTGCTATATTACAAATGTGTTTCTGTTATCAGGTCTTTAAATTAAAAACAGTAAATATGAATTTTCTATTAAGTAAATGCAATAAATTGGAGTAACATGTGAAGACCAATTACAGGATTGAAAAGTAAAGAAATGGAATAAAGTTGGAAAAGAGGGGTTTCAAAAAATAGGCTGGAGAGAAAGACCACTCCACGCAGTGAATGCAATCTACCTGCAGATACACTCCATACTGTAGCTCTCAGGAAACAGGCTGAAAAGGAAACCTGTCCTAGGGTGGGAATGAGAATGTTTGTCTTCACAATATTACATTCCTCTTTGGAGTTTCTGATTATCCATTGTTCCCAAAGTCCTTTGTTGAGTTTTCATAGCATTAGGTAGACAAGGTAATACTCCTTGGCACCTGCTCAATGAGCTGAGTGAAATTGATCCGGAAGCCCTAGAAGCCACCACATTCCAGGTATGGAGTATTTAGGGCTGTAATTACATAATTGTAATTATAACCTTCAATAGGGTTTAAAAATAGCACTGAAATAGTTCCATGGTAAGTTGATATGAATTATTGTGGCTTGGGTTTTAATTATAATTTTTAATGATGATATTGCCAGTGCTTATTTGGCTTCACTGCCATCAGGTAGCTTTCTGACAGGGGTGGGCATTAACACTTTACAGTGTTTGAAATTAAAGAACAAGATATTTGGTATTTAGCCGGGATTGTATTGAATATATAGCCAGGATATGTACCAGAGGAAAATTTTAAAAATCAGTATCAGGTTCATTTCTACTCACTGAAGGGCTATGTTGAATCTTTATCATATGTCATTCAATATAATCAGGGAAACATCTAAATAACCTATCACTTCTTCTTTGGTAGATTTGACACAAGTCAGGGTCTCACATTTGATAAGGATTTTTAAAAATCCTTTTTGTGGAGAGAGAAGCAGAAGCTTTGAAAAAAGAAAGGGTTAAAATCAAGGGTAACCAATCTGGCTCTGTACCAAGATGGACTTTGGTTTACTGACAGGCCTCAATGTACTGATTGTGAAAGAGATGCATTTGTTGGTTCTTAACATAAAAAATCTCTTTGCTAAGTGTCCCTTTCATTGATTCTATCTGTGTTTCTGCTTACTGCATCAGATATCTGAGTACTGATATTTCTATCTCATAAAATAGTTTCCAGGTATACTCAAAATGATTATTCTAACTTAACAAAAATCATCTTTTATTCTTCTCTTTCAGAATCTATTTATTTTCTGAGTATATTAATATAGCTAACCTTTAAATGAGAACATGGATCTGATACTTATTATTTTGCTTTGTAGACAAATGCATGGTGCCCAGATACCTCAGTATCTATTTTCTCAAAGTGTTACAGTTCTGCATTCTCTTAAATCCCATTTCCATTAAGATCCAGTAATTTTAGGCATGAAAAGTACTTTCAAAATGTAATGATTATAGTGTTGCAGCTATTCATAACAGTTTGAGTGAGCCAGGAAATATGCCAGGAAGTGAGTATTAATAGAAAAGCCATTGGATGGAATCTTCATGAAAAAAATCAAGAAGTGGGCTTGCATTGGGAGAGCTTGGCTACAGTATGACTGCCAGAGATGGGAGCTTCAGTCACTAACCAATGCAATCCAACAAATCAGATGATTGTGCTCATAAAATACAAACAATTCACCTATTAAAATATAAAAATCACAAACCAATTTTTTTTGTGATTACTTTCACGTAACTAAACATATTATTTTGGGCTGGAGGGATGGCTTAGCAGTTAAGGCATTTGCCTGCAAAGCCAAAGGACTCAGGTTCGATTCTCCAGGACCCACATTAGCCAGATGCACAAGGGAGTGTACGTGTCTGGAGTTCGTTTGCAGTGGCTAGAGGCATAGACATGCACATTCTCTCTCTCTCTCTCTGCCTCTTTCTCTGTCAAATAAACAAATAAATAAAAATAAAATATTTAAATATATTATTTTATATCATAATAAAATCACAGTGACTGAGAACTTTGATTCCCCAGCACTCACTTAAAACAGACACAAAGTGGCACATGTGTCAGTACTCCCAATGTAGCCTCCATAGGCTAGACTGGAGTTTGGTCACAGCTGCAAGAGACCATCTCAGTGAAAGTGGAAGAACAGTGCCAACACCTCAGGGTTGTCCTCTGACTACCACATGTGCATAGTGGCACATTCATGCACCTGCACGCATACATATGTGCACACACACAATTAAATTAAAAACATTTAAAATAAAAAAATTTAAAGCAGAACCATTTCCCTAGTTTTCTTGTTACTTTATTTATTTATTTATTTATTTATTTATTTATTTATTTATTTATTGAGGTAGGGTCTCATTCTGATCCAGGCTGACCTGGAATTCACTATGTAGTCTCAGGGTGGCCTTGAACTCACAGCAATCCTCCTACCTCTGCCTCCCAAGTGCTGGGATTAAAGGCATGAACCATCATGCCCAGCTACTTGTTACTTTTTTTTTTTTTTTTTACTGAGTTCATACTTTAAGCAATAATTATCTTACTTAAGTGAGTTGGATGTGTCTCAGTGGTACGGTATTTGCTTAACATGAATGAGAACCTGGCTTTAAAAACCTAAAATAAAAAGACAAAAATATAATTGTGTTATTTGAAAGTTTCATACTTAAAGCTTAGTTATCAATATTGTTTTAAAGTTAGATACTGAAATCATTATTTCCAAAATGAAAATAAAGTGTTTCCTTTAAAGTAATGATATCAGAGGGGCATAATTTCTTGAAAAATCTGAAGCACCTAGGGAAGCTATTATAGCTACCTAGTGACCTCAATATACTAGTGAAAAAGTGACAACTAATAAACAAGATACTTTTCAATAAGTTTGTACCTCCTATATCTTCTGAAATAAAGGTGGTACATTTATATACTCACAAGTCGTAGCACAGCTTTGTTCACTAGATAACAATAAATTCATTTCTGCAATTATATAAACAATGAAATTGCTCACATATAAAGACTTCAGATAAATTGCAATAAAGCTCATATGTGTGTGTGTGTGTGTGTGTGTGTGTGTGTGTGTGTATTTGAGAGAGAGAGAGAGCTCCCAGAAGGGTACAAATGAAACTATAGTGTTTTATTCTTGAAAAAAATTTAGTACTATATAGCCTTCTATATTCCTTGAATTTTTGTTTTATTATGTGTGTATATCTGGTTAAATATTTCTCTTTTAATTTAAAATCTAAGAAAAAAAACCACACAAGACTAGGCAAAGGTAAAGTAATTCTACTAAGTTATTAAGATGTAGCAAGCACGTGTCTAGGCACATTGGCTATACTTCCTTTCTTTCCAGGTAAGAAGCCTGAAGGAATGACAGAGAGGCTAAGTCAGTGGTTTCCTATCACACTGCTACTATGTGGGGAAGCCAGAATCTAGTGCAGGCTGAGGGCCGTGCTCTTACTAATGAGGCAGTTCTACACTCTGGGCCATGTACACTAGGTTCAGGTGACCTAACTTGATATAAGGATTACGCTTAGAGAGAAAGTATGGATTATATTCTTACTGATGATGAAGAAACACAACTTCATCTCAAGTATTTTTTCACCTGGGCTGAACAACAGTAATCTAGAATTGGACAACCTAGCAACTTCCTATCAGTCAGAGTAGGCTCACAGAAATAAGATTGTTTTTAACTTAGCAAAACATTTTGAGTAGGCTGTCATTGTGCATGTTCCCTCTCACCCTCAGCCATAAGCCATTTTATTGTTGGTGCTGGTGAGTTCTTGTTGGTTGTGGTTCAGAGGATTGAACCTAGGGCCTCATACATGTTGTACTTATCGCTGTGTCATTTTTCCATCCATACACATATGTATGTATACAATGCAATAGGATCGCAATAAGTTGTCTAGCCAGGCCTTGAACTAACTTTGTATTGTGGGGAAGCCTTTAACTTTCTATCCTCCATCCTCTGCAAGTAGCTGAAACCACAAGCCTGTACCACCAGGGTCAAGTACTAGTTTCTTATATACACTAAAAAAAATTGTTTTCACACATGTAGGCATACACTCTTGATTCTGTTCTCCAAGATGGAAACATATTATGTGAAGAATTCTGCATCTTACTTTCCTCATCAAAAATATTTTCTCCTAATCCTGTCAAGAACCTTTCTCCCCCCTTTGACTTAGAGAGTTTTACCACACAGGCCAGGCTGGCATTAGCCATCCTCCTGCCTCAGTCTTCCAAGTGCTGGTGTTATAGTTATATGCTATTATGTTCAGCAAGAACTACTAATTTTTAGTTGTTGAATATTATATGGGCATGTAATATTTTATTTATTTATTACCACCTAAAAGGTTTTCAATATTTTATCATTGTAAATATAAAATTGCATAATTTTATACATATATATGACTTTTCACAAGAAGTGAAATTGTTAAATCAAGAGGTGTGTGTTTTAAAATGTGGAGAGAGGGCTCAAGAATTGGTTTAAGAGTTAAGGTGCTTACCTATGAAGCCTAAGGATGCAGGTTCAATTCCTCAGAATCCACATAAGCTAGATGTACAAGATGGTGCATGTGTATGGAGTTCGTCTGCAGTGGCTAGAGGCTCTGCAGTGCCCATTTCTCTTTCTCATAAATAAGTAAATAAAAATAAAATATTAAAATATGGACAGATTCTGTCAAGCAGCCCTCTATAGGAAGTGGCTCTCCTTAACCACACCCACTATTTATGTATGGAAGCAGTTTACCTTGCTGTCAAAAAATGTTATTAAATTTCACCCTCAGTGTTTAGATAGAAGAAAAATATTTATTTATTGTTGTCTGCATTCTTTGAGGGGGAATAAAGTGCTTTTCTTTTGTTAATTTTTGGTGTTGTCCCTAAAAGTTCCTTGTGAAATCTAAGCTCATGAAGATTTGCCCATCATTTTCTCTAACAGTTTAGGAGTTTTAGTTCATATATTATGTCTTTGATCCATTTAGACTCAATTCATGTCAGTGGTGTGAAGTAAGTTCACTCTATGGAATATAGATAGATATCCAGTTGTTCCTAAGCTGCCTGCTGCAGACAGTAGTTTCTCCCCATTCAATGGTCTTTGTGTCCTGAGTGTCAATTAGTCATAGAATGTTTATTTCTGAATGTTTATTTAAAGTGATCTATATTCCTGATTTCATGGCAAAACAGTTTTTATTGCTGGATGTTTGTAGCATTTTAAAATTAAAAAGTATAGCTCCTCCCAATTTATTTTACTTTTTAAAAAATGATGCATTGGGTCTACTTAAATATGAATATCAGCACAAGGGTGATGGAGATAGATGCTGAGGACACTCAATACCTACCAAACCAGAGATCCAGAGTCTCCTGAGTGCCCATCACTGAAGTAGAGTTAAAATGCTCCCAGCATAGTTCAGGGAATTTACGGAAGATGGGTGGAAGGATTGTTAGAGCCACAAGTTGGGACATTTTGCACAGACATTCCCTGCCCCCACCCATAATGCATGACCCACAATCCCCATTGGGTTGACTTGCATCCCTAACGAGGAAGGCCTCCTCAGAAAAGGGGAAGGAAGGAGGGAAAGGATGGTACTAACGTGTTATTTACATGCAAAATATATCCATATCTAATCCATATCTAATAAAAAAGTAAATAAAACAATTTTTAAAAGTGGCAGTGTGGGCTGGAGAGATGGCTTAGCGGTTAAGGCGCCTGCCTCCTAAGCCTAAGATCTCTGGTTCCAATCTCCAGGTCCCACAATTAGCCAGATGCAAAGTGATGCAAGGGTGCAATGCCGCACTTGACCACAAGGGGGCGTACGCATCTGGATTTTGTTCACAGCATTTGAGAGGCTGCTGGCACGTCCATCTCTATCGGTCTTCCTCTCCCTCTCTCTCTGTCTCTCTCCAAAAAAAAAAAAAAAAGTGGCAATGTAATATAGTTCCTGGAATTTAACACTTTATGGTTGGGAGGTCACATATACTAAGTTACTTGCTTATACACCTCTTAAAGTTTAAATCTGCCAGAGTTTAAGTGTGCCAGAGACATGAAGCAATGTGACTTACTATATCAGTGAAGAATGTCTTGGTTTTTTTTTTTCATGCAGATAGAAATAGCAGTGTTGGAACAGCAAATCTTGATAGTCATTAAGAACAGAGTATTTCCCAATGTTTTAGAGATATGATTGCTTTTTATTTTTTTTAAATAAGTTTTAGCGAGACTGTTAAATTAAAAGAAGGAAAGAATAAAAAATATAGAGAGCTCCTATCAATGAGAAGGCAGGAAGAGAATAAAGGTCCCATGATTTTCTTTTTAGATGATAATCTTCAGTGTGAGCCAGTGAGGTTTAATAAACATTTCTGTATTCATAAAAAAATTCCATATGAATTTGATGAGGAGGTTTTTTTTTATATATATCTGTAAGGAAAGCAGGTGACATTTTCATAGGAACATATTCAATCAATAGATTGGAGAATTGTCAGTTTTACATACCCAAGTGAAGAAAAACATGTCAGCAAAGAAATTTAAAACATTTTTCATAATATCCCTAAAATAGGAATAACCCCAATGCCTAACATGAATGAATGTGATATAGCTGTGCAGTGGAGTAGTATTCAGCAGTCAACAGGAGTTATGTTACAAGAGTCAAAAGTATTATTATGCTAAATGAAGGAAGCTAGACCTTAAAGAACATAATTCCATTCACATGAAATATCTGTAAAGGCCAATCCATGGACAGAAAGTACACTAATGGTTAACTAAGGCTGCAAGTGAAAATGCAGAGTGACTAATAAGAGGTTTTCTTTTTACTGTGATAGAAACTTTCAAAGATAAAATTTGGGTGATGATCATCCAACTTGTACACTTAACAAGTGAAGTTTATGGAATGTAACTGATATGGCCACTGTGGTAGTTTGAATATATGTCCCCCAATATATTCAATGTTTTATTACTTTATAGTTTGCATCTGCAATCACCTTGCTAGAGGCAAGGTCACTGGGGGCCGGTCTTAAGGTGTGGTGATGGTTTGAGATTCCATTGTAAAGATATGCAAATGTGTCTAGCAGGAGTTCCTGAAGTGTGCTGTGTGACCTTTTGGCTGTAGGTTTGCTCTGTGTGCTGTGGTGGCTGGTTGGCTTTGCTCTCTCTGTTTGGTCCTGTGAAGAGCAGGCTGCTTCTCCTGCCTTTATGGAACTTCCCCTGGATTTGTAAGCTTCAATAAATAATATCCCTTCCTCCATAACTGTGCCTGGTCTGGAAGTTCATCTCAGCGAACCTGAAGCTGTCTGCTACAGCCACAAAGCTATCTTGAAAATGAGACACAAGGTAACCTACAAAAACAGGCATGGTATACAAGAGAACCATTTTTGTAAGGGACAACAGGAATTATGTGGCTGACATATGTTAGGAAGGACAAGAACTAGAGTGGAAGGAGAAAGCACGGTGTAGTAGGAGGACTGACAATGTTGGCAGTTACAAACACTGTCAACCAGACTGAGATCAAAGGTAGATACTAAGGTGAAATAAGCAGTAAGGACCATCTTTGAAGGATAACAATAATAATAATGGAGAGGCTCATATATAAAAAGAGGAATCAAAAGGAAGAAAAATGAGTATCCTATCTGAGGGCCTAGGATTTTCTGGGTCATGTAGAAGGCAAAGTGACATGTCAGAGTGATGAATGTGGTAATTCAGCAGAATGAAGACAGCTTAGACAACAAATGTAGAGAATCAAAAAGGAAGCGGATGGTATGGAAGAAGACATTAGGGTTCCACTGAGTTTAAATCAGAATCTGTAAGGCACTCAATCATAAAGGTTGTATATTTTTGTCCAACACTTCCTGCCTTCTAGATGCAGAAAGAAACTGATGGGATACATGTAGATTGCAGAATACTATTGTTTCAATGTAAAAACACATCTAATGGGGTAAAAGCATTCAAATATTATTTGTATATGCTTAGCACCAACCAAAAAGTAAACATGGTATGAAACACATTTTAGAAGCATAACGTCATTTTAGTTAATCAGGATTATACCAGGTCATCAAAATTCTTTAAGAATATCATTAAAGCTTACCAAGTTTTTCTCTCCTCTCACATTTTCCGTTACAGCCTTCATAAGTTGCTGAGGTTGGCCTAGAATTTGGAATCCTCCCACCTCAGCCTCCAGAGTAGCTAGGTTTGCAGGCCTGTGCTACCAAGTAGCTTGCAAACTGAGAGTATCAATGAACTTAGAGGTAGTACTGAGTATGCTCATACTTCCTGTTTCAATGTAATGCTCAGATATAACCAAGAGAAACTTACTAGCCTTCTTAGGACCCTAACAAAAGGCACCATTACTAGGTGGCTTATAAAGAACAGAAATTTATTTCCTCTAGTTCTGGAGTCTATGTCTAAAGTCAGGGTGCCAGCAAGGCCAGATTCTGTTGAGAGTACCCTCTTGATGGTTGCAAACCATCTTTTCTGTGCATTCTCATGTGGCAGAAAAGTGAGAGCACTCTTTGGGATCATGTTTACAAGGGGACAAATGCACTGAGGGGAGTTCATCCTCATGACCTAATGGCGTCTTTAAGATCCCACCTCCAAAGACCACCACATTGCAGGTTAGGATTTCAACTTATGAATTCTGTCCATTTTCCCAACTAACCAATAAGGAGGTAGAGAAAGACACAGGAGCAAGTTTTTCAACTGTGTCACACTTTTGAACACATGGATGCCTGCTGAGAATGTAATTTCCTTGGCCTCTTCATCATAAACACTGTAAATGAGACACTCTGGGGAAGCTGCCCACACATCCTGTACTTTAATAAGGGATAAACTTGATGCTGATCTTGGATCATGAAGTTCATGCAACCAAGTAAGAATTTAAAGAGAAGCTGGGGAAAGCATGGAAAAACTCGACTGAAAAAAAAAAAAAAAAAAAGACCAGAAGGTAGGCAGCACAGGAGTGATAATCTTTAGTAGTTCAGGAACTGGGCACAATAAACAACTTCCCCATTGTTTAGACTCCATTATTTGGTATGATTCGTAGCTTTTGAACTTCCTAACAACTCTAGACTTTCCTTTAATATATTAGTGATTCCAAGAAAGGGGGATGCTTAATGGGTGAGAAAACTAAAAGGGCTATAAGCAGATAAGACTAACCAAATCTCATCAGAAACAAAACCTGGAAGTATGTATCAAATATCATTGTTCTTTCTTAAATCATTGGTTTTCCTCTGCCAAGGTGTCTTTGTCCCCCAAAGGCACATGTGCTCACTCAAACCCTTAACTGTCTTGCCCTACAGGATGGGATGCGTGGAAAGCCAAATTTAACATTAGTTCATAACATTACAATGAACTTTAAATGAGGCTGTTGCTTTAATTACAATTAGTTTTACATTACAACTATCCACTGCTCCTCCCCCCCCCAAAAAAAAAAAAACCCTGCAAATTTTATAGGCTCCTCCTCCCACCGCCCCACAAACTTATTTTTTTTTTTTTAACAGTATTCTCAAAACACTCCCAAGCCCATGAACCTCAAGGAACCCCAGCAAAGCCGCCCCAGGCCACGTCCAGGCCCCAGTTGGCCGTCCAGCAGGGGGCTGGGCGTCCTTCCTGCCAGGTCCCCAGCGGTCCAGAAAGTCCGGTTGGGTCTGGGGCGGGCCAGGGCGGGGCGGGCCTGATCCACTGCGGCGGGACGCGCGGGGGAGGGCGGGGCAGGGCGGACCAGTCCCCAGGTCACCTAAAAGTCACCAGGTTTCTGACCGTGAATCCGTTTCGAGATGGTGCGGAAAAAATTTTTTCTGAACTTAACCCTATGCGTGGCCTGGCATCTGGAACAGCAAGAAAAAGTTTCCCAAAAGTTTTGAGCGTCCCATCCCCCCCTCCTTGCATTCGCAGATGGTCCGGCCCGGGTCTCCGAGGGTCGCCCCCGCCCCGGCCCGTGTGAGGCGCGCGGAGCCACCGCCCCCGGGTCCGGTCCGCTCGGGTCGGGTCGCTGGGGCGGGCGGGCGCGTTAAAGTGACGGCCGCCGCCTCGGGAACCGTCGATCTGGTGGGCGGTCGGCCCCGCCGCCCGGGCCGCGGCACCATGGACTACCTGACCACGTTCACCGGGAAGAGCGGGCGCCTGCTGCGGGGCACGGCCAGCCGCCTGTGGGGGCTCGGGGGCGGCGGCGAAGCCCGGCAGGTGCGCTTCGAGGATTACCTGAGGGAGCCGGCTCAGGGGGACCCCGGGGGCGGAGCGCCGCCCCTCCGGGCCCCGGCGTCCGTCAGCCCGGAGGGACCTGGTGAGCCTCCCGCGCGGGCCGGGGCCGGGGAGGCGGCGGGTGCGCGGGTCCTCGGGCGGTTCTTCCTTCCTTCTTGCGGGCACCGCCGCGCTGGGCACGTCTGGGCCTCGGCGATGCCCCTTCTGCCTGGAGTTTGGTGCGGGTCCGTCCGTCCGTCAGTCAGTCCGTCAGACTGTCAGTCGGCCAGCCCCGCTAGCGCTCCCTTCCGGACTTGCCAGGTCGTCCCTCCCCGCGGCAGAACGCGCGTGGCTCGGCCGGGAGGGACCCTGGGCGCTGCGGGCGTCCTGGGCTCGGCCAAGGCTGCGCGCGCCCAGCTCCGCTGCGCCCGGGAGGCGGCGGCTGCGGGACGCGGAAACTTTCCTAGGTTAGGCTGCCGCGGGCGTCGTGCTCCGTGGTCTCCTCCATCCCGGTGCCTTTGTGGTGGTGCCCTGCAGAGTTACCCAGGATGGCATGATACGCCTTACTGGAACACCTTGAAGACATTGCGGTGTAATGCATAGATGGTCACTTGGATTGGCATCAGGCGACCTGATCGATTTTGTTTCATGTTGGCAACCTGTATTCCATGCGTATTTGGGAGTTGTAAGAGTAAATACACAAGCCTTTGACTGTCAAAAAATAAATAAGAGAAAAAACACAAGATACTTCGCATTGATCCAGAACCCTCGCACTTTACTTTTTATTTTGAAGCATCAGACAATTAGTACATAAATTGACGGATAGGTGTAGTATGTAAATTAAGCTTTAGAGAAAGAAACTGGATTACTAAAATCTTATTTCAGCATGACGTTTTAAAGTATTTTCCCCCACTTTACCAAAACTTTCTTCCTTATTTTAAAGCTTCTGTTTCTGTAATTAGAAAACAAGAAAATAAACGATTTTTAAGGTCATTAACTGGACATAGCATCCTCTTAAGTTGGGGCTAGGGTTGAGCCAAAGAACTTTAAATGTTTAAATAATTTCTTTGTTTGTTTTGTTTTGTTTTCCGAAGGAGGGTCTCACTCTAGCTAAGGCTGATGGCCATCCTACCTCTGCCTCCCAAGTGCTGGGAGTATGTTTTTTTAAATGCGATTGTAGTTGCCTAATTGAAAACAATTGGTATGTGTGACCAGCCTGTAGAAGGATGGAGAATCCTAAAATATGTAAAGTAACTTAACTAGAAAGGAATATAATTAATATGTTAATAATACATTTGTCCAAACATATACATCCATATCTTTCATTCATAAAAATATTGAACACGATTATATCAGACATTTTTCTTCAGTTACAGCTTCAAAAGCTATACAAATTCATTATGTTGAAGCTGCCTTATGAACTCACTATATGTTCTTTTTAAGATTCATGTTTCTCCAAATCTGATCTATGAGGCCTTACTATGTCACAGAGCTATGACTACAGCCAAGTGGGTGGGTGGGTACATCCTAGCAGTAACTTCCTGAAGAAAATTTAGACAACAACTACTTAAGCTCTTTGGGCCTTTGTTTCCTTACTTGCCAATGAGGTTATAATGAATAATCTCAGTGCTTCTCAATTCTAGAACTTTATCATTTGGAGCAAGGCTAGTGAAAATGATGGATGATAAAGTTAGAAAATAGCATTTAAGTGTAAATACACAGTATGTCTATGAAGTTATGATGGAGAGTTCTGAAGGCAGTTCAAGTAATAAGCACCTAAGCAAAAATGTGATCACCCTCTGCAGTAGGTAGAATAAGTACTTATCCCACCCAACATTTTCTCATTGTAAGAAATAGCAGCATATATATATAAGAAATATGTAACCAGCCTGTTCCTAAAATGAGGATTTTATTCCTTACAGCTGCCTTGCAGCTGGTGTGGGCTAGAGGGTTGTTTCTTGAAGTTGTGTCCTTTAGAGTATCTTTTACTCTGATGGATTTCTGCCACTCGTTCACTTTTTTTTTTTTTTTTTTTATATAGCTGCTTAAGTTTCCTGCTATCTGTGTTTCTTCCTCAAATTCTTGAAAAAGCCCTGTGTGCTATGGCAGTATTTCTTGTTTATGAGACACTTCCACATTTGTTGTTAAAGACCTTGCTCCTCACCATTTCTTCTTTAGCAGTAATCTTGATGAAATAGTTTCAACATTGACAGATTGAGGATAGGCCAGAGAAAACTTTGGTCATGTGTTTCTGATTTTAACTTTTGTGAAAACAAGCCATTTATTGGACTGTTACTCTCAGAGTGGTTGCTTTGGCTCTTGTCACCTTTAGTGTTTGCTGTCTCCAGAATTATAGGCCCTCTGGAGCAGACATTGTAAGTCACACCATTGCTCTGGTTAAGAACAGTTACAAAAGAAACATGAAAGAATACTTCTTCCTGCTTTAGTTAATGATTTTAATTGTATTGCTCTTGTTTGGTGTAGGAATATAGCCTGTGCTCTGTAACCTTCAGAAATATTTGCTAGATTATATAGTGGTAAATAAATATGGATCAACACGTTTGACTGGTTTAGAATTTTAAATTAATTCATGATAGCATGAAAGAAGTTTTTAATCAAAACTGTCCTGTTATATCATCTGTGTTTCCCAGTTGGTGAAAGAATCCTTAAAGAGCTGTTTTCTTTTCATTTACTTTTAGCACCTAAAACATTATCTTTCAGTAAGTTAACCCTCAGTCCTTTTATTTTAAAGTTTTAGTCTCAAAGGCCAGGGTATGTGTAGCTCAGTGGTAAAGCACTTGGCCTAGTACACTCAATGCCCTGAGTTCAGTCCCCAGGATTTGAAAAACAAACAGTTCAATTTCATATTTACTTTAAAGCTCACCTGTCTTCCTACTCTTGGGTCTCATGCCAGGTTAGATTTGGAATAGAAGAGAGGCATAGCCTTGTGCTCCCACCTACATAGCTTTAATAAGGTAACTCCTCTGAAGTTGCTAGCTAGAAGATACAGAAGCAGGTTCACAGTTTTGTCTTAGTCCTCTTCCTTAAGTCCTGGCTGGGAAGATGGGAAGATAATAGTAATGGATAGTAGTAGTGTTGGAAACATTTTTGCCTAAATGGCTACTGCTATCTATGCAAGCGCAGACCTTGGAAGCTACCAATTCTTTCAACTTTGAATATGGGCCTTTAACATCTTTTAAAATAGCAGTGAGTTGCAAATTGTTGAAGTAAACATTAAACCATTTTGCTTCATAGTATGATATATGCATATATATCACATATATAGATATAATTAGTGTTATGCATACATGTTAATTATGAAAAAATGAAGTAAAATGGGAGCATTAACATTTTTAATATTTTATGTTTTTTATTTATTAGAGAGAGAGAAAGAATCAGAGAGAGAGAGGCAGATAGAATGGGAGCACCAGGGACTCTAGCCACTGTAGAGGAACTCCAAATGCATGCACCACCTTGTGCATCTGGCTTACGTGGGTCCTGGGGAATTAAACCTATGTCCTTTGGCTTTGTAGGCTAGTGCCTTAACTGATAAGCCATCTCTCCAAACCCAGGGGCATTGAATTTTTATCATGAATTATTTCATGTCATGGAAGCACTGTTTAATATTTCTTAAATTGGAATCATCCCAATGCTTCTGTTTTGCAAGTTTGAATTTAACTAGGTGTTTTTTTTTCTCAAGTAACTTAGCTTGTCTCTAAATTTAGTAATATATTAATAATAATATATTTCTTGAATTTAGTATGCTAGTATTGTACTAATATAAAAAACGGGGCCAGGCGTAGTGGCGCATGCCTTCAATCCCAGCATTCGGGAGGCAAAGGTAGGAGGATTGCCATGAGTTCAAGGCCACCCTGAGATTACATAGTGAATTCCAGGTCAGCCTGGGCTAGAGTGAGACCCTACCTTGAAAAACCGAAAAAAAGAAAAAGAAAAAAAAGAAAGAAAAAAAAAAGGGAAATGTTTTAACGTCAAATACAAGTGTTAAGGCCAAATTTTGTTTTATTTCATAACAGCATAAAGAGGAAAAGGTGATTAAATGTAAATTACAGTGTCCCCAAGATAAACATAAACCTGCTACAAGGCAGGAAAGATAAACACAGGCATTCCTTATATTGAAAAGAAAAGAAGAAGAAGAAAAGAACCAAAACACCAAAAATAATCCACACTAAAACGATTTGAAAAGCTGTTCTAAAAATAATCGAGGTAGGGTCTCACAGCTATGACCTTTGTCTCAGGGTGTACCAACTTGGCGATCCTCCTACCTCTTGAAGTGCTGGGTTCTAAAAATTCCTTTCTTTATTGTTGTCAATACTGATGGTGATGTTACTAAGAGCAGTTCTGTAGGAAGAGAACAAAGAAGTTACAAAATTATTTCATGGTCTGTCTGAATAGGGAGTAGGTATCAGATTATAAGATATATATTTTTAGATTTTAAGACCCAGTACTACTCAAGAGAATTTTTTGTGATAGTGGAATGTTTTCTTGTAGTTGTGTTGTCTAATATGGCTGCCATTAGCAAATATAGGTAGTAAGTACTTGAAATGTGGACAGTTCAATTTACAAAAAAATCCTTCATTAAGGGTTTGGATTCTGGATTCTATATCTGCACCGAAATTTTTCATTAATATTTTCAGATTATAATTGGAAGGGTAACTGAAAGCACACCCAATCACAAATACTAAATTTAATATATATGGTGGTAACTAGTGTTAAAAGAAGTTATTCAAGGATATTTGTTAAAACATAAGTATAAACTTCATTTCAGACTATTGGATAGCTCTTGAGACTATGGTAGTGCATTTTGCAATATATGAGAGATTTGGTCCAATTCTAAATGCAGTCAAGGGCAAATGGGGATTAGCCAAAGAGTAGCATGGGATATAGTAGGGTAGAAAAATTACTAAAAAATTTTTTTAAAAAAAACTAAAGAGTAAGGGGATTCTGGACACCACCTTGTCAGACCATAGCAATCAGAATTCATGGGGAAACTGTGGGAGAGCAGAAATGTTAATGAGATGTGGAAAATAATTAGTTACTCATACCATGCATGATGTGGTGGTGGTGGCATTATTGTTAAACCAACTTAGCAAGGTTTTTGGTAAAACTGAAGTTTACAAGGAAGTATGTAAGACAAAAATTTAGAGTTTTCCTTATGGAATTATTTATAAAGATGTTATATATTATGAAGAGTAGATTTACTACTGACATCTCCTCTATGCATAAATAAATATAGGATGGATGGTTAGAAAGAGGGTGTCAAGGGCTGGAGAAATGGCTTAGCGGTTAAGTGCTTGCCTGTGAAGCCTAAGGACCCTGGTTCAAGGCTCAATTCCCCAGGACCCACGTAAGCCAGATGCACAAGATGGCACATGCATCTGGAGTTCATTTGCAGTGGCTGGAGGCCCTGCTGTGCCCCCTCTCTCTCTCTCTCTCTCTCTCCCTCTTTCTCTCTCTGTCTGCCTGTCACTTTCAAATAAATAAATAAATGAAAATAAACAATTTAAAAAAAGAGGGTGTCAAAATGAAAGAACACTTGTACCATAAGAAATTAATTCCTAGAAAGTTCATTTAACATTAGACAGATTTTTAAAAACATTAACAGATTGGCATTGCTACAATCTTTGATTGTTAGATGAGATAAACATGCTTTGATGTGACATGAGCAGTTTCATCTTCCATTTTCTCATTTTGTTATTTAGTTATTGTTAGATTTGCAAGTTGCATTTTTATAGCAATCACAATTAGTTTATCAACCACATTCTTACAATTTGCTATTGTTCAGTCATTATTTTAACATGTGTTCTTCATCTATAGAGCCTTTATTTTGAATGATTGGCACACTGTAAGTCTTGTGCATTGAGTGATATTTTAGTAGACAGTTCTTATGCAGTTTAGACTGTTTACTTTTTTCTATAGCAAGTGAGTTATTTTCCATGCATGAATTATCAAATAATTCTATGCTCTGAAATTTAACAATAAGCAAAAATAAGAATGGATTCTTGTATGTGCACATATATGTATGTAGGATAATCTTTTATGAATTACATCTTTCCTTTAGGATTCATGTTAGTGGAACCACTTGTATACGAGACATCTTCAGCTTTGAGATAAATGAAAAGAAAGTTAATAAATACAATATCAACTTTAAATAATTATACTTTAAAGACATATTTCTGTCCTTGTCCATCAGGTAAAGGAAGTTGGGGTTGTGGCTTTGTCAGCAATAGGATGGTCATTTTTTTTTATTCCATAACAAGTCGGGGAGGGATACAAGATACTTCAAACAAGATACTTAATGAAACTTAATGGGATGGTCTATCACAACAGCTAATTTAAAAAGCAGTTAGTACTGTCATGGATTTGAAAAGAGCAGGTGTAAAATTGTCTTGAGTAGGAAGTTACAGAATTGCCCCTTTTTCATCAATTATTCTCAACTACCCTATTAATGTTATTCAAATTTATTGCATGTGTAAGTTAGTTGGAAATCACTTGGCATGAATAAAGCCAGAGGCCTTGCATTCAGCCAGCCTTTGTCAGTGGATTTTAATACTGTAGACTCTTTCACTTAGATTTGTTTTACCAAAAACAAAAACTTTTAGCTGCATATTAACATTTCAGATGGGCATGGAGAAAAAGATCATGAAAGGAAACTAATGGGTAAGAGAACAAGAGTATAAGGTTTTTCCAAATAAATGGAAAGAGAAACATATATTAGTTGTTTAGAGAGACATATAATTAGTTGGATGTCCATAGGGATTAAGTAAAATAATTTAAAAAAATAAACCACATCAAATCCACTACCTAGTTTACTTCTCCCAGAGTGCACTGAACTGGCCCAGAGAGAAAGGATTTCAGTGCTCTATACTATCAGTAGGAAGTGATGGAGTAAAGACAGTGAAACCAGATGTTTTAAAAGTTAAGTTGTTAAGAAGAGCAGAAAGGAGGATGCAGGTGGAGAAAAAATTAAAGGGCTTTGTTTTGTGTGAATTATGGCTAAGGACTCAACAGGGAGTGAAGAGTTAAAAACAGGCATTTTCTTCCAGGACCTCACTATAGTGAAAATCGGTTAATCAGAAAACCTATAATTAGCATATGTTTTAGTTAACAAAATACTTTTAAAGTGTTTTTAAATCTGTCATACCACTTTAAAATGCTTCCAGCTCATTATTTTAAACCATGAAGCTTTTAATCTTCCCTACTAATAAAGTGGTTTTATTCAGTTATAATAAGAGTCTTCCTGTACTCCAAACTAGATCTATCATCATAGTTGATTGCCACACTAGCTTCATTTTGACTTTTCTGTTCTGGTACCAAAATGATCCTTTGAAATCTTGTAAAAGCAAACTAGGTAATTCAGACTACTTTTTATAGAGGGTATCAGAAAGTTTGAATAAAGTCTGAGCAAGGACAGAAGTCCATGAAGAAGGGACCCCACCTTGATATTCCTTTTTTTAATTTTTCCTGTTTTTGCTTTTTGTTTTCTGAGAGAACTATGGATTCCAAAAACAGCAAATGAGAGTCTAAAGTGCTTTTGACAACCTCTGGGCATGAAGAGACCAGGGCAGAGCACAGGCCTGCTCTAGGAAAGCCATGGAGAATGTCTCTCACTTTAGATCTCAACACAGTGTGCCTTTTGGGGAAAGTAAGGGCTGAGACTTTATATAGCTCACTGTTAGAGTGTGTGTCTGTCGTAAGCCTTTGGCATTGATTCACAGCAGTAGGGTCGGGGGTGTGGGCAGGACATATTGAAAGTTGCATGTTTGTTTATAAAATATTTATTGATTACCTCTCATATGCTAGGATTAATATATGATAGGTATATAACAATTTCTTAGTGTTGGCAGTATTGACTGTGACATGCTTTGTAGTCTGTTTTGGAGTAGCCATGACTTCTACACACTAGATGCCAGAAGCCCAACTCAAGATTTCATAAAAATGTCTCCACATACAGTCATTGACTTGCCTCTGGACAGTGGCAAAAATGATCTGTGGTTGAGAACAGATGTAGATGGTGGTGAGTGTACTAATAAGGGTGCCTGCTGTTCTCATGAAGCTAACATTCTAGTACATAGTTTACCCAACAGAGTAGTTAATGAACACAGGTTGAGCTGGCTGAGTCTGAACGCCATCACTACTAGATTCTTCACTGTATAGTATATAGCTATTAATGTATCTTTTTCAGTTCCCACTATAGTAAAATGGGGATGATAATAAGAATATCATTGTAGAATCAACTAATTAGATTGTGTAACAGATGCTTGGCATGTACATGATAAATGTTAACTTATTCTTTTTATCACGAAATAAACCACAAGTAAGTTTATAGTTCTAAACAAAAATAGTGCTTTTCTGCTCCGTGTTCTCCATTTTGATTCAGAGTTGTTGGTAACTCTTTAAAGGGCATTTTAAAACTGCAGGAAGAGTCTGAACTAGACAACAGAGTGGTGATCATCTTTAATTCTCAGACATTGTGATTATATGATGCATTTTATATTAACAGAAAAATGAGCAGCTTATTCCATTGTGTTTGTCATATATTTATGACTAACATACTATATTATAAGTAATGAATGAATAATATATTGATGCTAATAATCCTAATTTAAGACCATTTTTATGATATTTAAAATTAATAGAATATTTTATAATTTTTAAATTGAGTGAATATCTGTTTGCTTTCACTCTTTAAGCTATGTGAGGCTTACTGTATTAATTTTCTTGCCCTGAACTGCATTCCATGATGAGCCCTTGAAAGAAAAGATAGAGTGATGCCCAGGATAAAATGTTTAATAAACTCAAGACGTTGTCAAACATATATTGGAAAACTACTACAGGTTGAAAATCCTTAATCCAAAAATCAAAACATTCCAAAATTTGAGACTTTGTACATTAATATTCCTAAATTGACAAAATCCAAAATCATAAGCATTTCTGATCCTTAGCATTTTGGACAAGGGACACTCAATTTGCAATAGACAAAGTGAATGTAGACTAACAGGAGCAACCAAGATGAAGTGAAAGAGGTCATGCGCCAATCATGATCCCTAGGGTTAGGTTAGAGTTAGCAATTGCTTGACAGGTTACAAAATGAGGAAAGTGTTTTTGGCTCCCTCTCTTGGCCATTTCTTAAAAAAGAAATAAATTGCTATTTAAAGTTTTATATTATTCTAAAATAGTTTAATGTTTTATTTTCTCAAAACCTTTATTTTTCAGCTGTGTAATGGAGGGATAAAATACTCTTACAGGCAAAAATAACATTATTTTAAAAGAATTGTAGCATTTTTCATTCTATCTGAATGGAACAATACCTGTTTTATACAGAGAGGGTGTGGGATAAACCTTTGAAGTTTCACCACCCAATGTGTGAGAAATGCCGTCTCATTAAAGTTGTTTTCACTGCACTAGTTATCAGTGAGATGAAATGTAGTATTTCTAAGAGCTGTTTG
Source organism: Orientallactaga sibirica (assembly GCA_036365145.1). Lineage (NCBI taxonomy): Eukaryota > Metazoa > Chordata > Mammalia > Rodentia > Dipodidae > Orientallactaga > Orientallactaga sibirica. The sequence goes on from JAEOAD010000003.1 coordinate 74,460,436, forward strand.
TATATTCTGAATCACCTAATCATATCTTTTGCTCATTTTCTTCCTGTTTTGATATTTTTCTCCCCATTTTAAGAGTTCTTTCCAATATTTGTGATATAAAATTAAAAATGTGTCTGTATTGGTATATGCACACTCATCTTCACTCCTAGAGTTATAGTGTATGAACCATAATCTTTGTGTAACTTTTATTTATGGAAAGTTAATGACAGTTTATAAAATTTGTGGTAGTTCTGGAAATAGTTTTAATTGTTTCTTCAGAACATTAGTTCATTAAAATTAGTTGCTTGCCTTTTGTCTGGTCCTTTGGCACACATTGGGGAGAACCAGCCTGGTGGGAGATATTAGAAAGGCAGATACTATTTTTTTGTTTTGTTTTACTTTTCCATGTAGGGTCTTGCTCTAGCCCAGGCTGACCTGGAATTCACTATGTAGTCTCAGGGTGGCCTTGAACTCATGGTGATCCTCCTACCTCCCCCCTAGTTCTGGGATTAAATGCGTACATCACCATGCCCAGAAGATACTATTTTTCTGAAAGTTGAGTCTGATGCCATAAAGGAGATATAATGATGTTTTAATATTAGACTTAAGATGGCCTTTTTTGTTTGCTTGTTTTTGTTTTAATTTGGAAGACAGAAAGAGAGAGAGAGAGAGAATATAGACACACCAGTGCCTCTGGCCACTACAAATGAACTCCAGATACATGTGCCACCTTCTGCATCTGGTTTACATAGGTCCTGGGGAATCCAAACTGGGTCCTTTGGCTTTGTGCAGGCAAGCACCATAACTGCTAAGCTATCTCTCTAGCCCAGGCTTTAATTTTAAAGAATGCTTTAGGGTGACTTTGTTTAACCATTGCATAACCAACTGGCTTTTGGGGGAAATTCAAGAATTATTTATTATAAGGACTATTCATCTAGCAACTGATCTAATTAGGTCCATTTCAATAAACACTACTGTCATCAAAGTGGCAGTTAAATTTGGAAGTTTGCATAGTGAGGGAATGAAACCGATTTTTCTAGATTTGAATGTAGGAACTAATTTTTCTTTGAAAGCTATAGTTTTTAAGTTAGGTTAAATACAGTGTTTTGCTATGTAGCTGAGAAGATTAATACTAGCCTAGACATTTAAACTGAAACTAGCAGTTTACTATTGCTGACAATGAAATATTGAGGTGAAATGTCTTGATAAACAAATGAAATACAACTGGCCCATAATCTACGTGTATAGAAGTATGTTTCTTTGTAAAAAAAAAAAAAAAAAAAAAACCTTAATTTACTTCATGGTATGTAGAAATAAGGAAGGTAACAATTTAATGTCATACCAGAAAGAAGGCTCTGGCTTTATAATTTGTGTAAGTAGTGAAGTTTTTCCTGTGAAATTTAATGGTACCTTTTCCAGACATTATTTTGTTAATAATAATGCATAACATCAAATACATATTTAAATATAGTTTATTTTTCAATCAGTTTACATATTAGGAAATGCTTCTAAATGAAGTTTAATAACGTCTGTGAACAGTTACATAATTACTTCTGACTTTAGTAGTAGCTAAACCACACAGGAAGGAAGTACAGGTCATGTTTTTGACAGTTGATTTTTTGCTTTCTTTTCTACAGCAGAGAATACTAGGGACAGTCTGTATTAGTGAGTTAGATGCCTATGTAGTGAGCTCTATCTAGTAGTCCCTGACATTACTGTGAAAATCTGTATTGGTGAATTAGACATCTATGTAATGAGCTCTGTGAATAGTCCCTGACATTACTGTGACAGTCGGTATTAGTGAGTTAGATATCTACCTTGTGAGCTCTGTCAAAAGTTGTTGGCATTACTGTGAAAGGAAAATGAATTTCATAGTTTTCCCTCCTATTTTCTTTTCAGACACTGGACAAAAGAAGAGCATAGATAAGAAGGATGGGAGACGGATGTCTTTTCAGAAACCTAAAGGAACTCTTGAATATACAGTAAGTTGGAAAAAATTAATTTTTGTAATTATCTTAGGACATTTCTGTTTATATTACAAATATGCTAAATATTTTTTGTTAATTGCCATATGTTAAAAGTCCACACTGCTGTGTAATTTTTCAAAACAATACTTTAGGTCTTTATTTTAGTATTTTTTTTCCTTAATAAAAAATTTACTCTTATAAAGATAAGTATCCCAGCATATTTAATTTAATATTGATAGTCTTTTATTAGTAGTCAAAGATTTTATGCTGCAGTAATTTTATCAGGTTAGATTTTTATGAAAGTACTTGTCTTTTTAGAAAATGTGGTCTTCATTATACTTCCAGCAGTGCCAATGCTAATGGCAGGTAGAATACTGAAAATATGAGCTGAGAGCTGTTTCTTTAGCTGTGAGAATGGAGCTTTTTCCTGATGCTCTTAAAATGACCCTCAAATTTCCATGCTCTCAGTTTTTCTCATTCTGGTTACCATGGGTAACTGAAGTACCTTACTCTGTGGTGTGCTTGTGTTACTTATTTGGTTGTGAATATTATTTATTTTGATAATATTCCTGTGGAAAACAGGCATTTTAACTCAGCTTAACTTTGTTAATTTGTGTTTTTAATAACAATCTATTAATGAGAAATTAGCAATTACAACATAAATGTAGCATTTCTTTCATTGTAAAACCTTTCAAATATGAATCTTATTTACTATATATCAAAATTTGAGATATACTGTTTTATGTACTATGTAATTGACATTTGAAATATTAAGTATTTTTAAAACATTAAGAATCAAATATTAAAGTAGAATTAAATTTAATTCTACCCAAAGAATCTCATCTTCAATCCTATTAGAACCTTAAATTTTGTACTACAGAGTTCAAGTGATGTCTCAGTGGTTACTGAGGACTCAAACCCAGGTTGACAGGTTGTTTAAGCAAGGTCCTTTATCCACTGAGATAGCTTTACAGCCCCATAGTCAACATATTGTAATAGGTCTTTATTTAGGCTTTGTTTTCATTTTTTAAATAATTTTATTCCATATGCCAAATTATAAAAGAAAATACACTTCTAAAACTATGCTATATACTATTGCTTTATTCTCTAATAACCTATTCTTATTATCATCTATAAAAAAGAGATAAAAATTGATAAAATCTTCATATAAAATGCCATTGTTTTTTATTACAGTATGTATTCTCTTACCATAATTTTTTACATCACAATGTATGTCCAAGTTTGGTTCTTTTAAATTATTTAAAACCTAAACTAGGTATGGCAGCACTCATTTGTAGTCCCAGCTACTCTAGAGACTGAAGCAAATCAGGAGGATTGTTTAATCCCAGGAGTCCCAGGCCAGCTGAGGCAGCATGCCAGATGCTATTTAAAAAAAGGAAAAAATTCTAAACTGTGCGTGGTGGCACACACCTTTAATCCCAGCACTTGGGAGGCAGAGGTAGGAGGATCAAAGTAAGTTCAAGGCCACTCTGAAACTATGTAGTGAATTCCAGGTCAGTTTGAGCTAGAGTGAGACCGTACTTTGGGGGAAAAAAAATATATATATATATATATATATATGTCCCAGTTTGAATATATTTCCAGACCACTTTATCTGTTTCTCTATTCAAATCCCCATTTTCAGGACTGAGCATTAAATCCTTAGTGTAATTCTTTATTGTCTTTGACAAAGTGAACATATTGTATCCTATCTGTATTCACTGTTGTATCTGTCGATTCATTTTAAACTGCTCCTCATGTTTTCTATTGCTGTTTCCATTTTTTGTGAAGTGAACATGAATTATGTTTTCTAATTTCTAATTTATATTTTGAAATTGCTTGTATGATAGACTGATGTGTGATGTGATAAAGCATGACTTCTGCATCTTAATAGGTTGAAACTGTAGCAAAATAAAGTATTGACTGCTTTCTCCAAAGCAGAAATTACTATTTATTAATCAAATACAAACTTGCTTTTAAGATGTATTAATAACTATTCAATCTTTTATTTAATTGTTCTGTGTTAATAAATTAATTTCTTTTTACTTTGCAACAGGTTGAATCAAGGGATTCTTTGAATAGCATAGCCTTGAAATTTGATACAACACCCAACGAACTTGTTCAGTTAAATAAGTTATTCTCCAGAGCAGTTGTTACTGGGCAGGTATTGTCATTATTTCAGTGTGTTGGTGTTCATAATCATTAGGTGAAAGTATTTGTTTCATATAGTTATAATGATGTAGAAAATAATTTTTGTGTTTCTTGACTGGATCTTGCTGGCCTTATAAGAGAAAAAGTATTAGTGGTACCTGTATTAGTTTCTTTCTTAATATGTATTAAAAATAATTGTACATTGTCTTTTCAAATATAGTTTTAGAGCACCTTTGAGAACACTCAAAACAGTTTATGTAAATTAATAAAATTGTAATATTTTTAAACATAGTCTATCCTTTTATCTCCAGTTTCCTTTCTAGAAATATCTACTTGCCAAACTGCATCTTCCAGGGTTATTATAGCCTATTTTATGCTTCTTTGTGTGTTTATTTATTTTAAATTTACCCTTGAGTCTTGTAAAATGTTCAGTTTAAGTATAGCCACCATTCTCAGAGTGTTAGATATGTACCTGGTGATGCATCTTACTGATGTATAAAATAACCTTTGGTCTATTACTACTCTTTTGCTAATTTTAGTACTGTTATGGTGAATGCTTATATATACCTGTTTTGATATATTTTATAAATTTCTAAAGAATAAATTCCTGCCTATGAAATTGTTAGGTCAAAGACACGTAGTTTTAATTTTGTCAGCTATTACCAAGTTGCCTTTAAGTGGAATACAGGTAGTAATTGAGAATTATTTTTTCTGTGCTATTTCTCAATAGCTTATCGTATTTACCATGTCTAATTTAGTTTAGACACACATTCATTTTTACTTTGTTAGGCTTGTTATAATATATAAGATTCTTATAATCTGAATTTTTTCTATTGATGAATTCTTGCTTGCTTATAAAACATTATTGGATCACTAACATTTCATTTTCTCTAAAACCATGTGTGACTATTTTCATGTAGGTTTTATATGTTCCTGATCCTGAATATGTCTCCAGTGTTGAGAGCTCTCCATCTCTAAGCCCTGTCAGTCCTCTGTCTCCAACATCATCTGAGGCTGAATTTGATAAGACCACTGTAAGTATCCTGCTCTTCAGAAATGGCTGTGAAGAAATCTCACACTATATATATTGCTTATCATGGTTTATTCATTATACTTTGACTTTGGTTAGTATGAAATTTTATTACTCAAATCTTAAAGTGAAACATTAAGCTGGGTGGCTTAGACTGGTACTTCTCCAAAAGAGACTCAACAGTTTTGTCTTATAAATACTAGCTATAACTTACCTTTGAAGGAAATTTTACTTAGCAAACATAGGATAATCACACCAGAAGGTCATATCTAATTTGAATTATTTCTTTTCTAGAAACACTTATGTCTGTCTATATTTATATATGAGTAGATATTCACATACTTTGAACTCTTTAAATTGAGTTTATTTTTTATCCACTGCATATGAAACATAAGAATTTATCATTTCACGTGTTCTTTCCAGTAGTAGTAATTTTTCCAACAGTTCTGAGGAGAGCATATTCTTTGTAAGCTACATTTTACAGATTAATCAACAAACTAAACTCTATTCAATAATTTTAGTTAGATTCTGTCTAAGACAAATTTTATCTGCCCATGCCTTTTCTACATGAACTAATGCAGATCATCTTTTTTTTGAAATAATTATGTGATTCATGTTCAAAACTTGTCCTCCATCAATGGCTGAGATTCTCATGTTGCACTGTTGATCTTAGAAAACTCCTTTTTCTTTTCTGCCTCAACCTTCAAAGTTTGTGGTATCAAATGGCAGACTGATAACCAAATATAATTTGTTAATTTGCTTCACAATTACTTGGTTCTAAACTCTGGTATTCAACTTTCAGTTTCTAAGCTTCAGTATTCTATTTTGTGAAGTAAATTGTTAATTATTTTTCTTCTTGCTCATGGATTTTTTAACTGTATGTGTGTGAGCAAGAGTGGGTCTTTTTCAAATGCTTATTTATTGAATATCTGATTTAAATAAATATGGAAACAATTGTAGTTTGGTACACAGTCACATAAAAGAAAAAGAAAGAGATTGAAGGATAGAGAGAGAGGAGAAAGAGACCAAGAGGGAGGGAGGAAGGGAAGGTATCCTTTCACAAAATACTTGGCACCAGAAGTGTTTCAGATATTAAAAGTTTTTCAGATTTTGGTGTATTTACATAGATATTAACATGAAGACTAAGACAGAGAGATCAGGTGTATTGTATACACTTAGAACATAGACTGAGAGTAGTTTATAAAGGGTTTTTGGTGACTCTTGTTTTCCTTTCATTCTGGAGATTGAACCCAGGTCCTCACTCATGCCAAGCAGGCACTCTACCAATGAACTATATTTATTTATTTGAACTCCAGACACATGTGTCACTTTGGGTATCTGGTTTTACCTGGGTACTAGGAAATCAAACCTATGCTAGCAGGCTTCACAGGCAAGTGCCTTTAATTACTAAACACTCTCCCCAACCCTGAATTTGGATATCCAAATGAAATGAAGATATTTGGAAATGTTATGTAAAGTCTAAAAATTTTTTAAATTAAAATATAAGTAACAAACTCTAAAGAAATACTAGGATTACTTGATATTTTGTCCTCTATACCTCACAGTTAGATATTCTCTTAGTGCATTAAACTGTAGCTATCACAGAATGCTGTGGGTAGTCATTAAGCAGAGGCTATATTGGATGTTACAATTGTCAGTCATGGCTACATTTTGTTATTTGATATAGTAGAGAAACATATATATCACTGTATTTCCAGAATTGTTTTGCTGTATGCCTAGATAACACAGACAATCTGTTCAACTAACACCTGATGCATATTATCTGGACTCATCTAAACCGTGGATTCATTCACAAGCACCTGAGAATGAATGTGGAGAAGAATAGGGATATAAGTTGTGTATTTTTTAATGGTTACTTTCCATATTTATTACATATGTGTGTACACACACACACACACACACACACACACACATATATAAAATATCCATACATTTATGTCTATGTGTACTACATATGTATACCTATTTTTAAAAATCACTCTGAATGGAAGTTTGTAATGTTTTTGAGATCGTTTTCATTAAAACTACCATCATCATTATAATTTGTTCCATAAGAATTTGGGGGGCTGATCTTTATTCAGAATTTGGTGACAGAATTTGGTGAGAAGAAAATAGCATTTATTGGGGATAGCTGTTCATTTTGCTTTAATAATACATTTTGTCTAGTTTCTTAAAGTACATCTCTTTTAAAGAATCCTGAGGTAGTCCATCCAAAAGAAGCAATCCCCACATCTACTATCACTGGTACTCGACCCACAAGAGTTGTATCTTCCACTTCAGAGGAAGAAGAAGCATTTACTGAGAAATTTCTTAAAATTAATTGCAAATATATCACCAATGGCAAGGTAAGGAATGACATGTTAGAGAAGACAGCTGATTGTGCCTTGTTTATTACACAAGTATGACCATTAGTATTTATATTTATATTTATATTTTAAGTCAATAATAGTAGCAAGTCCTAGAAATTTAACAATTTCTAGGTTTGTATTGACCTTCCTCAGAGCTTAAAATGCAATAATGCAATGATGTGTTAAAATTATTAATGGTAGTGAAATATGAATAAATTCACTACAGTCATGCAGCATCTAACTTATTGTTACTAGAAAATTCAAAAGACTGATTTTAAAAAGCTCCATATTGGTTAGTGGTTGGGGTGCTGACTTTTGAAAATTTATTATAACACAGAAATCAGAAGATAAGTAGTATTTAAGGAAGGTATACTATATGCCAGAGAATACTTGAGGTGTATTAATTTACCAGTTAAAAATGACCCTATAAAAGAGAAAAAATGGAGATAAGAATTCAATTCTAGTTTATATCTTTTTAATGTACCACACCTCATTACTTTTCTAATCAAAAAACTATGTTACAATGGAAATAATTATAAAATAACACAGAATTGAAAAGTAAATTTCTGGTTTTGTTCATAAAATAGCTGTACCATGACACTAATTTTAGGAGTCTCATATAAAAACCATTCTTTTGTAGTCATGAGTGACAACCGAGTTTAAATCTAAGCATTTGTTACCATAGATTCCCCTGTATCATGATTAGCTGCTTGCCCAAATCTTGATTTTTTTTTTTGGTTTAAATATTTTATCTTGATTTCTCCTTTGATCATTGGGATACTTTTAAGTGTTTTAATTAGTTTCTAAATACTTGTGGCTTTCTCTTAACCAATTTCTAATTTGATACTGTGTGGTCATAGAAAATCTACTATTTGAAGGCTTAGTATAGTGAGACCTATTCTATTGTCCAGGCTCCTTGGGTAAGTGATGCCATACACTTAAGAAGACCATGTGTAGGGTACAAATCTAACAGAATTGGGGTTTTTCCTTTTCCCTACTAACTTCAGAGAAAGGAGAAGACAACTTTAAAGTAATGTTTATTTTCACAATTCTGGCTGTTCATTTTTACACTTACCAAAGATACTAGAATAAAATTTAGAAAATGGGAGAACTGTTTTACATTTGATTTGGAGTAGAAATAAAAGAAATAAAAACCAGGGCTAGACAGATTGCTCAGTGGTTAAAGGCACTTTCTTGCAAAGCTGACAACCCAGTACCCATGTGGAATCAGATGCACAAAGTGGCACATGTGTCTGGAGTTCATTTGCAGTGGCAAGAGGTCCTGGAGCTTCCATAGTTATTCATTAATTTTCTCTCCCCCTCCTTTTCTATTTATAAAAACCATAAAAATAAAATTTAAAAAATTTAAAAATGATTTGGAGTGGATATAGTTTATAACTTGGATGTTGAAAAGGTACCAGTTTCCTTGGTTTTAAATCCTGGATATTCAGGATGAACAGGCTTTTCTTAGCCTTAGGTTTCTAGTCTATGATATGGAAATGATTGCATTCATTGCAGAACTATGATTGTGTGAAAACCAAATGAACAATGTATATATGAAACATGTTATGTATGAGGCAGTACATACTCGTTGCTGTAATCTATTGCCTGTGAACATTGATTGGTAAAGAGAGTAGACTCTTGAGATTTGGATCAACACTTAGATAAGTGCTTAAAATTTCAAGGCCTTTTAGTAAAACTAGAAGCAATGACTGTGTTATTTAAAGGTCATCTACTCTACCCAGGTTTGTAGATGAAGAAATAGGCCCAAAAGCTAGTGTGTCCAAGGTCACATAGCCAGATAGCAGCAGAGTTGGGCAAAATAGTGTTTTTAACGATCCTTTAGTGAAATTAAACATCTTCTTTAATAAATGGATTAGAGTAATGCAACTTTCTCCATAAACATAAAACCATAGTCAGTACATGTAGTAAAGGAAGACTACAGGAAGCACTGGGCATATAAGTGTAAAAAATGGTTTGTGCAGTACAGGCTCTAAAACCCTCTCAGCTTATCTTACTGGAGCTGTGTTCCTGCTCTAGTGCATCTTTGTACTTTCTGAAGTTGGATTCCTTCCCTTTCCGTTGTAGATGGAATCCCATAGCCTTTGCACTCTGTCTCTGCTAAAGAAAAAGTTACTGGGAAAGTATGTTCTTACTAAAAGTGTTTTCATGATAATACTATAGTTAATGACTATGCATAAAGTTGATGGCCTAAAACCATAAAAATTATTTTTTTTTAAATTATGAGCTCTGAATATTGAATGTAATTTTTTGTATCTTAGGGCACAGTCAGTGGTGTGCTGCTAGTCACACCAAATAACATAATGTTTGATCCTCATAAAACTGACCCTCTGGTTCAAGAGAATGGCTGTGAGGAATATGGCATCATGTGTCCAATGGAAGAGGTGATGTCAGCTGCAATGTACAAAGAAATTTTGGATAGCAAAATAAAGGAATCCTTACCCATGTAAGAGTGATACTTATAATTTCTTTGAAATTTTTTGTCAGTCATTCCTGTCTAATACTCTTATTTTATGAGTTTTATTATAACTCCTTTTCATTTTATCAGCAACAAACAAAAATACAATATTGAATTGATTATTCAGAATGTACCTGGAATAGTTAGGAATTAGTTTAGATTTATATTTGTATATTTGACCAAACAACCAGATATTGGATAAGCAATACTTAGTACTCATGCAGTGTTTACTATGTATCTTTGTTGTTTTTAGATGCAATATCCAAAATTCTAACTTTATGAGTAACCGTTGTCAAAAGCAGTTTTCAAAGTTTTTACAGTAAATGCCTACAGAATGGATGCTTGGCTTTGGAATGTATTACACAGAGACCAGCCTGGCATTGCATTAGCCAGTCGAGCTGTATGTTTTCACCTGTGGGTTGCAGTCGGTGTCTTCTGTCCCAGAAAATATAAGATAGGAGGTAACAAGTCACAACATGGTGCGCTAAATGAAGAGTAGGCCTGGTAAGGTACTGATGTAGATTTTGTGTGTTGGGGCTGCAGACTAAAAAGAGCCTTTGAAAGCAATGTGCTGATGGCATTAGTGACCAGAAATTCAAAAGAAGAATAAGAAATAAAAGCAGAACAGGCTAAAGAAACAGAAGCATTTTGATGAGTAATGGAGAAAAACCTTCCTCCCTGCCTTTTGACAGCAGTTTAATAACTGCTTTCACTTTAACTGTTAAAGATATTTACATCCCAGTATAATCTCTTAAGGATGACAGTAGCCATAAAGGGCAGGGCGATTTACAGAGCAGAAAGGAGCATACCATTTTTGGGTTTTTGTTTGTTTGTTTGTTTGTTTTTTTCCTCTCTGAGGAACTGCTTGTGTTGTTACAATGCATTGACAGAATATAAAATTTCTTCATGAAAAACTGCCCATTATAACCTCTGAATAGCATATGTTAGTTTGGCTTGATAAACTAATCATTAGCAATACAAATAATACTTAGGAGAAATTATCCTAAAATGTTATTTATAGATCATCATCCCAAGACAATTTCAGGAAAGAAGAATTAATATAGGTAGAGATCTAAGTGAAGGATGAAGTTCAGGGAGAAAAAGGGACATCATATTTTAGTGATACCCAGTTACCCTAATTTTCCAGGTGTGTTATGATCCCTTGTGATTGTCTTATTCTGAGCACTGTGTGACTGCTCTTCAAGAAAAGTCTAGTGTGCATTCCCTTCTGGATAACTCTCTTATCATTACTATATTACCTGGAAAATTAAAATAGTTCTTCCAGAAACAATTACTCTTAAATTTTGCCTTGCTTGTTGATTTGAAATCACTATTTGGCATCAAACAAGGTAAATGTAGCAAGTAGTTTTGCAGACCAATGCTTTCAGCAAAGGAGAGGACACAGGTTTCATTAGTCTTCTTGTGCTTGTGAAATTGACTTAGAAGATATTTTGGAATTGTATTGAGCATTGCTACAGCATTTGCATAAATGTTTAGCCTTTAAAAGCTTACAGCACTTATCTATCTAATATACATATATGTGTGTGTATGTATATATATATATGTATGTATGTATGTATGTATGTATGTATGTACATACGTACATATATATAATCTCCATCCTATTCAGCTTTTACCATTCAGTATTAAAAGTTTATTGTCTGGTTCCAAGATGCTGTGGATGCAATTGAAGCGAGGCACCAGTAGGTGACACTGTTGTATATCAAATAAATCATGTGCTCATAAAATGAATGCAATGCAGAACGAAAAGGAATTTGACTTTAAGTTTTTAAACTTACTCAGCTTTACTGTCCACAGAAAGCCACTTATTTTTGTGTTCTTACTTTCCAGTCTTTCCTATTCAATACATTTTTACATTGGTCTCCAACCATATAGGCAAAGATATTAATGCTTTTTCTACTAAGACCATGAGTAATTTACATTTATCACAAAATAACTATAACTATCATTCTAAATTACTAGCTTATTTAATGATCTATATATTTATATTCCTTCATTCCAGAATTTTTATTATAACTTATGAACATAAGTGCTTAACTAAACAAATGGCACTTAAGATGGAAATATAAGACCTATTTATGAAATATTTACTATATTTTAAACTTTTTCATAATGTTATATTTGTTTATTGAGAGAGAAAGAAAGAAAAAAATGAGGCAGATAGAAAGAGACAGAATGGGCATTCCAGGTCCTCTAGCCACTGCAGACAAACGCTCCAAATGCATGTGCCACCTATACATCTGATTTTACGTAGGTACTGGAGAATTTAACCTGGGTCCTTGGGCTTTGCAGGCAAGTGGTTTAACCACTAAACCATTTCTCTAGTCCCTTCTAAAGTCTTGAACTGAATAGATTCTGTTAGAACTGATGTTTAATTGTGTCCTGAAAATTCCCTTTAAAAAATATTGCCCAGATTGATTTTTTAAATATATTTTATTAGTTATGTATTAGTAAGTATACAGCCATGGTGATAGCCTTCTCCCTGTCCTCCCCTCATGGGTAATGTGTGTCTTGCATTATGGGTGTAGCCATCAGTTATGCAGGAGAGGCAATGACTCTGTGTATAATAATGACCCAGCTCATGGCTCTAACAATCTTTCCTTAACCCTTCCTTCATATAACAAGCTGCGTATTTAATTTAATCTCTTAATTGATATAATCAAGCATTGTCCATGTGTGTAATAAACTGTAATTTTTACTTTATTAACATATTTGAACTGTTAATTAAATTTTTTTTGGTTTTCCAAAGTCTGCCAATGAATATATTTTAGTATAGTAGACTTTAATTGAGAATTCTTGTCTTCAAAGCTTATTAAAATATAGGTTACTTGTAAAGAAATCTTACATTACTGTTTTCCTGATGTGGTGACTTTGTCTTTATGAGTAAAGGTACCAGTTTTATTGTCTGTTGAGATAAATACTTTGCCTTTGTAGAAAACCCTCTGCAGCGATATAATTTTAGTATGTAGTTATGGAAAGATAAAATACTACAACTTTTAATGTCTAATAATTTTTAATTTGTTTAATAACAGAGAAATAGATCAGTTGTCAGGAAGGGACCTCTGCCATTCGAAAAAAATGACAGGAACGAGTACTGAGGAAATAGACTCGAGGTTCCGGGATACAGGTAATGATAGTGCCAGCACGGCTCCACGGAGCACCGAGGAGTCTTTCTCTGAAGATGTGTTCACGGAATCAGAACTCTCTCCTATTCGAGAGGAGCTTATCTCTTCAGATGAACTGCGACAGGATAAATCATCTGGTGCGTCATCAGAATCTGTGCAAACTGTCAGTCAGATTGAAGTAGAATGTTTGACAGCCAAGTCAGAGGCTACTAACGCTCCTGGCTACTTACAATCCAATACTGGACATCCTACAATTGAAGTTGGGGCTTTATCTCGTGAAACTGATATAAGTAATCCTGACCTGGCCACAAAGCAGGAAGATACAGTTACAGACAGCCTTCAAGGAGCCTCAGACACTACAGAACAAAGCACAAACATAAAAGGTCATGACAACCAGGATATTCCTCATCATGAAAATTTACCAAACAAGGAGGAAGATGAAACAGAAAATGTACCTTCTGGAGAAATACCAGAATTTCAACAAAAGCAAACTGTTAACAAGGACAGACACGGGAAGGAGCAAAAACGGGACTCTGAGACAGAGGTAGAAGAGCTACGCAAACTCTGGAAAAGTCATTCTATGCAACAAGCCAAACAGCAAAGGGAAAATATTCAGCAGGTGTCACAAAAAGAAATTAAACATAAAATTGCATCTGCTGATGGGCACATAGATGGTAAGTCTTAAGTAGCATGTGAAGTCGTTTATCATCTTTATTACACATTCTTTCTCTTTCCCCACCGATTAAAAAGGTGCTGAATCTTTAGACCAGTGTGAAGGAGCATCAAGCAGTCCTGAACTGATGGTACTCTAGGTCATGTATTACAGTATGATGTATGATGCCTGCTGTCTTTCTCCCCCCATAGAAGTATGTACATATAATAGAACTTTTCCACCATGCTTAAACACTCTTCACTGAGTGCATTGTCCAAGTTTGTCTTTTGAAAACCTACCCAAGTTATGTCATGCCTTTGATTTAAAATTTCCTCTTAGTTCTCAGTGTATATTTTATCATTGCATATCTAATATCTTAATTGCAGTTTATAGATGTGAAAGTTGTAATGAATTAAGAAAGTGTATTAGGGCATAAAAATCTATTTCTAAAATTCTTTTAGGTCTCTACAAGTTCCACCATCATCTAATTAGATGATTCCTTTTAAAAACAAGCTATCAGGATTAAAAAAATAAAAAACAAAATACTTGAGTCTTTCTTCAGAGTTTTTTTAAGCACTATTTCTTTATGAGAATTACAATAATTTTATTTTTATATCTGTCCTGCTTAGAGGTTAAGTAGACTACTCAAGTATCTTAGTAAACGTATCATATCTGTTGGAAAAAATGATTGTTGATAATCTAGTTTATATATGAACTGTTTACTTTTTTTAATTAAAAAGTTTGTATTATGCTAAAATACACATGAAATTTATTGTATGGAATTTCAATCACAAAATGATATAGAATATACCATTTTAACCATTTCTAAATCTATGGCACATTCATATTGTTGTGTAGCCATCACCAACATCCTTCTTTATAACTTCTACATTATTCCCAAACTGGAAATCCATACTTTCATAGCAATAAATAGGCATTCTCCCCTTCCCAGTCCTTTGGCCACCACCATTCTACATTGTCTCTGACTTGACTGAGGTGCTTTATATAATGGAATCACATACTGCTTCTGTGGTTACTTCACTTCGCATGATGCCTTCAGGGTTCACTGGGTTATAGCATATACTAAAATTTCTTCATTTAAATTAATACTCCATTGTATATATGTGCTACATTTTGTTTACCCATTTGTTTTTCCACTATATTCATTTTAATGTCTTTTTGACTGTTGTAAGTAATGTTACTGTGAACATTTGTGTATAGATACCTGCTTGAAACATTCCTTTCAGTTTTGGAGACATATGCTAAGAAGAGAAATTGATAGATTATATCACAATTCCATATTTAACTTCTTTAAGGAACCATTTGTGGAAATAGTGGGAATTTTATATTCCTTCTAGCAATCCATAAATAATTTGGTCCATGGTGATGCTTGCCTGTAATCCCAGTATTTGGGACGCAGAGTCGGGAGAAATTTGAGGCTAGCCTGGTCTGCATAGTGAGTTTCAAGCCAGGGACACATACCAAGACCTGTCTCAAAAAACAAAAATTTGGTTTTCTTTTTATTTTTTTATGTGTATGTGTGTGTGTGGGGGGGGGGTTGTGTATATATGTTTGAGACAGAGTATCCTATGGCCAACATGGCTTTGATCCTCTTGCTTCCACCTCCTGCATGCTGGGATTATATGAAATACTGCATTTTCTTTGTATGCATCATCCAACTGAGATACTATGCAAATCAAAGGATTATATTGATTAGTTTATATCTAAACATAATTTCACATGACTTACATGGTTCTTTAGTCTTGCTGTTTTAAGTGACTTTACTTTCTATGGGGAAAATGCAAGTTATATAAATGCTTTTCCTTAGTGCCAATAAAATCAGGTTTTGTGTTGTATAAATAGAAGTAGGAAGGTAAGGGCTGGAGAGATTGCTTAGTGTCTAAAGCGTTTGTCTACAAAGCCAAAGGACCTCAGTTCAGTTACCCAGGCAGGACCCATATAAGCCAGATACACAAGGTGGCGCATACATCTGGAATTTGTTTGCAGTGGCTGGAGGCTCTGGCACACCCATTCTCTCTCGCTCTCTCAAATAAATAAAAATTTAAATTTAAAAAATTTTTTTAAAGAAGCAAAAAAGTAAAAGTATTTAAATTATTTAAGTATGATATGTGAGAATTGAATAAAACTGTTTTCATCTCACTCCTAGGCTCTGTACTTTCAAAGGAAAGGAGGAGACATCGATTACATAAGTTCTTATGTCTCAGAGTTGGAAAACCAATGAGGAAAACATTTGTATCTCCAGCAAGCGCTACCATGCAACAGTATGCCCAAAGAGATAAGAAACACGAATACTGGTTTGCAGTGCCACAAGAAAGGTAAAATGCAACAGATGTTATAAAATATTAATACTCCTTAAATTGAGATTATTTTCTACATTATAATATCAGTTGTAAAATACTTTAGAACATACAGCTTCTAATTAAAAGCTAATATTAGATAGATGAGTTGGCACACTCATAATTCCAGCTCTAGGAAGTTCTGAGTCAGGAGAGTCACAATAGCAAGGACATTCATGCCATGTAGTAAGTTCTCGGCTCAATAGTAAAGAGAGAAAAAAGGGAGGGAAGGACGAAGAAAAGAAGAAGGAAAGAGAAAAGAAAGAAAGCTAGCACTGAGTCTATTGGAAATCAGCTCCTATGTCATACTGTTTAGTTTATTAACTTTAAAGTTGTATCTGGCTTATTGTAAAAAAATAAAATGGGGTTAGGGGGGTATATATGAAGTTTCAGTGGTAGGAAAAGAAACGTTAAGCTCTATTAACCCTGAAGATTCAAGTAAATATTAACTGATAACGCCCTTCTGAAGACAAGTAATAAGTAGAATGTTTTATTTAAATCCCCTTGAATATACTGACTGCTTGCTACATTCATGGAATTAAACTAGCTTCTTAACACATTTGGTAGTCTTAAAACTGATTTTATATTAACTAACCTATGCACAGTAAAATGTCTCATTCTAAGCTTAAGCAATTGTAAAGGATGTCTGTTGTCACAGTATTGTAAATATTAACATTTGAGTTAAGACTGTTAAAATGATATTTTGAATACTGAGTATTCATAAGAACATGAAGGTCTTAACAGTTTTCCTTCTTTCTTTACCCACTTAAAACTGTTCCAGCTTCCTTCTAGTCTTCAGTGTCAGTTAAAAATTGTAGCATTACTTTTTAGTTTTAAACATTTATTACATAACACTTCCTTAAAATATCTTATTATAATATATTTTTATCCTTTATTACCATTCTTTGCAATAAACTACATATACGTATTCATTTATACATTTCTGTGTATGTATACTGAAATTACATTTATTTTTTAACTTGCTATGACTGCTAACAAAATTGTAAAGCATCTGTGGTTTTAACCTACTTAAAAGTTAACAAGTTGGGCTGGAGAGAGATAAACAAGGTGGTGCATACATCTGGAGTTCGTTTGAAGTGGCTAGAGGCCCTGGTGTGCCCATTCTCTCTCTCTCTTTCTCTCTCTCTGTCTGCCTCTTTCTCTCTCTGTCTGTTGCTTTCAAATAAATAAACAAAAAAATTATTTAAAAAAAAGTTAACAAGTGGGCTGGAGAGATGGCTTAGCAGTTAAGGTGCCTGCCTGCTAAGCTAAAGAACACCTGTTCAGTTTTCCAGGTCTTACGATTAGCCAGACGCAGTGACGCAAGGGTGCAATGCCACACTTGCCCACAAGGGGGTGCACGTGTCTGGAGTTCGTTCACAGTGGCTGAGAGTCTGCTGGCATGCCCATTCTCTGTTTCTCTCTCTCTCTCTCTCTGACTCTCTCCAAAAAAACAACTAATAAGTTAGCCAACTTTAGTTTCCAGAAGAAAAGTCACATCAAAAGCAGTGGTCCATATACCATTGACAAACAGATTCAATGAAAAGATGAGATGGAATTCAGCAGTTTCTGTCCTTCCCTTTTTTAAATTTTTAAATTTTCTTTAAGTATTGAAAAGCTTTATATAACAATAACCAGTTTTATTATGATATCACTGAATTATTTAATGTTTCTTTATATTTTCCAAAAGTTATTTAATCATCTTTTCTTTTTCTGTAGCCCAGGCTGGCCTTGAACTGTATGTACACAGGAATGGTTGTGAAGTTGTGCTCCTCCTGCCTCCACTTCCTGAGTTTTACAATACATGCCTATGCCAACTCACCCAGTTTATGCAATGTTGGGGGTGGAACTCCTCAGCTTTGTGCTTGCTAGGCAGACATTACCCATGGGGCTATATCCTTTGCACCTTACCATTCTTTTTAGACATTTAGTTTAGTAATTATCAGTGAATTACATTGAAAATTCCTTCATTTCTGTAATTAGGGACAATCTGAGATACCAGAGGACTTTTTAAAAATTCATTTATTTTCTTTATTTTTTTTTAAGCAATATGTTGTGGCAAACACATGTATTCCCAGCACTTGGGAAGCTGAGGCAGGAGAATCCCATGAATGGAGGGTAGCCTGTCTGGATTAGAGTGAGACCCTGTCTCAAAAATATTAATTTATCCATTCTCTCTCCTTTCCTCTCTCTCTAATAAATAAATAAAAAAAAAAAAAAAACATTTAAAAAGAAAGGGCTGGAGAGATGGCTTAGCCACTAAGGTACTTGCCTGGAAAGCCTAAGGACCCAAGTTTGATTCCTCAGACCCCCACATAAGCCAGATGCACAAAATGTGTCTGGAGTTCCTATTTGCAATGGCTAGAGGTCCTGGCATGCCCATTCTCTCTCTTCTCCTTTCCCTAATAAATAAATATATATATATATATATGAACTTATTTTTATTTATTTTTTAAAATTAATTAGTTTTGGGTTACTGGGGATGGAACCCAGGAACGTCATGTATCCTAGGCATATGCTCTATCACTGTGCCACACTCCCAGGTGTTTTTGTTTTGTTTTATCTTGCTGTTTTCGAGGTAGGGTCTCACTCTAGACCAGGCTGACCTACAATTCACGGTGTAGTCCCAGACTAGCCTCCGACTCATAGTCATTCTCTACCTCTGCTTCCTGAGTGCTGGGATTAATGGCGTGCACCACCACACCCAGCTACCAGTTACTAGAGGACTTTTTACTTGGTTTTATATTATTCCAACCTTGGACTCCAGTCTTAAACACCTTGGCACTGTTTATATTTTAAGGAATGTTCCCTTAAAATCCAAGAGACTGAAGATACTCTCTTCTTGTACACATTAGAGAAGCATGTTAGAAAAGCAAAGAAGATAAACTCCAAGATATCCTGACCTTCCATTCCTACCAGATTAATATGAATGAAAAGTAACATACAAGTTAAATATGCAGAAATTCATTTCCTTAGAACTATCTTATCCATATCTCTTGGGAAGCCTATATGTTTTAATTTATACCTAGACATTTTTTCATAGTGTTCTTATTTCCAAACTTGAGTTCTCCAGCACTAATTGGAAAAATGGTCCCAATTGTCCTTGGTTGAAAATATTGCTGTTCTACCACCTTTACTAGCTGTTAGAAATTAAAAATTAACATGATTAAGTTTCTGAACTTGATCATATACATACAACTTGTGAAAACTATTGGTAGTGACAAATTATCCGAAATGTAATGTTAGGTGTGAGATAAGGAATGAAAATTTCTAAAGTATGAATTTGGATACATCCCAGGAACCACTGTGATTATCATGTGTTGAGAGCTTTATAATCAGTTTTCAAAATACTTGTGCTAATTAATGCTAAAAAACATAGATATTTTAAATATGTGTTTGATCTTTTAGTATATTTGTAGAATAGTACAATAGTTACCAAACATTAGAAAGGGAAACCAGACATATAAAAGATTAGACTTATATCACTTAAACAAGAATTCACTGAGTTCCTACTACCATTTAAAGATCTGCACAATGTCGCCCTGGTTTATGTGTACTTTATTTCATTGGCTCATTGTGTGAATGAGATAAAGTTATACCTTAAATTTCCTTTCCTATCACCAGAATTTTTTTAAAAAATTATTTTTATTTATAGATAGACAGAGACAGATACTAGGCAGGCAGAGAGAGAGAGAGAGAAAAAAAAACAAATGGGCTTGCCAGGGCCTCCAGCCACTGCAAACGAACTCCAGACACATGTGCCTCCTTGTGCATCTGGCTAATATGGGTCCTGGAGAATTGAACCTGGGTCCTTTGGCTTTGTAGGCAAGTGCCTTAACCACTAAGCCATCCTTCCAGCCCTGTCACCAGAATCTTTAAGGAAGACAATCATAACATTATTATATATATCATGTTTTTCAGAACTTAACAATGCAGCCAGATAATCTTTTGAGATGTCTTCCTGGTAATAAACTTTATCTTTTCATGAATCATAGTTTATTTTGTCATGTATTCTCAAAGCCTTCAAATTTTCTAATTTTTGCCCATAATACTAGGCCTATTAATAGCCACTTGTTGTAACAGGACGGACCACTTGTATGCCTTCTTCATTCAGTGGAGTCCAGAAATATATGCAGAAGATACTGGCGAGTATACCAGAGAACCCGGGTTTATAGTAGTGAAAAAGATCGAAGAGTCTGAAACACATGATGATTCTGCTGGTCAAGCAGCAGCCAGAGAATGGGAGGTAAGGAAGACAGTGAAGATTTCATTTATTTTCCACTTTGTATAAATGTATAACTTTGTGTTACTATAAACTACAAGTGATCTTTGCACACACATACTTATACACACACATGGTTACTGGGGGAATTGAGTAGTGACTGTTAACACTGTTCATATGCCCGTGTTTACTGGAGAAATCTGAGTAGTACATTAAAATCCTGGATCATTAGCAATAAAAGGATTTGACGGTGTGTATGTTTGAAAATATTTCCTTAAGAAAAAATCCTTTTGACAAAAGAAGTATATAATATGAATTGCTCTTATATTTTTATAAACCACTTACTTCACATTAGATTCTCTAGCACTGAAGAGATAGTGTGCTTATTTAACACATTCAGGCAAAGTAACAATCATCTTTAAGTCCTACACCTAACAAGCATTTATCTTGACCCAAAGTTAGCAATATTATGAAAATAAACTTGTTAATATTATTAAATAATAAAAAAGAACTTGTTTAAATGGCCAAATTAATACTGAATGGTGATAATCTTTTTTTATACCTCTAGGTAATTCCTTTGAGGCTACAGTATTTTCTTATATATGATCTGTCTTAAACACTCAACAGAGTAACAGTCTTTGTTATTTTGTTTTTGTTTCCTGAGTTACTCTGTTCTTGATATATAGACAATGTAGAGCAGATGCTAAAATGTGACAGTAAATGAAATCAAATGTTATCCATTTGGTTAAAGTTTGTGATTATTTATGTGGTATGACTTTTATGCATGCATTGACCATGTATAATGATTGCAGGTATACATGGAATGTCATTTGTTTAAAATGTGATCTTAATTTTGAATGTATCTGACTTAAGTCATTATGTAGGGCATCTATTTCTATTAATACCAATAATGAAGGAAAAAAATAAATATTGAACAATTGTCATTAAATTTCATACTACCTTAATTTATAATAGCCTAAAAGTGCACATGGCCTGAATTCATTTTAGCCCATAATATGGGTAAATTCTGGAGTATTCATAAATTTCTGAGTAATATAGACTAAAGCAGTTAATGGTATAGGCAAGACCATGGAATAATAGGGCAAGTACATGTACAATCTGCATGGGGAGGTACTCTTTAAATCCATTTACAGGGCGTTTAACAAAGCAAAACTAGCTGAAAATCCACGAGACAGGCTGTTCTTGAGGACTTAGGGGTGGTGAGGGACACAAAGAAATTCTATAGAGAGATCATTAGGTATGTTTGTTCTGTATCTTAATCTGGATGGTTGTTATATGGTGGTTACTTAAACATTGATTTGACTTTATCCAGCCACAGGAAGTCAATAAGAGATCATGTTTATGTTTAGCAAGGATTCTGTTCTGTGTGGGCTTTGCCACCTGTGAAAAATGTCATATTGTCATACTGGAACTTGGAATTGAACCCAGGGCCTTTTGCATTTTAGGCTGATGTTTATCCCAAGCTTCACTTTGTTTTTATGTCCCTGTCCACTGGAAAGAGAAGTGTTCTGATGGAATTTCAACAGTGCAAGTCAGTTCCAACAGTAGAGGACACTTAAGACAATTATTACTTCCAGATGGCAGTAATTTTGTTGGGTAAATAAAAATAAAAAATTATATATTGTGATCACAAGTATCAATCACTTGGCTTTATCAACTTATTTTGTCAGTATTTTTCTCCATTCACTTTTCTTCATGGATCTTAAAATCTTTAAAAATACCCTGTGTATTTTCATTCAGCTTCATTATTTGTGTGTGTGATAAAAATATTTTTCTTGCCGGGCATAGTGCTGCACACCTTTAATCCTAGTGCTTGGGAGGCAGAGGTAAGATTTCTGTGAATTCAAGGCCAGCCTGAGACTACATAGTGAGTTTGTGAGGTTTTTTGTTGTTGTTGTTGTTGTTGTTGTTGTTGTTTGGTTGGTTGGTTTTTTCGAGGTAGGGTTTCACTGTAGTCCAGGCTGATGTAGTCTTAGGATGGCCTCGAACTCATGGTGATCCTCCTACCTCTGCCTCCTGAGTGCTGGGATTAAAGGCGTGCACCACCACGCCCAGCCTAAGCATCTTTTGTGTGTGTGTGTGTGTGTGTGTGTGCAACCAATATCCTATTTTATTTGATAATATTTTCCTTACGCCAAAAGAAGTTAGGGAGAAAAAAAATTGACATTGTTTTGTTGAAGAGATTATGAATATAACCTTAAAAGCACAAACACAAAAATTGACACTTAATTGCATCAAATTTAGGTATTTTTTAATTTCTTTTTTTTTTTTTAAAGTTTAGGATAAGTGGAATTAGTTTTATCCTATCATTAGGTACAATGACACATTATTTATAGTACAGGTTATATCACCATCTTGTTAAGTTCCAACTTTAAGAGACTCTGTACTAGAATCTTCTGGAGTCATAAATTTCAGAATATCATATGTGTTTGTCAGTTTTGTTCCTTAACCATACTAGTGTCAAAAGTAGTTATTTTTTAGGTTAAAATTGACACTTTTAGAATAAGATCTAGAAGAAAAAGTCATCCAAATTTGTTATATGTAAAATTAACTTTAGTTCAGTGTTTTGCATACTCTTGTTCTTACTAAAACATCAGATGCTCCTACAATGATAAATAAAAAATAAAAACAAAAAACAGTTAAGAAATTGTCTTTAGCCGGGCATGGTGGCACACGCCTTTAATCCCAGCACTCGGGAGGCAGAGGTAGGAGGATCGCCGTGAGTTCGAGGCCACCCTGAGACTACGTAGCTAATTCCAGGTCAGCCTGGACCAGAGTGAGACCCTACCTTGAAAAACCAAAAAAAAAAAAAAAAAAAGAAATTGTCTTTATTGGATCAGCTTTAATTCATTTAGAAGTTTACACCGCAAGCTTATACTTTGCAATTGAATTTAAGTGTTTATTAAGATTAGTGAGTTGTCTACTAGTGTTTTTCATTTTAAAAATAATTGTTATTAGAAGAGAGTTGCTTCAGTTTATTCTCTACTGTCACCTATGCAAAAGTGTTCTTAAAAAGGTGTTCTACTCAGTGTTTAAAATTTTACTTAGCTTAGAAAGGTACGTATTATGATATTTTCATACTTACTTGGTTTTGGCTGACCCTAATCCTGCCCCCACCTTTCCCTGATCTCCATGTCTTCCATCCCCATACGCATTTCTCTAGTATTCCTCTTGCCACTTTCATATCTCATATGTTCTATTACCTTCCACATCACAGCTCTGCCAGCTCTCTCTTGAGCCTATTTCCCCTTCTCTCAGGACCCTTTCTCCTTTCCTGGCCTCTATGCATTCACTCCCACATAAATACACATGTGTAAAATTTAGAAGCTAGGATCTGCATATGAGAGAGATCATGCTCTATAGCATGTTTTTTTTTTTTGTGAGCCTTAATTATCTTATTTCATATAATACTTTCTGACCAATTTCATAATTTCAATTTTTCTTTATGACTGAGTAAAATGTGATTGTGTGATTTCTTAATGGCTTTTAAGTATTTTTCATTACTCAAAATTTCTCAGTTAATCTAGGCTCAGGTTATCTATTTTAAGTATAAATATAAACATTTTGACTGTTTGTTACATAAACTTCTAATAGTTGTCCAAAAAATTTTAGTTTGCCTTCCAACTTAGTTTTTCAAATTATTTGAACCAGTGTTCTCCATTTTTTAATATAGAAATGTCGATATTCAATCTATTGAATATATTACACCATAAGAGCTATTGTGTTATCATTGGATATTTTTAAATTTATTATTTGCAAGTAAGTAGATAGGCAGGTAGGTAGATGACAGATAGATAGATAGATAGATAGATAGATAGATAGATAGATAGATAGATAGATAGATAGATAGATAGATGATGGATAGATAGATGAAAGATAGAAGATGGTAGGTAGGTAGGTAGATAATGAATGAAAGAAAGAAAGGAAAGAGAGAGAGAGAGAAAGAAAGGAAAGGAAGGAGGGAAGGAAGGAAGGAAGGAAGGAAGGAAGGAAGGAAGGAAGGAAGGAAGGAAGGAAGGAAGGAAGATGGATGATAGATAGAGGCAGGCACACTAGGGCTTCTTGCCACTGCAAACAGAACTTCAGATGCACGTACTACCTTGTGCATCTGGCTCCACATGGGTACTGGGGAATCGAACCCCAAGCCATCAGCCATCAGGCTTTGCAGGAAAGCGCCCTTAACTGCTGAGCCATCTCTTCCGCTCCAGAATTTTTCTTTCTTTTTTCTTTTCTTTTCTTTTCTTTTCTTTTCTTTTCTTTTTTTCTTTTCTTTTCTTTTCTTTTCTTTCTGCTGTGGGTAGTTGTCATGTGGACTCAGTTCTGTTTACAAACCTGTCATTAAGTAGAGTTCTTGCCATAATCATTCATGCGGTTTCCCAGGGAAGAGCACTGCAGTAATAAAGAAGCACAAAAGAGGCTTTTGTTGGCTGGTTAGTACCTTACTTCCTAAACTGCTGGGTAGGGAGTATTCCTGTGCTATTTTCAAGAAACTGAGTCAGTATGTCAGAGTACAAACAAAAATCTTAACCTAATTTCTTCTCAACCTATTCAGGAAAATCCTTCTTAGAACTGATAATTTCCAAAAATGAAGGAAGTTTTAATATGTAAAGTCACTGCATAAAGAGATCACATTTCTCAGATAATGTTACTGGACAATCAACAAAATAGGTTGTGCTATGCTTGCTATTCTTCTGCTTTGTGTTTGATATATTTCATTTTAGAAAATATATTTCAGAAAATTTTTCAGAAACTCTTAAAAGGTTTAACCCCTCCCAACAAACTTTTTATAATATTGCATATGGTTTTGTTAGGGCAAACTTGTGAAAGGTTAAGGAATTCTAAGGCCTCTGTAGAGATGATGATTGTGTCATTTGATGGACTGGGAATGTCTTCTGCTACATATAGTGGGTCTGGCTGAAAGGAATTTGGGGTGGGGTATGGCTGGTGTAATGGGCAGGAGAATGTTAACTGCAAAGTATGTTGTGGCCTGTGTATGTGTGTGGGATGTAGCACTATATGTCTTTGAATAGTGACATGTAAGGGAACAGAGGACTTTGTGTATACACACACAGGCTAAAGATGGAGAAGCAGACTTAGATTTTACAGTGTTAATATTCCCATTAAAATTGAGCTTCAGATATTTCTAGTTTACATGTAGCTTAAATATATTTAGTATACTTAATATACTTAATATTTTAAATTTCACTTATTTGATTATTCAGCATACCACTAGGTAGTGAATTACCACATATACAGGTATAGTATATATTAATACATTTCAGTAGATAAGATGCTGGAAAATACAGTTTTAAAATGGACACCTTACTATTTAAAAATGTTCACATTTTTAAAAGACAAAACCTTAGAAGATTCTTCACTAAAAGTAACAGGATTTTGTGACTGTATGAGCAGACAATCACATGTTAATTGAAAGCATATGTGTACTTGGGAAGGCATCTGGAAATCATGCTTAGTACTTTTGGGGGAACAAAATACTTATAGTGTATCTGTTAATGGACTGGGGTTTGGAAATACATGCTCTGCGTCTTTAAGCTTCTGAGCTCTTTCTTTGCACATTTGGGTACAGTGCAACCTAACTTAAAGCATGGGAAATCCTCTCTTCCCTCCCCAGCTCTACAGTCTCCACTCAGGACTGTGTGTGCACAGAATACTACTTAGTGATTAGCTCACTGTCATGTCAATCAAATCTTTGTCTCTAGCAAACTGTTTTGTCACTGTAGCAGGGCTGTGGTGCTGGAAATTTATCTTTGACAGAGGAAGAATGCTTTTGAAAACAGTTCTTCAGTGATTTGATGTAACTTAATTTGTCTTGGAAAGGAAATGTCTCGTCTCTGGTATGGGAAAAAAGGGAGAAGACATCAACCAATTAATCATAAATACACTCTGGTAAATCTTACTTAATTATTGCTATTTTTGTTTTGCTAGTCTTTTTAGTGACATTATGCCAATTATATAGGTTTTAAAAGTGTAAACATAGAGAATATTTGTAGAGTACAAAATGTATGATTGCTGAAAATTCTTATATTTCTATGAATTATAAATATCTTCCAAAAAGGAAATTGATAATGTAATTTTATTTTGTAATAGTGTTTTGATTTTCTTATTCTTAACAAGAGAAAGATAGCAGCAGGTCTTCATTGCTGCCCTAATTTTTTTTTTTTTAAACTTAAGCTTAACTGTGTAGGAAAGTATTCAGATTTTTTTTTTTTTTTTTTTTGGGCTGAAAAGTAGAGAGCAGAACAAATTTACTCTAATTTTTATTGGCTAGATCCTAAACTAGATTCAATTATAACAGCTCATTTAATGATTCTGAAGAAATGCTTTTCTGTCATTTGATGAATAGCTTTTTTACAACTACCCAAAAAAGTTCTTGAGCAATGCACACTCATACAAAGCCTTAAAAATACTTGAGTTAATTTAAGTCAATGATATTAAGAATTTTAGGGCTGGAGAGATAACTTAGCTGTTAAGGCACTTTCCTGCAAAGCCTAAGGATCCAGGTTCACTTCCCCAGTACCCATGTAAGCCAGATGCACAAGTAGTTCATGGGTCTGGAGTTCCTTGGCAGTGGCTGGAGACCCTGGCTGTTACACGCATCCTCCCCCCTGTTTGAAAATACATTAAAATATTTTTAATTTTTTTAAAAATTACTTTTATAGTAAAAACATGTATGCATTATTTGTCATAAAATGTATTATCAATTGCTTTTTCTGTGGTAATTCAGTACTATCCATTTCCTTATGAATGCTAATTTTATTTTTACTATACTTATAAGTGAGTTAAATAAGGCTGAATATATATTTAAAAACAGTCACTTTAGAAAAAATGTTCCAATAACAACATTATTTTAGTTGATGTTATTTAATTATAATTAAAGGTTTTTTGTTTTATATCACATCAGCAGAGAAGGGATATATATATACACATTAAATAAATAATTCTTTTAATTTGTAATTGGATTTATCAAATTAGCTAGTTAGAACAGTTTCTTTTTAACCAAGAGCATTGAAGTTACTCGTACTTACTTTTATTTTAGGAGGGTAGGGTCTCATTCTAGCTCAAGCTGACCTGGAATTTACTGTGTATTCTAAGGCTGGCCTTGAACTCATAGTAATCCTTCCTACCTTAGCCTTTGGAATGTTAGGATTAAAGGAATGCACTACCATGCCTGGTGCCATGTATATATACAAATTTTAATTTAAATAAAACTTCACAGTTCAGTTTGTAATAAATGTAGGCAAAATAAATCTTGGTTGATTTGAATCTTATAGATCAGTTTGACTTACATTGTCCATGTATTACACTCCCGTTCCTGTTCTTGTAAGATGTTATTTTTGTGGTTTCTTAAGTATTTTTTCTATTTTCTTGAACAGTCATGCTTCTCACTGGCCACCAGTTGTGCTCATATAAATGGTATATGCAAGCACACAATATTGCATTAACTTTCATAACAACTTTGAAAGTATGGTAGAATTACTACTGTGTTATGAGTAAGGGAACCAGGAGCCTGGATGGTTGCTTAGCTGAGGGAAGTTGTCTTAAAATAGAGAGACAAC
This sequence comes from Orientallactaga sibirica, assembly GCA_036365145.1. NCBI lineage: Eukaryota > Metazoa > Chordata > Mammalia > Rodentia > Dipodidae > Orientallactaga > Orientallactaga sibirica. Next base: position 74,488,386 of record JAEOAD010000003.1, read on the forward strand.
TTCACCCTAGTACTTTTTATTTTTTTGCTTCACCTATATGTCTTTGCAGGTTTTCTACATAGTGCATTGTTGTGTTCTTATGTGTGGTCAAGCTCATATCCTAGTGTTTAGAGCTATTTTCCTTGTTTTGAAGCAGATATCTACAAGCTGTAGTGCAGAAGAAGGCTTGAGAATAGTGGGTGGAATTCCCTATGTAAGAATTGCCTGCCATAGGCTCTTCTACATTAAAACTGAAAGCAGAAAATGTTTCCTAATTGAGAAGAAACGAAATCTGGTGGGTTTGACTGTATTTTTATAGATTTTGAATGCTTCATATCTTTCACTCAGTGGATGATTATTAATATCTATAGACTTCAGTGATGATCATACAGAGGTAGTGAGAATTTGCCTATTTTTTAAAATTTTTATTTATTTACATGTGTCAGGGGTGAGGGGCACATTAAGACCTCTTGCTATTATAAACAAACATCAGATACTTGGACCACATTTTGTGTTTGGCTTAGGTGGGTGACTTGGGAATTGAACCCAGGTGGCAAGCTTTGCAAGCAAGCACCTTTTGCCACTGAGACATTTTCCCAGCCCTTGGCTATGCATATTGACAGTTTTGTAAATGCTAGGACATGTAGTATCAAATTTGATATTATACCAGAGACAGATTATTGTCATTTTATAAATGAATTAATTTAAATCTCAATTATATTACTAATAAGTAAAAAATGTTCTAAACAAGATGCATAGAATGAAGTTAGCCCTTTTTCAGTTAGATTCAGTAAGAATCTTATTTATTATTCAGGTACTCTTAACTTTCCTTATCTTTTTTTTTTTTTTTTTTTTTTAGCTATAAAGCTACTTTTAAAATTTATACTTAAAAACAACTTCATCTTACATCTCGTCATTCATTCACTTGAAGCTATTTACATATTTGATATACTCTTGTCAAAACCCTTACCTTATAGGCATCTGTCAGTAGTTATAATTACTTGAAAAGTTTTATAACTAGGATTTAGGTTTAATCACATTAAAAAGTTACAAGTCATTATATACCAACAATGTTTTATTATCTCTTATCAATAATTCACTAATTTTGTCACCATTTGTTTGTTTAGGCCCACATTGTGAAAAAAAAAAATTATTTAGTCTTTCATGTGTTAAAACACAGGAGAAAGCCGGGCGTGGTGGCGCACACCTTTAATCCCAGCACTTGGGAGGGAGGTAGGAGGATCGCCTTGAGTTCAAGGCCACCCTGAGACTACATAGTTAATTCCAGGTCAGCATGGACCAGAGTGAAACCCTACCTCGAAAAACCAAAAGAAAAGAAAAGAAAAACACAGGAAAAAAGCATCTCATGAATAATTTACATCCATGCAAGAATTAGCTCACCTGCAGTTTTAGGAAGTGATTTCAATTTAAAAATTCAATTACTTCCTTGAGATAATTAGAATAATAATAAAAATAATTGCTTGTACTGACTTTGTATACTAAGGATTAATACTAAGCTCTTGACATGAGTTAGATTGCATAATACTCACAGCCTTAGAGTATTTATTGTCTCATGTCCATTTTATAAAAGAGGAGACAAAAGCATGTAGCAGTCATACCAGTAAAAGTCAAGGCTGGTATTCATCTTAGGTGTCTGACTGCAATCTTATCTATCCCTTTAAAGCTGGTACTTCTTTCATAGTCTTAAGTAAAGTATATGAAAGGATTTTTAACATTTTGTTCATTGATGTACAAAATAACTATTTTATATCTGACTTCTATGTAATGTTTATCATGAAGTTGATTCATTCAGCACTGAGCACTCAACCACTGTATATTCTCAGCCCTTTGGCACCTTTTGTTTTCCCCAGTCCACTGCCTGTGGCACAAGGAAGTTTCTGTCACCAGTGGTGAGAGCAGTGCTCATCTGTAAGCATAAGCATAACATTAATTCATAGGGGACAATTTATGTTTTTGATTAGCTAATAAAGAAATGAGTTACCCTATGGCTTTCTTCACATTGTTTTTACATGACATCTGCTAATGTATTTTTTTCTGTCTTCCTCAAATTGATCTTTATCTTCATGAGTTTTTGTTTATCCTTTTTTTAATTAATAGATTTAATTTTTAGGGTAGTTTTAGTTTTACAGAAAAATTAAGTAGAAAGCATAGAAAATTATCATATATTCTTCTCCTGTCATCGGCGTGTGGCATTGGTGTGGTACTGTAAATAACATTAGAGTGTATGTTTTCTATTGTGTATTGTACAGATTTTGATAAATGTATAGTATTACGTATCTACAATTACAGGGTCACATAGAATAGTTTCCCAGGTCTATACCTGCTCATCCCTCATTCCCTCCCGTAACTCCTGGCACCCACTGATCTTACTGTTTCTATCATTTTGTATTTTTCAGAATCATACAGCTGGAATACCTCATTTTCATATTGGATTCCTAGCAATACACACTTAAGATCCTCTGTGTCTTCTTTGCACTTTAGCTCATTTCTTTTTCTCACTGGATAATGCTCTCCTCGCCTACTAAGCTATGTCCTTGTGCTTCTGTTTTAGCGCTTATCAGAAAAACTGTCATGAACTGTCACATGCAGATTCTGTGTGGACATAAGTATTCAGCTCATTTAGGTAAATATCAAGTAGCCCAGTGTGTGGAGCACATGGTAAGGCTGTGTTTATTTTTATAAGAAATTGCCAAACTATATTCCAAGGTAACTTTACGATTTCTTATAGTTCTAGCAGTTAATGAGAATTCATGTCACTTTCTTTGAATTTTGGCTATTCTATCAAGTGTGTAATGCTATCTCGCTTTTAAAATTGAATTTTCAAATGATAATTGCCATCTCCATTCTTCTTTGGCAAGCGATTTCTTTAGGTCTTTTGCCCATATATTAATTAGGTTGATTAATTTCTTCTTGTTGCCTTTTAAGAGTTCTTGATATATGTTAGATAATAGTCCTTATACTATTGTGTATGTTGCAGAGTTTTTCCTTCTCATTTATGGCTTGACTATCCTTTTTCATAACTATTTTTAATGACATTCAGCTTCTTAGTGTTCTCTTTCATAATTATGTTATTGGAATTTCCTCTAAAATGTCTCTTCAAATGCAGGATCATCTAGATCTTTCCACATTTTATCTTGAGTCATACATTTGCCATTTGGGTCTATGATCTATTTTGAAATCAAAAGGACTCTATATAGACCTTTTGTTTCTCTCTTCATTTCTTAATGTTCCAGCAACCTGATCTCTGGGAAAAATGACCATCCTTTCCCTAGTCTTGCCTTTGCTTGGTTGCCAAAATCAGTTGGCTATATTTGTGTGGATCTGTTTCTAGGTGTTCTGTTCCATTTCAGGCTTCTGTTTTCTTTTTCCAGTACCACCCTGTCTTGATAGTGGCTTCATAGGAATTCTGGAAGTTGCAGAGTGTTGGGGCTCCAAATTTGTTTTCTTCACAGTTCTCTTGGTTATTCTGGATCTTTTTGGGGATCGGGGGTGGGGTTCAAGGTAGGGTCTCACTCTAGCTCAAGCTGACCTGGAATTCACTATGTAGTCTCAGGTTGGTTTTGAACTCACAGCAATCCTCCTACCTCTGCCTCCCAAGTGCTGGGATTAAAGGCGTGCATCACCACGCCCAGCTTGGATCTTTTTTATATACAGTGTAAAATCATTTTTCATATACCTGTAAAATAATTTGGTGGAATTTTAACTAGAATTCTGTGGGCTTTATAGATGAAGTTTGGAAAAACTGATACTTGACAATATGGAGTTTTCCTTCTGATAAACATTGAATATCTTGTTTTATTTGAATCTGAATTCTGCATCAGAATATCACACTTGTTCATGTAGTTAGTTCTACATATTTTGTTAGGCTCACACCTACATATTTAATTAATTTGGTAGTAAAATAAATAGTGTTATGAGAAAATAATTGATTTTTTATTTTAACCTTATGAACTTTAAACTGCCATTAGTGTTTTAGTGAATATTTAGGATTTCTCTATCCACAATCCATGACGTTTTCTAACTAAGGTGGATTTCATTTATTTCTTTCCTGTCTGTGTATCTTCTATTTCCTCTGTGCCTTACTGTATTAACAAGGGCTCTTCGTATGATGTTGAGTAGGAGTAGTAAAGGGGTGCATCCTTTCCTTGGTACCAATCTTAGTGGAAATGTTTCCCAGCACTGCTTTTGATAATATCTATCAAATATTTTTCTTGTACATCTTCTTTATCAAATTGAGTTTCCCCTATTTCTAGATTTCTGAGTGTTTTTGTCACAAACAAGTGTTAATTAAAAGGTTAGCACTTTCTGCATCTGTTGATGTTATTACTTTGCATTTCTTCAGCCCCTGGTGTAATGACTTACATAAATTGATTTTCAAATATAGAATTAGCCTTGCACACATGTAATAAATTTCACGTGATCAATATGTCTAATTCTTTTTATACATGATTTTATTCAAATAGCTAATATTTTGTTAAATATTTGTGCATGTATTTTCATGAGAGATGATGGTCTGTAGTTTTCCTTTCTTGTAATGTCTTTATTTGTTTTTTTATTAGGGTAATGCTGGCCTCACAGAATGAGTTAGTAAGTATTTTCTCTGCTTCTATTTTTCAAGAGATTTTGGAGAATTAGTCATTTCTTCTTTCAATATTTGGTAGTTATTTACCAGTGAATCCATCATTATTATTTGTTTCAGTACACTTAAAAGATAGGGCTAATCACAAGATCTATTTCCTCTTGTGTGACTTTTGGTAGTTTGTGTCTTTCAGGGAATTGATCTCCCACTCTTTGCTGCCTTCTCTGGTTTTAATTAAATATCTTACATGATTTCATGTTTTTCTCCTACTAGCATATCAATTATACTTACAACTTTTTCTAGTGGTTTCCTTAGTATATGGAACACAGACTTCTTAAAGTATAATTTAAGGTATTCTATTTGCTTTAGCTCTTCTCATTTTATATGCTTGTTCTCCTAAGGATATATGACCAGATCTCATGCACCAAGTTTATCTCCTATCATACTCTTTTAGGAGAGTATCTACTGTTGGTTTTGAGCTTCTTTGCCCCCGCCCCTTAATTTCTATGATGTTTGTAGACGCCTATAAAATTTTGTTCTTTATAAAGTCTAATGTTAATATTGATTTCCATCTTTCTGAATAGCAACAAAAAAATCTTAGATGCACTTAAACACCATCATCCCATTTTCCCAATGTCGTGCTATTGAAGTCTGTACTCCTTCTATTCTTTGGTCAAAAATTAGATGTTATTATTTCATTGAGTGAAGGTTTGCTTAGGTTTACATACATTTACTATTTTGTTTTCCACTCCTTGTATCCCAGACCATTCTTTTGGTATTATTTTCTGTCACCTTGACTTTTATCTTTTGAAATTTCATCTTTGAAGATTTATTTATGTTTAACATTCTTACATTGTTTTTCTTTGAAAATACAACTGTAGATTAAAATTAGAAAAACTGCATCTGTAACAAGCATGTTTGGATTTTTTGTTTGTCACTATCCTCAAACAATACAGTATAACAAGTTTACTCTAGCATTTATACTGCATTGGACATTTAAAGTAAATTATGTATTACATAAGTATATGGGAATATGTGCATGTATTACATGCAGATATTATACTGTTTTTATGAGGAACTTCAATATTTATAGATTTAGGAATCTGCAAGGTTCCTAGACCCAGTTCCTCATGGGTATTGAGGAATACTATCTTTATTGTTCTCATTTTTTAAATAATTTTGCCTAGATAAACAAATCTAGATTGACCGTTGTTTTCTGCCATGGGTATTTGTGTTTTGTGATCTTTTACTTCAGTTAATCCTGAAGTAGCAGAATGGGGGCAGGGCAAGGGAAAGGATAGTGCCAATGATGTATCCATACTTAGTATGTTCATAAATAAATAAACAGATAAATAAATAAAATAAGATAGATTTTTTTAAAGTCCTTCCTTCTGAGAGGACTTGCATTTGCTGTTGGCATTTTGCTTCCATTTTGAGATTCTTGAACATTTTTACTAGTTTATTTTCAAAAGACTTGTAAGTATTATGAAATTTTATTATTATTGTGCAGGTATTTCTCACTTAGAGAACAGAATCCTTCTGAAATGAGATTCCTTAATCAGCTGTTGTATCTGTAATTTTTTTCTCTTTTTTTCTAAGACCCAATTGAAAACAATTGCGTGTTATTAATAAGATTTGTTTCATAAGCTCTTTTATGTTTTTCATCTCCTTGTTCTTTGTAATGTATCATGGATTATTGCAGTTATGCTTCCCAGTTTACTGTTGTGTCTGCTTTTTAATCTATCTGAGTTTTTTGAAAATTGTTACATTTATTCTATAAGTTCTATTTTGTCATATATAGTTTTAATTTTATTTTCCTACTTGCTTACTTTTAGGATTTTTAAAAAAACAATATTTTTTGATCCATTTATTGTTAGAGAGAGATAGCCAAGGAAGGAGGGAATGAGTACACCAAGGCCTTATAACCACTGCAAATGAACTCAAGACACATGTGCCACTTTGTGCATCTGGCTTTAGATAGATACTGAGGAATTGAACCTAACTATCAGGCTTTGTAAGCAAGTGTCTTTAACTGCTGAGCCATTTTTCCAGCCCTACTATTAGGATTTATATAGCAACTCACACATAGTTTATATCTGATCATTTCAGTATCTAAAGTTGATTCATTGTTTTAGTATACTTATGTTTGGCTATGTGTTAAGTCATTCATCATAACATCATATTTGCTTTATCTTAATGTGTGAGAATCTTGAGACTAAATTGAGCATGTTATCTTTCTCAGAGCATTTGCAGATGACTGATGTTGCCATACACACACGTGTGTGTGTGTGTGTGTGTGTGTGTGTGTGTGTGTATAAATTTACTTGGGACTATATATTCTTATTTAAAGAGTACCTGACTTCAAGATTCAGGTGTGATATCTTTATTTTCTAAAGACTCATTGTCAGCATCACAACATTATTATTAACATTCATCCTGGGTAAACTACCTTTAGCATTGGCTGCTACCAGATCTGCTTCCATTTTTTAAAAACTATTTTATTTATTTACTTATTTCAGAGAGAGGCAGACAGAGAATGGGCAGGCCAGGGTCTCCAGCCACTACAAATGAACTGTAGATATACATGTGCCACATTGTGCATTTGGCCTACATAGGTACTGGGGAATCAAATCCTTAGGTTTCATAGGCAAGCGCCTTAACTGCTAAGCCATCTCTCCAGTCCCCCATTTAATTTTTTTAAGGGGCACAAGTGGTTACTTTGTAAATGTTTGTTGAAATCAAGCATGATATTAATACTATTGAATGAATTTTATCAATAAAATAGGTCACTAGTTAAAATCATATTGAATTTTATTTAAAAAACTGTATGATATCTTTTATATTACTTTTGGTAACAAATAATAAGTTTTGCAAATCCCTACTAACTCACTACATATATTTACATTCTGATTTTGTTTTTTGTTTGTTTATTTGTTTGATTAACTTTATGAGGTAGACTCTTACTCTAGCCTAGGCTGAACTGGAATTCACTATGTAGTCTCAGGGTTGCCTCAAACTCATGGTAATCCTCTTACTTCTGTCTCCTGAGTGCTGGGATTAAAGGTGTGCACCACCAGGCCCGGCTTTTACATTCATTTTTTCAAAGGACAAGTAAATCCAAAAGAATTGTGAGTTGTTACATTTATTTCAGAACTATATTCTTGCTCTTTATATCATTCAGAAATAAAAAATTGAGGAAATGAGTGTTTTATCCTAATATGATGTAAATAAGATTATCCTTTTCTTATAACACTTTTAAAATATCTCATTCTTGATAGCTAGTACAACATATGTATTCTAGTTAAATAGTTTTGAGTAGTTTCTACTTTCTCCCAAGAATCTAATTCATCTAAAAAATATAATTAGGAAATTTTAAATGCAACTTTGTTCAAATCAGCGTGAATGGATATGGTGGCATATACCTGCACTAGGAAGGAAAGGAGGAGGATTGTGAGTGGCCAGCCTGAGCTACACAACAAGACCCTGTCTCACAAAAAGTGAGCGGGAGAGAAGTAAGGAAGGAAATAAAAAACCAAAAGTTAGAACTGGGAACTTATGTTGGTCCTTGAGTACGGGACTTCTGTTTCCCTAGTGCATCTCCCCAAAGAATCAGAAACCAGAAAAAATGTTTAAGAGAGCTGTAAATGGAACCAGAGTTCAGGGAAGAGACAGTGTGCCTTTCTACAGGGACAATCCAGACGAACTTGGGATAAGAAGCAGTCAAATTGAGTCTTTCTTTGTTCAGGCTTTTAATGGAAGTGGGTTTTGAAACTGTGTTCAGGGAAAACATGAACCTGGGACATGGCAATTACACTTTACCTTCTCAGGCCACCTGAGGAAGCAATAATTAGCTATGTCCTATTCGCCATGGTTTAATTCTGCAGCTATATGCTATTATATGTTACCCAAAACTGAAAGTGGGTATTAGAGATAGAAGGTAGATAACTGAGTTTACAATCTTGAGTTTAACTTTTAGCATTTGCCAGCTCTGAGGCAGGAAGGCCCCAACTAATTGTGTTGGCTGTCATTAGTTCAAAACCCCACACTGCTCTTCCTGCTCAGCTTGAGTAACTGGTGAGGAGCAGTGTGAAGAGGGCTTATGGAAAGTTTTCAGTGGCTGAGAATCTGTTCCTCTCCCTATCTCTAACCCCTCACCTACTCTCACCAGACTTTACTCATGTATTCTGTTTTATTTATTCTAGATTATTTTTTTTCTTTCATCAATTGTTTTCTAATTAATTTGTGACTGCCCATTTGCTTCTTTTATCACTCTTAATGTCATTCTATGGAGTAATATTTTGAAAACAATTATTTTAGAAAAAAAAGTAGAGCCATATTTTTAACATCCCAGTCTATTTTTTGTGATGGGAGTCAGTTTTATGTGATGAATTATAGTAGAACCCAGGTTGGATGCCTTTGAATGCTATGATATGCCTTCTTTGTTCTCTAGAATGGCTCTGACTCCATTTCTTCTTTTAACATTTTTTGATTACCAAAATAAGTGTCAATGACATTTTAGATAATACTTTTCATTTTACTATGTTTTTCAGTTTTTAAGAATGTAGTAAAATCCAGGTGTGGTGGTACATGCCTTTAATCACAGCACTCAGGAGGCAGAGGTATGAAGAACTCTGAGTTTGAGGCCAGCCTGTGACTACATAGTGAATTCCAGGTCAGCGTAGGCTACAGCAATACTCCACCTCAACAACAACAAATTGGAACAGTCAGCAATGTTGATCTTGTTAGTTTGCAAGGCAATAGGAGAATGGGTTTTTACTATTTTTTAACCAATCAGTCTCAGGCAGAAACACTCTGGAAGGAGGACTATACATGAACATGTTCTTATTCATGAGATAGAAAGCAGCTATGTATTTTTTACTCGATTTACTACTGTAGTTTTTGTTCATTTATAATGGACATGAGAGAATTTAATCCTACCTTTGTGTTATTCCTTTTATGGAAATAAAAGACTTAGGAGAATGTATTCTGCATGTGAGGGTTCCTTATCAAATACTGAAGAGTGGCATTTGGTTCTTTAGTATAGGTAGGTCATGATACTCAGTTCCTTCCAGTGTGACTCAGCATTATATCAAAACTACTCTAGTACTCAAGAAACATTAGCAGACAATGCACATGATTCTAAGTGCAGGGTCTTAGGTGTGCTCTTAGCCATTAGGAATGTGATAATGGAATACAGTATAAAAATGTACTCATTTTCTGTTATGGTTAGTCTCTTACATAAAAATTCTATGCATAGAGCATGATTTACCAAAGATAAAAGAAAGTCTAATTCATACTCCATAATATATATTACAAGTTTTCATCTCCTTGTATCCATTATTTGAAAAGAGGAAATTTACTTCTTTACTTAATTTAACATCTCTTTTCCTTTTAATATGTACATTTTCCTTTTGAAATGTTCTACATCTTTAGTCCCAGAACATGAGTATATTAGGTTAAAGAAACAGTGAAGCTGAGTATGGTGATGCATACCTGTAATCCCAGTATCTGGAAGGTGGAAGCACAAGGATCAGAGGGTTGAGGTGAACCTCAGCTACATAGTAAGAAATTTAAAGCTAGAGCAGGATACATGAGAGATGCCTTCCCCCACCACCACCACCACAAAAAATATTAATGAATTAGTAAGGTTCAGGAAGTGTAGAATGCACCTTTGAAGGTAGGAGTGAGACAAAGTAGGTTTGTGACATTAAAGAAGCTTGAGCTTTATTGCATATTTCACTCTTAGTCTTATTATAAGACACCATTGTTTTATTCGTAACTCCTACTTTCAGCAATGCCTGTAAAACAATTAGATTATAACGGATCCCTTTGTGAGCATAATTTAATTTGACTTCTGTTCAGGAAATGTGTTTCATATGGTATATGATAGAGTAACATATGGAAACAGGTGTAAGAAAAGTGTTAACTAGAAGGATAGAAAGAGCAAGAACAGGTGAGTCTTCTAATATGAGAATTCTTTATGCCAGAGACTTCATTAAATAGAAAGCATACAATAGCATGTAGAAATCTTCTGCCCATAAAAGAGTAAAGCCATGATTAATATCTGAATTTTCATTCATCCTCACTGAAAATTTTTAGCTTCATTATTTTTTTCTAAAACTGAAATTTAAGTTCATTTCAGAGTAGTCATCCAAAGTGTGCAAAATAGTTCTGCAAATCTAAAATATTTTAATGCCAAATAAAAACCGAAAATAAAAAAGATTCTCTTAAGCTACTATAATTTAGTCCTTAGATAATTGGTAAACAGTGGTTAAGTAAAAATATCAGTACACTCATTACAATGCACTTTATAAACATAACCTTGTTTATTTAAACCTCCTATATGCTATGTACTCTGAAATATTCCCATTATTTCATGAAGAATAAAGAGGACTAAACCCAGATCTATTTGACCTCTGCTTCTCCAGGCCAGAAGGCATAACCACTTTTAAGTTTCTTTTTAAGTAGAGTCAGCTATCATATTGTCTGCATTATTGTTCAGCAAAAGTTGGTACAACAACAATAGCTCAGTGGGGATCTGTCCAGTTTTATCCCCCTTGTTTTCTATTCTCATGTCTTTCTTATGCTTTCATAAAATTCACCAACCTCTGCATAGCCTTTCATAAAGGACTCTGATGTATACTGGTAGCCAATTCATTTTAGTTAATGAGAACCTTTTAAAACTTTAGTGAGAAGTCTATGTCCTTTATGGGTTTGTTGATTTAACTGTATTTTGTTACCACAGCCTATAAACATAATCAGTTCAGATTGATCACAAGGTGTGTAATAGCTCGTGAGAATCACTATGTATTTGTTATACTCCATACTTTCTGTAATTTTGTCATAGTTTCATAAAGCTGTAATGTGTATCAACCTGAGGAAACATGTTGTGTGTGTTTCTGTAATAGTGTTTTCCTGTAATATATAGCTTTTAAATTCAGCACCAGACCAGAGAGTGATCTAGGCAGTTTTAAAAGATTTCCCATAGGAATTTAGAATGTGGAAAATGAAAGATTTAGTCACAAATGTCTTTCAGGATAAGCAACAGCAAATAAAACCGAAAAAGCAAAAACTAGTGAGGAAAGTCCTTTTAAAAACTCAAGTAGATTTGCTTCAAATGATACTGTTGATTAGACCAGGGCTTAAACTTTTATCTTACATGACCCCTTCAAACACAAGAAATTTTTACTCAACCCATAGTGTAGGCATATAAGATAGGTAGGTATATGGAGGCTGGGAAAATGGCTCAGTGGTTAAAGATGCTTGCTTGTAAAGCCTGTAGGCCTCAGTTCAATTCCCCAGCAACCCATGTAAAGCTGGATGGGCATTCATTTGTAGCAACAAGAGATCCTAGTCTGCCTGTATACACATAAATGCAAATAAATTTTTAAAAAATCTTAAAAAAAGATATACTGGGCTGGAGAGATGGCTTATCCGTTAAAGCGCCTGCCTCCTAAGCCTAAGAACCCAGTTCCAATCTCCAGGTCCCACGTTTAGCCAGATGCAAAGTGACACAAGGGCACAATGCTGCACTTGCCCACAAGTGGGCACACGCATCTGGATTTCTTTCACAGCAGCTGAGAGACTGCTGGCGCGCCCATTCTCTGTCTCCCTCTCCCTCTCTCTCTGTCTGTCTCTCTCTGTGTCTCTCTCTAAAAATAAAAAATAAAAAAAGATATACTAACTAATAGGTATATGTAATAAGTCTTAAAGAAATTTATTCTAAGTATAATAAGTATTTAAAGTATAATTTTAACATTTATCAAAGACAGAATAAATTTGCATAATAATGAAGTGGGTATGTTGCAGTCAGGTTCACATTGCTGAGTGTACTTTGGCTTACAGACTTGAGGGCATTCTCCAGGATGGCAGGGGAAAACAATGGCATGAGCAGACGGTGGACATTAATTACTTCCCTGGCCCATGTCAGGTGGACAATAGGAACAGGAGAGTGTGCCAAACACTGGTAAGGGGAAACTGGCTGTAATACCCATAAGCCTGTCCCCAACAATACACTGTCTCCAGGAGATGTTAATTCTCAAATGGCCATCAGCTGGGAACCTAGCATTCAGAACACCTAGTTTTATGGGGGACACCTGAACCAAACCAACACATTCAGCCCCTGACCCCATAAACTGATAACTATACATGATGTAAAATGCAATGCATTTATCCAATTTTAAAATCCCCATAGTTTTTGTCAATCCCAATGATATTTAAAATCCGTATAGTCCAAGATCTTTTAACTGAACCATAATACCAAAACAACCCCCAAAAAAACCATAATGGCACAGAATAAACATTCATACTGCAAAAGATGGCATTTGGCATAGCAAAGAAATATTCAACCAATACAAGATTTAAAACAACTAGGGCAAACATCAAACTCTGTAGCTCCAAGTCCAACAACTCTGTCAGTGACAAATCTCCAAGTCCGATAATTCTAACCAACAACAAGTCTCTGCAGTTCCAATACTGCCCCTCCAGCTAGGTTATTCACAGTCCTAGAAGGGGCCAGAAGCTTTCCTTAGCCGCTATTTCATGGTTCTGGCAACTCTACTGGGTTTCCACTGCAACCCATGGTCCTTCTTCACGGCTCTATTGGGTCTTCATACAGGCCAATCAGCAAACCTGCTTCACACTGCCCAAGGCCTTTTCCAATACACAAGATCGTGTTGTAAATTCAATGACCCTCTCTTTGCTGCATTTTTTATACTACATAATACCAGGTGGGGTGCCAGTTGGTTAATCCAGGAGGAAATAAAGCAGACTTTGAAGAACAGGACACTCCTTCAGCATTCAGGCTCTTTCAAAAGACTGCATTTTTTCTGTCATCCCAATGCAGGTCAGCTGGCCCAATCTCAATGGTTGTAATCTTTCATACAATTGCAGCTGAATGGGCAAAAGTTTTGACCCAAGATTTCATTTTTTCTGTGCCATATCCTCTGCTCACATCAGTTTGTTTCTACACAGAGCAACCCTACACAAATTTTCAGGACATGAGCATAACAGCAAGCTTCTCACACATACTGCTTCTAGCCCGCTCCAAGCAAAGCTCTTTCTCACCCTCACCTGCCAAATCTCACCATCCATAGTTCTTACTGCATTCAGGTCTTTCAACTCGGACCAGAATAGTCCATCAAGCTGTACTTACAGCACTGCAAGGCATCTCTTAGGCCAAGGTTTCAAATCCTTCCACATTCCTCTTGAAAATCAGCTCCAAAAGGCCAAAGCCATAGAGTCAGGTGTCTAGCAGCAACGCCACTCTCAGTACCAACTTTACTGTTGCAGTCAGGTGGACAACAGGAACAGGAGAATGTGCCAAACATTGGCAAGGGGGAACTGGCTATAATACTCATAAGCCTTCCCCTAAGCATACACTGCCTTCAGGAGGGTTAGTTCCCAAATCTCTATCAGCTGGGAACCTAGCATTCAGAACACCAAATTTATGAGGGACACCTGAATCAAACCACCACAGCATGCTTATTTGTTTTTATAAAAATAATTTTACTGAGTATTTGATACTGCAGAGCACAGAGCACCTTCAGTGTTTTTCAGAGTTGATTAATATTTTGATTTTATAATCTTTCATGATGAGAATGCCACTTTACAAAAATACATATTATAGAATAGCAAAAGTTTAGAGCTGTTTGAAAATTGTTAGAAAGTCTGTCCTAACCCTAAGCCAGAATTTATTAACAATGTTTCATGAAACTCAAGTCAGCAACTCAACTAGCTGTTTATAAAATGAAGCATTCTAATACAGTATGACCCAAAGATACACTAACGTAATATGCACATGCTAAAAAATGATGGTAGGGAAAACATTAAAAGTCTTTTTATCACATAATTAAGCCATTATATTGTTATAAGACTAGAAAAGTTTTTACAGTAAAACACTGCAGTTCATAACATGCAGCAGTGTCAAGTCTGAGCAGAAATGTTTCAGGCAGCATGTGTTGGTATGCATGGCACACGGATGGCATGTGTATTGCAAACTGCACATGTCAGTTCAGAACCAGGTCTACAGTGAAGTCTTGCATGTAGCATGGTGGAATACTTCCAGAGACACCATGGGTTCTTTGCACATTTAACTTTGAGTTAATTTTTGTTTATTCAAAACCTTTAATGCTGCCAAACACTTGACAGACATAACCTGTAGATTGGACATGCTTTTAATTTTTTTTCTTTTTAGGGCACATTTATGTTATTGCCTCAAACAAAGTTCATTACCTTTTTATATATAATATTTTATTTATTTATTTATTTATTTATTTATTTATTTATTTATTTGAGAGAGAGAAAAAAAACAGGCACACCAGGGCCTCCAGCCACTGCAGACAAACTCCAAACGCATGTGCCCCCTTGTGCATCTGGCTTATGTGAGTCCTGGGTATTCGCACACTTCACAGGCAAATGCCTTAACTACTAAGCCATTTCCCCAGCCCAAGTTCATTACTTTTCTTTCCTCCCCCCTTTTTTTCCTAATAAATTTGTGTGTGTCACTTGTGCCTAGAAGAAATTTTTCCACTGTGGCCATTAGTATATAGTGTTTGAGCTCAGCTGACTTGAGGAAATACTTAACTACCACTCTCTATAAACTGCAAAACCCTTTAGATTTTAGATGTTAACTATGATGTCAACAAAACATATTACATTTGTGTATTTTCCCTTTTACATGCTAATATTTAAATTAGATTCAGTGTATATTAAATACTCCATAAAATAAGACTGGTGTTGTCAAGAACTTGAATACGGTGGTGAAACTCATAACTGTGTATTTTACTCTAGCTTATAGAAAAGCCTCTTGGATTTTCAGCATGGATTTGGGAAAGAAATCTTGGTTGCTGTTTTCTTTGCCAGTTTAAGTTTCTCCCTTTTCCTTTTCTTTCTGTTCTTTCTTTTTATCTGAAATTTTTCTCAACTGTCAGCAGAATTATTGTCTTCCTGTTTCCACATTCAGGTAGTATCAGTGGCTGAGTACCACCGCAGGATCGATGCTCTAAATACTGAAGAACTGCGTACCCTCTGCAGACGTCTCCAGGTGCCCTTCAGTAGTTTAAACCCCTCTGGAGAGTGAATGCCCCATTTTTAGTGCCATTTCTCAAGCCAAATCTCCTAACTGAAGGATTTGTTTTGACGGAAGCACTAAAATAACCCATCGGAAATTTCCTTTTGTATTGAAGAGTACAGTTTTGCCTTGGAGAGCTGTAGGATTATCTTTCTGTCTTCTTTTCACTTGAAAAGTATTCAGAATAAATTTCAATCACTTCAGAACTATGAGTTTCATTGAGCGATGAGTTTTCATTTAAGTTTGATATTGGGGAATACTTGGTTTTGTGACCTCATCTTTACTGAATTGAATCTAAAAGACATGAGACTATGGAAAAAAATTTAAAAATTTAATGGACAATAAGATTTAAATATATTTTTCTTCTTTAAGACTTTCAGTTGTAGAAACTACACATGAAATATCTTAATGGGAAAAAATTGTTTTTGTTCTTGAGGAATTCCTGCTTGGTATAAAAACTTTAAAATTAGTACATGGTAGGCACCAGAAATGGATAAATTATTTAAAATTTTGTGAGATAATCTTTGACTTCAAAAATACAAGAAAGTGATAAAATTGAAAACTCATTTTTCAGTTTCGTGTATTATTGTTTGTGTTTTTCCTTTTTATAGAGACATGCTTTCTTCGCTTTGCTAGACTGACTGATAGTTTTCCTTCAGTGCTTCCAGTGCTTCCTTGGATTTTGTTTTGTTTTGTTTTGATCTTTCACATCATTGAAATAGGGGTAAAATATAATGATGTGGAAGGGTTATATTTAGCTTCTCATCAATAACAATACAGTTCTAGAACCTGTATTGGTTGAAAATATATACCGTCCATATTTGGTAAGAAAGATGTCAAACACACAAAAAAATAACTGACCAAGATTTCATCCCGGTGAATCAGCTTCTGAGCTTTGCTGCATTTTAGTTATCTGCTCCAGTAGAGGTCTATTATACATTTCTCAACTTAAAATTTTCATATCTTACATTTTCAAGTCATTATGTTCATATATTAAAATTAACATAAGGTATATACTAACAAATAGACTACATAGGAAGCTTTTAGTTCACATTTTTTTCATTTTAAGAATAACAGCTAGATAGTTTCCATCAAACACATGCTGTTGATTTAATTTTAAAAAAACACTGTAAATAAATTAACTTTAAAATTTCTTATTTGACTCAGATAAAAATTCATTGTTTAGCAAGCCTAAAAGAGTGAAGAAAAGCCGGGCGTGGTGGCACATGCCTTTAATCCCAGCACTCGGGAGGCAGAGGTAGGAGGATTGCCATGAGTTCAAGGCCATCCTGAGACTACATAGTTAATTCCAGGTCAGCTTGGGCCAGAGTGAGACCCTACCTCAAAAAAAAAAAAAAAAAAGTGAAGAAATTTTTAAAATATGGTAACTTCCAATGAAGCAAATACCTATACCCCAGTGAAAAGAAAATTAGAATTTTTTGTTCTTCTATTCTTTACCTTAAAATTTTTAGACCCATGAAATTTTCTAAACTATTTTTTACAGTTTTTGTATCTACTATGAAAAAAATAATCATACCTATTTTAAAGAGCACTTAATTTAAAAGCACGCTGTGTCACTTGCTCACTTTTGTACTTCAGGGGTTAGGCATGCATGTAAACAGTCTCCTATTACACATAAGTATTAAAGGTTCTTCCTTAGGAAGTAGATAAAAAAGCTATCTACATTTTGTTCTAAACTTTTTTATATTGGATATACGATTCATATTAAACAGATCTTCTTTGTCCTATAAAATTTAACGTTTTAGTCACTTATACTACAGTATAATATTTTGTTATACTCAAAAAGGTGAAATTTTGGAAAGGATATCAGAATGTTATATTAATACACTGCTGCTGTTCACTTTTTTAGATCACAACAAAGGAAGACATAAATTCAAAGCAGGTTGTTCCAGCGAAAGCAGAGCTGGAGTCTGAATCTTTTCGACCAAACCTCAGCGATCCCAGTGAACTCTTACTGCCGGATCAAATTGAAAAGGTTTGATGAGTTCACATACTTCCTTTCTGAGTATGCCATGAGAGTGGCACAACCTCTTTTCTGTTGTTCTGCGGCAGTTTAATACCTATTGTTCCTCTCTGGTGATAAAGGATAAATGAGAAAAAATTATATAGCAAGTAATATAGCAATATAGATACTGGTTGGTAGCTAATATTTCGGGGTTTTTTGTTTCTTCATTTTTTGAAACAGGCTTTTACTATATAAACCAAACTGACCTCAAACTCCCTGCAACCTTAGCTGAGTGCTATGATAGTAGGGATGCAGTCCCCTACCTGGCAGTGTTTCATTTATTGTGTTTTTTAGTTACTTGCTTATTATCTCATGAAGTTGTTACAACAGGTATAGAATGGATCTGTTACTGTGTACAGGTTTTTGGTAAGTGCAGATATTTTTCACAGAGATATTAAATAACTTGTTCAATATCACACCCCTATAAAATGTTTCTAATAATCTGGCTCAAGCCCATTAGAGAGGTATTTGAATAACATCCTTGTAGTTGCTCCAATATTGTTATTAATTTGATGCAAACTGACAAGCAAAAATAGCACATAGTTGTTTCTATTTAGTTGGTGTCTGGTTTGGCATGATTCTTTCTCTTCCTTGACAAATCATAATGCATGTGGAGAGAGAATGACAATTTCTGTTGTATTTTTCATTTTCATTTTATATGTATGGATAAATTTCAGCTGTTATTGGTTTTTTTCATATTGGCAGTAGGTTATCAAGTAATGCTAATATTTGTTTCTCTAAGCTTACCAAGCATCTTCCACCAAGGACAATTGGCTATCCATGGACTCTTGTCTATGGTACTGGGAAGCATGGCACAAGTTTGAAGACCCTTTATCGAACAATGACAGGTTTAGACACCCCAGTGCTGATGGTGATTAAAGACAGTGATGGACAGGTATGGCAAATTGTGTAGATGATTCATCCTTTAAGAGATAATATTAAGCTTTTAACATATTTCTTTTATAAAACTTAATTATTGGGTGTTTCTTAAATATAGGGTAACACTGGATATGGTAGAAGATAAATGAACATGTATAATTAAGTTTCTATGTTGAAAGAGGTTATAATATGGTAGGGAAGAACATTTAATTATATCTATACTCTAAAAGCAAGCATAATACGTTAGGAACAGCATGAGCCCAGAAACAGTAAAAAGAGTTAATAAGAGTTGCTCATGTCTGTGAGGAGAGGAAAATGAGGCTCATGAAAAGGGTAGAAATTGACAGAGCCATGAAGAATGGATAGTTTTGATCGAATGCCATGTGAGGGTAGTAGAGCAAACCATAGGTGGGCAGGAGAAACCTGCCCAGAATTGTAGAGTGATGACAGGATGGAGGAGCAAAATCAATCAAAATCAAATGCATTCTACTACGCCGTTTCCTATATTTGTTATGTGCTGGGTGCTGCATGCATTATCTGGTAGTTTTCAAAAGCCTTTAGTTATCTCTGTTTTAGAATGGAGTTAACTTTCACAAGTTTATGTTCCCAAGGAAAGGTACATATACCAATAAAATAAGTAAACCCCAGCTACATGTCAGAACATAGATAAGTGTCACCACCATAGCAGTAAATTAAAAATCATACAATAAAGATTAACTTCCTCATAAGTCCACATGTAAAAAGTTTCTAAGTGGATATAAAGTGAAGCTGTGGTGGTATTGGGTATTAGCTTCTTCAGGGATGTGGATGCTGAGGAGAAGCACAAGGAGAGCTTCTAGAGTAGTCCTGGGCCTACCTTTGTCTGGGTCTGTGTTACATGAATTTAATAGTAATATTTCATTTCAACTCTACATTTACATTTCTGCATTTCTATGAGTTTTTACAGTATTTTTCTAAAGATTAGATGTTAGAGATAATTGTAGTGATCATCTGTTCAAATGCTATGCTATTCTTTATGATGTGGACACTTAGTCTTGGAATATTGAAATGACTTTTCCATGTCCTATGCATTTACTTTTTTGTCAGGTCATTACTGAATTCTTACTTCATACAAATCCATGGAGTTAAAGGGTCAGACAATTCAGTCCCAAGCCTACCCTTAGAGAGTTTTCTGTATAAAGTGAAGTAAAAGAACATTCTATAGTATTTTAATAGTAAAATGTTTTCCTATAAATACTGAAGGACTTTGGCTTTTTTATCACAATGATCATGTACCAGCACATTATCTTTATTGTACATAGATGATGCCTAAAAGGTCCTCCTGAAATGTGTTCACATCTTTAAAAAGAAATATCTGTTTAATTGCAACCATATGTTGTTAGACTTCAAAACTAGAAATTTTTTGCTACTTATTGAAAAGCTTTGATATGCTTTATATGTGGCCAGAATGTGAATTTAACAGTAAATTATAGTTGTTCTCTTTTTAAGTACAAGTACGTGAAACTATTACTCATTGAATTTTTTGGTGTTTTATCTTAACCTATAAGATGAAAAGTAATGCTTAATGAAACAAGCTAATAGTTGTGTTTTGAACACGCCCTTTTTATCCTTAGGTTTTCGGTGCTTTAGCATCTGAACCCTTTAAAGTAAGTGATGGCTTTTATGGTACTGGAGAAACCTTTGTTTTTACATTCTGTCCAGAGTTTGAGGTACGAATAATTATTTCAACATTCTCCTTATATAAAGATATGCCATCATGCATGCACTTTGAGTCATACACATTTGGGTTCAATTCCCATCTGTGTTGGTACAGATTTTTTTTAAGGTTCATTTGTAGTGTTCATCTGTCTCAAGCCTTTTTATTATGTTATATATTACTACCTAATAACTCTAATAATGCGATTAATAAATAATATGTAATTAAAAATACTCATGTTAGAACATTTCATTGAAAACTTGGGAATATTTCTGAAAAACTTAAGATGCTAGCAGCTATTATATTAGGTTTTAGTAATAAAATATGAAGTATTAAAAACAAAATTTTCAATGCTGGGCGAGGTGGCACATGCCTTTAATCCCAGCACTCGGGAGGCAGAGGTAGGAGGATCGCCATGAGTTCAAGGCCACCCTGAGACTACATAGTGAATTCCAGGTCAGCCTGGGCCATAGTGAGACCCTACCTCGAAAAACCAAAAAAAAAAAAAAAAAAAAAAAAATTAGATACTATTTTTATTGCTGTAATAACATATGTGACTAAAGCAACCTCAGGGAGAAAGGATCTATTCTGGCTCACAGTTTAAGGATACAGTCTACAGTCTATTAAGCTAGGAAGGGAATGGCAACAGGAAGTGAAACAGCTGGTCACATTGTATCCCTAGTCCAGAAGCAGAGAGAAATGAATGCTGATACCCCCAGCTCCAGTGGCATCAGCCATATGAGAGAGGGTCTTTCTTCCTCACTTAACCTGCGCTTAATCACACAGGCATGCCCAGGATTTGTTTTCATGGTTACTCAGAACCCCAACAAGTTGGCAATCAAGATTATCATATGAATATGTATAAATAGTAATGTCTAGTTTGCCCTCAGATTTTTTGACAGGAATTTAAACTGGATATCTTAAATACACATGCTAAATATCATTAATACAAGAAACATGAACTAGAAATATATACTAAAAAAGATCAATTTGTATCCATTCATGTTCAATGTTAGAAAGAAAAGTTAAACTAGAGGAGAGATGTATAAATACTTAACATTTGAGAAATAAGAGATGTATATATTTTCAAAGTTATCATAAAACACTGAAACCCCAAGCAGGAGACCTTTCTGTGCTAAGCTTGCATGGTCATCCCTATTACCATCTGTTTAAACTTCATTTATGCTCTTTGGTTTTGGATAAATGTTTAGTGACCCTTTTCATCTACATATATAATGCTTTTTTTCACTATTTTTATAGGTCTTTAAGTGGACAGGAGACAATATGTTTTTTATCAAAGGAGACATGGATTCATTAGCTTTTGGTGGTGGAGGGTAAGTTTCATGAACATTTCACAATGATATATTTTAAAGGCAACTTTTAAAATATGTTTAGATTATTTATAAAGTCAGTTGTCTTTGGAGAGCATTGACATTATAATTCCAACTTTATAATATAGAAAATAAAGTTTATTTATAAGACAGTACTTAAGTGTACTATATGAAATTATTGTCAAGTATTTGTATCTTCATTTTAATATTCTTTGAGCTAGTTGATCCTTTATAAAATCATCTGTAGAGGGCAGTGGCTTTTGATGTTTGAAAAGGAACTATCCTAATAGCTTTAAACATTTTAAAAGTTTCCAATAAACATGGTGACAGTATGTTGTGTTTCACATTGTTTAGCACAGACCTAATAGTTTCCTTGTGATTTTACTCTGAGAACATTTGGCTCAATATTTGAGACAGTAATGAAAATTTATTTTCCTGAGAAAAAATTTAATGACACCATGTTCAGAGTTTTTTTCTGTTTTGTTTTAATGGTATGAAGCCTTCTGTTTGATTACTTTGGCATAAGAAACACTGAAGAATTTGTTTTTGTATTCTGATATCCCAATTTTATTTGGTGTTGATGATGTGTGGACTGCTTCTGCTACCTCATGGCCAGTGGCTCTTATGCAGTGCTTATATCACCTTTGTTAGGAATTTATTTCCGTTAGTGTCAGGTATTTGCTATACTAAATAATTCTCAGATTTATAAAAGTGGTACATTATTTGTATGTAGTTCATTAAGCTATAGAATCTTGTTAGCCTTGAAGAATATTTGGCATCATAGGTTGTGCTATCATTTTTTTTTCTTTTGCATAAATTTGTGTTTAGAAGACATGATTATGCTGAATACTGGTTAAACATTAATTGTGCTTTTTTAGAATGTTCTTACTTATTTTTACTTGGTAGACTGAGCCTATGATATTTATGTATTCCAGTTATATGGGGTCAGGGGATACACTCAGACTATCACTCAGAACACTCAAAAGTCAAAATCATGATAAAGCCAACTTAAGGTAGGCTTTGGAGGCAGATGCTAACTTCAACATACACTGTATGTGAGACCTTGATCAAACTCCTTAATAGTCTACACTTATCTTGAATAAAAATAAAGATTAACTAATCTGTACAGGAAGAGTGCATGGAAATACCAAAGAGGTAGTGTTGCAGTCAGCTTCACATTGCTGGACAAACACCTGACCAGAAGCAGCTTATGGGAGGAAAGAGTATATTTCAGGCTTACAAATTGTAGGGGAACACCATCAGTGACGGAGGACTCTGCCTCCCGTGTAGAGATTCATAGCAGAGAGACACCATCAAATAGCCAGCAAATACCACCAAGCGGGAGCAGCGAGAGCCCCAAACTGCTCTCCACAAACCTATGGGTGGGCTCCAAAATCCACCTCCAGTGACACAGCCCCTGAAGCAGGGATCTGCCTGCTAGGGGCTCAAGTTGCAAGCTCAGTTTTAATAAACCACCACATTCAAACTACCACACATAGTCTGTAAAATTCTGTCTAGTTATTGAACAAATAAATGTTTACTCATTTCCTTCTGTCCAGCATCAAATTTTTCCATGTGGTACTAAAATCATGTCTGGGTTCTGCAGGGACTATCATGGGGCACTTGAGTTCAGGATTTGGAAGATTAGTTATACTCTTTGCACCTCCTTAGATACTGTGTTCTCAGTCCTGTAACTTGTCTTTGAAAGTATTGATCATATAACAATGTTCATTTTGTGTGATTTACCTGGGATAAATCTATAACTCTTAAAAACACTTACCTAACAAGTTAGGAGTCAAAAAGTCCTTTGAAATGCTAATGGAACCCATAGAACCCATAATCCTAGGAAAATAGCTGAATGTTATACCTGATTGTAAAACTCAAAACTTCCAGGTAGGCTGGGTATGTTGACACATGCCTTTAGTGTTAGCACGCAGGAGGCAGGGGTAGGAGGATTGCTGTGAGTTTGCAGCCAAACTGAGACTACATAGTGAGTTCCAGGTCAGCCTGGGCTAGAATGAAAACTACCGGGGGTGGGGGCAGGATATTTTTAGGTAGAATTATTGAAAGTTCAGGTACATGAGAAAAAATAATAAAAAAAATTCCTGCTAGGTAATAAGGCTTCTTGCAAAATTAATGCCATGTATGAGAGGGTTAAAAATCAACTTTGAAGACTTGAGAGATGGCTTAGTAGTTAAGGCACTTGCCTGTGATGCCTAAGTGCCCATGTTCATCTCTCCAAGTCCCACATAAGCCAGACTCACAAAGTGGTGCAAGCATGCAGTGTCGCACATGCACACAATATAGCACACGTCTGGAGTTTGATTGCAGTGGCTGGAGGCCCTGGCACAACATTTTTTGCCCAAAATTCTCCCTTGTTCTATTTTATGCAAAAAAATTCCAAAAAAGTCAGTTTGAGGTAGTTCTTAGATCTATTTATCTGAAATTACAACTAAATGCCTAATAATTTTTTCAAAACCCTTTCATAGCAATTTTTTGAAGCAAGTTTGCCTCTTTCATATTCTTATAACAGATTGCCTATCATAGTCTGTCCCTACTGTAAAAGACTCATAGGGGCTGTAAAGATGGCTCAGCGGTTAAGGTTCAATTTCCCAGGACCCATGTAAGTCAGATGTATAAGGTAGCACATGCATCTAGAGTTTGTTTCCAATGGCCAAAGGCCCTGAAGTGCCCATTCTCTCTCCCTCCCTCTCTCTCTGTCTCTGTCTCTCTCATTCACTCTTTCTCTCTCTCTGCCTCTCTTTCTCAAACAAATAAATCAAAATAAAAATGGACCCATGTATCTCTTTAACTCTATATTGATGTCATTGGAGAATCTAGAAGCCTTTTACCATAAGCAGTGAACTCTCATTCATATACAGTTCCTAATCATCTTTGTGTTTCTAGTGCCAGTATCAGAGGTCTCATAGACATACAGTTAAAGTGGAACAAACCTTTGAATTTGAATCTTAAGAAATACTGGCTTCCTCATGGAGGAAGTTCTTCAGTTTGGAGACCATATGTTTATATGGCACTTTCAAATCATGGACTTCAGACTAACACAATTTCAGGCTTATCTTGTTTCACAGAAAAGTAGTGTTGACCCTTGCCACTGGTTATCACATTATAGTTTCTTCTTCTTTTTTTTTTTTTTTTTTTTTTTTTTTTTGCTTTCCAAGGCAAGGGGGGATCTCGCTGTAGTCCAGGCTGACCTGGAACTCACTGTATAGTCTCAGGCTGGTCTCAAAGTCACAGTAATCCTCCTACCTCTGCCTCCTGAGTGTTGGGATTGTGTTCTGCCAGTTTTCTCAAAGGATACAGGAAGATCTCTTTATCTGGATATTGAGAGTGAGTGTACTAATTCTCTTTTCCGTGTGTTTACTATTATGTTGAACTGGTTCAGGCACCATTCCATGTATCTGTTCTCCTCTGTGTATGCAGAAATACAGCTCTGTAAGATGGGATGATAGCTAATTCCATATGAGTTAATCTTAGTGCACTTAATTTGTGTGAAATGATTTTATAATAGAATATAAACAAAATTCCTGTCAATGTTATAAGGAATAGGGAAGGGTTTAGAAAAATTCATGATCCTAGGACTATTGTACATTGAAATGCTTCAGTTAAATTGCTTTGTAATTTGTGGCATGAATATTAACAGATTGTTATTTTATGTATTGCAGAGGAGAATTTGCCCTTTGGCTGGATGGAGATCTCTACCATGGAAGAAGCCATTCTTGTAAAACATTTGGGAATCATACACTTTCTAAGAAGGAAGATTTCTTTATCCAAGACATTGAAATCTGGGCTTTTGAATAAATACAATACTCTCTGTATTTGCAAGATAATGGCCCAAATCTGACATGGACAAGCATTGTTTGGAATGTTCAAGAAGCAATACAATGTAACATGTCACTCGTGATTTAGTTTGTTTTCCCTTTACTACAACTATTAGTTTGCAGTATATTTTTCAAATCATGTTTCTGTCCCAGAGTTCTTTTGGTTACCGTGGCCTGGATCTATGTAGTATAACAGCTGGATGAAGTTTTGTCAGAATTTCAGCAACATTTTGATCATAGTGATCACTTCATTTTCAATTCATGATTTCTTAGTCTCCCAATAGGTTGGTGCTCTTTTGTTGAACCTTAAAAAACAAAACAAAACAAAAATTCGTATTTCTTTTACTACAGCAGTCTAATTGGAACATGGAGGAAATTGAGTCTAGATGCTTTTGTATCTGGTGAGGTTAGCACTAATGACATTTGCACTTGTTCATCTTTTTCTTATGAAGGAGAAACCACATGCCAAAGTAATACATACTCCATAGTCCACTTCTAGTTCTGAGTCACACTATTGCATTCTCTTTATTAATTTTGCAGCTTCTCAATTTTACTATAGACAAATGAAATTTGAGGGAGTTCTGATTGGAACAAACCACAGTGTACATGAGCTACAGGTTTGGGCACATGTTTGTATCACTGAATTATCAGATAAAGAGTAAAATATTGACAAAGGACAATGAGAACTTAATGATTCTATTGGATTTAATATATTAAGCAAGTAATACTATTTACATATTTGTAGCTTACTAGGGCATTGTCATAAGTAGAAAATCTATGAAACAGATACATATTTCTTCAACATTGTATCAGTTACACTGTTTTACATTTCTGTTGTAGCCTTGTTGCACACCAGCTCCAATTTTTTTTCTGTTCAAAAGGAAAAAAAATAACACTTTAGTGGTATATGTTACTAAGTACCATTAGCATTTGCTCTTATTAAAGGGCAGTGATTAGAGTAGACAATATTGTAACTCAGTAGACTTGGTGAATATGCAAATTTACTGTCAAGTGACCTCAAAAATGAAAAGATAGAATACACTAGTAGTTCTTATTCTCTTTTGTAGGAAACTAACAATAAGCCATCGTGGCAATAATTTATCAGTTAAATTTCAGAGCTTCATGTCATGCAAAAAAAAAAAAAAATCCTGCTGTTCTACATGTGACAGTGACTTTGTGCTGAAAGTTCAGCTATTCCAGATAACATTGTATATCTTGTAAATTAATGTTTAAAGGTAGTTTTGTTCTTATAGAAAATGTTGATTGTCAGGTTGCTTATAGCACTTGAAATTACTGAAAATGAAATTATAAGCCAAATATATTGGCTTAAGTAGTTTTAGTTGTATAACAAATATATCTAGCTCTTTTGAAAAAAGTTTAACTATCAAAAGAAAGCATAATGCTAATTTAAAAAAATTTGATGTTCTACTATAATACGCTATTGCTGAATATGAATAGAAGTACAGGGCATCATTTCCTTGTCTGTGTAAAGCTCTTGTTATAAGTAACAGTATATAGGTTAAATGTTTATAAGATGGGAATTGTAAATAAATATATCACCCCCTTTGGTCTTCCACAGCAGTATTATTGTCTTTGTGGAGTTGACTAAAAATAAGAATCCTTAATGGATTTCGGCTACCATATGGTCATAGAGATATATACCAAATAAAATTAAATCCATAAATGCAAACTTGTACATGGACTTATTCATTAATCATGTTGTTTTCATATATAGGACCTTTTATTGATCATATTACTTATGTTAAATGGTTCTTTTAACATACATTGTATTGTGGTGGCAGAGTAATGATGACAGGTTGTATTCAACTAGAGGCAGTACCATAGTTTTAGAAATGGAGATAAGAAAGGGTACTTAGAACAGGGAAGCTCAAATTATTTGATGACTTAACTTTTGGCAAAGAGGTCATAGAACGAAGTCCCTGCCATGAAGAGCTTCTTATGTGAAATACCAAGAGGTTTCTGTTTTTCAGTCCATAGGAACAATTAAGAACATTTAAGTGGAGGAATATTTTGGCCAGTTTTGTACTTAGGAAAAAATCGGTGTGAAAAATTAGATTCATAGAGCAAAAACTGAGGGGGGATAGAAATCCAGAGAAAAATTATGAGACTTAGTAAGGATAGTAGTAATGGTGACAGAGAAGGAAGCTTGGATTCAAAGAGATTTAAGAATTAGAATTAACAAGAGCTAGTTGCTGATTGTGTCAGAAAGAGTAAAGGATAGTTTTCAGGGCTTTGGCTTGGGAACATGTGTGTATTAATCATTGAGAAGGCCAGTGAAGCAAGAAGAGGAACTAGCCTGAGGTGGTGACATGAAGTTCATCCGGAACACTAGTGTCTGATGGGAAAAAAAGTGGAGATTCATTTGTCCTAATGTACGCAATTGTAAAATCAACAACATGTGATGCTACGCCTATTGGTGAAGCCCTTGGAGGCTTTAGTCATGATTAAAATAGGGTTCTTGAGAAACTTCTTTTATATTTTATACTGGCAGGCAGGAGAAAAGGGCCTAACTTCCTTCTCAAAGTTCAAAGAACAGCACACTGAACCTAAAGAAGGTGGGACAACATGAACATGGAGCAGAAGTCAAAACAAAATCTCTATGGGTAGTATTCCAATCTTACATGTTAACAAAATTAACAAGTTAAAAACCAACTTAAAAGGTGCCATTAATACAGGCCTCAGTAGGAAAGAAGTTATTATGAACCTCTTTGTGTCTATAACCTTGACAGTGCAGGAATAGGACTTACTTTAGAAAACAGAATTGATTATGCTTACATTAAGAAATGCCCTGGGTACTGGGAATTGAGTACGGATAGTCTAGGAATCCTCCAGAGGCCTCTGTACATTATAGGACCACTTGCTTGTTTTCTTTTTCTTTCTTTTTTTTTTTTAAATCTATAAATGGAGTTACTTAATACAAAATGTACAAAAATCCATGGTGATCCCATTCATATAAAATTTTATTTTATACAAAATTATCCCTTATCATGATAAATAGCACTAGTATTCTTTCATTATATCTGTTGATGATAATTATGGGGATAAACAGAAGTTCTAAAAGGAGTAGTAAAAGAGATGCAAGCTTAGAACTTCCCTTTCCAGAATGTCCATGATCAGAGTGAAAGGGAAGGTGAACTTGGGAATCAGGGGGTCTTAAAACTTCCAAGTTATGCAAGTTGATTCAAATATTCAGATGGAGAGCATATAAAAGTACCTACCAAAGCAAAAGCTACACATCAGATAAAGAAAAAAAAAATCCTGGTGTTTGCAAAATCAATTCTATTCTTAGGAATTTAGAATTATCTATGATATAATATAGCTTGTTTTCTGAGGTTTTTATTTATTTATTTATTTATTTATTTATTTATTTATTTATTTTTGCTTTCTGGTCTTCAAGTATAAAATTTCCCAGTCACAAAGGTTTTAGGATGACAATCATTTGATTGAAGAAAGGCAACAATAATAGAACAAATTATCTTAGGTTTAAATATTCATATAATAGCATACAATGAAGTAAGAGGGACTCTACAGACTAATTGATTTTATTTTTTTTTATTTATGAGGGGGTGGGAGAGAATGGGTGCACCAAGGCCTCTAACCACTGCAAATAAACTCCAGATGCATGTGCCACCATGTGCATCTAGCTTAATCTGGCAAATTGAACCTGAGATCTTAGGCTTGCAGCCAAGTTCCTTCCTTAATCACTAAGCAGTTTCCAACCTATAAGCCATTCCTTTAACACGGCTATGAGGATGCCGTGGTGCTTGCTGGGTGTGCCTTTTTCCCAACAAGCATTTCCCTGTAAGGACCCTTCTTTACTGGTTATGGCTACCACCTTCCTGAGAAGAGAATTGCCACTCCATCCTTAAGTGCATAGCAGGGCCTGTCAATTTCTTTATGGCTTATTTATGTGTTTGTTTGTTGTTTAACTTATTTATTTGCAAGTAGGGAGACAGAGAATGGGCATACCAGGGTCTCTTGGCACAGCAGAAAACTCCAGATGCACGTGCCACTTTGTGCATCTTGGCTTACATGTGTACTGGGGAACAGAACCCAGGATGTCAGGCTTTGCAAGCCAGTGCCTTTAACTGCTGAGCCATCTTTCCATCCCCTGCAAAATCTATTCAGTTGTATAGGAGAGAACTCTTGGCACCTTCATTGAAAGTTTTGCTCTCTAATTGTTTGCAGTTCAAACACAGTGTATTGTGAAATCTAATGTAAAAATAGTATAAGAACAAAAACAGAAAGTAAAGGCAAACACATATTCTATGCCATTTTTTTAAAAATTCTGACATGGTTTTTATTGTAACAAATGTACATGCCCTGTGATATGAAGTGTTACTTTTAAAATATTAACAATTTATATTAATGATTCACTTATTAATGACCTCCCAGATTAATAACTCCCTTAGAAATCAAGGGTGAAAGCAAAAGCACACACATTTTCTTCTTTTTGGAATATATTGGAACTAAAAATTTGAAAAAAAAATAACCATGCATGAAAACAGAGGTGATTCCTAAAGTATTTTATCTTTATCTTATTTTAATATTTTTGTTTATTTGCCAGTAGAGAGAATGTGCCTCTTACCACTACAAACTCCAGAACATGTGCCACTTTAGCATTTGATTTCACATGGGTACTGGGGAATAGAACCCAGGTTATCAGGCTTTGCAAGCAAGCACCTTTAACCACTGAACCATCTCTCCAACCCTGTATCTTACTTTAAATCTGATATAACAATTAAGAACTCACATTATTTTTGAGATCTATTTTGACTTTTGTATTTAACACTAAAGTACCCTTTTTCTTATAGCAACTTCATTGAATTTGTAAAAATTATACTGTCACATAACATCCAGTTTGTTTTATATGATACACATTAATTCTAAGGAAAATTGATAGCTAGTAGGTTTGTGTTAGCCTCCTTGCCATCAAGTTGATTCTACTTTTTTTTTTTTATTGTGGCAGGCCTAATATTTCTGTTTTATGGCGTGTACACATTTTATAATACTGTCTTTTTAGAGTTAGGGGAGAATATGTCTTGTGGTTTTAATTCAGTAGTTAAGACCCTTGTATACTGAACATTGACTTCATAGAATATTCTAGGTTTCTCTTCATTGTTGGCATTAATATAAGTAAGAAGTATGATGCATTAAGGCTTTGAGATGAACTTCTCTAAGAATTTCCAAGGTGGCTAAGTCTGAATCTCTCACCTCCATTCTGCTTTCCTGGTAAACATAGCCTCCCTCTTTGGGTTGGTCACAGGACCACTGGTCTGTTTCTGTGTGATTAACTCAAATCCTATGGAGGATGGCCACCTCTTTTGGAAACATTAGAACTCAAGCCTACAGAGGAACTTCAACAATTTCCACATGTTGAAAACTTAACTTTATGTTCCCAAAGACTGCCAACTATGCCAAGAAATAAAAACAAATTGTGGTTAAGGTCAAACTTAAAGTTCAGTTACATCAAATTTTTTTTTTTTTTGCTACCAAAAAATGTTCTGATCTTCATCTAAAGTCAGCTTTCTTCTTAGATGTAATATGTAATTAAAAATATATAATAGGGCTGGAGATATGGCTTAGCAGTTAAGCGCTTGCCTGTGAAGCCTAAGGACCCCAGTTCACGGCTGGATTCCCCAGTACCCACGTAAGTCATATGCACAAGGTGGTGCAGGCATCTGGAGTTCGTTTGCAGTGGCTAGAGGCCCTAGCGTGCTCTCTCTCTCTCTGTCTATGGCTCTCAAATAATAGCGAAGTCAAGTATTTTCATCTAAACAATTTCAAATACCAATATGCTGATATATGTCAATGACAGACAGTATAGGGACCTCTAAAATGTTTTGTGTGTGCTTTGTGAAAATAATTCAAGTTCTCTAATAGAAATAATGCCCCAAAGCCATTTATATAAAAATAATGTTTATTATTACAGAGCAGCTTGCATCTTCATTTGTAATACATTAATTAGCATTTAACACCAGGAAAATAGTGGGTCAAGTTTATCTTGCTAGAGGGCTACTCCAGTAGGGTAATTACAACATGGTCGTCACGGCCTTGCCATAGCATCTCGCCTTCAAAGTGCACCAGTCCATGTTTCCTAGCACGCATGAGAATGCCCACCACTTTATCTGAAATACGAACATATCTGTCGAAGAGTTCTCCAAAAGTAACCTGGATCTTGCCATCTCGTCTGTGGCGAGCCATCGTTCGGATAACAAAGCACAGCTCCATAATTTCCCGATGGATGTGCTCCTCAGCGCGCTTGGCCCTTTCAGCTGTCAAGCTTCCCTCCTTAGGACGGCCATAGCCCTCATCTCCTTTATGGAGGCGAGTGGACATAGCCAGCTCATAGTCAAACTCTTCACTGAAAGGATTGAGCTTCTGTGACTGTATGTGTTCATCAGCCCACTGTTGCCATCTCCCTTTCAAGCTGTCCACCTGGCTGTATTTCCGATGGGCCTTGCAGTTCAGTGTCTCTGTGTATCTGTTAGCCCTAGAGGAAAGAAGGGAAGCATTCACACATTGATATGTTACCATCCTTGTCACTAGCACTTTGTACTTCCCAGATGTGTGCATCTCAATGTAGGTCTTTATAATTTTGATCATGGTCAGACACATATTAACCACAAAAAATTAGGCATAAAAGTAGAAAAACTTGCTGCCACTGTCATTCTTATTTTTCAATATGTCCTAGATCATTTTCCCTCAAATAATAGTGTTTTCGACACTGATATTAAACTCAAGAAAAAATAAGCCTGCCTTATACATAATTCATGCAAATGTGTGCATCGAGGTGATATAGGTTGCTAACTCTTCCAAAACTGAAATCCTACAACTGTATTACCATGTCATGAAGGGTCTCTGAAACTTTATTACTCAAAGATACATATTGTCTTTACCATACATACACTGGACCATTCAGTCATAGTTACTGATTTTCATACTGTATTTTTAGTGAGAGCACATTTATACTAATGTCAATGATATGCACATAATTTATCAAGTTATACAAATAGAAAATACTACTAGCCAGCAATAGTGACATTTATTTGAACACTATATGTAGGCATTCTTCCTAACACTTCATTAACTTTCCCTACTATAACATAGCCACTATCCAGCTTTGTAGATGAGGAAACTGAGGCCAGAGAGATTAAGTAACTTCTTAAAGTCACAAAGCTATTAAGTAGTAAGACTAATCTGGTCCAAAGTTAAACAGTCTCAAGAATCTGTATTAGGAAATACTGCCACTGAGTGCCCTGGCAGAGGCAGGATTCAGGCATGGCTGTCAAGAGGAAAGGCAAGAATGCTCTTTCTACCTGCTGTGATGCCATCCAGCATTCAAGTACAGTAGCCAATAACTGATTTGTGTTTCAAATGTATGTGTGTGTATGCTGGGAATATGGGGTACCTTTCCTTATTTAAAAACAATAAAACCCAGTTTTGGAAATTAGATCAGTGTGTCATGAGGATACAAATAAGTTTTTGCTCTAAAAGACTTCTATATCTCCAGCCTGTAGACTTTTCTCTCTTTGGGTCTCTTTGCTTTTATGGGTAAAAAAAAAAAGAGAGAGAGATAGAGAAAGATTTGTACTCCATCTTCATCAGGACCCCACCTCCCCCACACTGGTGCCTCATGCCTAGAAGCATTGGGTAGAGAAATGAAGAGTAAATGTGACATTACTTATGTCAGTGGCATGACAGAACTACATATGAACTCTCACAGCTCACTAGTTTATACCCACAGAAGACAGGTTAATGTGTCACATCATGAACTTTCCTCTGAGGTTGAGCAAGCCTCCATCCTAATAGGATGCCTCAGTCTCTAGTATGTCACGTGACATGTTCTGCCAAAATGGCCCTGAGCTTATAATGAAGACCATGCTGGTCACTGACTATCACGGTGGCAAAGAGAAAAGGGTTGGTCATCCTTTGAAGATGAGATTGATAGGTCCAAATGCCAAGACCAGAGAGGAGTGTACCCTTGTGATGTCACATTCAAGATAGAGAGGACTTTTACCTAGATGGTGAACTTCCATTAATTCCATAAATCCTAAACACTTGCCTCCTGGTCTTTCTGTTACATTAGGCTCTCCTACATACACCACTATTATTCTTTGTAATCACATGGCAAAAAATCAGCAGTAAAGTTCATTGGCAAAGAAAAAATTACAAAAGTTAGATATACAGATTTATAAATTTCTCTGGTGAAAAGTATGCTAGTCCTGTCATTTAGGGAGTAATAACTATAAATTCTTAAATATTTAGTAAAACTGAGGAAAGAGAACCTCTAGGAGACAGGTTTCTAATCTGCTCAAGCAGATGGGCACTGGGAGCATTCCTTTGCTTGAATGCCAGCTTGGATATGTGGAAGGGGTCTGGAGTCACATTTCCAAGTCCAAGTCTTGGGTCTCTATGAAGGTCATCCTCAGTGCCCAAGCACCCCTATGAGCAGAGAACATGCACCATCCTTCCCAAGCTTGCAGTGAAATGCTGGGAAAAGTTCACTCTTCTGTGTACACTGCCCAGGGCATGTCATTGTTTTGATTAGTGGAGCATGGCATGGTACAGGGTCACAACAGAAGCAGGATGACCAGCTAAAAGGCAATGCAGTTATGTCTGCTCATCACATATATGATTATCTTTGCAAGTTATTAACTCCCAAGTCCAAAGACTTTTCCTGTTCTAAAATGGATTGAGTAAAAAATGGCTATTCATTTGCCTTTTCAGTATGCTTGAACCAAAACCCTGCACTTTAGGAATGACTGAAATTCCGCCAACACTTTGATCTCTGCTCAGAGTCTGAGTCTATGGAAGTTACAGACACAAGCTCTGGAATCAGCCTTTCCAACTCCATCACTTACTGGTCCTGTCTGTGACTTGGATGTTTTCACATTTCTTTGTGTCTATTTCCTTACCCTCATGTTCAACTATTGTCTTAACTAAGCAGATCTTGAGAGGGAGCTTGCTAGCTTAATCTTGCACCATTACTCTATGAGA
The DNA here is from genome assembly GCA_036365145.1 of Orientallactaga sibirica. Classification (NCBI taxonomy): domain Eukaryota; kingdom Metazoa; phylum Chordata; class Mammalia; order Rodentia; family Dipodidae; genus Orientallactaga; species Orientallactaga sibirica. Next base: position 74,522,828 of record JAEOAD010000003.1, read on the forward strand.
AAGGATCCAACTTCCTTTTTTTACAGGAAACCAAATACAATCAAAAGGATCTTTAAAATGAAACAGTAAACATAAGCATTCTCAGGAAAAAAACCATTTAGAAAAACCACCACTAGTAAGAATTTCTCCACTTCTTAGCACATTGTGTAAAACAGCTTTACCACCAAGGATCTCTCCTTAACCATTCTCACTCACAATATCTTGCTTATTGAAAAACATGGGAGAAGATGTTGCCTATGGCTGATAATAAATTAACAAAATCCCATTTCATGCTGACTTAGTAATGCCACTTGTCTCCCCAGAGAAAAAGTACCATTGGACTTCTGAATCTCCTAGCACAGACAGACAGGATTGCAGCTGACAGTTAATGAGCCTCCTTACAACATTCTAGAAGCCTGTGCACTCCAAGTCACAGGAAAGAAGGGGCTTGACCATCCTCCAGAACACCAAGCCTGGCTCTTTACCGGAACTGCCCTCAGCCCACTGCTTTGGCATATTAATATCAAAATAAGTTCATGAAAAAACTAAGCAAATTGCAATGCTATTTGCCACTTTGTCTCAGCTTGCACACTTCTCCCTAACACCAAGAAAACGTCCTTGAAACATGTCTGATTTCAGGAACTCTGCAAAGGGTTGTGGTGTACAAGGTCCCACTTTTAGATGGGACAGTTTAAAGCAGTGGCATAAGCACAAAGGTCGACATCTGAGGTTGGCGCTGTACTTTCAGCACAGCATCCTTATAGATCCAGGTGCCTGCCCAATCTTTCAGATCCTCTACATTCCCTTCCCTCTGGATTTGTATTGAGAGATGGGGCTCAGTGGGGATACTGGTACGGGGATGGAAGGATGCATTCACTTACTGGGAGGGCAAAGGACGTTTGATCCTGGCTGCAGCCACCTGCACTGTGTCCTGCTCCGGCCTCTCCTCCGCCTCCCCTCCGTAGCCGCTGTCCTCTGTGTCTATGCTGTCGCTCTTCCACTTGGGCTCCTCCTCTTCCATGACTTTCCAGCCTTTGGTCAGCTCAGACACCAGGTTGGTGCATTTTCTCCTCCTCGTTGGGGAATTATGGCTGAGGAGGATTCTGTCGATGTCATTCTCTGGCTGAACCGGTTCCGACATACCACCCTCATTCTCATACTTGTGGCTCAGGTGGCTCACGTCTCCTCCTCTTTCATAAGCCTTGCTGACAACTGTTCTGGTCACCTCTTTCCTTTTGATACGGGAGACCTCAGTAGCTTCCTCGGAGATTTGTTCACCTCCATGTCCCTCTGGCTTTAGGGATGGAGGTTTGGGGGCAATCTGAGCTTTCTGGTCAGAAGTTGGGCATAGCACTGGTTTAGAAATCTGGGGTGGGTCCTGGGTCCCTCCAGGCAGCCAGCCTGCAGGTTCCTGAGCCTGCTTGGTGCTGTTCTCATTTGCCCACTGCTGCCAACCTCGGGCCAAGTTAATGACCAGGGTGGCTGTGCGTACCTTCCGGAGGGCGCTCTTCCCAGGGCCCACCTCCCTTTCCTTTTCTCCTGGAGCCATGCTACCTGTCTCTTTGCTGCTGAGAGCCTGGGCACTGGGTGAAACAAGTGTGGTCCAGCAAGTGCCTGGGACTTAAATAGAAGCTGAGTGTGGGTGGGAAGGAGAGCCCGGTGACGGTGGAACTATGCAAAGCATTTCTTGCCAAGATGCATTGGCTTCACCCTGTTGGTGTTCTTTTTTTAAACGCTGACAGGTCCTGTTTCATGGCTGCAGGCTGCTGGCTAAGGACAGCGACGTGCTCACCGCTTTCTTCTCCCAAGTGCCAGAGTGGAAATGACTAGACTGAATCATGTGCTCAGCTTTATGTCTTCCTTGACCTTAAAATATGATCCTGTCATTTATGGGAGCACACAGTATGTGCACAAGTTGTGCTGGGAACATCAGAGGCCTGTTCTCATTTAAACATCTACAGACCTCAACTCAGCTGGGACTTGGTCCAGTTTCACAGCTGAACAAAATGAAATCTAACTTTTTTCCTACAAACAGTGCCTAAGATTCAAACCCAGACTTGTCTAATTTAAAGATTGAGCCTTATGTCATTTTATTACCTTTTACTTTTGCCTTAAAATTCATTAGAAATAACCGTTAAGAAGTCATCTCATCTGATAACATTTTGCAGATTAAAAAAAAAAAAAAAAAAAAAACTGAAGCCCAAAGGGAAACTAAAGTCCTCATAAAGGCTTTTTCCAGCCCCTGCATTGAAAAGTTAATAAGCATGTTAATATATGCATTAATATTAATACAGACATATTAATATAAAGACAGTCAAAACTTTATTCTAACTACATAAAAACTAAAATACACATTGACTTATAAATTATTACTAAAATTAAGTCTTTTCAAGCATCTCATTTAAACCAAAATAAGTGCCACCATTGCACTTAAATCACCTCACCCCTTTGTTTAGAGTAATATCAACTTCCAAAGCAGACCTGTAGATTAATACAGGCAAAGAAGTTTTTCAGCCTTCAGAACAAAATCTAAAATTAATATTGTTAAAGGACTGGAAAGATATGTCATGTGGACAGAAAAAGAACAATCTATTTAGTGCATTAAACCAGCTAAAAATGTGCAGGGCTAGCACTGAATAATTTCCTAAAAAAATAATGTTTTTTTTTTTCATTCCATAGTTCACGAGGTCTCAAACTATGCCCTTGCCTCCAATGTTGACACGTAGTTAACCTACTGATTGAAAACTGCTATCTATGAGCATTATAAAAAGCATGCAAGTTAACATCTTCCGATAGGCACATTTATTTTGGGAAAAAAAATGTTGATGTCAGTTTTTCATCATGTCAGTTATTTATGTCGTAGGGTTCAAACACTTTGGGAAATGGTCTAAAACTCTACCTAGAAATCTGTCAGATATGTTCTGGAGGGGTGAGAAGCATGTGATGATATTACGGCAGAGACAAAAATCCTACTTGATTAATTAAGAGGAAATTGTATCACAAGGAAGGAAAACTGTTACAAAGATTTCAGTCTGCTACTAAATTTCTGGCATTCCTTCCTTGAATGTAAATATGCTGCAGACTGCTTACTTCTCCTCAGCTTCCCTTCACCCCACTGGAAGGTCTTGGAAAAGAATGGGGCTCCTCTGAGAGGCTCTATAGCTGAGCCCAGGATCAGGCTAATTACAGTTCTGCATCCCTGCACACACCTGCTCCAGGTTCAGTCCTGATAGGGAAGACATGCTGTCGGCAAGATGTTAATAATGTTTCACGTATTCGTAGGCATTGCACTGAGGTTTGGGGCTATCAGCAGATGATCTTGACATTATATTAAAAAAAAAGGTAATTCCTAAAAAGATGTGGTCATTCCCTCAGAGATTTTGCCTGCGTGGCAACTTCACTCCTTTGTGCACACTTAGGTGGGAGAATGCGAGTCTCCTCCTCTTCATGTTCCCTTTGGGTTCCCTTCTGTTAAGCAAGGTCTGTATGCTCCCACCATGCATCCTCCATCTTGGACCATGTTCTTAGGAATTTCATATTCTTCCACTTAAATATGTGGTATAAAAGAAATAGTGAAAGGGAATCAAGTACGTACTGACTGACAGTGAAATGTAATCACAGGATTTAAAACTGTTGGTAGAGATATAGAGCTAGTTAATGAAGTAATTATCACCTAGGAAATTTGTCATAAATGTGAAGTTTTTATTAATGTTAGTCATTATTTGATCAAATTAATGATAGCATAAAGGAGAGAGGGGGATGTTTACACACACACACACACATATACCTGCATGAAACTTAGAAATCAGGTAGAGCTAACCTTTAATCTATGGTTACCAAAGATACTTAACAAAACTTGCTCAAATCTCATATAAAATAACCATTTCTCTTTAAAAAGTAAAATGTGGGCTGGAGAGATGGCTTAGCGGTTAAGGCACCTGCCTCCTAAGCCTAAGAACGCTGGTTCCAATCTCCAGCGGTTCCAATCTACAGGTCCCACGTTTAGCAAGATGCAAAGTAACACAAGGGCGCAATGCCACACTTGACCACAAGGGGGCGCACACATTTGGATTTCATTCACAGCAGCTGAGAGACTGCTGGTGCGCCCATCTGTCTCACTCTCCCTCTCTGTCTGTCTCTCTCTGTGTCTCTCTCAAAAAATAAATAAAATAATAAAAAAATTAAAAATGTAAAATGTATGATGTTCATTTTAGATTTACAACATTCTACTATGGGATATGTAGGTAGTGGTTACTATAATAAAGCAAAATAACACCTCTCATATAGGTACTTTTTTGATGTAGCTAAGGTTATTTAGCAAAATCACTAGTACAATTTTCTTAACTACAGTTCAAATATCTATCAAAAGGCAGGCTCTCATTTTTTTAAGACTATTGCATTAAATATTTATATAACTGTTTCCATCAATTCACCCATGGATGGGCATTGAGTGGTCCATATTGTTATTGTGACTATTATGTTGTAATGGACATGGAAGTGCAGATATCCTTATGAAGTGGTGATTTTTCTGCTTTGGATACATATCCAGAAGCAGGACTTATGGATCATATGATAGTTCTGATTTTAATCTTCTTAGAAATTTACATGTTCTCCACATTGGTTGCTCCAATTACATTCCCACCCATAATGGTCTAAGGTTTTCTTCCTCCATTAACTCACCAACACTTGTCTCTTGTCTTTTTGTTTTGTTTTTATTTTATGTCATTAAGTGGAAACTTTGTATGGGCACATCATGTGCGGTACGATCATTTCCCTCCTCCCTGCTCTCTCCCCTCTGAGAGCCCTCCTTAGTGGGATTGCTGTATTCACCATGGAGTTGTGGGTTATGAGTTGTGAGAGCAGCAGTCTCACTGTTGAGGGGGCAATGTTTCTGGACAGTTCCTCCCAACCTGGTCTCTTACAATCTTTCCATCCCCTCTTCTGCAAAATTCCCTGAGCCTTGGTGAGTGTATGTTAAGTCTCTTTAGTGCCGGGCTCTCAGCAGCTTCTGGATTTCAGCTTTGGTGTGTTTTGAGTGTCCTCAGTATCTATCTCCACCACTCTGGCACATGTTGCCAGGCTTACAAGAGAAGCAGCACTCTTGCTCATCTCACCAATGTCCTCTGTGGTTTCACCTGGGCCCCATCTGCTGTGCCAGGGGTGATTCATCTCCTGCCAGGAAGTCAGCTATCCTTGTCTTGTTGATAGATTTTGGTGGTCTTAAGTTCTCCCTGTCTTCTGATTTCACCCAAGGAGCTCTAGCATGGTTATGAGTCTGCCATCCTGACAGGAAGTCCCTGCCATCTTTCTTTTTCTTTCTTTTTCTTTTCTTTTCTTTTCTTTTCTTTTCTTTTCTTTTCTTTTCTTTTCTTTTCTTTTCTTTTCTTTTCTTTTTCTTTCTTTTCTTTCTTTCTTTTTCTTTTTTTTTTTTTTTTTTGAGGTAGGGTCTTGGTCTGCCCCAGGTGGACCTGAAATTCACTATTTAGTCTCAGTCTGGCCTCGAACTCACAGCAATCCTCCTACCTCAGTCTCCCTAGTGCTGGCTTTAAAGGCATTCACCACCACGCTGGGCTCTTGTCTTTTTGATTAGCCATTCCAATGGGTGTGAGATGATATCTTATGATAGTTTTAATTTCACTTCTCAGATTCTTAATGATGCTTTCATGTACCTATTGGATATTTTCATATCATCTTTACAGAAATGTTTGTTCTGATCCTTTTCTCACTTTTAAATTTCACTTTTTCTCTCACTGGGTTGTAAGGGGTCTTTATATATTTTGGCTATTAACTTCTTACCAGATATATAGATTACAAATAATTTCCCAGTACGTAGGTTGCCTTTTTATTGTATTGGTTATTTTTCTATACAGAAGCATTTTAGTTTGACATAGTCTCAAAACTGAACTTTTGGTATAATTTCCAAAATATCATTGTCAAGATCCAATGTTCAGGAGTTTGCCCCCATGTTCTCTTCTGCAAACTTTAAGATTTCATGTGATATATTTAGGTCTTTCATTCATTTTATTTTCTTTTTTAATACATGTGTATATGCACATGCATATGTATTGCAGGCCTGTACAGATATGTGTGCACATGTGTACTTGGGGGTGTGAAGAACAGAGGACAACTCTGGATGTTACATTCACATGTAGTCCACTTCCTATGAGTCAGGGTCTATGATTGGCTTAGAGCTCACCAAGTAGTCTAGCCTAGCTGCTCTATGATCCACGAGCATCCTCTTATCTCTACCTTCCCTGCATTGGGATCACAGGCATGTGCCATACTTCTTAGCATTTTTATGTGGCTATTAGGAGGGGTCAAACTTGATTCTTCATGCCTGCAAGATAAGCATTTTACTGACTGAGCTATCTGCTCATTTTCTTTTATGCATTTTGGGTTGATCCTGGGCTGTAGTGCAAGGTAAGGGTCCAATTTTATCTTTTGGGTATATAATAAATCCAGGTTTCCTAGGACAATTTTATTAAAGAAATTGTTCTTTCCTTTTTGTGTCCAACTGATGTTCTTATAAAAAATTATTATCTGTATATATTTGACTTTCTTTCTCAGATCACTATTCTATGCCATTGGTTTGTGTTTCTGTTTTTATGCCACCATCATACTGTTTTGATTACTGTAGCTTTAAATTATGAGTTCAAATGAAGAGGTGTGTTGCCTTGAATTTTGTATTGCTTTGATTATCTGTGCTTTTTTGGGATTGCATTTGGATCATAGAGTTTTGTTTTTCTTTTATTTGTATGACAAATACCACTAGAATTCTAATAGGGATTCCACTGGATCTGTATACTGCTCTGGGCATCATAACAGTGTCAGCTGTGCTAACCCATGAACACATTAGACAGACAGATATCCATTTATTTGTGTCTTCTTCCATTTCTTTCAATAATGTCATTGTTGTTGCATAGTTTTATTGTGAAAAATAACTTTTTTGTCAAAAGTATTCCTAAGTATTTATTCTTATGTCACCATAAATGAGAAGTTGAGTTATGTCAGTGCCACAGTTAGGGTATGAGGATTGTGTGCATCTTGTGGCTTTCAAAAGAAGTGAGAGCTCTGTATTTTTTTTTAATTTGAGAGACAGAGAGAGAAAAAAAAAGAAAGAAAGAAAGAAGAAAGAAGAAAGAAAGAAAGAAAGAAAGAAAGAAAGAAAGAAAGAAAGAAAGAGGCAGAGAGAGAGAGAGAATGGGTGTACCAGGGCTTTCAGCCACTGCAAATGAACTCCAGATGCATGTCTCCCTTGTGTGCATATGTGACATTGCACACTTGTATCTCTTTGTGCCTGGTTTATGTGGGACCTGGATATGCAAACATAAGGTACAGGCAGGAGCCTTAACAGCTAAACCATCTTTCCTGCCCTGTACTTTTATATGATCTCTCTCAAAATACTTTTTTTTTTTTCATTTTAAACAAGAAGTTTATTTAATAACAAGAAACTTGAAGGGGAAGCTATCTAGGATTCAATTTTTAGAGTAATTTATCCTTACTTAAAGACAGATTGCCCTAGATGTAACAGCTATGCACAAAAAAGTTATAGATTTGGGATGGAGAGATGGACTAGTGGTTAAGGTACCCCCAGGACCCATATAAACCAGATGCATAAGGTGGCACATATGTCTGGAGTTCATTTGCAGCAGCTAGAGGCTTTAAAAAGTTATAAAATTGCCAGGGGTGGTGGCACACACCTTTAATCCCAGCACTCGGGAGGCAGAGGTAGGAGAATCGCTGTTAGTTCGAGGCCACCTTGAGACTCCATAGTGAATTCTAGGTCAACCTGAGCTAGAGTGAGACCCTACCTCGAAAAACCAAAAAAAAAAAAAAAAAAAGTTATAAAATTTTCTTTGGTTTTATAATGATAAATGAAAATATCATTCTCCAATCAAACAAGGTATATAAAGATTTTTATGTTATTTTGTTGTGGTGGTTGTTCTTAAAACAATAGAGCAAAATAACTTACTGTAATATAAAGATAAGGGCTGAATAAGCCTGCCACTAATGGAAAAAGGGAATATTTTCACAATACTATTACTTTTATCCATACCATATCCATTTAATATCAACCAAAATATTGGCCAGTTAGTTTAAATAGAAAAACAAAACTGCAATATACTTGTGCACATACACCAGTTACCTTATGTACAATAGAGGAATTGGGATAATGAAACAATAGAGAAACTATATTGATGTAGTCAGGATGTACTGGAACCAAATTGTGGCTTTCTTCTTTTTTAATTTATTTTTTATTGACAACTTCTATACTTACAGACAATAAACCATGATATTTCCCTCCCCTCCCCTATTCCCCTTCAGAACTCCACTGTCCATCATATCCCCTCCCTTTCTCCATTAGTTTCTCTTTAATTTGATGTCATCATCTTTTTCTCTTATTATGAGGGTCTTGTAAGGTATTGCTAGGTACTCTGAGGTCATGGATAGCCAGGCCAATTTCTGTCTGGACAGTTGCATTGTAAGGAATCATACCCTTCCTTTGGCTCTTACATTCTTTCCACCCTCTATTCCACAATGGACCCTGAGCCTTGGAGGGAGTGATAGAGATGTTTCAGTGCTGGACACTCCCCCATCCCTTCTTCTCAGCAATATGTTGCCTTTTGGGTCATCCCAGTGGTCATCACCATCTGAAAAGAGAAGCTTCTCTAACCAGAAGTGAGAGTAGCATTAATATGTGAATATGAACATTAAGTGTAGTGCTTTCAGGGCAGTTTGGTGGGAATAATATATACATTTAGCCAGACAAGAGCAGGCTTTATACCCCTAAGGCTCATGAACTCCCTTGCCATAGACTTTTGATTAGTTTTTTCAGTACCAGGCATGAATTCCCTCCCATAGAGTGGGCCTTCAATCCAATTAGGGAGCAGTTGGTTTCCCCAAGAGCAGACATGCCACTATTGCACCCATTCAGTCATTTGGCTTGTCTAGCCAAACTTGAGGTTTCCAGTGCCCACTGTTTTCACCATTGATGACTTCTGTCTCCCATACAGCTGTATGCAGTGCAGCTTTTCCAGCTTTCAGTTGGCTGGTATACAGGGAGAAGGTTTTCTGCTCAGCACCAGATTGATTTCTCAGTGACCTTGCTGATCAGGCAAGAGATGTCTTCAGCAATAGGGTCTTACCATCTGTTTCTCAAAGAAAACCAAGGGCCTTGGCAATAGCCTGTAATGTTTTGGAGGCAACAGGGACCGCCCTGGCCAACAACTCACTGGAAGGTATCCCATCCCAGGCACTGAAAATTTGCTAGTAACAATCTATAGATTCTGGATGTGCCATTATTCAAAAAAGTAGGTTTACATAAGAATTATTCAGAATATCTTGAATTTTGATTGACCCTCCCCCACCCTTCTTTTACACATTCTCTTCCCTGGCCTTGCTTAGGCCTTTCCCCTCACTGTAATCTGTTCTTCTATTTCATTTATATAATACCAACCCTTAAGTCTTTCCTCCTCCTCCCTCCCTTATAAGCTTTCTCTAGTGTACTGGCCTCTGTTACCAATTTTTGGTTCCAGCTCTTACACAAGTCTATACATTTGTAACTAGGATCCACATATGAGAGAGAACATGTGACATTTGGCTTTCTGAGCCTGGGTTACCTCACTTAGTATAATCCCCAATTGTGGCTTTCTCACTGAGAATGTCTTCTAGGTCTATAACAAAATCCTGGAGTAAAGTAGAAGGTTCCTTTTTAGTAGACACCTCCCATCTGTTGCTGGAATACATCAGTTGTATCTTCCATTTCCAACTGGGCAGGTCTGTCTGGTTCATTGATTGGTTGCCTGTCAAATCCAACTCTGACCTGCCCCACTGTCATTCACAGTAGGCTTTCATTAGTTTACTACGGGGTGTATACTTCTTAACCTTCAACTGCATCAAAGAACCATCCTGCCCCACCACCTTCAAGTTAATATGATCACCGTTCTTGGCCTTGACTCCTTCCTTAGGTTTTCCTTCATCCATGGCCATCGCTGGAGTCTCCTCAGCTTCCACATCACAAAAGAGGCACCAAACCTACACTGAAGGAACGCACAAGCAGCACCCAGGAGCAGCAGAATAATTCTTACAATACTTTAGATGGTAGTGGTCACACACACAGAGAGAGAGAGAGAGAGAGAGAGAGAACAAACACAGTAGTATAGCATGTCTTCAGGTTTCTTTCAGACTCTATTCCCTCCATTCTTGATGTTCTGAGGACACATGTTTGTGGAGTGCTAGGGACGAGGGCTTAGGGAGCAGCATGAGGGTCTTGAAGAAGAAAAGTTGATGGTAGTGACAGTGTACTATGCAGTGCTTGACCATGTGGGAATCACTGACTGTTCCTAGTCTAGATGAGATAACGAGGCTATGGGACTGAATGATCAACAAACAACCAGCAAAGCAGTTTGGATATGAAAAACTATGGGGCTGAAAAGACTATGTACTAGGATTGCTTACATAATCTTGAGAAGAACTAGGAGAGGGTCTGAAGGAAGACAGATTTGAGAAACACCAGAACCAGTTTAATTCCAGATCAGGACAGGGGTTAGTCTTCAGGTAGGAGGGTCAATTAGGGGCACCTGGATGGAGTAGAGGCTGCAAAGGAAAGCTTATTTATAGTATTTTATTTTAAGATAATTTATACTATGGCATTTAAGGCTGTGTCTAAAAGGTTTCCCTCCTGGTGGATGAGGTCAGATGAGTTCTCAGTTACTTGGTATTGCTAACTGAAGAGTTGTGCAGAAACTCTTTCCTGGAACCTCCTTGAATATAGTGCTTAGATCACACTAGAATCTTAAATCTCATTAGAGTCACCGAGGAAGCTGGTATCTATCAGTCACTGAGGCTAAAATAATTGAAGTAATATTTGACTCCTCTCCTCCCATATCACATCCAGTCTTTGAGCATCAACTATGACAGGCACACATAATCAGACTTGACCCTCATGAAGTATCCACCCTCACCCATCATTCCCATGGCACAAGTCACCATCAATCTTTCTGTGGATTCATGCATAATTTGCCTAACTGGTCCCTCTGCTTCCTCTGAACATTAAACAGCTCCAATAAACACAGATGACATGACTTTTTTCAAAACCTTTCAGTGGATTCATCTCACTTAGAATAAAACACAAGTTCCTTACAGTGGTCTGCAAAGTTCTCCATCTCCTTGCTCATTTCCTGGCTTCCTTGTCTTTCTCCTTTCCAGTGCCTGTGCCATACCAACCTAAACTTGGTCCCTGCCTGAGGACTTCTGCCTTAGTTCCCTTTGTCTTGGCCTTCATAATCCCCATCAAGCTTTGCGCTATTGTGTCTGCATATTCAAGACTCCACTGAATGCTTTCCTGAGCAGAGGACATTCTCTTCAGGAGGAATGGTTTCTTCTCCCTAGAATAGGCTGAGTAAAACCACCTGGGGTTTATGCAGTTGAGACTGAGGTAGTAGATGCAGTGCAATTTGAAGCTGTAAGAATATATAGGCACAAACAGGTTTTTTTGTTTGTTTGTTTTTTGCAGAGGGGGGAAATATTGCTTTGGTAAGAAATGTAGCTTTCTACCCTACACTGTAAAGTTTTAACCTGTGGAATGGCATGTTAAATAAATTCACTTTTCACTTCGTGGATACTATGTGAGTAAGAGCAGAAGCTGAGATGATTAGGAAAATGTAGTAATCATTTAGATAAAACTTGATTATAACCAACTGCAAGAAAGTGGAAGTAAAGGAAGAAAGAGGCATGAATACTGAAGGTGAAATGAATTCATGAGATGTATATGAACTGGTCATAATTACATGTTAGATAACAGAAAATAAAGGTGTTTGAGATGTACATAGTTGTCCTGGCTAAGGCTTCTAGGTGGATGCCACTTGTATTCACTAAGAATAGAAATATAAAAGCCCGGCGTGGTGGCCCACGCCTTCAATCCCAGCACTCGGGAGGCAAAGGTAGGAGGATCATCGTGAGTTCAAGGCCACCCTGAGACTACATAGTGAATTCCAGGTCAGCCTGGGCTGGAGTGAGACCCTACCTCAAAGAAACAAAAAGAAGAAGAAGAAGGAGGAGGAGGAGGAAGAGGAAGAGGAGAAGAGGAAGAAGAAGAATAGAAATATAGGGGAGTCTGGGACAAGCATTGAAATTGAACAAATATTAAATCATGGTTCAGATATATTGATGTTGAATTACCTGCAGGACATCCAGGGGAGGATACCCAGCAAGCAGGGAAGATTGCTCAGGAAAATCTCTGGGATGTTACATGGACTAAGTCATCATTTAGAGTCAGAAAGACTATGGTAGCAAGCCAGAGCCAAGGAGGGCTGTACGGATTCAAGCCCAGATACTCTGCCTCCTGAGTGTGAGGTTGCTGGGATCCGTGTCCTCACACAAGTGCCTTCCTTTCTCCTTGCTTTCCACCCCCACTCAGAAGGACAGGACTTCACAAGCTTATGACACCAGTGTCTCTAAACAAGCGTCTTACGAAGATCTAAATATAGAGTTTCTTAGCTTTGACTTTCCAGATGATCCTGTAAAACTTTCCTTTACTTACTAGCCAAGTATATTTTGAAAAAGGTCCTCACTTCTTAATTTATCACCTGCTCACTTTTCAATGCTTCCAATTCAAAATTCTCATTTCTACCCAAAATTCAATTTAGTCACAGGCACAGATGATCACCTTACCACAAAATCCAAAGGATGCTTTTAGTTCTTACTTACTTTAGCTTTCTTTAGTATTTTCCATTCCTATCCACACTCACGTGTACACACAAATGCATGCACATGTGAATATATGTGCATGCACGAGTGTGTTGAGGGATAGAGGCCATTCATAATTATGTTACACTCATGTAGCACCTGCATAGGCATGCATTTTCATACAGAGTTAATGTATAAATAAATGGAAGCTTTAGTCATAAATTCAAAGACTAGAAGCATCACTTCTTCTTCATACCGAGTTTACAATCTGCTCCGACTCCTGAATCTTCATGCTCCTTTCAGTGTAGGTAGGGCTGCATTTTGACCAAAAAAAAAAAAAAAAAAAAAGGTGCAACAGCCATTTGAATATGGCTTTATGTACCACATCTCCCTCTTTCTTAAAAGCTTCTAAAAGCAATTAATATAATTTTTTAATAAACCCTTGAACTTTTCTTTTACTAGTATAGAACACAGATAATTTTCAGACTCTTACATATGCATGAGGACCATTAAAGCTACCTGAAATTGGTGAGAATTCCTCTAAAGGGAATTTAGAATGGGTGCTAACTGAGGATTATTTCAAGTGGAAGTGGTGGGCTACAAAAACACCCTTTATTCAAAAGATGAGGTTCACTCACTAGTGAGAAAGCTGCATGGCTTGTGCTATGGTGAATGAAAAAATCTAGTGGCAGAACTGGGCAGGTTTGGAGTTTCACAGGCAAATGTGCCACTTACAGGAAAAGCAGCCTGTGTGGAAATGCAGAAGGTGCTTGGGGAACCTAGATCCACCCAATCTCTTCTCCCTCCCCATAAAACTTCCCTAAATGGCTCATTCAGACAAACTAAGCTCATTCAATAATGGATAATTGTTTTGTAGATTATCAGCCCAAAGACTCTAAGAAAAATCTTGGAAAGTGCATTAAAGCTACAAGCTGAAACCACAGAGGAATTTGGGAAGATGGGCAAGAATGCAGCTTCTGTGGTGACACTCAACACTTACCAAAGATCCAGAGGCTCCTTAGAACTCATCACTGAAGTAGACTTAAAACTCACCCAAAACAGCTCAGGGAATTTTGCAGAAGAGGGGGCAGAAAGCCTATTTGAGCCCCAAGTTGGGACTGCTTCTCCCCATTATCGGACTGCTGCTCCCACAATGCATAACCCAAACCCTGTTGGGCCCTATGAGACCCGGGTGTGAGGCCTAGTGGAACTTCCTGAGCCTGACTAGAGTTTGGTGACTTGTGTTTGGCCTATTACTTCCACTTAAGAGTGACTCAGCAAGGCCTAAGCTGAAACTGCCTCTGCCCAGCTACTGCTGACGTGGTGAAATAATATTGGCCCTTACACTTTTTCCCCATCCTGAGACCCACCCTCTTTCTCAAATCTATATATACACCTTCTCATTACAATAAGACGAGTTCCTGCCTCAACAGACTCCCAGCCCAGTGTGTTTTTTCTCTCCAGTGTTTTAGGGGGGAGGGGTCTGGGCCTCCGACACCCATCATCCTGCTCAGCCTCAAGAGGAGCCGCTGGCCTGGCTCTCTCTTCCACTCTACCTGCTGGGAGGAACCGGCAAAACCCCAAAGGGGAAAACCTGTAAACCCACTGAGGAGGGTCCCCAGTGGAATGGGGGCATGGATGAGGAAAAGGATGGTACCAATACATGATGTATCCATACTAAGTATGTCCGTAATTAGTAAAAATAAATAAATAAATAAATAAATAATAAAATTTAAAACTACCAATGAAGAATACTCACACACAGAAGAATACTGCCACAAAACTTAGGAAATGTGTAAGCATTAGCCAACAAACTCCAAGGAAAGCATTACCTCTGAAGGAACACAAAGGAGATGGCCATACCGTGATCAACAGGGAAAAGAGGCCAGAGAAAAGAAACTTGTACAGAAAAATAGAAATGGAAGCAATATGTTTACTACTATTTACCAAGAAGATTGCTGAATACTGAATTCAGTTGGATGGTGAAAAGAATATTAGTTTTCAGAAAAGATAATGCCCATATTTGGAAAAAAAATCAGTTCGAAAATGCTTTGGAGAAGTAACCACTTATAATAGCAGCAATTCAGATGAATTACCCATGAAAACAACTTGCTGATGCATAAGCTGAATGTTGACTACTTCAAATACTTAGTGACATGAGTTATGATGGATGGAACAAAAGAAAAAATAAAATAAAATGGAATAAAATTTAAAAATGGAATAAAAAATTCTCACCCAGCAGAAGAGGATTTCACATCATTGCATTATTTTACTCTATAGTAAATTTAACATTATTCTAACCAAGAGTCAATTACACACCACCAAACAGCCAGTACCACAAGCAAGCACAAATGAACACCAAATAGCAGGGACCCAGGCAGAGCTCAAAATTTCTTTGTAGGCCTGGATAGATGGCTTAGCAGTTAAGGTGCATGCCTGCAAAGCCTAAGGACCCTGGTTTAATTCTCCAGCCCCAACATAAACCAGATGCACATATTGGCATATGTGTCTGGAGTTCGTTGGCAGTGGCTAGAGGGCCTGGCACACCCACTCCCTCTCTCCCTCTCTCTGTCTCAAATAAATAAATAAATAACTCTTTTAAAAGTTTCTTTGCATATCTTTGGATTAGACATCAGATCTGCCCCCGGAGAAATCTCTTCCACCCTAGTGGCTGGAAATTCAAGTTTTAATAAAACACTTAAGTCTATTGGAGGACATACATTCAAACTACCTCATATATGAAAACCATAATCATGCTAGAAGAGGAAAATCCTTTATAAAGGTGGGATAGGATAATCTTTTAAAATATAACCCAGAATGCCAGAAATATCATAATTGTTTATATATGAAATACATGAAAAAAAGAAATATATGTGGGAGAAGTGAGAATAAAATTATAATCAAAGTCAAAATGCAACATAAGAAAAAATATTTTCAACTCATAAAATTAGAATAACCACCTTTATAATATATAAAAGCCCATATAAATTAGTGAGAAAAAGGCCAATTTCCCAGTGGAAAATTGAGCAAAAATATGAATAATGAGTTCATTGGGAAAAAATACAAATGATTCCTTTTTTTAAATTTTCTGGTTTTTTATATTTTATTTATTTATTTGAGAGAAAGAGAGAGAGAGAGAGAGAGAGAGAGAGAGAGAGAGAGAGAGAATGGGCATTCCAGGGCCTCCAGCCACTGACAACGAACTTTGGTGCATCTGGCTTACGTGGGTCCTGGAGAATCGAACCAGGATCCTTTGGCTTTGTAGGCAAATGCCTTAATCACTAAGCCATCTCTCCAGCCCAGTGCAAATGACTCTTAAACAAATGAAAAAATGTTCCCCATTGTTCATAAGACAAGGGAACATTGAAAATTATATTATATTATCATTTTTCTTCCAAATATTTTTATGGGGTCCAGTGTCACACAAGTAAGACCATCAACTCATGGAATGTGAGGCAAAGTTTTATTGGGTAAAAAAAGAAAGAAAAGAAAAAGAAGAAAGGCTGGTGTACCAGGACTGCATCCAAAGTTTGGGGTCTCAGGATGCAGCCACGAACTGTTTGGAGAGTCAGCTTTTGTTGGAAAAAACTACAAAATGTTTATTACAAAAACAGGATGGGAGTTAAGCCATAAATCACAACTCACATTCTTAGAAGATTATAGGGAATCAAAGACAGAACAAAGTTTTGAACAGGTCTGTTGGTCAGTTACAGGAAGCACCTAGGGGGTGTGAGGTAGTCCTTTGACCAAGAGTCTGCAAATGTCCTGTTTATCTGCCCTTACAGATTTTGTTCAACAATGCAGGCTTGGGGTAATGCTATTCAGACCAGCAGAGCGTCCTGTTTATCTATCATGCCCATCTGCTTAAGCAAGTGTTCATTCTATTCTTTTATGAGCTCCTACAAGGAGGTGACTTCTATTTTCTCTAAGCTTGATATAAGAAAAAAATAGGAGGAACCTTCCATGATATAGGATTGGGAAAAGACTTCCTGAACAAAACCCAGCAGCTCAGGAATTTAAACAATCAGTCAACCATTGGGATCTCATAAAGGTGAAAAGTTCTTTCACAGGCAAATATACAATAACCAAAGCCAACAGATTACCCACAGAATAGGAGAAAGTTTTTGCCAGCTATACAACTGACAGAGGCCTAATTTCTAGAATTTACAAAGAACTCCAAAGCCTAAACAATAAAACATCAAACAACCAACTCACAAAATGGTACAGGGAGTTCTCAGAGGAATACAAATGCAAACACACTCTTAAGAAAATGTTCAACATCCCTAATCATCAAGGAAATGCAACTTAAAACAAGTCTGAGATTCCACCTTACCCTGGTAAGGATAGCTAACATTAAAAAACTAATGAAAACAAATGCTGGCAAGGCTGTGGAAAAATAGGAACCCTCTTTCACTGTTGGTGGGAATGTAAAAATGGTACAACCACTATGGAAATCAATATATGGAGACTCCTGAAAAGGATGACTATAGACCTACCAACAGATCCAGATATTCCCTCACTGGGCACTTACCCTAAAAGCTCCAAGCCTCAGATCAGAGAGATTTGCTCAGCCATGTCTATAGCTGCTCAATTCATAATAGCTAAGAGCTGGAATTAACCCAGATGTCCATCATTAGATGAATGGATAACAAAGATGTGATATATCTACACTATGGAATTCTACACAGCAGTAAGGAAAAATGAAACAATGAAATTTGAAGAAAAATGGTTGAACATGGAACAGATCATATTCAGTGAGCTCACCCAATCACAGAAAGATAATCGTCACATGGTCTCACTCATCTGTGGCTCCTAACCTGAATCTGCCCAAGATACTGTCATACCTAATAAGTACCTTGAGGATCAGACAATAGGGAGGGTGGGACGGGAGGGCAGGGTAAGGGTGAGGGGAGCATAAGGGTGGGAGAGAGTGTAAGGGTGGGAGGGAGGGTAAGGGTAGGGGGACACAAATAGGAACCCAAATGGAAATGGTACCATAAAAACCCTATATTCTGAACAACAGGCTAAAACACTGATCCTTTAGCAGGCCCATAGAGGGAACACCTGAACCACAGGCCCTGGAGAAGACATCATAAAGACTAACCTTAATCTTTTCCTGTTTCTCTCTCTCTCTTTCTCTCTCTCTCTTTCTCTTTCTTTCTCTTTCTTCCTCTCCTCTCTATAATCTCTTTCTCTTTTATATTACCTATCTTTTTCTTCCTTCATCTTTCTTGGCTCTGACTTATAACTCCCAGTACCAGTATGCATTTAACTTTTACAATGAGCTGTTGATCAGAGAGACCTACAAGGTTTCCCAAAAGAAGACAGATTTCTGTCAGAGTTCTTGATGACCTACCAAAGGTTAATGGTAAGACCCTACTGCCAAAGACACCATATGCTGTTGGGACAAAACATGAAGTGACCTGGTGGGAATCTGGAAGAGGGTCAGTCCCCAGACAGTTAGCTTGTCTAGTGCCAGAGGGTGTTACATGAGTGACTGGGGGAAAATGACGGACATATGTCCAAACTACTCTCAGTCTAAGCTACTCAGCACTAAACAACCTGACATGATGCTCAAACAAGTGCAGTAGTGGCACACAGCCATGGTAGGTAACCAACTGCTCTTGATTTGGCTAGCACATCCACTCAGTGTAAAAGAACTCACAGCTGGAACTGAGAAACAAGTCAAAACCATGTCCAAAAAATGAGCTCATTCACCAGTATTAAGCTCCCACCAATTTTGGGATATAAGAGGGCCTACGCATATAAAATTCTCTCTAAAATAACAATGGCCATCCCATCTATCTGGTGCTGACTTCTCTCTCCTATGGAGAATTTGCATCTCTTTTTCAGATGGACGCAGAACCTGAAGGGAGGATCAGCCTACCATACCTTACCAGAGCCCCAGCTGAAACCATAGAGTAATGAGGGAAATGGGCAAGGGTGCAGCTTTCTCAGTGAACCTGACACCAGCACAAGGAGATAAACACAGAGAACATTCAACTCCTACTAAGCCAGATATCTAGCAACACAGAGGCTCCCAAGACCTCATCACTGAAGTAGAACTAAAAGGAACCCAACATGGCTCAGGGAAATTCACAAAAGAGGGGGCAGAAAGAGTGTTAGAGCCACAAGTTGGGTCATTATGCACAGAGACTTTGCCTCTCCCCATAACTGTTGGCTACCCCCATAATGCACGACCCACATTCCCCAGTGAGGAGGGTCCCTTTGGAGGTGGGAGGACAGGGAGGAGGCTACTGGAGGCACCAACATGAATGTAAAATTAAAATAAATTATATATATATCATAAAAAGTTAAACCTAGAAGTTATATGCATATTGAAGGAAAATTCTTTTTCTTTTTCTTTTTTTTGTGGGAGGAAAGGGTTTATTTTGGCTTACAGACTCAAGGGGAAGCTCCATGATGGCAGGAGGAAATGATGGCATGAACAGAGGGTGTCTATCACCTCCTTACCAACATCAGGTAGACAACAGCAACAGGTGAGGGTGCCAAACACTGGCAAGGGGGGGCTGGATATAACACCCATAAGCCTGCCCCCAACAATACACCACCTCCAGGAGGCGTTAATTCCCAAATCTCCATCAGCTGGCATTCAGGCCACCTAAGTTGATGGGGGACACCTGAATCAAACCACTACAACTGGTTAGCACAGCTAGCCTTGAAGGGTTTCTCTTCTCAAATATGAGAAAGGGCATGGAGGCAGACATCAGGAAGATGTGTCAAATGGAAGTTTTACATTCACTAATAACTGCATATCCTTTTAAGGGGTTCAGAGCAGACAGCCCTCATGTGTTGAAGGTTCCTTTAGGGTCATCAAAAAAGGTAGCTGAAGCCAGGCGTGGTGGCGCATGCCTTTAATCCCAGCACTTGGGAGGCAGAGGTAGGAGGATCTTTTGTGAGTTCAAGGCCACCCTGAGACTACATAGTGAAGTCCAGGTCAGCCTGGGCTAGAATGAGACCCCACTTGAAAAACCAAAAAAAAAAAAAAAAAAAAAAAAAGATAGCATTATATATCTTTTCTTTTTGCTGGTCCTATAAAGAATATTTATTAATGAGAGTAATTTTTACACTTTCTGGTCAGAGACTACAAATGCTATTTTGTAATAAATGGCATTCCTATGGTTAGTCAGGGACTCTTAAGTTCATTTCTCAATGAGGGCAAGTCCTATAGTTGACACACAGAGCCTATTATAATAACTTCTAAAATGCCTATTTTTACACTTTCTGGTCAGAAACTGCTAAATTGTTTTCTTTTTTTAAAAATTTTTATTTTTTATTATTATTTATTTTTTTATTGACAACTTCCATACTTACATACAAAAAAATGCATATTTCACTCCCCTCCCCCATTCACCTTTAGAACTCCAATCTCCACCTTATCCCTCCCTCTGTCCTTTAGTCTCTCTTTTAATTTGATGTCATCATCTTTTTCTTATATTATGAGGGTCTTTCAAAGGTATTGCTAGGTACTCTGAGGTCATGGATAGCCAGGCCAATTCCTGTCTGGGCAGTTGCATTGTAAGGAGTCATACCCTTCCTTTGGCTCTTCCATTCTATCTGCCCCCTCTTCTGCAATGGTCCCTGAGCCTTGGAGGGTATGACAGAGGTGTTTCAGTGCTGGGCACTCCTCCATCCCTTCTTCTCAGGACAATGTTGCCTTTTGGGTCATCCCAGTGGTCATCACCATCTGAAAAGAGAAGCTTCTCTAACCAGAAGTGAGAGTAGCATTAATATGTGAATATGAACATTAAGCATAGAGCTTTCAGGGTAGCTTTGTGGGAATAATATATACATTTAACCAGACAAGTGCAGGCTTTATACCCCTAAGGCTCATGACCTCCCCTGCAATAGACTTTTGTTTAGGTTTTTCAGTACCAGGTATGTATTCCTTCCCATAGTGAGGGCTTTCTCTCCAATTATGGAGCAGTTGGTTATCCCAAGAGCAGACATGCCACTATTGAACCCATTCAGTCATTGGGCCTGTATGGCCAAACTTTAATTTTCAGTGTCCACTGTTTTCACTGCTGACGACTTCTGACTCCCATAGGGCTGCATGCAGTGCAGCTTTTTTCCAGCTTTCAGTTGGCTGGTCTATAGGGAGGTTTTCTGCTCAGCACCAGCTTGCTTTCTCAGTGACCTTGCCTCTCAGGCAAGAGATATCTTAAGCAATAGGATCTTATCATCTGTTTCTCAAGGGCAACCAAGGGCTTTGGCAATAGCTTTTAATGTTTTGGAGGATACCAGGACCTCCTTGGTCAACAACTCACTGGAAGGTATCCCATCCCAGGCACTGAAAATTTTCCAGTAACAGTCTACAGCTTCTGGATGTGCCATTATTCAAAAAAGTAGGTTTACATAAGTCTTATTCACACTATCTTGAATTTTGATTGACCCTCCTCCTGCCCTTCTTTTACGCATTCTCTTCCCATGGCCTCTCTTAGGCCATTCCCCTCCCTGTAATCTGTTCTTCTACTTACATATGTGCAATACCATACTCTTAAATCCTTCTCTCTCCTGCCTCCCTTATAGCCATTTACCAGCTTACTGGTTTCTAGTACCTATTTTTGGTTCCATTTCACACATAAGTCTATACATTTGTAGCTAGGATCCACATATGAGAGAGAACATGTGATGTTTGGCTTTCTGAGCCTGGGTTACCTCACTTAATATAATCCTTTCCAGATCCATCCATTTCCCTGCAAATTTCATAATTTCATTTTTCTTTACTGCTGAGTAGAACTCCATTGTGTAAATGTACCACATCTTCATTATCCATTTATTTGTAAAGAAACATTGTAACAGACAGCTTCAGGTTCACTGAGATGAACTTCCAGACCAGGCACAGCTATGAGGGAAGGGATATTATTTATTGAAGCTCACAGATCCAGGGGAAGTTCCATAATGGCAGGAGAAGTGGCCTGCCTTCACAGGGCCAAGCAGAGAAAGAAAAAGCAAACCAGGCACACAGCACACTGAGCAAAACTACAGCCAAAAAGTCACAGCACACTTCAGGAACTCCTGCTAGGCACACTTTGCATAGCTTTACAATGGAATCTCAACCCCACCACCACACCTTAAGACCGGCCCCCAGTGACATTGCCTCTAGCAAGGTGA
The DNA here is from genome assembly GCA_036365145.1 of Orientallactaga sibirica. Taxonomy (NCBI): domain Eukaryota; kingdom Metazoa; phylum Chordata; class Mammalia; order Rodentia; family Dipodidae; genus Orientallactaga; species Orientallactaga sibirica. Next base: position 74,544,629 of record JAEOAD010000003.1, read on the forward strand.
TTGCAGATGCAAACTATAACTAATAAAACACTGAATATATTGGGGGACATATATTCAAACTACCACATTCCACCCCTGACCCCAATAGATTTAGTTCTTGGCCCCGAATAGATTTATAACTGTCACACATTGTAAATTGTATTCAGTCCAATTTCAAAGGTTCTCACAGTCTTGATCAACTTAAGATAGTGGGTCCTGTAAAATCAAACAAGTTAAATACTTTCAACATGTAAAGGCACAGAGTAAACATTTTAACTGGTATAAGGCATAGCAAGGAGAGACTAGAACAATGCAAACTCAACCACCATCAGCAGTCATCAAACTTCTGTAGTTCAAGTTCAATATAAACAGAGATGGACAGTCTCCAGGTTTTCCAATTCCACCCCTCCAGCTGGGCAGAGTTGCCAGGGAAAACTTCAATCCCAGGCCAACACTGCGCTACAAGGGAGTCCTTGCATAGTCCTGGTATATCCAAAACATCTTCAGGTCTCCATGCAAACCATGGTCCATCTTCCAAAGGCTCTTTCAGCCTATTCCTGAGGGTCTTTATGCCCTGCCTCATGCTGCATCTCAGCAGCGGCTCCTGGAACCGTGTGCAATTCATGACCACTCCATGCATTTTTCATGCTTCCAAAACTAATAGCAGGTGTGCAGGACACAGCCATATTCTTAATCCAGGAACAAAATGAATCATAGCCTTGAAAAGCAGGTTCCTTCTCCAGTCAACTCTTTCCAAAAGTTTTCATTCCTAACAGTCTTTCCTCAGGCATCCTCTCCATTGTTTTAATTTAAAGCAGTCAGGCCACCTTTCTTCCACCTTCCTTAAGATTGCTAATGTGTTGACAATAGCAACTCCATTAACCTAAAATCAGTCTCAGTGCCTCTAATTTTAACTTGCTTGAGGTTTTCCAACTTAAAATCTTCAAATCTCAGTCCGTTATCTTTAGCCAAGCACATCAGTCCATTACAAGATTAACCTTGATCAAACTTTCTGGGCCTGGATAGTGGAACATAGCCATCCCTTATGCCAGTAGCCCAGTTCCAACAAAGTCCTCTGCATTCTTTCCTTCCCCTTAGAAAGCTCATAAGCCAAGCCTTGAAGTTCAATACTGTCTGCACTTAGCATTCTCAAACTCTCATCAGAATCATCCATAAAACTTGGTTTACCACTCCAGAAGGCATCTTCAGTTGCAAGCACCAAGTCCATGCCCATTCCTCCAAAACAAAGGTTCCAAAAGGCAAATATCCACATGGTCTGGTTCATGTCACCCCACACTCCTTGGTACCACTTTACTGTAGCAGACAGCTTCAGGTTCGCTGAGATGAACTTCCAGACCAGGCACAGTTATGGAGGAAAGGATATTATTTATTGAAGCTCACAGATCCAGGGGAAGTTCCATAATGGCAGGAGAAGTGGCCTGCCTTCACAGGGACAAGCAGAAAGAGAAAAAGCCAACCAGGCACACAGCACACTGAGCAAAACTACAGCCAAAAAGTCACAGCACACTTCAGGAACTCCTGCTAGGCACACTTTGCATATCTTTACAATGGAATCTCAAACCCACCACCACACCTTAAGACCGGCCCCCAGTGACATTGCCTCTAGCAAGGTGATTGCAGATGCAAACTATAACTAATAAAACACTGAATATATTGGGGGACATATATTCAAACTACCACAAACATCTAGGCTGGTTCCATTTCCTAACTATTGTGAATAGAGCAGCAATAAACATGGTTGTGCAAGTATCACTAAGGTAGTAAGAAGAGTCTTCTGGATATATGCCTAGGAGTGCTATAGCTGGATAATATGGTAAATCTATTTTTAGCTGTCTCAAGAACCTCCACACTGATTTCCACAATGGCTGGACCAGATTATATTCCCACCAACAGTGCAGAAGTGTTCCTCTTTTTCTGCATCCATGCCAACACTTATTGTCATTTGCCATTTTGAAATGGAATCTCAAAGTGGTTTTAATTTGCATTTCTGACAGGAGGTGGAAACTTTTTGATGTTTATATGCTCAAAGTATTTCATCTTTGAGAACTCTCTAGTTCCATAGCCCATTTTTAAAATATTTTATTATTTATTTATTTATTTGAGAGAGAGAGAGATACAGAAATACTTTTTTAGATGTTTATATGCTATCTGTATTTCATCTTCTGAGAATGCACCCCCTTGTGCATCCATGGCCCATTTTTTTTGAACTGGGGTGTTTGAGTGTTTAACCACTAAGCCATCTCTCCAGCCCCCCATAGCCTATTTTTTTATTATTCTATTATTCTTTTTTGAGTTCTTTGTATATTCTGGGTATTAATCCTCTGTCAGATGTATAGCTGGCAAAGATTTTCTCCCATTCTGTAGGTTGTCTTTTTGTTCTATTCACAGTGTCCTTTGCTGGACAAAAGCTTTGTAATTTCATAAGGTCCCAGTGGTTGATTAGTGGTTTGAGTCCCTGAGCAATTGGGGTTATATTCGGAGAGTCCTTGCCTATGCCAACTAGCAGCCTCTAGCAGTTTCACAGCTTAAGGTCTGATATTAAGGTCCCTGATCCATTTGGACTTGACTCTTGTGCATGGAGATGCACATACAGATGTCCAGTTTTCCCAGCACCACTTGTTAAAGAGGTTATCTTTTCTCCAATGAATATTTTTGGCATTTTTGTCAAAAATCAGGTGGCTATAGCTGCCTGGATTAATATTTGGGTCTTCTATTCCATTCCATTGATCTACCTGTCTGTCCTTGTGCCAGTACCATGCTGTTTTTGTAATATAACTTAAAATCAGGTATGGTAATACCACCAGCCTGAATTTTGTTGTGCAAAATTGTTTTGGCTATTTGAGGTTTTTTTCTGTTTCCAGATGAATTTTAGGATTGGTTTTTCTATTTCTGTGAAGAATGCTATTGGGATTTTAATGGGGTAGCATTAAATGTGTAGATTGATTTTGGTAAGATTGACATTTTCATAATATTGATTCTTCCAATCCAGGAGCATGGGATGTCTTTCCATTTCCTTGTGTCTTCTGCAATTTGTCACTCGAGTTTTTTAAAGTTCTCATTGTAGAGATCGTTCACATCCTTGGTTAAGTTTATTCCAAGGTTTTTTTTTTTTTTTAGGCAATTGTGAATGGGAGAGATTCCCTGATTTCATCCTCTGCACATTTGTTGTTAGTGTATAGAAAAGCTACTGATTTCTGTGTGTTTATTTTGTATCCTTCTACATTGCTAAAAGTATTTATCAGCTCTAACAGTTTGCTGGTAGAGTCTTTAGGGTCTGTTATGTATAGAATCATATCGTCTGCAAATAATGATAATTTGATCTCTTCCCTTCTGATTTGTACCCATTTATGAGTGTCTCTTGCCTTATTGCTATGGCTAAGACTTCCAGGACTATATTAAATAGAAGTGGGGAAAGTGGACACCCTTGTCTTGTTCCTGAATTTAGAGGCACAGCTTCAAGTTTTTCCCCATTTAATATTATGTTGGCTGTAGGTTTGTCATAAATAGCTTTTATTATGTTGAGATATGTTCCTTCTATTCCCAGTTTCTGTAATACTTTCACCATGAAGCGGTGTTGGATTTTGTCAAGTGCCTTTTCTGCATCTATTGAGATTACCATGTGATTTTTGTACTTCAGACCATTTATATGGTGTATTACATTTATGGATTTGCGTATGTTGAACCATCCCTGCATCTCTGGGATAAAGCCTACTTGGTCAGGGTGAATAATCTTTCTGATATATTCTTGTATTCTGTTTGCCAGTATTTTGTTGAGAATTTTTGCATCCATGTTCATAAGGGAGATTGGTCTGTAATTTTCTTTTTTTGATCTGTCTTTGTCTGGTTTGGGTATCAGGGTGATGCTGACTTCATAAAAGGATTTTGGTAGTATTCCTTCCTTTTCTACTTTATGGAAAAGTTTGAGAAGCACTGGTGTTAGATCTTCCAGGAATGTCTGGTAAAATTCAGCAGTGAATCCATCTGGGCCTGGGCTTTTTTTATTTGGGAGACTTTTTATAACTGCTTGGATCTCTGGAGCTGTTATAGGTCTATTTAAATGGCTTACCTCATCTTGATTTAAATTTGGTAGGTCATATGAATCAAAGGAAATCATCCATTTCTTTCAGGTTTTCAAACTTAGAGGCATATATATTCTTAAAGTATGTCCATATGATTTTCTGAATTTCTTTGGTATCTGTTGTGATATTGCCTTTTTTATCTCTAATTTTATCAATTTTTGTCTCTTCTCTCTTTTCTTTTGGTCAGATTTGCTAAGGGTTTGTCAATCTTGTTTATCCTTTCAAAGAACCAACTCTTTGTTTCATTGATTTTTTTTTTTTTTGATTGTGTTTTTTTGGTTTCCATTTCATTAATTTCTGCCCTGACCTTTATTACTTCTTCCTGTCTACTGATTTTTGGTTTGCCTTGTTCTTCTCTTTCCAAGGCCTTAAGGTGAAGCATTAAATTGTTTAGTTGTGAACTCTCTAATTTCTTAATATAGGCACTTAGAGCTATAAATTTCCCTCGTAGGACTGCCTTCATTGTGTCCCAAAGGTTTTGGTATGTTGTATTTGCATCATCATTTGATTCTATGAATTTCTTGATTTCCTTTTTAATTTCTTCAATGACCCATACATCGTTCAATAATGTACTGTTTAGTCTCCATGAATTTCTGTATGCTCTGTAGTTTTTCTTGTTGCTGATTTGCAGTTTAATCCCATTGTGGTCAGATAGCATACAAGGGGTTATTTCAATTTTCCTGTATTTGTTAAGATTTGATTTGTGTCTTATTATATGGTCTGTTTTAGAGAATGTCCCATGTGCTGCTGAGAAAAAGGTATATTCTGCAGCATTTGGATGGAATATTCTGTATATATCTGTTAGGTCCATTTTTTCCATGATATCATTTAATGCAGATGTCTCTCTATTTATTTTTTGCTGGGTAGACCTGTCAAGTGATGAGAGTAGGGTATTGAAGTCACCCACTATTATTGTGTTAGGAGCTATCTCTGACCTTAAGTCTAATAGTGTTTGTTTGATGAAATTGGGAGCCCCCATGTTAGGAGCATATATGTTTAAGATTGTGATGTCCTCCTGTTGGAGTGTTCCTTTAATCAGTATAAAGTGACCTTCTTTATCTTTCCTCACTAATGTTGGTTTGAAGTCTATCCTGTCAGAAATTAGGATAGCAACCCCTGCCTGTTTCCTAGGCTCATTTGCTTGAAATACCTTTTTCCAGCTTTTCACCCTAAAAAGTTCTCTATCTTTTATTGAGAGGTGAGTTTTCTGTAGGCAACAGATGGTAGGATCCTGCTTTTTAAACCAGTTTGCAAGTCTGTGTCTTTTGGTTGGGACATTGAGGCCATTGATATTATTGATATTATTATTGAAAGATATGTATTTATTCTCACCATTTTTCTTGTTTTGTAATTCTTCCTGGTTTTCACTTTACTCATTTGTTTTAACTGTTATTTGAGTATGGTTTATTTTTTTCCTATTTCCTGCTGTGTGTGTTTTGCTTTCTCTTCAGAGTGAATGATTCCTGCAAGTATTTTCTGTAGTCTCTCTTTGTTGTGGAATGTCCTTATTTCTCCGTCAATTTGGATAGATAGCTTTGCAGGATAAAGTAATCTGGGTTGACAGTTTTTATCTTTCAGAACTTGGAATACATGACTCCAGGCTCTTCTGGCTTTTAAAGTTTGTGTTGAGTAATCTGCTGTGATCCTGATGGGTTTCCCTTTTAAGGTAACTTGCTTTTTCTCTCTAACTGCTTTCAATATATTTTCTTTGGTTTGCGTGTTTGGTAGTTTAATTATAACATGGAGAGAAGAAGATCTTTCTAGGTTTTGTCTGTTTGGTGTTCTAAATGCTTCTTGTATCTGCATTGGCATTTTTTCCCAATTTGTGGAAATTTTTCTTCTATGATTTTGTGGAAAACACCCACTAAGCCTCTGGATTGAAATTCTTCCCCTTCTGCTATACCTTGATTTCTTATGTTTGATCTTTTCATAGTGTCCCGGATGTCTTGGAGTTCCCATTCATACCTTTCTATTAGCTTGTCTTTCTCTTTGTTGGACTGTATTAGGGCTGCCATCTGGTCTTCTAATTTAGATATTCTGTCCTCTCCTTCATCCATTCTACTGGTGAGACTTTCCACAGAGTTTTTTTATTTCACTCACTGTGTTCTTCAGAGGTAGGATTTCAGCCTGGTTTTTCTTCAGTATTTCTATTTCTTTATTCATGTCCTGAAATGACCTTTTTATTTCAATTAAGCTGTTTTTCTGTATTCTCTTTCAAGAGTTTGTTTTCTTCTTTAATTCCTTTGTTTTCTTCTCTGATTCCTTTAATTTCTTCTTTCATTTCTTTGAGTATAGATAACATCATTCTTTTGAAATCTTTGTCAAGAATTTCATCTAAAATAGTCTTCATTGGTGAACAATTCTGATGGATTTGTAATTTTTGGTGGGATTGCATTGTCTTGATTCTTAGTGTTTCTTGTATTATAATGTAGTAACTTTTGCATCCTGGATTGATTTGATGCTTAGATTTTCTATTTATCTGCAGTGTTCTTAGATGTGGTGATTCACCTTTATATACTTTCAGGATATGAGCTTAAGGTGCCAAGTGTAGCACTTGTACCCAAGTCCAACCTCAGAAGTAATCCTAGCCGTTGAATTTGCTTATTAAGCAAGTATTGTAGTGAACTTGTAGAACAATTTACTGGCAAGTTCTAAACTTCAACTGAGGAAAATACACATTCAATTAACATGAGCACAGAGTATACAAGTGTAGGAATTAAAACAAACAGTCTTATAATGTCAAAATCCCTAAGGGTATGTGTTGCTCTACACCCTTAATCCTGTCAGCTAGGAGATAGAAGATTTTGTTCTGACTTGGGTTCCAGGTCAGCCTGGAAGTGGATCAAACCCTGCCCCAATAATGACAAAAGCAAAATATAAAGGCCCTGTAAATCTAAAAGTATTACAGACAACAATATTCAACACCTCATATTCAGCTTATTTGAAAATGGTAAGGCCAACCACAAATATGTAACCCATAACCTGCCCTGACCTGGAAAGAGAGATTAGCACTTCCAATGCAGGCCTATGTTACTTTTTTTTTTTTTTTTTTTTTTTTGTCAGCCAGCCTTGTTACCTTTTGGTGTGGCTTCCAAACTCACCAATGCTGAGTGCCCACCTTGTTCCCTAAGCTGTGGAGCTTGGCTCAGCTGTGCTGGATGTGGTGCTCGTGATGTGCTACAGAGTTTGAGCTTGCCTCCATGGTGCTGGATACGCTGCTGCTAGTTGCTGAAAGCTGCCAGTTTGCCATGGTTCTGATGGTTGGGGGATGGGCAAGTTCAGGAAGCCTATAGTAGCTCATACTGTTCCCCTGTATCTCTTTCAGTAGCTCAGCAGACATTTTTTTTTTTTTTTTTTGATTTCTGGGCTCTGTGAGGAGACTGATGAGGTTGGAAAGTCACCCTTTTTTTGGGGGGGGGGCTGTGGTGGTTGCTGCAGCAGTGGCTCAGAGGTTCAGGTTGGGGCTACGGAAAATTGTTTTTCTTGAATGCAACTCTAAATGAATTCATTTTATACCTTAAATAAAACAAAAATTTCAAAAAAAAAGAAATGTAGAGAAATATAACATTTTGTTCTCTTTGCACTATAATGGCTAAACCCACACAAATTTTTGTTTGGCCTTCTTCTGTATGGCAACTATGGGAAAACCGGCACTGAGGGAATATGAGTAAAACCTTGAAGAAACACAACGTGGCTATATTTGTCAAACATACTTATCCATATATCTTAGAAATGCCTCTTCTGACAAATCACCCAAGGGATTCAAAGTTCTACACAGTTATGTATTACAATGTTTTTTCAAATAGTGAAGGATTGCAAACATCCTACTTCTGTCATAACCACCACTTAGCCACCCAAATAGACATTCTATGTAGTAGTACTAACAAACACAAAAAATAACTTTCTGGCACAGTTACCTGAGAAGAAGCATGATGCATGCAGTAGAATGCTTTTTGCATCAAAAGAATGGAAAATGAAAATGAGATGTGGTGGTTCATGCCTTTAATCCCAGCACTTGGGAAGTACAGGGGTTACAGGATCGCTGTGAGTCTGAGGCCAGCCTGCATCTACATAGTGAATTTCATATACATTTGGAAGAACATTCAATCCACTCCTTGCATGGTGTCCTCTTACTTTCTTTTAGTATTGTATCATGTTTATAATGTGTTTTCTGCATTTTGTAGGCTGGCATTGTGTCAAATTTGGCCTAGCCACCAGCTAGCTTTGTAACCTTGGGTGAGTGACTTAACTTCTGTCTGCTTGAGTTCTCTGTCCAAATGGGAGGCATAAATACACACTGGACAGCATTACTGTAAAGGTTAAATGAGGCATGGAATGTAAAGCTATTGGGACAGCTCAGTAAATATGCAAAGAGATTATCTGGTGGCCATTAGCTGCTATAACAGGCAACACCAGAAGGACCCTGCTGTTCAACAGGGGTCTGCACAAGGGGGGTGGTGGCCTATCCTGGTTCTTCTCCCTTCATCTTCCCAGGCTCAGTAAACACTGGAGGCACTCTCCAGTTTCAGCCTTGCAGCCAGCTGATGGACAACTGGAAATTCACTATTTTAGGACACTAGGAAAAGGTCTGAGTTCTGTTAATTCCAGAGCCCTTTGATAAGTTTATCTACTGCTTTTTTTCTTTTAATAGAAACTGGAACTAAAAGGGTGAAAGGATGCTGTGTGGCAAGGTATCTTTGTTTAACATCTGTCTGTCATGTAACACCAGTCCTACCCCACAGGGAGAGGCTATCCCAGAGCTAAATTTAAGCTGTTAAGGGTCTAAGCAGTGCTTTTAAAGGAATAGATAACAGTTTCCTGTCTGGGAGAGATTACTGGAGGAAACTTGCATTCAACATTTCTTGATTCTTTCGTGGAGAATGATTTCCCTGGACCAAATAAAGTCTGGGGGGGGGGGGTGGCGGGGGTTACTTGTAGTTTGTTATGATGTTTTAAATCTTTGTAAATTTTCAAAGACTCTCTTCAAGATCCCAGAAAATTTTAATCTTTGCTTCTTTTTCTTTCCTTTAAAATGAAAAAGCTTCTCAGATAAAATACTTTCAGTGAATGAAAATTTCCATGGAAGCCTGATTTGTAAAAGCCAGTGAGAGTCTACTCAGGACAGATGGGTACATTTGTGTGATTACAGAAGTCACTTCACTATTGACTCACTATGTGTGCTAATAGCAACACATCATGCTATACAAACATTTTTAAGTGCTAAAAAAATAAATAAATAAACTGAAAAAGAAGGGACACTTCTCCTATTTAGGGAGAGTGGGATATGGCTTAGACTCTAGAACAACACTTGTTTAGTCATCCTGGGCAGGCAAAATATGATCTGAAGGAATCGATAAACTCCTCTTCCCTGGGATTATCAGTCACTCAGCCCAGTGTGTGTTACCTGCCAAGAAAAGGGAGTGAGGACACTTGAATGTGTTAGTTACTTTTGCATAGCTATGACCAAGATATCTGAGAGAAAAAAAAGGTTGAAAGGTTTATTTTATTCCTGGTTTCTGGGTGCTGCAACATCATCTGGGAGAAAGTGCAGCAGAACAGAATAGTTCACATCATAGAAGACAGAAAACAGAGCAAAGGGAATGTGGGACATGGCCAGAGAAGAGGCCAGAGATAGCCTCCAGGACACAGCCCCAGGGACTGGATTCCTTTCCCCACTTTCCAATTGTGACATCATATTCTTATGAGTCTATGAACGATTCCTCCATTCATTATGCCAAAGCTCTCATGACATAATTGTATCTGGAAATATGCATGACAGATACACCTAGAAATGAGTTTCATTAATCTGTTATCAGTCTCGTTGCTTGGGTAAAATATCTAAAATAAAAATCAGCTGAAGTGAGGACAGGCTTATTTCAGCATACAGTGTTTGAAATTGATGAATGAAATCCATGGACAACAGAAAAGTGAGGTTTAGAAAGATATCAAGATAGAGCTTAAGAACAGGAAAGAAGGCCAGGCTCTTGTGCAGGAGAAGGGGATTCAGTCCATGCAGGTTATAGTGCATCATGGTGGGCAAGGCCTGCTAGCACTGAAGAAGATAGAAACTGGCCACGCAGTTGAGGGGAGCAAGCCCTGAAAGTGAAAAGTTGTTGTTGTTGTTTTTTTCCTCTTGGTTAAAAGCAATAAATGTCCTTAATCCTTTAAGGATGGATCAAATTTTTCCTCACCTATAATCCTTAACAGAGTTTTGCTGGAGGCCAGAAATCCAAGAGAGTCTTGATTTTCCTTATCTCTTCTCCTGGGGAGGAATTCCTCTTCCCTAGAAAGCGGGCTGGAGGATGAGGATGTGACTAAGACTTCAGTGTGCCTGGACAGTTGGCAAGGGAACGTGACTGACCAGCAAAGCTTCATCCCTATAAGAAACCCCCATCCTGGTCATCATGCAAATTGCCTGCTCAGGACCCCTCCCAGCTCAGGAGCTCTCTACCATCCTTTGTCTTCCTAAAGCAAATCTTGCTTAATTAGCATCCTATTTCTGAGGACCCTTCCTCCTCCACAACAGCCCTGCCTTCTTTCTTGTTCTTAAGCTCTATATTCATATCTTTCTAAACCTCACTTTGTTGTCCATGGACTTCACTGATCAAATTCATCATGAGACAAGAATCTGGAGGCTACTAAGCATTGTATGACTGTGAGCATCCAACACCCTAACTGCTGAGTTAAAAGCACACCCAAGAGTTAGGAATGGCTTCATCACTCTCAGAGATACCCCAGATTCCCATGTCAGCAGGAGCAAGTCACATTCAGTTCAACAGCAAGGAAGCAGAGGACAGGGATGACTTCTGTTGTCCAGCAGTGTCTAAACTCATCTTCCACATGGGGTCTCACAAGGCAGCCCAACTGATGAAGACTCTGCTTCCAACCCTACTCAAGTTGTCTGCAGGAATAAAACCATTGCATTTGTAGGATGCTGCTATGTGTAGGTCACCCTTGGGTCTTCATGCACATTTGCAACACTAGTCATTTATTTCATCAGACCCAAGAGAGGAGCTTTATCATGGAAGATGTAGCCTTGTCAAGAACTGTTCACCAGATAAAGTGATGGAAGTTCAAGAATCCTTGAACCCCAAACCCTTGAGTATGTGTCTGTATAATCAATAAATTAGACAAACCAGATTCAAAAGGATAATTATTAAATTATTACATTTAATTGAGGGAAGTATAAAATCAATGGAAGGGAAATGGATACACTCACATGGCCTGAGAGCCCACATAATGGGCCTGGAAGAAACGTAAACAGAGATTTCAAGAGAAAAGAGTAGAAAATGCAGAGAGCTCCTGCCATGTGCAGGGCAGGAGGGAAAGAGCACATGTGGGAGTAGGGATCGGGGAGGGGGGGGGTCCTTCGCTTGTCTCATTTCAGCTGGGATTAAATGAGGGGAGACTTACCAGGACCTGGAAGTTCAGGAGAAATGAATAAGCAACAAAGAGAACTTGCTCACCTGGCACGTGGCTATTTATAACCTTATTTTGGTGGGCTTCACCTTCAGACTCAGGCGAACTTGAAAGAGACAGCTGATTGTTCTGGGCTAGGGACTGACTCAAGAAGAGGCCTTCCATGAAGCCAAGTTTTGGTGCTGAGTTTAACCAACCACAATGTTAGGATCAGACTTAAGTTCTAGGAAAGGGGAACTTCCTCCCAGGGAGAGGCTCAGGTTGGTCACGGAAAAATAGGTCTGGGCAACTCCTTTAGGCAAGAGATCAGAAGTCAGATCATTCTTTGATCTTCAGCAAAGTGGAGACTACAAGGGCAGGCTCAAAGACATTTCTGCTTTTAGCTTTTGGGGTCCAGTCACCCTAACTGACTCAGAACAGAATTGTAAGGATGGATTTCTTTAGTGGACTTGGTGCTATCTGGAATTGATTCTCGCTCCAACATCAGTGCTACTAAATGCTTTACTGGTAATAGGAAAAGTGCTTTTCCTGGCAATAAGGAGAACACTGATAATCCATGGTGGTAACTATTTAAAGAGCTCTGTGAGATAGATGTACTTGCTGATTCTGAGTCACATCCTACGAAGAGCAAATGAATTAGTGACTGAATCTAAAACTTTCGAATATTTGTGGCAAAGTAAGTCATATGATGATGCTGGTTGGTTACTTCTAGCATCTCTGCATATACTATTAAAGGAAACTTACAAAGGAAATTTCCCAGATCAAGACCCACATAGATGATCTGAAGAGTTCTAAGTGTACCCTGGAAGAGAGTCTTCTTTGTAGCCACCACAGGGCTTACATTTCAGAAAACTAAACCCAAGCACTCACTGTATGATTGGCTAACTTGCAACACAAGCTCAAGTCCCAGCCTCAATAGCTATCAGAAATTAAAGAGAAGGCACTGATTGGAAAAGAGTGAATCCACTGGGCGTGGTGGCGCACACCTTTAATCCCAGCACTTGGGAGGCAGAGGTAGGAGGATCGCCAAGAATTTGAGGCCACCCTGAGACTACATAGTTAATTCCAGGTCAGCCTGGACCAGAGTGAAACCCTACCTTGCAAAACCAAAAAAAAAAAAAAAAAAAGAGAGAGAGAGAGAGAGAGAAAGAAAGAAAAGAAAAAGAAAAAAAAGAAAAAGAAAAAGAAAAAAAGAAAAGAGTGAATCCCGTAATTTGGGATGGGGCTGTGTGGGAAGACCCTGAAGAATCTGGGGACATTGAACTATAAGATTCTGATGATGCTATTTTGCATGAGAATGTGACTTCTCTGCCCTTAGCACAAGTTGCATACCCACCCCCATGCTCTAACTATTGCCCTTACATCCCAGTTGGATGGAATTAATCCTTCAGTGTCTGAGGAACCAGCTTCACTGCAGGAGATGCCAAACAATACTACAGTGCCCACCCCACCTTTAGACCTATATTAGATGTAAGGAGAAGCAGGTCCCTAAAGGTGAGGTGGAAAGTGTGACTGGAAATGCCAAATGGAAGTCATTAATGCTGCCACTACCAGAGAAAATAATGAACCAAAAACAATATTCCAACCCTAGAGGGTCTGCAGAAATGAATGCTATTGTAAAGGACTTGAAGGATGCAGGGGTTATCATTTCCACCGCATCTCCTTTAATTCTCCTATGTGGCTTGTTCAGAAGATAGACAAATCCTGGAGAATGACAATTATTGGAAACTTCGTCAAGTGATGACTCCAATGGCAGCTGCTGTACCACATGTGATTTCTTCATTTGGGCAGATTAGCACATCTTCTGGTACCAATATGCAGCTATTGATCTTGTGTATGATTTCTTCTCCATACTGGTCCATAAGGACCACCAGAAGCAATTTGATTTCAGCTGGCAAGGCCAGCAGTACACCTTACTGTTTTACATCAAGGTTATAATAGCTTTCCAGCCCTGTGTAGTAGCTTAGTTTATAGGGTTTTTGATCACCTCTCCCTTCCATAAGGTGTCACATTAGTCCATTATATCGACAACATTATGCTGATTGGATCAAATGAGCAGGAGGTGACAACCACTCTGGAGTTGCTGGTACAGCATATTTCCCAAGGGATGGGAAATAAATCCATCCAAAATTCAAGGACCTTCTACCTTAGTGAAATTTCTAGTTCAGTGGTGTGGGGCATGCAGGGATAGTCCTCCTAAAGTGAAGAATAAGTTGCTGCACCAGCCCCTCCTACCACTAAGAAAGAAGCACAGTGCCTAGTGGGCCTATTTGGATTTTAGAGGCAGTATATTCCTCACTGGGGTGTGTCACTTCATCCCATATACCAAGTGACTGGGAAAGCTGCTAATTTTCTGTTCGGCCCAGAACAAAAGAATGTCTTTCAACAGGTCCAGGCTGTGGTGCAGGCTCTTCTGCCACTTGACCATATGATCCAGCAGATCTGATGGTACCTGAGGTGTCTGTGGCAAATAGAGATGCCATTTGAAGCCTTTGGAAGGTCCCCACAGTTGAATCACAGTAAAGGCCCCTGGGATTTTGGAGCAAGGCCCAGTTGTCATCTGCAGACAATGACTCTCCCTTTGAGAGACAGCTCTTGGCCTGCTATTGGACCTTAGTGGAAACTGAACACTTCACAATAGGTCATCAAGTTACTATGTGACCTGAGCTGCCATTATAAACTGGGTGTTATCTGACCCACCAGGCCATGAAGCTGGATGTGCACAGTAGCAGTCCATCAAGTGGAAGTTGTATATACATGATCAGGCACTCATGGAAAGGGCAGCATGTTATCCATACTGGAATAGATATTTATTCTGGGTACAGATTTTCCTTTCCTGCACATAGTGATTCTACCAGAACTACCCTCTATGGACTCAAAGAATGCCCCATCCACACAGCACTGCTTCTAACCAAGAAACTCACTTTATAGCCCAGGAAGAGTTGAAATAAGCTCATGACCATGGAATTAAGTGGTCTTACCATGTGCCCCACCACCCTGAAGCAGCTGGTTTGACAGAATGGTGGAATGACCTTTGACAGAAACAATTACAGTACCAACTCAGTGGCAACAGCATGGAGGGCTAGGGCAGGGTAATCTAGAAGGCTGTATGTGCTCTGAATCAGCATCCTATATATGGTACTGTTTCTCCTATATAGCCAGGATTCATGAATCCTGGGGTGGAAATGGGAAAGGTACTACTTACCATTAACCCAAGTGACCCATTAGCCAAATTTTTGCTTCCTGTTCCCACAACCTTATGCTCTGCTGGCATAGACATCTTGGTTCCAGAGGGGGGAGTGCTTTTTCCAGGAGACAAAAAGAACATTTCTTTGACCTGGAAGCTAAGACTTCCACCTGGCCACTGTGGGCTCCTGAAACCCTTGAGTGAACAGGCTGAGAAAGCAGTTACAGTGTTAGCAGGGGTGATTGATCCAGATTATCAGGGGGAAATTGGACTGCTTCTCCACAATGGAGGTAAGGAAGAGTATGTCTGGAGTGTAGGAGATCTTTTAGGGTTCCTCTTGGTGTTACCATGCTCTGTTATCAAAGTCAATGGACAACTGCAAATATGATAAGTGGCCCAGATCCTTCAGGAAGGAAGGTATTATGGTCACCCCTCCAGCTAAATAATAGAGAACTAATTAGGTGCTTATTGAAGATGGAGGAAATATAGAATGGGTAGTAGAAGAAGGTAGTTACAAATGCCAGCTAAGGCCATGTGATCAGTTACAAAAATGAGGACTGTAATTCCCATGAGTGTTTCTGCCCTATTTGGTTGAGTGTTTGTGCACATATATACACTGATGTTAAGATGCTTTTGTTTTCCTTTCCTCTATCTTTTAAGCAATTAATATCAATTGAGATTTTATTACTAGTTATCCTGGTTGATTTATTTTTAACTTATTGGATAGTAGAGACTAAGCATTCCTCAAAGGAACCTTACATTGGAAAGTCCTTTCCCCACAATGATCCTTGTCCACAGTGGGCGGCCATCCATGAGGGTGCTTTAGGTAAGGAAGCTCTGGGAGAAAAAAAGCCCCTTCTTCTCATCTGGTTACCTGTGCTGCTTGCAGGTGAGTGCCTTTTTATGCATCTATCCTGCTCAGCTATCCTTCATTGGCATTGGAACCAAGTTTCCTCTGCCTTCTGGCACAGACTGAAGAGCAGCATCTCTTCAGGATGCCTCCAGGCCCTCAGTGCTGGATTGTGACTGCTGAGGCATCCAGCCATGTGGACTGAGCAGCTACCGGGTTCCTTGATGCTCAAGCCTGCAGACTGCTATTGGTGGACTGCTATAAACTAAGCCAATAAATCCCCCTTTAATACAATTTATTCTGTTGTTTCTGTTCCTCTAGAGAACCCTGACTAATACAGGCTGTGATTTTACTATTATTAAAAAGATGTTTCATATGGATACATCGTGTGTCAGTACCCTCCTTTCCCTCATTCCTGCCCCCATTCCATTGGGGACACTCCTCAGTGGGGTTACAGGTATTCCCTTTGGGGTTGTAGTTTATGCATTGTGGGAATAGTGGTCAGTTATTTTGGGGAGGAGGGAATGTCTCTGGGCATGATGTCTCAACCTGTGACTCTTACAATCTTTCTGCCCCCTCTTCTGCAAAATTCCATGAGCCATGGTGGGTGAGTTTTAAGTCTACTTCAGTGATGAGCTCTTAGAAGCCTCTGGATCTCTGCTTTGGTAGGTGTTGAGTTTCCTCAGGGTCTGTCTCCTTTGCCCTGGGGTGGATTATCAGGGACAGCATGGAAATAACACTCATGCTCATTTCCCCAATTCCTCTGGGGGTTCAGCAGGCTGTGATTTGTTTTCTTTTTGTGTGTGTGTGCATTGAAATATTGCATTAAATTTTCATCTCAATCTCCAAAAATAACAATTAACCTACTTTGTTCTGTTAATTTCTGCTCTGGAATATTATGGACTCTGATATTTAGAACTCTGAATAACTCAGCAGATTTGCTAAAAGTGAAAAATAAAATGAATAAATAAAAACCTCTTGCTGAGACAGGAAACAGAGCTGGGAAAGTAGTCTATGTATGTTTTAAATCAGTAATCAGAGGAGACTAGAGATATTATCAGAACAACTTAGAGAATGCCGGCACTTGACCACATGACTACAAATCTTTCTGGATGTTAGAATCTGGCTTCAAACACATAAGCATAAAGAAAAGGTTTTGATCTTCTCTGGAAGATAACAAACATTATAAATTTAGTCAGGTAAACCTCTTGAGGTGTTTTCCTTGAAGACAGAAGACTAATAATCAATAGTTGAAAATTCTATAAATTATGCTTGTCTTTCTGTCATAATGATAAAAGGACAAGGTGAAAGCAACATTTGCCCAGTAAAGGTGCACCTTAATTTCCCAACATATCTGAATGGTTCCAATGTTAGGACTCATTCTTAGGGAAGGAGATTAAAGACCAAATATTTAGATGATAATGTGTCCATACTCAACTTGTTTAGAAATTCTCTCATTAAATATGTTATTCTCAACTTGTATTCTCTATGGAGTCATTCAAATAATTTCCCATCTGGAGAGAGCATGTTATTTCTTTTGTATTGCTACCCCCGCCCCCCGTTTTTTTGTTTTGTTTTTCGAGGTAGGGTTTCACTGTAGCTCAGGCTAACCTGGAATTCATTATGTAATCTCAGGGTAGCCTTGAACCCATGGCGATCCTCCTACCTTTGCCTCCCAAGTGCTGGGATTAAAGGCGTGCACCACCATGCCTGGCTCAAACCCCATTTTTTAAAGTAAAACTTTCTTCTAACTAGTAATGTACATCTTTTCATGTCCCACTACTGAGCATATTGGTGATTTTTTTGTTTTTTGTTTTTTGAGGTAGGGACTCACTCTAGGTCAGGATGACCTGGATCTCATTCTGTAGTTTCAGGGTGGCCTCGAACTCCTGGCGATCCTCCTACCTCTGCCTCCTGAGTTCTGGGATTAAAGGCATGCAACACCACGACTGGCTGATATATATATATATGCAGTTGCAGACTCTGAGATCATATCACGATTGTTCAGGTAGTGGTCACATAAGATGATTGCATTTTCCCCTCTTGTTACTCCCTCTGGCCAGACTTGACTTTGAAGAACAAGTCAGTTGCATTTTAAGTCTAAAAATACAACTGAATTGTTTGACCTTTCTATGCTTCAGAGTCTCTGAGAGCAAATTGGGCTATCAGCTCCCTCCTTTCACATTGCATAGCAGCAGGGAGAACATGTTCATACTCACTTCACCAGCCACCAGCTGCTTGGCTCAGCAGGCAGCACTGCTGTGTTTGGGAAAGTCAGCATTCTAACAGACCTAACACTTGTTTAACCAAAGTATCCTCTGGGGCTTTGCTGACAACCACAGTGAGCCTCCATCAAACATTTTCTGCACAACTAGTATGTCTTAAGCATGTCAAGAACTTTGATTAGAAACCTCAGTAGGGTAGGATTTATACTCACTCAGGTTTCCAAATGCCTTTGGGGCTCTCAGATTATACTTGGGACATCCGTGATATATGGAAAGGAAACAGTAGTACACTTAGTGTTACAGAACAATCTAAATATTAGCCAAATTCTGTGTGCAGGGCAAGTTCCTTTGATTAAATTGCCATTTTGCATGTCTTCCACAGACGTAGCCTTTTACTTTAAAGCAACCAGGCATAGACTTAAGAGAAATTAAACTGTGCAAATAAAACAAATATGAATATTTTTAAATGATAAAATATGCACGTCCTATGTTCTAGTGTCATTTAAGAGTCTAAAGGACCAAAATATTTGGGTGGATTTAAATTCCTTTTATTGCATCTAAGTGTCTGTTTTGCTTCTGAGGACCACCTTATCTCTTAATTATTCTAGAAAATAGTATCTCAATCCAATGCAGTCCATTACTTTCCAGCTTGCCAGTGCTTTAGTCCAGCAAAGATTTACAGATATGTATTGTTGCCTGTGTATCAGACTTTGTGACCTGCTGACTTAGTCTGTTCGAGATGCTACCAAAAACCATTACAAACAATATTCTATACAACAACCATGTATTTCTCACAGTGGTAGAGGCTGGAAACTCCAAGGCAGAGGTGCCTAGGGAGTCTTGTTGGGTGAGGGTCCACTTTCTCCTGGAAAACCATCCTCTCATCATAACCCCAGATGGCAGAAGGGCAAAGGGTGTCTCTTTATAATGGGAACCCATTTCTCTTGTACTGATGTCATCATCTCTCTGAAGCCCAGCTTCATGATCCCATCACTGTGGCCATTCTGATTTCAACACACACATTTTGGGAGAACATCATCTCCACACCCGGGCCACTGCCCCATGCCTAACCTTCAGTACACATGCTTACATTTTTCTCTTATCTGTCTTTTATTCCTATGCATTGAAGTAAGCTAGTGACCTTGAACTTGCAGGGCGAAAAATCAGCCTTTTCTCTTATTCTGGAAGGAGAGAGACCCGATCTGAAAGGAATTCCTCTTTACTACTTCTCTCATTTGTAACCACCCTGTGCATAGACCTAGGGGTCAAAATTCACATCCTGGGTTGGAGAGATGGCCTAGCAATTCAGGCTTTTCCTGTAAAGCTTAAGAACCCAGGTTCAAGTCCCCAGGATCCACATAAGACAGATGCACATGGTGGCACATACATCTGGCATTCATTTGCAGTGACTAGAGGCCCTGACACACCTATTCTTTCTCTTTCTCTCTCAAAATAAATAAATAAAATATTTTTTAGAAAATTCATGCCCTTCCTAAACTGGAAATGGGCAGTTTCTCTGTAAAGTAACTATCTACTCTGTTTTATGGCAGTCCTTATTTAAATTCTAATGAGAAGTTCGTGTTTGTGCTATCAGACATCTTTTTGTCTTATTTTCTAACTTTCAACTAACTCAAACTCTCTCTCTCTCTCTCTCTCTCTGTGTGTGTGTGTGTGTGTGTGTAGAGAAATAGAAAACGGGCTATTTTGAGTGGCTCTTTGCCATGTCCCATGTTCTGTGAGCTTCTGCAAGGAAAGAAATCTCACAGCACTAGAGGTTAAGGGCAGCAAGGGATAAAGGACAGAGCTGTGTGATTTGCCTGATGAATCAACAAAAAGGCATGTGTTTATTTAGCCAGTGTCAGCCAGGGAGAGTATGACCTTTAATATATTCCATTAGTCTGTCTTGTGTTTAAACAAATAGGCTAGCATGGTGGCCTACCACATGGATTCTGTAGTAAGGAAGACTGGATTTTATTAAATGTTTTATCTATCTATTTATTTGAGAGAGGCAGGTATAGAAAGAGATTAAGAAAGGAAGAAAATGGGCATGCCAGTACCTCGAGCCACTGCAAACCAACTCCAGACATGTGTGCTACCTTGTGCACCTGGCTTTATGTGGGTACTAGGGGATTGAACCCAGGTCCTTAGGCTTTGCAGGCAAGCGCCTTAACTGCTGAGCCATCTCTAGCTCCATTATCTGATTTTTTTCTTTTTTATAATTTATTTTTTATTTATATTATTCTAATTTTACATTCATAATGGTGACTCCATTATCCTCCTCCCTGTCCTCCCTCTTCCAAAGGGACCCTCATCAATGTGGAATGTGGGTCATGCATTGTAGGGGTAGTCAAAAATTATGGGGGATAGGCCAAGTCTCTGTGCATAATGCCCCAACTTGTGGCTCTAACAATCTTTCCGCCCCATCTTCTGTGAATTTCCCTGAGCCACATTGGAGTCATTTTAGTTCTAATTCAGTGATAAGGTTTTGGGAGCCTCTGTGTCTTGGGATATCTGGCTTAGTAGGAGTTGATGTTCTCTGTGTTTATCTCCTTCAGCCTTTTCCTGGTGTCATGAACCCCAAGAACACAGTACTCTTGCCCTTCCCCTGCATTACTCTATGGTTTCAGCTGGGGCCCTGGTGAGGTGTGATTGGCTTATCCTCCCTTCAGGTTCATTGTCCATCTGAAAAAGATAAGCAAATTCTCCAATGGAGAGAGAAGTTAGTACTAGATAGATGGGATGGCCATAGATATCATAGATATCATAGAGGGAATTTTATATGCATAGGCCCTGTTCTAGCCCACATTTGGTGGTATCTTGATTGGAGACTCTGTTCATTTTTTGTACTTGGTTTTGACTTATTTCCCAGGTCCAGCAATGAGTTCAATTCCACTGAGTGGATCCATTAGCCAAATCAAGAGCAGTTGGTTACCCACCATGGCTGTGTGCCACTACTACACTTGTTTGAGCATTACGTCAGGTTGTTTCCTGCTGGGTATCTTAGACTGCAGGTTGTTTGGACATATGTTGGCCATTTTCCCCCAGTTGCTCGTGTAGCACCCTCTGGCACTAGACTAGCTAATTGTCTAGGGACTGACCCTTTTCCAGATTCTGGCCAGGTCTCTCCATGTTTGGTCTCACACGTAATGCTGTCTTTGACAGTAGGGTCTTACCATTAACCTTTGGTGGGTTATCAAGAACTCTGACAGAAATCTGTCTTTTTTGGGAAACCTTGTAGGTGTCTCGGATCAACAGCTCATTGTGAAAGTTAACCCCGTGCTGGTACTGGCAGTTATAAGTCAGCACCTAGGAAGGTGGAGGAAGAAAAAGATAGATAATATAAAAGAGAAAGTGAGTATAGAGAGGAGATGGAGAGAGAGAGAGAGAGAGAGAGAGAGAGAGAGAGAGAGAGAGAGAGGAAAATCAGGAAAAAATTAAGGTTGGTCTTCATGACATTCTCTCTATTTCCTGTGGTTCAGGTGCCCCCTCTGTGGGTCTGCTGAAGGATCAATGTTTTAGCCTGTTGTTCAGAATAAAGGGTTTTATAGTATCATTTCCTTTTGGGTCCCTATTTGTATCCCCCCCACCCTTGTCTTCCTTCCCACCCTCTCACTCCCTTCCACCCTTACCCTCCCTTCACCCCATCCTCCCCATTGTCTGGTCCTCAAGAGTGCTTATTAGGTTTGGCATCATCTCAGGTGGATTCAGGTTAGGAGTGACAGATAAACGAGACCATGTGATGATTATCTTTTTGTGATTGGTGAGCTCATTGAGGATGATCTGTTACATGGTTGACCATTTTTTTCAAATTTCATTATTTCATCTTTCCTTACTGCTATGTAGAATTCCATAGTGTAGATATACCACATCTTTGTTATCCATTCATCTAATGATGAACATTTGGGTTGATTACAGCTCTTTGCTATTATGAATTGCACAGCTAAAAACATGGTTGAGCAAATGTCTCTGATTTGAGGCTTGGAGCCTTTAGGGTAAATGCCCAGTAAGGGAATAACTGGATCCGTTGGTAGGTCTATGGTCATCCTTTTCAGAAGCCTCCATATAGCTTTCCATAATGGTTGAACCATTTTACATTCCCACCAGCAGTGAAAGCTTGTTCCTATTTCTCCACAGCCTTACCAGCATTTGTTTTCTTTCTTTCTTTCTTTCTTTCTTTCTTTCTTTCTTTCTTTCTTTTTTTTTTTTTTTGTTAGCCATCCTTACTGGGGTAAGGTGGAATCTCATAGTTGTTTTAATTTGCATTTCCCTGATAATTAGGGATGTTGAATATTTTCTTAAACATGTGTTTACTATTCGTATTTCTTCCTCTGAGAACTCCCTGTGCAGTTCTCTACCCCATTTTGTGAGTGGGTTGTTTGATGATTTATTGTTTAGGCTTTGGAGTTCTTTGTAGATTCTAGAAATTAGGCCTTTGTCAGTTGTATAGCTGGTGAAAATTTTCTCCCATTCTGTGGGTAATCTGCTGGCTTTGGCAATAAGACAGGAGAAAGAAATCAAAGGGATACAAATTGTAAAGGAAGAAGTTAAGTTAGCCCTATTTGCAGATGACATGATTCTATACATAAGTGACCTGAGAACCTCCATCTTAAAACTCTTAAAGGTGATTAGCACTTTCAGCAAAGTAGCAGGATATAAGATCAATGCACAGAACTCAGTAGCCTTTCTGTATTCAAAAGACAAAGATACAGAAAAAGAAATAACCAACATTGTCCCATTTTAAATAGCAACAAAGAAAATAAAATACCTTTGGAATAACATTAACCAAGGAAGTAAAAGACCTATACAATGAAAACATAAAAACACTCAAGAAAGAAATTGAGGAGGTCCTATAAAAATGGCAAGAACTCCCATGCTCCTGGATAGGTAGAATTAACATTGTGAAAATGACAATCTTACCAAAAGCACTATATAGATTCAATGCAATGCCGATAAAAATCCCAACTTCTTTCTTCACTGAGATTGAAAAAACTATCTCAAAATTCATATGGAAAGGCAGAAGGCCTCAGATATCCAAGCATATCTTCAGCAAAAGAAACAACTCTGGAGGCATCACCATACCTGATCTAAAGCTATACTACAAAGCCATTGTAATAAAAACAACATGGTACTGGCATAAAAACAGGAATATAGACCAATGGAAGAGAATTGAAGACCCAGACTTTGGGTCAAGTAACTACAGCTACTTGAAATTTGACAAAAGCCCTACCAATGCAGAATGGAAAAAAGACAGCATCTTCAACAAATGGTGCTGGACAAACTGGACAACCATATGTAGGAAAATGAAACTCGATCCACACATCTCACCATACACAAAAATCAAGTCCAGATGGATCAAAGACTTTAATATAAAACCAGAAACTCTGCTACTACTGGAAGAAAAAATAGGAGGAACCTTCCACGACATAGGAGTGGGAAAAGACTTCCTGAACAAAACCCCAGCAGCTCAGGAAATTAAACAATCACTCAACCATTGGGATCTCATGAAGCTGAAAAGCTTTTTGACTGACAAATATACTATCAGCAAAGCCAACATTATCTGATTTTTAAAGCCATGATGAAACACTTGCTAGTTCTGTGGCTGCAGGTGACTTATGAACCTCTCTGTGCTTCTTTGCAAAACAAAAAGAACAAGAACACTCAACAGTTTCAGGTTTCTTTGAGAAGATGTGGACAGCACTCAAAAGCTGTCAGACTCTGATCCTACCTGAAACTGGCCATGGCACCTGTGCCAATGGGCAACAGCTCCCTGTCCTCTTATGTCGCTCCTTCCGTTCGTCAGTGGCAATTGAAATATGACCTGGAAACCTTGGCACACATATTGTTGAAAACAGCACTAAAAATTGTGAGCTCAGTGGTTAAGGGCACTTTCTTTGCTTGTAAAGCCTGATGGCCCAGGTTCCATTTCTCAGTACCCACATGAAGCCAGATGTACAAAGTAGTGCATGTGTCTGGAGTTCTTTTGCAATGGCAGGAGGTCCTGGAACACCCATGCTCTTACTCTCTCTTTCTCTCTCTTTCTCTCTCAGCTTCTTTTCCCCTCTCTCAAATAAGTAACTTGGGCTAGAGAGATGACTTAGCAGTTAAGGTGCTTGTCTGCAAAGCCAAAGGACCCAGGTCCAATTCCCCAGGACCCACAGATGCACAATGGGGAGCACACATCTGGAGTTTGTTTGCAGTGGCTGGAGGCTCTGGCATGACCATTCTCTCTCTCCCTTTTCTTTTCTTTTCTTTTCTTTTCTTTTCTTTTCTTTTTCTTTTCTTTCTCTCTGTTTCTCTCTCAAATAAACAAATATCATGAATTAATTAAAAATGCTAAAAAGAATTCTAAATTCACTTTGTTCTCTTCTGTTATTATACATTTGTGATCAAGCCCAATGTGTAGGGTTGGGATCCATCTGCTATATCTTCCACATCTCTAAACCATTTATTTAAGCCAGGGATAATAAAATTTATGTCTACTCTTTTTATTTTTGTGCAAACCTCTGAGAGGTTTCATATTGGTCTTTCACTTATCCAGAGATGAAGAGATCTGGAGATCACTTGGCACCATGCTCTGACAGTTAAGGCCTTAAAGGACAGGTATACCCACTTCCTTACTCACCATTGTTTTCTCATTTCTCCTTGGCTAGAGTGCTAGGCACAGTACTTACTATATTCGTAATCAGCAAGTGAGTGATTTCTGTTGATCATAACCTAGACTTGTAGACTTGAACTAATAGACTTGACTTTGAGCTGACTTAAGATAAGTAAAGATATGAAGGATATCAATTGGATTACACAAAAATGTATCACCGAGGAGAAGAGAATAAGGTTAGGGAAAGGGAAGGCGTTATACCATTCCTTGAACCCTGGTACCTGTGCTGGTGACAGGCCAGGCGAGCAGTTGTGATGAGAGACTGAAAGAAGCCTGTCTCTGATGCTGTGGGTGGGGCTAAGGAGCAGAGTCTGGTTTCTCTGATATCCGGTGGGATAGACATCTCACATCTTAGAACTCAGGACCTGGGAGCTATTACAGATGCTGTTACCACAGTGGAGACTGTGTGAAGTTGCCATTGCAAGGGCCATTAGTCTAGTCTCCTATTTAAATCACAGTTCCTACGTGCTCAATTTTTAATAAAAAAAGATGTAACTCCTTCTGAAAGAACGTGTAATCAAGCTCATTCTGTTGCTAAGCAATTCTCATTCAACAAAAAAGGTTTTTATTCTATTTTTATAATTTTATTATCATTCTCTCCTGAAACCTGATTTCCTAAAAATTCCATCTATGTGGCTTAGTTCAGGGGAAACACAAAAGGTCTCATGTACCAACCTTGGAATATACTTTAAAGAAAGTCTCAGAGAAAAAGACTCAATCCCCCGAGAGACTCAATTGATTTTTTTTTTTAATGGTCTGAAATAAATGCTACCTAAATTCTAGCTATTTTGCTGTCGATTTTAGCATTGGGCCACTTGCCTCATTAATTTATTGGTTTGTATTGGTATAGTCATGATAGGTTACATTCTTTCCTGGACCAAATTCTTTCTAAATTGTTGTCACTTGAAATCATGTACTGACTTAATCACAGGTTATAAACAGCTACTTCAGCCGCTTTGTTTAGCTCCTAAATCACTTCCCTATTCTTAGATCATTACTATACTTGAAAAGAATAGGTAACCTTTGATTTCTTATGCATGTGGCAGCCGGCGGTGTGAGAACACAGGGATAGGGTACATTTCGCTCATGAAATAAAATAATATGACTGGTTCATTGGTGATGTCTGAACCAATAGATGAATTCCCTCCAATAACTTGAGGTTAACAGAGCTGAGCCTTAGGCTTCCACTCCCTTGGTGAATATCTCTATGATGACATCTCACTGGCCTGTGCCCTGTAATTTGAAGCTACCTACAGATGGTTGTGTTGGTGCACGATATTCTAAGAAGCCATGCCATGCCCTTACAAGTAAAGTCAAAAGTCACAGTGCTTAGCTCTCTTCAACTTTGCCAGGAAAATTATTGACTCATGAGAAGGGAGCTATATTCAAATTGGAGAACAAAGAGAACTTATCTAAAGTCCAGATATCTAAATAATTGGAAATGGATATTTGTGTGCCTGGTTCTCTTTGTTTACTGGAAATGTAAATGCCTAAGGGTATGTAATATCCTGTCCTTGTATACTTCTCCAATGAAAACATTACATCCTGAAATATCAGACTTATCCACTGAAAACAGCTCCTTAGCACCCATGACCCAGGTGCCTCCAAAGACAACCTCCTTCCAGAATCTGTTATCGCACTGTAGAACACAACTGCATGGGGAGGGCATTCCACAGGCTGCTAAGTTTTTGGATCTGACAGTTCTGTAGGCCAAAAGCCTGCCATGGGTAATATCTGGAAATGTTTTGATTGTCAAAGCTAAAGAGCTGCTACTGTCATCTCCTAGGTAGAGGCCAGAGATACAACCAAACATCCCGTAGTGCACAGGACAGCTCCCCACCTCCAATAAATAATGTGGCTCAAAGTAGCAATGACTTCCATATTAGATAATTTCTTCAGAGTCTGGCATTGACTGAGGCTAGAAAAGAACCACTACTAATGTAATCCTTTATTCAACACTGATGATGGCCCCATATGACAAGTGTCTTAAGGTGTCCTGGGTGAGAGTGCACCCTCATAAGGAAAGACTGAAAGGGAATCACAATTAGTTTCTAATATTGCTATAACAAATTCATATATATATATATATATGAATCACAGTTCTGTAGATTAGAAGCAAAGTTTTCCTACTGGAGCCTCTCTGAGAATATCTGTTTCCTTGCCATCTCCCACTTCTGCAGGCCGCCTGCATACCTCGGCTTGGGCCCCTTCCTCCATTTCAGAGCCAGTAACTGCTACATCTCTGCATATTTATCTTTACAAACAGGAGATTTCAGAGAAGTTTGTAGTAAGTATGACATTGTTGGTTCAGGGAAAAGGCTTCTAAATCACATGATTTTTTTACAGCATTATGATACAGAGAGATGGTCAAGTTTCTGTTTTGAGAAATTGACTTGGTTGGGCCTTATGGGCAGAACTTTGGACTGCTTGTGACACCCAGGTTTTGTGTCTCCTTGTCTTCCCTCCACAAACCATACCTGGAGGAGCTCACCTATTCCTGAATTCATCCAACCAGTGATTCCTAATATGATGCTTCCGCCTTGTCCTCCCATTTGGAAAAAGAGCCCCTGAGGCCTAGGAATTCAGGATGTCATTCCCCGCCCCCCACCCAGCCTGTAGTACCCACAGTTCCCAGCACCATGACTATAAAATTCTCAAGATGACTTGTTGCTAAACTTCCACACCAATATAACCACTCTCATCACTCAGCTGGCTCAACTTGATGAATTCACTTTATCAAACCTCTGTTTTCTCATTCAAAATGAAATGTTTGGAATAGTAATTCTAAGGTAATTTTCTGGCTTGAAAATTTCATATTTGTTGCCATGTATAAAGTGTTGCTTCAGTCACGGCCTCTCTCTTTGCCTCTCCCTTTGTGTGTCCATGTGTGCATGCCACCCCTCCATCCCTTCTTCCTTGTCTCTCTCTGTCCCTCCCTCTCTCCGTCCTTCTCTTCTCTCACATTTCTTCCTCTTTCTTCCATCTCCCTCCCTTCCTGTGTGCAAAGTTGAAAGATACTTGTCTCCGCATGAATGTAAGAGCTGTTTCAATTGGCAGGTCCTGGAGCTTAGAGTCGGATGCCTTATACACTTGTCTCCTTCTGTTGTTGTCCATGTGCTATGTCTGTAGAACACAAAACTCATTAGAATTCATCTCATTCTGGTGTCTTCTCACATCATGTCTGGGTACTACCTCAGAGGGTCGGACAAAGTGAGGAGAAGGAGCTGGCCCTCACCTTTTATGCTTTCCTTCTCTTTGTCTCCTGAGGCTTGTCCCCTAGAGAATCTCTTTCCCTGGATTGAACTCCCTTCACTTTCCAACTCTCCCCCTTTATGCTCTACAAGGAAATGCCGTGGCTGTGTGATGAAAGGTTTTTACATCCCATTTTCTTCCAACAACAGAACAGCTGCCTTCCCTTCAGTGGACTTGGAGTTTTCTTCTGCATTTCACTATGCTGGTGATGACAGAAATACACTGGTTTACAAATGCCAAACGCTCAAGGCCACCACAAGGGTGCAGAATTCACCTGCCAGAGTGTTTGACACCATGTCAGGAAAAGGCAACAGCTGAGAAAAGCTCTGTGAGAAATACTTGCTCACGTAGGTGGGAAAGGCTGCCCAGAATCATAAATGAATTTATTTTTTTCTCTCAAGTATGGGAAAGTTGCCTAGCTTGATAGGTGTGTAAAATGATAGCATACTAATGATGCAGGAGTAATTCTTCACCATGGGATATTAGGCTTGGTTTTACATCCTCATAGGTTTGTCTGAAACCAGCAGTCTAATTGCTTCTAGATGGAGATTTGTGTGTGGTTCCTTCCACCATCATATTTAATATTAACAATCGCACACTTAGAGAACAACTCTTTCATGTCAATTAACCACGAAAGAATATTTTAAAATTGTCAATACAGCTCTTCCTCCTTGAAGGACTCAGAGAACATTTCCTTCATTCCTCACAGTGTCAGGCCTCCATTAGGTACTAGTAGAAAATAGGTCACAGCAGTTGCTGATACACAGTAAATCTTTGTTTTTAAAGTTGGTAACAAATTAAGGATTTGGTGACACAAGTGGTGGCTTTGCGGATACCATGTGTGTGTGTGGATGTGTTGTAGAAGAAGGTCCTCTGCTAAGGAAGGTAGTAAGAGTCACGTGGAATTGTCATGAATCCAGAGACCAGTGGAGCCTCAACTTAAATGGTAGTTTAACAATCTGAAACCATAGTCCATATTTCCAAAAGGAATCTAAAAAAAACCTCAAGCATTATATTTACAATACTTTTAAATTTTTAACTAGGAATCAAAATAATATAGAGTAGTACTTATTACAGTTTCTATACTTCTTTTCACTTATCTAATATCTCCTACCATATATCATTTCCCACTCTAGGTTATTCTGTGTCTATGGTAATAATTATTTTACTGTTGGCCCAAGGAAAAACCTGAATTCTTACCAGAAGGATTTCTTCCACATTGGATTTGTTATTAGACCTCTGACAAGAGAGAGTACAAGTTTTGAGTTTCAGGACCCAACTGTCATTGCATCTCTGCTTGTTACTGTACAGATGTATATAAATAAATAACAATTTACAAGTTTTCTTGCTCTGTGCCAATTCATGCATTTCATGAATGCAATTCATGCCACTGGCTCTTGAATATGTAAGAGGAGATTATTTTAAAAACCCAAGAAGCAAGCATGCTATATAATCTTAAAACCTACTTCAAGTTTATAATGTAAAATCACATTGTTGAGCATGAACTAGTCATCAAGACAACACTGTTAACTTGTTCCTAGGTTTTAAAATATTTATTAATTTTATTCTCTGTTTTCTCAACCGCTAGCACTTGATAACAGAGACTTAAAATGTACTGTAAAGATATGAGAAACAAAACTGAGACAACATTGTCTTTAAATGATTTAATTTTCTTTAAAAATTAGGGATAACTACTAGTGTCATATTTGAGTGACACAATCCCTTTGATCCAATAAGAAGCATGTCTGAATGGCACAGGTACTGTGGGTCGTTACCATTCTAGTTCCCTGGGGTTGCTAGCCACCGATATCCCTGGAGCAGGAGTTGGGGGGGGGTGGAATCAGGATCCATCCTGGAGCAGCCAGTGAGTGTGATGACAGGCAATGAACACCCAGGAGACTGTCTGATGGACAGCACTCATTCATTCAAAAGGGGAGTGGGTTTATAAACACTTGGGGAAGGTTGAGATGGCACAGACAGACTATATAGCTATCGGATATATAGTTTATGGGTTGCTATCTAATTGCTTGTAAGGGAGATAGTGGCGGAAGAGCGACAGTAACTTCAAAGCTGTGGGGGAGGAGCTGTGGGAGAGATGGCAGAAAGGCTGCTTGACTTCAGCCACATAAGGTTCTCTTGGGGAGCTAGCCACAAGGCCAGAAACTGTGGGGGGGTCAAAGGATGACTTATTAAATTGGTCAGAGCTTTTTGGGATCCTGGGGGAGGGCCTTGCCAGTTCTGCCCACTCTGGGCAATGACAGGGCACACTACAACCTTGCCCGAGGGTAGGGAAGGCCAATCACTGTCACCAGGGTGGGTTTCCGACGATAGGGCCAGCTGCAACCCCACAGCCAAGGTCCGCGGCCATGTCCAACAGTTCAGGCCAGCTCCCTCACAGTCCCAGCCCATTTTTAGCAATGCCTAACAACTCCCCTCCCCCCTTTTTATAAATGGGGCAGTGTCATCTTGGGTAAGTATTTTGTGGCTTAATGTGGGCCCAGTTAGAGCCAGATGGAGTATAAGGACCCGATTGGTCAAGATTTGTCTATATTGTTTGAGCCCTAATTTACATATACAGGGGATTATGCATAAGAATAGTAGCAGGGTGCCTGACACCAATAGTAGCCAAATGAAAATCTGAGAAAGAAACTGTTTGGGAGATAATTTTTGTAATGTGTTGTCTAAGGCATCAAAAATTCCTTTTGCTGCCTTAGCAGGATCACCAAAAGACAAGTGACTATGTGAAATAACAGATATTTCCCTTTGTAAACTTTGTAAATCTATGCTAAGATTATTATGGTTCCAAATACCCTGAATATGATTTTCAACCTTTTACCATTCAGTAGCAGTCCCATTGTAGGGAAAAAGAGTAATACATATGAATTGATAATTAGCATGACAGACTAATTGCATCTGAGCTGCCAGATTGGCAACCTGTCTTCCTTAATACATAGCAGCATCCTCTAGAGCATCTAACTGGACTAACACCTTTTTATAAATATCTATCTGTGACAAAAGGGCTTGAGATACATTTTTAGTCAGTCCATTAACATGATCAGCTGTCTTCATTGATCGTGCTAGGGATATTGCTGCTGAGGTAGAAGAAGTGATGATGGTGATTGTAGCAATGATCCCCACAATTAGCCATTCTTTGAATCAGGGCTCAGTCATTTTGACTGGCATGATTAAGTAAGGAGGCCGCATGACAATAAAGACTACATTGGAGGAGTAATCTGCAGCTGTGCCTCCCTTGGAATTGATACAATTGGTGATAATACACCAGGTACAACTAAGAGACTAAATTTTATTTTGGTGATTGACCCACCCAGGCCCAACTATGAAAAGATAAGAGGGGGTCAGACACGTGTGAAACTTAAAATAATTTTCTTTTAGGGTAACTACTATTTTCCATGATTCTGGTTGAGACTGCCCTTGGGGACTCAAGGTGGGTGGTACCTCTGATTGTTTACCTTCCCGGGGACCCAATTGTAATCATAAACTATATTTATTTTGTTATTTACCATCTGTAATTAACGGGTGGCATGTATACATTATATAACATCCCTAATGATACCTATCACTTAGAAAGCAGATAGGCGGCCCTGCTGCGAGAGAGGTTCAGTTAATTGGTTTAGTGGCTTCTTGCAGGAATTCTAGGTCATAATTGGCAGTGGTAAGGGAAGCATTGGAAAATATCTTAGGTAGGGGTTCTTGCCAAAGAGCAGCCCTAGCTAGAGGGGGGTCAGGTACATAAGCCCAATATGCTTGTTGAGCTTGTGCTACTTTTAAGGTCAGGATAGCAAGTAAGGATATAAACAGGGTCTCTGCCAATAGATGATGTTGTGAATTTCTTACCAGCCTGACTCCTTGTTGTCACAGGGCCTCAATTTGGCCCTAGGTCAGCATATTTTCTTTCTAGGGGACCTGGGGGGGTCCTCCTTTTCTGTTTCTTGTGATGAGGGGGACACTTTCATTTCAGTTTCAGGTGAGACATCTCTTTGGTCAGTGGGGTTGAATCGGACATTTCTGGCTGGTATCCAAATAGGTTTGGGTTGGTCCTGTGGGAAAACACAAGCAAATCCTCTCCCCCTTGTGAGGAGGGGGTCAGGCCCTTTCCATTTTCCATCTAGGGGGTCTCGCCATCATACAAGGATGGGGGGATGATTTTTGGTGTGTTCCAGTGAAGGGCGATGAGGGGATATTGGGAATTTTTGTAGATGCTAAAAACATTTAGAGTAGCCAGTGCCATGGCCAGTGCCATGGAGATTTGGTGGATAGTTATTAGTCTTTTTTTTTTTTGAGAGAGACACGGGGGGGGGAAGACAGAGATGGGCGTGCCAGCAGTCTCTCAACTGCTGTGAACAAAATCCAGATGTGTGCGCCCCCTTGTGGTCAAGTGTGGTATTACGCCCTTGCGTCACTTTGCATCTGGCTAAAGTGGGACCTGGAGATTGGAATCGCTGGAGATTGGAACCAGCGTTCTTAGGCTTCGGAGGCAGACACCTTAAGCACTGCGCCATCTCTCCAGCTCCTAGTCTGTTGTTTTTAAGTTGGTTTTTAAGTGTCTGGTGTGTTCTTTCTATTATGCTTTGGCCCTGAGGGTTGTGTTGAATTCCTGTGTGATGTGTGATTCTCCATTGCACACAGAATGTTTTGAATGAGGAGCTGATAAAAGCTGGGCCATTATCAGTTTTTATTTGGTGAGGGATTCCCATGATGGTGAAGGTAGATAGCATATGGTATATTGGCCTTTTTGTATTTTCTCCTGTCTGTGTCATGGCCCACATGAAATGGGAGTATGTATCCACCATTACAGATACATATTTTTGGCAACCAAATTGGAAGACATGGGTAACATCAATCTGCCAGAGGGCATTAGCTTTAAGGCCTCTCGGGTTGGTGCCCATAGTCTGGAGAGCTGGTGTGATTAATGAGGCACAGGAATGACAGGTTTTTAGGATACATTGGAGCTGACTTTTAGGGATTTGGGGAAAGCATGATTGAAGCCCTTTGAGATTTACATTCGTATTAGCATGGAATTTTTCAGCCTCCTCAAGAATGGTTAAGAAGGTATCTGCTGAAAGGGGCTTCCATGTGAGGCCACCTGATCTGCTAGTGCATGTCCCTCTGAAAGGCGGCCAGCAGGGGGCTGTGGGACCTTATGTGTTGTATATATAGAGGGGCTTTTCTTTTACAAATGAAGTTAGAAACTTTTATCAGTAGTGGTGAAAGGGGGTTTTCATCTAGTTGGATATGTGAGTGAGCAAGCCAGGGGAGCAAGTTAACAGCATATATACTGTCAGAGAAAAGATTTAAAGGACCATATTTCTCTAATGGTGCCAGATAAATGGCATATAATTCTTTGTATTGTGGGGATCTATCAGGAAGCTCCCTAAAGCAAATGGTGGGGGGTTGATCCCCTGGGTGGTAGAGATTACAGCTGCTCCCCCTTTTCCCCATCTGTAAAAATGGGGGATGCTCTGGGGATGGGTTTTCTTGAAAAAAGGTGGGGTGGGAGCCATTTTAAGAGGGGTTATCGGAGGGATCCATTTTTCATTAGGATAATGGTTGTCAATTTGGCCAGAGAAGCCCAGTAGACTAACAGCAAATCGGGAGTGATTCCTGAGTAGCCATTGTATGTCAGAGAGGGGGAAGGGGGTTATGATAGTGTCAGGTTTTTGCCCAGGTCTGGAGGGCTCAGTCTCTCCCGGTTCTAATCATGGTCGCCAGGGCGTCAACCTCTGTTAATATGTGTAGGGCTCCACCAATAGAGGTGAGGAGCCATTCTAGGACTCCTTGGTGTTGATGTAGCACCCCCATAATGGTCAGGGAAGAGTTAAATGTTAAAAGTTGGATCTGTTTGTCTGGAGAGTATTTGGCAAGGGCCATATCAGAGAAGATGTTATTAATCTTGGTTAATGCCTGCTTTGCTTCTGGGCTTAGGGAGCAGGGGGAGGATGGGTCCTTGTCACCCTTTAACATGTTGAATAGGGGCTGTGAATCACTGGTAGGGATGGGGAGCCATGGCCAAAGCCAGTTGAAATTTCTCAGAAAGCTCTGGAGTGAAGCTAGTGTGAGCTTTTGGGGGAAGGAGAGGGTGGGCTTTAGGGGCAGGGAGAAGTAAGGGAGAGCTCCATTCCCAGAAAGGTTATGGGTGGGATTAGTTGGCCTTTATTTGGGATTATTTCAAAGCCTGCCTCAGTGAGAGAAGGTAGCAATTGGTCTCTTCATTCTATTGGCGAAGTGGAGGAGTCTTTCCAAACAAGAATATCATCTGTGTAATGAAAAATGTTAAGGTCTTGGTTTAAATGAGACCTTAATGCTGTAGCAACTGCCTATTGGCATATGGTAGCCATGCCTTGAGGCAGGACCATCCATTCAAAACATTTGGAAGGTCCTGAATTATTGACAGAGGGAACTGAAAATGCAAAGCGCTGTCCGTCCCTAGGGTGCATAGGGATGGGAAAGAAGCAATCCTTGATGTCAATAGCGAGAAGGGGGGTATTGGCCAGTATGACTGAGACAAGGGGAATTCCCCTTTGAAGGGTGCCCCAAATGAGCATGGCCTTGTTAATGGCCCTAAGGCCTTATAATAACCTCCATCCTCCTGAATTCTTTTTAATTACAAATACAGGAGTATTCCATGGACTTCTAGAAGGGCAGATATGGTTAAGTTGAAGATGTTCTGTTACTAGCTGATTTAAGATTTCAAGGTTCCCCCTTTATAGAGGCCACTGTTCAACCCAGACTGGCTCACTAGAGAGCCATTCTAGGCAGGGAGTTTCGTTTTTAACAGTGGCCTTTAGGATTGGGGGTGTCATCAACAGAGATACCTCTCATAATCCTCTGTTTCAGTGCATTCTCCTTCAATGTTGCTGGCAATAACTACATCTAGGGCTTCAAGAACATCTCTTCTAGTAGGTTGGTTGTCACATCAGCCACTAGGGGTCTAATAAGGCCCATAATGCCATCTGGGTCCTTCCATTTGTAAGCCTCTTTGGTAACATATGCTTGTGAAGGACCTCCTATCCCCACTAGTTGGGGTACCGGGATTAACTCCCAGAGTCGAGCGCCCTCAGATTGTTTCAGAATAGTTTTATTTGCTCCAGTGTCAATTAAACATTTAAATTTTTTTTTCCTCCTACTTCTAGGGCTAATCTTGGGTGGGCCCCTTCCAGGTACTTGTTACCCATTGTACTTTATGGGTCTTCCTTCTTATTGGCAGGGCTGAGGGCTGCCCCTTTTGAAGTTTAAAGGCTCCAGGGATTTGCCGTTTATATCATGAGTAGAATGACAATCCCTTTTCCAGTGAAATCCTCTGTGGCATCTAGGGCAGACTGCTTTCACTAGGGGGACCTTTGGAATTAGGTGGGGGGCCTCTGGGACATTCCCCTTTCCAATGTCCATCCTTGCCACATTTGAAACAATTTCCTTTAGTTTTTAGGGCTGCTGCGAAGGCCTGGGCTAAAGAGGCAGCCTTGTATGAGGCAGTCCCAATATCCTGGGTGGCAACTATCCATTTATCATAATGTTCATCTTTGAGCCCTTGACAGGCTGCCCTGCACTAGGATTTTCTTTAAAAATCAGGGACAACTACTACTATCATATTTGAGTGACACAATCCCTTTGATCCAATAAGAAGCATGTCTGAATGGCCCAGGTACTACTCTCTACATGGAGGATGTTGTCTGAATGGCACAGATACTACTCTGGGTCTTATGAACACATTCAAGGGAACCTTCTGTTCATGGGCCAGAAGGGGGAGATCTTATTCCTCAGGCTCCTTCCTTTCTTTTTTTCTTTTCTGTCTCTTTCTTTCTTAATTCCTTTATTTCTTTCTCCTTCCTTCCTTCCTTCCTTCCTTCCTTCCTTCCTTCCTTCCTCCCTCCCTTCCTTCCTTCCTTCCTTTCATTCTTTCTGTTTTTGCCTAGTGTTCTGTAATTTTGGCCTGGTTTTATTTATTTGTTTTCAACTCCTTTTTATTAAACAGGCATTTTTCAGTTTTGATATTATCTTGTCATTGTCTTCTTCTTGTGACATCCTTCTGAGACACTGATTTTGAGATTAGCCTCTTATAGCTTGGACTGCAGTTTGATTGCAATGTGTGTCTCTCGCTGTTCTCCAAAGCTGGACAGGCTTTGCTAATGCTTTCTAGTCATACTCATCCATGCTGACATTTTCAGTATAACTTCTACGGCTGTAATTTTCCATCCAAGTTTGAGCTATTCTTTAAATTCTTACAGCATGCTGCTACCATCTTTACTTGGCATTTTCATATACATCATAATTTTCAACAATTCTTTTTTGAATACCTACAACATGTCAATACAAAAGCACAGTATCTCTGCTTCATGGTTTTATATAAGTTATTTTCTTAATTTTTTCCTTAAAATGTGAATTCCTTGGGAAATTGTTCTTGTATAAGCATCTGAAAAACTGAGATACTTAACATTGTTTAATGTATTGAACTATGCATCATAGATAATTGCAATGAAAAGAAATATTATCTTCAATCTACTGCCTCAATTGGATATTTGAGTCCCTTCTAAAATATCCAATGGCACTGGCGTGTCACTGTTTGCCACTGATGTTCATAGACTTGATGTAAAATGGCTTTCCCAGATTCCTTCTTTCACAGTGAGGAGGAAAAGAATATTAAATCAACAAAAGCACACAGAAAGCCCTAAGCTATATGAACAGAGACCAAAAGAGGTGACAATTAATGCATCAAGGAAGTCATATAAACTGGTTAGAAAAGAGACTAAACTAATCACATCACAAAAAGCCCATCCAAAAACAGAGGGTCACTAGCTGCAGCTGTTTTGGTTTTGCCAATTTTGCCCTCCAAATAAGACACGTGCCTTCCATTTGCTCTAATGGGAGCCATATGCGCACAGTCAAGGGGTGGGTAATACTTATCGCTGAGGAAGAAAAGTGCTGAGTTCCTGCCACCCACCCACATCTGTGGCTGTAATAAGCCACAGGCAAATGAAAAGCAAACATGCTGCTGGTCTGTTAGGAGACCATAGGCCTCTCTGAGAGAGCCAGCAAGAGGGAAGAGAGCAGCTGGGTGTGGAGACCACACTGGTGGTCTGCATTGGTATCATAAAAAGCCAGAACCAGCATTCACTGTCCAGGGCCCACATTCACTGTCCAAAACTCTCCTTCAATGTCTAGAACTGGCATTCACTGTCCAGGACCCTCCTTCACCATGCGGGCACACATTTACTGTCCTGGACCCTCCTTCAAAGTCCAGGACCCACATTTACTCCACATTCATTGTCCAGGACTCTCCTTCAATGTCCAGAACTTGCATTCGCTGTGCAGGGTCCACATTCACTCCACATTCGTTGTCTAGGACTTTTCTCCAATGTTCAGTATCCACATTTAATACCTCTTTTTGCCTCTTTTTGTTTCCATTCTGGAAGCTATTTGTGAAGCCCTTAGATTTGGGGATGGACCTCCATATTTGTGGTGATAGAGAGCCATTGAGTCCTTTAGGATGCAACTATTTGCTTTACTTCCTAGTTGTCAGCTGGGTATGTTGCCTATTTTATAGTACCAGGTATGAGTTTTAAGCAAAGAGAAAGAATACTAAAAAGGGGGCTGGAGAGATGGCTTAGCAGTTAAGGCGCTTGCCTGCCGGTGAAGCCTAAGGACCCAGATTTGGTTCCCCAGGACCACGAAAGCCAGATGCACAAGGTGGCACATGCATCTGGAGTTTGTTTGTAGTGGCTGGAGGCCCTGGCATGACCATTCTCTCAATCTCTCACTCATAAATAAAAGCAAAAAATAAAAAAAGAATGCAATAAACAACTTTTAAATGCATACTCAATAATATTCATTGAACCATTATTAATGATAGATCTAAATTAGATAACCAACAATAGTGGACTTGACAAAGTAAGGAATATTTGAATAATGAAATAGCACTTGTAGAGAGTTAGGCCACCGGACACTGGTATGTCCCTCTGCCCAAGACATGCTGCTAACTAAAAAAATAAAAAAAAAAAAATAAAAAGCTTAGTAGGCCTGTGGTTTTAATATTTATCAAGCTCGTTATCTTGTCATGTCAGTGCCCCAGGATCCAGATTCTATCCAAGGATCCCAGACAGAACCCTGCACACTTGACGAGCAATGACCTTATTAACTTAATCCTCTCTATCTTGACTGTTTCTCAATATAGTTTGAGTCTCTCTCTTTTCCTTGTCCCCAAACTAATATAGTCCAATGACCAGCTCTTTTCCTGGAGTTCACAGGTCAGTGAGTTTAGAAGAAGCCAGAGTCTCCCTGGTTGAAGCCTGCTTCTGGCCCCTATCTTATCTTCTGCTCCACTTTTAGCCTCATGTCTAACTTTAGTGGAAAAGAGAATGTATTATCTCTAACTCTAAAATAAACAAGATAGTTACACTGTAAAACATGTTCAATTACTTGTAGGTAATACTTGACAAATGTTTTTCTTAGCAAAACTGTATGGTCTTTTCTTCTGTTTCCAGATGGGCAAGAGAGTATAGATGTGCTTCATAAGTAAAGTTCTTTGCTTCTTGAACCCCAGTGAAGACCATAAGGAGTAACTGACATATGTCAACATTCTAGAGCATTTCTTCAATAGTTCCTTGTTGGGCACTATATATATGTGGTGATTTGATTCAGGTCCTCCCCATAAACTTAGGTGTTCTGAATACTAGCTTCCCAGCTGATGGATATTTGGTAAATGTGGTGTTTTTTTGGGAGGGGGCTTGTGGGTGTTATAGCCATTTTCCCCATACTAGTATTTGACACACTCTCCTGCTGATATTGCCCACCTTATGTTGGCCAGGGCATGATGTCCACCCTCTGCTCATGCCATCGTTTCCTCTTGTCATCACGGAGCTTCCCCTCTAGTCTCTAAGCCAAAATAAACCATTTCCCCCCCAAAGCTTCTCTTGGTTGGGTGATTTCTGCCAGCAATGTGAACCTGACTGTAACAATATGTATGCAGATATGCGTGTCTTGCATATATATCTCCAGACATACTAGAAACAGGTCAACCACCTTATAAGAAACATGACCAACTTTTTAGTCTGTAAAGATAAAGGTATCCTTCCACTACCTATTATACCAGATTGCCCAATTCCACTTTTGTGGACTCTTATTAGTTATATCTCCTTTCTAGGTACTCTCTCCTATATTATACACAACTTCCCATTTCAGTGATAAAAACTTAACTAAACTTCACAAACACTCTGCACCTTGGATATAGGTAACACTGAATCCTTTTCCTTTAGGCATAGCTGGATTCCACCAAACCCTTAGGAGTTTTAAGATCAATGCACTTGAGTGGTGATATCACAACCAGCTGTGCTTTCTTTCTAAACACAAGTTCTATTGTCACGTTCTACAGTCATGGACTTGCATATACTTAGGGTTGGTATCTTCATCCTAAGGGGGCCATTGTGGGCTATCGATACTCAGCCCTGCTGGGGGTTTGAGGGTTGCTCAGCTACACCAGAACACTTCCAAAGCAGCACAAGGGGTGGGGCTAGCTTCTCTGGGAGGGCACTTTATTAGTATGAAAATAAACAAATAATTACTATTACCATTATTTAAGAACTTGGAGATGTTGGTCAAAATGAACATTTTCATTAGAATGAGTACATTCTAGAGATGTATTGTGTAGCTTAGTGACTATAGCTCACAATGATATAGTAAGGAGTTTGATAATTGCTTAAAAATGTTAATTTTAAGTGTTATTAGTACAAATGATAAGCATGAAATAAATGAAATTAGTTGTATTTAGTTATCTGGTTATGAAATGACTAAATTTGTACATATGAGCATTCAGATAAAGGTCCTAGTGATAGTATGTACAAACAGTTTCATTTGTCTGTTAGACTTTAATAAACCTGGGAAGTATGGAAATTATGGCTTCTGAGCAAGCAAAATAAAAGATATGGGAAGCTGAGAAAAAACTGAACAGGTAGAAAGCCGTATGTAGACAGAAGTAATAGTTGTGAAAAGGAGAGGAATGGAAAACCCCAAGGAGGCTAAGCTTCTAAGGGACAGGGTGCTCTTGAAGACTGTGGAGATGGCATTAGATTCTGTTGTGATGGACAGTTTTGAGGAACAGGTATCTTTAAGCTTATGTTACTATCCAAGTATTTTGTGTTTTGTCAGTTTTCAATTCATATTCGATTTTCTCAAGCTGTCCATGCATTTTGGAAATATCACTGTGCAGTTCTGTGGGTGCCACATGCCAATTATGGTAACCTCTCTTGGTGGTCTCTCTAGCTTGCACTTCAGGTAGCTGGGCATTGTGAATGGTGATTGAGGGCTCTAAGTAAGTGTGCCTCAAGAGCCAGATGGCTGACAGACATGTCCTTTCATAGGAGCAGACGTTGACAGTCACAGGCCGTTAGTCAGCCTGACTCATAGTTAAAAGAAGAAGAACTCCATTCCACCCCTCTTGGGAAAAATGCCAAAGAATTTGCAGGCTTTTGAGAAAACACCACAAAGTTATATTTTATTTTTTCAATCCTTGATCTCAGTATAGACAAAACCCCAAATACGCTGGTTATGGTCAAACCTGTAATTTAGGTCAGAGGCTATGGCAAACAGAATTTGCCTTTAGGACCATGTCATGCATGTGGTTGTGTTTGCAGCCTACAATTCTCCACAGTGGCATTCTGTGAATTGCCATTCCATGCATTCCATATGCTGTGGATATTGTTCATAATGACCTCCAGAGTGAATTCTGGATGTTTGGAACCCATTGGGAAGTCCTGACTTGATGGGTTTCCTCCTTTCTGGCTGTGTTTGCTCAGAGGCTGTCAATGGGGTTTGTAGCTGGGAAGACCTGGGCCTCTAGAAATGGAAGGATTCTACTAGGAGGAAAAAGGAACTGTAGACTTTTTTCTTTCTATATGGGATCTTATAGAAACTGTCTCAAATGGGAGGCAATGTGCTCTCCAAATGTCACCCCTTCCTTGAACACTCAATTCACAATTGCTCAGGCTGCCTTTCTCACCCAGGAAACTCCTGAAAAGCACTGATTTTCCCCTCATTATACTGTTTTTGTGTGTGTGTGTGTGTGTGTGTGTGTGTGTGTGTGTGTGTGTGTTTGTTTTTAACCATCTCTGGTGTTTGCACCAGCCTCAGAACCTTTAGCAAGATTTTACCAAGGGTGTCACTTCTTTAGTTATGATGGGAAGTTTCCCAGGCAATGAACTATCTTATATACTTACCCAGCCCTCAACAGCTTCCCAGGTGATCCTGCCTGAAGTATAGAAATCAGTGTCTGTAATGTCCTCTGCAACATTGTTCCTGGATTGGTCTATAGCACTGGTATCATGGGACAGAAATTGTGATGGTATGTCACCTCTGAGATCTCAAGTGACACTGTAGCTTCTTTCTTGGTTTCTGTCTCTTTCTTATTTCATATACTTCTTCTAGGGACACCGTTTCCATGCAGTAAATATGGTGAAGAGGCCCACGTGTTGGGTAACAGCATGAGAGCCAGCAGGACTGGGAGTGATCTTCGAAGTCAATACACCTGTATAGTTAAGACATTGAGCCGTTACTGTTACAGCCCATGTCTCCAGTATGACCTCACTATATATCTCACCTTCCAGCCAGATTTCTGACATTCAGAAGCTCTGTGAAATAATACCTTTTGTTATTTTAAGCTATAACATTATAGATTAATGTATGATGCACCGATAGCTATCTAATACAATCGTTTTCTGTCTTCCAATATTCCACCTGCAAACTCAGTTAATGTTGAATCAATGAGTTCCCTTTTGGTCCTCAAGGCTGCCCATTGACTCTCACATAGTTGCTGTTATATAGAAATTTTGTCCATTTTTATTGATTGCCTCACCTTTTCAAAGCGTTAAAGATTGCCAAAGACTATCACATAATCTCAGCTCAGTGCCAATGGTATACATATATAAATACATTCATTCCAATTTGTGTGTGTGTGTGTGTGTGTGTGTGTGTGTGTGCGTGTGTGTGCATATGCACACTGGCTGCCAAATATGTCCCCTGTAACAAAAGCTTCCATCCCCTAATATAGTAGTAAATTATTCAGATGCTTTGTTGCCTGCCACATTCAGATTCTTCTTCGTTCTAGTACAAGGAGGCACGATTCTGTAAAACTACTTTTCCCGGATGGATTATAAAGCAGGCTGTTTTTTTTTTTTTTTTTTCTGTTCATAGTATTTACTTTTGCCAGTTCACTTCAAACCCATTTCAAGTGAATTTACTTGATAACCTGGAGTTATGAAATGTTTTAAAAGAGGCTGACTTTAGTGTGCAATAGCTGAACTATGATTTTGCATACTCCTTAGAGGATATGTATTAACTACTAGAAGTAATTTTCATGCCAGTCGACTCTCTGTTGTTGGATCTCTTGCAGCCTAAATTAGACCTGCTGTTGTTTCTGTAGAAATAATTAACTGTTCGGTGAAACCTAAGTTAAATCAGAAAATGTGGCTTGCCTGGGGATAGGCAGGTAACAAGAATTGTTTTTAAAAACACGCCTCACCTGCTGGGATTCTAAGAGCTACGTTTGCTGGTGAGTTCCTCTTTCCCTCGTTCCTTTTCTCATCTGAACTTGAGTGGGAAACTG
Source organism: Orientallactaga sibirica (assembly GCA_036365145.1). Lineage (NCBI taxonomy): Eukaryota > Metazoa > Chordata > Mammalia > Rodentia > Dipodidae > Orientallactaga > Orientallactaga sibirica. Next base: position 74,586,904 of record JAEOAD010000003.1, read on the forward strand.
AGCATGCACTGCATCTATAACTCAAGAAAGCCTAATGTCTGCTCTCTGCTTAGAGCCAAGCTCTTGCCCGGGGGAGCGCTCCTCTGTACCTGAGATTGATTGGCAGGTGCCGCTTGTTAATTGATGGGCGCCTGTCTTCATGTAGCGCCTCCCAGAGTTCGCCTCTCCACCCACGAGATGGTTTATTTCAGACACCTGCCCTTTCTCTCCCAGTGATTTTTTTTTCCTGGTTGTGGGCCCATTCTTGGCCCAAGCATAAGACAAGCCAGAAGTTGATGTCTTTAAGCAGCCCGCAAACAACGTGGCCTAGGAGTTGGTGAATAAACGCTCCGGCTTTCTGAACACTAGGTGCAGACATCATTCACAGGTATAGTCTATGGCTTGTAGACTCTATTTGCGGTCTCACCGTCCTTCTCTTTCCCACCCCACAATTCGCATGCTTGGATGGGTTCCCAGCTGAACTTCTCGCAGTGCCATCCTTGTCTTGAGTTCTGTGTCTGGGTGAATGGTGAGGCTCATTATTTCTGAACTATGTCTGCCACCAACCATTAGCCCTTGAATCATAAAATCATAAGACTATCCTCCCAGCCCCATCGCCCGGTCTGTATTGCAGTTCGGAACTCAGATGAGAAAATGATTTATTGGGGTTCCTTCACGAATCTCTGTAGTTTTTACTTCCTATCTTCCAATTATTTCCTTATAATAAAATTGAAAAATATGTATAAACAATCAGTGATTGGCTCTATTCCTGACAAAGACATGAAGAAAAAATAAAAATTTTATATATTGTTTACAGTGCTGTAACCTCATGACAGATTTAATCTCCTCAGAGAAAATGTGATGAAAACTTGCCTTTGTCGACAGTTTTGAATTTTAAAACGTTTTCTCTTTTTTGGCAGCCATCTCCAATCACATTTGTCTCTTCATTGCTTCTTCCTTTGTGTAGTGGATATTTCTGGAAATGGAATCATTTAGTAGCATATATTTCTGTTTGCATTTGCTCTTGAAGCTGAGTCAGGAAAAAAAAAAATAGATGGAAAAACCGAGGTTAATAAGCTAACCCCATGTAGCATGAGCTTTATTTCTGGATTTATAAAACATGTATGGTATTATTTTACCAAATAAGATTGCTGTTAATATAAAAAGAGCCTGAATAAATGTGCTGTATAAATATAAAATTATATAAAATGGAGATTTTTATTTGTGGCAAAGAAGGGAGGCTGGTTATTAAGAATTTGGCCACTTTGAAAGCACAGGTTAGGTTTTCACAAGACCCCACTGATTCCTAAAACAGAAAGAGATGAAGTTGGCTCGTGGGAAGTTCTGTCTATTCCACACACGGTGAATTTAGGTTCCAGGTGGGAAGGGAAGAGGATTGTTTGCGCGTGATTCTTTGTAGTAGAGGTGATTCTCCAATTCAACTAAGCTTCCTCTACACTTTTCATTAAGTGTCTGAAGCCGGGTCACTAGCATGGGGAGTGGAGGAAAGCTGGTTCGAGTCCCTTGGGGTTAGTTGGTGGCTGTAATCTGCAGACAGCTGCAGCGCCCATTGCCGTGATGTGGGCACTGACTCTGGGGCAACGTTGACCCTGACAGGCAGGTTCATCACAGTGATGCTGACTTCTGTGAATCTAACCAAAGGAACCTCTGCTTCCTAAACCTGAGTGTGGCAGTCATGGTCTAAAACAGGGGTTCTCCTGTGTCACCAACAATATGGGAGTGCATGTATCACACTGTTCACTAACAGGCGTTTTGGTGGTTGTGAATTTCCACTTTCAAGATAATTCTTTATTTTTAAGTCCTAAACGTGTGCACAGAATTATCATGTGAGTTCAGACAAGCTATGTGCACCATGCCTCAAGATACCTTTTTATTTTCTAGCTGCCACTGACACCTGGTGGCTTCTCATGCTGTGTGGGAAAAGCCAGTCTCAGTGTGCTGTGGCTGGCCAGTGGCTCGATGTATTCTGAGTGTGGAATTAGGTATTTGGCTCTCAGAGAACTTTTAATTTCTCTCTTGGATTGGATATCCTTTCTTGAGCTCTTGAGCTTGACCACAGAGCTTTGGATCACATTTCTGGTGATGTGTTTTATTTCTTGGCTAAGGATCTCCATTACCTAGATGCAGGTTTTTGCTGAGGTTGAATTTGTTTGCTATCTCACATGGTCATTAATTTATTTCCCTTCCTATAACACTTCTGGTTTTCCTTTTAGTAAGATTTTGTTCTTGCTATTTGGGAACTAAAGACCTGGTGATAAGGTTTGCCTGGTGTTCTGGAATCTGACTTAGCCTCTCACCTACAGATCTATGTGTGTATTCCAGAGGCAGAGAGCTGGAGAAGAATGAAGGTGTTGTTGACTCTTGCTTTGCCCACAGAGTCAGGAAGAAAGTGTCTCTTTGAAATTAAGCCTGTGTAGAAATCACCTTCTAAACCTGCTGGCATTCTGGGGTACCAATTAGTCATCCATCTTCTGCTTTGAGTGCTAACAGGGACAGTGCAAGTCAGGTACAAATAAAATTTGTTAGCTCTTTTAGCACCAAGTCCAGGGGTTTGTTGTTGGTCATTAAGGCAAAATTAGAGGCTTTTCATTGCCACTGCCCACCTAGACCATGGGCTGGCATTGAGAAAGTTGAGGTGTTTTTTTTTTTTTTTTTAATTTTTTTTTATTATTTTATTTATTTTTGGAGAGAGAGACACAGAGAGAGAGAGAGAGACAGACAGAGAGAGGGAGAGGGAGACAGATAGAGATGGGCGTGCCAGCAGTCTCTCAGCTGCTGTGAACGAAATCCATATGTGTGCGCCCCCTTGTGGGAAAGTGCAGCATTGCGCCCTTGCATCACTTTGCATCTGCCTAAAGGTGGAACCTGGAGATTGGAACCGCTGGAGATTGGAACCAGCGTTCTTAGGCTTAGCAGGCAGGCGCCTTAACCGCTAAGCCATCTCTCCAGCCTACGTTGAGGTTTTTGAATGTGACCTGACTGGCTTCCTCAAGGCCAGATGGTAGAGTAGGAGAAGAAACTGCTGGCGTATGTGTCTGTTACACACACACACACACACACACACACACACACTCTCTCTCTCTCTCTCTCTCTCTCTCACACACACACACACACACACACACACCTATGTATATATTAGCTTTTGTATAATGATGTCTATTAGCTGATGTAAATCACATGAAAACTTACTCATGGCTACTAGGCCTTTTTGTCTTATTCCAGGGACTGTGTAAGAAGCTCACAGTGAGCTATGTCATCTCGTGTATGCTTCTTTTCCTTCAGCATGTTGAGTTTGACACAGGGGAGGCATGTTGAATAGACAAGAAGATATACCTGATGATACTTCACATGTAAAGGGTCAGATTCACTTTAGTTTGCAAAGTGACGAGAAGACAAATTTATTAACTGATTGCATAGAATTCCTATATGTAAATAGGGTTCTTGTAGTAGACATTGCAACAGCAAGTTCCATTTAGAAATGGAAGAGTTTTTTTTTAAAGTATTATATAGTGAGCAAACTAATGACAAGTGAAATGGAACTAACAAACCGGAAATGACAACATTTTAACATATGTCTACTGTATCTTTTAGAAATAAAATTAAGATTGGAAAGAAAAAAAAAAAGGAATTCAATGAGAATCTGAATGACCCAAAGAAAAATGTCTAGCAGTTTTCCATGGAAACTCACATTTGGGAGTATAATTACTGAAAGATGAAATTTCATTTTGCTCATGGCCATGAAGTTTATTTGTGGATTGCATGCAAGCTTTTTGAGGTCTACATTGCTCTGGTGTGAAAACACATGCCTTTACATTCAGAGAAGGGGCAGAAGTGGTAATTAACTGGGGACTTCTTGCCACTGCATTTAGGAGAGTGAGAGCACCCTTTTGCCTGAGCTAATTGTCCTAAATTTCCATCTCCTTGTGAAAAAAAAAAAAAAAAAAGTCAAGTCTAGAATGGGGAAGTATCTCAATTTTATAAAGCTCTTAGGGTATTGGGCAGAGAATTTTGGCAGACTTCAAAATAGTGCCAGAGAGGTTTGAAAGAGACTTGTCCAGGAGTAGAACGATGTCTTTCTGTAGAACTGCCATGTCACCTTTAAGACTAGAGGCACACCTTTATTGTTCTGTTCTTAGCACTGCACATATCAGCTGGCACACAAGATAAGCCAGCAACTGTGGGAACTGCATGGGGGACAGTGGGAGATATTCTAGCAGTATAGAATGATGTTGGGAAGCCCATGCAAGGCCTTGAATGATCACCAGCTGATATATGGTTCATTTTAAAATATAAAAGAGGGCTGGAGAAGATGGCTTAGTGTTTAAGGCTCATGCTGTGAAGCCTAAGGACTCAGTTTGAATCTCCAGGTCCCACATAAACCAGATGCACATGATGGCGCATGTATCTGGAGTTCGTTTGCAGTGGCTAGAGGCCCTGGCACACCCATTCTCACTCTCCCCTCCTCTCTCTCTCTCTCTCTTCCTCTGTCTCTTCTTCTCTCTGTCTCTAATAAATAAATAAATAAAAATAAAATCCTTAAAAAATATAAAAGAAATATCACTTAGTTGGATACTTGAGTCTGGAGCTTTAATGATACTTTAAAAGCAATAAAGGTGTGCAAATGGAGAACTAGATGATGAGGCCACAGCACTGGGAATGGAGGAGTGGAGAGATAACAATAGACTTCTCAACATCAGGTGTCCATGTGCACTGCTGGCCAACCCTGGATTATAGAGAATTCCTGTGTGCATTCTTGGCATGCCCAAGGTGCCAACTGTCTGTGGGTTTTATTAAAGATAGCTCTATATGCCTATGTGCCAGACTTGTAGGCGGCAGACTTGACTTTTGGCCATGAAATGTTAGCAGCCCTAGCTTTTGTGCTTATGCACAGGGGATCAACCCGCAGCTGGGAGGAGGCTCCGGGGCTGCCTGGGAGTAGGAAAAACATTTTTTTTATTTTTTTTTTCCTTCTAGAATAGCCTAGGCCTCTAATCCACTAATTGTTTATGGAGGCATTATTCTTCATATTTTATTGTTATCCCGGTCCAATTTTAGAAGAGAGACTTAAAACCTATTTTTAGGGATAGTCCCCATACTGGCTGCTGCTTTTGGTTTAAAGTTGGAGGAGTTTGCAAAAAATTGTATACTAGAATGGAGTTTTGAACACTAGCTTCCTGGGGAGGGGAAGCAAGGAATACTTTCAATCAGTTTATTCGTGAAATTTCAATAAAAATTTTTGACAGTTGTTTAGATACCACAGAAGACTTCCATTCAAAAGCATACTACAGAAAGCTTCGACCTGTCATAGCAGTTTAGCTTAAGCCTCCTCTGTTGTTCTTTATTTCCTTAGGACAATGAGGAGCTCTTGCATATGATGATTAAGGCTTTGCAAGTCCCAGTCTGATGGCGTTTGTAAATCCTTCCATCAACTTATACCCAGTCCTCTAGACACCTGACAAATAACTTCAGATTTTATTTCCTATTGTGTTCTCTGAAAACAACCCCATTTTAAAAAGAGTGATAAATTTCATATAGTTTAAAATATGCTGTTTTCCCTATTTTATGGTGTAATATTCAAAGCAGGAAGTACATTCGTAAAGTTATATGATCATCACACAATCTAGTTCCAGAACCTTTTCAGCACCTCCACTGGATGCCCATCATCATTAAGCATCATTCCCCTTCTGACATCAAAAACTCCACTCAAAAACTAGCATGCTTTCTGTTTCATGGATTTGGATATTTTTGAAATTCCATATAAATGGAATTATTGGGACTGGGGAGATGTTCAGCAGTTAAAGGTGCTTTCTTACAAATTCTGCCAGCCCAGGTTCAATTCCTTAGCACCCACATAAAGCCAGATGGAAAGAGCACTGTGTCAGTGTGCCTCCAGCAATGGGAGGTGGCATCAGGAGAAATGAAACTCACATCCCAACTAGACTGACTGTCGTCGAGCAACAGCAAGAGACCCTGTCTCAAAGGAGGTAATCCACAGGCACCTCAACCTCCATATGTGCACTTTGGCATGCATACCAGTATACGCACATTCACAAATAAGCAAAATTTTAAAAAATAGCAAAAAACTGGAATCCTATAACATGTGACTTATGTATCTGACTTCTTTCACTTAGCATAATGCTTTTGAGATTCACCCCTGCTGTAATATGTATCAGTATTTCAGTCTTTTGAACCTTTTAAAAGTTTTTAATTTAATTTTATTTGAGGCAGAGAAAAGGATAGAGAGAGAGAGAAAGAGAATGGGTGTGTCAGAGCCTCTAGTTACTGCAAATGAACTCCAAACACATGTGCCACCTTGTGCAACTGACTTAAATAGGACCTGGAGAATCGAACCTGGGTCCTTAGGCTTCACAGGCAAGTACCTTAACTGCTGAGCCATCTCTCTGGCCCTCCTTTATATTTTTGAATAATATTCCATTATGTGTATAGACTGTGTTGTTCACTAATTATGGGTATTTGAAATATTGACATCTAGGTTCTTGTGAATAGAACTGCTGATAATTGTGAATATTCATATATACATAAATTTATGCATATATTTAGAATATAAGGAACCTTATATTAATACTATATATATATATATATATATATATATATATATATATATATACACATATATATACATATACATATATATATATATGTATATATATGTATATATGAATGAACACACACACATGGTTTTCTTTTTCTTGTTGATTTTTATGAGATGTGTGTGTATGGTGAGGATACATGCATGTATGTGAGGGAGCTATGTCTGTGGGGGGCTCTACAATTGGCAGTTAGTTTCTTGAACAAGGCAGGCAGGACGGTCTGCATTTGCTAGAATTCTTATCTCTTACCCAGACCTGTTTCTCCGCAAACAACCTGGGTCCCTCCTAGGAAAGGGAGGTCTTTCCCAGGATTTAAACATTGTGATTGGTCAAGTTCAGCACCCGGAACTTGGTGTCAGGGGCTTCTTCCTTGGACAGTCCCTAGCCCTTACCAACCAGCCCCCGGTTCTTGTCAAGGATCACCACCATAAGGTTATAAATACTTTTGCGAGGATAGGGCATGCTCTCTGAGCTGCCTAACCACTTGAGAATTTCCAGCTATTGGTGAGATTCCCCGCAGCTTGGCCTGGTCAGCCGAGGGAGAGCCCCCTAGCCCTTACTCTCTGCATGGGCTCTTTATCCCCTCCAGTTCCCCACACAGCAGGAGCTCTTTGAACTATCTCTTCTCTCTCTCTTTTTTCCCCCACGGCATTCCCAGGTCCTCCACATGGGATCTCTAGTCATGTGGGTATCTTTCCTTGGCTGTGTACTTCCCTCAATAAATACAATCATTTAATAATTATACTTCTCAGCCTTACTTTATTAATTTTTTTGATTAAAATTAGGCACAAACCTAGGGTTTAGGGTTCAAGGATTTTCCTGACCCCGAGCACCCCATTATATGTCCACATGTATGCATGTGCATATGGAGGGCAGAGATTGAGATCAGATGTCTTCCCCAATCACTCCCCACCCTATTTACTGAGGCAGGGTCTCTCACTTGAACCCAGAAATTTCTGGCTCTGTTAGTCTAGCTAGGCAGCTTGCCCTCTAGGTCCTCATTCTCCACACTCCTAGAGGTGATTACAGGTGGGATGCCATGCCCACCTGGAATTTATGTGGCTGCTGGAGATCCATACTCTGGGATTCATCTGGTATTCATACTTACATGACTACATGCCTAGTACTTTATCCACTTAGCCATCTCTCCATCATATATATGTATACACACATACATACACACACATTAGACCCTTTTCAGATAGGCTTTGCAGCTATTTTCTATCTTCTGTGGTTGACTTTTCACTATATTCATAGTGTCCTTTCTCATAAAGTTTATACTTTTGCCAAAGGGACATTGGTAAATATCAAGTGACTATTGGTGTCATATCCCATAATTATTGCCTAACACCCTCACCAAGAATTAAACATTTTTCTATGATCTGCAGAAAAGGCACTATGAAGCCAATTAGTCCAGTCAAAGAGGAAGAGTCTGTGTATTTGAACAGCCCAGTATGAATATAAAAGGTACACAGATTCCAATAGTTATAATCCCCAAATTTATTAGGCTTAAATTTAGAGGTACAAAGCTGGGTGTGGTGGTGCACACCTTTAATCCCAGCATGAAGGAGGCAGAGGTAGGAGGATCTCAGTGAATTTGAGGTCACCCTGAGACTATATCATGAATTCCAGGTCAGCCTGGGCTATGGTAAGACCCTACCTTGAACCCCCTCCCTCCAAAAATTAGAGATACAAAATGAAGAGACTTGATCTGCACCTCTAAGTTACTAGATTTGATAAATATGAAAACTTTCTAGGAAAAATAACTAATAACACTATTTAATGTCTTGTTTTTAATAAAATTATGTATTAGAGTATTTCAAAATATTTTCTGCTCATTTAGTAATTTTTAAAAAAATAAGTTTCTGAGCGTGGATTATTTTTTTAAGTTTCCATTGTCTGTTAGGAGTGGGAAAACCATGACCTGTTGTCCAAATTGGTCCTGGTGTTACTGGGATCTCACCCTAGCCTCTCTTCAGTCTAGCAGTTCTCTGGCTTGTGTGCTCTCTATCCAAGAAATCCATACCAGACACACAAAGTGTAGTATAGAAGATGGGTAGAACTGACTGCACAGTTAGTGGGCATGATAGTGAGCAATAGCTATTGTGTAGGTCTCACTTTCAAAGGGTGAGAGTGGATGTAGTAGTCAGAGTTCTTTAGAGGAACAGAACTGATAGAATGAATTGTATTAAAAGGGAATTTATTGGATTAGCTTACAACAGTCCAGCAATAGCAGGTTACAGGCCCAAGAGTCAAGAATCCCAGTAGCTGCTCAGTCCATGAGGCTGGATGCCTCAGAAGTCCCAATCAGGCACTGAAGGCCTGGAGGCATCCTGGAGAGACTGCTCTTCAGTCCATGCTGGAAAGCTGGAAAGTAGCAAGCAGCAAGCACCAAGCAGCCAGCAAAGAACAGAGAGCAGCACCAGCAGCCAGATGGGAGGAGAGGATGCTTTTTCTTCCCAGAGCTTCTTTAGATAAACCAGCCTCCTCCTCTGAGAGGGGCCGCCCACTCTGGGGGAAGGGCTCACCCTGAGGGAAGGATTCTTCCTTTAGTTAATCCTTCCTAGAGGCAATCTCAGAGACACACTTAGGAGGAATGTCTGTGGATTCCTAAACAGATCAAGTTGACATAAACTTAACCATCACAAGTCTACCCCTTGTCAACTTGACACCAAACCCTATCTCCTTACATCATACTTCATTTCCAAATGAAGGCAGTAAAAAGGTCATAATTCCACCTAACATGATATAACTATCCCTCATACAACCAGAAATGCACAATCCACCCCCCCCCAACACAAGCAGGGTTCCTTGAGGAACCTTGAGGAATGCTCTAATATAAGTCAAATATAAATTCAACAGTGGTTAACTAGTTATATGATCTTAATCAGTATTAATAACCTAATGGAGAAATAGAGGGAGAACAAAAGCATCTTAATATTGGTGTAGATATGTACAAACACTCTTAAGGTAAGTACATGGCAAGTACAGTCGATGTTTTTGTAACTGGTCCCATGGCCTTAGCTGGTATTTGTTACTTCCTCCTTCTACTACCCCTTTCCTCCACCTTCAGCAAGCACCTCAGCAGGTCTTGGTTCTTTACCTGGAGGGGTGACCCATACCTTTCTTCCTCAAGGATCTGGGCCATTTATCATATTTGCAGTTGTCCATTGACTTTGATACAGGGCATGGTAACACCAAGAGGAGCCCTAAAAGATCTCCTGCACTCCAGACATACTCTTCTTTACTTCCATTATGGAGGAACAGTCCAATTTCCCCCTGGTAGTCTGGACCAATCACCCCTGCTAACACTGTAATTCCTTTCTCAGCCTGTTCACTCAAGGGCATCAGGATCCCAAAGTGGCCAGATGGAAGTCTTAGCTTCCAGTTCAATGGAATGTTCTTTGTGCCTCCTGGTGAAAGCACTCCCTCCTCTGGAACCAAGACCTCTAGGCCAGTAGAGCGAAAGGTTGCGGTTACAGGAAGCAAAAATTTGGCTAATGGGTCACTTGGGGTGATGGTAAGTGGTACCATTCCCATTTCCACCCCTTGATTCCTGGACCCGTGAATACAGGCTATAGGAGAAATAGCACCATATATAGGATGCTGATTCAGAGCATATACAGCTTGCTGGAGGACACACCCCCCCAGCCCTCCAAGCTATTGCCACCTAGTTGGCACTACAGCTGTTTCTTTAAAAGGCCATTCCACCGCTCTATCAAGCCAGCTTCTTCAGAGTGGTGGGGCACATGGCAAGACCAGTGAATTCCATGTTCATGAGCCCACTGCCATACTTCCTTGGCTGTGAAGTGAGTTCCTTGGTCAGAAGCAATGCTGTGTGGAATTCCATGATGGTGGATAAGGCAGTCTGTAAGCTCATGGATGGCAGTTTTGGCAGAAGCACTACATGCAGGAAAGGCAAATGCATACCCTTAATAAGTGTCTATTCCAGTAAGGACAAAACACTGCCCTTTCCATGATGGAAGAGGTCCAATATAGTCAACTTGACACCAAGTTGCTTGCTGGTCACCCCAAGGAATGCTACCATATCAGGGGCTCAGAGTTGGTCTCTGCTTCTGGCAGATTTGGCACTCAGCAGCAGCCATAGCAAGGTCAGCCTTAGTCAGTGGAAGTCCATATTGTTGGGCCCATGCATAACCTGCATCCCTGCCACCATGGCCACTTTGTTCATGGACCCATTGGGCAACAATAGGGGTGGTTGAGGAAAGAGATTGAGCACTATCCACAGAATGGGTCAGCTTATCTACTTGATTATTAAATCAATGAGGTCACCTTCTGATGAGCATTAACATGGGACACAAGTATCTTTGCATGCTTTACCCATTCACAGAGCTCTATCCACATACACCTTCCCCAAATGTCATTCTCATTAATTTTCTAATCATGCTCCTTCCAAGTCCCGGATCATCCTGCCAAACCATTGACCACAGTCCATGAATCAGTGTATAACTGCACATCTGGCCATTTTTCCTTCCAAACAAAATGCACAACCATGTGCACTGCCCGAAGTTCTGCCCATTGTGAAGACTTCTCTTCACCACAGTCCTTCAGAGTTGTCCCAGAAGGGGGCTGTCATGCTGCAGCTGTCCACGCCTGGGAGGTGCCTGCATAAAAACGTGCTGAACCCATGCTCTAGTCTTCTCCCCATGGCATACGCCATGATGCCATAGGTGCAGGCTTGGGGACAGAAGGCATTGTAACAGGAGTAGCAACCATAGGCATTTGGGCAACCTCCTCACGTAACTAACTTGTGCCTTCATGGGCATTGGGGAATCAAACCTAGGTCATTAGGCTTTGTAAGCAGGTGCCTTTAACCACTAAGCCATCTCTCTCCCCCTATATTATTTCTCAAATTTAGAAACAGAAGGCTTTTATGTGAGAGGTATTTGCCTAAGTGAGGAACACATTTTTATTAACACCACAGGAAGGGGACAACAGTATGCCTTTGTTCTTCGCCAAAAAAGTTCCTTCCAGATAATCTTGTAAGCTTACTGGCAGCTCAGAGTGTCATGTCTCCGCTCAGAGCTAGACATATCGTCAGAGCTCATTCTTTTACACAGTAATCAGTCCTGATGTCTTAGTTCCTGGTTTTATAAGATGTGCATTAGGAGGGAGCGTTCATCCCCAGTGACCTGCAAGCCTACTAGAATATAACTAGGGACCTAACAATGTTCCCTCCGAAAAGGTTTCTGTGGACATAATTTCAAAAAAAGAGGGCTGGGGAAATGGCTTAGTGGTTAAGGCGTTTGCTTACAAAGCCTAGGGACTCAGGTTCAATTCTCCAGGACCCACATAAGCCAGGTACACAAGGGGGTGCATGCATCTGGAGTTCGTTTGCAGTGGCTGGAGGCCCTGGCACACCCATTCTCTCTTTCTCTCTGCCTCTTCCTCTCTCTCTCTCTCTCTTTCTCTCTCAAATAAATAAATAAAAATATTTAAAAAAACAAAGTAGGTGATAACATCTGCATTATATAACATTATCATATATACCTTATTGGTAAGTAACATGCAGTGGCTAAAGGCCCTGGCATGCCCATCCCCCCCCACAATAAAAATAAATTTAAAAAATTGTGGTTGAGACCTACCAAATTTAATTTCATGAATGGAAATAGACTGCCACAAAATTTGTTGAAAGCATCATCATTCTTTTAGTTGATCCTTTCCTAGTTTTCAGTATTATTCATGGTGCCATGAAAACTTAAGTACTAGGACAAATACTTCTTTAGGCAGAATTTTAAGAATGTTGGGTCTCCTAATGTGATTCTACCACTTCATATTTTCTATTATTATGACAATGCTTCTCCCATCACCTTTAACAGAAATCCATCCAATACAGTGACTTTCAAAATTATATTAAATATGACTCAATAATAAGAATATGTATTTTATAGAACACATATTTATCTATGAATAATGTATATATAATCACATAAATACATAAGTGTATTAACATAAATATGTTGTCTATATGGATATGCACATTTAAAAAATATTTTATTTTTATTTATTTATTTGACAGAGAAAGGGGGAGGAGAGAATGGGCGCACCAGGGCCTCCAGCCACTGAAAATGACTTCCAGACATGTGAAGCCCCTTGTGCATCTGGCTAATGTAGGTCCTGGGGAATTGAACCTGGGTCCTTTGGCTTTGTAGGCAAATGCATTAACCGCTAAGCCATCCCTCCAGCCCTGATACACACATTTTTGTTTAAACCAAAAACTTCAGTGTTAACTCTTACTATAAGTTGTGCATTTAAAATTTTATTGTATTAAAATTGTAGTTCAATTCCCTAGGATCATGTAAGCACAAGGTGGTTCATGTGTCTGGTGTTCTTTTGCAGTGGCTAAAGGCCCTAGTGTGCCCATTTTCTATCTCTAATAAAAATAAATTAAAGCTGGTGTGGTAGTTTGAATATATGTCCCCCAATATATTCAGTGTTTTATTATTTTATAGTTTGCATCTGCAATCACCTTGCTAGAGGCAAGGTCACTGGGGGCCCGGTCTTAAGGTGTGGTGATGGTTTGAGAGTCCATTGTAAAGATATGCAAATGTGCCTAGCAGGAGTTCCTGAAGTGTGCTGTGTGACCTTTTGGCTGTAGTTTTGCTCTGTGTGCTGTGTGGCTGGGGGCTTTTGCTCTCTCTTGCCTGGTCCTGTGAAGAGCAGGCGGCTTCTCCTGCCTTTATGGAACTTCCCCTGGATCTGTAAGCTTCAATAAATAATATCCCTTCCTCCATAACTGTGCCCGGTCTGGAAGTTCATCTCAGCGAACCTGAAGCTGTCTGCAACAGCTGGGTATGGTGGCACCTGCCTTTAATCCCAGCACTTGGGAGGCAAAGGTAGGAGGATCTCTGTGAGTTCGAGGCCACCCTGAGACTACACAGTGAAATCCAGGTCAGCCTGGGCTAGAGTGAGACCCTACCTTGGAAAACAAAAACAAAATTGTGGTAGAGACCTACCAGTATTAAGGTTTAATAATGGGGTTTTCTTTATTATGTGGCCAAAATAATAATCTGATCTTTCCTTTTGTTGTTCCTGCTATAAAGTCAACAGACTGGAAGTAGTATTCAACTTGTGTTTGGTCATTTGTCACATGCCAAGTAGACAAAATTCACTGTGTCCTCTTGAAATCATCCATTCTAAGTTTGTCCTGGCATGTCACACCTCACGGTTATGTTTCAGCTTGGCTGTCAAAATGAAGCTTAAGCCTCTAAGTATGAAATTGTATCCCATCAAATCCTAATGGCTTCATGAAAGCTATGCTACATGCAGGCTGTGAGCACAACTCTGAATGGAGAATGTCTGCATTCAAATCCCAACACTTCATCTTCTAGATGTGCGTCCTTGGACAAGTTTTCCATTCAGTTTGCTCATCTGTTGGAGGCTGCTGAAATGAGTGCAGCATGGTGCTTGACCCACAGGAATATAGCACGGATCACATACAGATGAAGCACTTAGAAAAGTGTCTGTTAAGGCTAGTGTAGTGGTACCCAGCAGTAATCCCCGTATTTGGGGGTGGGGGGGGGAAGGAGGGCAGAGGCAGAAGGATCTAGTTTGAGACCCTGTCTCAAAGGTGGGGGAGACTTGACTTTCCTGATTGATAGTAACTTCTCAAGAAAGTCAATTTTTTTTCCCCATAAAACTTCAATCAATTCGGATCTTATATAAAGAAGAGGTTTTCTTGAAAGAGAAGGTGGGAGGGTTGTATTGCATCACAATAGAATGTATGAAAATGCATACCTACCACATTCACATATTACGTGGAAGCACATGTTTTTGATTTATTTCTTAATGCATGTGAAAGTAGGGTGAGAAGAAAATGAGTCAGTTGGTCTAGCTTTATGCATCATGATATCGATTCCATGGAGATATTTTGACTTGGACATATTCTAAATCAAACATCTCCACAAGAAAGATCATTTTTTGATAAAACATGGCTTTTTCTGCTCACTTATTTCCTCTCTCTTGTCACCACTTCCTCCACTGTCATTGCTAATGGATTTTTGACATAGTCTACCCCAAAGTGCCTATACATTTAGGAATATGAAACACATGGAAGCATGTGCAGCTGTGAGGGACAATTGAAATGTCGAGCCCAAGCAGCCACATTTGGGGGTACTTCTTCTTCATCCTAGAAATGGAAGTGTCAGTGCAAGGCCGTGTCACTCTTCATGACACTGGGAATCGGTGAAGGACTTGTGCCGGAGCTCTAAGACATTCTGGTGCTGCCTGTCCCCGGGAAGCTGCTTGGTGGTCCTTGCTGAGATTATTAGGTCTTCTGAAGGCTGCTCTGCACCATCAGTGATCTTTGAGTGGTCCGTGGCTGGCTCTGGTCCTTCACTCTTTCTTTCAGGACCTGTCAGTAACATACTAATTGCCCTTCTATTAAGGACATTCAAGGCTCTGTTATAAGACTACACAATTCTTATTCTACTTGTTCAGATAAAACACAGGCAACTATTAAATCCTGAGATCTGATTCTCTTTTTTGAGGTTTTAGTTTATTTACTCATTTGCATGTGTACGTGTGCATATGATGTGTGTTTGTCTGGGTTGTGCACAGGCCATGGTGCATGTAAAAAGGACAGAGGACAACCCTGGGGTGTTGGTCCTCTCCTTCTGTCTTGTTTGAGGCAGTCTCTCTTGTTGGCATGTGTGTGTGTGTGTGTGTGTGTGAGAGAGAGAGAGAGAGAGAGAGAGAGAGACAGAGAGAGAAAAAGAGAGAAAAACTGAGAAGTTAAGATTGGCTGGATCATGAATGTTGAGATTCTCCTGTAGTTGTGATGGGATTACTGACATGTGGCTACTTTGTGTCCATCTTTTCCATGGGTCCTGGGGGACTGAATTTCATTTAGCAGGCTTGCAGAGTGAGTGCATTTAACCACTGGGACATCTCCCCAGCCCCTGGTTCTCTTCCAATGAGCACACTGTGCAGCACCATCTCTCTGGGAAGCATGGTGTCACTGGGTGATGTTGGAGTATTTGGTGATGTTGCTGTATTTGGCATTTCAGAAGAGAAACCCTTTCTGCCTGGCACTTACCCCAAACCCCCTTATTCTTTATTTTTATTTTTATTTTATTTTATTTTATTTTATTTTATTTTATTTTATTTTTTTGGAGAGAGAGACAGAGATAGAGAGGGAGACAGATAAAGAGTGGGTGTACCAGCAGCCTCTCAGCCGCTGTGAATGAACTCCAGATGCATGCGCTACCTTGTGGGCAAGTGAGGCATTGCACCCTTGCATCACTTTGCATCTGGCTAAATGTGGGACCTGGAGATTGGAACTGGCATGCTTAGGCTTAGCAGGCAGGCACCTTAACTGCTAAGCCATCTCTCCAGCCCTATTCTTTATTTTATTTTATTTTTGTTTGTGTCAACAGATGTCATTATCCCACTTCCCCGAACCCCAAGTAGCAAAAGCTGTGGTGAAAATTCCACTTACTGACTCTGGTGGTTTGATTCAATTGTCCCCCATCAACTTAAGTGTTCTGAATGCTATGTCCCCAGATGATGGCAATTTGGGAATTAAGGCCTCCTGGTGTATGGCACAATACAGGCCTGGTCCTAGCCAGACCGCATGGCAGAAGAAAACAGGAAGTGGCTTCTGTAAAAATGGCATTTTGCGCAGGCTTGATGTGACAACAGTTACAGCCCCATGCTCGCGAGAAGCCTACTATGAGATGTCCTGTCCAGAGACAGGCTGTCATTGGTCACCAAAAGGGGACCACCCCATGCAAGGATTAACAGCCCCTTAAACCCTATGTGCATTGTGCTAAATAAACGAGTTTGTGGATTCTCGCTCCCACTTTCACCCAACTCCCGGAGTCTGTGTCGTGACTCTGCGCTGCTCACCCCAATTCGGCAGAGACCCTATTGTCCCTCCTGAGCTGGCCTTGGGGGAGACCCCAACATCTGGCGCCTGAACAGGGACCCTCTGCCCCGACGTCAGTGTTAGCAAGACACCCCATCCGTGACCCCCTGCCCCATCGGCATCTGGCAAGATGCCCCGTTGAACGTCCCATGAGTCGGTGAGCAGCCCCCTCGGTGTTTGGCAAAACACCCAGTTCTTCGAGAAGCCCCCTCGGCGAGTAGCCCCCTCGGCGATGCCCCATCCTTGAAATTCCGATGAGCAAAGCGCCCAGTTCTTCATTGGTGAGAGAAAAACAGCTAACGGTTGCCTGTGGGTGAGCAGGCAGCCCCTTCCCCCCCTTCTTCCTTTGTTTGTCCTCCCCTTCCCCCCCCAGTAAGGCACACACTGCCGCACGGGCCTAAGCCTGTGTTGGCCCCTCCCCCCCACTAAGCACAAGACACGTGGGTCCTAAACAATCTATCCATATGTCTCCTCTGGTCTATCATCTTTGATCTGGTTTATTATTTTCTCAGTCTCTTTGATTCAGGAGTGTCCCAGCCCAGCCCCCCGTCAAACAACACCACGCGGGAATGGGCAACCTCCCTCCCCACCAGAGGACGCCGCAATTGCAGGCTCTTAAGGCCCTTCTTCTGCAATGTGGCTTAAAATTAAAACAAAAAGACCTCCATAGCTTTTGGGATGAAACTCTTGTTTTAGCCCCATGGATCACTCCGGAGAACATCTGGGACATGAAAAATAGTCCTTCTATTTGCCAAATGTTTATATCCTCTGCCACGTCGAAAATACAATCTAAGTGCCTTCTTGTTCATTACATGGATGATCTTTTGATTGCACATACCTCAAAAACTGCCCTTTTAGACCTTCTTAAATTACTCATTGAGGACCTCAAAAAACTTGGGTTTGCCATAGCAAATGAAAAAATTCAAACAGTGCCCCCTTTTGGATTTTTAGAATACAAAATTTCCACTACTATACAACCACTTACCCCTCATCTTCTAATAAAGGACTATTATTCTCTCAATGATCTCCAAAAACTCTGTGGCCAAATGAACTGGCTCAAACCTTTCTTGCCCATCCCTCCTAGTGAACTCCTACCGCTTTATGACCTCCTTAGAGTCACTGACAACCCTTCAAGAAAAATTCCTCTAAATGATCACTCCAAAAATTTGTTACATAAAATATCCCATGTCATTAAGGCAACAAAAACCGCTATGTTGGTCATGGGTGTGCCCTGGTCAATTAAAACAGACAATGGCCCTGCATACACATCTGCCCAATTCACATCCTTCATGGAATCTTGGGGAATAAAGCACTCCCTTGGGATCCCCTACAACCCACAAGGACAGGCCATCATGGAAAGAACAAACCGGACCCTAAAGGAACTAATTATAAAACAAAAGTCCACTATGTTGCCCAAGGACCCCCACTTGGCCCTAGTGGAAGCTCTTTTCACCCTCAATTTTCTCACCTTTGATGAGGCAGGACTCTCCCCAGCCTACAAACATTGGAGATCCCAACCAATCACGACACCCTTACCCTTAGTCCGCTGGAAAGATCCTCTTACTAATATTTGGAAGGGGCCCCACCCTCTTTTAATGCAGGGCCGAGGGTATGCTTGTGTCTTTCCAGAAACTTCACAGATCCCAGTTTGGATTCCTGCCAGAAACGTCCGTCCAGCCACTGACTCAGCAACCAGCCTTGCTGAAGAGGATGATGCCAGATCCCTCAGACTACATACGGGACTTTAAACTTATTTCCCCCACCAGCCACTGACTCAGCGACCAGCCTTGCTGAAGAAAAATGATGCCAGACCCCTCAGACTACATATGGGACTTTAAACTTATCCCCACCTAGCTATAAATTCCTTTCCAACTCCTTTCATTACATTGAGCTGCTACCATTAAGGACACTCAATGCTACTCACTATGACGCTAGGGTGAACTCACCCAGCAACCTGTCCTACCCCAGTCCTCTTCAGGCTCTCTAGTTGATTCTCGCTTGCTGGGACTGTTCACATGCCACAGAGCCATGCCCACTTGGCCCTTCCATGCCTCCTAGGCAACAGCCTCATATGTATGGTACAATACAGGTCTAGCCCCTAGCCAGACCTCATGCTAAAAGCCATACCAGGCCATACCCTCGGGTTTTCTCACCAGGATGGCGGCCAGCCCATGATGGGTAGGATTCCATGAGATGGGGCAACCTAAGACAGGCACTGTCACATGTGATGATCCCTTGGGGCCTGGGTTCAACAATGGCTTTCAAAAGCCATACCAGGCCATCCCCTCGGGTTTTCTCACCTAGGTGGCATTTGGCCCATGACGGGTAAGACTCCATGAGATGGAACAACCTAAGATAGGCACTGTCACGTATGATGATCCCTTGGGGCCTGGGTTCAACAATGGCTTGGCAATAAACCATACCTCTCAGGGTTGCCAATAATAAAAACAAAAAGGAGGATATGTATGGCACAATACAGGCCTGGTCCTAGCCAGACCACATGGCAGAAGAAAACAGGAAGTGGCTTCTGTAAAAATGGCATTTTGCGCAGGCTTGATGTGACAACAGTTACAGCCCCATGCTTGCGAGAAGCCTACTACGAGATGTCCTGTCCAGAGACAGGCTGTCATTGGTCACCAAAAGGGGACCACCCCATGCAAGGATTAACAGCCCCTTAAACCCTATGTGCATTGTGCTAAATAAACGAGTTTGTGGATTCTCGCTCCCGTTTTCACCCAACTCCCGGAGTCTGTGTCGTGACTCTGCGCTGCTCACCCCAATTCGGCAGAGACCCTATTGTCCCTCCTGAGCTCCAGTTCTTCATTGGTGAGAGAAAAACAGCTTTCGGTTGCCTGTGGGTGAGCAGGCAGCCCCTTCCCCCCCTTCTTCCTTTGTTTGTCCTCCCTTCCCCCAGTAAGGCACACACTGCCGCACGGGCCTAAGCCTGTGTTGGCCCCCCCCCCACTAAGCACAAGACACGTGGGTCCTAAACAATCTATCCATATGTCTCCTCTGGTCTATCATCTTTGATCTGGTTTATTATTTTCTCAGTCTCTTTGATTCAGGAGTGTCCCAGCCCAGCCCCGCCAAACAACACCACGGGAATGGGCAACCTCCCTCCCCACCAGAGGATTGCAATTGCAGGCTCTTAAGGCCCTTCTTCTGCAATGTGGCTTAAAATTAAAACAAAAAGACCTCCATAGCTTTTGGGATGAAACTCTTGTTTTAGCCCCATGGATCACTCCGGAGAACATCTGGGACATGAAAAATAGTCCTTCTATTTGCCAAATGTTTATATCCTCTGCGTCAAAAATACAATCTAAGTGCCTTCTTGTTCATTACATGGATGATCTTTTGATTGCACATACCTCAAAAACTGCCCTTTTAGACCTTCTTAAATTACTCATTGAGGACCTCAAAAAACTTGGGTTTGCCATAGCAAATGAAAAAATTCAAACAGTGCCCCCTTTTGGATTTTTAGAATACAAAATTTCCACTACTATACAACCACTTACCCCTCATCTTCTAATAAAGGACTATTATTCTCTCAATGATCTCCAAAAACTCTGTGGCCAAATGAACTGGCTCAAACCTTTCTTGCCCATCCCTCCTAGTGAACTCCTACCGCTTTATGACCTCCTTAGAGTCACTGACAACCCTTCAAGAAAAATTCCTCTAAATGATCACTCCAAAAATTTGTTACATAAAATATCCCATGTCATTAAGGCAACAAAAACCGCTATGTTGGTCATGGGTGTGCCCTGGTCAATTAAAACAGACAATGGCCCTGCATACACATCTGCCCAATTCACATCCTTCATGGAATCTTGGGGAATAAAGCACTCCCTTGGGATCCCCTACAACCCACAAGGACAGGCCATCATGGAAAGAACAAACCGGACCCTAAAGGAACTAATTATAAAACAAAAGTCCACTATGTTGCCCAAGGACCCCCACTTGGCCCTAGTGGAAGCTCTTTTCACCCTCAATTTTCTCACCTTTGATGAGGCAGGACTCTCCCCAGCCTACAAACATTGGAGATCCCAACCAACCACAACACCCTTACCCTTAGTCCGCTGGAAAGATCCTCTTACTAATATTTGGAAGGGGCCCCACCCTCTTTTAATGCAGGGCCGAGGGTATGCTTGTGTCTTTCCAGAAACTTCACAGATCCCAGTTTGGATTCCTGCCAGAAACGTCCGTCCAGCCACTGACTCAGCAACCAGCCTTGCTGAAGAGGATGATGCCAGACCCCTCAGACTACATACGGGACTTTAAACTTATTTCCCCCCACCAGCCACTGACTCAGCGACCAGCCTTGCTGAAGAAAATGATGCCAGACCCCTCAGACTACATATGGGACTTTAAACTTATCCCCCCACCTAGCTATAAATTCCTTTCCAACTCCTTTCATTACATTGAGCTGCTACCATTAAGGACACTCAATGCTACTCACTATGACGCTAGGGTGAACTCACCCAGCAACCTGTCCTACCCCAGTCCTCTTCAGGCTCTCTAGTTGATTCTCGCTTGCTGGGACTGTTCACATGCCACAGAGCCATGCCCACTTGGCCCTTCCATGCCTCCTAGGCAACAGCCTCATATGTATGGTACAATACAGGTCTAGCCCCTAGCCAGACCTCATGCTAAAAGCCATACCAGGCCATACCCCTCGGGTTTTCTCACCAGGATGGCGGCCAGCCCATGATGGGTAGGATTCCATGAGATGGGGCAACCTAAGACAGGCACTGTCACATGTGATGATCCCTTGGGGCCTGGGTTCAACAATGGCTTTCCAAAAGCCATACCAGGCCATCCCCCTCGGGTTTTCTCACCTAGGTGGCATTTGGCCCATGACGGGTAAGACTCCATGAGATGGAACAACCTAAGATAGGCACTGTCACGTATGATGATCCCTTGGGGCCTGGGTTCAACAATGGCTTGGCAATAAACCATACCTCTCAGGGTTGCCAATAATAAAAACAAAAAGGAGGATATGTATGGCACAATACAGGCCTGGTCCTAGCCAGACCACATGGCAGAAGAAAACAGGAAGTGGCTTCTGTAAAAATGGCATTTTGCGCAGGCTTGATGTGACAACAGTTACAGCCCCATGCTTGCGAGAAGCCTACTACGAGATGTCCTGTCCAGAGACAGGCTGTCATTGGTCACCAAAAGGGGACCACCCCATGCAAGGATTAACAGCCCCTTAAACCCTATGTGCATTGTGCTAAATAAACGAGTTTGTGGATTCTCGCTCCCGTTTTCACCCAACTCCCGGAGTCTGTGTCGTGACTCTGCGCTGCTCACCCCAATTCGGCAGAGACCCTATTGTCCCTCCTTATCTGGCCTTGCGGGGGGGACCCCAACATCCTGGAGTCAGTGTATTTTGGGAAACAGACTTATGGATGTTATAGTCAGCTTCCTCTTGCCAGCATTTGGCACATTCTCCTGTTGTTGTTGTCCACCTGATGTTGGCCAGAAGATGATGTCCACCCTCTGCTTATGCCATCATTTTTCCTGCCATCATGGAGCTTCCCCTCAAGTCTGTAAGCCAAAATAAACCCCTTTCCCCACAAGCTGCTCTTGGTCAGGTGTTTTCTGCCAGCAATATGAACCTGACTGCAACAACAAAATTGGTACTGAGACATAGGATCATTACTGTTAGAAACCTGATTCTGTACTTTGGCCTTTTGGAACTGCTTTGGAGTAGGAATGCAGATGAATTTGACACCTTGGCCTAGGAGACACCTTGCAGTGCTGTAATTACAGCTTGATGGACTATTCTGGATAGAGTTGAAAGATCTGAATGCAGTAAGAACTTTGGACTATGACGTTTGGCTTATGAGCTTTGCCTGGACTGGGCTAGAAGCAGTTTGTGTGAGAAGCTTGCTGTTATGCCCATGTCCTGAGAACTTGTGAAGGGTTGTTTTGCAGTCAGGTTCACATTGCTGGAAGAAATCACCTGACCAAGACCAGCTTTTGGCAGGGGAAAACGATGGCATGAGCAGAGGGTGGTCATCACCCCCTGGCCAACATAAGGTGGACAGATGGAACAGAAGATTGCCAAACATTGGCAAGGGGAAACTGGCTATAATACCCATAAACCTACCTCCAACAATACACTGCCTCCAAGAGGTATTAATTCCCAAATCTCCATCAGCTGAGAACCTAGTTTTCAGAACACCTAAGTTTATGAGGGACACCTGAATCAAACAAACTACCACAGGTTACATTGCATAGAAATGGACTAATTGAACAGAGGGATATGGCACAGAAAAAAATGAACTCTTTGGGCCAAAACTTCTACCCATTTAGTTGTAATTGTGTCAGAGATTACAACCATTGAGATTGGGCCAGCTGACCTGCATTGGGACAAAAGGAAGACTGCAGACTGTTTTGAAGGGGCCTAAATGCTGAAGGAGTGTCCAGTTCTTCAAATTCAGCTTTATTCCCCCCACATTAACAAACTGACAGTCCACCTGGTATTATGGAGTATAAGAAATGCAGGAAAGAGAAGGTCATTAAATTTCCAACACAGTTTTGTTTTCTGTAAATGGCTATGTGCAAGGTGATGCAGGCTTATTGGATTACCTGTGTGGAATCTCAATGGAAACATGAGGATGAAACATGGCTTTCAGAGAAGACCCGGAGGAAATGTCAGAACTCTGGGATGGCTGCCAAGGAGAGCTGCTGGCATTGGATGAAGTTTTCTGGGACTGTGAGTAGCCTGGCTCCAGGGGCAGAAGTGGAACTCCAGAGACTTATCACTGGTTAGAAATGACTTGGAGACTTGTTACTGGTTAGAGTTGCTGGACATGGAGCTACAGAGTTTGATGTTTGCTCTGTTTGTTTAAATCTTGTATTGGTTGAATATTTCTTTGCTAGCCTAATGCCATCTTCTGCAGTGTGAATGTTTATTCTGTGCCATTATAATTTTTTTTTAGGATTATGGCACATTTAAAAAAACTTTGGACTATGGGGAGATGTGAACATCATTGGGATTGATAAAAACTATGGGGACTTTGAACATTGGAAGAATGGATTTCATTTTACATCATGTGTGATTATCAGTTTGTGGGGACCAGGGGCAGAACATGGTGGTTTGATTTAGGTGTCCCCCATAGACTTGGGTGTTCGGAATGCTAGGTCCCCAGCTGATGGCAATTTGGGAAGTAAAGCCTGTTGTCCTCCCTCACAAACAAGCTGCTCTTGGCTGGATGTTTTCCACTGGCAATGCAAACCCGACTGCAACACTGACCAATAAGCTTATCACTTGTTTTCATTTTTTATTCCTCCTCCTCCTTTTTTTTTTTTTTTTTGTTTTTGGTTTTTTGAGGTAGGGTCTTACTTCTGGCCCAAGCTGACCTGAAATCAACTATGTAGTCTCAGGGTGGCCTCGAACTCACAGGGATCCTCCTACCTCTGCCTCCTGAGTGATTGGATTAAAGGCGTGCGCTGCCACGCCCAGCTTATTTATTCCTCCTCCTTTCCTCCTCCTCCTCCTCCTCCTCCTCCTCCTCCTCCTCCTTCTTCTTCTTCTTCTTCTTCTTCTTTTTGGTTTTTCGAGGTAGGGTATCACTGTAGCTCAGGCTGACCTGGAATTCACTATGTAGTCTCAGGGTGGCCTTGAACTCACAGCGATACTCCTACCTCTACCTCCCAAGTGCTGGGTGTGCACCACCATGTCCGGCTGTATTCCTTCTTATACATGCTGATTACATGTTGTGCTAGCCAGCTTCTATGCTCCTGCCTCTGCTATGAGAAAGAGAGAGAGAGAGAGAGAGAGAGAGAGATTAGAGAAGGAAAAGTTGGCTTTTCCTCCACTCCAGGTTAATTTTTAACTTTATTATACGCCAGCTTCCTTTTCTCCTCTCCTTGTATGACTGAACTTGACCAGAACAATTCCAGGTTTAGTTTTACAGCCCAGGCACCCCAGGGATGTCTGTCTCAATTCTCCTCACTCAGGTCTAGAAACCCAAAAGGATGGTGGACGGTGGAGAGGTAAGCTGACTGCTCTTGCTCCAATACCAATGCAGGGAGACATCAGGTCCCACCATAAACCACCAGGTGATCACTTTGCATATTTTAGTCAAATCTATTTCCCAAACCAGTTTTGAATTAACTTCCATGCATTCCCACTCATCACGTCCTAAATTATTCAATTGAAAGAGCCAATATATTTTTTTTAAAATGTTCTTATTCTGCTGGGTGTGGTGGCACACACCTTCAATCTCAGAACTTGGGAGGCAGAGGTAGGAGGATTGCTATTGAGTTCAAGGCCACTCTGAGATTCCATAGTAAATTCCAGGTCAGCCTGGGATAGAGTGAATTCCTACCTTGAAAAAGCAAAGAAAAAAATTTCTTATTTGTATAAGTATGTGTGTAGGCACACCAGGGCCCACTGCCACTGCAAACAAACACCAGATGTTTGTCCCACTTTTTGCGTCTAGTTTACATTGGTGGCTTGCGAATTGAACCTGGGACAGCTGGCTTTGCAAGCAAGCATCTTTAACCACTGAGCCTTCTTCCCAGCCCTCAAGAACCAATACTTTTAGATGTCCTAAATCCACATAGATTTCAAAGAGTATTTTGGGCATACGGAATTTGAGGAATGTGCCTGGTGACATTACTGACCATTTTATTCATGTTGCATCCCTTTCCTGCCCGGCCTTTATAAACCCACATATTCCAAAACTTTTAACATTCTCCGTCAACTGATTGTTTTGGTTATTTTTCTCTGAATATTTTCCACCCCATTACAATTGGAGTGTTTGCTATGAGAACAGATTTCTAGAAAAACACTTGTGTTATTTATTATGAAATTCTAGATGGCCAATCAACTCAGTTTTAAGTTATCAACCATATGCCATGGCCCCTGCTTTTGAAATATATTTCATTATAGAGACTGGTATGTTTAGAAAAATTATCTTTGTTCAGTTTTTGGAAATAGGAGGAGATCATGTTATCATCGAAATGAAATTTTCTGAGCATTTGCTAGCTTGCCTTCTCAGAGAACCATTGCTCTGTATAAGGGGTTCACTGCCTGGGCTGTCTGTCTGTCTGTGGGTGGCTAAAGGTGATGCTGGACCATGAGTACAGTCAGCTCACACGTCAAAGTCTTAAACTGTGTACTTGGGCAGGGAGTACTTAGATGAAGCAGGATAACTTCCCTTCTTCACATCTTCCTTCTATTTTCTCCTTTCTTCCTTTTTTGTTTTTGCTGTGAATGTAGGAAGTTCCCAAATAACATTCATTTATTTCCCCTTACTCTAATATTAACATGTCTCATAACCACAGTCAAAACTGGTAAGTTAATATTCATTATATGCTATTAACTAAATTATGCATTTCATTCATATTTTCCCAAGTTTTCCACTAATATATTTTTTGTCCCAGTATTTAATCTAAGGTATCTTGCTTTTGTCACTCAGGTTTCTTTAGTATCAAATTAATTTTAAAATATCTTTTAGATGGGCTGGAGAGATGGCTTAGCGGTTAAGGCATTTGCCTGCAAAGCCAAAGGATCCTGGTTCAATTCTCCAGGACCCACGTAAGCGAGATGCATGAGGGGCACATGCATCTGGAGTTCGTTTGCAGTGGCTAGAGGCCCTGCCACATCCATTCTCTCTCTCTGTCTGCCTCTCTTCTATTTCTCTATCTCTCTGCTTGCAAATAAATAAATAAAAAAAAATTTAAAAAAAAATTAAAAAAATATATCTTTTAGAGCTAGGTATGGTGGTGCACGCCTTTATTCCCAGCACTCGGGAGGCAGAGGTAGGAGGATTGCCATGAGTTCGAGGCTACCCTGAGAATACAGAGTGAATTCCAGGTTAGCCTGGGCTAGAGTGGGACCTTACCTTGAAAAACAAAAAACAAAAAATCTGTTAGGATTTTCATTTCTGTTTCCTTTTCCAGGTACGGTCTCCCTCTAGCCCAGGCTGACCTGGAATTTACTAAGTAGCGTCAGGGTGGCCTTGAACTCACGGGATAGTCCCAGGCTGTCCTCAAGATCATAGCTATCATCCTACCTCTGCCTCCCAAGTGCTGGGATTAAAGGCATGTGCCCCACACCTAGATTGGATTATAATAGTTAATTTTAGTCTTAAATGGTATGGAAGCCAATGAAACAAATGGGTAACTGGGTAAAAGACTATATTATATATGATTTTTAGTGATTCTAATTTTGTTTCAATCTAGTTTGCCTAATGTTAGAATGGTAGGAAAGAAAATTATTAGATTAAAAAATGTAACGTTCTTAGAAAGGAATGGCATCACTTGACCTTTCACATTTCTTTTACTTTGAAATAGAGCTCTATTTAATTTTGAATATATAGTAGAGGTTTAGTGTGTAACATTCATAATTCAAAGTGCACTCGGTTTCTAAAAATATATGTTGTATGACTTTAGTTGTGTACACAAATTAAATTCCAAAGGAAATATTTCTTAACCTTTTTATTGACAATTTTTGTACATGTTCATAATTTATTTTGATTATAACCCCCTCTGATTACCTTCTCTTATCCCCCATTCCACTGAATCCATTCTTTAAAATGATGCTTTTGAAAACAAAAGGATTGAAATTTTGGACAGTCTTCAGATTTTTTGGTAATTCTAGTAGAATTGTTAAAAGTTGGCAATATGCCCTATTTTTCTATTTTGATTATTTATTGATGTGTTGCATTTCTTCCATATTCTTTACTGGCATATTATTAGGCCCTGTACAGTGACATTAAGTACATGTTTAAAATGTTTGAAAGTATATTGCCTTTTCCTATCTCAAGTTAAAAAAAAATGCATAAACAGCCAGTTTTTCCTAAAATGCATAATTAAAGCATAAGCACTAAATTGTATTGTCCAACAAAATAGGTATAACTTTTTGCACAGAAAATGCGTCAATGATTTGTTGATCAATTCAATATTCAGAGAAGAGTATCAGAACAGCTGTAAAGATTGCAGGCTCCTGACACTCCGTCTAAGTCCAAGCCTGCCCCCTTGTGGACATAGCGGTAATTGCACCAAATCCTATAAATCAAAACAGAATTCTAAGGGGCAAAGGTTGACTCAAAGATACAGGGAAATTGTTTAAATGGACACGAATTGAGACGATTATCCAGATGATTAAAATGAAAGAGAAGTTTGAACCTGCTATACCGCAGTTATTGAAGCAATTTGAAACAAATGTCCAGGAGATTCTGTCTTACACTTGCTGTAATGAGAGGAAGAACAATGACAAATCTGTGATGATGTTTTCTTAACTCCTTCAGTACCAAGTGTCAGTCTCTTCATCCAAATAGCTTGTTTGGCTTTCTTAAAGCCTGTGGTTAAAGGGTTTGATCAAAAAGGTAACTCGATCATAAAGGAATAGTGAGAAGAATTTAACAAGTAAAAAAGGATTGGTCAACACGTAAGTTGCCTGGTCCTTAGCTTGTACAGCCATCTTAACCACTTACAGCGTATAATTTCCCCTTTTCATTCTTGTCTTCTCTTTCTCACCATAAACCTCTATCACTCTCAAATATTTTCCTATGAAACATCATTTTTATATGTGAAACTTGTTCTGTTGGTTAGGTCTGGTCACTTCCATATTCCACAGTACCTGGCACACAGCAGGCTTCCCTGTGTGAATGTTGACAATGCTGTACCCACACTGTCCTTTAATGTCCTTTGTGGGAAGGTGGGTTTTTATTTTTTCAATCTGTTTTCTTTCCTCTGCCACTTTGACTCATCATGGGTGTTTTCCCTGTACTAATCAATTCACTTCACAGTCCACAACCCCTCATCTGCCCATGGCCTAGTTCATTTGCCACTTGAGTGCACCTTTTTATCCTTCCAGATATCTCAAATTCCAAAGGCACAGCTGTCTTTTCTTTTTATCACTGTTCTGCCAGCCAGCAAGCACAAATACTTATATCCTCAGGGCCACATTTTTCATGGGAGAATTTTAATAAGCATGGATTTTACATCCTGGGGCTGACAAAATTGTTAAAATATGATGTCATGAGTTGCATATGCAGAGGAATAGGTTGCGCATAACTTTTTTTCCTCAGGATGGGATGGATGCTGAACAATTTGAGATTTTCTGCGCACTGTGTCTTTAATTATATTTCCACTTCTCTAGCTGGGTTAGGTTCCCAGATGATAGTGGACCGATCTGAACAACCATGAAGCCAGCAAATCCCTACACAATGCCTTTGTGAGCTGAATTTTACCAAAAGTAGGAAACATGCTATATAATACTGTGTATCAGACATTCTCCCAAATACGTAACATCCTACAATTATCCTCACAATTTGATGAGGGGCAAAAAAACCACATCATTGTCCCCATTTTAGAGATGAGAATATTGATGCTTATCAAATACCATAGTTTGAAGATTTTCTCTAAAGCAGGTATGGAGGTAACAAGATTCTTAAGTGTAGTGCTGCGATTTGGATCAGAGCACTGGACTCCCAAGTTTGCACTGGGAACCTTTCACTGTGTGTTCATATGCCCGCTCTGGGAACATGTCCTAAGGGGAGAAAGCAAGGCACTTCACAGGCTTTGGGAATGAGCTCGTCTACTTCAGTACCAACAGTGGCTTCCCCATATTTACTCTGAAAGAATGTATGTCAGACATGAAGAATTCGTTTAGGGGCCATGCATAGGAATTAACATGCGGAGACTACAGGTTCTAATGGAAAATGTTCTTATACTGTTTTTGTGGAAAACTAACTCGAAGAGTACTCCATTTAAAGGTAAGAAATCAGATTAAAAGAATATTTAACTTGTGAAAAGATTCATGACTTAAAGAATGGAAGCATTCCACTTCTGAAACTCTATTGAATAAACCAACTTCAAAACTCTGCAAACATGCACAGCCAATTTTATAAATTGCTTTTGAATTTCAGTAAAATGTAGGAAAATCATTCTATAAAAGATGACTAGTATATTATATCGGTTACTTCCTCATTACTGGAATAAAGTACCTGACTGAAAACAACTTATGTAAGGAAATGATTTATCCCAGCTTGCAGTTCCAAAGGGTGGAGTCCCTTGTGGTTTAGAAAACACAGGAGGGACAAAACAAAGCAATGACTGCTGAAAGCTCAGCTGGCTCTCTCCTTTTAGCCATCCAGGAACCCGCCCACGGGATGGGATGGTGCCACCCACATGCAGGCTGGATTCGCCCACCTCAACTAATCTAGAAAATCCTTCACAGATGTGATAAGAAACTTGTTTCCATGATCATCCTAAATCCTGTTGAGTTACCAATGAGAGATTACCCATCAGACATATATACATGTGTACATACACACACCACGAATGATAAGAGATGCGAAAGAAATGGCTTTTGGTCTGGAGAGATGGCTTAGCAGTTAAGGCAATTATCTGCACAAAGCCTAAGGACCCAGGTTCAATTTCCCAGGACCCACATAAGCCAGATGCACAAGGTGGCACATGCATCTGGGCTTCATTTGCAGTGGTTAAAGGCCCTAGTGCAATCATTCTCTCTCTGTATCTCCCCCCCTGAAATAAAATAAATAATTTTTTTTTTAAAAAAGAAATGGCTTTTATGTAGGAGAAAAAAAAATTAAGTCAACCTAAAAGGGATATGACATTGTTTATATTTTTAAAAGAAAGAGTTAAAGTCATAAGAGATATTCAGAAAATTCTGTCAAAATCAGAAAATATATTCTGGGTCAGAAAAGATAAAGTAAGTGAGAACATAAAGTTTAGAGGTATAAGCAAGCTAGTTGTAGATAAAATATGTTGGCCAAATATCAAGAAAAATTTGTGATAATAATCCTTAAAAACACCCTGATGAATTGTTGAGTCTAAGCGATGAAAACACTCAGTGTCTAGGCAGAGGAAAGTGAAGTAAATTGGGATACTTAGAGATAAATTGAAATGAGACTATTTTCACACTTCTTTACAACATTAGTGCTTGGCTCAGTCACAACCATTACATCCACTCCTGGGAAAAGTTTGTGACCCAATTTTCCCCTCCTATCCAGTGTATATGTGAAACATGAGAAAATATGAAAACGTTATATATGACTTTAAACATCAAAGACTCAAAGTATATTACCTATTTACCTTTAAAATTATACTCAGTAGACACTGGATTATGAAAAATTAGTAGATCAAAATGATAAATTATAGGATCAAAATATTTGTCAAGCTGGGTGTGGTGGCACACACCTTTAATCCCAGCATTCAGGAGGCAAAGGTAGGAGGATTGCCATGAGTTCGAGGCTACCCTGAGATTACAAAGCGAATTCCAGGTCAGCCTGGGCTAGAATGAGACCCTACCTTGAAAAACTGAAAAATGAAAAAAAACAAAAAAAGAAAATTTGTCAAATTCCAAAACTAATTGGCACCTCGATATGCACGTAAATTCTTGCTTTGCCCTGAGGTGATGCAAACACATATGCTCACCCCAGACAGGGCAGACGACAGACCAAAAGTATGATTATAACACAACCAGTTCTGGTGAGCCAATGAGTTCAATGGAGTTATTACAGAGCAGGTGAGGGTGCTTCACCCTGAGCCACACCAGAAGTCTCATCCCATCCTGGATGATGACTCCCAATAGCTGCTTTGACTCAAAGGCAGCTCAATCAGTGAAAGCACAGGTGACAACTCTGGAGTACAATGCACAGCCTGCCGGGAGCTCCATCAGCAAGTCTCCATCCTGCCTCCAAGCAGTAGTTTCTCTTTATACAGCCTTAGGCCAAGGTTGTTGCAGTCAGCTCCATGTGGCTGGGACAGACTTCCAAACAGACAGTTTATGGGAGGAAAGGATTCATCTCAATTTACATATGCAGGGTAAGTTCTCTGGATGCCAGAACAACCCGCCTCCCTCTCACAGATCCAAGCAGAGAGAACCCACCACAGCCAGCCCCACAAATTTGAAGAGGAACCCACCAAGCTCAAACTGCTCTCCATACCTTTGGGTTGAAATTAGATCTGCCCCTAGTGACATGCCCCCTCCAGCAGGCTGCTGGAGACTTAAGCTGGAAGCTGAAATACCTGAGGCTATGGAGGACGTACAGACATTCACATTCAAACCACTGCATTCTGTCCCTGACCCCCACAGACTCATGACGATCGATCGCACTTTGCAAATTACATTCAGTCCAACTTCAAAGGTCTTTCCTTGGAAACAGACAATTTTAAACTAGGAAGAAAAAAAAAAGGACGCTTAGCTCTCTGCTCTGTCATTTCCTCTTGCTCTTGCCTACAGTTATATGCTATTTAAAGTCATGGCAAGCTGAACTCTGGGAAAAGGGCTGGCACCCCATTTATTTCAGCCTCCAAGCAAGGCTTAAACCATGTGTCCTTCAGACTTTGTCCCAAGATAAAATGAAATAATAAATAAAAGTAAAAGATAAAATTGTCTTTGACATGGAAAAGAAAGTGAAAAAACAGCGTATAACTTTGGTTCTCTTGATAGTTCCTCTCTTCTGAAAATATAGTCACCTCTGTCAGATGGAATTTCTCACTAGACAGAAAAGGTCAAATGGGTAAACTGAGTCAAGGTATTTAATCAGGTTACAAACTCCTTCAGTAACACAGCCATCACATTTGCCTAAAGTATATTTCAGGGTAAAAACAGATAGTATGATTGAAAGACATTGAGTAAATGATCTCTCTCATCTGCCCCCATCTCCACTCTCTCTCTCTATCTCTCTCTCTCTCTCTCTCTCTCTGTGAAATACCAGCAAAAGGAAGGATTCTGCTGGGTGTGATTGGT
The DNA here is from genome assembly GCA_036365145.1 of Orientallactaga sibirica. Classification (NCBI taxonomy): domain Eukaryota; kingdom Metazoa; phylum Chordata; class Mammalia; order Rodentia; family Dipodidae; genus Orientallactaga; species Orientallactaga sibirica. Next base: position 74,619,143 of record JAEOAD010000003.1, read on the forward strand.
CACACCTCTAATCCCTGTACTTAAGGTAATAAAACCAGAGATTACTTTAACACAACAACAACAACAACCCTTTAGTCACAAATATTCATAGACCAGGGCTCCCACAGAGAGAGAGGGGAAAGTGGTCCCAGGAACCTCCCCCACGCCAAGGGCATTTAGGCTATGAAGACAGGAGTGAGGGCAGGAGTCTTCGCACTTGGGCCTACATAGCTATTGGCACTGCTCATATGCTGTGATGGGAGATGTGCAGAAGCTCGGGGGAAAGGTTGAGAGGAACTTGAGCTTGGCAGTTGGCATTCTGCGGTGGGCACGAATACCCTAACTTGGACCATTCTTGCTCCAGAAGGCATATAGACTGCACTATGTGTCTGTCCCCTTTTGACTGGGGAGAAAATCAGGAAATTTGGGTTAGGACTTATGAAGGAAGGAGATTTAAAAAAACAAAACAAAACAAATTTCTTCCAAATATGGTCTGGACAGATGCCCCCTTCCAAGTAGAAGACGTGAGACTCTTGATTCTTTTATTCTCTTTCCCCCATTTCATTTCAGATGGGACAATCAGATTCCAAGATCAGCAAGCCAAGAGAAAAAGAAGGGAAGCAGAAACGGGAAAAAAAGGAGGCAGAAAGTCCAGAAATGGAGGTAGAAAAAGAGAAAAATAAGGATTAGAATCACCAGGAGTTCATAGTGGTAATGAAGGTTGCTCAGGGAAGAGCCCCTCTGCCGAAACCTTTAAATTAAAGGGACAACATCTAAACTATGTGTGCTTGATGCCAAGGTTTTAAGTAGTAGGAAACTGAGTCCAACAGTTCACTATGCTCATGGTTTAAGGGTTATAAAAATGCACTTTCAGGCTCCCAGTAGTGTAAATTAGCTTCCTCTACTTGTCAAGGTTTTAGCTATTGGAGAACTAAGTCTTATGGCGAGGTTCCCTTATCAGCAGCTCACTGGTCCTAATTTGTTCATGGTTTAGGGGGGGGAAATAAACTGGCTTTACAGTACTCAGCCAAGTTAACTATGTTTCTCTGTTTGCTAAGGCATTAACTGTTGGAGAAACTGAGTCTTAAGGTAAAGGTCCACTTATAAGTGTTTAATTTCCAAATATAAGGTTCTCATACCTAAGAACATTGTGACTTTAAAGATAGCTCCTGTTTTACTTATGCTAATTCTATCAAGTGGCCATCAGTAGGTTTAATTAGTTAAGTTTAAGTGGTTTAATTTCTGTCATTGTAACTTTTATCCTAGTAGGTAAAATATGTTGGGATAGCTTGATTTTAAGTCATGGGTAAAACATAAAATCGCTTTGTGTTAATAAAATTTCGACTATACAACAGATTACTTGCTGTCCAAGACTAAGCTAAAAGCATTGCCATACAGTGTTTTCTCTTTCACAAAACGTTTGCCAAAGGTTGTCTTAGAACTCAGCTGTTTTAGTTTAGCATTGACCAGAATCTACTCTATTATGTATAATCAAATATTTTTAATCAAGATTTTGTTTAAGTAACTGTCTCACTTCTGGTATCTCAAGTTCATTCAATATTAGTAAAAGAACTCTTAAGACATATTCCCTACTTCAGGGTACAACCTGATGCTCAAACAATGGACTTCATCTGAAAGAAAAATGATTTCAGACTCTGCTGTTCTATTTCCAACCTTCCCTGGGTAATTGGTACCCACACAGGTATCTAGACTAATGATATTTTAAAACACAGGTTCCAAATCTTCATGCTGTTTAACTTGTCTTTTCCTGACCGTTTTCAAGTTAAGTTAATTGGTTCAGATGTGTTGCTAGATGAACCTACTTTCTGTGTTTCAGATAAGACCTATGCTGCCACAGGACAGCTAAACTTAAAGATTGGACAAAAGGACTTGAAGCTTTTGTGCCATCCTTTAACTAGATCTATTTCACTAATCAGATGTACTATATCTGTACACAATTCAAGTTTGTTGCAACTTCCTTTCTAAGTGTTTTAATAACCTACGTAGAAGCCAAAGCTAATTGGAATCAACAGAGGCTAAAAAGGCCAATATTGTGGTCTCTGCTCCTGTGTTGCAAGACCACTGGAGATGGTGGGACACTTCTAGCATGTTTTACACTGGCCCTCTGCTAAGTCTAATGTCTTTCTGATCAGGGAGGACACAGAGACCTAGAAACAAAGACACTGGTGTGCATTCTGAAACAGGAGAGTCACAACTGAGGAGGAATCTGTCCTCCAGGCTTCTGAAAGGAGGGAAGACTACTTGGTCAGTATGGCCCTGACTTTTCCTAAAAGATAACACCAGCACTGGAGGAGCCAGAGTGCTCCTCCCAGGTCCCTAGAGTCTCCTTTAGAGAGCCACTAGTGACCTCCAAAAGTACATCTAATTAAATTTTGGCTACTTGCTTGGTCTTCAACACTCAGAAATGTATAACCAGAGATGAAGCAATGCCTCAAATGCTATATGAATGGCCTATCAAATCTACCAAAACCAAAAAGGGACACAACAAGAGCTTTCCATAAGGTGGAAACAAAAAAGGCTTTAAGACATGTTGGCCCCTCTCTAGTAGTTCTAGTTCTATAATAAAGGGGAAAAGGGAAAATAACCATATATGTCAGAGTGGTTATTTTCAAATCATTATATATATACACACACATGTGAACAAAGGTCACTTAAGTCAAAAAACTTCCTTATAAGGGGAACAATGGTGAATCCCTTCTATCTTGTGCTGAAACATCAATATTCTCCAACCATAGGAATGGTTTGCTCTTAAATAAGGCCTGAAGCCAAAAGTACCATGGCCAGCCCCTAGTGACAGCCAATGGCTCTGTGGTACCAACCTTTGGCCCTGGCTACCCCCAGAATAGATTTAAAAAAGCACACTCTGTGATTACCTTGGATACAAGGGTGATAAACAAAAAATGTTAGAGCACCCAGCCAATTTGCTGGTTTTAAAACACCAATAGACTAAAAATGTTTTTCAATGGTATAACTATTTAGTCTTTGTTTTTACTCCTTCTATTGGCTTAAAAGATGTCATATGATTAAAAAAAAGAAAAAAAAAATCAAAAGGCTTTAAATGACACAGCTGAGGAAATCTTCCTTCTAAATATTTAGGTTCAAATGATAAGGAAGGCTATTATATCAAATATAGTATATTTGCTATTATTAAGATTAAATGTTGTGCATTTATTCCTGGTAATTCTGCTAATAATATCATCTGTTTTATAAGACACAGGAAAAGATTCAGATCATGTCAGACATGACTGGGCCATCGGGTAACCAGTTCTGGGAGAAGATCACAGTCAGGCACACTCAGATGTCCTGAGACGATGTGACTCCCTGGGCTCCCGTGGAATGCTCTCCCAGACCTAAAAGTCTACAAGGAGGGAATCCTTAAAGGCAGCCTGTTTGCCCACTTCCCCTTAACTCCTTGATTTTATTCTTTCTCCCCAACATTTTCTTCTAGCACGGTCCTCTTACCCTCCATCAATACACTTTCAGGATCACTTAGCCACCCCTCACCCCATGGCCTGGAAGAGACTCTAATGACAGTTACTGTATGATTCTGTTCATCTGGAAACAGTGATGACTGACCTGTTATCCCTTTTCCCGTAAGAGCAGTTAGAGTGTTTTCTTATGAGGGTGGGGGAATGAGAGGGAGTCAGGGAGCTTTGTTAGGCAGGAAGGGTGACTGGGCTCTTGAGAGCATCCTTGAAGTCTCCATTTTGCTAGAGATCAAAGTATCATCTGACTTCTTATCCCTTCCCTAGATCAGTTTTTCCACAAACAACCTGGGCCCCATCTGGGAGGGAGGTCTTCCCTAGGATTTACATCTGATCCTAACATTGAGGTTGGTCAAGTTCAGCCCCTAGAACTTGGCATCATGGCTAGCCTCTTCCTGAGACAGCCTCTAGCCCAGACCAATCTGCTATCACTCTGGCTCACCTGTGCTGGAAGGTAGGGCCCACCACCATAAGCTTATGAATACCAGGGTTATGTTTGCCAGGGGAAGGCAATCTCTCTTGCTGGCCTGTTCATCACTGGTGAAACTCCAGGCTCTCATGAGTCTCCCTCTTATCTCAGCCCAGCTGGGGTTAGAATCCCCTGACCCTGACACCCATATGGGTGCTTGACTTTCTCCTGCCCTCCACATGGCAGGGGCTCTTTGTTCCTTCTTTTCTTTCCTCTCTAACCTTTTCCTTTACATTTCTTCCAGGTCCACCATGTGGGCTCTCAGACCACATGGGTGTCCTTATCCAATTTTAGCAAAGAAATGAGAAAACGGACTCTCAGAAGGATAAATTATGAATCATGTGGTGCATTGTAGGGGGAATTAGGATCCAGGGAGGAGGTTAGCTGAACAACTGAAGCCAGAGAAGAATTCTCCTCTTTGCCTGGCTGGAAAGGGAGAAGGGAGATGGAGTATAGCTCCATCAGCAAGCAATCTCTGCATAAAAAGCTTACAGAAAGGGCAACATAAACACACACGTGTGGGAGGAAAAACATGAGAGTCAGGCCCAGAGATTTAGAAGAAGCACCTGCACACACATGTGGGAAGTACAGCCCTTCACCTTTGGAAAGCTACGAGATTGCATAGTGAAGAGCTCATAGCTTAGGGAAAACTCATGTGTGTAACAAAGTGAGAAAGCTTCTGAGAGAGAGAACATGTTGAAAACTAGCAGGACAATATCCAGGAAAAATAAGAACTCTTCCTCCTCTGCCCTTTCCTTCCAAGCTGAGAAAGGGGAAGAGATTACCACAGCAGGGACCAGGAGGCTTAGGGGTTGGGAGAGTGAGTAGCCAAGAGGGTTCACACATGGCATGCCCATTGTTGCAGTCAGGCTCGCATTGCTGGCACAAATCGCCCAGCCAAGAGCAGCTTGTGGGGAAAAAAAAAGGTTTATTTTGGCTTACAGACTCAAGGGAAAGCTCCATGATGGCAGGGAAAAACGATGACATGAGGAGAGGGTGGACATCACCACTGGTCAACATCAGGAGGACAACAGGAACAGGAGAGTATGCCAAACATTGGCATGGGGAAACTGGCTATAACACCCATAACCCTGCCCCCAATAATACACCGCCTCCAGGAGGTGTTCATTCCCAAATCTCCATCAGCTGGGAACCTAGCATTCAGAACACCCAAGTTTATGGGGGACACCCGAATCAAACCACCACACCCATTTATATGGGTCTGGCATCTAATTGGGATGAGCTTTGCCATCAGACTCCATATGTGAGGGTGAGATCTGATTGGTTGGCGCATGGATGGGCTGACTCACGAGCAGCCAGCCCCCACTCCGGTTGCTGGGCTGAAGAAGAAGCAGGGAATGCCACTGCTGAGGAATTGCTTGTAGCCATCTTTGATGAGACTGGATCAGACAAAGGCTCTAGTCCTGCCAGGACGGACAGGGAGGCATCTCCTTGTTCTCTCGGGCCTTGTCTCTGGCTGGCTGGCTGCATAAAAGTGATTGTCCTCTTGTTTTTCCTTCACGATCATCACAGGTAAGGAGCACTGAATAGAAAGTTGTCTGCTGAGATAACTAGAGTGTTAGTAACAAAATCTTAGTGGATGTTTCTCCTCACGACCCATTCTTTGTATTGTGATTGTCCTTGAGCTGTGCCTTCTGAGGCCTCCCGAGCAGTGAACGGCACCGTTGTCCACTGACGTGACTGAGTCCCGACACGTGCTTGTGCGGAACTCAGTCACAGGTTTCAGATGATCGCTTTGCGCTTTCTTCTCTCTGGACCATCGTGATGATGGAGATTAGAAGCAAGGCCATATTCCTTAGCAGGTAGGTAGCTAGGGCCACAGAAGAGCATAGATGATTCCTGCCCTGGCAGGACTGGGAGAGAACTCAGTCTTATTCAATATGGTGATCAGGAACAGCCTCCTGGGGCTTCATCCTGGCTTTTTCAAGTCTCTGCTCTCCTCCCTGCTCCACTCCACCCACTCAATCAGGGTCCCTCATATACATTTGAACTTGGCAGTGAATCTCATCTCACCTAGATGTCTAACATATCTCCAAGGCTATTGGAAACCCAGTCCAAGCTGCCGGTTGGCCTCCCACTCTCTCAGCTTAGGAGAGTTTCTGCTTTACTTCTTTCTCTCAGAAGAAATCTTGTCGAACTTACCATTCTTTGTTCTAGGTGTATCTGTTCTTTGCTAAATTGTAGGACACGAGGATGAGAGCCACTGGCTTGGTAAGTTTCTTTGACTGACGTATGTCCTTTAACCCCTAAAGTAAGTCCAATCAGAACTGAGAGAAGCTCCCTTACTCTCAACCTCACAACCCTAGCCTTGCACACTAGTCACTTGGGTACATTTGCACTGGTGCCACTTTATCCCCAGTGACCCCTCATCTCTTCCCTCAAAAAGGACAAGGTCTGTGTTGGTGGTCTCCCTGCCCACACCATTGTTCTTCTGCATTCTCCATAAAGGACCAAAATGCTTCTAATGCAAATATCATAATGAAAACATGGTGATGAGATACTGATAACCATCTAGGGGTGTGCTGGGGTTAGTTTTCTCTGCCAATTAAAGAATTAAAAGGCAGGAAAGGGTCTGAAAGAACAAAGTTTATTTCAAAGTAAGAAGTAAAGAAAACAGAGAGAATACAGACTCCTTGTTGAGGCGGGGATTCCAGTGCTGGGACATGTGCCGTCCCAGTGGGAGCTGCACTTTTATCCAATGAGGGAGGCCAGCCCACCCACAGGTCATAATGGATCAGTTTATGTGAAGATCATGGTCAGTCCATGATGCATCCAGTACTGCACAGGTCCCAGGAAACCCGCCAAACCAGTCCCCACTGGTGTGAAAATTCACCCAAGCTAGGAAGAAGAAAGATGAAACTGACTCACCCTCCTCAACAATTTAGGTTAGAAGAGAATAAAGCCACGTGCCAAGGGCCTTTCCCCCCATCTGTCTGCCTAGCCAAGGAAACTGACGCCTATAATGTTTCAATACCACCGCTCAGAGTCAAGCCCAGCCCTTGTCGCATGGCACGCATGACTCAGAAGGATCCCTTATCTTCTAAGACGTCTAGTTTCATCATGCGTGCCTTTAATAGTGCGCCCAGTGGAGTTGAGATAGTTCCTGTTTTCTGACTAAAGCAAGTTCTCTTGACTTTTATCTTTAACTGTAATTTCCCTTGGTGGAAGCATTTTGTTTTCCTGTTCCCCACTTCGTTTTTCACGGTTTTGGGCTTTTCTTCACAAAATGTAGTCAGGTTTTATTTCTGTGAGCTTCAATATTATCAATACCATCTTGAACTAACCTATGATATTTGCTACAGAATGTTCAAGTTGCCCATTTATAATGTCTTCCTACTAAGTCTGAATATCCTTTTATTTTTTATCATTTAAAAAAAATTATCATTCCTTATTAAGTAACCAAGGAAAGTCCAGAAATATACAAACACAATTTCCACTCAGGAGTAATGGAAAGACTGATTCAAGGCCTCTGGACGGTATTTCTTCCTCGGCAATCAATAGGGTTCTGTGATGGGTAAGTGCCTGATGCGCCTTCCTCCTCCTCCTCCTCCTCCTCCTCCTCAACTACCACCGTCACCACCAACAATCCCACCTCCTTCGTCTCTTCTGCTTCTTTTAGTTTTTTAAAAAAATTATTAGAGAGAGAGAGAGAGAGAGAATGGGCACCCCAAGGCCTCTAGCCACTATACTTGAACTCCAGATGCATGTGCCACTCTGTACATCTGGCTTACATGGGTCCTGGGGATTTGAACTTGAGTCCGTTGGCTTTGCAGGTAAGCAGCTTAACCACTAAGCAATCTCTCCAACTCCAAGGGTGAGTTTCTTGCCCTGCCTCTGGAATAAGACGTTTTAAAATTATTTTTATTTGTCTATATTTGAGACAGGGTCTGCCTGTGTAGGCCTGGCTGGCCTAGAACTCACTAAGTAGACCCGATTGGCTTAAAATCAGTGGCAGTCAGTTTCTATCTCTGGAGTGCTTGACTTACAGGCCTTTGCCATCATTCAGCCATGAATTGCCCTTTCATTTTTGTTTATAATATCCAATATAATTAAATACAATATTGAGGAAATGTCAAGGAAAAACACAAGCCATCAGATGCTCCCTCCTCCCTCTATTTCCCTTCTTTTCTTTCCCTTCTGTGCCTTTCTACACCCAGTAATTCCACTCTCCCTTTCATTTCTCATGTGTTCCCTTGCCCTCCCAGCACTCTTCTGCAGAGCCTCTATTTTTCCAACTCATGAACCCCCTTTTCCTTTCCTGGCTCTACCTGTACTCACACTTCAAGACACATATTTACTATTTTGAAGCTTGTGATACAAATTTGAGAAAGGTAACTAGATTTGCAGGCAGTCAGTCTAGGGAGATGCTACACTGCCCTGGAGCGACTAGAAGAGAACTTTAGTCTGATTCAAGATGGGGGTTAGGAGCAAACAGCTTCCTGATTTTCCTTAATTTTTTGAGGCCTCTCCCACCTTTGGTGGGCTCTTTCTGAATCTTTGCCTTTCTCCCCGGTGCACCAACCAATCAAAGTCCTTCATGTATATTTGAGCATGGTCATAAGGCCCATCCCACCTCGATGCTTAATTTATTAAAGGACCTGGGCTGGAGAGATGGCTTAGTGGTTAAAATCCAGGTTTGATCCCCGTGTACCAACGTACAACTTTCGTGTGGACAAGCAGTACCCTGGAGGCTTGCAGCTGTTTCTGAGACTCTTGTCCTCAGAGGTGGACCCGAGATCCTACTGCACAGCTACCTGCTGGCTGACGTTCCCCATCAGCTTCCTCGTTAGGGCTTTGCCCTCCTTGTCGAGCAAGGTGTCAGGTCTACTTCTGCTGGGGTCTCTGTCCAAATGTCAGCCAGCAGGCAGGCCTGTGCCACTGAACGATGGTTTAAATGGAGAATTCTGAACTCCGCATTTGGCACAGAGTGGATGCCTATAAATATTTGTTGAATGAATGAACCAGATTTTAGAAGGGTTGTCCCCTTTCAGAGCAACTGGACCTCTAATCTCCCCCCACACTCAGTTGCTTTTGGCACTCATTTCTGTGTCAGCTTCCTAGGATTGTTAACTGGTGATACTGGGAGAATAATGAGGAAAGAGATCCGAGAAAAGGAGGTGATCAAGTCTGAGAGAGCATAACAAGAACAAGTGAATGCTCCCCCTGCCAAAATTCTCCTTTTGGAAAAAGAGCCAGCAGAAGCATCTCACATATGCCAGTGAGAAATCTTTCTTACAGAAATGACACACACACACACACACACACACACACACACACAAACACGTTGAAACAAAATGCTAGAAGAAGACCTAAGGGTCAAGCCAGTTTTTTTTTTAGACTAACCATTCTAAATCAAATATTTCCATGTTTGGTACTATGATTTGATGTCTGCTCATGAAGGGTGGCCTCTCTCTGCTTATAGCCTTAAGAATTTTCTGTTAAAGTAGTATCCCCAGTAGGTGGCAGCTTCCTCATAAGTGGTGTTTTAGAAATCTGTGTCCAGGATTAAATGTAAGATTGTCCCAATGCCTTAAAGGCTCTGCTTACATTTAATGAGTGGGAAACTCAGGGACAAGGCCTTCCACATGCTGCTCACTTTAAAATCCTACCAGACAATCATATGTGCAAAAAGAGCAGGTGGGATGGCTCAGTGGTAAAGTGCATGCTTAGCATGTGTGAGCATCTGGTTTGGTTCCCTACATTGCAAAATAAATGAATAAAATATCTATAGGAAAAAAAATCTCATAGTTAGCTGAAAGCAAAACCCAATTATCTTATTCCAAAAATTATAAAGACATGGTCACTTTTTGCATTTTAATATTAACTGAATTTGCTAGAATGCATGCAGTTGTTCACAGAGAAAGATTTTCCTTCAGTCTACTTGGAACATTACAAAAAGTTGTTCATCATTATGGTTAATTGCATGGCTGATGACAATATTGCTTGAAATATTTTAGTTAAAAGTACATTGTGGACTGGAGAGATGGCTTTGTGTTTAAAGCACTTGACTGTGAAGCCTAAAGACCCAAGTTCGATTCCCTAGTATCCACATAAGCCAGATGCACACATTGGCACATGGGTCTAGAGTTCATTTGCTGTGGATAGAGGGTCTGGCATGCCCATTCTCTATCTGCCTCTTTCTCTCTCTCAAATAAATAAATAAAAATAAAATAAAAGTACACTGTACATGTAGCCTTTGCCTTTTGTGCTATTAGAATAATTGTTTGTTTTAGTGTATTTATGTATTAAATCTTGTATTATTTCTCTGAAATTACTTTCTTTTGAATGTCTCCTTTATTTAACAAATAATAATTTGATATCTTTAAGATATATGTGTAGACAGATTATATTTTCTATGGATTGTGTGTAATAGGAGCTATATAAAAGTTTTACAGGTGGATATTAGGCTTTGTGGGAATAAAAATTACTGTCCTGTACTGAAGAGTATAATAATTGGAGAGCAAGGACTATGGAGTTGGTCCTGGGATAGAATCCCATATCTATTTTTGTTTGCTGGGAGAACTTTGGGCAATCATTCTCATCCTCATTGATTTGTTTTTTATCATGTATGAAATAATTACTCCCTAGAATGATAAGGTTAAATAATAGAAAGTACTCTGATAAAGGTCTGGTACATAGAGGAGCATGGTGATATTAGGTGTAATTATAATATTCACCAAGTATGTAAATACACATCACCAGTGTACTTCTAAATTTTATCTCAAAGTAACTATTTCACTTTTTTCTGAGGTTTGTTTTTATCTCTGAGACAGGGTCTAAATATGTAGCTCAGCCTGGCCTTAAACTGGCAATCCTCCTACTTGTGCTGAGATTATAGGCTTGTACCACCACACCTAATTCTTTTCTGCAATTATTAGATTTTTCAACTGTTTTGATGTTTAAATATGAAATGCAACTTATCTAAGTCTGTTTCTGGCCCATAGTTTGAAGGACAAAAATAAGTTACCAAAATGACATTAGAAATAATCATGTGGTCGAGTTTATAATGATTACAGGAAAATATTTTGATAAAAACAAAGATGTTGTAAAGTGGAGGTGATAGATTTTAGTAGATGATAAATGAACTTAAGATTTGGGTCTGAATCTTTTCAAATGGTGACAAAAGTGAAGATTAATTGGTGGAGGAAAGATGAGAATGCAAAGTATGACAGCAAGAAGACCTTGATGAGTCAAAACATCCATCACAGTTCTCTCTGGATGGTGGAAGACAGCCTGTAGATACTCCCAAGTGCATGCCATGTTAATGCTTACAGCTCAGCTTTGTTGAAAGCAACTATCACATGTATAAATTACCAGCAGCTCTAGCTAAAGTGTGCTAACCAGATAAAGGCAAGCCAGGCGTGGCCTGTCAGGAGAGAGTGGAGGAGGTCTGGACAGAGGCTGGGGTGACCCAGCAAACAGTCGTGACTGCCAAAAAAACAATGGAGAAGGAAGGGAGGAGATCTGAATTTGCAAGAGGAGCATCAACTATGAGCCAGAGGGCCAAGAAATTTGTTTGTCTTAGCTTGTGCTTAAGTCTCTATTTAATTGGCAAGTCTGAGATTCTGGTTTCTCAGACAGATTTAAATTATAGAATTATGATGGCACATTCAAACATTAGAACATATCTAACTGATCATTATATGCCTTAACTTGGGAAAGGATATGTTATATCACTTAGATATATTTATATATGCAAAGTTTTCTTGACCTTGATGCAACCTTAAAAATCTTACCTATGGGCTGGAGAGATGGCTTATCAGTTAAGGCGCTCGCCTGAGATGCCTAAGGACTCAGGATTAACTCTCTAGGTCCCATGTAAGCCAGACTCACAGTGATACAAGTGTGCAAGGTTGCACCTGCGCACAAGGGAGCGAATTCTTGCTCGCTTGCATAAAAAAAGGCCAATCTGTTGGGCTTGCCTCAAAAATCTTACCTAAGATGATTATATATAACTATATGATTATGTATATAATTTATTTAAAACTTTCAATGACTTTTTGCGTCTAAAATCCTGAACTCATTTTAAGTTTATTAACAGGAAGTGTGACACTTCTTAGGAAATGGAGCAGTGTGTGTGTATGCAAGAGATGAGAGAACACACTCGTGTTCATGAGTGTGTGTGTGTGTGTGTGTGTGTGTGTGTCTGTGTGTGTGTAGTCCAGAAGATAACCTTGGGTGTTGTTCCTCAGAAGCCATATACCTTTTTTGGAGACGGAATCTCTCATTGGCCTGGAGCTCACCAAGTAGGCTATATTGGCTGGCCTGCAAACTGAGGCCTTTCTCCTGTCTCTGCCCTTTTCTGTGCTGGAACTATAAGCCCAGACCATAACCAGTTTTGGTTATGAGACTCATACTCAGGCCCTCATGCTTGCAAGGCAAATACTTTATCAACTGAGCTGCAGTCAGTCTCTCCAGTTCTATGACAATATATTTCATAGGTAGGAAAATAAATGGGTAGCATTTGTCTACTTTATCAAGATGTCCATCGCCTTGTTTCCCAGGAAGTGATCCTGTTAGACAAATGACATCCTGGACAATGTAGAAGTGGATCTTTAGTCTTCTCAGCCGCAAGACCTAAGATTCATAAGCAGTTACCATAAGTTGTTTACCAAGGCAGGTGAATATGCACCAGCTGTTACTTCTCCGGGAAAAGCATTGATTTATATGAATACTCCAGAGCAGGTTCGTAGAATTCATAAAATTTTACATCTGAAAAGTCAAGGGTTAGGGTAGGTTGTATAAATAAAGATATACTTGAGGGTGTGAAGCGATGTAATTACTTTAGCATTGCTTGGGAATGTGGGATAACTTAAAGAGCAGTCAACTAGACAACCATTCAAGTTGCCTATCGAGAAATAGAGCCATAGTTCCATAGCATAATTTAGTGACATCACGACTGACACTGGGGACGAGATTATTTCTCAAATGTGGCTCTTGGTGAAGTGATGTGATTTTGTTTCTTCTATACACTTGCTGATCCTTCCAGACATTTCCACTGATGGATGTTTGAGTGCTTATTTCACAAGATAATTTAAATGTGTACTGTGTAAATCCTAGCAACAACACTTTGAGAACAAGTTAATTCCTACTCTCCAGCCTGGCTTTAGAAGCTAGTCTCTTATGCTCTCTTCTCACTACAGAAATATGGAAGCAGTAAGATAGAATGAAAACCTTAGGTAGGTACTAGTGAGTGAGTTATTTGTTTTAGTGAAGGCTAATTGCTTTAGAGATGGTAACTTCATTTACTTTTTTTGTTTGTTTGTTTTTGTTTTTTGAGGTAGGGTTTCACTCTGGCCCAGGCTAACCTGGAATTAACTATGTAGTCTCAGGGTGGCCTTGAACTCATGGCAATCCTCCTTTGTCTCCCGAGTTCTGGGATTAATGGCGTGTGCCACCATGCCTGGTAACTTCATCTACTTCATTCGTCACCTTTAATTAGGTTTCAGAATGGGAGTTCCTTCTTTGTTGCATTTCTGTTCCTTCTTTCATAATATCAGAAACTGGTGAGTTTATATAGATGCTGATATGGTGATTTTCAACTTTATGAATCTATTACATGTAAGCCTTATATGATTTATGGAACTGATATTTAAACACAGATGTTTTGGTTCTACTTAATTCTGTACTTTCCTCCTTACGTCTGTTCTACTGTATGAACACTGGAACAGGTCAGAACACCTGGGTGGCCCACAGCGAACACAGGATCTGCATTTAATGCCTCCAGCATTCCCAGTGCAGGGCTTAAGATTACCTGCAGTTTTCATCAGATGACTGAGTCCAGCCTGTAGACTATATGTTCAGGCACATTTCTGAATTCTCAAGCACAGTTAACTCTGATTCCATACAGTAGATTTTTTTTGCATCCTTCAACCTGTGGGCATGGCTGTGGTTATAGCTGCACCATGTGCCAGGACATCTGTAATCCCAAGCAAACTGGAAAGTATGTAGCAAATATTTTATTTCACTTGTCAGCATTTTATGAAAAATAAGAGATTTGACTTTAATAGGATTCATGGCTTTCTTTAAATAACAAAATTGGTTCGTTCAAATGAACTTTATTAAAATTACTGTGTATCTTCATTAAAATAATGTTGTTTGGAAGTTATCCTAAAACTGTTCTTTTTTTTTTTTTTCTCCACCAAACTATACCTAACCACAGAAAAATAGAAAACCAAGTTGGAGATTTCCCATTCACTTACCAAACCCCATGATATTATGTAATTTACAAGTCTTGAAATCATAATCCTTATGAAAATACAATAAAATACATATTACTATGACCATCCTCTAGTTGAGAAAGTTGAGGCTCATAAAGTTATAATTTCTTGGCCAGAAAATCTCATGCCATGTCCCCTCCCTTGAGCAGAGGCACAGGTCATGTTGCTCACACACTGTTAGGTGGTGGGGGCAGAAGTTCAGACTGGATTTCACAGACAACTTTCTCAGTTATAGCAAAAGATGGCTGGTTTTTTACAGTTATTTGAGAGATTGAGAATCAGAAGCATTGCAATAAATCAGTCATCACTTTGTTCACTCCTGGCATGTACACACACATGCACACGCACGTGTGTGCGCACACACACACGCGCGCGCACACACACACACACACACACACACACAGCCTATGACAGTAACTAAGGTGTCACCACTTGTGGTTTCTGTTTGGAGATCAGATTTCAAGACAACATTTCTTCATTCTCAATGCATGGTACTTAAACATGCTTGATCAATCTCTGCCAATTGACAGGCATCGTAGCTTTTCCTGTTCTAAAAGTTTAGAGTTTAAGCATTTGGTGCAGAGCTCAGATTGGTGATGAAATACACATTCTTTCCATACATCAACCAACAGACAAATATCCACTTATACTGGAACCTTCACAGAGCATTCTTTACTCTTGTCCCTGTGTTCTTCCTGTTGATGGATAGCTGATTTAATAACCAGCCATTAAATATACAGTCTATGTAAAGGGTGGTATCTCCTGGTGGGACACATTGCTTCCTTATTCATTCCCTTTCTTTCCTCAACTCACAGGTGACTTTGCTCCTCTGCATATAATACCTTGTAAGGCCAGGTCGGGTTTCTACCAATAAAATGTAAATGGAAGGGAAATAATATACTTCTGGGCTCTCCTGACACTAGCACTGCTGTCCTTAGGGAGATTACCATTCAGAAAGTTTATGTGATCCCTTTGCCTTCACCCCTCTATCTCTTAACATGTCCTGCTTTACTCTGCCTCAGCCATCCAAAGCTGTCTGAATCGTGAAACTCTTTTGTACCATGTGATCTCCATGCAGGTAAGCGCGGCTTCTTTCAGACAATTCAGGATTCCAAAAAATGGTGTAGGTGTCCTTCCTGTGCGCCTATGAACAAAATATATTCACCAAATGATGAATTGGGATATTAGTGATAGTGCAATGAAGATTTAAACATTCATTGTGTAAAAAAATCTAAGTGTACCTGAAGTTTTTAAAAAAGATATTCAATTTAATTAATTAATTTGCAAGCAGAGAGAGAGAGAGAGAGAGAGAGAGAGAGAGAAAGGGAGAGAGAGGGAGGGAGGGAGATAAGAGAGACAGATAGAGAGAATGGGGGCACCAGAGCCCCCAGTCACTGCAAATGAACTCCAGTCACATGTGATTCTGAGGAATTGAACTTGGGTCACTAGGCTTTGTAGGCAAGCACTTTAACAGCTGAGCTATCTCTCCAGCTCCAGAGAATCAGGAGTCGACACTTTTTTTTTTAAATTATTTATTTATTTATTTATTTTTGGAGAGAGAGACAGAGAGAGATAGAGAGGGAGACAGAGAGGGAGACAGAAATGGGCGCGCCAGCAGTTCCTCAGCTGCTGTGAATGAAATCCAGATGTGTGCGCCCCCTTGTGGGCATGTGTGGCATTGTGCCCTTACCTCACTTTGCATCTGGCTAAATGTGGGACCTGGAGATTGGAACCGCTGGAGATTGGAACCAGCATTCTTAGGCTTAGCAGGCAGGTGCCTTAGCAGCTAAGCCATCTCTCCAGCCCGGGAGTTGACACTTTTTGTTGCTGTTCAAGGTGAGATCTCACTCCAGTGTAAGCTGACCTGGAATTCATTATGTAGTTTCAGACTGGCCTCAAACTCACAGAAATCCTACCTCTGCCTCTGAGTACTGGGATTAAAGGTATGAATTGGCACACTGGGCCTTAATTTTTTTTTTTTTTTAAATAACACAAAAACATAGAAAATGTGTAACTCATAGAGACTAAAAGGAAAAGGGAATAGTGATACAACCCTAATAAGGATCAGAATCTATACTAATACTAACCTAAGAAATAAGATTCTGGGAAATTAGAATCTAAGTTAGTAGGGATTTGAGAATCAAAATGTTCTAACATTCTTGTATTCTATGAGAGGAAGTTATGATGTTAAAAAAATTAGAATTGATCTAGATTTAATGCATGGAAATCATTAATGAAGAATCATGACTTACAGACTTTGAGAGGATAAAAGAATTCAGAAAAAAACAAGCAATAACCAAAAGAAGGCCATATATGAGAGAAAAGGAAACAGAATAATTGAGACCACGAAAAGTATAATTAAGATCAAAATAATCTAAAAATTATCAACAAACAATATAAATGTAAGTGAAATATAACCTGTAGTTAAAATCTTACAATTATTGTATTTTAAAGTCCTGCTTTGTGGTATTTCTAAGAGATTTGGCCAAAACATAAACATACTAAATTTTGAAAGAAAAAGCTTACTGGAAAATATGACTATATATTAACCCAAAGTGAATGAAGGTAACTGAACTAGTATTAGGCAAAAAGAATTTAAAGAAAAATGTTCTCTATGGGCAAGGCTAATTTATAATTTTATGATGGTATTCCATAATGACTGAAATCTTAGATTTACTTGGAAAAATAGAACATGTTTAGATAGAAAACATAGCCTCAAAATACTTAAAAGTCAGCTGAGAACAAAGAGAGAATGAAAAGTCCATTTCTATATTAGAAGAATAGAGCATACTATTTTCAGTACCTAGTGAAAGAAGCAATTAAAATATGTGCATAGTGTATTTTCCACAGCAGGAGAAGACAATATTGTATAGAGCAATTGGAAAACACAATTCATGTTATCTTGTGAGCAAAAACATTTAAATGTTAGCCCATACAGATCTGTTAGTTAGTCATGAGAAACATCTTGCATTCTAACAAAAGCTTATGCCCACTTTTTACCTTTGTGGTTTTTCTATTTCACTTCTAAACTTAAAATCTTTATACATGAGGAAGTTGGCTCCATTTCAGTTGAAAACCTGCTGAGTGAGTCTGTTCTTCAATCTGTTTATAATTGTAATTGGATTTCTACTTTACATGGTCTGGTCTGGTCACTAGAATAAAGCTTGTCTATGAGCAAAGTAAATTGAAAATTCCCATCCAGACTTTTTTAAAAAAGATTAAAAAATATATTTAATTTATTTATTTATCTGAGAGAAACAGGGAGGGAGGGAGGTGGGAGGGAGGGAGAGAGAGAGAGAGAGAGAGAGAGAGAGAGAGAGAGAGTGTGTGTGTGTGTGTGTGAGAGGGAGAGAGAGAATGGGCACACCAGGGCCTCTAGCCACTGTAAATGAACTCCAGATGCATGTGTCCCCTTGTGCACCTGGCTTAAGTGGGTCCTAGACAGTCGAACCAGGATCCTTTGGCTTTGCAAGCAAACGCCTTAACCACTAAGCTATCTCTCCACCCCCCATCCAGATTTTTAACTAGCCATTAACAAGATATTTATTATTATTTCTGGGTATGTGAGAGTTGGATGTTTCTTCAGACAGCACAGTTTGAAAGTGTTTGCAGAATATTTCATCTCCACTGATATGCTACTAAATATCATTTATTATCTATCATCTATCTCATACATATTTTTCCTGTCATTTCTTCTCTTCAAGACTTGTGAGTATTATCCTTTGACCATCTACATAGATATTGATATTTCTGCTCATGTGACAATGTGACTTCAGTGGATAGAGTATACTAGATGCAGTTTCCTGAGGTAAAGCCCATCTTCTGTATTTTGGACAAGTACACAAGATCCACAAGGCCAATGGCATTGCCATCTGGTTCATGAAAATGCAGAGTGTGTATTTCTTTATCCTCTTTTCCAAGGAATAGAATGTCTTATAACTATATGGTAAATTTCATATATGATCTCAAAGAAAAAAGCTTCTATCATATAATGGTAACTTTTCTTTCCAAAGTGATTTTGCCACCAAAATATTAGTTGGCCACTATAGTTTACTGCTGGGACGGGAAGAAATGGGATACATACTTAAGAGTTAAGAATTCTAATTTCTTTCTTTTCTGCAGAGTTGCAAGTTTTTCTGAGGAGGGTCTTGAATTTTAATTTGATACATTTCAGCTCCATTTCCTGATCTTATTCTCCAAAGGAGCTAAGAAAACATTCCTGGATCTTGTGTATTTGTCCAGGATACAGAGGAAAGGCTTTGCCTCCAAAACTGAATCTAGCCTGCACTGTCCACTGAGGTGTCACTGTCACATAAATAGGAAGTTCAAAGCTGGATCAGAACAGAAATTCTTCCCAATGGATTGACTAGACCTGCATCTAGCCCTACACTATCAAGTTTCAAAATCATCTTTGGTCCTCGTTTGTGAAGAACTCTCCTATTCATAGATGCTCATAGCACCAGAAAGAAAAAAAATAAATGAAAATGAAATTTTGTGTAACTGTTTCTGTTTGGCTTTGCATCAGAGGGATTTATGTTACAGGCAACCCATAATGATCTTAGTAAAATTCACTTATATGCAGGAGACTTCCTAATACGTGAATGTCATAGGTATCACTCTGAAAGATCTTGACACATATCGATTCCGATTCCTTGTGCTTTGTGTGTGGCCTGGCATTCTGCATCTTAAGCCCCATGTGAGGCTGATGCTGTTTATCCCAGCACCACATAGTGCCGAGGACGTAGAACTCTGCATATTTACACGGACTCCTCCAAAAGCTGCGCCGAATGGGTATTGACTTTCTATACAGACAAAGAAAGAGAAACTAACAGTTGATCCCACCATACAGGTTTAACACCTCTGGAGACCTTTTCTTCACACTATTTTAACTATGGTCTTCTTATAAACATCCACATCCTTACTGAATTCTTGAGTTACTATATTTATGTATTTGGTTTTAATGTAGTAGCAGTTCCTGGCCTTCTCTTAGCAATGTCAAGTCTTTTTAGTCCTCCAAACTGGTATTCATTTATAGCATTCTGTGTGCCAGCACTGAGTTTTGGGATATTAATTTGTCCTGCTACTCAGATATGACAGCTCCACTGTGTTCTATCTGACCACAGTACAGCACGTGTTGACAGACATGCAGAATGTAATATGTTCTGCCAACACACGGTCAGGGAACTGATCTTGTCATAGGACCCTCTACTAAAGGCAACTTGGAAATCACTCATTAGTTCTGTAGAACACATTATACCAGAAGTTTTTAACCTCAGTTGCCAGTTAGAAATACATAGTAAACATGATTATGATGGGATGCCACTCCTACATTCTGTTTTGGCTTTAGACTGGCATTTCATAGTTTAAAAGTCCACTGTGGATTCTGCTTTAAAATGGGAACTGCTGATTTAAAAGTACCTGGAATTCAGCACTTCCCTACCCAGATCAAATACATCAAACTGAGTAGGATCAAATCATGTGCATTACAAAAATAATTCTTGGATGATTTTAGTGTGTAGTATATTTGAAACCAGTATAGAACTCATTTTCTTAGTGAATTTGTTAAGGTACATGACCTTATTAGTAATAATGGTAGACAAAAGAAACTCTTTCTCCAAAGAATATTAATGAATATTAATGAATATTCATTAATGAATAATGAATATTAAGGAGGCAGAGGGGGAGTTTGGTGAAAAAGATAACAGTTATAAGGCTCATGTCACAAGAGAACAGCATCAATAGTTTCAAATAGTTTCAGGTCTGCTTGTTAATGTTGTACATCAGTGGTTTCTTTTTCCAAGGTAGGGTCTCACTCTAGCTCCGGCTGACCTGGAATTCACTAGTCTCAGGGTGGCCTCGAACTCTTGGTGATCCTCCTACCTCTGCCTCCCAAGTGCTGGGATTAAAGGCGTGTGCCACCACGCCCAGCAGATCAATGGTTTCTAAACAAGAATGTGGTAATTATTTGTCAGGTAACTGTCAGATAATCCCATTTGTATTCTCCCTAATGTATAACGTAATGTATTTTCACCACCAGGAGCAACCAAACAAGAAAAGAGAAGTATGCTCAATGTACAATGTATAATTTATGAAAATGCCCTTACAAAATAGTACCAGATACAATAAATATGCACAATGAAAATAAACTAAAATTATAAGCAGCTCAAAATAACAAAAAATGCTTATAGGGCATTCAGTTAAAAGTTTGTTATAATTTGCATTAGATACATTTGGTATCCCAGTTAATATCTGGTGAGTACTACTGTCAGCATGTTTTCTTGTGTGGATTTTCTCAGAATGCAAGGTCGTCCTGCTTTGTCATGTCAGTTATTTTAGCCAAACCATTTGTGATTTCTCATCAACCCTTTAAAACAAGAATAGCAATTATAACAAAATTGCAATAATTATTCTTGGGTTAAGTAGATTATGGTTAGAATTCTTTGCTCAAATTTATATAGATTGCTGTGGTGGTTTGAATGTAAATGGCCCCATAGCTTCAGGTGTTTTTGATTAAGATTCCTACCTGGTCTCCAGGAGACAGAGCCATGTCACTTGAGGGTGGATCTTGAGTCCAGTCTGTGGTGTGTTCAGAGCTCCTTGCGTTCTGGCTCTTCTTTCTCTCTCTGCTATGAACATCTGATGAAGTAAGCCAGCTCCTTCCACCATGTTGAAGTTTCCCCTGGAATCTGTCAGCCTGAAATAAATTCTTTCCTCCCATAAGCTGCTTCAAGTCAGGTGTTTGTCCCAGCAATGAAAAGATTACTCCAACAATTTCATTACAGGAAAATAGGCGGAGAGCAGGTCCAAACCAAGGAGCCTATTGTCCCATTTCATTTCAAGGGATATTGAGCTTCAAATTTCTCTCTTCACAATGTGTTTAGGAAATAGCGTAGTCCTTGCCCAAATTAAGGTATTTTCAAAATATTGGAAGTGAGCCTTCTGGTAGTTTTTTGGGAGTGTTATGAATAGCTTAAATCATTATTTTGTATGATTTGAGTGAAAAAGCAGTTACATTTTAATGGTGCATATTATTACCATGGCTGGTGGGTTGGTTATCTGTAAGCATCTCCGCCACATTCAATCACTTGTTCTTCTACAAGATAGTTAGATGACATTTTCAATTTTGTGTACTACCAAAAAATTGAGGAAGAGAGGAGGCAAAGAGTTCTTCTAAATGACATCTTCTTTATTTATTAGAGAGAGAGAGGCAGAAAGAAAATGGGCATGCCAGAACCTCTAGCTACTGCAAATGAGCACCAGATGCATGTGACCCCTTGTGCATCTGGCTTATGTGGGTGTTAGGGAATTGGACCTGGGTTCTTAGGCTTCACAGGCAAGTGCCTTAACCACTAAGCATCTCTCCAGCCCCTAAGTGACTTATAATTGATTTTTTAACCTAAATATAGTTCTTCCATTAACATTGTCCTATCATGAAGGATATCTGACAAAAATGGGCTTATAAACTCTTATAGAAAAATATGGGTCCTCATGGCAGATCACAGGATGACAAAGGCTCTAGAGGTTTTTGCCACACTAACAGGTGTTTTTCTTCAATTCCTGCCAACTTCTTCCACTTTTCCTTTAAAGAATTTCTCTCAGCTTATATTTGAGTCATCCTAAACTTCTTTCAGTTGCTACAATAAGGCTCTATCCTGTCTGACCTCTGAACTTTTACACTCACAATGATTACTGAGCTCTCTTGGTTTCCTGTCTACTATGAGGTGAATCCCCATCTCATGGACCCTATCGTGTTATTCTGCCTGACGTTTTCTTGTGTGGATTTTCTCAGAATGCAAGGTCGTCCTGCTTTGTCATGTCAGTTATTTTAGCCAAACCATTTGTGATTTCTCATCAACCCTTTAAAACAAGAATAGCAATTATAACAAAATTGCAATAATTATTCTTGGGTTAAGTAGATTATGGTTAGAATTCTTTGCTCAAATTTATATAGATTGCTGTGGTGGTTTGAATGTAAATGGCCCCATAGCTTCAGGTGTTTTTGATTAAGATTCCTACCTGGTCTCCAGGAGACAGAGCCATGTCACTTGAGGGTGGATCTTGAGTCCAGTCTGTGGTGTGTTCAGAGCTCCTCATGTTCTGGCTTCTTTCTTTCTCTCTGCTATGAACATCTGATGAAGTAAGCCAGCTCCTTCCACCATGTTGAAGTTTCCCTGGAATCTGTCAGCCTGAAATAAATTCTTTCCTCCCATAAGCTGCTTCAAGTCAGGTGTTTGTCCCAGCAATGAAAAGATTACTCCAACAATTTCATTACAGGAAAATAGGCGGAGAACAGGTCCAAACCAAGGAGCCTATTGTCCCATTTCATTTCAAGGGATATTGAGCTTCAAATTTCTCTCTTCACAATGTGTTTAGGAAATAGCGTAGTCCTTGCCCAAATTAAGGTATTTTCAAAATATTGGAAGTGAGCCTTCTGGTAGTTTTTTGGGAGTGTTATGAATAGCTTAAATCATTATTTTGTATGATTTGAGTGAAAAAGCAGTTACATTTTAATGGTGCATATTATTACCATGGCTGGTGGGTTGGTTATCTGTAAGCATCTCCGCCACATTCAATCACTTGTTCTTCTACAAGATAGTTAGATGACATTTTCAATTTTGTGTACTACCAAAAAATTGAGGAAGAGAGGAGGCAAAGAGTTCTTCTAAATGACATCTTCTTTATTTATTAGAGAGAGAGGCAGAAAGAAAATGGGCATGCCAGAACCTCTAGCTACTGCAAATGAGCACCAGATGCATGTGACCCCTTGTGCATCTGGCTTATGTGGGTGTTAGGGAATTGGACCTGGGTTCTTAGGCTTCACAGGCAAGTGCCTTAACCACTAAGCATCTCTCCAGCCCCTAAGTGACTTATAATTGATTTTTTAACCTAAATATAGTTCTTCCATTAACATTGTCCTATCATGAAGGATATCTGACAAAAATGGGCTTATAAACTCTTATAGAAAAATATGGGTCCTCATGGCAGATCACAGGATGACAAAGGCTCTAGAGGTTTTTGCCACACTAACAGGTGTTTTTCTTCAATTCCTGCCAACTTCTTCCACTTTTCCTTTAAAGAATTTCTCTCAGCTTATATTTGAGTCATCCTAAACTTCTTTCAGTTGCTACAATAAGGCTCTATCCTGTCTGACCTCTGAACTTTTACACTCACAATGATTACTGAGCTCTCTTGGTTTCCTGTCTACTATGAGGTGAATCCCCATCTCATGGACCCTATCGTGTTATTCTGCCTGACTATGAGCTCAGAAGTACAGAGCCAGGGAACACAGACTGGTAAGCCTTTGCTCAATTAAGTTGTCTTTTTTTTTTTTTTCGAGGTAGGGTTTCACTCTAGCCCAGGCTGAGCTGAAATTCACTATGTCATCTCAGGCTGGCCTCAAACTCACAGCAATCCTCCTACCTCTGCCTCCCAAATGCTGGGATTAAATGTGTGCGCCACCGTGCTTGGCTTAAGATGTTTAATTCAGGTGTTTCATCAAATGATGAAAAGTTGACAGAGAAAATTGGTACCAAGACATTCCTTTGACTATTCCCGATGATGCTGTTCAGCAATACTTGGAACCAGTGTGTGGGAAGAACTTGGAAAACATGGAGAAAGAGGCAAAGTCTAAAATAGAAAACCTTAGGGTCTTGTGAACAGAGCTTTGTGAGTGTATGGGTATATTTAGTGACTTTCTCATTGTTGTGACCAAATATCTATAACCAGAAGTGATGTAATGAGTTATTCTGGCTTACAGTTTTGAGGGTAATCAACCCATCATGGTGAGGAGAGCACTGTGGCAGGAGCGAGAGTCTAGCTGCTCACATTGCATTCCCAGCCAAGAAGGAGAAGTGCTGAATGCTGCTGTTCTGCTAGCTTTCTCCTTTTCATACAGTTCAGGACCCCTATCCCATAGAATGGTGGGTCACACATTCAGGGTGGCTCTTCCCATTCCAGTTAACCTCATCTAGAAGATATCTCAGTCGTGCCCAGAGACTTGTTTCCACAGTGTTTCTAAATCTTTTTCCAGTGTTTAACTAAGATTAACCATCATCATGGGCAATGCTGGTAGGAGCCCAGGGGACCAGAAGGCTACTAGAAATGAAGATAGTAAAGACTGTGTTTATGAACTTGCACAAGGGAACGAGTGCTCCATTGGGCATTGGACATCCTGATGAGGAGTTTATTTACGTTCTGTTTGGGTCTGGAGATTTTGTGTGAGGCTGAAGGAAAAGGTGTCAGACTAATCTGGCAAAGAAAATTTTAAGGTGAGGCAGTATCCAAGGGGTGGTGTGGTTATTTTAGGCATCTTTTAGACAGATTTACAATGAGAATCATAAATAGATAGCAGAGAAAAAAAAAAAACTAAAAAACTTATAGCTTTGTCAGAAAAGTAGCCCATGTAAGATTGTGTTTAGGGAATATGTTTTTGGAAGGTGAACAAATCATATATTCACTTCATTTTTTAAGAAGCTGCTGTGAGGCTCCCACTTTCAGGATTAGTGTGTTTCCTACAATACAAGTCCTTTGACATTTTTGTCAGAATACTCTGCTGCCGGATAATCAGTGCTTAAAATGCTATTGAATTATGATGTTGCATTAGGACATTGTGAAAATCCATTCCAGAAGCAGGCTGCCTGGGCTGAAATCTCAGCTCTTTCATTTATCAACTTGGAAGTCAAGGCTGTTATAATGCTATCTTTAGCTTCCTAGTATAAAATAGGGATAATAATGGTATCATCCACTGGGCTGGGGATAGCAACCATATAACATTGGAGGAGGATATATAAAAATACTATGAATGCAGAATTTGCAATAGAAATTATTATAACTGGGCTGAAGAAATGGCTTAGTGGTTAAGACACTTGCCTGCAAAGCCAAAAGATTCATGTTCAATTCCCTAGTACTCACATAAAGCCAGATGCACAAGGTGGCACATGCATCTGGAATTCATTTGCAATAACTAAAGGTTCTGGCACCCACTTTGTCTGTGTTTATCTGTCTCTATCTGCCTCTTTCTTTCCTCTTTGAAATAAATATTTTTAAAAGAAATTATTATAACCTAACTGTATAGTTTTTAAGTAACACATGTTTAGATAATTACAGAAAATGTTTAGAAAGTAGTTTAAAATTATAGAAACTAACAGAAGTTCATGTGAAGTCTGTGGTAGTGTTGTGTCAATGGAGTTCTTAACACAGGAGGCTCTGTACACCAGGGCTCTTTGATTTTATTAGAGTCTTGGAATTGAAATTATTGAGAGTAGAAATTTGAATTCTAGTTTCCCTTAATTGTTTTATACAAATAATACTTTTTCTACTTATGGGTCTATGAGATAGAATAAATCAGTCATTAGTTGTTTTATTTCTCTTCATTAACTCATAAATTTAATCAATTAAATTTATTTAAAAATTGCCATTGACAAAAACTATTCTTAATATCCCCAAATTTAATACTTTTAGCTTTCTCAACACTGAAAAAATCCAACATTTCTAAATGACTTTTTCTCACATTTTTGGAAGCTTATAAATAAGATTTTATTTAATGTTGAAAATTTATTAACAAACTAATTAATCTATGTATGTTATTACCCTTTCAAGAAAAATCTCAACTTTAATATTAATTTTAAAATTATAAGGTCAAAATACATGTCTAATAAATCTATAGAAGGTCTTCACAGCACAGAGAATAATAATATAAACTCTAGAACTTGTCCCTTTTTGACTCAAATCCCAGCTTGGCCACTTACTGCCTCTAGAAACATGAGTAAATTACTTAGCTTTTCAGGGCTTAGAGTTCATCATTTACATGTGTAGTTGAAAAATTGTGTTGCTAGAAGCAAGTGAAGTTAACTTTTGGTTATTGGTGACGAGGATGCAACCATGGGTTAATTTATTGGTCAAATCAAGAATAGGTAGCTGGCTTGGTTCTGGGCTCAAGTCTTCTTAGGAATGTTTTCCCTAAAACAGTAAGCTGAGCTTGTTCCGCATGGTGGGGCTCTGCTTTCATTGTCTGTAGAAAGTTGAGAGCCTGTAATTACAGGTGAGTGGAACTGATAGAATAGTTTTGCACTTTCTACATAGAATTAATTTTTAAAGTTATTTTTAACTGACAAAATTATATATGTATTGCATCTAATATGATATTCTGAAATAAATATGTATATAAGAATATACATATATATATAAATTCTAAGTCAGATAATTAACATATGCATTACCTCAAACATTTAGCTATTTTTGTACCGAGAACAGATACAATCTACTCTGTTAGCAATTTTTAAGAATACAACATTATTAACTATAGTCATGTTACACAATATATCTCTAAAATTTATTCCTTCCATCTAGCTGAAAGTTTGCATCTTTTGAATAATACCTTCCAGTGTCCTTCTGAACTGCTTGCCCTGATACCCTGCCACCCACCATTGTACTTTGTGCTTTAATAGGGTTACTTTTCTCGATTCCCCATGCAAGGGAGGTCACATGATATTTGTGTTTTTGTATCTGGATTATTTCACTCACTGTATTTCAAGTTCACCCATGTTGCTATGGAAGGCTGAATAATATTCCATTTTGGAGAGCTCTCATATTTTCTTTATTCCTCCATTCACTGATGGGTACTTTGTTTGATTCAGTATCTTGGCTTACAAGTGATGTCACAGAGGACCTGGGGCACAGACATCTCTTTAGTGGACTGAATTCATTTCCTTGGACTAGACACCCAGCATTGGGTTTGCTGGGTGATGTTGTAGTTCTATTTTTAATTATTTGAGAAATTTTCATAAATTTTTCCATTGTTTTTTACACTGCCACCAAGACTTTTCAAGGGTTCCCCTTCTGTATCATCTCTCTAATGCTTGTTCTCATTCATATTTTATTTAGTAGCCAGGTTTCATTGACATCTCACTATGGCTGTAATTAACATAGTTAAATGATGAATAATTTTAAGCATTTTCATGTACCATTGGCCATGTTTGTGTCCTTCCCCCATGTTCAGCTCCTCTGCATTTTTCGATACTAACCTCTAGTTAGATGTATGATTTCTATTTTCTTCCTTCACAGATCATCTCTTCCTCCTCTTTGATTATTTCCTTAGCTGAGCAGAAGCTTCCAAATTTTCTGTAATCTCATTTTTTTATTTCTATTTTTGTTGGCTATGCTTTTGGGATGATATAAAAAATCATTTCTGAGATTTGTGCTCTTGAACGTTTCCCTTGTGTTTTTCTCTAGTAATTTTAAGGTTTCAGGTTTTATAGTTAAGTCTTTAATCCATTTTGAGTTTACTTTTCTATATGGCATAAGATAAGGGTCTAATTTCATTTTTTATGCATGCAGGTATCCAGTTTCCCAAATGCCATTTAGTAAAGAGACTGACTTTTTTCCCATTGTTTGGTTTTGGCACCTTTGTCAAAAAAATCAGTTGAACAGGAAAGCACAGGTTTATTTCTGGGCTTTATTCTGTTCAGAATGCATGAATAGACTTTAAGTAATATCTTTCCTGTTTTATTAAATTAAATTTACCTCTTTATTGCTTGATAGAATTATGGGTTCTTTTTATTTTTTTTTTCCTTAGGCTTTTATTGTGTAAAGTTCTATCATTTTATCAACAGCCTCCTTGGTTCCTCTGTTCTTCATTTTGTGTATTTCTAGCCAAAGCACAAAGGAAACAAATTAAATTCAATTATACTGTCTGGCCACTGATGATCTTGAATTACTGGAAAGCTCTCCTCTGCATTCTCTTCAGCTGGAATTCCCTGAGACATGTGCTTCCCTCTTCTGTAACATTTTAGCTGAATCTGAAAGCAATAGCTGATGCATTCAACATACTGACATTTCTTATCCAGAAGCCTGGAATTGTCTTTACTTATATTATTTATGTTTCATGATAGAACAGATGATAGCTTACTTCAGATATATTTTCTATTTAGAATGAATTTAAATTTTCCAACTATTAATGTCAGAAACTGTCAGTGTCTGTCACCCAGCTGCCATGTAGTTATTTTCACATTTGGCACTTGTGACACCTCACTTCTAGGGACTAATTTCTTCATTGGTTTTGACTTCCTGGCAAGCAAGAATGGATGACCCTGGTTGACATAAGTTGTGAAATGAGGCTTATTGTGAGAGAAATGCTATGATGAATAATCCCAAATCAAATTGTAAAACACCCTTGAAAGACAAGAGATATTGCCCTGTGGGTAAAATACTTTCTTTATAAGTATGAGGGCCTGAGGTTGGATCCCCCAGCACCAGGTAAAGTGCTAGTGTGGTGACATGCATCTAGGAAGGTGGATACACAACAATCCCCAGGGCTTGCTAGATGGCTGGTGTTGCCTACTTAGTGAATTCCAGGCTCAGCAAGTAAACCTGTCTCAATAAAATAAGGTGCAGGATGATAGAAGATGACACAGGGCATAGACCTTAAGCTTTCACATGTATACATGAAAATATGCACATGTACCCACACATGTATATATCTGCAATGCACACATGCTTGCATACAACATACGTACACACACAAAAACAAAACACAAATTCCCAAGCACCCTTTCGAATTCTCAAAAGTTTCTTCAGATCTCAGTGATTCTTAGTCTGACTACTTTCTTATGTATAGATGAGAAAACTGTTCAAGAAAGTGAGATACCTTGATTACAGACACTTCAACAAGTAAACCCACTTGAATAGGTCTGAGAGTAAATTAACTTGTAAAGCATTCCTGAGTGAATGTGATTAAATTGACATGGGCTGGAGAGTTGGCTTAGCAGTTAAGGTGTTTGTCTGCAAAGCCAAAGGATTCTGATTCAATTCTCCAGGACCCATGTAAGCCAGATGCACAAGGGGGTGCATGCATCTGGAGTTCATTTGCAGTGGCTGGAGGCCATGGTGTGCCCATTCTCTCCCCCCCTCTCTCTCTCCCTCCTCCCTCCCTCCCTCCCTCCCTCCCTCCCTCCCTCCCTCCCTCCCTCTCTTTCTCTCTTTCAAATAAATAAATAAAATATATATTTAAAAATTGACATTTGACTAGGATGCATAAAGTCATGTCCTTTGTCTTGTTGCTAAATAAGACAGCATGGTCTTTATGTCTTTTTTTTTTTCTTTTTTCAAAATCATCTTCTCAACCCTATTGCTGAAGACCTCAATTTTTTGAGCAGCAAAGTCACTGAGAAATCAAGTTAGTGCTGAGCACAAAATCTTCTCCCTATAGACCAGTCAACTGAAAGCTGGAAAAAGCTGCACTGCATCCAGCTGTATGGGAGATAGAAATCATCAGTGGTGAAAACAGTGGACACTGGAAATCTCAAGTTTGGCCAGATAGGCCAAATGACCAAACGGGTGCAATAGTGGCATGTCTGCTCTGGGGGAAACAAACTGCTCTCTAATTGGACTGAAGGCCCACTCTATGGGAGGGAATATATGCCTGGTACTGAAAAACCTAATCAAAAGACTGTGGTGGGGAGGTCATGAGCTTTAGGGGTATAAAGCCTGTTCTCGTCTGGCTAAATGTATATATTATTCCCACCAAGCTGCCCTGAAAGCATTACACTTAATGTTCATATTCATATATTAATGCCACTCTCACTTTCTGGTTAGAGAAGCTTCTCTTTTCAGATGGAGATGACCACTGGGATGACCCAAAAGGCAACATAGTGCTGAGAAGAAGGGACAGACGAGTGTCCAGCACCGAAACATCTCTGTCACTCCCTCCAAATTTCAGGGTCCATTGCAGAAGAGGTGGCGGAAAGAATCTAAGAGCCAAAGGAAGGGTACGACTCCTTACAATGCAACTGTCCAGACAGAAATTGGCCTCCATATCCATGACCTTGCAGTGCCTAGCAATACCTTCACGAGACCCTCATAATAGGAGAAAAAGATGATGACATCCAATTACAAGAGAGACTATTGGAGAGAGGGAGGGGATATGATGGAGAGTGAAGTTATGAAGGGAATTGGAGAAGGGAGGGAAATATCATGGTTTATTGTCTGTAAGTATAGAAGTTGTCAATAAAAAATAAAACAAAATAGATATTAGAAAATATGCTACCATCATATATATGTACATGACAGTAACATATATGTATATGTATGTATGTATGTGTATATATATATATGAATGAACTATGCTTTTACCAAAATGGTATCTCTTGATCAAATTTTTATCCCTCTTGCCTACTGTGCAAACATTATTCAATGCCTTTTTCAAAACTAAATTACAAGATAGTGATGTACCAAAAAAAAAAGAAAGAAAGAAAGAAAAACAATCAAATTGACTTAAACGCAAATATACATTTACGTGTTTTGGAATATATGTGCCAACGAATGTAAATCTTTTAAATCACAGATATATAAATAATTATACTTAAGATATCCACATTTAAAAAAAAAAAACAGCCGGACGTGGTAACACATGCCTTTAATCCCAGCACTCGGGAGGCAGAGGTAGGAGAATCGCTGAGAGTTCAAGGCCACCCTGAGACTACATAGTTAATTCCAGGTCAGCCTGGGCCACAGTGAGACCCTACCTCGCAAAAAAAAAAAAAAAAAAAAAAAAAAAAAAACAAACTTCTCTCAGCCCTTTTGTGTCTATGGCAATGGCCAGATTGTATAAGTGTCAGTTATCACCTAGAGCACAGTTTCTTAAATTGTGGGTTATAACATGATATCTAGCTGAATGTGGAGGGTCATAAAAATTGTCAACAGTAAACAGTGTTTTATTGCACAACAATCAAAAATCAATTTCAATTCAAATGCATAATGAATCCAAGGCATTTCTGTCCAGGCTGACCCATCCTGCATCATAAAATATGCATGCTTTCAGGTCATGTTCAACCAACAAACACTGCCTGAACCAGTGGGCTCAGATTCAAGACTATTGTATATTATGAGTTCTAGTGTTTTCACACATACATACATACAAACATACATACATACAAACATACATACATACAAACATACATACAAACACACATACATACAAACACACATACATACAAACACACATACATACAAACACACATACATACAAACACACATACATACAAACACACATACATACAAACACACATACATACAAACATACATACATACAAACATACATACATACAAACACACATACATACAAACACACATAAATACAAACATACATACATACAAACATACATACATACAAGTTTTCTGTTCCTCCCAGTAGAAATCCAGTAGTTGAAGACTTTAGAGTCAAGCAGTAACATTGACAATACATGTGACAAACGCAGTCAGATGTAACAATATAGACAAGTAGAATTCTCTTGCAGGCCTTTAAATATCTTTTATCTAGTGAATAGTTACAACTAGATTACTCTGAGGAGATTTGCTTTTGAGGATTTCATTCAGTTAATGAAACTTTGTTGCCATGTATATAAGGAATGTAATAATTCCGGATGTATTTCTGAACAAAATATAGAAACAATAATTCTGAGGCTCTATGGAGATTTCATTAGATTTTGACAAGTGAGAAATATGCAGCAGAAGTAAATAGTATACCGTCTAATGTTAATGATTATCAGAAATAGTAGGGTATCAGGGGTTCAAGAGTGGACATCAGGGCTGATATTCCAAGCAGAGTGGTTGGAAATCCTCCTGGCGATGACATGTGAGCAAAGACTCAGTGTGGGTGAGTGAGGGAGGCTCACATGTAAGTATTGTGAGATAATGATGACTTTAAAATAGTTAATTTAGGTTCCTTTGTAGTCATTTCTCCCTTCCTCCTCTTTCCTTCCTTCCTTTCTTCCTTCCTTCCTTCCTTCCTTCCTTCCTTCCTTCCTTCCTTCCTTCCTTCCTTCCTTCCTTCCTTCCTTCCTATGTTTCCTTTCTTCTTCTCTTTTCTCCTCTCCTTTTGGCTTCTCCCGTCATCCATGATGGCGTGTTAATGGGCCCAATTCTGTGTGGATAACAACAGACACTGTGAGGTCATGAATGCAATGGCTATTGTCCAGAAGTCAAGTCAGAGTCCCACACAGGTGCACAATATGATGCAAGCATGCAAGCAAGGTTGCACATGTGCACAAGATGTAGCATGTGTGGAGTTTGGTTGCAGTGGCTAGAGGCCCTGGTGTGCCAATTCTCTTTCACTCTCTTTTATAAAAATTATTTATACAATTTCTTTTTTATTAAAAATATATGTTGGGCCTGGAGAGATGGCTTAGCAGTCAAGGTGATTGCCTGTGAAGGCTAAGAACCTAGGTTCAATTCCCCAGGTCCCACATAAGCCAGATGCACAAGATGATGCATGCATTTGGAATTTATTTGCAGTGGCTTGAGGCTCTGGTAAGCCCGTTTTCTCTTACACTTTCTCTCTCTGTCTCTTTCTCTCTCTCTCTCTCAAATAAATAAATCAATAAATAAAAATATTTTTTTAAAGGAATATACTTCGGGGCTGGAGAGATGGCTTAGCAGTTATGGCGCATGCCTGCCAAGCCTAAAAAAGCTGGTTGGATTCTCCAGGTCCCACTTTCAGCCAGACACAAAAAGTGAAGCAAGGGTGCAATGTTACATTTGCCCACAAGGGGGCACAAGCATCTGGAGTTCCTTCACAGCAGCTGAAATGACCCTGGTGTGCCCATTCTCTCTCTCTTTCTGCCTCTTCCTCTGTCTATCTCTGTTTTTCTCTGTCCCTCTCTCTCAAAAAAAAAAAAAAAAAGAATATGCTTTGTATGGCTACATCATGTGTTGGTACCATCTTTTCCCTCCTCCCTGCTTCATTCCATTCAAGGGCCCTTCTCAGTGGAGTTGCTAGTATTCCCAATGGGGTTGTGACTTATAAGTTGTGAGAGCAGCCTTCAGTAATGGGGGTATGCCTTCCCAACCTGTAGCTGTTGCAATCTTTCCACCCCTTCTTCTGCAAAATTCCCTGAGTTGTAGTGGGTGTGGTTTAAGTCAACTGCTGTGATAAGCTCTCAGGAGCCTCTCATCCCCTGCTTTTTACGTTCTTTCCACCACCTCTTCTACAGTATTCTCTGAGCCTCGGCAGGGGTGACACACCTATATTATTTGGTACAGAGCACTTAATTGTCACTTTTTAGCACTTTGATGACTCGAATATCCACAGTACTCAGCACCATTTACCAAAAGAATCTTCTCTGACCAAAAGTGAGAGCAGCACTAATCTATGGGCATAAACACAAATATTTTGACAGTAATTGGAGAGTATAACATTTTCATTTATCCTAACAACAGTAATAGCTTCACTACTAGGGCTTATGACTTTGCCAGCCATAAATATTTGACTAGGCAAGAATTCCCTCCTGTGAATCAGGCCTCAAATTCAATAAGAAAGTAATTGGTTACCCCCATAACCGAACAGTCATGCCACTACTGCTCTGTGGGTGCATACTGTCTAAATGGCCAGTTATATCACTTGCAGTGCTCACTGTTAGATAAGAGTGTTGATGATATCCCTCCGCCCCCCCCCTCAAAAAAAAAAGCCTGCATCATACTTTTTAGCACTTTGACAGCTTGCTGACAGGAAAAAGGTTTCCATTTCTGGTCTAGCTTTATCCCTCCATGTCCTTCAATCAAAGCATGTCATGACTTCAGCAAGAGCATTGAAAACAGCTATATTGTCTTGGTAGCCTCATGGGTTTCTCTGACCAACTTATTGGGATGTATCTCAACCTTGGCACTGGAGTTTTTCTATAATTTGTAGCTTCTGGTTGCTGCATTCTTTAAATTTTCAATGTACTTCTGTTCAAACACACACTCTCTCTTTTTAAGCTATATATATAAAATTATTCATTTTATTTATTTGAGAGAGAGAGAGAGAGAGAAAGAGGCAGACCAAAAAAGAGAGAATGGACACACCAGGGCCTTCAGCTACTGCAAATGAATTCCACAAGCATGTGCCTCCTGGTGTACCTGGCTTATGTGGGTCCTGGGGAATCAAAAATAGGGCCTTTGGCTTTGCAGGCAAACACCTTAATGACTAAGCAACTCCTTCAGTCCTAAGCATATGTTTAACTAGCTAACAAAAAGATAGTTTCCATATGACTTGTTCATATTGTCTTTAGTTTTGGTGGACACTCCCCCACCCTTCCTTTTGTTCCATCTCCCATTAGACCTTTATACCCCCCAGTATTATATTCCTCTATTTACATATATATTGTCCCATAACCCTTCCTGTCTCTCTCCTCTTTTCCTTCCTCTTGTCCTTTGCCCTCCTCTTTTTTCACCTCCCTTCCTCCTCACTTGTTTATACTTTTGCTCAGCCTAAGGCTGTGTCTTCCATTGAAGTAATTCTCTCTGTTCTTCATCATTTCACACTTGATTATATTTTTCTTATAACTTTCCTTGTCTTTCAGTTATGATTTTCCTTTCCTTATCCAGCCAATATGTTCCTTTTTAACTTTTCTCCTTCCTTCACTAGAGTATATGTTATACTTGATGCTCCATCTTCCTGACTTGTCTACTCATTAGATGTTTAAGAACTTATTTATTCATTTGATTAAAATTGGGTTCCAAAGTCTGAGTTTTATAGCTACTTAGGAATTCTCTTTTTGTGTGTTAGTCTGTTATCCACAGAAATAGAATAAAGAACATATTTTTATTATAAGTGATGCATATGATTTAATAATGGAACCTTATAAATCCCAATATCTGGAGATCCAACATATTACCATACTTGGTACACCCAGCTTTATTTTTTATTTAAAATTTTTTTAAAATTTTATTTATTTTTGGAGAGAGACACAGAGAGAGACAGACAAAGAGGGAGAGGGAGACAGATAGAGATGGGCGCGCCAGCAGTCTCTCAGCTGCTGTGAACAAAATCCAGATGTGTGCGCCCCCTTGTGGTCAAGTGTGGCATAGCGCCCTTGCATCACTTTGTATCTGCCTAAACGTGGGACCTGGAGATTGGAACCGCTGGAGATTGGAACCGCTGGAGATTGGAACCAGCATTCTTAGGCTTAGGAGGCAGGCACCTTAACCGCAAAGCCATCTCTCCAGCCCACACCCAGCTTTTTTATGTGGATTCTGGGGAGTCACACACAGTGGTCCCCAGCCTGAAAGGACCTCATGCTAAAGTGGCAAGAGCTCTTCTGAGCCATCCCTCAGTCCCAAGGAAAATAATTATTAGTGTCATCACTGGACCCCTAACATCCCCTACGCTTTACAAAACTTAAAAAAAGCAAACATTTAGAGAAAGTAGGAGCTCAGATAATTTCTTATTGTATGAAGTACCATGCTGAGCTCTAAAATGTTATTCTCATTAAAAAAAAAAAAAAAGCTCCAGTTGATTATATATACAAATTGTATTGCCTTCATCCTTCACCAATAGTTGTTGATGCTGGTTGGTGTTTCCCTGTAGTTGTAGCAGAAATACTATTTTCCTTGATACTGAAGTGTCTCACAATGATGAAAAAGATGCACAGGTACACATTTTTCTTGAAACCCACCATACTTGCCAGATACATGGTCTTTGTCAACAAGATAGAAAACAGGACTGCCTGATGGGATGGGTATATGTGGAAAGTTCAAGAGCTAGTGTGGCCTTGTGAATTGCTTTGTTTACACTCTTGTGGACAGAATAGTGCACCTTTTCCAGTAGCTTCCAAAAGCCAAACAAGGAATGGTCGGGTATAAATGTTCAAGCAGGAAATGCCTTCATCCAATAAAAATTCCAGTTTCTCAGCACTGGCTTTGGTGTTAGGGAAGAGGAGTCGACTTAGTCTGTCACAGCTTTCTCCGAACTTGACAGAGCCTCTGTTGTATCAGGGAGATAAAATCTGAGAGGGATTCATTTGGATTTAGGCTTTGGGGTGGGAACTGGGCTAAAGTGTGTTCCCAGCTCATGTTTTACATATCACATTCTTTAGTCAAATGAAAAACACTCATGCCTTCAAGGTTGATGTACAATGGAGCTTTACTTCATTTGGTGAAGTTGAGTTTTTAAATGAAGAGCATGTCCCAGTGGGCCAGTCATAGCTGGACTTTCATTCATTTCAAGCTCTATGAGAAATCTTAGAAAACTTAGTGACCCCCACCAACACTTTCACCAGAATGCAGGTCCCATTTGAAATTTTGTACAGAGGGTATTTTCCTTTTGTTCCCCCTTGAAGACTGAAGACTGTAGAGTTGAATAGCTTTCTTTCCTTAATGGAATCCTTTCCACAGGAGGATTTTTATTCCTTAAGCCAGGTGGATTCTAGCGGTATTTACATAACCCTCACTGGCATCAGATATTCATATTAATTTAATTTACTTAAAGCTCTAGCAACTTACCTAAAAAAAGAATTTCTTTGAGATTTTCACATGATAAAGAATCCACTTAGCATATAGCCCTACCTAAATTTCCAAATTTAGATATAAAATTTTATGTCAATTTTCTTCTTAGTCATATTTATTAATATTTTATTCTATTCATAAATTGTGTGTGTAGAGAGAAGTTGATATTAAATTGTGGGTGGTCTTTTTTGGTGGGACTTTCAAATTACTAAGTGTTCAATGCCATTAACATAAGACTTAAATCACTTTCATGACTTTTTATTTAATGTCATATTCAGTTTTCACTTGATTATAATTCATGACAAAAGAGTGTCCATCATTAAAAGATAAATTTGTCTTCATCTTAATATTATACATTCTTACTACACTGAAGATAAGCAGGAAATATAGCAAACATGTTTTTTTTATTTAAAATGTGCTTATAGGACAGAGTATTGGTGGTACTTCAGAAGTAGCCATAGCTTGCTTTCTTTCTAGGAATTACAAAGTTTGAGGATCTAAGAATTCTGGGAATGGGGATTTTAAGAGCAGTTATCTCAGTTCAGAGGTTGGGTTTTCGTCAGTGAAAGGGCCACACTAAGACAAGTGACCATCATGTTGTCACAGAAACACCGTGTGGAGAATGGCTGGCTTGCAACCATCTGGCCTCTTCTGCTTCCTAGGAGCCGGTAGCCCCCGTTCATGGCAAGGACTTTGTCAATACTGATTCATTGCTGCTCATCTCTCAACTGCTAGAAAGAATGGTTGTGCACATTTGGATGTTCTTTTATTTTTTAATAAGAGATGAGGTTTATTTATGCAGTCTGTCTTGCTTTCAGCCATTGTTGGGTTTTATTTATAGCACTCATAAGGTGTATTGTTTACAATGGAAGATTTTTAAGTACGAAAGGAGTCCTATAAATAAATAATTACACTAGGCGGCAAGTATAGAGTAGGATGGTCCTAGTTGACTGTGATGACACTTGATCTTAGCTATACTGGCACATGAGTTTTTATTTTTTTATTTTATTTTATTTTATTTTTTATACTACCTCTTGAAGAGTGTTTGACAGAAGTGATGTGCTATGTTATGTTATAGGTGAATTAGGTGATGGGACAATACTGTATACATACAAGGACCTTATTTTCCCCAAGTTATTTTTATTTATTTGAGAGAGCTAGAACGAGAGAGAGAGAGAGAGAGAGAGAGAGAAAGAGAGAGGAAGCAAGAAAATGAATGAGTGTGTGCCAGGGTCTCCTGCCACTGAAAACAAAGTCCAGATGCCATTTTTGCATCTGGCTTTAAGTGGGTACTGGGGGAATCAAACCTAGGTAAGCAGAATTTGCAGGCAAGTGCTTTTAATTGATAAGCCATCTCCTCATACCTCCAAGGGTCTTATAAACTACAATCCACCAAGATCACTCAGAAAAGCTTGGTTTAAGAAAATTGGCATTTGTTCAATTTTGTATGTCATAAGTCTTTTCTGAAATCTAATGAAAAGAGAAAAATACAGTCTCCAGAATAATGCAGGTACACATCTAATTTTGATGTGTTTTCAGAGGATTCTCAATTGTCAGAACTCCTCTCTAAAAGTATGGATCCTAGGGCTGGAGAGATGGCTTGGCGGTTAAGGCGCCTGCCTGCTAAGTCTAAAGAACCTGGTTCCAATCTCCAGTTCCCACGTTTATCCAGACGCAAAGTGACGCAAGGGCGCAATGCCGCACTTGACCACAAGGCGGCGCACACATCTGGATTTTGTTCAGTATTTGGTAATAGTTTATAGTTATAGTAGGTAGGAGATTTTATGAAGAGAATAAACCAACTGAGAAAAAAGCCCACATACTGACTGTGGACTAAGTATGAGGCCAATGAGTGTGTGCGTGCACCCCTCACACACAGACAGTGTGTATCAGTTGTCCTACATATACATCTAGAAGTTATAGTTTACTTTAGATTTCTATTTTTTTTTTCCAAATGAGCAAATTTTAAAAGCCTGCATGACACTGCTGCATACCATAATGTCATCCAGGGTACCTGGTGGTAAAACTTGGGATCTCAGCCTGTATACTATATACTTCTATTATTATTACAAACTCTAGCCTTATATAGTAGCAAGAGAAAACATTGAAACAGGATGAGAAAGAAATGTTTTCTGTGGCTGAGAGGAAAGAAGTGAGGGCTTTTTGAAAACTGTCTGCAATAAAGAGCATGGAAATGAAGGAAAAACTTTGCCATAGGTATTCGTTTAAAATAATGTCCTCTGAGTTAACCGTTATGTTAACCTTTAATGTCCCAGTTAACCTTTATCCCAGTCCCATTTTACACCTTTCATTCCTCTTTCTGTTCCTTTCTCTTTCTTCTTCATTCTATAATGCCATGTGTCTTGCTCTGTATCCCATGCAGACTATCCCTTGCTTTAAATAGTTCAAGAAATTAAAGTTTTAGGAACCCTGAGTCCTATAACCTCCTCCTTAGGGAAAGTGGAACTCACCACAATACAAGGAAACCAAAATAGGGAAAACCTATATCACATATATGCAGTGGCGATCTGAACAGCTGTAAAAATAAATATAATAGTGTTAATGTGAATAACTTACAAACATTAGTTTAGAAATAAGCAAGATGAATGTAAGTATGTGATAACTCGGCATTGTCTATCACTTAAGAGTACTTCTATGTGTACAGAAAGGATATAAATACATGGAAATGAGAACCATCTTACCTAGGGCAGTGATTAACTGTGGAGCAGAGAGAACAGCTCTGTGCCCATTGATAGTTACAGAGCAACCTTGGATGGTATCCAGTCCTGAGAAGGAGTCACTTGAGCGTGTCCAGATGCCAGCATTGTTCCCTGCAGTTTAAAGAATGGGATGTTTCTGTCTTAGAGGAAGGATCTGTATGAACTGCTATACCACCTGATTAAACATTGGTTCTCAAACTTACCTGCATAGTAGAATTACCCCCGGGTGGAAGTTCTAAAGCTCCCCAAGCCAGGTTCACTCCAAGCTGAGTGAGTCATATCTGTGAACAGACCCAGGAATCAGAAAATCCTCATATGGTTCCAATGAGCAGCTCTAGCTTTTGAGAAGCATGGTGTTTCTGTGTCTCTGCATTAAGCCAGGTATTTAAATATGCCTTCCAGTGAAGGGTTATAGCTTTCTCCACATGAAACACTTAAGTATTTTTTTTTTTAATTTTTGTAGTTATTTAAAATGTTGTTCCTGGAATTTTATTTTGTTCATGGCCACTGAGAATAAGGCTTTAGTGATTTATTTGCTAAGTCAAAAAATGTACATTTTAATGGGGTACTAGGTAATGCTTCTGTATAAGTGCGTATTGCATAACATTTCCATCATGTTCAGCATACTTATTTCAGACATTTACCATTTCTTTATAACAACATTCCAAATCTTTTCTTTAAGCTTTTTAAATTTTACTGTACATAATTGTTATGTCGAATCCCCCTACTGTTCACCGACATAGCAGAACTTTTTACCCAGATCTCAATGGCACTTAGTACCCACTGTTAATCTTGCCTTATACTTTCTTCTTTACCAGGCACTTCCCAGCCTCTGGTAAACAGAACTCTGCTCACAGATTACATGTGATTAAAGTTTGTAGGTTTCTCATTTGGGTGAGATCATATATTATTTTTTTTTATCATGTGACAAGCCAATGTATATTACCTATTTTTCAATCCTAGTTTCAATCATTAGTTGAGTCTAGAGTTGACTTTTCACATTACAGTATTGGGTTTAATATTATACTGTCCTCAGAAAATCCCCACACATTCTCTTTCTCCTCTCTCTATAAAAGCTTGGGAAGTTTTTAACAACTTCTTCTCTGTTTATTTAGTGCAGTTCATCTGGCAATAGTCTCATATGCTTTGGATTATTTGGGAGGACTTTCAGTTAGCAACATAATTTCCTTTGTGGTTTAAGAATATTTATCTTTTTTGTCTTTTCTTGAGGGACATGTCCTAAGTATATATTTTCAGGAAATTATCAGTTTCATTTAGGCTATTAAATATATTAACATAATGCTTAAGTTATTTGTTGCTTTTCTGATATTTTAAATTCATCTTTTTCTGGGAAAATGAATAATCAGTTTCTTAATTTTGGGAAGTTGTAAATAGGTCCATGTTCCAATACTGAACCACCCAGAGAAGACATTAGTTTTTCCATTGTGCTGCTTTACTGCAAACCAGCCCAAAGTGGTTCCAATGACAGGCATGAAGGCATATTTTCAGAAATATATGCATTAAATTCAATTCACACTAGCAACTGCCTAATCTTTACTCTTATGCAATGACCATTTAAAAAATATTTTATTATTTATTAATTTGAGAGAGAGAGAGAGAGAGAGAGAGAGAGAAATAGGCAGGTAGAGAGAGAGAGAGAGAGAACAGGCACACCAGGGCCTTCAGCCACTGCGAACGAACTCCAGAAGCATGCACCACCTTGTGTATCTGGCTTACGTGGGTCCTGAAGAATCAAGCCTTGAACTGGGGTCCTTAGGCTCCACAGGCAAGCGCTTAACCGCTAAGCCATCTCTCCAGCTCAATGACCATTTTTTTGTGTATAAGTATACTATCAGTTAAAAATAAAACTATGTATATGCAAAATAACTTCAAAATGTGTGCTATGTCCCAGGCATATTACAAACAATATTACTAGGTACTGTTTCTCTGAGGGCTAGATTTGAAATACACTATTGCTAGAAATCCTAAGAAAAGGTGGAATGTTCCTAAGGGCCAAGATCAGCAATAGGATGAAACGTCGTGTCAAATAGTTAATAGGAACTCAAACACTGGGCTTCCTCCCTGCTTCTCCCCAGTCTAAGTCCTTGTGACAGGAGTATATTTAGGTTTGTTTCTCTCCTGGAGCTATTACTTATGTCAGATTGATGTCACCTAGTGAGGGGGATCATTTGTTTCATACCATTTAAATTGCTGGTGGAATCTGAGTAGCATACATATTTCTTTAACTGTGTTATTCTTTTATTTAATCACTGTCACTTCTAATATATTCTGAACAAGGTTTCATTACATAGTTAGACCCATTCACATAAGGCAAAAACATTTTTTTTTTCATTTTGGGGAATACTGATTTACAATAATATTGCCATTTTCGAAGTCAATAGCCAGTTAAAAGAGAATCGTTATACAATTTCTATATTAACTCACATGTTGAAGTTTTGAGCGACAAAATTGGATATTCTTTTTTTGGGTGAAATATAGGTATAAGTCCCTCATTCTCCATTCTGGGTATAAATAGAATCATCTGGATAAGTTTTAAAGAGAATTCCTATTTCATTGTCCTATTGATTTTGTCTGTAATTGTCTTTTTATGCAATTTCAAAGGAGGACTTTGGGCATATTAATATTGAGTTTTGTCAATTTTATGTTCAATCTAACACCACCAAATAATTCCAGATTCCTCCACTGGAAGGTGAGGTACTTCATCAGTGAATTGTTTGCGACCAGGGATTATGTGAGGTCCCCAGGATAGTTTATTCACAGTGAATTCAAGTTTCATGAGTGTTTGTAATGTGTTGAACCTTATCCTCAGTACTGAAGGTGCAGAACTGAGGAGGTTACAGCTTTGAGGAGGATTAATGTCCTCATGAGATTGCATATTGGGGTTCCACAATTTCAGAGAGGTATGGTTGGGTGATGCAGGTGCTCATAGAGCGTGGTAGATGTATATAGTACCCAAACAGGAAATTAAAAGAGAACTCTGTGACAAAAAGACAAATGCCATATGTTCTCATTCATTTGTTGTTCCTAACATGGATCAGCTTGAGTTGCTGACATAGCTGATAGGCACCTGGAGGCCAAGACAATATGGATAGAAGGATTGTGGGGAGGGGAAGGGCAGGATGGGTGGGGAAACAAACACAAAACTCAACTCAAAAAACTGGTACCTTTATCCTTGAAGGTAGATTAAAATAATTAACCCTCAACAGGAGTATGGGGGAACTGCCTGTAAAGAAGGACCCTGGAGAGGGTGGTATGATGCCTAACCTTAAAAAATTTTCTGGCTTTGGCCTGTACCTCACAGTAGCAGAAACTGGTTGCTACCTACAATGAGCTGTTGATGGGAGAAACCTATGAGGTCCTCAGAACAAAGCAGGCTTCTGTCAAGGCACTTGATTACCTGCCTGGGGTGAAAAGTAAGACTCTATTGCTAAAGACACCATATGTGGCTGACACAGAACAGACTGGCTGGAATCGGGTTGAGAGTCAGTCCTCAGACAGCTGGCCGGTCTAATGTTGGAAAGTGCTACAT
Source organism: Orientallactaga sibirica (assembly GCA_036365145.1). Classification (NCBI taxonomy): domain Eukaryota; kingdom Metazoa; phylum Chordata; class Mammalia; order Rodentia; family Dipodidae; genus Orientallactaga; species Orientallactaga sibirica. The sequence continues at coordinate 74,661,865 of JAEOAD010000003.1, forward strand.
GAGCTACTGGGCCAAAGTGGCGAACAACGGTCTGAACAACCAGGAGTCAAAGCTACTCAGAGGCAAACGCCCTGACAAGATGTACACACCAGTGAACGGCGGCAAACAGCCTTGGTGGGCAACCAATAGCTTTATGATTTGTTATGGTTAAGAGATCCGCTCAATGGAAAGGTACCCATATCTGGAACTAGGAACCAGGTCAGAAACCTATGGAGACAAAGGTTATGCTTTCCAGTGTCATGCTTGGTTAAAATAATGCCTACATCTATCAAATTCTCCCTAAATTAAATATGCTTATCCCATTTAACCAATGCTGACTTCACTCTCCACTGGAGAATCTGTTTTTTCTTTTTCAGAAGGTAGAGAGACTCAAGGAGATAAACCACTTCTCACACTTCCGCCATGCCCCAGCTGCAACCCTAGAGGATTTGGGGAGATGAGCAAGAGTGCTGCTTCCACGGTGAACCTGACAATCAGTGCCAGGGTGAAGGAGACAGATGCTGAAAATACTCATCATTTACCGAAGTAGAAATCCAGAGGCTCCTAACTGCTCATCACTGAAATAAACTTAAAACACACCCACCAAAACAGCTCAGGGACTTCTGTAGAAGAGCGGGCAGGAAGATTGAAGAGCCACAGGTTGGGACATCATGCACAGAGGCATTCCCTTCCCCCAATAACTTACTGCTGCTCCACAATGCATGACCCACAACCACAGGGGCAATAACAGTAACCCCACTGAGGAGGGCCCAGGCGGAATGGGGGAAGGATGAGGGAAAGGATTGTACCAACACATGATATATCCATACTAAGTATGCCTGTAATTGAGAGAGAGAGAGAGAGAGAGAACTTTGTGGAATATATTACCTCTATGTTAAGACCTACTTGGGCAAGTTAAAAAGTGTCAAGACAACATGGTAGAGGCTGGGCTTCCTAGCCATTAGAAAATATGAACATGTAGGGACAGGTGAGATGGCTTAGAAATTGAAGCCACTTGTTTGTAAAGCCTGCAGGCCTGGGTTTGAATCCGAGTACTTGCAGAGCCAGCTTCACAAAATGGTGCATGTATCTAGAGCTTCATTGCAGCAGCAAGAGGCCCTGGTGTGTCCATACTCTCTGTCAAAGAAACAAAATATACTTTAAAAATGAACATGTAGAACTGGCTAAGTGGAATTTAGTATTCACTAGCTGGTACCCACTATCCTGGATAAACTGGAGCCATATTAGTACATTAGTTTGTTCTTTTTTTTTTTTTTTTTGTCATTTCCTGTTCTATAATGTATTTAGCACATGCACCAAAAAATGCATGCAGGAGTCAGGAGAAATGGATCACTGTTCAGGCACTTGTCTGCAAAACCTAATGATCCTGGGTTCAATTCCCTGGTACTGATGGAAAGCCACTTGCACAAAGTGGTGCATGCATCTGGAGTTCATTTGCAGGGGCAAGAGGACCTGGCATGCCCATACTCTTTCTTTCTTTCTTTCTTTCTCTCTCTCTGTTTGCAAATAAATACATACAAGTATTTTAAGACACACTAGTTTGTGCTGGTGAGATGGCTCAGTCGTTGAAGGCCCTTGCTTGCAAAGCCTGTAAGCCTGGCTTTGATTCCCCAGAACTGACATAAAACAACCTGGATACAATATTTCTTCTAATGTAGATGTACATTTTTCCCAGCACCATTTGTTGAAGAAGGTGTCTTTCCTCCAATGAAGGTTTTTGACATGTTTGTCTAAAGTTAGGTGGTAATATCTGCGTGGTATTTTTTTTTCTGGGTCCTCTATTCTGTTCCTCTGGTGTATATTCCTGGTTTTGTGCCAGTATCAATAGTGTTTCTGGTACTGTAGCATTATAGTATAATTTGAGATCAGGCATTATAATACTGTTGGCATTACACTTTCTGCTTAGGATTGCTTTGGTTATCCAGTGTCTTTTGTGCTTTCATATGAATCATAGGCCGGCTTTCCATTTCTGTGAACAATCTCATTGGAATTTTGATGGGGATTGCACTGAATCTGTCGAACATGTGTGGTACTATAGCCATTTCCACAACTAACTTCAGTCTTCTTCATTGTCTGCAAGCTCTCATTGCACAGGTCTGTTACCACCTTGTGCAAGTTCATTCTTAGGCTTATTTTATCTTATTTGAAGCTATTGTGAATGAAATCATTTTCTTTCTGATTTCTTTCTTTCTTTTAAAAAAGATTTTATTTTATTTTATTTTATTTATTTATTTATTTATTTATTTATTTATTTATTTATTTGAGACAGAGAGAGAAAGGGAGAGGGAGAATGGGAGTGCCAGGGCCTGTAGCCACTGCAAATGAACTCCAGACACATGCACCACCATGTGCACCTGGCTTACGTGGGATCTGGAGAATCAAACCAGAGCCCTTAGGCTTCACAGACATATGCCTTAACCGCTAAGCCATCTCTCCAGGCCCCCTGATTTATTTCTTTACAAGTTAGCTTTTGTTATACAGAAAGCTACCTGTTTTTCTGTTATTGGTTTTATCTTTCTTTCATCTCATACACATACATCATGTATTTTGATCACAGTCTCTTCCCATTACTTTCTCTTGTCCCCCTCCTCAAACCCCTTCCACTGAACCCTTTCTTCTTCCCAGCCCCTCTTCTACTGTGATGTCTTTTCTTCCCCCTTCCTCTATCACATGTGATGAATGGTGATGGGTCCAATACTGACTATTCAGGTTTTGTACAGGTATTGACAGTCACTTTGAGAACATGAATGCAAGGGCCACATCACGCCTGGAATCCAGCATCTCAAAGCACTCCCCCTCGTCCCCTGGCTCTTACATTCTCTTCCACCTCTCTTCTGCAGTGTTCTCTGAACCACAAAGGGGTGATATACCTATCTCATTTAGTACTGAGCATTCAACCATCACTTCCTCTAAGCACTTTTATGGGTTTTGAGTCTCCCCAGTAGTCGCTCACTACCAACTGAGAAAAGAAGCTTCTCTGGCCAACAGCGAAAGCATCACTAATCTGTGGACACAAAGATAAATATTTAGAGAGCAAGTTTTTTTTAGGAACAACAGAGTCATTTAGCCAAAGAACAATAATAGCTTCCTTCCTATGGCTTTTCACCTTCCTAGCCATAGACTTTTGCCTAGGTTTTCAATACGAGGCTTGAATTCCCTTTCATGGAGGAGACCTGATATCCAGTCAGAAAGCAGCTGGTTTCTCCCAGAACAGACATGCTACTATTGTACCAGTGAGCACACCTTGCCTGGCTGGTTGGCTTTGAAGTTCCCAGAGTCCTCTGCTGGTTAAGACAATTAATGACTTCTCCCCCAGTAGCTCGCGGAGCAATTTCCAGCACCATGACAGTGATCCTTACTACCTCTTTTTTTTTTTTTTTTGGTTTTTAATTTAATTTAATTTTTTGGGTTTTTCGAGGCAGGGTCTCACTCTAGCTCAGGCTGACCTGGAATTCACTATGTAGTCTCAGGGTGGCCTCGAACTCACAGTGATCCTCCTACCTCTGCCTCCTGAGTGCTGGGATTAAAGGCATGCGCCACCACGCCTGGCGTTTGTTTTTGGTTTTTGGAGGTAGGGTCTTACTACCTATTTTTATATGCTGATTTTGTATCCACCTCAAGATAGTTATTTGATCTAAGAGTTTTCTGGTCTTTAGGGTCTTTGAAACATAGGGTAATGTTTACAAATAGATAACTTGTCTTTTTCCTTTCGTATTTGTATCCTTTTCATTTCTTCTTCTTGCCTTACTGCTTTAAGAGCGCTACATTGAATAAGAGCACAGAGAGTGGATACTCTTGTCTCATTTCGGATTTTGGAGAAAATGTTCTCTTTTTCTCCACTTGGTACAAGTTTGGCTATGGCATGATCATGATAGTGTTTATTTTCTTGAAGTATGTTCCTTCTACTCTAAGTTTCTTTTAGGACTTTCATCAATTGGGATGTTGAATTTTGTCAAATACATTTTGTACATCTATTGAGATTATTTGTGGCTTCTGTGCTTGGGATTTTAAGCATTGTATTGCATTTATTGATTTGCATATGATTATGCATCCTTGTATTCCTAGAATGGAACCAACTTGATCATGGTATATAATCTTCTTAGTGTGTTCTTGAACTCAGTTACAAGTATGTTAGTGAGAAATTTGCATGTATATGCACCAGGGCAATTGATATATAATTTGCTTTTTTCATTATGTCCTTATCTAGTCTTGATATCAGTGGCTTCATAAAATTAGTTTGGTAATATTTATTCCTGTTTATTTTATAAAACATTTTAAGCAACATTGGTATCAACTCTTATTTAAAGGTTTAGAACTTTCTTCAGTGAATCTGTCTGTCTCTGGGGTTTATTTTGCCGGGAAAATTTTTATTAGTGTTTAAATGTCATTGCTTATTATAGATCTTTACAAGTTGTTTTTATCTTCATGAGTTAGTTTTGATAGCTCACATGTGTTTAGGAATTTATCCATTTCTTCCAAATTTTCCAGTTTTTTTGGAATATAAAATTTCAAAAGCTTCTAATGATCTTTGATGATCCTCTGGACTTTATTGAAATCCGTTGCCTCCCTTTTATCTCTACTTTTATTAATGTTGGTCTTTTCACTCTTTCTTTTGAATAACTTGGCTAGGAGTTTGTCACTTCTCTTTGTTTGCAAAAAGCCAACTCTTTGCTTCATTAATTCTTTGTATTGTCTTTTCGTCTCCATTTCATAAACGTCTGCCCTGGTCTTTATTACTTTTTACCATCTACTTGGGGGTTTGGCTCATTCTTATTTTTCTAAGACCTTCTGGTATATCATTAAGTTGTTTGACTTCTCTGATTTTCTAACATAAGCACTTGTAGCTATATGAACTTTCCTCTTAGAACTGCCTTTGCTATATCCCAAAGGTTTTTATAAGTTTTGTTTTCATTTTTGCTTTATTCTAGGAATTTTTTAATTTCCTCCATGTGATTTATTCTATGACCCATTGGTCATTCTAAAGTATATTGTTCACTTTCCAAATATTTGCATAGTTTCAATGCTTGCTCTTAGTACTGATTTCTAGTTTTATTCCACTATGATCAGATAGAAGAAATTATTTTGGGTCATTAATATTGTTTAAAACTTGCTTTATGGATTTTAAAAATATTTCATTTTTATTTATTTATTTGACAGAGAAAGAAGGAGAGAGAGAGAAAGAGAATGGGCACACCAGGGCCTCCAGCCACTGCAAATTAATTTCAGATGCATGTGCCTCCTTGTGCAGCAATCTAGCTAAAGTGAGTCCTAGGGAATCAAACCTGGGTCCTTTGGTTTTTCAGGCAAATGCCTTAACTGCTAAGCCATCTCTCCAGCCTGCTTTATGGATTTTAATGTGTTCTATCTTAGACAATATTTCACAAGCTGCTGAGGAGAATGTGTATTGCATATTTGTGGATGAAATAGTCTATACATATATGTTAAGTCCATTTGATTTATGGTATAATTTAATTCTGATGTTATTTTGTTAATTTGAATGTATAACTCCTATTATTATATTAGGAGCCCCACCTCCCCGACCTGTGATGTCCATTAGTTTGGCTTTATGAAGTTACAGGCCCTCATTATTGTTTGTTGTATATATATATATATGTTTATTTACAACTATTATATCTTCTTAAATTGTTCCTTTTATTAACACATAACAATCTTCTTTATCTCTTCTGATTTGCTTTAAAGTCTACCTTATGAGATATCAGACTAACTGTGTCTGCTTGTTTTCAGCCTTCATTTTCACTATGAATCTTATCCTTTGATTCTCAGTCAGTCAGGGTTTTACCACTAACATGTTTCTCTTGGAGACAGCAGCTAATTGCTTCTTTTTTCTTTTTGATCTTTCTAGGTAGGTTCTTGCTGTAGCCCAGGCTGACCTAGAATTCACTCTGTAGTCTCAGGCTGGCCTGTAACTCACATTGATCCTCTTACCTCAGCTTCCAGAGTGCTGGGATTAAAGGTGTGTGCCACCATGCCCAGTTTTTCTTTCTTTCTTTTTTTCTCTTTTAATGAATTTAGCTAGTCTCTGTATTTTACTTGGAGAGCTGAAACCATTCACATTTATGGTCATTTATAGATGTTTCCTAATTCCTGTGATTTTGTTGTTTATGGAGTTCTTTCCTATTGATATCTATTTGGAGTTACTAAATGCCTCTTGTGCATGGATATCTATTTCCAAAAATATGGGAAGTTTTTTGTTCTAGTTTTATTGAATTGATTTTCTAGGCCTTTCCTATTCATCTCAGCTACTATTTTTTTCTGTGCCATGGATTCTTAGATATCTTGATCATACTCAAGGTTTTGTAAGTTTGTAGTCATGGTCATTTTTTCTTTACTAATGTTTGCAGGTTATAATACCTTAACCTTGTTTTCCAGCCCCAATATTTTTCTGTTGCTTGTCCCTCTATTGATGATACTTTCAGTTGTTTTTTCCTTTGTCTTTTTCATTTACTGCATTTTTCTTTTTCCAGAACCTCAATTTCCTTACTGAATTTCCCCCTCTATATTCTTGAATATTTCACCCACATTTATGAGTTCAGTCACATTGCTAACTTTCTTATCTAGATCCTGAATCTATTTACTTCATTCATCTGTTTGTTTGAGTCCATTATGGGATAAAATAACTTTTTTAAAAGATTTTTTTACTTTTAAAAATTAATTTATTTATTAGAGACAAAGAGAGGGGAGAGAGAGACAGAGAGAGAATGGGTGCACCAGGGCCTCTAGCCACTGCAAATGAACTCCAGACACATGAGCCATCATGTGCATCTGGCTTATGTGGGACCTGGAGAATCGAACTGGGGTCCTTAGGCTTTGCAGGCATGCATCTTAACTGCTAATCCATCACTCCAGCCCTAATTTAACATTTTAAAAAGTAGGATTTTAAAACTTTTTCTGGTATTTCAGCTATTTTCACCTTTGGGAGTCACTTTTGGATTAACAAAAAGGCCCCTGAAAGTAAACTACAAGTGGCCAAAGGCATAAACTGTCTTTAGGCTTATAAGAGAGAATGTGTTTCTTTTTCTCTCTTCTTTTTCCTCTAACATCCCAGAGGAGGTGGATAAGTGTTTCTGGTCTTATCTATTAATGTAATGGACACCAAGAATATAAATACCAAAACAAAATAAAACAAAGCAAAACAAAACAACAGTGTTCATGTACAGAACATTTGCTAGCTAAAATTCTAGTTTTTTTAAAAAATTGAGAATATTATCATATGTCATATTGCAAATTGGTCATGTTCCCATCAGGATATATCTGATATTCTTTCTCCCCACCTGCATTTCTCTGAGGGCTGTCTTCAGTGGGGCTATCAGAATTCTTGTGGAGTCATGAGGACACCCATCAGCCTCCATTGGGGAGACAATGTGTTAGAATACTCCTTTGCATACTGTGACTCTTAGATTCTTTCTGTCCTCTCTTCCTCAGTTTCCCCGCTCTTCAGAATGCGTGTTATATGTATCCTTAATGTTGCACTCTCAGAAGCCTTTGATTTTCTGCTTTGATGAGTTTTGGATCTCCTCAGTGTGTACCATCATCTCCCTGGAAGAGGTTCTCAGGCTAGCAATGAAAAGAGCGTTCAACTTATGGTGGTTAAAATTCTGACAGGCAAATTGAGTAATGAGTGCCTCATTTTTTGTGAACAACTAAAAAAATACTTCCAGAAATGTAATATTACAGAAGTAAAAACTATAATCAAATATCTGAGCACTTTTTTGGAAAGGGATGAGAGCTTCCTTGTTGTTAAAGGGATTCTAATACCGTGATATTCGAATGGAAAATGTCCCCCGTAGACTCATGTGTTTGAATACCTAATACTGGCTTCCATCTCATTTCCACCATGATCTCTCGATGTCCTACAACTTCAGCCTAAGGTGTCGTCAGCAGAGGGTAGCCAAGTGCTTTGGAAACAGCCTACATTTTGGGGGAGGGCTCATGAGCCTCCCTGACCAAGAACTCTCTGTAGGTGTAACCCAGTTCTGGCATTGAGATTTACCAGAAACAGCCCGTGGTTATAGAATAAAGCTTTCTCCCATCTGCAGGGTGCTTCTTCCCAATCTCTCTTTCTCTCTCCCCTCTCTAAGAGAGTTATATCTTAATTAGCTAACCAAAGGAAAGGTTTATATAGTATTGATTCATTCCATCATTAATTTTATATATCTCCCCCATTCCTTACGCCAGTATGCCCCAGACCCTTCCACTCCCTGTATTCTGTCCCTCTATGCCTGTCAACTATCCCCACCTCTCATCCCTCTCTGCTTCATGTCTCTCCAAGCCTCACTCCAGCTTCACTACAACTTATAAACCAACCAAACTATTGCATATGAAAATCTGCACATGAGAAAGAACATGCAGTTTGTCTTTCTGTGCCCGTGGTGAAACACTCCATTTCAACCCCTTCTGGATTTTAGAGCTTCTATTGAAAAATCAGATGTACTTCTGATGAGCTATTTTTCTCTTGCAAATATTAGTTCTTTTTTTTTTAAATTATTTTATTTATTTTTGGAGAGAGACACAGAGAGAGACAGAGAGGGAGAGGGAGACAGACAGAGGTGGACACTCCAGCAGTCTCTCAGATGCTGTGAACGAAATCCAGATGTGTGCGCCCCCTTGTGGTCAAGTGCGGCATTAAGCCATCTCTCCAGCCCAGTTCTTTTGTTTTTTTATGTTTAGTGTTTCAACTGTAATGTGGTTTGGAGGAATTTCTTCTCTAGTCCTCTCTGTTGGGTATTCTGTGTGCTCTTGTACTGGATTGTTCTCTCCTCTGTAAGATTCAGAAAACTTTCTTCTACAATTTTATTCAAGATATTCTTTATGTCCATGATTTGATTTTATGGTCTTTTTGAGATGTCCTACATTTCCCTTATTTTCTGTTCATAAATTTTTTGAATTTATCATTGATTTTGGGGTCCTGATCTATTTTCTCTGTTTTGTCCTTAAGACCTGACACTCTGTCCTTTGCATGATTTATTCTGTTGGTGAAACTTTGCTGGGAGCATTTTAAATGAGTTGTTTCATGTCTTTTGTTTTTCACTAAGTTTTTCTTCAGTGTCTCTATTGAGTTCCATTTCCAATTTTTTTTTTTTTTTTTTTTTTTTGGTTTTTCAAGGTAGGGTCTCACTCTAGCTCAGGCTGACCTGGAATTCACTCTCTAGTCTCAACTTGGCCTTGAACTCATGGAGATCTTCCTACTTCTGCCTTCCAAGTGCTGGGATTAAACGCATGCACCATCACGCCTGGCAATTGTTTTTATGAGGTAGGTTTCACTCTAGCCCAGGCTGGCCTAGAATTTACTATGTAGTCTCAGGGTGGCCTTGAGTTCACAGAGATCCTCCTACCTCAGCCTCCAAAGTGCTGGGATTAAAGGTGTGTGCCACCACACCTGGATTTCTAATTAGTTTTTATTAAAGGTTTGTCCTGTGGGATTAGTCATTCTTTTAAAAAAATATTTTATTTTTATTTATTTGAGAGAAAGACACAGGGAGAGAAAGAGAGAGAGAGAGAGGAGAGAGAGAGAGAGAGGGAGAGAATGTGCACACCAGGGCTTCCAGCCACTGCAAACTAACTCCAGATGCACAGATGCATGCCCCACCTTGTGCATCTGGCTTATGTTGGTCCTGGGGAATCGAATCAAGATCCTTTGGCTTTGCAGGCAAGCACCTTAACCAGTAAGCCATGTCTACAGCCCTGGGATTAATCATTCTTGGAGGGATTATCTTGCTTTGCTTTCTTGTGTTGTTTGTTTTGGGTTGGGGTTTGCCCATCTCCAGATAGCCCTTTTGTCTTGCTGAAAATGCAGCAACAGCAGCTTCCGTGGAACCTGTGTTCAGTGGTCTGGTCAACCTTGAACCAGGTCTGGGGGTGGGATGGTGATCTACTGCTGAGCAGACTTGTCCTCCTGTGTGTATCTCCATTGGGGTCTGAGCTGGACCCTGGGTTGCCTGGCCTATTTAGTGTCTGAAGTTCTAAATATGATCAGCTCTGAGTTCCTCTTTTGGGTGGCCCGGCAGGCAGGCCCATGAGTGAGGTCAGTGGCTAACTCAATGGAATTGTACTTGTGGGTGGAAGGAAGTACTAGCCTAGAATTTGGGCTGCCTACTCAGTGCCTGTGATTGGACAGTGTCATCAGCTTGGGAGTCTCTGCTTCTGAAAGCACAGGCAGGCTGGGACTAGGACATGTTTTTTATTTCCAAATCAATGTTTCCTTACTTTATTCTATGGCCAACCCAGAGATGGGTAAATTTGATCTTTAGGAAAAAGCTTAATGGAGCATAAGGGTCTTCTTGGAATTTAAAAAAAAAAATCAAAAATTGTATTTGTGGTTAGACCTTTTAAACAGTACATTAAATTTTGAAGAGATATTAATTATAATAAGTCTTTCTTGATTCTTCCTTAATTGAAATGTCATAGTGTCTATTTATTAAAATAGTGTAAGGAAAGGAAAACAATGAATAAGATAGAATTTGAATTCATCCAAACATTATAAATATGATTAATTTTCAGGTGCCAATTTCTATTCTTTTACAATACTGAATAGCCGATGAAGAAAAGTGTAGGTAAAATGATTTTTTTTTCAAGAGCAACGATTATTGTGAGCATTTTATTGTGTTCACACTGTGCAGAGTCTGGTCCTAAGTTGTGTAGAAATTTTAACGCATGTAAACATTTGCAGCAACCCTGTGAGGTAGGTGCTCTTATGATCTGTGTCTTAATTGTGAAGAATGAGAACCATAAGATCAAGCAACTTTTTCTTGCCAAACAATTAAAAATATGATGGGTATCTATATGATAGTTTCTAAAATGAAGTTCTGTATAAATTGTTATCTCATTAGAATTGAACAGCAGAATGAAGACAGCTTCCCTAGACTAAATAAGGACTTTTTAAAAATGTAACTCCATTACAGGGTTTATGAAAATAACTTTCACAAGTTTAATCTTAGATCTCAAGGAGGTAATAAAATCAATTAATTATTTTTCTATTTTTTTCTTTCCTTTTCTAGATCGCATTTGTTGATATTTTGCCAAAAAGGTAAAATTTTACTATGAAAATCATTAACATTTATGTAGGAAGATAAGCGAACCTAGAGACATATAGCCAACAATGTACTATGCCGAGAAGGGCTAATGACAATATTACTACATAATCGCCATGAATAGTGGGAAAACGTCTCCATCACAAGTTCTGCTATTATTGAGGAACACAGCATCCTGTGTTGGTTCCACAGAACCATGCCCAGCGAATGACTGAGGTGAAAAATAAAGAAGGCTGGCTTTAGAAGTTCTAAATCAAAAATAACTATGGAATTGGAGATGACAATAAGGAAAAATGTTGATGGCAAGAGAGGTACAGATGGCACCCTGAGTAAAAGAATATGATTATAGTGACTCAAAATTCTTTTTTTAGATAAACCATATTGTTTTTCTAATATCTAGACATAAATTGTAGTGCACAAGCCCCGAGGTGTCTGTAACAGTGAGCAATGTTGCAATGTTTCTAATCTTTTCCTTGTATTTGGGTCAGAAATATCACAGGGTGTCCTATTCCATGAACCAACACTTATATACAAACCTAACATTGCCTGCATAAGCTCAATGTAAAGACACAATTGGGAAGAATGTATCATTTTAGACGGGATACTTCCTCGAGTCACAGGATGAAGTGCAAGTCAACGGAGTGCCGAGAGGGAAGTTCTTTGCCTTGAGCTTGCTGCTGTGTTTGTCGGGCTATGGACAAGGATGTTGCTGTCTATGGATATGGTCTTCTATTTCCCCTCTGAAGGTGACCCACAGAAGAAATAACTGACAGGTTGTTTTTCTCATGAATGAATGACTATCATTTTTTGATATTATTTATCTGATAAGTAATTGGCCTCTACCCTTTCTTTGGACAACAGGGATTTGGAGCTGAATTTTATTTATTTATTTTAAATATAGCCCTGGGATTAATCATGCTTGGAGGGATTATCTTGCTTTGCTTTCTTGTGTTGTTTGTTTTGGGTTGGGGTTTGCCCATCTCCAGATAGCCCTTTTGTCTTGCTGAAAATGCAGCAACAGCAGCTTCCGTGGAACCTGTGTTCAGTGGTCTGGTCAACCTTGAACCAGGTCTGGGGGTGGGATGGTGATCTACTGCTGAGCAGACTTGTCCTCCTGTGTGTATCTCCATTGGGGTCTGAGCTGGACCCTGGGTTGCCTGGCCTATTTAGTGTCTGAAGTTCTAAATATGATCAGCTCTGAGTTCCTCTTTTGGGTGGCCCGGCAGGCAGGCCCACGAGTGAGGTCAGTGGCTAACTCAATGGAATTGTACTTATGGGGTGGAAGGAAGTACTCGCCTAGAATTTGGGCTGCCTACTCAGTGCCTGTGATTGGACAGTGTCATCAGCTTGGGAGTCTCTGCTTCTGAAAGCACAGGCAGGCTGGGACTAGGACATGTTTTTTATTTCCAAATCAATGTTTCCTTACTTTATTCCATGGCCAACCCAGAGATGGGTAAATTTGACCTTTAGGAAAAAGCTTAATGGAGCATAAGGGTCTTCTTGGAATTAAAAAAAAAAAATCAAAAATTGTATTTGTGGTTAGACCTTTAAAACAGTACATTAAATTTTGAAGAGATATTAATTATAATAAGTCTTTCTTGATTCTTCCTTAGTTGAAATGTCATAGTGTCTATTTATTAAAATAGTGTAAGGAAAGGAAAACAATGAATAAGATAGAATTTGAATTCATCCAAACATTATAAATATGATTAATTTTCAGGTGCCAATTTCTATTCTTTTACAATACTGAATAGCCGATGAAGAAAAGTGTAGGTAAAATGATTTTTTTTTCAAGAGCAACGATTATTGTGAGCATTTTATTGTTTTCACACTGTGCAGAGTCTGGTCCTAAGTTGTGTAGAAATTTTAATGCATGTAAACATTTGCAGCAACCCTGTGAGGTAGGTGCTCTTATGATCTCTGTCTTAATTGTGAAGAATGAGAACCATAAGATCAAGCAACTTTTTCTTGCCAAACAATTAAAAATATGATGGGTATGTATATGATAGTTTCTAAAATGAAGTTCTGTATAAATTGTTATCTCATTAGAATTGAACAGCAGAATGAAGACAGCTTCCCTAGACTAAATAAGGACTTTTTAAAAATGTAACTCCATTACAGGGTTTATGAAAATAACTTTCACAAGTTTAATCTTAGATCTCAAGGAGGTAATAAAATCAATTAATTATTTTTCTATTTTTTTCTTTCCTTTTCTAGATCGCATTTGTTGATATTTTGCCAAAAAGGTAAAATTTTACTATGAAAATCATTAACATTTATGTAGGAAGATAAGCGAACCTAGAGACATATAGCCAACAATGTACTATGCCGAGAAGGGCCAATGACAATATTACTACATAATCGCCATGAATAGTGGGAAAACGTCTCCATCACAAGTTCTGCTATTATTGAGGAACACAGCATCCTGTGTTGGTTCCACAGAACCATGCCCAGCGAATGACTGAGGTGAAAAATAAAGAAGGCTGGCTTTAGAAGTTCTGAATCAAAAATAACTATGGAATTGGTGATGACAATAAGGAAAAATGTTGATGGCAAGAGAGGTACAGATGGCACCCTGAGTAAAAGAATATGATTATAGTGACTCAAAATTCTTTTTTAGATAAACCATATTGTTTTTCTAATATCTAGACATAAATTGTAGTCCACAAGCCCCGAGGTGTTGGTAACAGTGAGCAATGTTGCAATGTTTCTAATCTTTTCCTTGTATTTGGGTCAGAAATATCACAGGGTGTACTATTCCATGAACCAACACTTATATACAAACCTAACATTGCCTGCATAAGCTCAATGTAAAGACACAATTGGGAAGAATGTATCATTTTAGACTGGATACTTCCTCGAGTCACAGGATGAAGTGCAAGTCAACGGAGTGCAGAGAGGGAAGTTCTTTGCCTTGAACTTGCTGCTGTGTTTGTCGGGCTATGGACAAGGATGTTGCTGTCTATGGATATGGTCTTCTATTTCCCCTCTGAAGGTGACCCACAGAAGAAATAACTGACAGGTTGTTTTTTTCATGAATGAATGACTATCATTTTTTGATATTATTTATCTGATAAGTAATTGGCCTCTACCCTTTCTTTGGACAACAGGGATTTCGGAGCTGAATTTTATTTATTTATTTTAAATATTTTATTTATTTGTTTATTTATTTGAGAGAGAGAAAAAGGCAGAAAGAGAGAGGGAGAGAATGGGCGTGCCAGGGCCTCCAGCCACTGCAAATGAACTCCGGATGCATGTGCCCCCTTGTGCATCTGGCTTACCTGGGTCCTGGAGAATCGAACCAGGATCCTTTGGCTTTGCAGGCAAATGGCAAATGCCTTAACTGCTAAGCCATCTCTCCAGCCCCTCAGAGCTGAATTTCAAAATATCAATGGCCATATCATCTTCTGTTGGCTTTAGTGTTAGCATTGAATTCATCTGATAAGCCTGACTTTTTCTTCTTTGCACTCCTTCTTTGATTTGGTTTTGTTCTCTATTTACCATGTTATTCATATTTTGCAAGCAACTTCAAATCATTTTGAAAGCATGTAAGTTCTGATTACCTGAACAAATTGTGTATGTTTTCTTATCAAAGCTTGATAAATAGTGATAAGAAATGATTATTGACTATGCCAAAATGACATCCTGGAAAAAGCACACATAATTATTTTCTGAATATGGATGAAGAATGTCAGAAAATAAAGTCTTGGGACTGGAGAGATGGCATACCAGTTAAAGGCACTTACTTGCAGAGCCTGACCATGTGGGTTTGATTCCCAAGTACTCACATAAAGCCAGATTCACAAAATGGTGCATGAATCTGGAGTTTGTTTGCAAGGCAACAACCTTTGGGTACCTATTTTCCCTTTTTCTCTCTCTCTCTTTCTTCCCTTGCAAAAAAAAAAAAAAAAAAAAAAAAAAAAAAAAAAAAAAAAAAAAAAAGAAAAGAAAGAAAAGAAAAAGAAAAGAAAAAAATGTTAAAAATTAAAAGGTTTTTGAAAAGAAGCATTTGTATTATAAACATACTTATTGATTATTCACTTTTTAAAAAAATTATTGATTTTAACCTTTATTTTATTTATTTGAGAGGGATACGGAGAGAGAGAGAATAGACACACCAGGGCTTTCAGCCACTGTAAATGAACTCCAGATGCATGTGCCACCTTGTGCATCTGGCTCATGTGGGTCTTGGGGAATCGAACCTGCGTCCTTTACCTTCTCAGGCAAACCATCTCTCCAGCCCTCATTCACTTTTATATAAAACACAAACATCAGTCTAACTGAACACAACCCAGATCACTAGTCTTTTCTGATAGGAAGAGGCCCTAGACAGAGAGACTGCCACAGTTTCCTGACACCTCATGTTGGAGGTTCCTCATTCACTCGAGGGTGTCATGTTCTGCCGCCTCTGACAACAGCAAGGAAACTGACTGGAAGACCCAGGTACAAGAAGGTCACAACCACATTAAGGCTCTCTGATGTAAGTGCTTGTGCATTCCAGTTTGTAACTAAGCGACAATATCAAAAGCACCATCAAATCGCCCCGTCACAATCCTTGTTCTTACAAGTTCCCTTTGACACCGTACTTCCTGTTGTTATTACCTTTTGCATATAGCAGAGCACCAATGCTAACGTTCACATGCATGTCCAAGTTCACGTAGAAACAGCCCAGGTGGCAGCAGTGTTGAGACCTCTGTAGTGTCTACTGGGTGACACACCCTTGGACAGGCTGGGCAAATACAGGAGCAGGCACAGACACTTGTGCACTCACACTTGCTCCCCGTTCAATCTGGATACTGCCCCACAGTCAAGGCTGAAGTCTTGACATCAGTGGTGACTCTGGCCAACCAATTTGTACTGGTATGAAACAAGAATCCATTGCTTCATTAGTGAGCTCTCCAGAGGTGTCTGACTTATTCTCAGGCTTCATCCTGGGACAGAGAGGAAGGGACCTGGCCCGTGGTTGCAGGGGGTTCTGGCACCTATTCTTTCTTCTTGGTCACCAGGAACTCATGATTGCTGGAGGCTGGAAAATGTGCTTCAGCGCTGGATCTACCATCTAGAGAGAATCCTGTCCATGCCTGCTTCCAGCACCCTCACTCAACCCACACTCTGTCCAAGACCATCTCCTCACTGGTTCTTGTTCATTACAGAATTGCATTCCTGTTTGTCCAGATGTATTAACACAAAATTATCCCCCTTCTGCCTCAGGTTTTGGTGGGTTGGCTTGGTATCCAGGTCAGTCAGGCAGTCCCAGGTAAACTGTCAAACAGGTCCTGGCTCTTCAGCTGCTCCACCATGAGAGGAATGAGCTGCGGGTTGCCTGACAACAGTGACCAGTTGATGGAACCATCGAGGTCCCCATCCACAAGTGGCCAGAGCCTCCACCCGCTGTCCCCACCAAGACAGCAGGGAGGCAGGGGACTAAGGGACAAGGGGACACAGGTGTTGGTTAATGCTCACCCAACTTCTGGCCAAGAAAAATCTTAATGAGACAAAATTAAATTTGTTAAACACTCATTTTAACAAATTTAAGGGTCAGAGTCTTGGAACTACATTTTAACAGTGTTAACAACAGTGGTAGAATTTTGTTTGGAGGCCAGTTTAATGACATATTCATTTAGGCACTATTTTGTACTGTTTCTATCTGGGGAGGTCAAAAAAAATTAATGTGAAAAATAAGTTAATGTAAAAAACAACCTGCTAAAATTAGAGGAGTTAAACTCTAAAGGTTTATTTCTCCTTCACATTCACATGATGGCCATGTGCTAGCTAGAGAGTGGCAAGATGTTGCCTCAATTCTAGGATCTGGGCTGATGGAGAAGGCTGATGGAAGTAGGTGCTCATATGTTCCCTCTGAGTGCTTCTGTCCGGAGGTGTAAGGTTTGGGAGTGACCAAGACTATGCAAACCACTCTGAGGCAAAGATGAAAGATTAAGTGAAATAAATTGTGGGTAGTCTTTAGTATTTTATTCAAATGATTTCAAACATATTATCCATCTTAAAGCTCACCTGATATGTGAACAACTATGTAAAAAATTATTTACTAAAAGTTTGAAAAATGCCTATTCAATGAATTCATGTTTTTTTATTATTATAATGCTGTACAAATAGACATAAAGCTATAAAGGATATATGTATAAGGCATTATACATTCAGTGTGATGAAAGGCAAGAAATTTGTTCTAAATTACTGGAAGACCCTTTGTAGCAAATGTTCACCCATCTACTCCAGTGCCCAAAGCTTCATGATTGCTTATTAGTATGTACAGATAGCAGCTTGCATTCCTTTGATTGAGCACTAATTCTCTTTATTGTTTCATTTCATTCAGCAATGTACAGTAGGTTTAGCTCAACATCAAAATGTGCACCTAAATTTTATTGATATTTTTTAACAGAATAAAACTTTCCAGAATTAATTGTTGGTTTGATGAATGCATGACTTTAAATTTTTCAAGGGTCAAAATCACACATAAAATTTGATTTGAATTCAATAAATCCAAGCTTGTTAGCAATAGATAGATGGAATCACAATGAAATCAACATATATGCCAAAGATTTGCCCTTTCTAGCCAACAGCCATGCACCTGTGCTCTGATTTTGACTTTCATGTGTAGAATTATAACAAAAGAGACTTTGGTTTCAAATCTTGAAATCATGAAGAAAAATTTGCATAAAAATAAATGATATCATTCACTACCATCCACACAACTGAGCTTGGCTTCCTTCCAAGGCCTATTATATTTATTCCCTTAGTAGCTCTTTTTCTCTCCTTTTCTTCTCTTCTAACCCAGCACTCGGGAGGCAGAGGTAGGAGGATTGCTGTGAATTTGAGGCCACCCTGAGACTACAGACTGAATTCCAGCTCAGCCTGAGTAGAGTGAGACCCTTCCTCGGGAAAAAAAAAAAATCCTTAGGATATAAATAAAATTGTTTCTTTTCTTATAATAGAAAGCTTTTGTTTGCATAATGTGAAGGTTAGAGAAGTCATACATAAGTAGAAAAGGCTAAGAAGTCAATATTTGTGGAGCAGAGAAGTACATTAAAGTTCTTTTGTTGTGTGCAGGGAATGCAATGCTGCAATAGACTTACCCACTGGAACACCACTGGTCGCTGATCACTGTGTGAATTAAAGTTCTGAAAATAGGATGATTCTTTCTTTTTATTTATTTAAAACTTTAGAGTTCTTGATTTTTTTTTTTTTTTGGAGAGACACAGAGAGAGACAGAGAGGGAGGGAGAGGAAGACAGATAGAGATGGGTGAGCCAGCAGCCTCTCAGCTGCTGTAAACGAAATCCTGATGTGTGCGCCCCCTTGTTGTCAAGTGCGGCATTGCACCCTTGCATCACTGTTGCACCTGGCTAAACGTGGGACCTGGAGATTGGAACCACTGGAGATTGGAACTGGTGTTCTTAGGCTTAGGAGGCAGGCACCTTAACCGCTAAGCCATCTCTCCAGCCCTAGAGTCATTTGATTTTTATTTAAAGTTTTAAAAAATGGCCATATAGTCCATTTTTAATGTTTTAAAAATTTATTTGAGAGAGAGAGAGAGAGACATGCCAGAGCTTTCAGCCATTGCAAACAAACCACAGACACATGTGCTCCCTGTGCACACATTTGACATTGAATACTTGTGTCACTGTGCGCCTGGCTTATGTGGGACCTGGAATTTGAACATGTGTCATTAGGCTTTGCAGGCAAGTGACTTAACTGCTAAGCCATCTCTCCAGCCCTGCATATTCCAGTTTGGATATTTTTATTTATTTCCAGGCAGAGAGAAGACACACAGGCAGAAAGAAATGGGCACACCAGGCCACCAACTGCTGCAAGAAAACTACAGGTACAAACACCATTTTGTGTATCTCGCTTTAAAAGGTACTGGGGAACTGAACCCTGGTTGTTAGGTTTTGCAGGAAGCACCCTAACTGCTGAGCCATCTCTCCAGCCCCACATAATCCATTTTGAATTCATTCATCTTCCATGGACACCTAAGTGGGAAGTAGACCTTAAGGTGAGTGAGTGCTTTTGTAGAATGGAATGCACTAGTTCAGTGGTGGGGGTTGCTCTCAGTTGACACATTAAGTCAATTGTTCTTTTACTCTTATGTAATGCCATGCTTCCCAGCTATGAGCCTGGGATGAAGAGTCTGTGATGTGACTGACTGTACTATAACTTTTGGGGTATGTGTAGAATTACACGTTGCATGTAATTACACGTTAAATACAGAAAATACAGAATAGACAATTAGTTCTGTGCAGTGGGGATGGTGCTGAGTCTGAGGAATTCAATGAAAATGGCATGTGCTTGACGCTAGTGGGGAACAGGGCTCTCTAGAAGTCCTATCTATTTTGTGTAAGGGAGGGCTTTCACCTCTTAATGCCTTGGTTTCCATGACTACCTGGTATATTATTGGTCTTTGGCACAACAGTGGCATCCCAGCATATCATGGGAAATGAAAGGCAGCATCTTGGCCACAAATGCCTCTGCTTCTCGATTCATATGAGAGAGCAAGGCTGAGGAGAAAAGAATGTGCAAGTAGCAATTAGAGGAACAGGGGTAAAGAATGCCCCGAGATTTATTTTTCAGTGAAGTGCAGTTAATTGAGCATATAACTGAAAAGGATTTCCCACTCTTTGCCTGGTTGGTATGTCTTCTGATTTAATCAAGTAAGACTGCAGTGGGCCTGTAATGTTCTCTATTTGTCTGACAAACGTAATTGAGGCTGGATCTTGGGGATGAGTGTGGTCTGCCACTGCCAGGGTTTATATCTTTACGAAGGAAATACAATTGCACATGTCTCCTCAAGCTGATTGATAGGCAATAGGAAGCTGAAACAAGAGCGGAGTCTCCAAGAAACAAGAAAAGGTTGTGTTTGTTAAATGAGGCAGAAAGATATCTGCTATCCTCTTGTGAATTGTGTGTCTAATTTAGTGCCTCTGAAGAACTGTGTGTGGTACATGAAGCCGGATACATATTACCACTGTACCATGCTTCATTTCAGTCATAACATTTTCATGGAACTGCATACCCATAGTACTGCAAAGCCAACCTACAAATTCTGACTGATTAGAATTATCTGCATGAATATGGAACCTGGAATGGAAAGGGAATTCACTGGGCAGGAGGCTTTAGTTCATATTGTGATTAATAGAAGAATTTAGTTTCAGGTCCTTGTTTTCATGCTTAAATTATTCTCATTTCTTCCATGTACACTCTATCCATTGCAAATTGAAGGTGAATGTGATATGGGACATTGTGGTTTTATATATGCAGCACTTTTCTTCTTTCATTCTTCCTCCACTCATGGAAATCTTTCGTGTTTTACATACTTGACAAAGACATTGCTGTTCTCTCAAGACAAAACTGAGTGAGTATGATGTTGTGTGTCTGGACAATAGCAGGCGGTTTCTATAATGGTAGATGAAGTCTATGCAAAATGATTGGGAAAATACTAACTTGTCAGCGTTAAGGGTAAGTCAGGGAAGATGTCTCATAGTGTACAAGGTGAAAAGAAATTTCTAGGCACTAGGAGTGAACAAAAAGGTACGGCATTTTTAATTGGTTTGCACTGGTCAAGTCTCCAAGGAAAGAGTGAAACCACAGGCCAGTCTCAATCTCTCTGCTCCACACCACTTCACCATACTGAATTGATATTGTTTATGTGGATAGAATTTCCAGACAAAAGATAAGAGCAAATGTTCACTATTAGATTTCTCCTTGGCAAAATTCCCAGCTGCTTTTGTAACTGAAATATTAAGTGTACATTAATAAAGAAGACACAAATATTTAGTATGAGTTCCAAGAAGCTTATCAATTTTAAAAAAGTTATAAGCCCAGTAGGCATAACAGATGATATCTATGCAGGTACTGGATACGGTAAGTAAGAGTCCAGGTGAGCCAAGGTCATTATCTCATAGTTGGAAACACAAATTTAGATTCCAGAAATGAAATTGAGACTGCTGGTAAAGATTTGGGGATGCTCATCAGATAGTTGGGAGTTCAAGCTTTGGGATAGGGGATTGGAATACCAAAAACTAATGTACACAAAACTAAAAAGCCATAGACTTTACTTCATGGTCAAAGAAAACACTGAGGCAAATAATATTCTGTCAACAAAGCAATGATTCCCTGTCTCCTTTCCTAAAAGACTCAGAATTTTGTCTTGGAATCTGTTCATCTTTCCACCATGTCCCTCAGGTGCTCCCTAGGAAGCTAATTCAAGTCCAGGTTGCAGGGGTGAGCCATCTAGCACAGCTATGAACAGTAATCGTATACCATTGAAGTAAGGATTGGTTTGAGGTTGAAAGTAATCAGAAAGTAGCATTCTCAGGATGACAGGGATTGCTTATTAAAGGGCAAAGACCTAATTAAATATAATTAGACATGATGGAAGTTTGATGAAGGTTTCTGGAACAAAATCTTCTGAAAGACAATCTCTATGTTCTGAAAGGTGCAGGGTATAATTCTACAATGTGGGATGAAACTGACCCTGGGGAGACAGAAGGAAAGGAACCAGGCTCTTGATAAGCTGCCTGATCAAATCAGCAATGAAGTTGACTGTCACTGAAGATTTCAGTTACATTAACTTTTACCTTGTATATAGGCCAAGTTTAGTTGAGTTTTCCTTTGCTGGAAACACAGCACATACTTACTAATACAGATGCAAAATATATAGCATGGAGACTATGGTTAATAATATTTTGTTGTATATTGAAAATCTGCTAATTCTGCAAATTTTAGGTGCAACATCTTACCACAAAAAAAGGTGTGTATGGAAATTGACAAATGAGTTAATTTGCCTGACTATAGTAATTGATTCACTCTGTGTATTGTAACTGTATATAATGAAGGCAATGCTTTATTAATAAACAAAAATAGGCACAGAGACTGAGGTTGCCATGGGTTCAGGGATTGTGGTTCATTTCTACTCCTTGGTAGAGCAGCTCTGAATGACTAGAAGAATAGTAGCAGGTTTCAGTGGGCAAAAGAATGAATGGGGTATATAAGGAAATGAAGACAATGAGATAAAAGTAAAAATTCACGTAATTTATTTAAAATTCAGCATTGACTCCCCAGATCCTGGAAGAAAATGCATAATATGCAAACTGTACTCACATACTGGAAAGTAAATGAATGTGCAACATTAGGTACATATTCCTCTTTTAATAAGTGTCTGGAGCTGACTGAGGCAGCTCACACCTGTCAACTCGATAATAGAAGGTTGAGGCAGAAGGGTTCTGGGAATTTGAAGCCAGTCTGAGCTACACAGTGAGTTTGAGGCCAGTCTGAGCTAAAAACTGAGATCCTGTTTCAAAACAAAATAAAACAAGCCAAAAAATATAGTATAGAAATAAAGAAAAATGATGAGTTGAGTAACAATCATGATTTAAAGTTTTGAAAACAATTAGCCTGATCCAGAGTAAGAACAAATTGTGGAAAATGTGAAAAAAAGAAAAAAGTTGAGAAATGTGAAGATTAGTCCCAAAAATTTTGAGAGTGTGAAAATTGGAAAAGAAAATCTTCTAAGATTTTAGACATAAAAAAAAATAGACTAGTTACAAAGGGAAAAATGAGATTGCCATTCTGGAAGCAAAGAGACACAGCTAATTGCTAAAGACTATCTATAACTAACTAAATAAATATATACGTGTATACATACATGAATCCCAATAATATAATGAGGAATGTCTAATTTACATGCTGAATAAAAGTTATTAAAACAGAAGGGACATACAATAAAGGAAATTACTGTCCTAAATGTTCTCAAAAACTAGAACTTAGATTTGAGTGCAATGACACATTCTAAAGTCCTTATCACTACAAAGAATAGAGAAGGAAAAATGGACATGCTGGGGAAAAAACATAGTGAAGATACAATAATTCATAGTAGGGAAAAATTCATATTTTTATCTGAAATGAATTGATTTCATATAAAGTGGTAAGTATCTGATATAATAGTATAAGAAAGAATAAAGCAAATATAGGCAGGAAAGAGTGCAGAACCCCAAATTAATTTGTGAGAAATAGGGAATAAATAATAAAACAAAAAGTAAGGTAAAAGAAAATGAATAAGCATAACAAAAAAGTAACAGCAAACAAAGAAATAAAGTATCTGAATTGTTACATTAAATGTGACTTGGCAAAATTCCTGTATTTAGGGATTGAAACTGAAAGATTGGGTTGAAAAAGATTGGCTTAGTAAGAAAGTGTATCTCAAGACATTGTCCCCCTACTGAGACTGACTGCGGCATGCACGAGGCCCTAGTGAGTACCACAACCCACTGAGAAGGCCTTCCGTGGAATAGGGGCAAGGGAAAGGGGATAAAATCGATATGCAATAGGGTCATACTGAAAGGACTAAAATAATTGTTTAAAAAGGGTCAGGGGGAAAAGGAGGATGATGGGAGGGAATAAGGATCATGGTATATTTAAAGAAGTGGTCACTAAAATCTTTTTTAAAACACTAAAAGCATAAGTGCTGAAAGTGATAAAATTTAAAAATGGAAGAGAAACCTACCACACAAAAGTACACAGAGGAGTGTGACATTACTAACTTTCGATGCCTGTGAGAGAAGTCAAAGGATGAGCTAGATCGAAGTCAGCTTTTCTTTTCTTAGAATGGAATATGAATATATTTCTTTATTAGGGTGCTCAACAATGAATGACACACTAGCACTCTCATGTGAGAATACATTTGACCGATATGGTGGCAGCAAATGATGCCCAGAAGAAATTCCCATTCACTAGAGGGTGTTCCTAGTATTCCAAGTCTTGGCCATAGTCTTCCTGGAATCCTTCATTCACAACTCCAACTGATCCTTTTTGTCTTTGACACTTGACTCTTCAAGACCCAGACTAACTTCCTTGCCCCTGCTCCAATCAAACCCATCCCAGCAACAGTCCTGCAGAAAAGCATCTCTTTGGTCCGTTATTGCTCTGTCACCTCAGTGGCACAGTTAGGGATTGGGGTGAAAACGTCACACAGTCACCCAGGAGTACACCTGTGAATGGCATGACACTTGGACATGAGCCACACAACTGCATCAAACATGAACTTCCTCTTCAAATGAGAGACTCCAAGCCGTGGATGTGTAGTACCATCTTGCTCTGCACACAGGAAGGAGTTAGCGGATGCAAAGTGTAACAACATGTCTGGCTCAGTCAGGCTTCTGGTTCTTTCTGGTAACATTCTGCTTATTTTGACAATTTGCTCATTTTTCAAAAGGGAGATTAAAGGATGGTAGACTTCTGACAGAGTGAGGGCACAAAGGTAAAAATAACCATGCAAAAAAAAAAAAAAGAAAAAAGAAAACCTATGTAGTACAATAATAGAGCTGCTGAAAACACTATAGGCTAACACAGACAATATGATACCCATGGGGGAGGGTGTCAGGGAATGGCTAAGGCCACAGGTTTAGCCCAAGAGCATTTCAATAGACTGCTGAATGGACTGGATCTGCTGCTTGAGCTGAGGGCCTTTTTTGATGGTGACAGAACAGGCAATAACAGGCCTGGAGACCCCACAGGCCCTGCCAGGGCCTGCTTGGAACACATAGACACATGGGGACCTTCTTGTCTTCACACAGCCCTGGGAGGCGCAGGATGATCGCCAAGGGCTCAGCGTCTGCTGCCATCGCGATAACCTCAGAGATGCCCCTGTTCAGTGTTTTGGTGGCCTCAGTGGCTCCTTTCAGAAGCTGTTTGTAGTTACACGATTGCTGAATGAGGTCCAGTGGTTTCTTGGTGAGGTGGGCATCTGCGAGGGGTACGCCTTTGCATTAACATCAGCCTCTGTCACGGCTGAGGTCGCCGGCCTCGCCACCACACCAGCGCAGACGGCCTCCAGAAGAAAGTGAAGCCAGCTTTCTTGAGATAGATTTCCATGTGTAAGTGTAGAGAATAGAGACAGGCAATATGAATTCAATTTGTAAATAAGTTCCCTACATTCGGGTGAGTGGAGTTCTTTAGGTGGGGAGGGATGCACACTCGGGTTTTGTATCTTCTTGGCAAGGGTTGGGGCAGCTCATACAGGATCCAGTGAAAATGAAGCTGGAGAAAGGAAAATGTGGATTCAGTCACATAAGAGCAAACATAGTCAGCTTTCTCCGTCCTCTACCAGCAGCTCTCTGGATTCCTTTTCACAATCTAGGAGTCCAGACTCTGGGTTCCCAAGGAGAATTTGAAGGATGCCATGAGAGTACGGAGGAGTCCTGGAGAGAATGTTCTAGAACTGGCAGATGACAACTTGCTTCGTCATACTATTTAAGAAGAGCATATGTTCGTTTCTTTTATGTTACTTATGAGTATACACGGAGAAATACAGAATGATTATTTTAAAACAGTGAGACATAAAAGCAGGTACTTGATTCCAATAGCATTTGTTTGCTTGTCTGCTGTGACCAAGAGTTTCCAAAATGTTCTAGATGAGTAAGTATTGTGTCCTTAGTCCGTTTTCTAGTCCTGGTAACATAGGGCTAATGCATGTCCCAGTGTCAGACATAAAGAAGCAACAACACACCCTTAGCACTTTGTCTGTAGACTCATCTTTGCAATGACATTCTCTATTAACAGATCACTTTTGAACAGACAGATAGATAAAAGATAAAAGATAGGTAAGACAGATAGACAAAGCCTATCCCTTCTTCCCTCCTCTATCTTCTTCCTTTATCCTCTAATAGTCATTCTTTTCCAGTGTCCACAACAAAACAAAGCAGGTACTGTGAGGGAAGAGAGAGGGGAGGATGAGAGGAGAATAAGGTTAGATATAATTAAAGTAGTTTATACCTATGTATAGAAATGTCTCGTTAAAGCCTATTGAATTGTACAATTACATGAGTTAACAGGTCATTTTTGAATCTTTCAAAATTATATTTACCATCTATATTCATAACACTATTATAACCATTTTCATGCATGCTTGTTTGCAGTGTTTTTAAAATTGGCAATATGATCATTGCTGTCGAAATTTATATATTTTAAATTTTGATTAATGCTATAATGCTTTCTGCTTAAAAGAAAACCATCCAAAGGATAGTTCATTGATGGAGGGGTGGACTGGGTAATGTAGGTGATCTAGGTGATCATCTTTATAACTTGAGTTTGGCAATTTAGCTTCTGATCACTAACTGTTTTTTTTTTTTTTTTAACTGAAGTGAATGAGTATAACTTCCTGTAACAAATGTGTTACAAGGGTTGTGGTTATCAAAAGCTTTATGGTTAAGGAATACATTCTTTTGCAATTAAACCAAAAGGTTCGTTAAGAGTTGAATATTAAAGAGAAAAGCTTTGATCATGTTAACAAGAAGCAGAGCCTGCCATTTCAACTTCAATAAGGCAAGTGCTCTTCTGGGATGTCAGTGTCATGGGGTCTCCAGTTCTCCCTTTCTAAGGACAGGCCAAAGCAGACACAGATATAGTAGCTGGGAGGAAAGTGGGTTTTATTCCCCATCCCTCTTTCTGTGGCTTTGGGTTGACTGAATTTTGTCCCTGAAAATCCATGGCTTCTGGCCAGGAATACCTTTATAGACAATTCTCTCGTATAGACACAAGCACCCTTACATCCTTCCAGTCTGGGAGTGGTGAGGCTCCCACTATAAGCACTGGTCCCTCTCCCCTCCCCAGACTCTATTCTGCTGTGAGCAGGGCCACCCACTATCAAACTCTGCTCACTAACCAGCTTGACGCTGCCACATGTTTGTTGTTAAGATCCTGACTGATACCATGTGCAGAGTATTGAGAAGTTCAGTGTTAACACAGGACTTGTTTTTTACTGATGTCAGCAGGACAGTTCTTAAAATGATTCTCATCAAATACAATTGTACCCTACGTTTTCAAAATCAAGGCCAGAGGTCTCTCCACTCAAAAAATAAATAAAAAAATGTTGAGTAATTCTAATGTCCAAGAGAATATCCTGTTCTTAATAATCATGGACCTCCCATTTATGATGTGTGTCTTATGATCTATGTATTTCATTACATAGTACCAGGTTTGCTACTTCAGCACTTTGGATTATGGGCTGAACACCTTGATAGTTTTTGACAATGATATAGGAGAATCCTGAGCAGGTCTATGTGACAATAACTTATCAATTTGTCATCGTGAGATGGAAGGCTGAAAATGGTGCCCCTTGGGATGCATAAGAGGACATGAGTATATCTGAATTTCTAAAGGAGAGGGACATCCATTCATGTATTCAGTGAAGGATTCATGCTCATGTGAACCTTTGAGTCCATGGATAATGAATTAGAGATTTTCTCTTGCATCAGATCCTCAATTTGACTGATGACAGAAAGATGTTTCTCAACTGAGAAAACCCTAAAGAGTTTGATGGGAGATAACCTGGCAGCACAATATATGGAAATCACTGCAGTGTTCTTGCAAATCTTAATCCTCAGGTTTGGCCTGTGTGTTGGAGACACTGTTGCCAATACAACATGCTGACTGAGTTGTGATTGGCATGGAGCCGTTTTCTGACATGAAGCAGATGTTGGAAGTTTCTGGATATGATTTTTGACCACCTGATTTGAGTTGCACTGTTCAATGCTGGCGTCTTCTTCAGAGGTCCTGCCTACACACACAGGAACAGTAAGGACAGAAAAGAAGGTGTCCTAGCCAGAGGCCTGGCTCCACTCAGAGACATCCCGTGAGGATGCTGAAGTAAAGAACAGGAGACATTGGGAACTCCAAGGCAATTTTCTGTGGGTTTAAAAAAAAGGAAAGAATGAAGGCTGTTTTGGAAGACAGAGGACAGTTTCTTAACAAAGTCTGACCACACAATTCATCACTTTACTCCTTGTTACTTTTCAAAATGAGTTGAAAACGTGTCTACATACAGAACTGTCTGCACACAGATTTTTACTGCAGCTCTATTCATGACTGGAAATAAGGAAAGTATACTTCTGTAAGTGGACAGGTAAATAAACTAAGGTACTTCTAGTCAACGGGATATTATTTAGCATTAAAAGGAATGAGTAAGAGCATGAAGAGAATTGGAGAAATATGAAGGGCAGATTTAAGTGAATAAGACCAAACTGTAAGCATCACACACTGTATCAATCTAGCTAGCTTTGGTAACATGTAGGGTGTTCACACAACCTCTATGCAAATGCTATGACTCTTCCACATTGTACACTTAACAGTGAAAGATACCAGAAATATAAATAATAGGTGGTCATTAAATAGTCACGGAACATTATCTCTGTCTTCAACTTTGCCTTCATGAGGATCCCTGTGCTCATGGAAATCAACATCAACAGAGTTGGGCATAGAATTAACATCTTCAATCTCTGATGACGAATTTAACTAAACTACTACATTCTTCTTTTTTTTTTCATTTCTAAAATCACCATTTATACAGTTGGTTATGGTCTTGAAGACTTGGGGAGATCTGTTTCTAAAGGTGGAGGAGTCAGGCATGGTGGTACACACCTTTAATCTCAGCACTCTAGAGGCAGAGGTGGGAGGATCACTGTGAGTTTGAGATGAGCCTGGGACTACAACATGAGTGCCAGGTCAGCCTGAGCTGGAATAAGACCCTACCTCAAAAAAAAAACCCTCAAAATAAAAATGAATAAAAAGTAAAGGTGGAGTATAGACCATGCATAGAGTCTTCCCAGGCTAGCAAAAGAATACAAATTTATTTTCATAACAAAGACCAGGATAAAGTGTTTTGTGCCACCATTAGTCATCTTTGGAACTTTGAAATTTTGGGACAGTGTTTTCTGAAGCCATTTATAGTTTCCAATTGGCTAAGAAAGTAAATAGCAGAAAGGGGCATTTCTGCAAATTACTGTTTGTAACAGATAAATTGCTACTTTAGTAGTGGAATGATATAGTTAACCATTGTCCCATCTTTGCACCGGGTAAAGATAGTTTTATGATTTCTCAGATGGGAGAATGGTGATCAATACATAGTGATAGGATCAGGTCATGGGCATTTGAGAAGCTTCAGATACTCTGTTTCATGGTCAAGCTGCACAGGTCATTGGTCTGGATACACATAATACTATTGGTAGTTGTTGCACCTTTTAAGAAAAATTGGCTTGTTTGTGCTGACATGTCACTTCAGGAATGCATGGATACAAAAGGCAGTATAAATTGGGGCAAAAAAGGTTTGAACATTTCTCATGCTGTAGATTCATTAGCCTTTCCTGGCAAGTCAGTTCATGCAGTTATCCCTTTGTGTCTGGAGATAAACCCTGATTATTTCCTCCTGGCGTGGTGTGTGTCGGTACATTACAGCAGGGGTGGCGCGGGATTCTCTACTTATATTTGATGATCCCTGAGATCAGAGAATGGCCGTGATAAGCAGCTGAGCCTCTCTTGCTAGCTGGCCACTGCTTCCACAGGGTTTTCTAATTTAAATACACAACCACCTAATCTGAACTGCAGAATTCAGAAGAAGGTTATGGACAATTCAACCAATGAGTTTATTGGGGTTACTTAGAGAACAGGGTGAGGGGTTGCTTACAGGACAAATAGATGACTCAAAGGCAGCCACACCATGAGAAGCCTCATCCCATCCTGGATGACAACCTCCCGTAGCTGCTTCTACTCAAAGGCAGCTGCATGAGCAGAAAGCCCACATCAGCAGGGTGACGGAAGACTCTGGAAGCTGCATGTCTGGAGCATGCTGCACCTCTGGCAGGCAGATCCATAGGAGTCTCTCTGGCAGCTCAACACCATTTGCAGACAGCTCTATCAGAGAGTCTCTCCAACTTCCTTATTTAAAATTTGTTTTTTCATTAGACTGCAAAGAATTAGGTCTTGTTATGGTGTTTTTAAACAAAGATTGTTTTGTTTCTCTTGTCCCCCTTTTTCTCCCTTCCTTTCCCCTTGGGTCCCCTAATATAGCCTCCCTTCTGCTTTTATGCTCCATGCTTCCTTTCGTTCTTTCCCCTTCCCCAGCACAGGTTGTTCCCCTCTTGTGGTCTCCTGTCTCAAATCATAGCCCATCATCACTCTCCAGCTCCTTATTTCCTTAAATTTAAAACACAAATCTTGGGCTGGAGAGATGGCTTCATTATTAAGGTGCTTGCTTGCAAAGCCAAAGGACTGAGGTTTGATTCCCCAGTACACACGTAAAACCACATGCACAGGGTGGCACATGTGTCTGGAGTTTGTTTGCAGTGGATAGAGACCCTGGCACATCCATATTTTCTCTGTCTCTTCCTTTCTCTCTTTCTCAAATAAATAAAAATTGAAGCACTAATCTTATATCTTTATAAATATGCACTTATAATATGATATCAACAGTGCTAGCTAGGGGAGCTTTACAATACTCTTCCCCAGTGTGTTTTTATGTGGCTACTATTAGAGCATCCTATTGGGAAATGAATATGGAGTAATTCTCTTGGAGAGTACGTTTCTCTTGCACAAACCTACAGGAATAAAGTGTTGGACAGGCTCTTGACATGTCCTTTGGTCTCTCTTAGGAACTGATCAGATTAGGCCTCTTAGCTTTGGTAAAACAGCAAAGGTAAATCTTTTGCTATTTTTTTTTTTTAAGATCATGAAGGTTAAATTTGGCACAATAGTCTTATTCATGGATTTTCTTTCTGCAGTATCACCACAGTCAACTGTAGTCTAAAAGTGTCAAGTATAAAATTAAAGATATACATAATTCATAGATTTTAACTAAGTGAGTGAATATATCTCACATCTCCCCACCCTACTTTGCTTGGAACAAGAATTATACTTTTTCTACTGCCTCCACATGGTGCACGTTATCTACCCATTAGCTGCTTCATACTTACTTTAGTTTTCAGATCAACCATCATCTTATTTCACTGCTTTACCAAATAGTGGTCCCAAAGTGTGAGAGGTATGGTGTTGGCAATTTGGGTATTATTAAGAGAAGTCATTATAAGACAAGTGGTTTTTTTTTTTTTTTTTTTTTTTTGTGTGTGTGTGTGTGTGTGTGTGCAAAAAGGCCAAAGTTCAAGATGCTATAAGAAAAGAAAAACTAATATACTAAAGTTTGTTAAAATGTATGGTAAGGGGCTGGAGAGATGGCTTAGTGTTCAAGGTGCTTGCCTGCAAAATAAAGGACCCAGGTTTGATTCTCCAGGACCCACATAAGCCAGATGCACAAGGTGATGCATACGTCTGGAGTTTGTTTGTATGGCTGGAGGCCCTCGTGCACCCATTTTCTTTCTATATATGCCTCTTTTTCTCTCCCTCAAATAAATAAATAGAAAGAAAAAAAGATGTATGGTAAAAGTAAATCTTTTCCCATGAACTTATGAAGAAGGAAGAGGAAACTTGTGCTAGATTTGATATCAGACCGGAGACTATAAAAGTTGCACTTATATGACATGATATACAATTAGTAAAGATAATAAAGGCACTGATATTTTTTATGTGTGTATAGGAAAAAATAGTATATAGAGAGCTCAGTTCCACTTCTGGTCTTGCCATGAGGGATCTTGTAATATACTGCCTCATGACAAGACAAGGCATATGACAACAGCAGCAAGATCAGGAACACTGAGAAGTATGGTAAGGATTGAGAATGGCTTTAAATTTTGTAGACCCATGATTTGAATTCCGACTTTGATCTTTAGTTGTGCATGATCTTTGGGAAGCTATAATTTTTCTCATCTGTTAAACGGTTTCAATAAGTAATAAATGCTGAGGAAATATTTGCATAGTGGCTGGCCTGTAATGAACATGATAATCAGTACTAGCAGTAGACTAAGTCTCTTCACATCAGAACCTATAATCATTTGCCACATATCTTATAAACTCTGGAATTGGAATACCTGAGGCTAGAGCCAAGGTACCTGCATTTTAGGAAGTTCCAAAGATAGCTGTGAAGGGTCTGGATCAAGAATCAACCTCTGGGCTTGGGACATTCTCTGCCCTCACTGAATCTGATATATAAATATTTGACTCAGATAACTTTATTCCATACTCCATGCAATTAAGATCCCAGTACTGATACAGCCTTTTATTACTGTGCATTACCTCTTGCCATATCCATTTCTCTGATTCCATAATCCTGTGCTTTATGCAGTGGTGAGAGAGCTCCTAGAAAGATGGCATATGAAAGGTGAACTAGACTGGGTCAAGCAGATCTTTATTGATTTAAAACCAAGTTTTAAGGAAGGTAATATGCCCAAGCCACATGGCTGCACTTAGAAGATATATAGTTCAAAATCAGATGTGTTAACTATATATTTTGGGGAGGTGGTGCCTTTTGAGATATAGTCTCATTGTAAGTCAGGGTGACCTAAAGTTAACTCTACAGTCTCAGGCTATCCTCAAACTCAGAGAGCTCCTCCTACCTCTGCCACCTGAATGCTTTAATGCTGGCGTTAAAGGCGTGTGCCACCATTCCTGGCTATGGTAACTATTTTTTTATCTACAAAATTAGCCATTATTTGTTGGTATGGACTAAATCACAAATACCTTTCCTGAAGCAGTTTTCATTTACTTTATTTTTTTATTTTTATATTTATTTGAGAGAGAGAGAGGTGGAGAGAGAAAAAGGGAGGGAGGAGAGAGAGAAATAGAGATAGAGATAGATAGATAGATAGAGAGAGAGAGAGAGAGAGAGAGAGAGAATTGGTGTACCAGGGCCTTCAGCCGCTGCAAATGAATTCCAGGTACTTCTCTTTATGCACATGTATGACCTTGTATGCTTGCATCACTCTTCCTGCCTGTGTGGGACCTGGAGATTCGAAAATGAGTTCTTAGGCTTCACAGGCAAGTCACTTAACTGCTAAGCCATCTTTCCAGCCCTTCATTTTCTTTATAATGTTGGCCAATTCAGAAGGTAAATGAAACAAAGTGAAACATACATGCAATCTATCTCTGCCTTGGTACCATTTCTGTCTTTGCTACTATTTCTATCATCTTATCTACCTAGAAACTAATTTATTTCTTTATAATTGTTGTTGCAGTCAGGTTCGCATTGCTGGCAGAAATCACCCGACTAAGAGCAGCTTGTGGGAAAAAAGAGGTTTATTTTGGCTTACAGGCTTGAGGGGGAAGCTCCATGATGGCAGGAAAAATGATGACATGAGCAGAGGGTGGACATCACTCTCTGGTCAACATAAGGTGGACAACAGCAACAGGAGAGTGTGCCAAACACTGGCAAGGGGAAGCTGGCTATAATACCCATAAGCCCGCCCCCAACAATACTCTGCCTCCAGGAGGTGTTAATTCCCAAGTTGCCATCAGCTGGGAACCTAGCATTCAGAACACTTGAAGTTTATGGGGGACACCTGAATCAAACCACCACATTCCGCCCCTGGCCCCCATAAACTGATAACCATACACGATGTAAAATGCAATGCATTCATGCAAATTTAAAAGTCCCCATAGTTTTTATCAATTCCAATGATGTTCATACGTCCCCATAATCCAAGGTCTTTTAACTGAGCCGTAATACCAAAAATATCCCCCCAAAAAACCCATAATGGCACAGAATAAACATTCACACTGCAAAAGATGGCATTGGGCAAAGCAAAGAAATATTCAACCAATACAAGATTTTAAAACAACCAGGGCAAACGTCAAACTCTGTAATTCCAATCCAACAACTAGTCAGTGACAAATCTCCAAGTCTGATACTTCTGAGCAGCAACAAGTCTCTGGAATTCCAATTCCGCCCCTCCAGCTAGGCTACTCACAGTCCTGGAAAACTTCATCCAGGGCCGGCAGCTCTCCTTGGCAGCCATCTCATAGTCCCGGCATCTCCACTGGGTCTCCACTGCAACCCACGGTCCTTCCTCATGGCCCCATGGGATCTCCATGCAGGCATCCAGCAAACCTGCTTCACACTGCCCATGGCCATTTCCAAAACACAAGACCGCGTTAAAAACTCAATGACCCTCTCTTTCCTGCATTTGTTATACTCCATAATACCAGGTAGGGTGCCAATTTGTTAATCCAGGGGGGAATACATCAGACTTTGAAGAACAGGACACTCCTTCAGCATTCAGGCCCCTTCAAAAGAGTGCATTCTTCCTGTTGCCCCATTGCAGGTCAGCTGGCCCAATCTCAAAGGTTGTAATCTCTCAACTGCAGCTGAACGGGTAGAGTTCACCCAAAGATTTCGTTTTTTTCTGTGCCATATCCCTCTGCTCACACCAATTCATTTCTACGCAAAGCAACTCTGCACAACTTCTCAGGACACGGGCATAACAGCAAACTTCTCACACAAACTGCTAGCCCAGTCCAAGTAAAGCTCTTTCTCACCCTCATAAGCCAAACCTCACAGTTCATAGTTCTTACTGCATTCAGGTCTTTCAGCTCTGACCAGAATAGTCCATTAAGCTGTACTTACAACACTGCAAGGTGTCTCTTAGGCCTAGGTTTCAAATCCTTCCACATTCCTCTTGACAATCAGCTCCAAAAGGCCAAAGCCACACAGTCAGGTGTCTAGCAGCAATCCCACTCCTTGGTACCACTTTACTGTTGCAGTCAGGTTCGCATTGCTGGCAGAAATCACCCGACTAAAAGCAGCTTGTGGGAAAAAAGAGGTTTATTTTGGCTTACAGGCTCGAGGGGGAAGCTCCATGATGGCAGGAAAAACGATGGCATGAGCAGAGGGTGGACATCACCCTCTGGTCAACATAAGGTGGACAACAGTGACCGGAGAGTGTGCCAAACACTGGCAAGGGGAAGCTGGCTATAATACCCATAAGCCCGCCCCCAACAATACTCTGCCTCCAGGAGGTGTTAATTCCCAAGTTGCCATCAGCTGGGAACCTAGCATTCAGAACACTTGAAGTTTATGGGGGACACCTGAATCAAACCACCACAATTGTAATGTGTAATTTATATCTAAATAATACAAATAGCTATTTTCTAACAATGTCTAATGAATAGTAACATCTACCTTCTAATTTATAATATGGCACCTACACAGTGTAGCATTGGTTTTCCATCACACAAATACTGAGTTCCTAAACATTTAGTAAAGTTATGTTCCATGGGTTCAAGGAAGTGATGGTGCAGTTACAGTTATAAGACAAGTGTCATGATACTTTAC
Source organism: Orientallactaga sibirica (assembly GCA_036365145.1). Lineage (NCBI taxonomy): Eukaryota > Metazoa > Chordata > Mammalia > Rodentia > Dipodidae > Orientallactaga > Orientallactaga sibirica. The sequence continues at coordinate 74,696,913 of JAEOAD010000003.1, forward strand.
TGAAGATCACAGGTAGCATATGCCACTCAGTTGGGCAAATAAAATGCTACATAGTATAACAGAGAGGAAAGTCTCCTTCCTACTGGGGATTAAACTATTGTCTGGGGTGTCAGGGCACGTTGTGTTTCTTAGTATTTTGTTTCAAGTCAGCTAGTTCAGGTTATAGGCTTTATGTCTATTCATGGAACCTACAGGTTGATGCCCAAGGCATAGGCAGGGGTTAACAAATGCTTTTTAAAAACAAAAAAGAAAGATGAGGGAATGAATGATTGCTGTTGGAGTCATCTCGGTTTTGCACATGTCTGTGGTTATGCACAAATCAGTTTTTTTTTTTTTGTATAACTTATATATTTACCATGGCTTTGAATCCAACAACATTCTAGTGTCTGTGGTAATTACAATGAACACTCAAGTCACACTGGGAAATTTGAAAACAAAATAGACTCTGACATTGAAAACTGAATATAATTTGAATTGTACTCATAAATTGTGCCTATCTGTATATTTATACTAGGAGAAGCTTAGAATATCTTATGGAGCATGTTCTTTATAATGAAAGGAATCAAATTATTTATCTTTTAGGAAATTAATATTTATGATTCTGTACTAATTAGAAATAGCAGAGGTTTCATAATATCAATGTTTATCTATTGCTTTATAACGAGCTATGGCAAAACTCAGCAGCTTAAAACAATGAGCTTTTACTCTTGCATAGTGTCTATCTGAATTAAAATTCAGCTTTTTGGGGTGATCGTACACGACGTTGCTTTCAGATGCCAGCTTCAGTCTACAGTTATGAGTCTCCTGGGGATGCAGGCTTGACCACTGAGCTCATTCATGCTGAAGTGATCCTGAATCCATTTCTGGTGGCAAGTTGAGAATCTCAGTTCCTAGAGACATGATCCCTTCCACACAGCAGCTTTAGACATGGAAGTGGGCTTCCTCCAAAATGAATGATTCAAGAAAGAACCAAAACTTGATGGACGCTTGCCTTTAGTAGCCTAGCCCCTGAAATCTTATACTATTGGCTTAACTTATTATTATTTCAAGATTTTATTTATTTTTTATTTATTTATTTATTTATTAGAGACAGAGAGAGGGAGGGAGAGAGAGAGGGAGAATGGGCCTACCAGGGCCTCTAGCCACTGTAGACGAACTCCAGACGCATGCGCCACCACGTGTACCTGGCTTATGTGGGACGTGGAGAATTGAACCTGGGTCATTAGACTTCACAGATATGTGCCTTAACTGCTAAGCCATCTCTCTAGCCCTTAATAATTATTTTTAAATACTTTTATTTATTTGCAATGAGACAGAGAGAGAGAGAGAGTGAATAGGTGCACTGGGACCTCTAGCCACTATAAATAAACTTCAGATGCATGTGCCACTTTGTGCATCCAGCTTTTCATGGGTATTGGGGAACTGAATGCAGTTCATTAGGATTTATAGGCAAGCAAGTGCCTTAACTGCTAAGTCAACTCTCCAGTCCAATTATTGTGTTCTCTGGAACTAAATCATCATCATCTCCAGCTAGTGCTCAAGGATAAGGGAATCAAAGAACAGGAGAATGAATATATGAATCTTTTTTTATTAAACCTAAATTTTATTCTTTGTAAAAGAAAACTAATTTTTGTGCATTTTATACACTTAACACACCAAGCAGACTGCTATACCTTAGTGGCACAAGGCCTATGGAATATCAATGGTTTACTGCTGTGATAAGGCCAGCTGGAAACTGCTTGTCCAGCTTCCTAAGAAAAGGTGGGATGGTATAATGTTAGTCTAGGAAAATATGAAAATTGCTCTGGTCCTTCAGAATTTGTATTGATTTTGCACTATCATAAAATTGAGATATTGTAAGTTGAATCATTTTAAGGAGAGAACTTTCTGTGTCCATAATATGAAGAGATTGGCATTGAATTTTTTTTTGAAAAATGATTATCAGCATATAAAGAACTGGGTTTCATTATAGTGTTTTCCAAATGTGTTTTTTGGTTTCCTTCCCCTCCCCTTTGCCATCTCCCACCTCGTGCCCCCCAATCCTCAATGTTGCTTCCGTTTTGTTTCATACTACATGTTTTCTTCTGTCCTGTCCCTTCTCTTGTGACCCTTGTGACCACTTATCTTGAACCATAGCCCATATTTAGTCTCACATCCCCTCATTTACATATATCCATACAAACATTCAAAGTTCAGATTCAAATCTATCCATTTTCCTGTTAACTACGCAACTGGGCTTTTCTTTACAGCTGAGTGAAACTCCATTGTGTTTGCATTCCACATTTCCATTATCCAATTATAAGTTGGGTACTAAAATCTTTTGAAAAGAATTTTCAGAAACAGACCTCCCTGAAACTCATTGTTCTGTGAATTATATTGTTTCCATGCTAAATCAGGAATGCTTGAAGAACTACATGCTATTACATTTGGCCTCTACAAATCTTTCAGATAATCAGATTCCTTTTCAATGTACCTGCAAGAATATTCAAAGCCTCTTTATTTTGTGTGTTCAAAATTGGCAAAATTAAAGGCATTTTAACTTGAAAACTAGTCTCTCAAACAAGACTTTCTATTTTCCTATCATAATTTACATTTATCCTACCTTTTCACATTTTTGGTGGAGGGGGTGGTAAATGTATAACACTATTTAACATGGAGTTATGAAAGCAACTTGTGGAGAAAAACTCATAAATAAACAAATGTGTGCAGAATTTATAAACATAAGTTATAGCTGTAAGTGCATGAGCGATTATTATGTGTTAATCATTTTATGGGTGTAAAGGTTTCACAGAGGTCACTCAATGTTAGGAACATTATGCTTGAATGTGAGTCAGACAAGATAAAATCCAAATATTTTTATCACTGGGCATGTGGCTCAGTGGAAGGGAGCTTGTTTAGTAGGTACAAGGCTCTCTCTGGGTTTTACAATCAGGATAGGAAGGATCACACCCACAACACCAACAGCTGCTATTTGGCAGGATTAAGACTCGAACTCATTTGACTCTGTAGGAAATAGCAATTGGCTAGGCAGTTTAGGGTGACAGGACCCCAAAGTGGATAGCTTGGCTAACTGCTGGATTGTTCATTGGCCTGTAGGGGAAATTCTAGATCATTATGCTTTACTACAGAGCCAACATGTCAGAAAGCTCTGCCCTTTCCTTATCTGCCCCCCTCAGGGAGTCCTTCCACTCCCTTCTAAGAAGGCCCATCCTAGACAATTAAGATTCCTGGGAAGATTGCCTTTTTCCAGAATTCTGACTCCAGACATCTGGCACCAGGACTAGACTGGCTGAACCAGCAGCCCATCTATAGCGCTCATCAAAAGCACTAAGCTGAGTATCAAGGTGTGCTTCTCAAATCTCCTCTTGCTTCCCTAGGTAAGACGTCTACCTTGCTTCTTCTCTTATGTTCAGAGCTTCCCAAACCCTGTCTCGCCTTATTATACAACCACTATGCCTTTGTTCCTTTTTCTTAAGTTCCCCTTCTTTTAAAGCTCTCCCTCCTTAAAGCTCTCAGCTATAATAACATCTCTCTGAACATTCTCCTCCAGTCTGTGGATTTTGTTCTTTTCATTCATAAGACAAGGATCAGAACACTCTCAAATTATCAGTGTGTTGGCATACATTGGTACATTGGCAGAGGAAGCTCGAAATTCTTAACCCAAAGCCTCGCCTTCAATTCAAAGCTTTTGCACCTAAAGACCAGGGAGTTTGTCCTCAGCCATGGGCTGCTTCTTTAGAGTTGCATTCAGCCAGTCCTGCTCAACTCAGGGGTGGAACTTAAGCAGCTTTCTCAGGGTCACTTGGTTGAGCCAAAACCTTTACATAGTAAGAGGAGTTTATCTACTAGATACAACTATGTGACCTGTGGGTCATTAACCCATGTGAGGACATGTAACTAAATATGGGAGGATTGTGAAAAATTTAGCCATAGTTAAAAGCTTTGAACATGGAGTGGCCCCAAATTAAATCAATTCAAAATCAAAGGTGCAACAAAATCCAAGGGGTTTCAAGCAGTGCTTATTGGTGTGACATGATGTGACTTCCATTGCAGCCTTGATTCTAAACACACACCATGTTCTTTTTATCACTCAGCATGCCCTCACACCATGCAAAGTGAATGAATGCTATCTAAATGCCTCAGCTTAGAGCTGAGTCTAGTGAATTTTACGAATTAGTGTTTATAATGTACATAGAAAGTTTTCTGCTTTTATAATGGGTTTACTATAGAAAACAAAGATACTTACTGTTTTCCTATTTAAAACTGCTGTTGAGTTGCTGAAAAAGTTTCATAAGAATTTACTCAATGAGGGGCTGGAGAGATGGCTTAGCAGTTGAGGAACTTGCCTGCAAAGCCAAAGGACCCAGGTTCAATTCCCCAGGACCCACGTAAGCTAGATGAACAAGGTGACATATATATCTGGAGTTTGTCTGCAAGGGCTGGAGGCCCTGGCATGCCCATTCTCTCTTTCTCTCTCTGTCTCATACTCTCTCTAAAATAAATAAATAAAAAATAAATAAATAAATAAATAAATATTTTAAAAAATTATTTGATGCAGCTGAAGAGATGGCTTAGCCATTAAAATGCTTATCTGCTTATCTAAGGACCCAAGTTCGATTCCCCCGTACCCATGTAGGCCAGATACACAAGGTGGTCTATGCGTCTGGAGTTTGTTTGTAGTGGCTAGAGGCCTTGGTGCACCCATTCTCTCTCTCTCTATCTGCCTCTCCCTTTCTCTCAAATAAAATAAATAAATAATTAAAAATTTTAAATATTCAATGAAGTTTGGTTTGGAATTAGGAGAAAATTTCCAACAATTTCTGAAAAGGCTTTAAGTATATGCTGGCTACTTTGTATTATGTATGGATTCAAAGCAATATTTTCAGCACTGACCATTATAAAATTGAAATATTAACCAACTCTGAGCAAGTAGAGAATGGTTTGGTCCATCCTTCAGTCTCAAATATTCAAGCAAGCTCTAATTAGTGTACAAATAAATGAGCACATCCATCCCATGAATATGAAAATTTGTTTTTGTCTTTAGCAAATGGTAAATTTTTATGTATACCAAATAATTGTTTTAAAATAAATTTATTTGTGATTTATTATCAATACATGTTTGATGCATATACATATTTTATATATTTATACACAGTCATGCAAAAATTTCTCAGGTGCAAAGTGGTTGCTAGTAGAAATGGTTCAAAAAATTTTTGTCTAAAATAAGTTCCATTTTGCCCTTTCACCTGCACTCGCTTAGACCAAATAAAAACTAAGACAGTACATATAGAATTTATGCAAAGACCTATGTTTTTGAAGGAAACAAATAGCTTTAATTATCCATAGTTTGACAAGTATCTTTGAATGTTTCAGTTGATTTTATAAAATTTCCCTCTGTTTTGAGGGTTGAAATTAGTATTCTCTTTCTATTCAACCATCATGCCAAAATGAAACTCTGCCCTTCTTCTTGTTAAATCAATTTTGTACCAATCTCTGAGCCATATAAAATGTCTGCCTGTGTTAATAAGCTGCTGTTCTACAGTATGTTGTTCATTTGATTGATTGGCTAAGGGAGGCAGAGGATCAATTTTATTAGATTCAAATTTGCATTTGGTTTATGATCTACTTTTTTCAAGTCTGGAGAAGTTTCTTTTTATTTATTTATTTATTTATTTATTTATTTATTTATTTATTTATTTAATTTGTGTGTGTGAGAGAGATTGAGAAGAGAGAGATAGAGATTGAGAATGGCTGAACCAGGGCTCCAGCCACTGCAAACAAACTCCAGATGCATGAGCCACCTTGTCCATTTGGCTTATGTGGGTCCTGGGGAATCAAACCTGGGTTCTTTGGCTTTGCAAGCAAGCGCCTTAACCACGAAGCCATCTTTCCTTTCAGCCCATGGAGTATTTCTTTCCTTTCCTCCCATTATTTCATGAACAACTTTAAGATTAGTGTATTCTATGGCAGACTGACAGTGTTTCTAAGCTGTGATATTCACGTACTGACTGAATAAAGGGAGAACTCACTGTTTAGCACTAGGACAGAGATCTTGGTGTTGGTGGCTCCTGCTTCATGTAGTTGTTGTCCTGTGCCCAGGAATAATGGGCAGATCCAAAGCTGTTGTACAAATGGTTAATTTTTTTCTTAATAGTCAGGGCCAGTTCCTCTTTTTGATGTCTGTATGAACTGAATACTTTAGAAGGTAGAATTTTGCAAACTAAGGAGTATCTTAGAATTAAATGTAGAAGTAGAAAATGAGACTTGAAAGAATGCAGTATAATTAAAAACACTTTTTCAAAATAAAGCAATTGTTCTATGACCCAGATCTCTGAAATTATGAAAGAAGTCATTTTAGAAATACACAAAACTCCTCACAGTCCTTAGAGAATATTTGGGAAAGGATTTGTCTGGACTATTATTTTTTTCTGCACATTGCATATTTTCTGATGCCAATCTTTTGTTCAAATGTATAATTTCTGAATTATAAGGACCCCAAAGAAATTATATTTGATATAGATGAACAATTGAAGGAAAATTAGGATCCACAGTTAAATAATTCAGATGCTTCTTGAAATTTCTCTTGTCCTATACACCAACATTGGGAGATGAGCCAAGACGTAATTATGTGTGAGGAATGGTGATGATTTGCTTATGAGGTTCAAAAACATATGATGTTTCCATTCATTTATTAAATAACTCTTTTTAAACATATTTTAATTTGTTTATTTATTAGAGAGATTGAGAGACAGAAAGAGGTGGGGAAAGAGAGAGTGAAAGAGAGAGAGAGAGAGAGAGAGAGAGAGAGAGAGAGAGAGAGAGAGAATGGGCACACCAGCACTTCTAGCCACTGGAAATGAACTCCAGATACATGTGCCACCTTGTGTTTTTGTCTTATGTGGGTCCTGGGGAATCAGATCTGGGTCCTTAGGCTTCACAGGCAAACACCTTAACCCCTAAGCCATCTTTCAACCCTATTCAATAACTAACTCTTTATTGACTATCTGCTGTGTTCTCAGCGGATGCTGCAGTCACTGGAGATTTAGCTAGGTACAAAAAGTAAGCAATGATAAACATCTCTGTCCTCTTGGAGGACATCCTAACTAGGAAGGAAGAAAATCCATGCATATGTAAGAGTCTATTATTGCTAAGGACTAAAATGAAAAAAAGAGTTGGAGAAAGTGTTACACAAGCGTGGACCTGAGGTACGAGTTGGAGTCTTTGCAGCACATGGCTTCAGCCCTCCCTGTGTATTTCACCGTCTTGCCTGGTGAGGTTTGAAGATGATCCAGATGGCCAAGAGGGCTATGCTGAGTACATAGCTTTGTGTACAGTCTCCTCAATTCTGATTTACTATGGTTCAAAACATCTTGAATTACTTTTGCTTTTATTTTGTAGTTTTATAACCCCCCAGATTTCAGAGGTAGGTAAGAATTTTCAGTTCCTATAGTAAATTACCTCCCCTTTACTTTGCAATGCTTTGCCTAGAAAGTGGTAATATTTTCATATAATAAAACTATGGAATTTTGGCAATTGGGTAAGAATGTAGTCTATCATAAACATTACTTCATTAATTAGAACAGCCACTGCTATTTAGAGGATAGGAACATTTCATAGCATAAATGAAAGATAATAAATGAGTCAATTAAGAATCACTTTGTGGGCTGATGAGATGGTTTAGAGGTAAAGGCACTTGCCTGCAAAGCCAAAGGACCAAGGTTTGATTCCTCAGTACACACATAAGCCAGATGCACAAGGTGGCACATGAGTATGGAGTTTGTTTGCAGTGGCTGGGGCCCTGGTGTGCCATTCATTTCTTTTCCCTCTCTCTCTCTTTTTTTCTCTCTCTATCTCAAATAAATAAAAATAAAATATTACAAAAAGAGTCACTTTGCATGTTTGAAAACAGTACTAACTTCTATTGAAAATGAAATATGTTTAAAATGAAGTTATTAAGTATTTATGCTTTTCAAAGTTTTAATACTAATTTCTTAATCATAGTCACTGAAAAGGAATGCATTTTAAAGCTGAGATTGGATGCAATCTAAAATTTAAAAGAAATGTAGCATATTTTAATATCTGAATATTAATTGAAATGGATTAGGAAACTATTAATTAGCATGGAGTTTTAGTATAATATTAACTAAATATATGAAAAATAAGGTCAAAATGGTAATATTCTAGAACTATATAGAAAAAAATGTTCATTGAATTCAAAATTCTTTGGCAATAACTACACATATTTCATTCTCCTTTTAAATTGATATTTATATATAAAGCATTACTCCCATTTAAACATATTAAACCATAAATCAGAAAATTTGTTTTCTCATTGCCAAGTAGAAAGCATCTATAAAATATGGTTTCCAGCCAACATGACTGAGGGTATACAAAACATTCATTACTAATCTATTACATGTATATGTCTATTACATGTAAAAAATTTTTTAACATATATTGTACATCCATTCTTTGCTTTTTAAAAAATTCATTGTTAGAACTTTTACTGAACAGCTATTATGTGCCAGCCTTAGATGAGGGGTCAAGTTCTCTTCCTGGATAGAATTGATACCTATGTAATTTCAGTCATCCTGCAACCTTTCAAAAGAAGTATCTGGAACTGCTCGTTGTAAAGGCTCCCCAACTTCGCTTGCTCAGATTCCCTCAGAGCTAAGATGGAGTCACATGATCTTTGGTTTTGAATGGGAAGATGGTTCCTCATAAAGCAGAGACATGGAGAACAATTTAAACGGGGAAATGATGGGAGCAGTATGAGAGTAAGAGATGTCCATCTTCCAGAAGTGGCCATGGCATTCAAGAGACACGTGAGGACATCTGCTTGCGATGGGTACTGCAGAGTCTGTTAGGCTGTGAGCCTCATTCGCCAGTCGGCTTTGCATTCCTGTGAGCCACTTTAAACAAAGTCTTTGGCTAAAATCATCCAAAGTCAGTGTCTGTTGTTTGCATCTAGAAACTTAAGCCACTTAATATTATTAATATTCTGCCACTAAGGAGGGAACAGAATAAGAGTTCAATTAAGATGCATTTGTCTGTAAAACTCATACTCTTTGGAACATGATATGTGTAGAGATAGCTTCTCTTGCTTGCAAGCCAAGCTGCCTCTGGGTCCAATTTTAGAAACTGCTGGAAAATCACTCATAGCTCATTATGACCTGGATATCCCACTAGTGGCATCCCAAGGAGAACAGGAACAGACTTGATCATCCTAACTCAATTCAGGCAGAATCTATGGCATTGAAGCAATCTTTAGCGGACTGAATGTTGTGAGAAACACAGCAGAAAATGTGGATATAAAAATGAAACAGCATTGTGGAAGTAGCTCATTGACATCTTGCATGTTTTAGTTTTCAGGTCATTGTTTTGCATTAAGTATAAAATAACAGCTTTAAAGTAAAACCCGGTCATATCCTATTAGAAAGCAAAGCCGTTTGAAATATTACAGAGCTGATGCTGGGAGAACAATGAAACATCCCCCCCACCTCCCACCGCCACTGCCTGTGTTGTCCAGGACATTCTCTCACGACTTATGTTAGTTTTGAAGTTAATTTGCCCAATGTAAACCTTATGTGCTTTTGATTAATTAGTTTCACACTAGCTGCCTCTGATTATCACATATGATGTAATACTGATCCAGAACAAGGACAACATGGCTCTGTGAAGGTAAAGACAGGGAGGTCTTCCACAGGTGGCACTCCACAATCATTGCCTCAGGGTGGGGGGAACAAAACAAATGAATTGCATTGTCTAGCTCCTTCACAAATTGCATAGTTGGCCTTCTGTACAGTTGGGAGTGTGTGTATTAAGTAGAGGGTTCATGATAGGAGAGAACTTCATGTCTGCTTGAGAGTCTTAGCGTTGTTGAGCTCTGCAGGTAGGTTGGTGACTCTTGTTCCGGAGATCACTGCTAACCTTGTTGAATCCTGTGACTGAAGAATATTTTGAAAGTCTAGTTATATAAAAGTTTGTGTGATGAGGATCTGGTCATCTGCTTTTTCTTCTTCTTTCCTCTGTTTATCACTTCCTTCTTCTCCCCTGCTCTCCCCTCTTCTTCTGCCTGTTTGTTAGTCAGAGTTATATTGCTGTGATCAAATACCAGATAAAATTAGTTAAAAGGGATAAAACTTTATTTTGGCTCACGGCTTCAGTCCTTAGTTTATTTGCTTAATTGCTGTAGGCCTGTGGTGAGTCTTAAATATCTTGATGGCAAGAATATGCAGTGGATGAAAGAAAGAGAAGAGAAGGGGAGAGAAGAGGAGAGGAGAAGAGGGAAGATGTTGCCTATCTTAGTGGAGTTTTCTCTTCTTTTGTTCCATGTGGGCCCCTATATTATTGGAAGGTGCCATCCATCTCATGTCATCTTGTCTACTTAGTGAATTGTCTCTGGAAATACCCTCACAGATATACTCAGAAGCCTGCTTTGGCAATCTGCCAAGGCCTCCAACCCCAGGAAATATATTACCTAAGATTTGGGTTTAAAATAGGGAAGAGGCCTTGAGCATTCTCACCATCAAATCTGTTCCTCTTTTCATTACCTCTCAGTGCTAGAAGAAAGTCTTTCTTATCCCAGGGTGACATCTGTCCTGACACTTCTCTGGACCACAATAATGGTCAAGTTGGAACAAAAGAACTTGGCTTATTTTCAGAGAAGTTCCACAGATGGTATGTGTGTGTGTGTGTGTGTGTGTGTGTGTGAACCTGTGTAGTGTGCATGTGTTTTGTGTGCATGTGTGTGTGTATATGCATGTGTAAGTGTCCATGTGTATGGATATGTGCATGTGTGTGTATGTTTATGGGTGTGTGCATGTATGTGTATGTGTGTGTGTGTGTGTGTGTGTTCTCACGTGTTTGGTTCCACTGAAACTGCATGTGCACATTTTCTTCCACACTAACAACATATCTTGAACACCCATCTTTTGGGACATTTAGGGTATAGTTTGTTAGGTACTCTCTAAATTCTGCCCTCAAGTGAGCATTCTTTACTCTCTAGAGAGAGAGAAAAGAGGTAAGGGAAAGATATTTTCTTGGCCAGATGGCTTTGTGCCCCCTGAGCTTGGCTAGTTAGAGCCCACTCTCTGTAGAGGCTTATTCTAGTCAACCTTAAAGACTAAAGAGAGAGAGCCGGGCGTGGTGGCGCACGCTTTCAATCCCAGCACTCGGGAGGCAGAGGTAGGAGGATCGCTGAGAGTTCAAGGCCACCCTGAGACTACATAGTTAGTTCCAGGTCAGCCTGGGCCAGAGTGAGACCTACCTTGCAAAAACAAAAACAAAAACAAAAACAAAAACAAAAACAAAAACAAAAACTAAAACTAAAACTAAAACAAACAAACAAAAAAGACTAAAGAGAGAGAGTAAGATGGAGAGAAAGAGATAGGAATCCACACAGAAAGCCAAAATCACTAGTCCCTTCTCTTTTATTCCTGTCTTGTTCTACAAAGGGAAACATTTTAATGTCTTTATATAATTCCTGCTTGTCTTTCACTCTAATGGTCTCTGAATTGCCAGAGAGAGCAGCATTTTTTGTGGGAGGGAAAACTATCTGCCTGCAGGGAAATTCACACCACCCAAAGGTGAATTCAGAGGTGAGCTCCGTGGTGATGAGATAGGGCATCAGCTGCAGTTGCTATGCAAACTTCAAGCCATCCCTTCCTTATTAAGAACTAATTACATACTAAATGGATGAGTACAATTATATTTACTGCAGTATTTAAATTAAGCATACACAATCACTTGCAGATGTCTTAAAAAATTTAAAACCACAGCATTTATAATGAACATTACATACACGTAGTAAGTATGTATCACTGATAAACTGAAAGCATGACTCGTGGGATGTGATAAATGATTTGTCTTTCAATTTCTTTCAAATTTATGCAGTGGGGGGAGACTTTTCTTAACTCTACTTAATGGAGTTACTTGATACTAGACAGTTCTGTAATCCATTTGTGGGACAAAACACAGTCATAATCCAAAAATTAAAGCATGTGATTGAAGGTAATTACACTTCAGATTTTTGGATGAAAGGCATGAATTCTCACATCCCAGCTAAGGTCTGAAGTACAGTTGATTATCTCTAGTCTTTTCTATTCTGCCTCCCAGTGAATGTTCTATATCCTACTTTTGAAGAGATATGTGGAGAGAAAAGAGGTGAGAAGACATATGTTTCCTGGATGGGTGGTTTTATGCCCCCAATCCCTGAGCTTGGCATGGTTAGAACACACTCTTTCTCTTGTGGTTCATTACAGTCAATCTGAAACGAGAAAACTCAAAGTTACTGTTCCTTCCATGTAGGAGATTGATTTTCCATCCTGACAGTGACACGAATCTTTGTTTATGCCCTCTAGGAACACAAAGCCATCTTGGGCATCTTGCTGCCAGATTTCCTTCATCTTCCAGAATACCACATGTGACCCCACACTAGCTCTTTCTCACATGGCAAACACTCATACATGTTTTGTTCCAAAAACTGCTAAGAATATACTGAAGCCCAGTGACAGGGCAACTATTCTGGGTTTGCAACCAGAACATACCAACTGGTGAATACCCTCTTCCAGTTTTCTCTCTCAGGGAACATGTGGCTAGCCCGTAGATTCATACCCCTTCATCTTTTATCCCTACCAGAGTCCTGATTAGCTATGGTTCCAACTCCAAGGCTCACAGATTGAGCTCTCTGTGGAGTCTGAATGGAATCTCTCCTTACCAATTCTTGAGCTGCACGGCCGTACTTCACAATATTCCCCTGTGAAAATCAGGTCTTCCAGTATTTAGTGAGACTTTGTAAACATCCTGGTCACCAAATGACTCTTCAAAACTATATTCTGTTCCCACTCTGATATTTTTTCAATATCCCTTATCTGTTTGTGGACTGAAGCGACTCATGAATTAGATCCTGATCTGGTATTTCAAAACTGTAAATATAGCACTGTGTTACATTCTCTTCGTGCAGATCGTCAATCCTTCTTCACAGAGTTGAGTTGACAGTGCTGCATTACCTGAGAACTGTTAGATACAAACCTCAGTCCATCTCCTTTTGTTTTCATTTAGCTGTAATCTTTAGGACTTTTTGCATCCTAACTAAAAGAAACCACCTGAAGTTGGCTGACGCAACCAACAAGAAGGAAAACTTTTTCATGGGAATGAAAGGCAGGAATGCAGCTTGGCTTTAAAGTAGATTTGAGCAAGGAATTAGGGGCCTTGGCATACTCTTTCTGCATTTTGTGTGTGTATGTGTACACACACACAGACACACACATGCACTCCCCCCCACACACATTTTGTTATCATCGCCTGTGGTGAGAAGAAAATGATTACTGATGCTATTCAAGTTCCTATGTATTAATGTACATAGCAAAAATAGACTTATTATTAGAAACTTGTCCTAATCTGTCCTTATTTGATGAAGAACTTACTTTTTGCTCAAATGAGGGATGGTGGGTGCCACTGGTATATTTTAGTGGTGCAGTGCTTTCCTGGTATTCATTGAGCCCTGGGTTTGACCCCTGTAGTGGTTTGAGTGCAAAATGACTTCCATAGGCTCCTGTGTTTGAATACTCAATCCCCATCACGAGGAATGGTTCAAAATGGTTAGTTAGGAGGTGTGTCACTGGGCGAGGGAGTGGACCGCAGATGTTATAAGCTGTACCCCATTTCCCATTCATTCTGTGTTTCCCACTGAGATCCTGACATATACTAAGACCATAGAATGGGAACATTGCAGGCACTCACAAGCTTCTAATGGTTGGCTAGAGTCTTTGGTAATAAGATTCTCTCAGCATCTGTTTACCTTGTCAGATCTGGTGGAGAGAAAATTTCTCACTGAAATCAAATGTTCATTCTGTAAGTCCATGCATTCATTCTATAATACTTTCTGAACTTCAGTCCTGCTGGGCAGCAGCATAAACCTGAGGGTATTCTGTGGCATGATGAAATGGTCCAGGGAATAGACCCATTTTGTAAGACTCTCAATTCCAGAAATAGATGCCTACCAATTATCCACTTGGAAGATAAATGTCTATATACCATTTCCCCTAAATCTAAGATCAGAGTGAGCTTTATTTTTAAAAATTCACAAGAACAAATGATTTCCTGGTGGAACACCTCTAAGGTGGTCATAGTCAGTGGGTTACTGCAGCCATCTATCTGAGTGATGGCAAATTCTTCTGGCTCCCAACATTATATGTTCTTCTCTAAGCTGAAGTCTACTAAGCTGTATTCTCAAGAGCCATTGCTAATGAGCTGCATGATAAGAAACAAACTTCACAGAAACAAACTGACGTTGATTAAACGTTGATTGAAGGCCATTATGTGATGATGCATTTGGTTGCTGGTTGTCATAAATGCAATTCTGGCTTCTTCTTGATTTTGAAACTTGCTTCTTGTACTTCTAGACCCACCTTTACCATGTAGTTACCCCCAAATTTCTATACAGGTCATTGCTTCAGAAGATGAACAAATTGACTGTCATACCCCTAAGTATAAAGAAAGACTCTTGATATTTAGGGAATATAAATGACCATAGGAAGGGCAGAGAGTTACAGGTTCTATGCCTTTATCTTCTTTTGTAGTTTACGTACAATAAACTGCCTCTTAGAATGGTCCTAAATAATATGATGCTAAACTGCCTTTTAGAACTGTCCTTGAACAGTACGTTAGAATGAAAACTGGCCTGGGAAGTTAATGAAAATACTGTATACACCCTTGGTGAGAAGGTCTAAATTTAGTGAGCTCTTTTAATTAAGGAGAGGCATATGCATGTGTCTCTCACTGGCTTTCTTTGTCATAAGCTAGTAGTATTCTCCAAATAAGCTTCTCCTATGTAACCTAGTAGGCAGTGGGCCTTAAAGAACAGAATGCTTCCCTGACAGCATGGACATCCATGGATCCCTGGGTGCCCATGTTAGGTATTGTCTCCTGTCTTTATAAATTGGGTGGCCTTGTGCCCATATTTCGAGCACTTGGTAGGTATAGAAAGGAAGATCAGGAGTTCAAAGTCATCCTCCACTCCTTCACTACAAAGCAAGTAAAAGGCTAGCCTAGGTTCCATGATACCTTATATTGAAACAAAATAAAAATCAAATATGTATCTCCTGAGTTTAATAACAATAATTGGAAGGAGCCAAGTTATGGTAGAACATTTGAAGGAATGCATCCTTCCCTTCCTAGCTCCTATAGTCCCTTCAACATGATAAAAGTGTGAACTGCCAAAATGCCATCATACATATGCTAAAAGTGTTCTTAGAGGCTAACAGTATGAGAATCTTCAATTTGGTTATAATTCCAATAAAAGCTAAGTTGTCTTTGATTATTTCGTGTGTTCTATTACATTTCCATAGAGACGGGAATGACTGGGGGAAGAACTAATTGAGTGTTGAGAATAGTTGGTCCCAGTGAAGGCCAACCTGACTGCACATGCTTCAAAAGTGTGATGAGGTTGTCATTTATTACAGATAGCAAGGCAATGGTGGTTTCAACTCCAAATTGCAAATGAAAACCATAATTCTTCCTAATGCCTCTTTTTGATTCTTTTCCATTGAGCCAGTGATGAAGGCATGTGAGAATTGCCTGGACTCTCTTTCTCACACAGGCCTGGACGGTTTTGTCATCTGCTTCAGCTTTTGCCCATTCATCATATGACTAGCACGGCCTGCCTGACCACTTTATATACATTACAATTTTAACTCATTGGAAGTCTCTTTCTTTCTTCCCTCTCTTCTTTATTTTTCTTCAAAGTACTTATCACTTTTAAAAACATCATAAAGGATTTAAAAAATATTTTGTCATTTTTTTATCCCTTATCCACTTCACTAGAATATAGTAGTTTTGTTTGAAGGCAGAAATTTAAACTTGAGTTTATAATTTCCACCATCCAGAAAGTTACCTGAAATTTAAAGAGTTTTCAGTAGTGCACTTGTTAAATAAAGAGTAGGTATTTGTTTAGTAATTACCTGCTGAACAGATGAAAAGTGTATGCTTCCATCTTTGGTGATAATCTAAAATAATTTCCATGGTAGACTTTTCTAAAATTGTTAGTTGTAAATTATTTAAAATCAAATTCACAGTTGGGTATATAGCTCAGTAGTAGAGGGTTGCCTAGCATATGTGAGTGCCTGGGTTGTATTTCCAGCACGAGAAAAAAAAAAAAACAAAACAAACAAACAAAACAAAACAAAACAAAAAAAAAACAGAAAAAATGCCTAAAGCCAAGTTTGCATAGTTCTGTTTCTTCTCTCTCTCTTTCTTTCTTTCTTTCTTTCTTTCTTTCTTTCTTTCTTTCTTTCTTTCTTTCTTTCTTTTGTTCCAGTGGTTGTCATTCAATTTTGTTTCTGTTTTATTATAGTACTTTACATTAGCTAAATGAAATCAAGATTACTTAATGGAAGGATTATAGAAGAGTTTATTGTTTCTAACATACTTTTAATATGAAAGCTTTCAAGAAGGTTATGCATATTTAAATATCTCTTTGTGATCATTGAGAAATAGTCTATAAATGTATTTTACTGATTAATTTTAATGGTTGTCATTTAAAAAAATTATTTATTTATTTAGGAGAGAGTGAGAGAGGAAGAGGCAGAGAGAAAGTAAAAATGGGCATGCCAGGGCTTCCAGCCACAGCAAACAAACTCCAGACGCATGCGCCCCTTTGTGCATCTGGCTTACATGGGTACTAGAGGCTTTGTAGGCAAACACCTTAACTGCTAATCCATTTCCCCAGCCTAATGGTTGTCAATTTTAATACCTGGAATCTTTAATATCTTGAATCAACAAATCTTGAAGCCTGTTTAGTACAGAATCAGCTGTTCCTGAGTCAGTCAACTAGGCGTTGAGTATTTCCCATTTGTGTCATGATTCTCTTCTCTGTATGAACCAGGACCTTCTCTGCAAAGAGTAAAATTCCTGAATATTGAGAGCATCCTCACTCCAGTGGAATTCTGCACACATCCTAGAAGATCACTATAAGCAAGACTAAGCTAGTTAAAATGAAAAGACCATAGCACAATTAAATTTTGTTTCTAATTTTCTTAATTTAGAGATTTTGTCATTTTGTTCTCAATGAATGAAATTTATTTTAGTATGATGCAATAATTTATTTTTTCTGTGCATAGCACTACTGAGAGCATTGTTTAAGATTTATTCTGATTTTTGTCAGTTTCTTTTCCTATTCTATTTCATCAAAGCAAGACAAGATTAAACAAACACATATAATAATTTATATGGTGACCCTGCATAAGGAACAGTGCAAAGGTTTACAAAAATCGTCATGATAACCTGGGATCTATCAAAAATATTTTTTCTTTTCTGTTCTTGCTGAAGTAATTAAGTTGAATTTATCCCTAATAACATGGGACATTTTACCACTTACAGACATATTCTCTGTAATCCATATTCCATTGAAGTCAATGGGGAATTTGCAGTATAATTTAGATATATGAATCTTTAGCAATAGATGGTAAAAAGCAGAAATAAAAGGGGTTGTATTTCTCAGGTGTTGGATGAATATATCTAAGATTGTGTACAAAATCATAAATGTCAGGAAGTTCTATTGTCCATGGCTTTTTAAAAAATTTTGTTTTATTTATTTGAGAGTGACAGTGAGAGAGAGTGAGAGAGAGAGAGAGAAGAGAAAGAGAATGGGCACAGCAGGGATTCCAGCTACTGCATGTGCCACCTTGTACATCTGGCTTACGTGGGTACTCGGGAATCAAGCCTTGAACCGGGGTCTTTGGGCTTCACAGGCAAGCACTTAACCCCTAAGCCATCTCTCCACACCCTCTATGACTTTTTAATTGTGGATGTGGAGTGGTAAGGATCCCTGGATCTTAAGTTATAAAATTTGAATTAATATAGCAAATCATAATTTAATACCACTTTATTCTTGAGTTTAATCTCCCTAATACTTGGTTTCTGTTCTTTTAGAACAGGTACAAATATATATATATATGGAGAGAGAGAGAGAGAGAGAGAGAGAGAGTCTGTTTTTGTAGAGATATATTTTCCATAAATCATATAAATAAGACACTAGCTCTGAATTTATTGAACTGATAAGAGATGTCTAACAACATCAGACCACATAATTAGTTGATGGCAAGACACTGTTTCGTGGTACTCAAATACTTCCTCCTGTTGTACTGTGCAGGAATCATCAGACTCCTACATGATCTGTGAACACCCAGAGAGAAAGAAAATCAAGACAGAAATAATAAGAGACCAAATGTGTAAAAATCAGAGCGAGAGTGAGAGAAATGTGAGGGTAAGATCTAACGATATTTTCTTTCTGACTTAAGTAAAAATGAAATGAATCCTAATCATATTGAATATTTTAAGAAGAAAGTGTGACTGTCAGATAATTTATCCAAGTTCAACTACATCTATTGGAGAGAGTAAATATATAAAACCATATCATGTATGTTATCAGTGGTTCTAGGTGTTCAGAGGGAAAATTTACCCATATATGCAATTTTTTCCTTATGTACTTTGTTTTAGAATATAACCCTTATTAGAGGTGTACTTTTTTGGAATTAATATAAATTATTTTATACAGTTCAGACTAACTTACATAATCTGTTACTGTTCACAGATTTGTGCCGACTGAGCTGGAGTCATCATATAGTAATGTACTTTTAGGCATGTAACTTTCTAGTTTGCTTTATTTATCCTTAAGTATACAGTGTGTTCCTTTTCACATAGAAACATTACAGTAAATGATGGTTACCTTTGCAGGAAGCCAGCCCCCAACCCTAGAAACTGCAATGTATCCGAAGTCAATCCCCAAATACCAACGTGAAACTGATGTGCCCTGGAAGACTCATATGACTGACAGACTTACTCATGGAAATGCTTTGAAAGCCTTGGAAGAAATGTGCCATCAAAATGCAAATATGTTTTCATTTAAAAAGGGCAAAAAACTGGTTTACATAGGATTTGGCGTTAACATTCCAGTTTTTCAACTGATTGAAACCATTGGCTATTTTATTTACCGATGTTCTCTGGACTTAGTACCATCTGCTGTTCATTGTTAGAGCATGTAAAATTGCTGGGATTGTATATCCTCCAGCAGATTTCTTTGTTATGCCCCACCCCCTTACCCATGTTTTCTATTTGTTTTAAGCTGTTGATTCTGCTTCTCTGGGTAGTTCTAGTGTTCTTTTTGCTAAAATCAGTGTTTAGGTGTAGATCTTTCATTACCTGTACTGCAAATACCTAATTTCCAAAGAAATAACAAAGCACATATAAATCATCATTCTGTTATTTTACACTAAGTTATGCTGTTATTAGGTACAGTCAGGTCGTACTCCATCCTATTGGCTAATAAAATAAAGCTCTCTATCATCCATGTCTTACTGTAAATCTTAGTCCCCAGGAAATCAACATGCAACCTTATTCAAGATGGTATCTTTTAAAAAATATTTTATTAGAGGGCTGGAGAAATGGCTTAGAGGTTAAGGTATTTGCCTGCAAAGCCAAAGGATCATGGTTCGATTCTCCAGGACCCATGTAAGTCAGATGCACAAGGTGGCACATGCATCTGGAGTTTGTTTGTAGTGGCTAGAGGTCCTGGCATTCCCATTCTCTCTCTGTCTGCCTCTCTTCTATCTCTTTCTCTCTGCTTTCAAATAAATAAATTAAATTAAAAATATTTTATTAGAGAGAGAGAGAGGGGGATTGGCATGCCAGGGTTTCTAGACACTGCCAATGGATTCTAGACATGTGCCACACCTAATTGAACCTGGGTCCTTTAGTTTTGCCCGCCAGTGCCTTAACTGCTAAGCCATCTCTTTAGCCTCCAAGATAATGTTTTAGCAGAGGCAATCAAGTTAATATAAAGTCAGTAGTGTAGACCCGAAACCAAAAGGTCCATCCATACCTTTATTATATAAAGTGAAAATTAAGGTGCTGGAGAGATGGCTTAGCATTTAAGCTGCTTGCCTATGAAACCTAATGACCCAAGTTTAATTCTCCAGTACCCATGGAAGCCAGATGCATATGGTGGCACATGTATCTGGAGTTCATTCTCTCACTCTATCTGCCTCTCTCTCTCTCTCTCCCAAATAGATAAAATATTTAAAAAATAAAAAGTGGAAATCAGGAAACAAAAGTATATGCAGGGAAAATACCATGTTAAGAGAAGAAAGACCCTAGTATAAGTCAAGGACCTCCTAGAAGCAAGAAAAGGGGTCCAGTGCAGATTCTTGGTGCTCTTATGGCAGCATAGCTCTGTGGATTACTTGATCTCCAGCTTCTGCCTTCCATAGCTGAGAGCATACATTTCTGTTATGTAAACCAATTTCTGGTGCTTAGTTACTCTAACTATAATAACTCCTATCCTTGTCGCCCATTCTCACACTCCCTTGCTCCACTTGATGTTTTTTATTTATTATTTATTTAGTTCTGAAACAGAATCTCACATAGCTAAGGCTGGCTAGGAGCTGTTATGTAGCCAAGATTGACCTTGAACCCCTGATCCCCCTGTCTCCATCTCCCAAGTGCTGGGATTATAGATGTATATCACTATGCACAGCCCATTCTCTCTTGATGTCCCCTTCTATGTTCCCACATGGCTATTACTATACCATGGACTGTTCCCTTAGATCCTGATACCTCTTATTTAATTTAATTGACCTCTTATTTAAGGTACTGTCAAATGCCAGATTGTTTACAAAAACTTTATAAGCAGTAAGCTTCTAAAAAATCATTGGATAATCTCTTCTCTGATACCCTACTTTAAAATATTTAGTTCATCCCCATAGGGTAAAGAAGTTCTCCTCACCCACAAAATAGACATCAGGGTCAGTACAGGCTGTTAATTTCTGGTGCTTAGTTACTCTAACTATAATAACTCCTATCCTTGTCGCCCATTCTCACACTCCCTTGCTCCACTTGATGTTTTTTATTTATTATTTATTTAGTTCTGAAACAGAATCTCACATAGCTAAGGCTGGCTAGGAGCTGTTATGTAGCCAAGATTGACCTTGAACCCCTGATCCCCCTGTCTCCATCTCCCAAGTGCTGGGATTATAGATGTATATCACTATGCACAGCCCATTCTCTCTTGATGTCCCCTTCTATGTTCCCACATGGCTATTACTATACCATGGACTGTTCCCTTAGATCCTGATACCTCTTATTTAATTTAATTGACCTCTTATTTAAGGTACTGTCAAATGCCAGATTGTTTACAAAAACTTTATAAGCAGTAAGCTTCTAAAAAATCATTGGATAATCTCTTCTCTGATACCCTACTTTAAAATATTTAGTTCATCCCCATAGGGTAAAGAAGTTCTCCTCACCCACAAAATAGACATCAGGGTCAGTACAGGCTGTTAAACGCTTGTTATATGAGTCGTCAGAAGAAGACATAGATAGCCATAGGATACTGATGTAAGCACAGACAGTTCTGTTGGGTACAGGGGATAGGAGAGTAACATTCATAAGGAGGAATGGTGAGAGGGAAAATGGCCCCTACATATCCCAAGATCAGATAGGTTTTGGACATTTCCCCATTCCCCTAGAGGCACTAGAAAATAATTCTTCATTAACACATTTCTCTCACTTAGACAACAAGAAAAGCACTCCATGTTAAAAAAAAAAAAAATTCTCTTCTATTTTACTCCATTTCACTTCTTAAATACTTAGCATTTAATTAAAATTCATTTTTGTAGTATATATAGGAGTGACTCAAAAGATTTTCTTAAAGACAATTTTGCCTTTTTTTTGAGAGAGAGACACAGAGAGAGACAGAGAGAGAGAGAGAGAGAGAGAGAAGGAGAGGAAGACAGATAGAGATGGGAGCACCAGCAGTCTCTCAGCCACTGAGAACAATCTCCAGATGTGTGCCCCACCTTGTGGTCAAGTGCAGCATTGCATCTTTGCGTCACTTTGCATCTGGCTAAATGTGGGACCTGGAGATTGGAACCGCTGGAGATTGGAACCGGCATTCTTTGGCTTAGGAGGCAGGCGCCTTAACTGCTAAGCCATCTCTCCAGCCCAATTTCCCCATTTTTGTTGAAATAGAATGACCCATTTATCTTCCATTGTTCAGATTCTTTTACCAAATACTAGAACCTCACATGTGCCAGGGCTGTACTCTTTTGCTGATGGATTTGGGATAAATCTAGAATTGTTTTAATTATTGTAAGTCAAAATTAAAATAAAATATATTATAAAATACATTACATTTTACTGTTTCATACAAAAGTAATCTAAATGTTTTTATATTAAAATATAAATCTATGCAGATAAACTTAAATATTTTGTCCTTGGATTTTGTCTAAACTTTTATTCTAGAAAATGAATAGTTTTACAACAGTTGGCACTATTATTACTTAAAATAAATTTTTTTTTTTTTTTTTTGGTTTTTCGAGGTATAGGGTCTCACTTTGGCTCAGGCTGACCTGGAATTCACTATGTAGTCTCAGGGTGGCCTTGCACTCACAATGATCTTCCTACCTTTGCCTGCTGAGTGCTGGGATTAAAGGCATGTGCCACCATGCCCGGCAATATATATATATATTTAAGAGACAGAAAGAGGCAGAGAGAGAGAGAGAGAATGGGCATGCCACTGCAAACAAACTCCAGATGCACGCACCCCCTTGTGCATCTGGCTTATGTGGGAGAATCGAACCGGGATCCTTTGGCTTTGCAAGCAAATGCCTTAACTGCTAAGCCATCTGTCCAGCCCCAAATTTTTATTGTTTATGAGAATTTTGTGGTTTTATTTACACTTAATATGTTTAGGTCATTTATAGTTATTTTATAATTTTGTTACTTTCCTGTGTAGTGAAATATTTACTCACTTGGTTTCATCTTATTTTTATTTAGATTGATTGTTGTAGTGGAACTTTTATTTCCAGCAAACTATCAGTCAATTATCTCAGATTATACAGGTAGAAAACTGTGGAAATTTGAAATAGGGCTTTTTAGAATTTATCATATTATACCTACATTTTCTGACTGTTTTATTATAATTGGCTAGGATTCCAAGTAAAACACACAATAATGGTCATACTGGACATCAATTCTGACCCCATTTGAATGGAACATTCTCTTTATGATTTTATTAGCAGCAAGGGGTATGGGATTTTACTAACAGATGTTTAAGTGCCTCATGAGAAAATTATACATTTAAACCATTTTTATATATTGACTTTTACACTTTGACTTAGAATAAATTTTTCCTTTAATGTTTTACATATAATTATTATTAGACTTAAATGAGTTTATAGATTTAATTGGGTGAATTTATATCTTTATGCTATACTATACTATACTATACTATACTATACATACTATACTATACTATACTGACCAGATCACTACACTGAATGTCTACAGTCCTTTTAAATTAGATTTTATATACTCTTGAGAAAATGGTTATCAAATATCTTCATTTTAGAGAAATTGGAAAGATATATTTTTATTGTATTTTTAGTTGGCTTTTGCTAATACAAAATGTCTTTGATTTTTGTGTGTTAATTATTTTCTTTGACAGCCTTACTAAATTCTCTTATTAATTCTTCTTATTATCTTACAATTTTTATTCTTGACAGGTGATGATATCTATAAGCAACATTTTTATGTCTTCACTGACAATATTTATAGCTGATATAATCACCATTATTATTCATAGTATTTGCCATGTATTCTGGCAATATGTTAAATAACACTGTTGCTGGGAAGGATTTTTTTTCATACAATGGACTGCTTTTTCTCATTTTCCATTTAGTATACTATTAATCATAGTTTTGTGTGTCTTTTTTTTATGTGTGATCACAGACTTGAACAAATTAAGGAGGTTTCTTTCCATTCCTAGCATGTAATCCATTTAAAAAATGACTCTGAGTTTTTTGTTTGTTTGTTTTTGAGGTAGGGTCTTGTTCTAGTCCAAGCTTGTCTGGAATTCACTATGTAGTCCCAGGATGGCCTTGAACTCATTATGATCTCCTACCTCTGCCTCTGGAGTGCTGGGATTAAAAGAGTGTGCCAGCATCCCAGGCCTTTAATCTGACTTTTTTTTTTTTCATTTTGTCTCAATTAAATCCTATTACTCCCCCTGTTATGGATGTCTCTGAGTGTTTCCAGATTCTTGATGTCTTGTTCAAAGAAGTAGAAAAGTTGCACATAAATAATGAGGCAGCAAAAAGTTTCATTAGAATGCAAAGTGAAGATGCATGTTGTGGATATTCAGCCAAGAGGGACTGTGGGTTCCTTGAGCTTCATGTTCCACAAACAGTGAGTTACTGTTTGAGGCTTTTTAAAAATGGAGTTTAGAACGGTTTCTAGGAGGTAGTTGGAGTGGTTCTTTGTTTTGATTGACAGAATTGAGTAATACGAGCTTTTCTCTACTACATCTATCCCTTCCCATGAAGCTGGCTCTGATTTTAATCATATGTACACCTACTTATACATAGATATAAGATGGCAAATAAGAGATTCTTTCCTAAAAGTTGATTCAGAGGACACAGTATGCTTTATTGCCCATGACCCCAAACCAGTCCAGAGATCAGCTTCCTGCCTTTCTGTGGTGGTCTGAATGTATGTCCCCCATAGACTCAGGGTTTTTTTTTTTTTAGTTAGTTAGTTTGTTTTATGAGGTAGGGTCTCACTCTGGCCCAGGCTGGCCTGCAATTAACTTTGTATTCTCAGGGTGGCCTCAAACTCACATTGATCCTCCTACCTCTGCCTCCCAAGTGCTGGGATTAAAGGCATGCGCCACCACACCGGGCTTAGACTCAGGTATTTTATTAAAGCATATAATGGGTCTCTAGCTGTCTGGCTGTAGGAGGTATCACTGAGGATGATCCTGGAGTCTAGCCATTAGGTGTGTTGGGAGACCCTAATAGGTTTTGTATATACCAGGACTGTGCAAGGGCTACCATGGAGTGCTCTTGGCTAGGGATGGAAGCTTTTACTGGCTACTCAGCCCAGCTAGAAGGACAGAATTTGGAAACTCTAGAGTCCGTTGTCACTGGTGAAGGATGTTGAACTGAACATGAACTACAGATGTTTAATGTTTACCTGGTGGTTAGTAATTCCACATTAATCCAGTCTCTCTTTGTTATGTCTTATAACAATAAAAATGTTTACTCTGTGTCATTATATGTTGGAAGTATGTAACTTGTTTTGATTTTACAGAACTCACAGTTAAGAGACAGTCTTGAATCTCATATCAGAGACTTTGGACTTTTAAACAATCTTAAATTTGATAAAGAATATGGAGACCTTTGAAGTTGGACTGAATACAATTTGCAGTATGAGATCATCATGAGTCTATGGAGACCATGGGCAGAATGTGGTAGCTTGAATGCATGTCCCCTCCATAGACTCTGGTGGTTCATTACAGCTTGTAACTTGGATCTCCAGCCACCAGGCTGGAAGAGGTATCTCTGGAGTTGAGCTCTAAAATGTGTTTGGAAGTGGATCTGAATTCCAGTCCAAAGCTGTGCAGAGAGGTTTGAACTCTGCCTGGATCCTTGCTTACTGCTTTTTAATATGTGTTCTGGTGCTGGTGTTCTGCTTATTGCAGTTTTTTTTTTTTTTTTTCCCTCTATGCTTGGATCTGTGAATGAGAGCCAGCTCCTTCTGTGATCTAGGGAACTTCCCCTGGATCTGTAAGCTTGAAATTAATCCTTGCCACCTCTAAACTGTGCCTGGTTTGGATATTCATCCCAGCAACATGAAACTGTCTACAACATTCCCGATCCCAGAAGTATCTCACAGCATGTTTGAATAGAGGTTGCAAAGGCGAGTAGCTCATTTCATTGTTTAGAACGGGTATATGTGCAGCTCGATTCAGATGGGTTCCAGGTTGCTAAGTGCCTTGTTGGGCAAGGAGTGTGTTTACTGCTTTCCCACATCTCACCTATCCCGTCTTTGTTCTTGGGTGTCTCTTTTTATTTGCCATGCTAGGGATGGATCCTAGGGTGTGCCAAGTCCTCAACGACTGAGATAAAAGTTTCAGATCTCTTCACCCTCTTTTTATGGAAAACTATACTGAGCAGTTTTCATCTGATAGAATAGTATGAAATTTCCCACTTATAAAAGTATAGGATTGAATGGTTTCAGGGTATTCACACACTGGTGATACCCACTGTATTGACCTCATAGCAAACCCACACCAAGAGTAGCCACCCCTCCTAGCCCTATCCCCAGCCTCTGGCCACTGCAGAGAAGCATGAGGGCCTGAAAGGGCCTGAGACCACCTGACTTGGAATCTTCAGAATCTGTGTAAACAGCTGGACATGGCCATTCGTGTTTGTAGCTCCAACCCTGTGAGGAAGTGGAGACAAGAGAATCACAGAGGCAAGTTCTGTAATCACAAATAAAAAACAAAACAGACAGGTGAGTTGTGGAGGGGGACACTTGTCGCTCTCTGGTGTCACAGGTGAGCCCATGTGGTGGTGTGGCAAGTGCATAGTACGCCACATCAGCACTTAAACATTTGCCAAGTCTCACTACGTTTCCAGAGTCATGTGAACTCCTATTTATTTAGTCCTGTTAGTGTGAATATAAGTTGTTATGACCACTTTGGAAACATTTAATAACATGGTTTAAAAGATAATCTCTACTAAAACTCTAAAAGGTTTACTTCTATCTATCTTCTATAGAGCCAGTCTTATACATGTGATTAAGACTGGGTAAGGATATCCACTGACCATGTTTGAAGTAAAGAAAATGGAAATGAAAAGTAAAGAAAATGAAACAACTATTGCTTATTTTTTAACAAGGAAAAATGTCAGAGATAAAAGCTGATTACATTTAAAAGAAGTTATAGAATGATTAAGATACTCTGATCAGATTTTTTTGTACTACAGATTATCTGTTGATAGCTGCATTTGGATGTTTGGCAATTACATCCGAGATGAGAAAGATATATAACCCCTTTTAGATAACAGCTTTATTGCAGAGAGTGAAGAGTTTGGGATTTGATCTGTTGATAAAGCTGCAAATATATATTTAATGTTTGCTTTTCTAAGGAAAATAACTAAAGAAATATGATATAATGTTATTATTTATTAAATTTGTCTTGGTCACATGAGTTTTCATTATATTATTCTCTCTAATTTTCCACATTTGAAATATTTTACAATAAAATATTTTCTTTAAATCTCATCAGGGTGGAAAACATGTGCCAAGAATTATAATATAAAATTCAAGAGAAAAGAATTTAAAAATCCCTAATCTTAAGTCAAATGGAAATTCTACCAATTGGATGTATGTATACACTGTAGGGGGTATATAGGTTAAAACAAGAATTTGTTTAAATATCAAGATTTGATTTGGCTACAATTTCCTATGTCACTACTGCTAAGCCTTGCCAACTAACTTAATATATACTGAAGTTGAACACTCTAAGTTCAGGATCCAAAACAGAAAGATGACAGCAGTTCTCAGCTCCTCCTCTTCTGCAGTTGCTGTTTTGTAGATCTTGGACTGGCCAGAGTGCCGGGTGAGCTCTGAGGTGAGGGGTGGGCAGTAAGAGGGCACCAACTTGCTGGCCTTAGGATGGGGCTCAGGGAAGTTGAAACAAGCATTATTGAGGTGTCCTATTCAGCTTATTTGCTATGGCATGAAGGTAATGAAAGCGGATGGAAATTGGACAATATTTGTAAACATTTTGCTTTATGTGGCCTTATGAAGACCTTTCAAAGGACTGGAAAGGAAAGAACTGGCCACATATGACATAGTCTTCCTCAGAAAATACTGAGTTAGTTGCCTAAGCCAAATAACTTTGCTATAAAATATTTGCTATTATCTAGTCTAGAACAGTTGTTGAATAGTAGATTCCTCCAAATTGAAATATTCTCTATTGAAGAGAGAAAGGAGGCTCTGGGGATTTAGGAAATCAAGTCTGGGAAACCTGAAATTAAAGGTCCCACAATCACTACCCAAGGCATGTTAATTAGAAACTGAAACATTCCTTCCTGGAGGGGTAGCAAGGAAGTTCCATAGACTCAGAAAGTCAACAAGTTTGAGAAAAGGTTGCAAGACTAAATGCTTGGAAGTACACAGAGAGATAGAGCTGCCTGCAAGTGATGTAGTATGCTTGAGAGTCTCCTAATTGATCTTTGGTCAAGTGGTGCCGAGAGCTTCAGAGACACAGCTTCCACCAGTAGTCATCTATGCTGGTGTGGGATATTTGGTGATGTAGCCTTTGAGTTGAAGCAGCTGTGGGATAGTCATCATCCAGGATGGGATGAGACTTCTGGTGGTGTGGCTGCCTTTCAGTCATCCATTGTTTTTGCAAGCAATCCCTCACCCTGCTCTGTAAGCAACCCCAATAAACTCATTGATTCACCCAAACTGGTTTTGGTAAATAATCGTGCTATTGGTTTATTGTCTGTGCCCTATCTGCAATGAACAGGTGTGTTTGCATTGTCCCAGAGAAAAAAGAGGTTTCCTGTGAAGAGGTTTCCTATAAAAGCAGTGATTATAGAATATTGGGTTCAAAGACCTGAAAAATTTCAAATGAATAATTGTAGAACCAACAAAGACTTGCCACCTTACTACTCTCAAGGAAGATTGTTAAAATCAGTCAAAACCCATGATCATATAATACCCATTCCTAACATTATTTAATAAATAGCATTTTCATACTAAAATAATGAAGCACATCATCACAAAAGTATCTACTCTCAAGAAATGAAACAAAAAAAGCAAGTTGGACACTTTACACTTAAATTTTAAAAAAATGTATAATTAAATTCTCTCAAATAAAAGGAAAACACAGAATATTAACATATCCTGTGTTTATTATATAGTACATATTCTTTTTGGGGGGGTTGAGGTAGGGTCTCACTCTGGCCCAGGCTGACCTGGAATTAACTATGTAGTCTCTGGGTGGCTTTGAATTCACTGCGATCCTCTTACGTCTGCCTCCCGAGTGCTGGGATTAAAGGCGTGAGCCACCATGCCCAGCTCATATTCTTGATTAAATAGATCAACTTGGGGATACATGTTTGCAATAATATGGGGTGAAATTTAGATGTCTAAGTTATTTTATTTATTTATTTATTTGACAGAGAAGGAGGGAGAGAGGGAGAGAGAGAGAGAGAAAAAAAAAAAACAGAGAGAGAGAATAGGCAAGCCAGGGCCTCCAGCCACTACGTAAGAACTTCAGATACAGCCGGGCGTGGTGGCGCACGCCTTTAATCCCAGAACTTGGGAGGCAGAGGTAGGAGGATCACCGGGAGTTCGAGGCCACCCTGAGACTACATAGTTAATTCCAGGTCAGCCTGGACCAGAGTGAGACCCTACCCCAAAAAACAAAAAAAAAAAAAATAATAATAATAAAATAAATAAATAATAATAAAAAAAGAACTTCAGATGTATCCGCCTCCTTGTGCATCTGGCTAATGTGGGTCCTGGGGAATCAAACCTAGGTCCTTTGGCTTTGCAGGCAAGTTCCTTAACTGCTAAGCCATCCCTCCAGCCCTTAGTTATTTATTTTTGCTGAGAGTTATTCACACACCATGTCAGTGACTTGGATGTTCCAGGAAATTGCAAATATTGTTTCATTTAATTTCCAACATCCTGGGTCAGCTGAAAAAATGTCCCAGAACAGCAGCTAACATAGTGCTCACTGCCCTTCCTTGTCTTACTTTTCAGAACACAGCAGGTCCAGATCTGAGAATGAGGTTTGTTAAAAGGGGTGCTGAGATAAGAGCTCCATGTATTTTCTTACAAGATGGGCTTCCCACTTCAAAATGAGGGGAAGAAACTAACAATTCAAAGTGTACATGGTAGCTTCAACGTGGCTCTAAAGAGCCACTTAGAGTAGAAGTTCTATGGGTCAGAATTAAATCTATTAAGAGCACCACCCTTTCACATATTTATTTGGTGCAGGGGAATTTTCTAGACTCTTGTTCAAATTTTACACAGGTCTTCTGTGACAGAACTGTTTCTTGTTAGACATGATCTTGTGGGATGTCCAGAATTTTCTGTTCCTGGCCTCTTACTAAATGGCGCTAGTTCCTCTTCCCATTCTATAATAATCACCCACAGTATCTCTAGGTGAGCCACATGTTTCTTCCTGGTTCAGAAGGACTAGTTTGGGAGATCTTTAGTTTATTCCTACATTGGAGATAATAGATCACTCTACTTGAAGTGTGTGAGGAGAATTATCACTCATTGGTTTTTACCACCTTTAGCACAAAAGATCTGAAAAGCAGGAAGGTGGGCAGTTTTACTGGCTGTCTTCTGTTCAGTCCGACGGCTTTGTTCTTTGGGAAAGGGATAAAAATATCTGGGAACAAATTTCAGCTGTACTTGGCTATAGGGAAACTAGTGCCCTTTAAATACCATGTCTGCCCTCTTTGCATTAATCAGCCCTGATGAAGGCTGTGGCTCTTTTACCTTGCTGATTCTCCTTTTGCAAAAATTACCTCAAGGGATTTAGAAAGTATTGTTAAAGTTTTGTAGGCTGACCATTACATTTCCATTATCCACCAAAACCTATCAAAATGTTAATTTGATTATTTGGGGGAAAATCCTTACTTATGTAGACAGCTTTCTCTCAAATGCATACATATGAGTTTTCTTATTTTTGGTTTGGCTTTTTGCCTGGATGAATAGTAGGAACTGATTTGTATTTTCCTTTGAGAAAAGGATTTGTGACCCTTTTGTTTTTCCATTGCTGTTTCAAAAATCTGCAGTCATATACTACACAGATGTAAATAGCCTGTTTTGGATGAATCTAAAGGGAAATTCTATTTTCTAAGGGGAGATTAAAACTGTATCAACAAGAAAGAATCAAAAAGAAAAACTTTTGGACTAGGGAAAAGAACAGAAGGAAGAAGATGCTAATCACTTATGTTAATATTTTGAAGGAATCATGAAGAACAAGACAAATAAAAGACAGAAATTAGAACATAGCATAAGTTGCAGGAAGATACTGTCACTTGGTATAACTGGAATAAGTAGATGGTATATAGGAGTGAGTCCTTTGAGAAGTAATTAGGGCTACATGAGTTCATGAAGTTACGACCCTCATGATTTCATAAGTGGCTTTATAAAATGAGGAAGGAGACCTGAGCTGGCCAGCTTGTTCTGTCTCAGCATGTGATGGCCTGGGCTGCCTTTGAACCCTCCATGACCAGAAGGCTCTCAAGAGATATGGCTCCTCAGCCTAGGATTTTTAGGCTTCTAGAAGCTTAAAAAACTTTTTTTTTTCTTTTTTGTTTTTGCCAGAAAAGATTACAGATACTATTAAAGATTTTATAGTAGGAGAGGGACATAGGATGCAGATTTTTACCACTTATAAACATTAATGCAGTAGTATACTACTGTTATACTTAGAAATAATGGTGAAGAATGCAGAAATAAGGTGAAGGACTAGTTTCTCCCTCCTCCTACTTGTCACATTGTCTTTGCTGAACAGTAGGAAATTTTCACGTGTTTCTCCCTCCGTCTCTCTGTCTTTCTTTCTCTGTCTGTCTCTCTGTCACACACACTTTGCTTGGAATGTGATCAATAACTCTTATTCATTTTTGCATTTACCCTTCCTGACCCCCTTTTATTATACTCATTTGCATGTATGTGTTTCAGATAGGAACTCATCAGAGATTTCTTGTGCCATCACAAATATTTCTTTAGGTGCCTTGTGGGGGTGCAGTTTAAGAGGGAAGAAGTTTGATCTTCCTGCAGGTCACAGAGTCATACTGACAAAACCACACTGGAACTAAACTTATTGGGTAGATCACAGCTCTGCTTTGGCTACCTTGGGACTTGTAGCAGGCAATGTATTCTGAGTTTTGTTCATTTTTTTGTAATTTGATAAAAATAACTATGTTATGATGTGATACTTATGAATTTAGGAATAATGTTTAATTAATTTTTGCTTTACTGAAAAATATAACTCATCTGTGGCATTCAATAATAGACCAGAAAACATACTAAGATAGTAGGTCATATAAGCATATTTCTTACAGGCTAAATCTACCTTCATTCAAAGCATTCTTATCATGTCTGGTACCTATGCCTCCCACAGCACTGCTTGTGATCAGAATCACACTTGCTCTAATTAGAGAAGGCAATGCAGGGTACCACGTACAGTGGCAGAATGTTTTCTCATGGGCTCAAAGAACACTGGAGGACAGTGACTCAAAGAACATAAATCCAGTAGCTCTAGAAGTTCTAGGATCCTCTAACCCCATGGCTTTGGAACCACTAACTGTTTAGAAGTGTGGTATAATGAGATAAAACAGAGTGTTGTTTTGCTTGCATGTCTATTTTATTTGTGAAGAGAACAAGAAGTAGTTCAGACACAGCTACTACCACTGTCCAGACAAAATCAAATGAAACAAAAGTCAAATAAAAAGCCCAAATAAGTGACTGAAAAAAAGACAACTCAATGTGGAAAGTTCTCCTGTTGGTTGGTTATCTGGTTCATGTTCTCATTCAGTGCTTATGGATGAGGAATACCCTCTTGGGAAGGTCAATGCCACCCCTTGAATTTTTTTGTTAACAGATTTCTATGTGGTCTTAACTTCCTTTGCTACTAAATTGACTAATTGTGAGATGTTGCTTTTTGTTCACTCTTTCCTATCAACTATTTAAATGTATAACCAAATCACATTTGTTGCAGATGTAGGAAATTTTTCAAATATCATTTATACAAAGTATCCATTAATTATTTAGAAATATATTTTATTTATTTGAGAGAGAAAGAGGCAGATAAAGAGAGACAGAGAATGGGCATGCCAGTCCCTCTAGTCACTTCAAATGAACTACAGATGCATGTGCCACTTTGTGCATCTGGTTTACGTGAGAACTGGGGAATTGAATCAGGGCCCTTAGGCTTTGTAGGCAAGTGCCTTAACTGCTAAGCCATCTCTCCAGCCCTATTTTTTATTTTATTCTTTTTCTCTTGTCTGGCTCTTTTCAGTGACTATGAATGAAATGATTTTGATATGTACTTTATGTTTGAATTCATTTCAATAGATTGCTTTTGTCCAGCAGTTTATTAATGATTTCAGGCAAACTGTTTGTGTTACATGTAAATTGTCTTTTTGCTTAAACAGGATGCCTTATATAGCATTCTTATACATATTATATACCTAAATTTTATTTTCTTAATAAAAATACCATAATAATTTGTCATTGTATTTTCCCTTGATTTTTCATGGTAGCTATATTACTTACTTTTCACATCAGTGTGGTCAAATACCTAACAGAAACCACTTAAATGAGGAAAGGTTTTTTGCCTGACAGTTTCAGAGTGATTCCAGTCCATCCTGGTAGGGAAATATGATGAGAGTAACTCTGTCCCTGGGGGTGGGAGCATGAAATGGCTGCTTGTTCACATGGAAGCAGACATGATGCAGAGAGAATTACAATCAGTGGTGGTACAACCTCCAAAGTCCACCCTATGCGACCTTCTGCTTCTAGGTCTTACTTACCAAAGGCTCTACAACCTCACAAGACAGCACCACTATCTGGAGACCAAGGGCTCAAGTATATGAGTCTTTGAGGGACATTTCACATTCAAACCATAACAGTAGATGGGGAGGGAAATCTGTTTTTTTTTTTAATTCTCATATTGGTCATACACCCCTTTGGATCAAGTGTTCTTGAGGATAGACAGCTCTGGGTAAAACACAGAGCATCAATGACAGCAGCCCCTGAGCTGGTTAAACATCTATGATCTCAGTGTGATCTCAGAGGTAGAAAAGAATGCGATCTATAGAGAAGTAAAGTATAGAGGAGAAGGCAGTAAATTCTCCTTTTCTTAGTGACAACCGGGAAGGTTGAAGGTAATGATAATATAAATGTGAAAAATACTCAACTTGGCCATCAGGGATTATTAATATTTAATGATGTTACAGAATTTCCTACACATGCCATCCCTTGTCTACTAAGTGCCCACCCCTCCGATAATACAAGGAAAAGCATAGATTTGCAAAAGAGCAGATTGACAATCAGAGAAATCTATTCAGTAATAACTTACTATCATTAGTCTTCATAAAATTCCCTTGTCTCTGTGTTTTGTATATTCCCAGCATACTTATCCCGAATGTACACTCATCCCATTTTGCTCCTTTGCTCAGAGCTGTGAGAAGTGTCCCAGATGTTATTTGTGCAACATCTTGTATATGTTGGCAGAACAAATGATTTCGGCCAGTGACTTAGATGTGAGCTCAGTGCTGCCGCCCTTTCCTGGCCTGTGCTTCAGGCTTCTGGATGGTCAAGTCTATTTTATATCTGCAGCATCTGGGACCCTGTCTTCTGTGACTGTTGTATTTTACAAGTTCTGAAAATGAATTAGCACATAGTAGGACCACCATAAATTCCATTGAATAAAACTGATATTCAGACACCTTAAAATTCTGACTGAAGATTATTACAGCTCCAGTTAGTGTCAAAACAAGAATTTCAGTTAAAATCATTCTAACTCAAAATCCATGTTTTTTTCATAGTTTTATTCATAGACCATATAATTTAATTTATTTTCTTTATAATTTTTAGCATAACTATTTATGTGGTATACCAAACAATACAAAAAAATCTCATTAATATTATGTATATTACTTATATATGAACTTATATATAATTTATGAGACTCATAAGGCACCATAAGGTAAACACTAGTTTACCTTAAATGTAAAAACTAAAATCTTATTAGTAGACTTGAAAAATGTGTGTATTCCTCTAAAATTACTTATCTACCTCATTTCCAAAAGTACTGGAAGGTGCATATTTCCTTCTAAAATAAATTTACCACATATGGAATGAACCCTAGGTAAAAGCTACGCTTAAATTACAAAACATAATTTAGTTAATTACACAATTAGATAATATTCCATGTCATGTTATATCATCACAATGTGTGATTTCCTTTACTAGTAGTTTTCACTCAATATTGTTTGCATGTTCCACCTCTCTTGTTGTCAGTGGCAATAATCATTCATGAATTTGTAATATTACATTAAGTGCCTATGCTATGATCAACATTTTTTACTAGTGTTACCTGATTTCTGCTATTATTCTATTTCTTCTATTATTCTTTCTATTATTTTATTTTCATGGATATTATTGATAACAATCTTTTTGTAAATTATAATATACTCTTGGGCCTATGTTGTGGCATTGTTATGGAAGTTTGTCTTGTTATTGGCTTTAGGAGTGAATTCCTTAGTTATAAGTGAGTGAGTGTCCATATTTAAAAGATGATGTTTTCCAAGTGAATGTTACAGCCTGGATTCCAGGGCACATACTTTCCATCATTCGACTTCTTTAGGATGTTCACCCTGAGGAACTTTTAAGGTTTAGTGCAATAAAATATCTCATTATGATCTAAATTTGCAATTTTCTGATTAGTGATGCCCCTGAGTGTTTTTTCATGAGTCATGTCTTAGTCTCTTCAGGAGAGAGACAAGAGTGGCTTTTTTGTCTTTCTTATTATACACAGGAGTTAATTGTGCGTAGTGGATACCAATACTTTGTTGACTGTAAATGTTGTAGATAGCTTTTAGCTTTATTTGTTCTACTTTCTTTTTTTTAATTTTAAATTATTATTTTTTATTGACAACTTCTATACTTACATACAAAAAAAAAAACACCTGATATTTCCCTTCCCTCCCCCCATTCCACTTTAGAACTCCAATCGCCATCATATCCCCTCCCTCTCTCCATTAGTCACATTTTTAATTTGATGTCATCATCTTTTTCTTCTATTTTGAGGGTCTTGCGGAGGTATTGCTAGGCACTGCAAGGTCATTAAGCAGATATTTTCAATATTAATGTAGATGACTTCATCTTATCATTTTAATTTTCAGTTAACACTTTATCAATACAGATTGCCTTTTCTGTATTTTACTCTAAGGTTTAAAATTTTCACCTTTTGCATTATACTTCTTACCTACTTTCAAGTACTATTTTTCACATAAGCATAGAATAAATGCTATTTATTTTGCACACAGTTAGAATGTCTCCTCTGTGGTAATATATCATGGTTACAGCATGTTTTAATATGTTTAAGTGCATTTTTCCCCACTAATCTTTTGGGCTTTCTCACCCAATTCTCAGTAGTTTTTCATAAGTTAATAGCACATGTTTCCCCTACACACACAGCCCTGTGATAAAGCTTGGTATTTAAAGTGCAGTTTTATCTAAGCATTTGTGCTATCCTATTATCGTTCTTTTGCCTTTTTCAAATAAGGTTTAGCCTGAGCTCACCAACTTTCTGAAAAACCCTGTGAAAATTATCATTAGAAGACAATTAAATCTATATTCTAAGGAAAACTTTAACTTCAGGAGATTTTTTTAATGAAATTTAGTTCACAATATTGGAAATAAACTAGATCCACAGTCCAATTTAAGGTAACATTATAATATTGATTAATTTCAACTATGAACATGCTATATTACTTTTTATATTCACAGCTTTTAAAAATAGCTGTCACAAGTGGTTTGTCTTTCTTTTGCTACATCTTCAAAATGTCTCACTGTATTAATGTTTGCCATTAAAATAATATTTTAATAATTGTTTTCTAATTTTAAGTTATTGTTAACACATTAATTTTTTAAATATAGCTTCTCATGCACCTATTTAATCATTCATAATTCATATATTTTATTGAAAGTCGTTTGTGCTTATATGTAGAAAATAATGTCTTTGAGCTCTGCTCCCGCAGGATTTCTCAGTGACCTTGCAGCCCGTGTATGTGGAGTCTTCAGCAATCAGTTCTTACCATCTATTCCTGGTGGGAAACCAAGGGCCTCGGCAATGGCCTATAATGTTTTAGGAGTATCTGTGACCTCCCCGGCCAAAAACTCACTGGAAGATATCCCATCCCTGGCACTGAAAATTTTCTAGTAACAATCTATGGCTTCTGAGTGTTCCATTGTCCAGAAAAGTAGGTTTCCACATAACTCATTTATATCCTCTTAGATTTTGTTTAAACCTCCCTCTACCTTTCCTTTACTCAAGCTCTTCCCCTGACCTCACTTAGGCCTTTTTACCCTCATTAATCTGTTCTTCTACTTACATATATACAATACCATCCTATTAAGTAACCCCTCCCTCCCTTTCTATTCCTTTTATATCTCCTTTCTAGCTTACTAGTTTCTGCTACTGAGTTTTATTTTTATTCACATAGAAGTCCAATCATTTGTAGCTAGGATCCACATATGAAAGAGAACATGTGACGTTTGGCTTTCTGGGCCTGGGTTACCTCACTAAGTATAATCCTTTCCAGATCCATCCATTTTCCAGCAAATTTCATAACTTCATTTTTCTTTATTGCTGAGTAGAACTCCATTGTGTAAATGTGCCATATCTTTATTATCCACTCATCAGTTGAGGGCCATATCTTTAGTATCCACTCATCAGTTGAGGGACATCTATGCTGGTTCCATTTCCTAGCTATTGTGAACAGAGCAGCAATAAACATGGTTGAGCAAGTATCTCTAAGGTAGTGAGACGAGTCCTTAGGATATATGCCTAGGAGTGGTATGGCTGGGTCATATTGTAGATCTATTTTTAGCTGTCTCAGACACCTCCACACTGATTTCCACAATGGCTGGACCAGATTGCATTCCCACCAACAGTGTAGAAGGGTTCCTCTTTTTCTGCATCCTCGCCAGCAATTACAGTCATTTGTTTTCATGATGGTAGCCATTATGACAGGAGTGAGATGGAATCTCAAAGAGCTGAAAGCCTCCTCCATGTGGACCAGCTGACAGAAAACTAGAAAAAGCTACATTGCATGCAGTTCAATGGGAGAGAGAGAGAACAACAGTGAACACTGCAAGCTTTAAATTTGGCCAGCCAGGCCAAATGAGCCAACGGGTGGAATAGTGGCATGTCTGTTAGGGGAGAAACCAGCTGCTCTCTAATTGGACTGGAGGCCTGTTCCATGGGAGGGCCTGTTCCCTGATAGTGAAAACCTATGACAGGAGTAGCTATGAGCCCTAGGGGTGTAATGTCTGCTGGTGTCTGGTTAAATGTATATACTATGCTCACCAAACTGTTCAGTAAGCACTTCTTTTAATGTCCACACCCGTATATTAATGCTACTCTCACTTTTGGTTAGAGAAGCTTCTCTTTTCAGATGGTGGTGACCTTGGGATGACTCAGAAGGCACCATGGTACTGAGAAGAAGGGACAGAGGAGTGCTCAGCACTGAAACATCTCAAACACACCTTCTAAGGCTCAGGGTCCACTGTGGAAGAGGGGGTGGAAAGAATGTAAGATCCAAAGGAAGAGTACAACGTGCTCCTTCAGACACAAAATGGCCTCTATATTCATGACCTCACAGTGCCTGACACTACCTACACAAGACCATCATAATAGGAGGAAAAGATCATGACATCAAAATGAAAAGAGAGACTGATTGAGAGAGGGAGGGGATATGATGGAGAGTGGAGTTTCAAATGGGAAAGTGGAGGGAGGGAGGGAATTACCATGGGATATTGTCTACAATTAAAGAAGTTGTCAATTAAAAAAAATTTAAAAAGAAAATAATGTCTTTGAAAAGTGACAGTTAATTCCTTTCAATATTTATAATATTTCTTCTCTTTTTGTTTATATTTTATTTTTATTTATTTACTTGAGAGAGAGAATGGGCATGCCAAGGCCTCCAGCAGCTACAAATGGAAATCCAAATGCCACCTTGTGCATCTGGCTTACATGGTCCTGAGCAATTGAACCTGGGTTCTTTGGCTTTGTAGGCAAGTACCTTATATCCTAAGCCATATCTCCAGGCCCAATACTTCTCTTTTACACTGGCTAGGACTTCCACGAAAACATCTCCACATCTTCCACTAGAGCATAATGAGGCATCTCACTTTAATCATGGTCTTTAAATTAATGCCTCTAATGTTCCATCAGTAATCATTGCCATACATCCTTATCCCTTTTAAGTGCATTTTATCAGGTAAAGAAAAACTCTCTTCCATTCCTCATTTACTAAGAATGGTGTTTAATTTTGTTCTAAAACATATTGTATCATTACAACTGGTTTTTATGAACTTACTAAGAGTATCATACCAATTTTCTCATTTAACCAGGAAATGTTGTTTACATTCATAAAATTTTAATGCTAAACCATATTTGGCTGTTAAATTAACTTCAAATTTTTAACAATACATTTTCCTTTTAAAAACTGCATTGTTATTCTTAGAGCAATATATTTTTAAAAATTATTTCAATTGACAGATATAAAAATTGTTCATGTTTATCACATGGAACACGATGGTTTGCCTAGACATACTTGTAGAATTACTAAATTGAGATAGGTACCATATGCAGTACTACATATACTTACTATTATTTTATGTTTTGGGAACAAAAGTTTTTTGATAATACAGCATTTTCCTACCATCACAACATTGAACTCGTTCTTTTACATTTCCTCCTATGTAACTGAAATCTTGTATCTTTGACTACCATCTTGCCAACCTTTCCCCCATCTCCAGCCTCCTGTAGCCACCATTGTCTTTTCTGTTTCTATGAGCTCAAGGTTTGTAGTAAAAATGAGATCACGTGGTAGCTTTTTAAAATTTTCTCTGCCTGGCTTATTTTATTTTATTTAACCTAATGGCTGCCAGGCTCAGCTATGTCACTCTAAATGACAGTGTCCTTTTCCGTTCTTTCCTTTTTTCTTCTATATGTTTTCAACATTTTAAATTTAATTTGCAGCATCTTATGTAGCCCAGGCTGGTCTTGAACTCACACTGAAGATGACGTTTAATGTCTGATCCTCTATCTTCTATCCTACAAGTGTGGAGAATAGAGAAGTGCACAATGATTGATGTGTGTGATGCTGGGGATGGAGCTAAAGCCTCATGCGTGGCAAGTATTATATATACAACAGACCACACGCCAGCCCTTATTTCTTTTAAGTTTGAATATTTTTCTATTGTTATACTACCTTTACCTCTTTATCTAGTGACAGGCATTTAGTTTGATTTTACATCTGGACTCTTATATGTGGTGCTGCAATGATCATGGGAATACAGATATCTCTCTAACACAATAATCTCATTTCTTTTGGTTATACCCACAGTGGTGAGATTACAAGTGGATTGCTAGTACTTTCTTTAGAGTTTTAACATTATGTTTATATATGCAGTTGGCCTATATTTGTACTGTGTGTGTTGCAAAGGTAAAATTAGATGCATAGAACAAGCTTGTGTCTTTCTTTCCTAGTGTTTGGTAGATCTTGTAAATTATTGAAATTCTTGGTCAATTATGTTTCTCAAAAATGATCACAGCACTATCAGGACCATAACTTGCACAAGAACAGGTTTTTACCCCGTTTTTAAGAGATAAAACGCTGAAATCTTGCTGTGGATTTGTGATTTGTGATTATATCAACCAGCCGTATAAGGCAGAAATTAGCTGACAGCCTCTTCTGGCTGAGTATCAAACTGCAAAGTGGCTTTTGCCTACAAACCCTCTGATGATGTTCAGTCTTGTGAAGAATTCCAAGCCACACTATGTCACAGGCAGGTGTTCTGTATGGCTGCCAGCCCAGCCAAGGTCTCAGCCAACAGCCCTGCCTCAAGCGACCAGATGTGTGAGCCTTCAGAGGCTTCGAGAAGTACCATGTGATGAGTTGTGGGTCCAGGAGCTGTCCCCACCAAGCTCTGATCCAATTACAGAGCTGGAGGTGATGCAGATGTTATTTTAAGCCAGTAGCTGTTGGGGTGACTTGCTCACTTAACACTAGAAAACAAAACATTCCGTCTTTAAGTACTTGAAGGACTATGCTCAGTGGCAGTGAGAAGCGTGCACACTACTGTCTTGTTCTGGGCCTTAGTGGCAATGCTGCAATTTTTCCCCCCATTTACTATGGTTTGGGCTTTAAGTCTATTATAGACCATCATTAATGGGCTATGTCTCCCGAGTCTCTGCAGTGTAGTGATCATGAAGGGATGATGTACTTTGTTGAAGGCCTCTTCTGCATTTGTTGAAATGATGGTGTGGTTTCTGTCCTTAAATGCCTTTATGTGGTGTGTTACCTTTACCGATTTCCACATGTTGAGCCATCCCTGGGATGAAGCCCACGTGATGGAGGTGGATGATACTTTTGATGTGTTCTTGGATTCGGTTTGCAAGAATTTAAGTGAAAATTTTTGTGTCTAAATTTTTCAGGGATAATGGTCTATAATTTCCTTTTCTTGCTTCTTTGTCTGGTTTTGGTATTGGTGTAATGCTGGCTTCATAAAAGAAGTCAGGGAGCTTTCTTTCCTTTTCAATTTTGTGAAATAACTCAAGAAGTAGTGGTTTTAGTTCTTCTAAAGGTGTGCGAGAATTCACCAGTGGATCTGCCTGGGCCTGGACTCTGTGCATGTTTACTGGTGTGACTGGCAGTTTATAGTTCACTGTCCGATGTCTTTTTCATCCCTGTTGCCTTTCTTCTTCCTTTTGGTCCCAAATATTTTTTTCTTTTTCTTCACTCTTGGTTTTCCTACAACATTTTTTCAGCTCAGTATTTACTTTAAGCAGTGTTTGGTGTGGGGATGGAGGATCAACTTTCACTATCGGGGTGGAACATTTGGAAGTTGTGTCCACCATCCTACTATGATCAGATGTCAGCCAGGGCACTCTAGATTCCAGAGCTTTTCAGCATCTCTGGAATATAAAGTGCATGCTTGGGAGCCCCTGGCATTGGAATTGGAGTGATTCAATTTATTTCCTCCTGTGCCAGGCTTCTGTGGGCTTCACGAAAATTCAATTATGTTATCAGATAATTAAACCATTTGAATTAAATATAGACAAACATACTAAGTTGTATTTGAAAATGAGACATAGGTTTTTTACATTTGAAAACTTCCTTGGGGAAATGGTCTCCAAGCAGGTTTATGGATGTATTTTTATCTTTTATTTTTTTCAAAATTCACCTTTTTGGTTCATATTTTCAAAGATTGCAGCAAAATGAGCATACAGAAGGAATACTGAATTTAGGATCAGAAATTTAGGCTATAATTTTATCTTAGCCATTAAGTGTGTGTTTTTTAAAAATTATACACACACACACACACACAGAGAGAGAGAAGGGAGAAACAGAGAGAGAGAGAGAGAGAGAGACAGAGAGAGACAGAGAGAGAAAATGGGCACACCAGGACATCTAGTCATTGCAAATGTACTCCAGACACATGTGCCACCTTGTGCATCTGGCTTATGTGGGTCCTGGGGAATTGAACCTGGGTCCTTTGGCTTTGCAGACAAGCATCTTAACTGCTAAGCCATCTCTCCAGTCCCCTAATATGTGATTTTTAATAAAGTAACTAACTTCATTGGGCCTAACTGTCCCCATTTGTGTAATGGAGATAGTTTTTGTTTCATGGAGTTATTATGACAATTAAACCAGTTAAATAAGATTATGCCTATGTAATTTACCCATCATGGTGTCTTAGTGGACATGTGGATAGTTATCATCTCTTCCTGTCTTACAACATCTTTGTATTAATGGGACTAAATGGATAATTTCCAATAATATACCTTTGATTTTTATTGATATTCATTTACTTCTAAGGCAACCTATCAACTTAATCTCTGTATAAAGAAGTAATTTTTAAAACAATGATACAAAGTATAACTCCTACCTATACAAATTAAGCTACTTTCAAGATAAGGGAAGTTAGGTCTGATTGTAGTTAAGAATGTGAGCAATGCTTGTGTAACTTTAGTTAGCCAGCATCTGGAACTGATCTTCAGAACTTTGATTAACAGAACCGGCATGATGAATCCCAGATGTTCCAACATGGCTGTGTTTCCTAGACTCACTGGATCATGAGAGTGAAGACATGGAAGGAAGGTAAACAGTGAGAAGAACTAGGTGTCAAAATGGCTGAGGGGGCATTTGGATATTGGTTTCCTTGTGGCAGAAGGGAAGTCTCACTAAATGACCCTTTTAAGTTTTATACATGTTATTAAAGCAGGGTATAATCTTTGATCTCAATAGTATGTCTTAATAACTTCATTCATGTTCTGGTGGATATATATTTTTGAACCTATGCTGTTTGCAAGAGCATGTAGTTAGATGAATAATAAACAGTTCCTATCCTGAGGCAGGCACTCCGTTTATGGAGAGAACCAGGCAGGCAAACAACACCTACAGTCAATTACACCGATTGGAATGCAAGGCTGAGCACAGAAAGTAACCAGTTCTTCCAGTGATGATAAGGACGTTTCACAGAGGACACCTTGTCCTCAAGATGCCCATATGGTACTTCTAAAGGCTGCATTTAGCAGTGCTAATAGGATACAACTTATCATGAGTTCCATATACCATAGGATAATTTTTCATGTCATAAAGTTCTATTTAAAACAGTAATTTCTGAACTAATAAAACCAAACCATCTGGATAATCTGGATAATCCAATGCAATGTCACAATGGTGAAAATTTGATTAATAATCATATGGACTTGGTGTCATGTGATAAAACTTTTAGAAAAACAATAAATATTTTAGTTGTTCTTTCCCACAATCTGCTTTCAAGTGAAGGAATGCATTTGCTTCCTGAAACCTTATTTTTTTCTCTCATGCATGTATTTTGTTGTGGAGAAAAATCAGAGAGGTCCTAAATTCAAAATTACTTTAGTAGTTGGGAGAGGGCAAATATGGTTGTTTTGTGACA
The DNA here is from genome assembly GCA_036365145.1 of Orientallactaga sibirica. Taxonomy (NCBI): domain Eukaryota; kingdom Metazoa; phylum Chordata; class Mammalia; order Rodentia; family Dipodidae; genus Orientallactaga; species Orientallactaga sibirica. The sequence continues at coordinate 74,740,512 of JAEOAD010000003.1, forward strand.
TACAATGTGCTCATAAAATCTCCATGCCTTCTCCATAAAAAACCAACTCTGTGAAAAGACAACAAAATGTAAACCATAAGAAGTAAAACCCAAATGTCCCTTTGACAGCAATGTTGAAATGAAATTACAACGTATTTTTAATAGTGTGCTTTCAGAGCTCTGAAGTACTAAACTTAGGGCATGTATTTAATCTCTGGCTAATTCTTATACAAAGATGTACACGTTCAAATGTTCTTTATCTGTTTTGTCCAGACTTTTGTTTTATATTCAAAATCTCAAAACCTCCTTCTCTATCATCAAATCTAATGTACCTGTAAACTCCTGTTACAACATTTCTTTGAAACGACAGCTATACATATCCCACTGCAGAGGCCCTTAGCCAGCAGACTGGCTTCATTCTGTTTTTTGGACACTTTTCTGAGTTTCCAACTCTTCTCATCAGGTGAGCACTTCTACATCTTTCAAATTTTTGGCTTAAATATCAGTTCCACTGGAAAATTCCTGGTTTCCTTTTAGGCTTGGGACTATCCACTTGGTCCCTCCATTCATAGTACATGATTACATGATCCTCACTACAGATGTAACTTTGTGCTTCATCTCTCCTTCTCATCTTAGTCTAGTAAGTTCCAGGACAGACAGTGAGAGCTTTAGAGATCTGTAGTCACCCTGCGTCTCCAGGTTACTATACTTCCTCAGGAAATCATTGTGGAATAGAGTATACACAAGTATCTTCACTACTCCAGTGGAGATACTTGCATATCTTGCTAGATCTGCCTAGGTATCTCACTTCAGTGCCTTCAACTATTCTGGTTCAGTGTCAAGATTCTCATAGTGTTTCTTTCTTGACATCCAAGTTTTAGGTGAAACCTCACCCCTTCATCATAGAGGTCACCTTCACCTGTCATAGTAACTTTCTGTTCCTTTTTCTATATAGTGTTGTCGTGATTTATAGCTATAGATTGAATTTTCTCTTTATTTAATAGTTATGTTGGAGGGCAGGGTTGTGGGCTATGACCTCCAGTTTCTCACCAAGTATTATGGCATGAAATATAGAGGTGTGCTACTTTTCAATTATATGTTTGCATATGTATGTATATTTTACAAAATAGAGGTCACATTGTGAGTACCTAAACATTGTCAGTTTATTGTTAGTTTGTGAATAGCAATTTCTTCCATCCCATCTGGAGTTTCAGATCTTTTAAGTCTACTGAAATAAACTGACATGATAGCTTAACAGGTGAAGCAGCTTACAGAGGTCTTCCAGGAGTATGAATGTCCAGCACTTCAGAGAGGTTCAGAAGCAGCTGATAATCCTGTCTTCATAGAGGAGTGGGAAGTGGGCATGGACATATTTTAAGTATAACAGTAAATAATTTTTTGGGGGGAGAGAGACAGAGAGAGACAGAGGGAGAGGGAGAGGAAGACAGATAGAGATGGGCACGCCAGCAGCCTCTCAAGCTGCTGTGAACGAAATCCAGATGCGTGTGCCCCCTTGTGGTCAAGTGAGGCATTGCACCCTTTTTGCATCTGGCTAAACGTGGGACCCGGAGATTGGAACCACTGGAGATTGGAACCAGCGTTCTTAGGCTTAGGAGGCAGGCGCCTTAACCACTAAGCCATATCTCCAGGCCACATTAACTAATTTTTGAGGAGATGAATGGCTACAGAGGAGAGACAGTGGTCTATGGTGAGGTTCTTCTGGGCTCCAGATGGGGTAAATAAATCCCTTTAAAGTCTTTTTCCTGTGTGATGGGATTTTCATCTTTGGTGACCGCAGTTTCACCAGAGTCATTGAAGTTGAGGTTAACTATCTGTGTTCCTCTCTGGTGGATCCGAAGTTTAAGGAGGAAAGAGCCTCAACCAGCTTTTGCTGATTCTCAAGTGATTCAAACAATCAGCATAACAGGCTTTATGCTTGGAGAGAGCTCCTCTGAACTCTGTTTCTTAGATAACAAAACTGCCAGCTTTCTTCCTCATCACTGTCCTATCTTGTGTACTTCCTTGTACATTCTAGGAATGAACACTGTTTTTATTAAATGAAGGAATGTTCAAAACTGTTAGTCATTTAAAAGAGTCATAAAAGAGTCTTTTTTTTTTTTTTTGGTTTTGCGGAGTAGGGTCTCACTCTGGTCCAGGCTGACCTGGAATTAACTATGTAGTCTCAGGGTGGCCTCGAACTCTCAGCGATCCTCCAACCTCTGCCTCCCAAGTGCTGGGATTAAAGGCGTGTGCCACCACACCGGGCTAAAAGAGTCATTTTTAAACATCTTATATAAAACCTGTGTTTTATAATTTAAACTTATTTAATGGGATTAATTTCTTATCCAATAAAAATTAATAATTGCAAATTATAACTATAGTGGTCCCTCTATATCTACATATTCTAAACCTGAGGATTGAAGTAACCACAATTTAAAAAGTCTTGAAAAACTGTCTGCTGGACCTGGGTAATTTTTTTCTTGTCATTATTCCCTAAAAGAGTATGACATTTACTTTCAGGCTGGAGGGATGGCTAAGCAATTAAGGTGCTTACCTGCTGTTGCAGACAGGTTCCCATTGCTGTCAGAAATCACCCAACCAAGAGCAGATTTTGGGGGGAAAAAAAGTTTATTTTGCCTTTTAGACTAGAGGGGAAGCTCCATGATGGCAGGGGAAAAATGATGGCCTGGCCAACGTAAGGTGAACAAAAGCAAAAGGAGAGTGTGCCAAACACTAGCAAAGGGGAGCTGGCTACATAAGTCCACCCCCAACAATATACTGCCTCCTGGAGGTGTTAATTCCCAAATCTCTATCACCTGGGAACCTACTAGTCAGACCACTGAGTTGATGGGGGACACCTGAATCAATCCACCACACCTGCAAAGCCTAAGGACCCAGATTCGATTCCCCAGTACCCATGTAAGTCAGAAGCAGGAATGTGATAACTATTTTCATAACATTTACATCAGATGAGGCATAAGAAGTCATCTAAAGATGACAGACAGTGTCCTGGAGGATGTGCTCATGTTCTAAGCACATTCCATGCCATTATAAAAGCCCTGAGCATCTCATCTGCAAGAGCTGGAGGAAGGCTCATTGTTAGTGACCCTACTTGCAAGCCTGTTGGCCTGGGTTCAATTTCCCAGCAACACAGAAAGTGGGACACAAAGTGGCACATATGTCTGTTATCCTAATGTTCCTATGGCTATGGGAGAATCTGGATGCTCTAAGGCCAGCTAGACTGGGGCTCATGTAGCAGCAAAATGACAAGAGAGTCTCTGTCTCCAAAAGAAAGTGGAAGGAGAAGACAAATAGTCTGAGGTGTTCTCTGACCTCCACACACAGCCATAGATACACTCACAGAGACAGCATACACATTTACACACACGTGCGCATGCATGCGCACACACACACACACACATACACACACAGAGTGTTTTTTTTTTTTTAAGTAAAAAATAATAAGGACTGCGGCTGCAGAGATGGCTTAGCGGTTAAGGAGTTTGCCTGCAAAGCCAAAGGATCCCAGTTCGATTCTCCAGGACCCATTCTCCAAGCCCGAAGCACAAGGTGACACATGCATCTGGAGTTTGTTTGCAGTGGCTGGAGGCCCTGGCATGCCCATTCTCTCTCTCTCTCCCTCTTTCTCTCTCTCTCAAATAAATAGATAAAACATTTTAAAAAATAAAAAATAATAAGGACTGGAGAATATACATTTTGGTATCTGCTGGGGGCCCTGAGACTATCTTCTCATGGATTTAAATGTTTTATTGTGCATGTATTGCTGTTTGGTAAGGTGGCTAGTTAACCTGTACGAGTAAGACAGAGATGATTCACTGATACAGCATTATTACTGTAACTGAGCTGGTCCTTCAACTGTTCAGGGTCTGCATATGTGTTGCCATTTGGAAGGAGATGTAATTCTGACTTGTAGACCCCTAGGTCCCCAAGGTGCTCAGGCCCATTTCCTTCCGAAGCTCTGGGGTAGGGTCACTTGCAGGCGGAGCAGTGAGCCTAGAGTTTGGCTGATTCCTCTGTCCCGGCCCCGGGAGATGCCCAATTCTATCAATTCAGTTCCTTCCCAGACCAGAGGCAACTGCAGTTGATGGGTGGGATGAAGATGAGCATCTGCCAGCACCCTGGCTCAAATCCAGCACTCCTGAGTCTATGACTGTTCTGGTTTAGGAACTAAGAAATACACAAGCCTCTGCTTCTTGTCCCAGGACAGTGAGCCACTAAGCCACACTAATTTTATTAAGTAAAGCAATTTTTTAGTTACAGTCAGCACTTTTTTCTCTGGAGGGAAATGAGAAGGAAAGTTTCCAGAAAGTCCAATTTCCACCCCAATCACACACCCAGCCACTTCAAAAGGTGGTGGACCTCATAGTAGTTTTCTAACTCTTTCATCCTTTTAAAGCATCTTTCAGGCTAAAGGCAAAATAGCAAATATCAGTTTAATAATCAGGGCAATTCAAATAGACTAATATCAGACAAGATTAGATGTTTGCAGATAAAAGTAAAGAGTAGTCGTTCTGTTTAGCACTAGAGTATGCCTTCCCAAACTACATCTGTGTGCACTGGGGATTACTTTGAGCTAAGTGCTGTGGACATCCGGCAGACTTGAGAAGAGCTCCCCAAATAGAACACGCATCTTCCTTTTGTAGAGAAAAATTCCATTTTCAAAGATATCTTCTTTCAGCAACTGAACAATCCTCATTTTCCACATTTTTATTGCTACCCTCCCATAACTTATCTCCTGTGACCAGAAGCCCTTAAATAACTTTCCTTTATATAGGGTTTTGGTATATAGGCCCATATTCTAATGACCTCTTTGGCTTATTCATTGATAAGTGTTCTTGGTTTTGACCAGTCTAATCTATAGGTCCCAAATTAGAAGACCTATATATGTAAGGGAAATTGGTTTCCCTTTCCTTACAGTGACATAAAGTTAGTAGGTAGTGGTAAAGAATAAATAACACATGGCATGAATCTATTGCATGTAACAAGTCATAGTTGCTTATGAGAAACGGGGACTTTGGAGGAAAATTCATTCATTCATTATTTATACTCTTCAAGGGCAAGACAGCATGACTATGTGGAAAGGTGGCAGGGCTCTTCAGATGGATGAACAATGTAGATGAACACATAGTGGAGGAAAAGCATGGGGCACGGCTGGGGAAAAGACACGGAAAGTTATTGTTAAAACCAACTCATATACATGCTCGATTGGCAAACCTAGGAGGCATGACTTTGGTTAATAAAAGATATTTAAGCAGGACTGTGGGATGGAGTAGAAACGATGGGTTCAGGAGCATGTCAAATGCTACTATGTTCTACGGAAGTAGAGTTTAAGATTAGAAACAGTGGAATAGGAGAGCTGGGCTGGAATAAAAAGTGTGCAACACTAACGTGGCCTGGGTTGGATATAACTGGAGTCAAACATACTTCTGGTTTCCAATAGAAAGATGAGCTAGGGCCACAGGGATTCAGATTCCTGTTTTGTCCTAATGGGCAACTGTTTCTTGATATCTTCTAAGAATATTTCTGGATTTTATTCCTGAATTAAAACAGAGTTACATAAAGCAGCTCCACCTGTTTAGAAACCTTTCATGTGCATTCCTCCTGTCAGGTAAGATATTTGCCCACTGTGGTGGTTTGATTCAGGTGTCCCCCATAAACTTAGGTATTCTGAATACTAGTCTCCTCAGCTGATGGCAATTAGAAATTAAAGCCTCCTGGAGGCAGAGTATTGTTGGGGGCAGGCTTATGGGAGTTATAGCCAGCTTCCCCTTGCCAATGTTTGGCATACTCTCCTGTTGCTATTGTCCACCTTATGTCGGTCAGGGGGTGATGTCCACCCTCTGCTCATACCATCATTTTCCCCTGCCATCATGGAACTTCCCCTCGAGTCTGTAAGCCAAAAATAAAAAACATTTTTTTTTCCCAAAAGCTGATCTAGATTGGGTGATTTATGCCAGCAATGCAAACATGACTGCAGCACCCACAAAGCAGGAATTTCCTACTGGGCATTTATTATATTATGATCGATCGATTGATTTTGTGTGTGAGTGTTTATGTGAAGGCCAAAGGACAACTTAAGGTGTTCTCTTCGGGAGTTCTATCCACTTCTTTTTGAGACAAAGTCTTTTATTGGCTTGGATATCACCATTTAGGGTAGACTTTCTGGCCAATGGGCTCTAGGATCCTTCTAACCCAGCCCCCCACTATTGGGATCCCAGATATACAGCACCATGTCTGGAATTTTCTTTTACTATTTATGCACATAATGTGAATACATTCATGTTGGTGCTGTTGATAGCCTCCACCCTGTCCTCCCCAGTCCAAAGGGACCCTCCTCCTTGGGCAATGTGGGTCATGCATTATGGAGGTAGTCATTAGTTATGTGGAAGAGGCAGTGTCTCTGTGCATAATGACCCAACTTGTGGTTCTAACAATCTTTCCAGCCCCTCTTCTGTGAATTTTCCTGAGCCACGTTGGGTTCATTTTAGGCCTACTTCAGTGATGAGGTCTTGGGAGCCTCTGTGTCTCTGGATATCTGGTTTGGTAGGAGTTGAGTGTTCTCTGTGTTTATCTCCTTCAGCCTTGTGCTGTTGTCAGGTTCACCAAGCAAGCTGCACTCTTGCCCATTTCCCCTCTTACTCTATGGTTTCAGCTGGTGCCCTGGTGAGGTGTGATAGGCTGATCCTCTCCTGGGTTTAGTGTCCATCTGAAAAAGAGAAGCAAATTCTTCAATGGAGAGAGAAGTCAGCACTGGATAAATAGGATAACCATTATTATTTTAGAGAGAATTTTATAGGTGTAGGCCCTCTTGTAGCCCATGATTGGTGGGAGCTTGATATTGGAGAGCAGACTTATTTTTTAGATATGGTTCTAATTTGTTTCCCAGTTCCAGCTATGAATTCCATTCCACTGAGCAGACCTGTTAGCCAAATCTAGAGCAGTTGGTTACCCACCATGGCAGTGTGCTGCTATTGCACTTAGGTGAGCATCACATCAGGTCATTTGCTGCTGAATAGCTTAGACCACGAGTTGCTTGGAAAGATGCTGGTCATTTTCCCCCATTCACTCATATAGCACCTTGTGGTACTAGACAAGCTAACTGTCTGGGGACTACATGGCTGGAATTTTTACCTGAATTATAGGATCAAACTTAGGTCCACATGCTTATGACACAATCACTTTACCCATGAGTTATCTCTCCATTTTCTGAAGCATCCATTCTTTTTATTTTATTTTTATTTATTTATGTATTTATTTGACCGAGAGAGAGGGGGAGAGAGAATGGGCACAGCCAGGGCCTTCAGCCACTGCAAACAAACTCCAGACGTGTGCATCCCCTTGTGCATCTGGCTAACATGGGTCCTGAGGGATCAAACCTGGGTCCTTTGGTTTTGCAGGCAAATGCCTTAACCACTAAGCCATCCCTCCAGCCCATGAAGCATCGATTCTTAAGAATCATATTTATTCTTTCTTTAATTAGGAACATAATGACTCTTTACATGTAATAGGTGCTAAGAAATTAACACTTTATTGGTGGCTTTTCTATGCTAGTTCTCATTTTATCTTTCTCAGACACCGTAAGGAAGTTTCTTCTTTCCTTTTTTTTTTTTTTTTTTTTAGGGTCTTTCAAGCTCAGGCTGACCTGCAACTCACTATGTAGTCTCAGGGTGGCCTGGAATTCACTATCCTCCTACCTCTTCCTCCCAGGTTAAAGGCATGTGGTCTTTCTTCCTTCTTTCTTTCTTTTTTTTTTTTTTTTTGTTTTGGATAAAGGTCTCACTCTGGTCCAGGCTGACCTGGAATTCCACTCAGGGTGCCCGGATCCTCCTTCTTCTTCTTTCTTTTATAGGGAAAAGCCACGATCATTGGGGAAGCCAGCTATACACAGCAGACTCATGAAATTAAGCCCCATGGGCAATCTTGGGTGGCTAAAGGCTTAAAGACCATGAGGAAGAAAACATAACCATGCTGTGTTAGAACTCAGGTGCTGCAGTCAGACTAGAAATAAAGTCCATTAGCTTTTCTGAGCCTCCTTCTGTGTAATGGGTGTGATGGTTACATTTTGTTGTCAGCTTGATCTGCTTAGGAGTCCATAGACATTCCTCTTGAGTCAATCTCTGAGTTGCTTCTAGGAAGGATCAACTGAAGGAGGAAGTCCTTTCCCCAGAATGAGCCCTTCCCCCAGAGTGTGCAACTCCTCTCAGAGGAAGCTCTGGGAGAAAAGAATTCCTCCTCCCACCTGGCTGTCTTTGCTGCTTGCTGCCTTCCAGTGTGGACTGAAGAGCAGTGTCTCTCCAGGACGCCTCCAGGCCTTCAGTGCTGGATTGGGACTGCTGAGGCATCCAGCCATGTGGACTGAGCAGCTACTGGGTTCCTTGACGCACAGGTCTGAAGACTGCTATTGGTAGATTGCCATAAACTAATCCAATAAATCCACTTTTTAATACAATTCATTCTTTTGGTTCTGTTCCTCTAGAGAACTCTGACTACTAGAGTGGAGCTAGATGATTTTTCTCATTCAACGGGAATAACAAATAATAGTCCCTGTAAGAGCAAGCCCACGGAAATTCTTGTTTATTAAGTGTCAAGTATTTGCTAGTGGTTTTATATGCATTACCTGAGTGAATTCTTAAAATAGCCCTGGTACAGATACTCCTTGTATTTTTATTTTATAGAGGAGAAGAAAGTCAAAGCCTTTTTCATGGCAACTTGCTTAGATTACAAAACTAATAAACACATGCGCCGGGATCTGTATCTGTTGGCTGATATTAAACTGATGCTTTTATCCATTATTCATACCATCTCCATATATGTGAAGTATTTAAAGTACTATCTAGAATGTAGTAAATACCAAATACAAAATATTCCTATTATTAGTTCTCTTTAGTCTCAAATCAAACCACAACTTCACTGGTACAATAGATGTATTCTGTGACTAGTTTAGTGTTCTATGAACCAAGCATTTAGGTAAAAATGATGAACAGTAGACAATCAGGATGAGGAAAAGTTTTTAAAGTTTGAATCTCGGGGCTGGAGAGATGGCTTAGCAGTTAAGGCATTTGCCTGCAAAGCCAAAGAACCCCAGTTCGATTCCCCAGGACCCACATTAGCCAGACATACAAGGTGGGTGACACATGCATCTGGAGTTTGTTTGCAGTGCCTGGAAGCCCTGGTGTGCCCATTCTCTCCCTCTCTCCCTCTCTCTCTCTCTCTCTGCCTCTTTCCCTCTCTTAAATAAATAAATAAAATAAATAAAGTTTTAATCTCTTATTGAGATGCAAGATAGATTTTAGGATATATTTGAGAGTGGAGTGAGGAATCTTATGAGGAGACCAAGAAAGACAAAAGGAAGGAGGGACAGAAAAGGAGCCTCTTTATGGCTAAGTCTGCAATCCTAGTACCTGGGAGGCTGTGTCTGGAAGATCCCAAGTTGGAGTTCATCCTGGGCTTCATAGTGAGCTACACAAGGTAAGCCTGAGCTACATAACAAGATCCTGTCTCAAAATGATGAGACAGGGTCTGTAGGGATTCACTCAATAGCTCCGTGGGTGAGTACTTGTCTAGACTCTGGGTATCATTATGGTGGCATTTTCCCCCATTGGAGTGGAATGCACTTGTAACAGACCAAGGCCCCCAACTCAATACCACAGGCAGGACATGATTGTCTCCACCAGGTGGTTTGTCTCACTGTGGGGGTGACCCATTGACTAAACCTTGCCAGAAGGCTCTGGAGAAAATTGATGGTCTTGTGATGCAGGGTTCTAGTTCAAGAGCTGCCCTTCACTGGATCTGTGCGGCAGGCACATGCCTTACAGGGGAACTGTGCACAGAAAGTGTGTGTATGCTGGCAGGGGGAAAACAACCTTTGGAGGGTGAAAGGAAAAGGGCTGTTGTTTCCACAAGAGACAAGTGAAAATCAGTGGCTAGAAATGGGGCCTCACACTTGCTTCTAATAAGCAGTACAAAATGCTGCTATATTACGTTGGCATCTGTGGTATTTAGTCTTTAGTATCACCTTGAGTGCAAAAAACATCTCTAGGTTTTTCGGTTAGGGTGTTTCTAGAAAGTTTGGACCAAAGAGGGATGATCAGCCCTGAATGGGTGTGGCACCACATCATGGACTGGAGTGCTGGTTTGAATAAACGAAGAAAGGGAAAACCGGTCATGGTGGCACATGCCTTTAATCCCAGCACTCGGGAAGCAGAGGTAGGGGGATCACTGTGAGTTCAAGGCCATTCTGAGACGACATAGTGAATTCCAGGTCAGCCTTGGCTAAAGTGAGGCCCATCTCACACACACACACACACACACACACACACACACACAAAAAGTGAGTTGAGCACCAACATTCATCTCTGCACCCCACCCTGGCTAAAGACATCAGGTAGTCATGTCATGATCCTGCCATCATGCCTTCTCCACCATGATGGGCTGGATCCCCACAAAGTATGAAACAAAATAACCCTTCCTTCCTAAAGCTGCTTCATTTCGGGTGTTTTGTTACAGTGACAAAAAAACTAATATAGCATCCAAATTGTGGTAAGTGTTGTCGCATCTTCCTGTTGTCTCAAAGAGATCATTGATCTAACAAGTGCTGGTAACCAGGTACTTAATGCCACATCTAGGGTGCAGTGGGAGTGCCTAGTTTCCTGATTCTTAATATCAAGTGTCTGCTTTGCAGAGCATTCTAAATTAAGCCTGACCTCCAAATCATATCCATTTCATTGTATTGCTTGCTGGTATCTCCTGAAGTGTTCACAGTTCATGGTTTCCCAGAATATGGCATGCTTCTGAGCCAAGCTCCAGACAGATGTACTGTTCAGACCTTCTTCTGTCTGACTAAAGTAAACATTTTAAAAGAAAAATAGCACTGGATAAAGATTAAAATTCATTGAATATGATTAGTCATTCCTTAAATTCTAGTTGAATCCGCATTTAAAGAGTTTATAAGGATGTGTTGTGTACATTATGCTACTTTGACATGGTTTTTTAAAAGGATGGAAATTAAATTACCTAGGCAATTGTAGATCTGTCTATACATAAACCACCTTGATTTGCATGGTAGAATCATTGCGGTATTTGGTTTCACTGAATTGACCAATAGTTTGGCAGATTTAACAAGCTAGTTGTTTACATGCTGTGTTGGCTGTGGAAGCTGTTCTTATAGGCTTCAGACATAAAGAGTGTACAAGTCCTGCTGGCACAAACAAACAGAGTGTATGACTGGTTTGTTCATGGAGCTCACCTTATATGTGACAGTCCTTTACAAATTCAGAATTTGTTGTTTTTTGTTTGTTAGTTTGTTTTTGTTTTGTTTTGTTTTGTTTTGTTTTGTTTCCGAGGTAGAGTCTCACTCTAGCCCAGGAATTCACTATGTAGTTCCAGGCTGGCCTCAAACATACAGTGTTCCTCCTACCTTTGCCTCCTGAGTGCTGGGATTAAAGGCATGTGCCACCACACTCAGCCAAATTCAGAACTTTTAAGCAATAATAAACTTCTCATTGTGATGTTCTTTTTCATGCTGAATTTCGATTAAAATTCAGTTTCTTTAAAATTTACTTTTATTTTTATTTATTTAAGAGAGAGAGGGAGAATGAGAGAGAGAGAGAGAGAGAGAGAGAGAGAGAGAATGGGGCCTTCAACTGCTGTAAATGAACTCCAGATGCAAGTGACATCTTGTGCATCTGGCTTACTTGGGTCCTGGGGAATTGAACCTGAGTCCTTTGGCTTCGCAGACAAATACCTTAACCACTAAGCCATCTGTAGCAGACAGCTTCAGGTTGGCTGAGATGAACTTCCAGACCAGGCACAGTTATGGAGGAAGGGATATTATTTATTGAAGCTTACAGATCCAGAGGAAGTTCCAAAATGGCAGGAGAAGCGACCTGCTCTCACAGGACCAGGCAAGAGAGAGAAATGCCAAGCCGCCAGCTACACAGCACATTGAGCAAAACTACAGCCAAAAAGTCACACAACACACTTCAGGAACTCCTACTGGGCACACTTTGCATATCTTTACAATGGAATCTCAAACCTACAACCACGCCTTAAGACTGGCCCCCAGTCACATTGCCTCTAGCAAGGTGATTGCAGATGCAAACTATCAGCTAATAAAACACTGAATATATTGGGGGCCATATATTCAAACTACCACACCATCTCTCCAGCCAGCCCAAAGCTCACTTTTTATTAAAAAAAAAAAAAAGATTAGTATGAGGCAATTTAACATAGGTAATTGTTTACTATGAACATCTTATAATTTTGTGTTTTCTATCTCCTTGCAGTTTTATAGTAAATATATCTTTCTTTGATTGGGACCACAAATAATCAGTTGGAGCTGTAGAAAATACAGGAGAATTTTACCTCAGAAGAAGAGATGTTGGCAAGTTTTAAGTAAAAATAATTATAGTGGAAACCATTAGGCATGCCTTTGCTCCTGAAAGCAATCTCCCATTTGCCATCACCCAGGGTTGATGTAGCAGAAGGTCCTGCTGCTGCGAGCCTCCAGACAACTGCATTTCTCTTCTTTTGACCAGAGGCAAATGTTTCCTTTTTCCCTGTGTCTGAGCCCATGAGATAATATTAGTCCTACTGACTCTATTGCTTTTTATCTTTTCACCATCCTGGTTATCAATACTCATTTCATTCTTTCAGCTTCTGTGTTTTATTTTTAAAAGAGGAGTATATACCATATATAGCTGAAGGTATAGTCAATATTTTTTTAATCACCTGTTAGGTGCCAAACATTATAGGTGCTTTGCACAGATTATTGCTAATAAATAAAACAATGTGATGTTCACGATGTTAACATCCATGACTTAAAGTTGTGCAAATGGAGGCTCAGAGACTAAGGAAAATATCTGAGGCCAGGCAGCCAGCTTGTCCACAGTTGGTGGGATGTGTCTAGATTATAGCCTTCCTTCCACCCCTTATCAGGTTCTGTTCTTTCTACCTGCCTTAGCTTAGCATGGATTATCTGCCCAGGCATGGGGCACTGATCTTCAGTGATGACCAGGGGACTTTGATCTTTATCTCAGGATAAGTTTCTTTGATTTTACTACCTTTCTTTTGCCAGCCTGTCTGGAAACTATTGCTCTAATTGGGAAGCCATTACACTGCACACAGCTGACTTCAAAGGCTCGCCTCCTTGCACCCTGCTGCACTTCCTATCAGCGTGATTAATCAATCCGTTATTGCCTCCACCACACGCTGGAGGCTATAACAAAGTTGGATCTTCAATGGCTGTGTTTCTTGGAAATGATTTCAAACGTCTAGTTCAAAGTTTCTGATTTACCTCAACTGTACCTCAGCTGTTCTTTTCCAAAACTGTTCTTCCTATCAGTCCAAATACAGCTGAAGGAACGAGTCATTTGAGGCAGAAAGGGATGTGAAAGAGGAGAATGATTCTCTAGGCAGGTCTCCCACCAATGACCCTCGGAACAACACTGAGGGACAGACAGGCGGTCTGCAATCTGTGTCCTCTGCAACATTCAAAGGGGAGAAATTACAAGGCCACTAGAGAGGCTGCGTTGGTTACTTTCGAAAGCTGTGACCAAATTACCCTAGAGAACATCTTAAAGGAGGAGGGCCTATTTTGGCTCATAGAAACAGAGTTTTGAGTACAGAGCCTTTGATTTTGTTGATGCTGGGCTGATGGCGAGGCACTGGGAACTTGTAAAAGAGGATCTCACAGTGGACAGGAAGCAGAGCAGTTACAAGAAGGGACAAGACAAGAGGCAGCTCCCAAGGGTATGGCCACAGTGACCTATTTCTTTCAAGCAGGCCCCACTTTTCACAGTTCGACCAACTTCTAATAGTCTATATAAATTAAAAAAAATTATTTATGGGGGCAGAAAGAATAGCACACTCCACTTCATGCAAATTTCAGATGCCATGTGCCACGTTGTGCATCTAGCTTACGTGGACCCTGGGGAATTGAACCTGAGTCCTTTGGCTTTGCAGGCAAGCACCTTAATCACTAAGCCATCTCTCCAGCTCCTATTTAATTTAAAAAAAGTAACAACTTCCATAATTGTAGACAATAACAATGGTAATTCCTACTTTCCTCTTTGAAATTCTGTTCTCCTTGATATCCCCTCCCACTCTCAATCAGTCTCTCTTTTATTTTGATGCCATGATCTTTTCCTCCTATTATGATGGTCTTGTGCAGGTAATGTCAGGCACTGTGAGGTCATGGATATCCAGGATTAAAGCACTCATTAGGTCACGGGTCCCATGATCTTATATAAGCTCTCAAGAAAATCCTTCACAGACTAGCCCACTGAGGGTGGAGCTTATAGCTAGCTGCACATTGCAACAAGGAAGGAGCTATACCACTGGCATAAGTCACAATGCTCCTTATATTACTCCCATATGGCCCAACCTAAGGAAACTGAAGCATTGGGCAATGAATACCAAAGAACTCTCAAGATGATCATTTTGTGTCATGAGAGCATAAAATCTATCTGAGACTGGAGACAAGAAATAGGTCTCAAACAAATAGTAGGCTAATCCACGAGTCAACCAATGAGTCATGAGGAGACTGTCTTTAAAAGCTGATTATGAGATGAGGATGTCTCAGTCTGGATACTAGACAGAGGCAGTACTAGGAAAGCTGAAAAGTCCAAGAAACAATGGTGATCAAATGGAAGAAGGCACTGTGAGTAAGCCACAACGACAGGGTAGAATAAAAACCAACAACCAATATAAGTGAGAAAGATGCTTGCTTTTGAAATGGAAATGGAAGACATGGAGAAAGGTACAGAATCACACTGGCAGAACATCAAACGAGAGAATGACAAACATCCTCACCCTTTACATGCGCTTTCTTTCAAAGAGCATGCCCAGGAAGCACTGGGCTTCATTATCATCAAATTCCTCTCCAGGACAGGTAGATACTATTGTTTTCATGGTCTTGTTTTATCCAACACTGGATTGCTTGCTCCCCATATGCCTAAAAGTGGAGAAATTTTAAATGAATGGTAGAGTGTATGATATAAACCTAATTAGACTGATTTTTTTTGATAGAAGTGTCTTTAAATTCTTAGGATAAAGGAATAGTTGGTATTTGAATGCACAGTGTTATTAGGTAAATGCATTGAGAGAGAGAGAGAGATGAGAGAGAGAGAGAGATGGAGGTGTACAAATGATTCTTAAAAAAGCCACAGGCAGATGCTTGTCAACCAATAAAAGATTTACAGAGGGACAGACTCCATACAGAGGCTTAAAGGAGGGATTGAGAGGGGAGGAGAGCTAAGGTTATTGTTCTGAACAACAGTGAAAAGGGGTGGACTCAGTTACATCAAATTATCTTGGTAGCATTGATCAATGACTTCCTAGTGCATTTTGTGAGTACAAGGTATGGGGATTCTGGCCTCCCTCTGAGGGTGTAAAGACCAGTTTTGGTACCTCATTCCAGTTTTCATGAGAGTAGCTTCTGTTATGCTGTAAGACTCTAAAACTGATAAGGTAGATGGTGGGCAGAACTCCTTCCACAATTCATGTCTTCCCATGAGAATCTTCTATGAAAGGAATTATATATATATATATATATATGGCATAATTTTTTTTATTTATTTATTTATTTGAGACAGAAAAGGAGAGAGAGAGAGCGAGAGAGAGAGGGAGAGAATGGGCATGCCAGGGCCTCTAACCATTGTAAACAAACTCCAGACACATGTGCCACCTTGTGCATATAGCTTACATGGGACCTGGAGGATCAAACCTGGATCCTTGGGCTTTGCAGGCTAGTGCCTTAATTGTTAAGCCATGTCTCCAGCTTTTGGTTTTTTGAGATAGAGTCTCACTCTAGCCCAGGCTGATCTGGAATTCACTATGTAGTATGTATCATTTTTAGTCAAGTAGAATGTCCACTTCTGCAGAATCATCATATCTTCCTTAACATTGAAATGACCAACCGTGGGCTGGACAGATGGCTTAGCAATTAAAGCACTTGCATGTGAAACCCAAGGACCCAGGTTCAATTCCCTAGTACCCATATAAGCCAGATACACAAGGTGGTGCATGCATCTGGAATTTGTTTGCAGTGGCAAGAGGCCTTGGTGTGCACATTCCCTCTCTCTCTTAAATAAATAAAATAGTACTTTAACAAAGTAAATAAAACTTCTTAAATGACCAACTGTTTGTCTCAAGCTAACACTGTGTATACACGTGCATGCATGTGAACAATTATAGTTTTATGTGTCACAACACATGTATTAAATCCAATTTTATGAGGTTAAGAGCTTAGACAACTTCATGCTCTTGTGCTTTTTTGTGTATACTTTTAGCTTGATTAACTGATTTCCTCAACATCTCATTAAAATAGGTCTCAAGGTAATGAAGAGTTTACAAAATAAACAGCAAAATAAGTAAGGACAAAAAGATGGGATGGGATGGGTAGATTGAGAAGAGGAGCGCAATGAGCCCTATTCTTTGTGGTAATTGTGTCCTTGTGCAAGTACGGCAGAGTATACAGTTCTGTCATTAGAGAAGGTCTCAAGTCAATTCAGCAGGAACATCTCAGTGAGGTGTCATCTGGCATGAATTTCTTGGTTTCCATTTGCTTCCTCTTGGAAGCACTGTGAAAAGCTGCCACAGATCTTTTCTCTGCCTAGTTTCTGGAGAATGTCTAGGACATAATTTCACATCTTTAGGTGCTAACAATGCTAATCAAAGGTAGTCAGAGTTTGTAATTTGAAATGGAAAAGTTTCTCTGTTCCCACTGATTTTTGTCAAAAGTGAAACATAATCTCTATAAGAAGAAATATTAATCAGATCAGCTCAAGGTCAGAACTTCAATGGAATTCTCTAAAAATCAAAACAATGTGCCCCTAATGTGATAATACATACTTACAAACAGAGATGGTGGTAGATGCCATCAACCCCTTTGCAAAATCTTGCCAATAATTTTATTGCCATAAAAATTGGAGAGTTGATTAGTGGGTTACTTAAAACTGTAATCTTAGCCTTTCGTGGATTTATTTAAATCTAATTTTAAAAGTTCCTTATTATTTATTTTAACAAAAGTTTACTTAGAAATTTAAGATTAGAAAATACTTTCAAGTGTGCACTGCTGCAACCAAAAGCAGTCGGATCCATGGCTTTTTTCCAAAGTGGTCGTATTTCCCTCAAGGCCAATTTGTCATTGATGAAGCATCTGTCCAAAACCATTCATCTGTGTTTTGAGAACCTAGAATCAATCAAACTCTATTTTTATAGTCAGCTATTGTTTTCTAAGTAAAGTTGGATGATGATAGGTGAGCATAATATTTTTAGGTTTAACTTTAATGATGTCTATTTTTCTTGAAATTGGAATAATAGCAGGGTGGTATTTTGGACATTTGCCTTATCTCACATTTAAGTGCTTACTGGAAACTCAGAAAAAGAAACAGTTGAAGGGTGTTTAGAAATCTTACGAATTTTTTTTCAATTTGTGTTAATGGCATTTCTTTATGTAACAGTTCAAATATGCTGCTGTGGATGGAACTGGATATTTGCAAGAAGTCACTGAAGAATTTTCTATACTGAAACAATTGTTATTCTTTTTTTAAGTTCCAAAACCATGGTGTCATCTATAATTTAAAAGTCTCCATGCTGTACATTGTCTCCCAGATTCCCTTTGCCATTTTAGGCACAGACACAAATGAAAAGTAATATGTTAATATGTACATAAACTGAAAATCCTCCTTCACTAATATAGAATAAAGCATAGCTTCAAAGTGGACTCTATAGAAAGATGTTGTAGGTTAAACTTCTCAGTAGGCTATTTGCTCATTCTGTTCCATCTATGTGGAACATTTTTCATTCCACTGTTATTAATTATTTTTTAGTGAGATACCGGTCCTCAGACTGTTTCTGTGGGTAAATTCCTAATGAAAAGTACATTTTCTGCAAACATTTGTAAAATAAATGTACTCAAGAGTTAAAAATAATTTACAGAAATGAAAGGAAAAGATATAACTAATATTTGAAATATAATTTATATTACATATTCTTTATCTTGTTAAATTATTACAGTAAAGTTTTAAAAATATTTTTCTTTACTTATTAGCAAGGAGAGAGAGAGAGAGAGAGAGAGAGAGAGAGAGAGAGAATGGACATGCCAGGAACTCCAGATGCATGCACCACCTTGTGCATCTGGCTTTACATGGGACTTGATCCCAGGCCACCCATTACAATAACATTTGAAAAAATGTGAACATAAATAGAATCAGAATGAGGTAGTGATTTGCTCAGTTCTTTGGCTGTTATGTTAGATGTAGGAGTAGAGATATTACACATTATGTGTAATAGAAAATATAGCTGTTTATTTACATTGTAGAAATTGTCTCTTGTACTAAAACCCCTACAACATTATCAGGTAATTTAGAAAAAACTTTTTTTTTTTACCAACATATCACATCGAAAATGAAATTTAATATGCTTTAGAACTAATTCTATCAAGAACATTTAAAATGTTTAAACTGATAGATAACAACATATACATGTCACATATAACATAGTGTTTTAGAGTATATATATTATAAAATTGTTAAATCTTGATAGTTAACACATGAATTGTTCCATATAGTTGTCATTTTGGTTGCATGAAGATTTATATCCATTCTCTTTTTGCAGTTTTCAAGAGTACATCATGCCACCATTAACTCTAGTCACTAAATTACACAGTGGATATATGAACTCATTCTTCCTCACTGTGATTGTGCATGATTTGATATCCACTCCTACTACATGAGTGAGATCATGTGGTATGATGGCTAATCTTCACTGCCGCATGTGTCTGTGAGAGATTTACTAGAATATCTAGACAAGTTTAATTGATGGGGGTAGACTGACCCTGACTGTGTCTGGCACCATCCCATTGGCTGGGGTATGGACAGAGGAAAAGGGGGAAAAGGAGGAAACCAGTTTAGTGCTAGCATTCCACTTCCTTCTGCTTCCTGGTCCACTGAGGTGTGAACTGTTCGGGTCTGCCCTGCCCTTCCTACCATGAGGGATGGAACCCCTGAAACTGTGATCAAGATGAACATCCCATCTTTAACTTGTTCTTGTCAGATATTTTGATCACAGAGACATGCAAAGTTACCAATGCATGTGTTATTTGTCTTTATGTATCTTGTTTATTTCACTTAACACAATGACATCATATTCATTTTAATGTGGTAGCCAGTATTATGTGTTCTCTGTAACACAGGTATTAGAAATACACTTGTTACTATGTATTCTTGGAAAGGCTTTAGTCAATATGTGGACGAAAAGTATACAAAGTGCCAAATTTAAAAGTAAATGTCTGGCTGGAGAGATGGCTTAGTGGTTAAGGCACCTGCCTGCTAAGCCTAAGAACCCGGTTCCAATCTCCAGGTCCCACGTTTAGCCAGATGCAAAGTTACATAAGGGTGCAATGCCACACTTGACCACAAGGGGGCACACACATCTGGATTTTGTTCGCAGCAGCTGAGAGACTGCTGGCGCGCCCATTCTCTATCTGTCTCCCTCTCCCTCTCTGTCTGTCTCTCTCTGTCTCTCTCTCCAAAAATAAATAAAATAATAAAAAAGTAAATGTCAAAAAATAAGAAAATATTTCAAAATATGTATTCTAATATCTAGAATCATCAAAAGACAACCAACATTTTTATTAAAAACTAAATTATCACCATAGTGGTCAGATACATGATGCACATAATAGTGGCCATTATTACTCTAGTTCATTCAATAAATATTGGTCTGTGAAGTTCCTATTTTAAATACTAGGGATATTGAGGAAAAGAGAGACCAACCTGCTGACACTGAGTTTACATGCTGAAGGAAGGAAACAAATAATGATATTTATAAAGACAGCTAATACATATATTGTATGTGTGTGCTACATTTTTTGTTTTTCTAAGTATCTTTCTTTTATAATGCATAAAATCATTTAATCATTAAACAATTTAATAACCCTGTGAAGTAGGTTCTATTATACTCATTAGAAAGCCAAGAAGTTTGTTCGGAATTGAAATAGAGAGTGGTGAAGACAAGTGTGAAATCTAGGTAGTCCATGCTTCTATGTCAGGCTTGACTAGTGATAGGAAGAAAACCTGTAGCAAAAGAAGGGTAGGTGTTCTTAGGATGTTATTTTAGTTATAATATGGAACAAAGACCCCTGGGTTCAAGAGAGATTTGACTGAAGAGATCATTAGCCATGCTGGAATCTTGGTGTAAAAATAATTTTGGACATTGGGAATAATAGCCTCAAAGGCCCTGTGCTTAGTACATTCTGTATGTGTTCTAAATATAGTAAGGGGAGTTGTCCAGGAATAGAGTTGGTTTCCTTGAGAGGGAGAATGGGATTGTGGTTAGATAGTTAGCTATGGGATGTAGCCTTGGATCAGCAGAACATGTTTAGGCTCCATATCATTCTTTTAGAATTGGAAAACTATTAGTTAATTTTGAGGACAGGTCTGGAATCATTTAACACTGTAAGAAAGTATATTCTAGTAACTCTTTGAGGACCAGACTACAGGCTTGCAACTCTTGGAACAAAAGAGTCATTTGAGTAGTTTTTACAACTATCCAAGAAGAAGAATGTTGGGACAGGCAATTAGAAGGAGGTAGAGTGTGCTTGTATTTTGAAGAAGAGCCAATGACATTTACTAATATACTGGCTTGGTGGCACTTGAAGAGGCAGGATGATTGTAGAGATTTGTAGTGAATAAAGTTATCACTCACTGAGCAGGGAATCCAGATACTCGCAGAAGCACACCGAGAGTGAAGGGAGCCAGAAAGTTTGAACATCTCAAGTGATAGATGCTGAGAAGACATGGGCATGTATGTGTGAGGGTGGGATCACCAGATCATGAGTGAATTTCAAGCAGAGTGTCCTGATGAACATACTTAAGGATGGATTTAACTAGAGATGAAAAGAGGGCTGCTTTGTTAGGTAGGCTGATCTTTAGAAATGGGAGGAATGAGAAGGATCCAGCAAAAAGGCTACTGGGAGAGGAAAAAAGCAGTAAAGTAGGAAGAGACATTAGCTGATTTTTGTCCCAAAAGAGGGACATATGTTCTCAAGGCGAGTTAGCCATATTAGTAAATGTAACCAGTGGGACAGAGAGCGAGAGGGCGTCAGGTAGCTTTGTGAGGCAGTTAGGGTGACCTGGCCCCTGAAAGTAAGAAGCAGGAATGTCTTTGGGCCTGTCCTTGCAGTCTCTACTTTGCTAGAGATCAAAGGATGATCTGATTCCTCATCTCTTGCCTAAAGGAGATCTGTCTGTCCACAACCAACCTGGGCCCCTCTTGGGAGTGAGGTCTTTCCTAGGATCTTACTCTAATCCTAACATTGTGGTTGGTCAAGTTCAGCCCTGAGAACTTGGCTAACCTTGTCCTGAGATATCCCCAAGCTCAGAACAATCAGCTCTCTCTCTGGCTCATCTGATCCAACAGGTAGGGCCACCACCATATGTTATAAATATGTTTTTTGGGGGAGGGCAAGCTCTCTGGGATACCTGATAACTCATGAACCTCCAGCTGGGCCAAGACAAGGGAAGAACCCCCAACCCCTACTTTTCAAATGGGATCTTTAGCCCCTCCTTCCTTCCACATGGAAGAAGCTCTTTGTACTTTCCTTTCTGTCCTCTCTTAAGTTTTTCCAGGTGGCCCACCCTATGGGCTCTCAGGCCATGTGGTCGTGTTCATTTTCCTTCCCTCAGTTCTTTACTTTCCTCAATAAATATAATAATTTAATAATTGTCCTTCTCAGTTTGTTTTGCCCAATTCCTTGGTTAAATGCAAACACAAATCGAGGGTTTGGGGTTCAAGGACTCTATTCCTGAATCCCCAATGTCAATAGGATTGGGGACTGATGAGTGTGTAGTGATGAGGACCCTGGTGACTTGTAAGAGCAATCTCAAGGTATAACTATCAATGGAAGCTTGCTTGGAGTGGGTCTGAGAGAAAATGAGAGCAGAAGCAAGAGAGTGCATGTGATCAACTTCTGGAGTTTGTTCCAAAGACAATAGCTCATGGGAGACATGAGATTAGGGGAGCAGTTTGCTCAATGCTGGAAATAGTGCAGGATATTTGCATACATAAACAGATGATTCAGCAGGCATGATGAGCCAATGCTGCAGAAGAAGGACCATTTTCTGGAGTGCGGTTCTCTAGTGAATAAGAAAGCATACAGTTTCTTAATTAAATGGATCATTTGGACCCATAAAGACGTGTGTCTATTTTAGCCCCTGTAATATGTGGCAAGCAGAGTATATAAATTCAAATTTGGATGGGTTTGATAGATATGGAGCTATAATTGTGTATGCATCCTTTTTTTGATAGCTTCCATTTCCTAAGTTTTAAAAGCAGCAGAATTATTTATTGAGCCAGAGGACAGAAGATTCTATGGGCTGAATTTTTTCACCCTAAAAGTTCATACATTGAAACACCAACCTATAAGTGATCAAATCTTCTAAAACTTTGTCCCTGGAATTCAGCCTCCAGAAATGTGAGCAAATACATTTCTTTCATTTAAGCCACACTGGATTTTATATACAAATACTTTATGGTAGCCCAAGGAGACCAATACAGGAGGAAAAAATTTAGAGATTTGAGAAGATGTTAAATAAAGTAACAGGAGAATAGTAAAGTCACTTACCCAGAAAATAGAATAGTAATTTGGCACATAATATTGAGTCATTTTAAGGATCTCTCTGCATAAATTTAAAGTGGGTATGCTTAGCTGGCTTTCAGATTTTATTCCGTACATATTTGGCTGCTTCAGTACAGAAAGCAGGGTTTGATATATAGACATGAGTTAGGATACTATTGTCTATAAGGGGGGAAAGAGGACAGAGTGTTTAAGCCATATAGTAAATATATATACACATTATATGTGTATAGTAAGTATATATATATCATATCCATGGTGGTAATAGGTATTAACAATTCTAAGTGTGAGACAAGCATGACTCATTAAAACATTCTGAGAGATGTTGGATCTGTAATGTGCCAAATTGGCTAGCCTGAACTACAGTTCCTAGAATTCCCTTTCCTGTATATTTCCAGTTAAGGTGGGCCAATAGAGACGTTTTTAGAGGTGACTGGGGAAATGGACTTTACGCAGAAACCACTGTGTAGTTCACATAGCATGGTGGTATTTCAGAACTCAGTGGGGGACATCAGCTAGGTCTTTTCCTGATTCTTTTCCTGCCTCCTCTCAAAGGTATGTGCTTAGCTTCATGAGGTTGGGCACCATTTTCTACGAGCAATGCTCACATCATCCAGATCACAGGCAGGAAGAATTGACGTGGTTTTATTTTCCTTTTTGTGGTACCAGCTGATTCTTGATCTCTCCTATGTTACATTTTCTTTTCCCAACTTCTCACCCTGCTCATTTCTAGCTCTAGCATCAGAAAGAAGACAGTAGTCTTCTGGATGCTATTTAGCCAGCTCACGAAATTGGATAAGATCTGGTCTGGGAACAAATGCCTTACTTTGCACAGAGCACTCCTGCTCTCTAGTAGAATTCAGTTTGACACCAGAGATCTGGAGCACAGATCATATCATAAACAGAGAAGATTAACTATTATACAGGTTTCTGTTTTTCCCAAATTGACTTATGAATTTAACTGCCCTGAAACAAATCCAGCTGGATGGACATGCCTTACAAGGTAGAAAGCCAGTAAGAATAGCTGAGCAGTGAAGTTGTTGACACAGCACACGGGCTCTGCACTGAATCTCCAAGGGGTCTGCTGGGAAAGTAAGAGCGGAACACAGGATTGTGCCATGCTCTGAAGCTGTGATGAGAATGGTCCTATAACAAAACACCATCAACCAGAAAGTAAGATGTTTATTCAGATGGCAGGAACTAAGTGGAGTGAAATTATAATTATACCAGCACATGTGGCACACTTTGTGAGAGTTGCCCTCACCAGCTCATGTAATGATTATAACACTGTGAGGTAGGTACTATTATTCACATTTTTCAGGTGAGAGAATGGAACCACAGATTAGAGAACTTGTTCACTGTCACCCTGCTAAGGAACAATGAGGTCACTTCCAGAGGATGACAGAAGGGCTCAGAGCATAAACATGTTTGAGTAAGCATGTGAGAAGAGAGTTCAATCCATAGCATTCTTATACAAAGCTGGGCATGACCCTGTCCATCTCTGACTCCAGTCCTGTGGGGGAAGGGGAGAGGAGAATTGCTGGGGCCTGCTGGGATTCAGGCTGCTCGGGGGTGCGGGAGAGACTGTGCCTCAAGGAAACAATGAGGAAGAGCACTATCAGAGGATAGCCGACAGTCTCCTTTGGGCTCCACATGTGTGCATGTCTCCACACACATGCATATGCTATACATATACACATTTTCTACCACAGTACTGTACACACACCACAAAGAAGAGGGTGATAGAAGTGAGAAGTGTAGGCTGCTGAGATGGCTCAGCAGTTAAGGTGCTTGCTTGCAAAGCCTGACAGCCTGGGTTTGATTCCCCAAGACCCACATAAAGCCAGATGCACAAAATGACACGTGTATCTGGAATTTGTTTGTTGTGGCAAGAGGCCCAGATATGCCTATTTTCTCTCTCTCTCTCTCTCTCATTGTATATAAATAAATAAAAATATTTTAAAAATGTTAAAAAAAAGAAGTGAGAAGTGTATCATCCCCCTTCCCGTGTCTTTATTCTACTCTATTTCCATGCAAGCTCTGCTCTTTGAGAACTTTTCCTGTGAGAGCAGAGGTGGTGATGCGGTGGATCAGAACCTCTGAACACTCTTTAGAGGAAGGCAGAGGTCATTCAGTGAAGCTCACTGAATGTCCATGGCCAGCTGGAGGATATAAACTACCTGAGCAAGACCAGGTAGAAATAATTGGCCTTCTCATTATTCTTATGGGTTGTTGGGCTGTTGGAATGAGGCTGTGGAATGACTCAGGGAGGATCATGGAGGGAAACATGTGAAGGACCAAGAAGCAAGGTAAAGGCTCAACACTCTGACTTGGTAACTGGGGAACTTTGAGTGCATTCCCACAAATGTCTGCCTTTAGCTCATTGTTATTCCAAGGTGGATCCCATTTGGAATAGGAAGGGCAGGATCTTTCCTTGCTCTAGGCAGGCCTATAAACTTGTCCTCATATTGTCAAGGATAAGACATCAGTAATGGCTAGGACATGTTTGCCTCTGGGGAGTAGGGTAAGTATGTACATGTGTAGGATAAGGAGGCAGGATTTGAGGGGATTACTACAAAGACACTAGTGAGCCTGAGATGAAGACATATGTAAATATGTCCTGGTATGTACCCGTCATTGCTGCAGGCAGTTTATCAAACTGACCTTTAGAAACAGCAATCTATCACTATGTACAAAGCATCGTTAAAAAACCTGACATTGTCTGAACAGCCATTCCACCCCTGAGAATCTCCCATAGTAAAATACATTTAAATATGGAATTTTATGTTTGAAGAAGTTCAGAGGTTCATCATTAACAATTATGAGTAAATTGGGAAAAGACAGGATGTTTAATCACAAACAAATTATTAACTGAATCATGGGACATAGTCTCAATAAAATCTTAAGTTCCATGAAAAACATTTATAGTCTGTGAAATCACACATATTATTCTAACAGAATAATATTAAATAAAAAGAGCAAGACATAGAGCCATAAATAAAAGGTATATATAAGGTCTTAATAATATTAAAATGTGCATATTTTAGAGTGTAATGATTTTCTTTCATTTTATCTACTTGTGTGAATTTTCAAATGTGTATTTAATGAATATTTTAAATGAAAACATTTAAGTTTTATGCAATAACAATGGCATAAATTTAATTGTCAGAAAAGGAAACTGTAATGAACAAGTTTGAGTCTATTCAGTCCAGCATCATTAAGGCCAAAGGAAAGTCTGAAAACCTCAACAGTGTAATTTAATGTTCTCCTATTGTAGCTGTAGTATGGAGAGCTTTCAAAATTCAGTACATAATAGAAATAAAATGTTCTGGATATGTGGTTTATTTTTAATCAGTTGGCTAAAACATTTTGGTGTGATGAACTTGAATTTGCAAGCAGGAATTTAGCTTGAATTTTTGGTTATATTGTATTCATCTTGCTTATTCCGCTGGTGGAGAAAAAAAAAAACACCTAATATTGAATTGGGAGAGGTTAGGGGCGGGAAGTGAGGGGAAATGACAGACAAATGTGTTTTACATTAGAGACTCTAGTAGAATAGGGCTCCAAGGTGAAGTTTCTTATTGGCATGAGTTCTTTTCAAAACTGTTTATGTTGCAGAAGCAATGGCTGTGTGTGTGTGTGTGTGTGTGTGTGTGTGTGTGTGTGCGCGTGCATGCATTCCAAGTTCTCCCAGGTTCTCTTGTGTTTCTGTATAGTTACTTAAACTGAGGATTGATTTAGGACATTGCAGCCAGCACTTCTAATTTGTGACCTGCTAGTATAGTGCTCTTTCTTTTTAAATTTCTTCTGAAGGACTGGAAGTTATTAGTAGATATTTTTTTTCAGAAAGGGAGCAAGAACAATAAATTCCATTCCTTGATTATTATCCTAAAATAGGTGTTTAATATATTTTAAAGGAGGATTAGCAAAACAAAATAAACAATACTTTTGAATATATGAACCTCAGTTCTATGTACCAAGCTTCTCTTGGTAATTTTAATTCTATTATAAAGTATTCCTTGTCTTTCTTTTCCAAATGTGAGACTAGCTATTTTTTAAAATTATATTTTCTTTGCTATTATTTCTTAAAACGGGGTAGCTGCTTCTATGCACTGTGTCACTTTGCAAGTTTTTTGAGATAGACACTGTGTTTTTGTTCTTTCCCATGTTGCCAGTGAGATAACAACATTTCACAAATTTGAACATTTTGTCTATGCTAACACTACAATTTTCTACTTTCAAACTTCTACCTCTAGCATCATGTAATATGTGGCTATAATCACATTTTGGCTTCACAAGGGTTTTCTTGTAATTGCTGTGTATTTTGTTACTATTTCCAGATACATTAATGTGCCTTTCTCATTCTCGGTTTCTGGACATTGATGTCTAGAGGTCTTCCGTTTCTTGCAGAAAGAAATATGGGGAGCCCTAAAATCTGGAAGAAACTGCCAAAAGTTGAGGGAGAGAGACATGTACAAAGTTTTTGCAGTGAAAATGATGAAGGCACCCAAAGGAAATGTTGATTAGTTTTGAAATTTTTCCTTACAATGCTTGTTGAATATCATGGTTTTTTTTCTTTAAGTTTTCAATGACAGACTCTTAAGTGTCCCCAAAGCATGTTGGTGCTCTTGATAGGCTTGTGAAATTGCAATGAGCTCCATATTTAGCCTGCATAAGAACAGTCTGACAATAGTGGACAAGCCAGTAGCTTGAACATTTCCTTTAGCTGTTGATTGTTATTGATGGACTCAAGGTGGGCGGAATTTGAAAACTGTTTTAGTTAACCTGCCTTTTACCAAAAGAACTCAACTTCCATACCTGCCTCAATATAGCCAATATATCCATGATAGGATGTAGCTCAATAATTCTTTACTTCTTATTGTTTATTATTCCATAAATTGTGCTTATTTCAAGCAAAATAGGGTTGTTCCTATCTGTTCCTATCTTAGCACTTGGGAGGCTGAGACAGGAAGACTGACATGTGTTCAAGACCAGCCTGAGCTTTAAAGTGAAACCCTTTATCAAAAACAGACAAATAGGGCTGGAGGAATGGCTTAGCAGTTAAGGCATTTGCCTGCAAAGCCAAAGGACCTAGGTTTGATTTCCTAGGACCCATGTTAGCCAGATGCACAAGGTGGTGCATCCGTCTGGAGTTCATTTGCAGTGGCTGGAGGCCCTGGCGCACCCATTCTCTCTCATCCTCTCTCTCTTCCCCTCCCTCTTTCTCTCTGTCAAATAAATAAATAAAAATAAAATATTTTAAAATAAAAAAGCAGACAAACAAAAGATACAAATGATAAGGAAGAGGTGAGCCAATATTTAGTTAGGTGGAGAATGTTCTCTTGAGCCACTGGATGAAAATTTAACTGTTCCCCAAATGAGTATGCTTGTACACAGGATATATGGTTAATTTATGTGATAAGATATGGTCTCAATTCAAAACTTAAAATCATTCTAGAGTAATATCTGAATAAGAACTCTTATCTTTGGTCAAGACTGAGGTCTGCAGGTGGCAGCAGCCTAGAACATTAGGGAAGAAGAAACAAGAATGTTAGTGTCTTTTCATGGACCTGGACTCTGTAGCTATAAATCTGGATTCCAACACCAATGTGGAAGAGGAACACCAAAGAAGGCAGCTCTTCTTCCTGGGCTCGTGACAGGCAGTGGATGTTTTGGGGACCCATGACTCATCTTTCTCAATAGTAGATCCATACATAGGGCTCAGACATGTCCCAGACCAACATGGGTACAGGCCAGCTCTCTTCCAAACACAGCCAAATCTGATCCATGGGAAACACACATTTTTATATCACAAATACAGCCCTCTCCTCACATATTGTCCCTGCACAGGTTACCTTAACTGTCAGTACATGCCATTCTCTACTGCAGAAGAGGACATCCCCATGGTACAGGCTTTATTTTTTACATTTATTGTTTTTTTTTCCTTTAGTTAAAATCGATTATGAATGTTATTGTATGGCCCTGTTGGGTGCTGCTGCTCATATTCCCATCAGGTTATATTCTTATATCCTCTCTCCTGTTCCCAGTTTACTGAGAGCCTTGCTCAGTGGAGTTTTTGGAGTTCCCTGTGAGGGAATGATTGCATCAGTTAGTTTCTGTGTGTGTGGGGGTGGGGGAGTGGGCAATACCACAGGATACTCCATTCCACCCTATGGCTCTTATAGTCTTTCTGACCCCGATTCTTCAATGTTCCGTGAGCCTTTATGGGTGTGTTATAAGACTACTTTATGCAATCTGGATTTTTGCTTTGAGGCATTTTGAGTGTCTTTGGTGTCTATTGCCATCTCCCTAGTGCTGGTTGTCAGGTCAGCAGTGAGAGCAGTGCTCATGTTTAGATTGTCACATCCTTGGAATGTTTTGTAGGCCCTTGCAGATGTTGTCTAGTCACCTATCTTTTCTCTCTCTTTCTCTCCCTCTCTCTATCTCTTTTTTTGTTTTTGTTTTTCAAAGTAGGGTCTCACTCTAATCCAGGCTGCCCTGGAATTCACTATGTAGTCTCAGAGCAGCCTTGAACTCACGGTGATCCTCCTACCTCTGCCTCCCGAGTGCTGGGATTACAGGTGTGCGCCACCACGCCCGGCACCTATCTTTTCTTGTTATGTTGATGAATCTTGATTTCTGCAAAACAAAATAGATTTGACAAACAAGAATGAGAACAGAGGATAACCCTAGTCATTTAGGAGACTTTTGGGTGGATATAGCCACTCTTCTTGGCCAAAGGCAGGGGAGCTTCTCTCTCTCTTTCAAGTCCATGGTTCTGGCTTGGTTCTCAGTACCAGGTATGAGTTCTCTACCATAGAGCGCAGTCTCATATCCAATCAGTGAGCCATGGATCACCAGTATAGGATATGTGCTACTATTGCACAGGTGTGTGTATCTTGTCAAGCTGGTTGATTTCATTGCTTAAAGGCTCCCTTGTTTGTCAATACTATTTGTGACCATTATCCCCCAGCAGCTCACATAGTACTTTCCAGAACTATGAAGGCTAGCCACCACGGACTTTACTTGCATCTAGGTTCCAGCATGACTTCTTGATAACTTGTATACATGGACTGTGTGATACCTTCAGCAACAGGGTTTTATCATTTAGCTCTGGCCAGTAACTAAGTGCTTAAACAATGATCTGCACTTTTTTTTGGGGGGGGGGGTTATCTCATGGGTCTCCCTGATCACCAGCTCACTGTGGGGCATAGCCCAGTACTGGCACTGGGATTTGCCAATCCGTGCCCATAGTTTGAGGGTTAAGCTCTGTACTATCTACAGGGCCCTTATGCTTGGGATATCTACCCACCCCCATTCTTGTTAACAGTTATGGCTTTTACTTGGCCTTCCAGGAGGAAGGCTTCTGTGGTACTATCATTCAGTCATTGCTTTTGTGTATTTCTCCCATCCCTTCCCCTCTGTCCCCTAAATCCTTCTATCTCCTATATTCTAACCTTCGACCGACTTGTCAAATAAGCCCTCCTTCCCTCCCTAACTATTTCCCCTTTCTCCTAGCTTCATTTTAGTTCCATGTCAACACTCTTGATGCTTATAAACATTTACAATCAACACTCTATGTTCCAAGTTAGGAACCACATATGAGAGAGAACATGTAGCTTTCTGAGCCTGTGTGACCTCGCTTAGTATGATTTTTTCCCAAGTCTATCCTATTTTTCTTCATTTAGATGAGGGTACAATAGACTGCTCTTCTTTCCCCTTAGGGCTAAAGGTGAGACCAAGACCAATGTTATTAGTAGGAACTGGCCTCAAAATATTGTATTCTGTTTTCTGTATACCACTCCCTTTACTATTTTATTATTCTGATTGAGTGCTCAGAATGTTTGGCTTCAAGGATGGGCATGGTGGTGCACACCTTTAATCCCAGCACTCTGGAGACAGAGGTAGGAGAATTGCTGTGAGTTGAAGGTCACCCTGAGACTACATAGTGAATGATTTCCAGGTCAGACAGGGCTAGAGGGAGACCCTACCTTGACACCCACCCCACAAAAAAGAATGTTTGAGTTCAGTTTTGGCAGTTTTATTGGGACCTTAGCATACAGCCTCTTTGGTCTTTTACTGTGATGAAGTTGGGTATGTGCTCTTCACTAAACATAACACATTAGCATTTTGAAAATCTGAACTTCCAGGCTTTCTTTGATCTTTGACCTTCTCCCCTGAAGCAGATCACAAAACCTAGGAATGATTTTCTGACCACCTCAGTCAAAAACCTCATGAGTGCCAACCTACCACCCAGATGGCAGACTATCCAAATTCTGAAGATGTGAGGGAACCAAGGAGAATTGCAACAGTTCTTGCTAAGTTTCCATATTTCTTACTAGTTAAATAATACTGTATATTTATTTTTTCTGCAATTTTTCATTTTTTATCAAACCTACAAGAAAGTAGCCAGCTAGGTTTAGCTTTTCACTCAGGTGTTCATTTCATTATGAAGGCCAGCATGTTACATAAAACATACATTGATGTGTTTGGTTCTTGACAATTTGTCTTTTTTTATGAAGGCATAAATCTAGAAGAGTTAAAAGGAAGAATATGGGCTAGAGAGATGGCTTACTAGTTAAGGCACTTGCCTGTGAAGCCTAAGGACCCAGGTTCAATTCTCCAGGTCCCATGTAACCCAGATGCACAAAATGGCACACACATCTGGAGTTCACTTGCAGTGGCTAGAGGTCATTCTCTTCCTTTCCCTTTCTCTCCCCCTCTTTCTTTTTCTCTTCCTCTCTGTGTCTCTAATAAAAAAAAAATGAATAAAAACTTTAAAAAAAATAAAAAAGGAAAGATATGTTTCTTACCCTTCCAGTAGCTAATTTACTGTTACATGAATGTCATTGGACTCCCCCATCAGTGTATCTTTAATCTTAGCCCAAGATTATCAAATAGAATACAGGATACCCAGTAAATTTTTAAATTGCAAATAGTATTTTAATATATGCATGCCTCATATACTTATTCAAACACATATGTACTAAAATGATTCATTGTTTATATGAAATTAAATTGGGCACTAGTATCCTATTTGCTATCTTTTTTTTTTTTTTTTGGTTTTTTTGAGATAGGGTCTCACTCTAGCTCAGGCTGACCTGGAATTCACTCTGTAGTCTCAGGGTGGCCTCGAACTCACAGTGATCCTCCTACCTCTGCCTCCTGAGTGCTGGGATTAAAGGCATGCACCACCATGCCTGGCTTTTATTTGCTATCTTAATTCCCTCTTAGCTATTTAAAAGCAAAAGAAAGATTTTGTTAAAGCATTATTTTCAGAGTCTTTTTTTTTTTTTTTTTGAGGAAGAGTCTCATTCTAGTCCAGGCTGAGGTGGAATTTACTCGATAGTTCCACACTGGCCTTGAACCCACAGTGATTCTTCTACACCTGCATCTCAAATTCTGGGATTAATGGCATGCACCACCATACCTGGCTTGTTTTCAGAGCTTTATATATTTATGCTTCTGATGTTCTTCTTGGGCAATTAGGTATGACGTGTGCTATAGATGTAACATAATCCTTGGACAAATCTGTTTTGCTGGTTACATGCATAATTCTACTTTTGAATTTTCCTGGCTATTAATATGAACTTGCACCTGCATATGTGCAGTATGTCTTGAGTGAGAAGAAAGCTTGTTTTACCTTTGCCATGTTGATAATAGTTTAAACACATTTTGATATAGGGAATGAACATTTTTCCTTCTATTAAATACTTATTTTTTTTGCCTGTGTGTGTGTGTGTGTGTATGTGTATGTGTGCACATGCATGCTGATGTGTTCATGTTTATAGATGCCAGGGGAGAATGTTGGGTGCTCTCTGACATATTCATCTGCATGTTCTCTTGAGATGGAGTCTCTCTTTGAACCCAGAGATGCCTTTCTGTCAGACTGGATGATCAGCAAGCTCTAGCAATTCTCGTCTCTGCTCCATACAGGACTGGTGTGTTGGGCTTGTCCACATTCACATGTTTAACTGGGTACTAGAGAATCAATTTCTGAATGAATCAGGCTTTCCTAGGTCCTCATCTTGGTGCAGCAAATACTTTTATCTGCTGGGCCATCTTCCCTATTAAACACTTCTTTTTCTTCAAGTACACTTATCTGGATTATTTTCATACATGTACATAATTTATTTTGATCCCCTCCCACTACTTCTTTTTTCCCCTTCCCTTCTACCTCTTCTACTGAATCCCTTCTTCTTTCCAGCTTAGTCTCTCTTCTATATTAAATACTTCTCAGCTGTATTTACTCTTTTTTTTTTTCCTTTGGAGAGAGACAGAGAGAGAGGGAGAGGAAGACAGATAGAGATGGGTGCGCCAGCAGCCTCTCAGCTGCTGTGAACAAAATCCAGATGCATGCACCCCCTTGTGGTCAAGTGCGGCATTGCACCCTTGCGTCACTTTGCATCTGGCTAAATGTGGGACCTGGAGATTGGAACCAGCGTTCTTAGGCTTAGGAGGCAGGCGCCTTGTCCGCTAAGCCATCTCTTCAGCCCTCAACTGCATTTACTCTTTAACTCTGATACTTGTCATTTATAATATGTCTTGTAAGTAATTCAGAATGCATTCAAATTTATCCTACAAAGGCTACCTGACTCCATTCCACGTGTCATGCTTTGGCCACATGTTGAGTGAAAAAGGGGCTGACAAGTAAATTTGCAAAAAGCAAAGAGCAAGGATGTGATTTGGCAAGTCAAGGTTTCTACCTAATAGCTTCGCTTGTCATCAGAAAATTGATTAAACCTTTGGGAAAAAAACAAAGTCACTTTGTAGTTCAATGCCTCTGTGAAATTTTGATCCTTTGGTAGATTAAGAGATAGGTTTTCAACTACAAGACTGCTGAAGAAGGGGTGAGGAAGATGACTCAGTGGTTAAAGGTGCTTGCTTGCAAAGTCTGAGAACCTGGATTCAATTCTGAAGCGACCTACCTGAGCTGAAGTAAAAAAGAGGCCCAAAGTCTGGTGTTTGCTTATAGCAGCAAAAAAACACTGGTGTGTCCCTGCCCCCTCCCCACACTGATATACACATATGCAAATAATTTTAAGAAAACATAAAACAAGTTGCTGAATTGTATTTCAAATGTAATGTATCTATATGCATGTGAGAAGGCCTGTTGTGGAAGATGGGATCCTGTTTAGTTGCAAATTCTGAAATATTTAGCAGAAGGTAGCATGGAAGAGAGAGATTTCATGGAAATTCCTAGATGATGTTTTGAGTACATACCAAGTGGTTCTGATTATACATGGCTAGCGTTATTATTTTCTTTGAAAGCCTGAAACTTCTGCTATCATGCCTCACTGTTTTGTGTCTGAAGACAATAGGATAGGGCCTCAGTGAAGATTATCTTATATAAATGAGAAAAGCACTGGATGGGAAAAATTACCGTGAAAGAATCTAATGTGAAGGGAAAAAAGTCATCAGTGTATGGCACTAGCTTTCTCTTGGGTATAAGTTCTGTGAAGTTCCATGCCAGTGTTTATTGGATCTTGTGTCTGGGAACAAGGTAGCCCGAAGCAGGTGAGATTAGTAGAAACAAAGAATCATGAGTTCACCAGGATCCAGTAAATATGCAACTCCTCCATCTTAAACGCCACCCTCCCTCATTGCTAAGAACTACAGAGCCATAGCCTGCTTTTGAAGGAAGGCAAAACCTTGGCAAAGGCAACTTAGAGCACTTTTAGCCACAGAAAAGAAAGTCATTATAATAGCTACAAGGACCAAGAGAAGACCTTCCCATATACATTAGAAACCCAAACCAGAAAGTCCCAAACTATAGGACCCTATGCCTGAAATGCCTTCTTTGTAAATGACCAGGCCACTTGAAAAGAAGCTTTCCAGTGTACATCACCACCCAGTGGGCCTGTGGGTTAGGTTACTGCACAACAACAGGAAACCCCCCTAAGGGCTTGACTTTCATGAACATAACCAATAAGAAATATATCTCAGAAAAAGTATTTGAAACATGCAAGCCCAAAACCTTCTCAGTGGACACATGGACCATGTTTTGGGAGAAAAAAAAAATCCATTCTCTTTCCATTCACTGTACTCCTGTGGGATCTTTTAGTGAACTTGAACTCCATTTCTTTTTCTTTTCTTTTCTTTTCTTTTCTTTTTTTTTTTTTTGAGAGACACACAGAGAGAGGGAGAGGAAGACAGATAGAGAGTGGGCGCACCAGCAGCCTCTCAGCTGCTGCGAAGGAAATCCAGATGCATGCGCCACATTGTGGTCAAGTATGGCACTGCGCCCTTGCATCACTTTGCATCTAGCTAAACGTGGGACCTGGAGATGGGAACCACTGGAGATTGGAACCAGTGTTCTTAGGCTTAGAAGGCAGGCGCCTTAACCGCTAAGCCATCTCTCCAGCCCTGAACTCCATTTCTTGATCCTTTGTGGACTGATCTTACTACTTCATTCTGCTTCCTTCTTGTCATTAACGTTGTTGTGCATCAAAACTCCTTTTAGGAGGAAATAAATCTGTCATTGAATGTTGAGAACAAGCAAAGATGAACCATTCTCTGACTGCAAGGTGGGATTATAAGGACTGGTGCTGGGCTGAGGTTGTAGCTGGAGCTCAGTGACAGAGTTTGGCCGAGCAGGCAGAAGACCCTGGTTTCAGTCCACCAGCACCAAGATGTTGATTCTAAGAGAGATGTTGGAGCTAAGTAAAGTCGTAGCAAATGCTAATTTTGCTGCTCCTAAACTCATGAGCTGGGCAGCAGAAGAGCTGATCAATCCAAAATATTTTCCAAATATGCCTTTCTAGCATCCAGACTATTTTTAGCTGGTCATTAGCTTTTATGAGAAAAATTTACAACTGCAAAGAAAATTTCCCCCTGAAAGGATGTCTTCTTCCCTGCACTGGGAGGAGAGGAAGGACTTAGTCACTTGCAACTTTCACAATGGAGGGCATTGGCGTACGCTTACATAGCAAACCTTCCTTGGAGTTATGCGACTTTTCCTGATCACCTTGCTTTTACTGGGCCTCTACCTACAACCTCCGTTCTTGGTTTAGATAAATTGTAGTATTTAAGCCTCAAGTTTTCTATATTGAGATAGAAGTGCTTTTTTTTTTTCCCTTGCCCATTCTTTAAGTAGGACTTAATAGGTAGCACTCTAAAATGTAAGCTTAGGGGAGATGAATCAGCAGCAGAAGAAATGCTAGATATTTATGGGTAAAACTTATGTCTTTTGATAAATTTCGTTCTATTTGCCAGACATGTGATTTGGCTCCAGATATCCTTTGATAAATTGAGGCATTTTTATTATTGAACCAAATATGTGCCTGAAATTTTAAAGTGAAATCTTTAAGATCTCTTCCTGAATATGTATTTATATATGTATTTTTCTACCTCCAGATTATATAGTAAAAATTAAATTTTAAAAGATTTCTATTTGACTGACTTAAAGAAAAGTAGGCATTCACCTTAATATTCCTTAGGCTCTTAGAGAGATCAAAACCAGTCCATAATGTTTTTGAAGCTCACATGATCTGGGATAATTTTTAGAAAATAAAAATATAAGTGTTGTTTTGATTAAAACGGCATGTCTCCTGAGGTTTTAGTGTGAAACAGATGTGCAGTTTTTCCTATTGAAGTATTTTAGTTTACATCTGCAATGTTCCTCCAAAACTCTTGTGTTGATCACTTGGTCCCAACCTGATGCTACTTGAAGATGGTGGAGGTCACTGAAGGTAGTTCTTAGATATGTGGCCTTTGTCCTGACCCTTTCTGCTCTGTGTGCTTCCCTTCTACCATAATCTGCTTCACCATGGCCAAAGAGTAATTGGGCCAAATAACCATACACTGATCCTTCTGGAAGGCAAGCCAAAATAAATCATTCCCCCATTAATTTTCTCATAATTCTACTCAACAATTCAAAGTTAATGTACCAGGTTATTAGTAAAATATAGTCATGTTATCTCTGTATATAAATGTTTTTCAGAAAGAAAAATAAGACAATGACTGACTTTAATGTTTCTTCTTTGTGAGCACCCAAGCATAACTGATGAAAACAAGTGAGTTAAACGTAACACAAGCTTCCTCTATGAAAGTTCTATGCCCTATTCTAGAAGTGATAATATTCTTATCATTAAGAC
The DNA here is from genome assembly GCA_036365145.1 of Orientallactaga sibirica. Classification (NCBI taxonomy): domain Eukaryota; kingdom Metazoa; phylum Chordata; class Mammalia; order Rodentia; family Dipodidae; genus Orientallactaga; species Orientallactaga sibirica. The sequence continues at coordinate 74,777,247 of JAEOAD010000003.1, forward strand.
AGGAGAGCTGAAGTTAAGGTTAATTTGTATTTAAACCAATTCATCATAGATCACTTACTAAGGCTAAGAAGAATCTTGTTAGAGATATTAAATGGCATATTGAAAATTTATATGCTATGAAAACCATGCACTTCTAGAAATGTTTCATAGATTTATACCCAATGTGCTGGTGGGACACACAGTTCACAGTTGTTTCCTTCTTAATATTCACTAGAAATTAACATCACTTAAGGCTAAGAGCTCTAAATTACACAGTAGAGTAACAGGAATAATAAAGCAAATGACTATGTATAAACATAAAATTGGTAAGGAGAAATATAAGGAGTAATGACATGTTTTGTTAAGAGAACAAGAGAAGTTTATTCCCTAAGGTAGAATGACTGGTTGCTCTAAAATGAGAAAGAAGAAATGTACAGGTTAAGACTGAATGCTTATAGAAAGTTTGTAGAAGAGGAATTTGGGGAAAGGTTTTTGTGTGTGCTCGAGCAGCTGGGATTTGTAAGTTTTCCTAGAAATTGAACATTAATAGAAAATAAACCCTGTAATTTGGTTCCCTTTATTAAAACAACAAAATTATTTTCGCATGCTATGCTTTGTTCCATGAGTTTGATGCCTAAGACCTGAGCCCACAGCCTAAAGGGAGATACACTAACTCCCTGGGAGAGGGATGCACAGTGGTAAGTGTTCAGAGGTGCTAGGGTCTAAGGCACACTAGCGGAGAGCTAGCCAACGCAGCGGCCAGAACCTGGAGGCTGAAAGACTCCTGGAGTTTTCATGCTTACTGTCTGGCCCACAAATCATAAGGTATGTGGGGCAAACAACTCAAAGAACACACAGAAAAATGGTGCCACAAAGGTTCTGTTTTGATTGAAAGACACCAAGTCAAATAGCCAAAGGGAAAAGCAAAATGGTATAAAGATGGACCCAAGAGCTCTCTTGAGAGTCTGCATAGAGATAGGCTGTCTGCCAGAACATTTAAATTTCATGAAGCTTTTTTGTCCTTGTCTCTTATTCCTCCTTTCATTTTTCTTTTTCCTGAGATAGGCTTCCCCAAAGAGCATAGTTTGGCCTGGAGCTATAAGCTCTTCTTGCCCCAGCCTCCCCAGTGATGGGATTGTTTTGGTTGCTTGATTACATTGGTACACTCCTATTTATCCCCTCTCTTTCATCTGTACTGTTTCTCCGTGTGCTTACTTTTCTACTTTTCCTGTTATTCTGATTATTTGTTCCCATTTGTACACTTAGTAACTAATATCTTAATATTTTCCATACTAGTCTTATTCCTTTATTCTCCTCAAAATATTTGAAGTGAGGGGAAAATGATTTCACTTGGAATTACTATATTTTCACAGCAAGCCCATTCATCAGTTGTGGATTTTTCAATACTTACATTTCCTCAGTATAGGGTAGGAGATTGAGACTAGGGTTAAGTATGTGGGCTGAGGCTTTAACTACCACCTGGACACCTATAGAAAAATCCCAGGAAAACTGGCTAATGAGCTGGGGATGGTGGTGCATGCCTTTTATCCCAGCATGTGGGAGACAGAGGTAGGACGACAGCTGTGATTTCAAGACTACCCTGAGGCTATAGAGTGTGTTCCAGGTCACCCTGGGCTAGAATGGGACACTACCTCAAACAAACAAGCAAACAAAACAACTGGCTAGTAAAGATTTGCCTCAGAATTAAATATCATTCAGTATGTGGACAACTTTCTCAAGATCATGGATCAAAACTTTCCTGTTTGTTACCCAGATATTTTTTTTTTGTTTAATTTTTTTATTATTATTTTTTATTTATTTTTGGAGAGAGACACAGAGAGAGAGACAGACAGAGTGAGAGGGAGAGGGAGACAGATAGAGATGAGCACGCCAGCAGTCTCTCAGCTGCTGTGAACGAAATCCAGATGCGTGCGCCCCCTTGTGGTCAAGTGCAGCATTGTGCCCTTGCGTCACTTTGCATCTGGCTAAATGTGGGACCTGGAGATTGGAACCAGCGTTCTTAGGCTTAGCAGGCAGGCGCCTTAACCGCTAAGCCATCTCTCCAGCCCATACCCAGATATTTTTATGCCTTTTCTTCTTCCTCATTTCTTAAAATGTTCTTTTTGTTCTTCCCCTTTTAAATTTTTATTCTTAAGATAGAGTTTCATGCAGTATAGGCTAGCCTTCAACTTACTATGTAAGTGAGGCTGGCCTTGAACTCCTGATCCTTCTACCTCCATCTCCCTAGTGCTAGGATTATAGGTGTTTACCAGCCACCATACCTATCTCTTCTCTCTTTATTTCTTGTGGGTACATGCCAAACTAATATAATGAATGAATATAATGAAGATTTCACAACTAATAGCTTCTACAGGGGCCATAACTAAATGTTGGACAAACAACATACATAACTACATAGTTTTGTAGATTGATTCTCTAGTTCACCCTAATAAATTATCAATAAATTCAAATTTCCCATGTGCCTCTTTCTATAAAGTTTGGCATTTAGATTACACACTCTGATTCTTTGTTTAACTCTTTTAACTGTGAGCAGGACTTTATGGTGAGTATTTTATATTTAAATTATGCTGGAATATGAAAAATAAAAGTTAAGATATTTGATTGTAGATAAATTTAAAACCCTAGTCACTTAATTTTCAGTTGGTCCTCTTCATGAAATGATTTTAAGAATCGAATTTTACTTAAGTATTACCAGTGCTTCCATACTGATAACCACTAGTGCAGAAAGTACCTAACAGGATTAGGGATTCGAACATTCCAATTGTCTATCAAACATTGTCTGTGGCCTATGGATTCTAATAGGACCATTGCCACTTCATATCCAGTTAGAAATTAAAGTATCCAGAAGATGGGTACCTTTTAGCAGAATATTCTTTTATTAGCTTAGAATGAATGTAAATTGGGTCAAGTACAAATGATAACAAATACCTATTGGGACGATTGGATCAATGTGGTGGTTTGAGTTAGGTGTCCCACATAAACTCATGTGTTATGGATGCTAGGTCCCCAGCTGGTGGCAATTTGGGAATCAGAGCCTTTCTGGAAGAGGTGTGTTGTTAGAGCAAGTTTATGGATGTTATATCCAGCTTCCCCTTGCCACTGTTTGGCACACCCTCCTGCTGCTGTTTTCCATCTGCCTTGGCAGAGGTGATATCTCTGCTCATGTAATCTTTTCCCATGCCATCATGGAGCTTCCCCTCATGACTACAAGCCAAAATAAACAACATTCTTCCTTTCAGCTACTTTGGTCAGGTGCTTTATACCAGTAACAAGAGGGTAACTACAACTGAAAATAGGTAAACACCGTGGGAAATTGGTACAAGTACAGTGTGATTGCTGCTTCTAGAAACCTGATTGTGTGGCTTTTGGTCTTTTGGAACTTATTTGTGGAGCAAAATGGAAGGATTTAAACATTGTCCAAAGAGACATGTTGAAGTGCTATAAGCAGAGTTTGATGGACTATTCTGGTCAGATGTGAAAGACCTCAATGTAGAAAGAACCAAGGACTGTACAGGCTTGGCTTATGAGGGGAAGAAAGAACTTTGTCCACATTGGGCTGTGTGTTTGAGAGGCTTACTATATTCTCAAGTGTCCAGAGAACTTGTGCAGGGTTCAGTTGTGTACAAATGGACTTATGTGAGCAAAAGAATGTGGCACAGAGAGAAATGAAAGTTTTAGGCTGGAAACAACTGCTCCATTCAGCTGCAATTGTTTGAGAAATTGTAACCATAATTTCTCTAGCTGTTCTGCATTGGGACAGCGGAAAGAATGCTGACTCTTTGGAAAGTAGGGGTCCTGAATGCTGAAGTTTTCTTGCTCTTTAAAGTTGGTTTTATTCCCCCCTGGATTAACAAATTTGGAAGCTCACATGGTACTATGGGAGCATAACAGTGTAGGAAAGAAAGAGTCATTGGATGTGCAATTTAGTTTGATTTCAGAAACAGCCACTGGGAAATGTGAGGTAGGATTGTTGGAAGGACTATGTGGAGTCCTGATGGAGCCATGAGGAAGAAACGTGCATTGCAGTGGAGACTCCAGGAGGGGTCAGGACTGTGAGACACTTGCCAAGAAAAGCTGCCAGCTTGGGATAGATTGTTATCTGAACTTTGAGCAGCCCAGCTGGAAGGGCAGAACTGGAAGCTCAGAGACTTTGTCACTGTTTCAAGATGTCAGATTTGGAGCTATAAGATTTGATATTTGCCCTGTTTGTTTCAGATCTTTTATTGCTTCATTCTTTCCTTGTTATGACCTATTTTTTTTTTTTTGTAGTGTGAATGTTTTCCCTGTACCACTATGTTACTTTGATTTTATAGTTCAGTTAAGAGACCATGGAATTTGGGAATGTTTGAACAGTGTTGGCATTGATAAAGACTATAGGGACTATTAAAGTTATAGTGAATGCATTGCATTTCACATCATGGATGGTCATGAGTTTATGGGGACCAGGGATGGAATATGGTAGTTTGAATTAGATGTCTTCCATAAATTCACATGTGTTTTAAATACTAGATACCATGCTGGTGGCAATTTGGGAATTGCAGCCTTGCTGGAGGTGTAGTGTTGCTGGGATGGGCTTTTGAGTGTGATAGCTAGCTTCAACTTGCCCATGTTTGGCTCACTCTACTGTTGTTTTCTACCTCCTATGGCAGAGATGATATCCAGCTTCTGCTCATACCATCCTTTCCCCTGCCATCATGGAACTATCCCTTTAGACTTTAAGCTACAATGAACAACTTTCCTTACCGCGTATAGAGATACTAGAGCGTAAGAAAAATAATCAAATTCCTGATGTGAGGATTTCTGAGTTACATCCTAAGACAAAACAAATGCATTATGAGAGAGTAAAATCAATTGCCAAAGCCTTTAGGGGCAACCTTTCAAGATTGAGAAACTGTCTATGAGGATTTTTAACTTAGAGGCCATTAGTCATATTTTGAGTTATTACATAATGGACCACATCCTAATTTAATATGTAAAAATACTGACTCCTCATAGGAGCCTAATAAACAGCCAACTCAGCCAGGCTCATGATGCCAACTCATTATACCAAATAATGCAAGTGCTTCTCTATAGGCCATTAGGTGAGGTTTTTTTTTTTTTTTTTTTTTCTAATTTGTTTTTGTATCTGAGAAGCAACAGCTCACTGCTCTCATTGCAGAGTAGAACTCTCTTCTCGTTTCTAAGTGCCACTCGATTCCTGAATTGATTTTGCTCAAGTAAACTCTGCTAAATGTTTTTTTTTTCTTTTCTAGTTTCTTTCTCTTTTGTTTTGCTTTCTTTTTTTGTGTAGGTGGGTTGGTGGGGAGTTCAAGGTAGTGTCTCGCTCTGGCCCAGGCTGTCCTGGAATTCACTATGTAGTCTCAGGGGGGCCTCAAACTCACATTGATCCACCTACCTCTGTCCCCCTTTTAAAATTTATACCTTTAATATATGAATATACAGTAATTTGATCATGTTCTCATACCTTTATACTTTTGGACCCCTTTATCGCACCCCCATACCCCTGATGATTCTTCTCTTTCAGGGTATTCCCTCCTTTATCCTGTTGTCTCATTCTTTTTGTCCTCCTCCATCCTGCATGTCATAATGTTGATGGACTCAGAACTGTGCTGGTCTTGTCGGGGTGTATGTAACCATCACAAGGTCATCAATGTTTCATTCCATTCACATGCAGAGGACAGTGCCTCATAGTAAGTCAGCATACCCTGTGGATCTTACATGCATTCTTCCCTCTTCTGCAATGTACCCTGAAACTTGGAGGGTATAACTGATATTTCCTTTGGTGTTGAGCTCTTGACATCTTATTTTCTACTTGATGTTTTTTTTTTTTTTTGGTGGGGGTTTTGAGGTAGGGTCTCACTCTAGCCCAGGCTGACCTGGAATTAACTATGTAGTCTCAAGGTGGCCTTGAACTTATGGCAATCCTCCTACTTCTGCCTCCCAAGTGCTGGGATTAAAGGCGTGCACCACCACGCCCAGCTACTTGATGAATTTTGATCTTCTCAGTATCTACCACCATCTCCATAGAGAGGGTTCTCTGGCTAGCAGTCAGAACAACACTCATATTCTGTTCATGACTACCTCTACAATGTTACCTGATAACTGGCTAGTTGATAAAGATGGATTGTCCAGTGCTAAGCCCTGGGCTCTCTCTTCTGCTTGTCATTTTCATTGGTCTTGGAGCACCTTAGTATTTGCTGCCATCTTTAAAAAGAAGAAATCAGAATCAATCAAAAGGCTTAAACAGGGCTGGGGAGATGGCTTAGTAGTTATGGCGCCTGCCTGCGAAGCCTAAGAACACCTGTTCAATTCTCCAGGTCCCACTTTTAGCTAGATACAAGCATACAATGTCACACATGTCCACAAGGGGGCACATGCATCTGGAGTTCGTTCACAGTGGCAGAGAGGCCACTGTTGCACCCATTCTCTATCTGTCTCTCTATCTCTCAAATTAAAAAAAAAAGGCTTAAACATATACACTTAGAAGGCTCTTTAGTGGGCATAATATCTATGCCAAAGAACAGTGGAAACTCCCTCTAGGGTCTAGGACACTTCATAATATAGGTTTCTGTTTTTAATTATCAGTACCAAGTAAGACTGAAAGCATTATGAATTAAGTGACTTCCTCCGTTTAGCTAATTATTAAAATTTAAGCACTAATATTTCTAAGCATGAATTGATTGTGGCTCTCTTAAATTAAGTATGGAGGGATTCTTGCCTCTGCTTAAATGGTCTTATTTTTATTTTGATTCATTTTGCTGTCAATTTTCATCATGATAAAGGGCTTTAAAGATTTCATGTCCAGAGATGCTCATCAGTCACAGTAGCAGGAATGAAGCTGGGGCTTATGGGTAGGTCTTATTCTGGGCTGGGCTGGAGTCTGGAGCTAGTTAGCACTGGGGAACCTTCCTACCTATATCCTGTAGGTATCAGCTTCAGTTCTGGACATGTATGGACTGGTCTAGGGGTGCTAAGGGGCTTAGGGCTGCTGAATCAGATTAGATCCTGGGTCAGGACTTGTGTTAATAGTGGCCTGAACTTGAAAGGCTATGAAGATGTCATGGTGCTGGCACCAGCATTTGTTCAGAGCCTGAGCTTTCGAGGATTGACTTGACTTTGGGGTCGGGTTGGATAGTGGGGCTGAGACCTGGGTCTGTATACCTGATACCAACGAAGCCCTAGAGGTTTTGTATGGGGATACCTAGGTAGCATCTATGAGGCCCTGCCTAGCTTTGTAATTCCAATTTGATGCTTACTTCTATTTCCTTTATTCCCATAAAGGGAATCTCTTTTGTGCTGTGGTTGGGAGGGATGATGTGGGTCATGTAAAACTTCCTTTTTTACTCTCTTCAATGCATTTCTTCTTATATATGTGCTACTCTGAGGTGCTGTAATTTCCCATCTAGTTACCATAGCTCTTTTAAAGTTATTTTCAGGCAGTCATAGTTGAATTAAAGTGCTGTTTCTTTGGGGGAGGAGAAAATTTGAAGTACCATTATTTGATTTTAATTTCTTGTTATGTACTTTTCAACTCTTTTGAACTTTTCTAATTGTTTTTAGTGTTCATAAGAAGGGAAGGTGGATATAATACTCCAGCCAACATGGGTTCATTCTCTACGCTTACTTTAGCACCTTGTCTTTGCTGGCCTCTGGTGGATTCAGGTTCCTGCCTGTTCTTGTCTACCAGATACAACATCCAAGAACACACTGGTAGACTCAAGTTCCAGGCTATCTTCTAAAGACTAAGAGTGAAGTACCACACTTGCAGACCCTGGCTCAGGCCAGTCTCTGGGAACATGTGGCTCAGGCCCATCCGTCTATACTCAGGCCCTGGGCCTGAAACACTGCTGCCAAACTTGTAGACTCAAACTTCGGGTCCATTCTAAGCAGACACAGGAACTAGGCATCCAGCTGGTCCCTGAAACTCAAGCTGAAGGCTCACCTGAGTGCTGGCTTAGCACATGTGGTCTTAGGCCTGGGCTTGCTTCTTACATGTGTAGGATATAAGCCTACCACTAAGACCAGATAAACAGGCTTAACCCTGTAGATTTAGGATCCAGACTCTAATCCAATAATTCTAAATTCCAAGTTAGTCCATTTGCACACTCAGGCACAAACCCAGGCTGCCTGATATCTGTGGAACCACATCTACATGGAGACCACAAAAACTCTCAACAAGCCAAGTGATGAAAGGCTTTCCAAAACAAAACTGATTTGCTATGGTTGAAATGAGTCTACTTTTGATGTTTACACACAAAGTCAGTCACAAAGGCCAAGAATGATCAGACAAACATGAATGTCAAAAGAACTATGAAAGCCCAAGTGGCCAAACTTATAGAAGGAGATGCACTAACTGCCTTACAAAGAATGCAAAATACTGTTTTAGTGAGGGTCAGAACTTCAATAAAACACAGAGAAATGATTTGGTAGAATCAGACAAACAAAAAAAATTGAAAAAAAAGGCAGATATGAAAAATCTGAGATTAAAATAGATACTAAAATAGGAAATACATCAGTTGAAATATATAAATGAGATTAAAAATGCAATATGGAGTCAGAGTCAATCAAGAAGAAAAAGGAAACTATGAATTCAAAGATGAATAATTTTAAAATATAGACAGATGAGGAAAAACAAGAGTCAAAGAATTAAAACAGATACTTGGGCTTTTAGTGTTTGAAAAAGAAAAAGCAAAGACAAGTTCAAAGAATGTATAACTGTCTTATTAGTATGGGTCTATCAGTTTTAACACATACTATACTACACAATGGCATATTATGATCAAAATGTAAAAAAATAAGAGGACCCTGAAAGCTATAAAGCAACTTTACAAGTCAAAAGAGTGTGAAATTATATATTTAAAACACTGAAAGGAAAATAAAAGCTAACAAGCATAACATGATGGTCATGATGGACAGATACAAATTCTACTAAACTTACTTCAGAAAAAATACCAAAGGGAAATTTTAGTAGCATAAAGAAGAGCACTCTGGCTTGCATATAGCCTATTTTTCCAAGAAATCGTGTGCTGGAAACTTGGAATTCCATTAGTAGTGTAGAAGTAATGTGGAACCTTTAAGAAGTGGAGCAAAGGGGAAATATATAGGTCTTTAGAAGGGATTGTTGTTATCCAAGCTTCTATGATTTCCTCTTTGGAGCTGGAATCTCTTCCTCTTTTCACTACTGTCACTGTGATGTTGTCCTCAAGTAGTGATGTAGGATTGTGGATCCAGGGAGGGATTAATTTCCATAAAGGTGCAGAAGAGCCCAGCCCTGTGGCCACCAACTTTTGGATTCTTAACCATATGAGCAAAAATTTGAAAAGCACAGACTCTGAATTATGAGGTTTATTTTAGGGAGAATTAATATTCAAGAGGAAGGGTAACCAAAAGACTCAAGGCAGAAAGGAATTCTCCCCCTTGCCTGGCTGGAAAGAGAGATAGGAGATGGAGAAATAAAAATCTTCACCAGAGAAAAATCTTGGGATAGAAAAAGCCTCTGAGGAACACACACACACAGCAATACATGAGAGCCCAAGCCAGACGGTCCCCTCTCACATAAGAGATCAGAGAGAGAGAGATCATACATGAAGCAAAGCAAGAATGTATCCCAAAACAAACTACATGTAGAAATCACACAGGAAAATGTCCAGGCAATAAGAAATCCTCTCCCTTCCCAGACAGGTGGAGAGACTTACACACTTGTGTTTATATGGAACTAGAGGAAGGAGTGGATCAAGAAAAAGAGATACCTACATGTGATTAGGCAAGAAAGGACCAACAAGGCACATGTGGCAAGCAATTTACTAAAGTACATGCCCCAACAGTATATTTAAATTGTGACATACAAAATATAAAACATCAGAGGGTTGAAGCAAAATTTATTAGTTGATCAAAAATTATGTTTTAGTCAGCTTAACTATGATTTTTTAAAGCCTCATGGTGCAGACAAAACAAAAGCCTACAGTAAATAAGGGATGGGTAAAATTTAAAGAATCATAGCATCCCAACAGAATCAATTATTTAAACACAAAGGAAGAGAGCAGGAGATGAAAAAACAATGAAACTGCAAAGCAAACACAGCACACTTAACAAGACAGCATTAGCCTTTATGAATAAACTACTTTGAATATGAATTTCTTTAATTAGAATTTAGAATGGCTGAGTGAATAAAAAGAACAGCCCAACTATATCCTGCCTATAAATTTTCATGGTTCACCTATAGGACACCTTTAGGACATATACAGACCAAAAATACAATTATGAAGGAAGGTATTTCATGCAAATGGAAACTCTAAGAGAGAAGCAGCCTCACTTATTGTTGCAGTTACCTTCTCACTGCTGGCACAAGGCACCCCTATGGGTTTGTTTAGGCTTACAAACTTAGGGGGAATCTTCATGATGGCAGAGAAAAATGTGTCATGAGCAGAGGCTAGACATCACCCCCTTGCCAACATCAGGTGGACAACAGCAGCAGGGCTAATAAACCACCAAAGTCCACTCCTAGCAACAACATGTCTTCCAGCAAAGCTCAATCTCCAAAATCACCATCAGCTGGGCATAAAGTATTCAGAACACACGAGTGTATGGAGACACCTAATTCAAACCACCACACTTGTATTACATAAAATCACTTCAAAAACTGTATGGTGTAAGCTAGAGGCTTAGTTCAGTAGGACAGCATGTGCTTGGTGTGTATAATGCATAGGGTTTGATGCCCATCTACACATATGCACATACCCTCACACACTCATATAGATGTGTGAACATGGCTGTAATAAAATGAGACAAAGGTTATAAAATAAAGTGGGAAATTTAATAAGAATACCCAAGACAGAAATATATGTAAGCCTAATATCTGAAGATCTAATTACATATTACTAGATTTTAAAGAAATATGCATGCTACAATATTATAATTATGGGGAGATTTAATAACTCACTTTCTATAATGGTCATAATTTGAATAGAAACCAGGAACACTGGACTTGAAATGTGTTTTAGACCACATGGGACTAACAGGTGTGTAAAACATTCCATCTACACATAATCTTTTCAAGCATACATGACACATTCCCCAGGATAGATCATGTATTAGGTTGCAAAACAAATCTTAATAACTTTAAAAGCTTGAAATCAGATCAAGTTTCTTTTATAAGTACACTTGTATAAGATCAGAAATCAATAATAGAAATTTTAGAAAAATATAATTATGGAAATTAGGGAACATGCTCCTAAGAAACCAATGGTCCAAAAAAAAAAAAAAAAAACCCAAAACTGAAATTAAACTTAAAAATATCCAGAGACAAACAAAAATGGACACACAATATACTAAAATGTATTTGATATAGCACATGTGGTTCTAAGAGGAAATATAAATACCCCTCATTAATAAAGAAAAACAATAGCAAATAACATAACACTTCACCTCAAAAACCGAGTTAAGAAGAATTTAAGGTCATAGTAGATGAAAAGAAATAATGAAATTCAGACTAAATACAAATTGAATAGCAAATAGACACACATTAGGAAAAAATAAAATGGTTTTAGAAGATATGAACATTTTAAGCTTGACTACAAAAATTAAGACTCAGATAAAATCAAAATGATATTCTGAAGTAGTAATAAACATGACTTCAGAAGCAATTACAAAACAAATTGCACAACCTAAAAATGAATAAATTCCTAAACACATACTTATTGAGGCTAATTTATGAAAAAAGGAAAAAAATATGAATAGATCATTAAGGCATGAATAAGTAATTCTCCCATCAAAACAAAGCTCAGGATCTAATGATTTCACTGTTGAATTCTGAAAAACAATGAAATAATCATTACCAGTCTTTCTCCAACTCAATGAAAAACACAAAATAAATAAATACAAATTCATTTTATAAGGCCAACATTGGGCTGATTTCAAAGTCAATTAAAAAATATAATAGGGCCGGGCGTGGTGGTGCACACCTTTAATCCCAGCACTCGGGAGGCAGAGGTAGGAGGATCTCTGTGAGTTCAAGGCTACCCTGAGACTACATAGTGAATTCCAGATCAGCCTGGGCTAGAGTGAAACCCTACCTTGAAAAACCAAAATAAAATAAATAAATAAATAAATAAATAAATAAATAAATAAATAACAGGCTAACTCTCCTGATGAATATAGAATGTAATTTTAAAAATATTATTTACTTATTTGAGAGAGGGGGAAGAATAAGAGAGAGAGAGAAAGAGGCAGATAGAGAATGGGCCCAACAGGGCCTCTAGCCACTGCAAGGAAACTCCAGATTCATGTGCCACCTTGTGCATCTGGCTTTATGTGTTTACTAGGGAATTGAACCTGTGTCCTTTGGCTTTGCAGGCAAGTGACTTAACCACTATGCCATCTCAGCATGCCAAATATAAAAATTTTAATAAACAACAGCAAATTGAGTTCAATAGCATATTAAAATAAACATTGTGGTGGTTCAAATGAAAATTCTCCCACATCTTCATATGTTTTGAAAGCTTGGTCCCCATGTGGGAGGAGGAGCCTTGTTGGAGGTGTGTTACCTGGGCTGGGCTTTGAGTTCAGCTCACTCTTGCTGCCTCCTGTCAGCTGCTGTGGCAAGATGGGATACCCAGCTTTTGCCTTGCCATACTTTCTTGACTACCTGAAACTTCCCATAGAGACTCTAAGCCACTGCAAACCTTTCCCCCATAAACTGCTTTTGTTCAGGCATTTTCTCCTAGAAATGAGAAAATAACTATGATAATTATTTACCATGATCAAGTGGGATTGTTCTTTGAATGCAAAGATGGTTCAATCTATACAATTCTATAAATGTACTATATCATATTACCAGAATTAAGAACAAAAACCACAGCATAATCTCAATAGATATAGAAAGTTCATTCAACAAAGTATGATATTCTTTCATTACAAAAACTCTCAAATTTTCTGGGCATGATGGTGCACACCTTTAATCCTAGCACTTGGGAGGCTGAGGTTGGAAGATCACTGTGAGTTCAAAGTCAGCCTGAGACTACATCGTGAAATGAGGGTTAGCCTTGGCTAGTGTGAGACTCTACCTCAGTAAACCAACCAACCAACAAACCACCCATCCCCCAAAACAAAAAAAAATTCCTCTTAAACTAAAAATAGAAATAATGCACCTCAATAAAGCCATAAAGTCTATATATAGCAAGCTCATACCTAACATCATACATAACAGTGAAAAGTTCAATGCTTCTCCTCTGAGATCCTGAACAAGACAGGGATGTGTACTCTCACCTTTCTATTCCATGTAGCACTAGAAATACTAACTAAAATAATAAGGCAGGGCTGGAGAGATGGTTTAGCTCTTAAAGTGCTTGCTTACAAAGACTAAGGACCCACGTTCCACTCTCCTGATCCCACATAAGCCAGATGTAAAAGGTGACTCAAGTGCAAGGTTGCACATGTGTCTGGAGTTTGATTACAGTGGTTGGAGACCCTGGAATGCCAATTCTCTCTTTCTCTCTCCCCCTCTCTTTTTCTTACTTTCTTTAATGAAAAAGGCCAGTCTGTTGGGCTTGCTCCCAAGAAAACATAAGGTAAAGAGTAAGAGACAAAAACTAAATTCATCAGGAAAACGTATCAAATAAGTTGTCAGAAATTGCAAAACAACAACAAAAATCTAGGAGATAACATTAAGGAAAAGAATATGACATTGATCTGGACTTTGTTATGATACAAAAGCGTAGACAGCAAAGGCAAAAATAGTGAAATAGGATGGCACTGAGCAAGAAACTTAAAACCCAAGGGAGAAATATTTTATACTATGCATCATATAAAAATATAGTTTTATTTTCTATTTTATTAGCCATATGCATAGAAATTATACATGATTGTCATTAACTGTACAGACAGATTTTATAGTTTTGCAACGGCATGATATTTCATTACATTTTCCTTGCATCAGTATAAATTTAAAAAAAATATCTATTAAGAATTCTCTTAAACATTTTCTTGTCAAATTATCCTTAACATAGTAATATCTTTTTTAAAAAAATTATTTATTAGAGAGAAAGAATGGGCATTCTAGGGCCTCTAGCCACTGTTAATGAACTCCCGATGCATACACTAATTTGTGCATCTGGCTTACATAGGTTCTAGGGAGTTGAACCTTCATCCTTAGGCTTCATAGGCAACTGCCTTAATCACTAAGCCATCTATCCAGCTCCAGTAATGTCTTTTTAATAAGGCTTTTTGATACGTTGCTAATATTTTCCAAATACAACTTTGGCTGACTAGACTGAAAACCTAGGAAGGAGATGGTGCCATTGTTGTGCTTTCATTTGAAATAGTCACCCGTAAGGTAAAACTTAACAACCAATAAAAGTCATTTCATTCGAGATCTATGTTTGAAGTCCTTTAACTGAGAATTTGATGTTAGATTGTTCTTTTCCAGGCCAATAAACTTTATTACAGACATTGCAAAAGCAGGCAAAGAAACTAGTATTCCTTATGTCAATATTTCTACTTTTGTTTTAGTCTTCTTTCATATAAATCTTTTAAAAACTCAATAAATCCAAACTTTTCTAGATAACAATGTGAGGAGGTGGTTTTTTTTTTTTTTTTTTTTTTTTTTGAGCCAGAGAGAAAGAGGGAGAGAGAGAGAATTGGTGCATCAGCCTTCAGCTGCTGCAAACTCCAGATGCATATGTCCACTTGAGTGCATGTATAGCATTGCACTTGTGTCACTGTGCATCTGTCTTACATGGGACCGGAAGATTCGAACATGAGTTCTTAGGCTTCACACGCAAGTGCCTTAACTGCTGAGCTATCTCTCCAGCCCAACAATGTGAATTTTAATGCTATCTGAGTGATTGTTTTTCCCTACAAAAAGGTGTCCCCATACTCAGCTTCTGTTAGGGATTAAATACTGATGAGCACATTTCCTACAGGTCTTGAAATTTCACATTTTGAGTGTTAGTAAAATTTAAGATTTTCATGTGACTCCTAGTTCATGGATTCTTTCACAAGTGCACACTATTTAAATTCTCTAGAGTTATTCTTTTGTTTTCTTTTATGTATCATGAATGTATCTCAATGTTCATTTGCTTCTTTTTGAACTGATGATTTACTTAAATATAGAATTACTTCACTATAACACTGACCAATCTATGATGAGATTATATATATTATATATATATATATATATATATATATATATATATATATAGACTCCCTATTTTAATGAAATGTTTGTGGTCACACATTCATCAGTTAGTTATGATACCCCAAACGATAAAGTTTAGCTTATGCAAACTGATAAGTTAAAGTTATGATTATTTAATGGCATATTATATTTAAGAAATATCTCTAAATGATAAGTACACTGCCAATTTAAAAAATTGAATATAAAAATATGTTATGCTGAGGAAAATTTAATATTTGATTATTTAAAAGTTTATCTCATGAATTATGAACTGTTCTTGCAGTATAGATATCTTGATGTTTGTTAATAGAAGTAAAAAGTACTAGAGTTAGAAGAGCCCACATGCTTAATCCAGTTTAAACTTAAAGTTACCAGCTCTCGGGAGCCAAATGAGTTTGCATACCACAAAGAAGCACTAAGACTTCATTCATGTGACCCTTAGTTCATGGATCCTTTAACAATTGCACACTATTAGCTTCCTTTTGAGCTGTAAGCTTACACAGATGACTTACAGTAAGGTTAATCAGCTTCTTGTCCAAAGGCAACAGGAGATATTTATTCTTCAATGTTTTGAGAATGTGATCAAACTTCTGCCATATTCCAATCACCCATCACTTTAATATGCAATTATTTATAATAACACTTTTCAGTTTAATTACAGTGGTTCAGGACAAGGTTTTTTATATAGATGGTATGCTATTACTTATTTGAGAAATTTCCAACATCTTTGTTAGATTCAAAGATGCAATCATAAGTACTCTTGGGATGAGCTGCCTTGTGTGTGTAGGCATCGAGCTTGCCTGCTCTGGGCCATTCCTGCAAATAAATAATCAGTGTGGTGACTCCAGATTAATGTGGGTCCTTCTTGTCCACGTGTCTTGACTTAACCTTGAACAAAGTCTTTGACTTGATATTTTATGTGACCAACAGTAATAGAATATAATTAACTTCAAAAAAATTTTAAAAATATTCAACTTTCAGTTAGCAGAGGCCTAAAACAATGATAACTCAGGGATTGTAGAATTTAAAAAAATTTTTATTCTAAATTATCTCAGCAATATACATTGTAACCTTTAGCATGTGGTCACAAATTATCTTTTGAATTATTCATGTAATTACCAAGGCATTACATTTTTGTGCATTCTTAGACTGTTGGCATCTGCTACGAAGCCTGGCTCTTTTTCTTTACCACTCCCTACACATAAAGAGCTAAAGATGGTGACCATCGTACATTATCCCTGACCTAGTTTTTCATAATTAAAAAATGTTTAGCATTTTGATAGCCACTCAAACTAGTTACTAGAACCATTATAAACAGAAAATCTTCTCCTTAAAGGCATTAACATTTGTTTTAGTTTTGTGAAGTAGGATCTTACGTAGCGTAGCCAGGCTGACCTTGAATTTGTAATCCTTCTGCCTCAGGATGCAGAGTGCTGGGATTACAGGCAAGTACCACCAATGCCCACCTTCCTAAACCTCATTCTCAAGCTGTCATGTAGTCTGTTAAACTGAGCCACTAACACAAATTAAACAAGGAGATGAGATACTGCCAAAATGCCACAGGTTATCTCACAAACATGTTCACTTTATTATAGTATTTTTTCCAAGTTTGGAATTGCAAATCCATCATAGGAGTGGCCCACCTCCTTATCACTTCTCCCAATGGGTAGTCATTGAGCTCAAATGTGGAGCTTATGTGGAGTGAGATCGAGTAATATTTCACAATAAATCTCTCTAGCAACTGCAACCCACTTTTTAAAATAGACTCTTCAGTTGAAAACCGAGTTAGTTCATCATTTCTTTTCTCATTATTAGTAAAACTTTGCTGGGCATGGCTACAATGATATACAGCTTTACAATCCTGGTCTGTTGTGATTATTGTTTTTAAGGTCTATTTCTACCTTTGACCCATTTGCTTAACTCCTATATCCTATAGCTTTAGTTCTTATGGAGAGTGACAGATGCTTACCTACAGGTGTTCAAAGGACACATGTTCTCACCTCTGTGGGTTCTGTTGATTCTAACTCTGCTGCTGCTTCTTTTCTTTCTCTGGACCTTTGCTCCAAGTGATGCAAAAAAAAAAAAAAAAAAAAAAAAAAAAAAAGAAAGAAAGAAAGAAAGAAAGAAAGGAAGAAAAAGAAAAGGTTTCATGAAGTACAACTCTTCTAAGCTGTTCCTTCTAAATGCTCTCAAATAACAAGAATGACTTAAATATTTCTAAATAAGTTTTGGCAGCAATATTTTATTGCCTGGACTAAGTTTCTGGGAGACCTTTTGTCATGATGGAAATCTTGGTACAATCTTATTTCCTTCATAGCTGTGGCTATCTTTCACTTAAAACCATTAAAAACAAAAACAAACAGACAATCAACAAAATAAACTATTATCCTGTGGTTCCATAATCTGCAAGAGGCCACAGATTTTAGAGTTTTGTTTTTAATAAAATGTCGGCCACATTCAAGTCTCATAAATAGTATGTTTCCTTTACTGCAGGCTATTTGAAACCAGTGTAGAGAAGATACTGCCCAGAGATGGAGTACAAGCAGTCTAGAGTAGTGGGATCAGGTGGTTACGTGGTACATCTCCAACATGATTTTTTGAACTAATTAGATTCTTAAAGAAAAGCAAAATGAAAGAGAAAGAAAAAAAGAAAGAAAGAAAGAAAGAAAGAAAGAAAGAAAGAAAGAAAGGCAGATTTTTACTACATTCTATGAAAAGGAAAAGGAATCCATAGACAAAATTTTTCAAAGTTTGAGTTTCTTCTATTTGGCTTTGTAATTTCAAAAAAAAAAAGTTTGTTACTGTTGGAGAGTAACAGAAAAGGTAATATTATTTAGGAATGTTTAACTACATGAGCCAAGGTTTTATATTTTAAGAAGCTGTGACTGAAGAGTTTGGAGCATAAAGTCAATAATCAGCCCATTTTATACAATCTTGACATCAGACCTTCAAGTTAGCCTTAGGGAGAAATTAAAAAGTGTGGAGTGAATCGTGGGTGAGGGTTTCTGAGATATGAGTTGTGTGATGTTCTTCCCTCTCATCAGTTCCATTGAGGACTAGATAAGAGAAGAACTCTCTGTATTCTCTGTAAGGTTGTCATTCTTTGAGGTGTTCCTTGTTCCATACCTGTTCAGTGCAGTGGCAGTGGGCTGTAGATATTGGTGTAAATGGGAAAGCACACATGATTAGAGACAGCCCTGCAACATATTTTCTAATAGTCCCAGCAAGGTTCATAGAAAGTGTCAAACTGTCACTTGGGACAAGAGTGGGAGAGAATATGGGATAGTAGATCAGAAAGGACCACACAGTTTGAGTCTGTCTCAAGAAGACTTAGTGAAATAGCGATGATGGCTGATAAAATAATGAGTCTGAAGGGATGCAGCTGGGAAAGGTAGGTTTTCAGGGATGAAGGCAGGTGAAACATATGAACGGTTGCTGACCAAAAACCAACCTGTTTATTCAACCTATGTCCAAATGCACTGATCCCCAGCAAGTTCTACAGTAAGTCTGGGAAGAGGAGGTCTAAGTTATCTTAAATTTGCAATAATTTCAGTCATAACTAACTGAAATCTGCTGGGATGAGAAAGGTGATTTGTAGAAAATTATAGAACCATATTATTTTGCTATCTGAATGTTCTGTTATAATAACTTATAGGCAAGTTGATACCATTTTACTCATGGGCTATTTTTCTGGGCAGGAGTTCAAGGTAGGGTCTCACTGTAGCCCAGGCAGATCTGGAATTCACTATGTGGTCTCAAGATGGCCTCGAACTCATGACGATCTTCCTACCTTTGCCTCCCTAGTGCTGGGATTAAAGGCATGTGCTGCCATGCCTGGTGACCCATGGACTCTTGATTGAAAGTAATCTTATCTTGGGAAATAATAAAATCCATTATTACTTAAAACTTGAGTTTTTAAAACTGGGGTATTGTGGGTCTCGTTCCCGTTTCCCCAGGGGTCGTTGGCCACCGACGTCCCAGGCGAGGGAGAGAGGGGTTGGGAGGGAAGCAGCAGGGTCCTTTCTGGCTGAGTGGGTGAGTGTGACACACGAACCCATGATCGGGGCAATGAGCACCCCGGAGACCGTCTGATGGACAGCACTCGTTTATTCAAAAGGGGGTGGGTTTATAAACACTTGGGGAAGGTTGAGATGGCACGTACAGACTATATGGCAATTGGATGCATAGTTTATGGGCTGTTATCTAGGTAGAGGAAGGACTAGTAACTTCAAAGCTATGGGGGAAGGATAAGGGAAAGTAAGGGAAAGGGTGGAAGAGGAGATTAACAGGAGGCTGTGACTTCAAAACTGTGGGGGGTGGGAAGGCTACATGACTTTAGCCACATGAAGGTCTCTTGGGCAGCTAGCCACAGGTCAGGAACTGTGGGGAAAAAGTCTGACTTATGGAATGGTCAGAGCCTTTTGGGGTCTGCGGAGAGCGCCTCGCCAGTTCTGCCCACTCTGGGCGATGACAGCTCACTACACCCTACAACATAGGGAAGGCCGTTACTGTCTCCAGGGACTTCCTGACAGAGGGCCAGCTGCAACCCCACAGCCCAGGGTCCCTGACCATGTCCAATAGTTCAGGCCAGCCTCCTCACCGGTCCAGCTTGTTACTAGCAAGGCCCAACAGGGTATAAAACAAAAATTCTTTTTAACGATAATCACTCAGGAAATCCCTGTGCCAAGCACGTGGTGATTACCCTGGTGGCCTCTCATTCAACAAATCCCATAGCATGCCACCTATCCTGGAGTCAAATTATTTTTCTGAAGGAGACACCAGATTAAGATATGTGTTTTGTATTTCAAGGCACTAGGCTATAAGATTTCACCAGTGTACAAGGTTCATGAATCAGATACCTCATGAAAGACTGAAACATTCCCACCATCAAGCTCTTGTACATGAAGGAAGGAAGGAAGGAAGGCAACATTCCTCACATGTTTCCGTCTCTCAATCCCCAACCTCTTATTCTTGCATATTTAATTAAGGCATATATTGGTAAGTTGATTGTTCTGTTCATTCTTAAGATTTTGATTCATTTGAAGTGCAGGGTCTGGTGCTTATATCCATATATTTCATTTAGTTTGACAGGTGGATTGTTTGAGTTGGGTCACTAAGATTCACCAAGCTGGGAATGTGAGATTTCTTGCCAGCAGGTGCAAGTCCTAGGGTTCAATTCACTGCCTCCCATAACCCAGAGAGTCTTTTCTTTATTTCAAGAACTTAAAACAATGTGGCATTGTCTTTCTGCTCTCAGTGCATCGATGTTGACAAAATTTTCATTTTTCCATAAGCTACTGGAACAATAAAATTCCTGTCTAGTGGGACACTTCAAGCTTGCAGGAGTAACTAGTTCTGAATTTCCTTTGGCTATTTTAAAAGTAAGACTTGGATTTGCTTAGTTATGAGCTCAGATTCACATCATTTTCTTTAAAAAAAAAAGACATTTGGGGCTGGAGAGATGGCTTAGCGGTTAAACCCCGGTTCGAGGCTCGATTCTCCAGGACCCATGTAATCCAGATGCACAAGGGGGTGCATGCATCTGGAGTTCGTTTGCAGTGGCTGGAGGCCCTGGCACACCCATTCTCTCTCTCTCTCTACCTGCCTAAATAAATAAATAAAAAATAAAATATTAAAAAAAAGACATTTGAATTATTTTGAGATATGAATGCCATCTACATTTTGCTGAACAACTATAAGCGCAATGCTGATGAGTTGGCTCAGTGGATATGAGCACTAGATGCTAAGCATGGGGGCATGATTGTAACATGCACAGTGTGCATGGCTGTAACCCAGCATAGGGTAGAGACAGGAGGATTGCTGGTGCTCTTGTCAGGAAGTCTAACTGTAAAATGTTGTGAGCTTTAGTTTCTGTGAGAAAATCTGCCTCAGTGAAATAAGGCAGAAAAACAGCAGATGAGGACACCAGATATCCTGCTTTGACCTCCACATGTGTGTGCACATGGTGCATGCATCTGCACACAGATACACACACACACACACACCCCAGACATATAACACACACTAGACATAACACACACACACACACACCAGACATATAACACACACTACACACCAGACATAACACACACAACACACACACACACACACAAATAAAGCAAAGATATAGGCTCTACTCTATGTAAAAAGATGTCTGATAGAATTTCATGCATAATTTTGGAAGCTCTCTTAAAAATATACACAATTCTACAATGACAAGTCTAGAATTGTTGTTAATTTACAATGAAATAAAATATCAACACAAATATTTTAAAAAGTCCTGGGCTGGAGAGATGTTTTAGTGATTAAGACACTTGTCTACAAAGCCTAAGGACCCATGTTCAACTCTCCAGGTCCCATGTAAACCAGACTCACAAGGTGACGTAAGCTCATAAGGCCACACAAGGTGGCACATGCATCTGGAGTTCAATTGCAGTAGCATGCCAATTCTTCCACCTCTCCTCAAAACATAAATAAATAAATAAATACTCCCACACAAAAACAATCCTGAAAGGTACCACAAAAGTTGGGCTTTGTGGTGCACACCTTTAATCCCAGCGCTTGGGAGGCAGAGGTAGGAGGATTGCCATGAGTTGGAGGCCTCCCTGAGGCTACACAGTGAATTTCAGGTCAGTCTGGATTTGAAGTGAGAACCTACTTTGAACAAACAAAACAATAGAAGTACCACAAAATTCACCCATGCCTATGGCTTCTCCCAGAATCCCATAAAATGTACTAACCAAATGAAGTGATAGGCAGAATAAGTTTTATCAGCTGCATGATAAATGAAGCTCTAGGCACAGTTTATTGGGCATTTACAGTGCAACAAAGTTGAATCAAGTACCTTATACTTACTTCCTATCTGTTATATCTTAGTGCTGTTAAGAAGTCAAGAAGAGGTTACTCAGAGAAGGTAAGAACCTCTCCTAAGTTTACATGGCTAAGAACATGGAACAAAATCTAATACATTCAGGTCTGATTCATTCCAAGTCATTTATACTTTACATACTATTAAAATTTTATTACCACATCCATCACCAAAAATGCTACTTTTTGTTATAGCAATTACATTAAACATGAAGAGGTCAAAATTTTTCCTTCCTTTCTCACTTATCCACTCAATTTATTTCAATATCAATTACATTTTGACCATAGAATAATGTTTTAATGGCTAATTCTTAGATGTAGACTATATTTATACTTAAATTCTTGAAACAACTTTATAATTTGTGGTAGGTTCTAGGTAAAAATCAGGTTAGACATTCCACTATTTAATACAAGTGGTCCTATTAATAATTAGGCCATTATCCATTGAAAAATTTGCAAGAAAATAAAACACCCCAAACTAGAATAGTCATTGCTTGTTTGTTGTTTGCTTCTTGAGGCTCACTTTGTAGCCTGTGCTAACCTGTAAGACCTGACAGTCCCACCTCGGCTTCCTGACAGCTAGGATTACAGGGGCATGCCACCGTGACACCTAGCTTTGAACACTCATTTTGCTACATTCTTCCTGGAATTCTATTTTTTTTTCATTCATCAAAGAATCTGTGGAGTTATTGGCTTCACACTTGGGTTTGTCATTCAATTAGTCTCCGCTTTTTGAGTAGAAACACAGACACTATAATTTTCTCTGTACTCTGATGATGTCTGCTCAGGTTACTGCTTTTTACAATTTCCTGGCCAGCCTGGAACTGTTTGTCATGCCTGGCTACACAACTGTGGTCTCAAGGTTCCAAGCACGGGAGTTTTGTGATCCTTGGATTGACAACTTTTCAGCCTTCTGGATGTACTAAAGTCAGAGGTTGAAAAGGGAAAGGACATTCATTCATAACACATGTCACATTGTTAACTTACACATGTCTGCACATACAGATGCTTGCATATCTATAGATCACTCACAGTTGTTTGTATTTAGATGTATCTCTGCTTCCCGTGGTGACCCTCTGCTGGCCCGCATGAGTAGAGCTGTCAGTCGGCCTCAATTGCATGCTTTGGTTTATTTGCTGCTTTGGGTCTTCTAGCTCTGCAGTTCTCTCCTTACCTTTGGAATCACTGCAGACCTTTCAAACTGTGCCATGACTTGGTTCACATCATCTCAACTTAACTTTAATATGTCACAGATCAAGTATCTAATTATATGCTGTTTTGTTTCCTGTGATCTTGCTCTGCTGGTCTCCTGTCAGCACTAGTCTTTAACTGAAATTCTTTTGGCCCCTGTGCCCCTGAAATTTATAAGTTTTTGACCTGGAGTTTGGATATGAGCTTTAACATCTGGGTTTTAATCAAGATTTGAATTTCCTCGTGACTTCCAATGGTAAGCTTACTACTTTTTCTGAGCAGCACTTTAGAAAGGGATGCATGGTGATACTTTTCTATTTCTGATTGATAAAAGTATTATTAATCCAATAGATATGACTAATGTAAATATTTTTATCACTTAGAAAGAATAAGTTGGTGATTGAACTTTAAGTATGAAGTGGGTATCACACGTTTTCAAAAAAATACAAAACAAAACACATGTTTCCTGTTTCACTCCATATTATTCCATATTCCATTTTCCATTTTCTTCCATGTCATATGTTTAGAAATAAACCTACCTCATTCTATCCATAAAGCAACACTGTTGAAAGAGAATTAATATTCTCATATTACTTTAACATGCCTGTTTTTATCTTGTTGTATTATTTCAGAAAAACATAGTTATTTATTGGTTGGGATCGAAGAAGTGATTAAAAACATATACAGTATATAAAGGTTTGTGTTTTTAGTCTTTCCTAGAAAATAAAATAGAAAATATAATTTCTTGCTCCTAAGGGTGTTTAAACCTGAGGAGTAGTAGTTTATGTGATAATATTTTTTTCTAAGAAGATAAAATGTGAGACAATCCTTGTTGATTTTAATCAAAGATTCCAGGGTGCCTACTCTGTGGCAATGTGTTCCTAAGAATATAAACATGGCAGAGGGAGTGACATTACCAAGACAGCAGTAGGAAATACCAGCTTCCCTCTCCGCAAAGACAAAATATAAATATAATTGTTTATAAATCAGAATAACCTACATGGGACATGAGGGTCTCTTAGGGAACCTGTGCCATTGAGAGCCTCCCCCACCCCAAGAAAAGAGAATATCCACAGAGAGAAGGTTGCTGGTGAGAGAAGCATACTGGAAATGCCAGAAGATTGCTTGGGGCAGTGATGAAAGGCAGGGGCTTTAGTATGAGGACATTGGAACTGTTCTAATTCCCTGGCTAGCTGTTACCTTGTTTCCTGGACACATTAGTAATAGCCACGTTACTGCATTTGAAAGAGCTGTGCAGACACTATGCAGATGTGTTCTCACCCCTTGTATAACAGTTAAGGAAGGTGCAGCTCTGCTATGAATATCATCTAGAAACCAGGAAAATTAAAAAAAAAAAAAACCTGCTGGGAGATATTTAAGGGGGATTAAAACTGTATATTTAAGAAATTAATGAGAAATTCAGGAGTTGAAAATTATGATTAGTGAACTAAAGTACAACAGAGAGAATCAACAGAAGGTGAAGGAAGCAGAGGAATCTATTGATGCAAAGATGGATTATCTGACGAAGTATTGCCAGAAAAATAAAACAAGGAAAAGAAATGTAGAGAAACGAAGAAAGCTCACAGGATTTGTGGGGCAATAGCAAAACAGCAAATAATTGAATTATAGGAGTTTGAAAACAGGGAGACATGGACAACACACATAGTTAAATAAATAATAGTGTAAAGCTATCACAATCTAGAGAAAACCCAATTGAAGATATGGTCCAGCCAGATACAATACTGTATTATATAATATAAATAAGAATGCCACAAGATATTTTATGAACAAATTCTCAAAAATTAGGAGTGAAACCTGAAATGAGAGGTTGTATACAAAGTTATTTCAAAAAAGGGTAGCAGCAAGAGTGAAATGATAATATTTTCCATGTGTGATTGATTGAAAAGTGCTAACTAAAAATACTGTGCCCAGCAAAGCTGCCTTTAGTTAAAAGCTGAGGCTTTTAAAAAATCTTTTTGAGGGCTGGAGGGATGGCTTAGCGGTTAAGGTACATGCCTGTGAAGCCTAAGGATCCTGGTTTGATTCTCCAGGACCAGTGTAAGCCAGATGCACATGGTGGCACATGTATCTGGAGTTCATTTGCAGTGGCTAGAAGCCCTGGTGTGACCATTCTCACTCTCTCTCATTTCTCTGTCTCTAATACATAAATAAATAAAAATAAAATATTAAAAAAATGTTTAAAAAATTCTTTAAAAATCTTTTTTTTTTTTTTTTTTTTTGAGAGAGAGAGAGAGAGAGGGAGAGGAAGACAGATAGAGATGGGTGCACCAGCAGTCTCTCAGCTGCTGCAAACGAAATCCAGATGTGTGCGCCCCTTTGTGGTAAAGTGAGGCATTGTGCCCTTGCGTCAGTGCATCTGGACCTGGAGATTGGAACCGCTGGAGATTGGAACCAGCGTTCTTAGGCTTGGGAGGCAGGTGCCTTAACCGTTAAGCCATCTCTCCAGCCCGATTATTTCTATTTTTATCAGAGTGAGAAAGAATTGAAACAGGGCCTGCAGCTACTGCAATCCAGCTACATACACAAGTGCCATCTTGTTTGTGACTTTTTGTGTTTGCATTATCTTGTGCGTCTGGCTTATGTGGGCACTGGAGAGTTAAACATGAATCTGTAGGCTTCACAGGCAAGCATCTTAACCACTAAGCCATCTCTCCAGCCCAGAAAAGCTGAGGCGTTTTATCTTGACTAAACAAGCCTTACAAAGAATGCTAGCACATGGTCTTCAGGGTGAAGCAATAGGATGCCAGTGATTATTATGAAACTTGACAAAAGTACAAAACTCACTCAGAAAAGCAAGTACACAATGAAGTTCAGACTAACATTGAAATGGTGATATGGATTATGAAGGTTTAAGAACAAAACTATTAAAAATTTGTACAGTAATTAGACAAGGATGTGCAGCATGAAAAGATTTAAATTGTAACAAATTTAAAAGAGAACAAAAATTTAGACTTATTTTATATAAGAAAAATTGTGATTTAAAATATCCATTCAGAGGCTGGAGAGATGGCTTAGCAATTAAGGTTATCTGTCTCTAAAGCCTAAAGACCCAGGCTCAATTCCCTAGTTCCCATGTAAGCCAGATACCCAAGGTAGCACATGTGTCTGTTTGCAGTGGCTAGAGGCCCTGGTGCACCAATTCTCTCTCTCAAATAACTAAATAAAATATATTTTTAAAAATAGCCATTAAAGTGCTTGGAGATGACTTAGCATTTAAAGGTGCTTGCTTGAAATGTTTGCCTACTTGGGCGCAGTTCTCCAGCCACTCACGTAAAACTTCATAGGCATTATTTTACAGTGGCAAGAGACTCTGACTTGCCCATACATACACATACACACATATGCAAAAAAATTAAAACATCCCATAACTAGATCTATTATGTAAGCTTGAATATCAAAACATAAAACCTAAAGTGCATATGTTCCTCAGCTCTGCATTAATATAACAAAGTACATTAAATTACTAACTTTATAAAAGAAAGATTTTTGGAGAGGCTCATAGTTTTTGAGGTTTCAGTCCATGGTCACTTGGGCAACCCCTAAGAGAACAAAATAAATTCACACTTATTTTCTGTAGCCAGGCATCAATACTACAAGCTAAGGAACTTATAAAACAACATCCCTCATCAAAACAGATACAAATAATTCAACAGTGCATTGAAAGATCATTCACTATGACCAAGTGGATATTTTCCTGGAATGCTAATATGGTTCATCCTATGTGGGTCTGTAGTATACCACATTACTAGAACGATAGAAGTCCATGTGATCATCTCAATAGATGAAGGAAAAGTAGGTAACAAAATTTAAAATCCTTTCATGGTAAAAACTCTCAACATATTAATTACAGAAGAAATACAATAAAGGTCCTATATGACAAGGTCAGTGCTAACATTTAAAATGTAGGGTGCTTTAAAGTTTTTCCTTCAAAATCCAGAATAAGACAAGGATATCTACTTTCACTACTTCTATTCTCCCTAGTAAAGAAGTTCTAGGCAGGAAAATTGGGCAAGAAATAAAATATATACAAGTTGGAAATGAAGCCAATTAGTCTCTTTAAAGAAAGGAGATTTAGATGGTACCAACATGTGCTATTTACACACTGAGTATGTGCATAACTAATAAAGGAAAAATAATAATTATTTTAAAAAGGAGATTTATATATACATACTCTGAACTTTGGTCTCATTTTTCTTTTTTTTAATCACACTCATAAGACATTTAGTAATAATAAACTGTTAAGTTTCAGAATACAAAAATCAACATATGAAAGTAGTAGAATTTCTACATGCTATCAAAAAGTTATCAAAAATAATCAAAGAAATAATCCCATTTACTATGACCATGAAAATACTGAGAATTGCTGTAACCAAGGAATTATAAGACTTGAACACTGAAAACTATAAAACATTGAAAAAATGAATTAGATACAAATAAATGCAAATATTCCATTTGTCCATGCACTAGAATAATTGATATTGAAAAAAAAAAAACTCAAATGATTGGACAGATTCAATGTCAACTCCAAATCAAAATTCCAACTATATTGTCACAGAAACAAGAATACTTCCTAACACTAGCATTGAGCCATAAATGACCCTTAAATGTAAGTAATTTTCAGCAAAAAGAACAAAGCTCAAGGTACTATGTATGTGCTTTCAGAGCTCTATAAAGGTGTCATAATCAAAATGCCTCACAGGAATAGAAAGTACATACAAGCCAGTGGAACAGATCACAGATCTTGAAAGTCAATACAAACATATTGAGTCAAATGACTTTCATCAATATTGGTATCAAAGTATAATGGAGAAACTCTTCAGTAAGTGATGCCGGGAACACTGAGTACAGTTAGGCCAGTTCACCACTTACCTCACACCATACAAATCCCCAACTCAAAATGGAGCAAAGGCTAGACATAGGACACTCAAAATACAAAACTACTAGAAGGAGAGCTGGGTGTAGTGGCACACGGCTTGGGAGACAGAGGTAGGAGGACTGCCATGAGTTCAAGGTCATCCTGAGACTACATAGTGAATTCTAGGTCAGCCTGAGCTAGAATGAAACCCTACCTTGAAAAACAAAAACAAAACAAACTAGAAGGAAATGGGAGAAAATTGTCAATTGTCATACTATTGGTTGGGAAATGATATTTGAGATATGGACACAAAAATTACAAGTAACAAACGTGAAAGTAGACAATTGGTATTGTATCAAATGCTAAAGCTTCTATACAGCCAAGGGTCTCATTTCACTCTAACTAAAGTGAAGGGACAAGTTTAAGAATGGGAAATATATTTTAACAACATGTATTAGTGATTACTATCTAACATATCTAATAAATCCAACTCCAGAACAAGAGAATGTGCTAGTGATCTAAGAATCTGATTGACCATTTTGCATAATATGACATTATAAGTATGTGATTAAATTCTCAACATTCCTAATTCATCTGGAAAAATCCATACTGAAACATTAAGTCTATTCCTTCATTTGTGAACTTTCCTTGTTAAAACCAATAAGATGATATGTTGGCAATGATGTACAGAAACGGGAATCTTTAGATAATATTGATATGTATTGAAACTAGAACACTATTAAGGAAAATGGCACTGAGGTTTCTAATAAGTCAAAAACAAGTCTGGCATAAGATAATATCTCAGGATATCATTTTATTTTGCTCATCCATAAGGAGTACTCTTTTTCCCTTGATGTTTATCTTGAGATTGCCACAATTCAGTCACACATTAAATCTCCACATCCAATTCTACTTATCTCACTGAATACACATCTGCATTTACTTTTCCACTGAAATCTTTGGACCTCTCAAAGTTGTCCATGAGGATTGAGATAAACTTATTCAAAACTCCTGTTAATGTTGATGTTTTGCATTCTTTGCTAAAGGTTTTCGATTTCCTATGCCAAATTTGTTCAGAGGATTCACTATTTATTGAAGAATTCCCTATCTATAGACTTACAAATGTATTTCTCAAATAATAAGGTTTGAAAGTTCAAATAATTTTGATTCATAGCCTGCAGAATGACTATTGAGTAAGTAAACATGAAAACATTAATTCCTTGTACATCTCTATTAGAAATCTTGTCAAATCTTTCTGAGCAGTAAGTTTCAAAAATGGGCTTAAATACTCATCCAGACCTTATATAAACATGATATAAATAGATGGATTTTCATCCAGGCCTTATTGTTTAATTTATAGAGCATAGGAAGAATAGATTTAACATAATTCTTAAGGTCCCTAGTGTTTCACAAAAATAAGCCCTGGCATGAACTTAAAGTGACCAGCTACATTAGTCCCAGACAGGAGAACCAGGCACCCTTTAATTGCAGGCATTGACTTCTCTCTAGCTATTGAGTCCTAGAAGGCATTGTGATTCCAGTGTAAGGCTACCTGGTCTACCCTCAAAACCTGTTGCTTAGCGAAGCCATGCATATTCATTTTCTTAGCCAGATCTAGGTAATTTGACACAGCTTCTCTGTCCATACTTCCTGCTTGACTGGGCACGATGATACTGTGGCAGCTTCTGACCTTCACAAATCAACCTCTGCTTCCTTCAAACTTGTCTCTTGCTTCTTCTTCACCTTTCTCATCCTTCATAGGCTTGAAGAAAGTTAGGGGGTTAATATAGATTAGGTTTTGGCTTAAGCTAATGTTAAAGCTGTTTTGATCTTCTATTTGGGACAATAAAACTTTCTCCCTATCAGCAGTAAAGCTGCATTGCTTTCTTATCATTTTCACATTCTCTGGAGTAATGCTTTTATCTTCCTTTAAAATCTTTTCCTTTGACTTTACAACTTGGCTATCTGTACAGTTCAAGAGGCATCACTTTTGGTTTACCTTGGTTTTTGACATGCCTTCCTCTTTAAGAATAGTCATTCTTAGCTGCTTTTTTTTTTTTTTTTTTTTTAAGTAAGGCTTGCAACTTGTCCTTTTCGAATGGCACTTAGAATCCATATAGTGTTATTAATTGTTCAAGTTTTTTTTTTTTTTTTTTTTTTGAGAGAGACACAGAGAGAGAGGGAGAGGAAGACAGAGATGGGTGCACCAGTAGCGTCTCAGCTGCTGTGAACGAAATCCAGATGTGTGCACCCCCTTGTGGTCAAGTGGTGCAACATTGCACCCTTGTGTTACTTTTCATCTGGCTAAATGTGGGATCTGGAGATTGGAACCACTGGAGATTGGAACCTGCGTTCTTAGGCTTAGGAGGCAGGCACCTTAACTGCTAAGTTATCTCTCCAGCTCTGATCTAGTTTTAATATGGTTGTATTTTAGGGAACAGGAAACCTAGGAAGAAGGAGGAATATTGTGGAATGGCCAGTCATTTGCAGTGAGAACACACCCAACAACATGTAGTGATTAAGCTTGACATCTTACAGGGGCACAGTCCATGGTGCCTCAAAATAATTACAACAATAACATCAATGATCACATATCACAAACCACTGTAACAGATGTAATAATGAAAATATTCCAAATACTGCAAGAATTACTAAAATGTGACAGAAAGATGTTCAAGGAGCATATGACATTGAGAATAGTGGCACTAATAGACTTAGCCAATGTGGGCTTGCCATAAATCTTCAGTTTGCAAAAACCACAGTATCTGAAGTACAGTATAAAAGGTTTGCCTTCAGTGGCACAAAGACCTGCAACCTTTGATCAAAGTAGCAAGACAAGGACAATGATGTAGGACAGCTTTCTCATCTAACAATCCATGAAATATGAAAAAAGTAAAAGTATTTGATGTTCTTGGAATGTCTTTCCAAATATACAGAAAGTAGAGTGACTCTATAAATGTGGCTCTCAGAGTGTGGTCTTTGAAACAGTGGTGTAAAGCATTATTTGAGAACTTGATTGAAATGCAACATTTAGGTCTGTAATGATACTGCTCAAGACCTATTGCCCAATAGCCTTTCCAGCTCCCAACTTCTTGATACTACTAAATTGGTAATACCTGAAGTTTGAAGAGAATATCTTTGAATCATGGCAAATACACTATATATCCCATTGCACAAATAATTTTTGATGACTTTTTAAATAAAGGACTTATTACCAACTTAGGGATATTTATTAACTTAGTTTCATGTGGAAGACCATAAAAATTATTTCTAATCATGGGACTTTCCATTCAATTTCTAATACAAGCAAACAAACAAACAACAACAACAAATTTAGTTATCTGAGACCTTTAGGAAGACAGTGAAGAAAGCCAGGAAGATGGCTGTTAGAATTCAATAAGTCAGATTGGACAATACATTGAGCTGTTTAAAAATGAGTGTGGTAATTTTATTGACTGAATAGTA
Organism: Orientallactaga sibirica; assembly: GCA_036365145.1. Lineage (NCBI taxonomy): Eukaryota > Metazoa > Chordata > Mammalia > Rodentia > Dipodidae > Orientallactaga > Orientallactaga sibirica. The sequence goes on from JAEOAD010000003.1 coordinate 74,808,818, forward strand.
TTTTCCAAGGAAACTATGTGAAGAAAGATAAAAATGTAGAGGAAAGTAATATAAAAGTCAATGAGAATTTTGGGGTGGTGGTAGACAAAATAAAGTAGTAAATATAAGGATATAGAAATGAACAGATATGCAATATGTTAGGGATGAAAAAATGGTTACAATTTGATAGCCATGAGGCCATTAGTAAATATAATGCACGGAGAATAGGAAGATAGCTCAGTGGTCAAAGATGTTTACTTAAAAATCTTACTGGCCCAGGGTTCAATTCCATAGGCACTCACATAAAACTAGATGCAAAAAGTGGCACAATGGCTGGAGAGATGGCTTAGCGGTTAAGGTGCCTGCCTGCTAAGCCTAAGAACCGGGTTCAATCTCCAGGTCCCACGTTTAGCCAGATGCAAAGTGACGCAAGGGCACAATGCCACACTTGCCCACAAGGGGGCGCACACATCTGGATTTCGTTCACAGCAGCTGAGAGACTGCTGGTGTGCCCATCTCTATTATCTGTCTCCCTCTCCCTCTCTGTCTGTCTCTCTCTGTGTCTCTCTCCAAAAATAAATAAAAATAAAAAAGTGGCACAAGCATCTGGCATTTCTTAACATTCATGAACCCATATGTGCCCCTGTGATATCTAATATTATTATATTATTATAACAAGTACATCTATTTAGAGTTGAAAATAGTATTTAAATGTCTTTAAAGTGTAGCGTTTAGAAGACAGGCATTATTATGTCACCGACATGGTAGAGAATTTTTCTGAGTGAAACCCTTGATTTAACTAACCATCTTCATTTGACATTTTGGGAGATATATTTAGAATGATGGATACTTGGACCACTCAACTGATTGCTCTGCTGGATAAAGAATTATGGATTTCCTGTGGGTTTTGGAGCTGGAGAAGGTATTTTTCCCTGACCCTTAAAATGAGGACCCGCTGTCTTTCTCCAAAAACATTAGTATATGTTTATCTTGAGGAAGGATAGTATACCCTCCAAGCAATTTTAGATTCCTTCCCTTAAAAGCATATGCTCTATTTGGGAAGGAAATAAACTATATAAAAAAGCAAATGTAGCTACACAAGAGATGAATAACACTGTACTTTTTTTTTTCATCTAGACTAATCATAAGGATTCTAGCGCATGGATGCCAATTCCGAGTTCAAACTGGTATTTCTCCAAATCTAGTAAGAAGTACTGGTTATGTCCACAGGGTCCAGTATCACAATTATGGATTTGAATTCTAGCTTCCATGCCAATGAGATGGTCCTGGTGAATGTTAACAAATCACTCTGAAATTCATTCTTTGTATGTAAGTTAGATGTAATAAAATAATCAAACACATAAAGGTCCATTGAAGGTTGCATGGGTCAAAATATTTCAAGATGACAATTTCCAATATATTATAAATAATATACCATTATTTGGGAGTGCCAAGATAGAGATTCAAGATCAACACTACACACATTATAAAGACTTGGGATGTGTAATGGTTGATCATAATCATCAGCTCAATTGGATGGAGTGATGAGTAAAGATTAGTAAAGCTCTTCTTTACTAATGATGTCTCTGAGGACATGTTCCAGAGAGGGTCAGCTAAGAGGAGAATCCTGTCCTCAATGTGGCGGGCATCATCCCATTAGCTGAGGGTCTGAATGAATGAAATGGGGAAGGAGGAGGAAGCCACTTAGCATGGGTTTCTCTATTTCTCTCCTCTCTCGGCTTCCTGGTTGCTGTGATGTGAATTCTTCTATTCTCCAACACCCTCGCTGTCATGATAGATGAAAACTCTACAATCATGAGCCCACATAAATCCTTCCTCCTCTGTTTTATCAGGTATGTTTTCACAATGAGGCACAATGGACTAACACAGTGAGCAAACACTCAAAACTGGCTCAAGTGTTTCTAGGGCAGGCCCATTTTGACCAGTGGAAACAGATAAATGCCCTGGTTAAGGTTGGAAACCCTATTATCAACAGAGCATAATTGAAAGACCTAACCCAGGCTAATCCCCAAGTGACTGTGAAGGCCACTGGCTGGGAGGGCCAAACCTTCCTGTAGTCTATTTTGTGGGACAGACTGGCTCATCTATTTCACTTGCTAGACTGTGGCATGCTTGTGAACAGCAATTATTTTATTTATTTATTTATTTTAAACCCATATGGGGGCTGGAGAGATGGTTTAGCAGTTAAGGTGCTTGCTTGCAAAGCCTAAGGACTCAGGTTTGATTCATCAGTACCCATGTAAACCAGATGCACAAAAATTTCTTTACAGTGGATGGAGGCCCTGGGATGCTCATTTATTCTCTCTCTCAAATAACTAAATTAATTAATTAGCCAAAAATGTTTGAAGTAAAAATCCCTGTGGTTATAATGTTCACAGATACTTATTAGGGTGAGCATAGGACCTTATGTGGGAAAGACCAGATTTTATAAATATCATCCCATGATAATTCTTAGTAAGATTCCAATTTCATTCAATAAAGTTTTTCAGTTTAGATAATCAATGATTCATTTACCCATTAAAAGTAGCAGTTGAACACATGGTCTTCCAATGTATGTATTTCATATGTATTTCTCATATAAATAATCTGTGCTTTCCCATCTCTCTTGAAATTTATTCCACAAACAACAAATGAAGGAGGAGGGATTGTATTTTAGTAGAAAATATTTTAATGTGATTTTAAGTTTTATACCTTTTGACTTTATAAAATTGAAATAAAATAGGAAGTCCTGTAATGTGTTATTTAACACAAAACAGCATGTTGAAACTATTTAGCCTATATGAAAAGTTTGCCTAAAAATTATTTTAGTAGTTTTATGAGAGCAACTTTATAGTAGAGAGACATTTTAAAAATTGTTTGTAAATATTGAGAAAAAGATAATTTTCTGATAATATTTTTACATATTTTAACTGTCTGAAGGCAATGATTATGTATCTTAACATATTTTAACTGTCTGAAGGCAATGATTATGTATCTTAAAATGATTTTATCAAAGCCATAACAGTTGGAAAAATATACTATAGGATCAACTTGGTTTCATTTAATAGGAAGTGTCTAAAATTTGTTTTTAAAAATAAATGCAATAATTAAATTAGTTTCAAATTGGAAAGGTCCATAATCTCAGGGAAGCAATTCAAACATGCTGTTCAAAAGAATTAGTTTTGCTCGTATGCTCAGTCATTGCTGTATGATACTTTTGTTGCCTCATCCATTTTTACTGATAGGATTTGATAATATTCAGGAATTTTATCCTCACTTACAATCCAGTGGATTATTTTCCTATGTTTCAATAAAACCCTCCGTTACTGTCAAAATGGCATTGCTCAGACTAATCTCAGTTTGTAATCTGTGCCATGATAACCACTGTGCAAAGGAAAACCTATCCTGAGGTTTACTTTCTCTGTAAATTCAGCAACATGAAATCATCAAATAATAATACTCATAGTGATATGACCTCTCCTTTCCCATCCTTACCGTATCTTTTATTTTTAAAGCTATATAGTATTTATATGCATATATACTAGTTGTACTTGAAATCAAATGTTGATTTTTGTGGGGTAGAAACAACAAACATTAGTCTGAATATGTCCTGTGACTTTATGTTACCTTAATTTTTCTCTGATGGGCTGCAGAATATGTTACACCAAAAGAAGACACTTTGGTATACTTTGACTCTTAAGATGGACATTGAGAAAACTGCATTACCAATTTTCCCCTGACTAGGTTACAAAACTTACCTTTATCTAACTTCTTCTGAAGCAGATCATAGCATTCTAATATGATGCGACAGGTGTCATCCTTGTATCTGGAAGAAATGAAGGCCCTCATCTTTGAAGGTCAAGAAACAGAAGCATCTGAGAAATCAGACCTTGCTGGGTCCCTGAGTTTGTTTCCTTAGATGCCATCCTTCACAGTCTACATGTGGGCACACTTCATGACTGCCAACTTCTTCCAACTTAGCATAAAAATGCATAGGTCTTGCTTCCTTGTGTCTACATTTATTAAGGTTCCCATGTCGTATAAAACTTATATAAAACAAATTTTTGTATGTTTCTCTCTTAGTAATCCTTTTTTGCCAATTTATTTTTGGATATAATGAAGTGGGTGTGGGCCACCTTTTTTCATGATACCCCAAAAATATGATGAGCAGAAGGCATTAATTACTTTATTTATGGAAAGGCTTTCAGAAAAGATCAGGGTGGTATGGCTGTAGATGATGGAAAGGCTTTCAGATCGAACATTATAAATCTATCATGTACTTTAAATCCTTAACAGTAACTTGTAGTTTTTTTTTTCTTTTCTTTTTTTTTTTTTTTTTTTTTTTTTTTGAGGTATGGTCTCATGTTAGCCCAGGCTGACCTGGAATCCACTATGTAGTATCAGGCTGGTCTTGAACTCATGATGATCCTCCTGCCTCTGCTTCCCGAGTGCTGGGATTAAAGGTGTGCCACCACACCCAGCAACTTGTAGTTTTTAATTAATTGCTCTCATTAGTTAATTGCTCTCACTTGAAATGGGTGATAGTGTCATGACAAGTCGAATTGAATCTAAATAATTTAGAAGATAAAATTCAGTAAAATAAATTTTATTAATATTTAAAGAGTTGTGGAAAACTGACTTACTAATGGTTGCTTTCTTCATGTTATGATGTTCATTTTTGTTCTTTATACCATTTATATTTATTAATTAATTATTTTTGAGAGAGAGTCACAGAGAGAGAGAATTGGTGCATCAGGGTGTCAGCCACTGCAATCAAACTCCAGAAGCTTGTGCCACCTAGTGGGCATGTGAGACTTTGCACTTGCCTCATCTTTGTGTGTCTATCTTACATGGGATCTGGAGAGTCAAAAGTGGGTCCTTAGGTTTCACAGGCAAGCACCTTCACTGCTAAATCATCTCTCCAGCCCCACAAATATTTTTGAAGAGAAAGGAGGTAATAACTGATTTGAAGTCTTTACCATGAGTCCAGAAAAGGAATATACTTTGTCCCCGGCATCTGAAAGGTATTGGTTCCCAGCACTGAATCAATAGATGTTCAATCCCTCTTAAAGAAGGGCATAACATTTGTATGTAATTTATGCACCTCCTTCCACATGCTTTAAGTCATGTCTTTTTTAAAAACATTTTTACTGACTACTTCCATAATTATAGACAATAAGCCATGATAATTCCCTCCACTCCTCCACTTCCACATTCATATATCCACACTCCATCATATTCCCTCCCCCTTTCAACTAGTCTCTCTTTTATTTTGATGTCATCATCTTTTCCTCCTATTATGAGGGTCTTGTGTAGGCAGCACCAGGCACTGCAAAGTCATGGAAAACCAGGCCATTTTGTGTCTGGAAGATTGCAGTCCCACCCTTCCTTTGGCTCTTACATTTTTTTCTGCCACCTCTTCCACAATGGACCCTAAGCCTTGGAAGATGTGATAGAAATGTCTCAGTGCTGAACACTCCTCTGTCACTTCTTCTCAGCACTAAGGTGCCTTTTGAGTCATCCCAGTGGTCACTGCCATCTGAAAAGAAAGCTTCTTTAACCAAATTGATAGTAACATTAGTATATGGGTATGAATGTTAAGAAAAGTGCTTACAGGGCAGTTTGATGAGCATAATATGTGCATTTAGCTAGATAACAGCAGGCATTACATGACTAGGGCTCCATGACCTCCCCTACCACAGGCTTTTGACTAGGTTTTCAGTGCCAGGTATGTATTCTCTCCCATGGAGTGAGCCTCCAGTACAATTAGAGAGCAGTTGGTCTCTCATAACAGACATGCCACTATTGCAACTGTTGGCTCATTGATCCTGGCTGGCCATACTTAAGGTTTGCAATGTGCACTGTTGTTTATCACCACTGTTGACTTCTCTCTCCCATAGGGCTGCAAACAGTGTAGCTTTTCCCAACTTTCTGTCAGCTGGTCTACAGGGAGATCATTTTCAGTTGAACTCCAGCTTGATTTCTCAGTTACCATGCAGCCCAAGCACGTGGTGTCTTTAGCAATAGGGTCTTACCATCTGTTTCTTGTGGGAAACCCAGAGCCTTGGCAACATCCTGTAATGTTTTGGGGGCCTTAACCACTAAGAAATTTTCCCAGCCCTAAATGTAGATTTTTAAAATGTAAAGATTATAAAGATGTAAAAAAATAGTACTTCATCCAGGTAGATTAGACCATATTATACATTGTTATGTTTCGTGTATCATGACTAGTTAAGCATGAATTTTGCTATAAATTAGTTCTAAAAGTTTATTGAAAATATTTTAATAAATTCAAAGTCTTTCACTAGATAGAAGGGCTACAATTTACCATCACATACTGGATATTTAGATTGTTTCCTAACATTTTATAAATCCCACAGTGATGATAAACCTTTGTAAAGTTCAGGTCATGATCATCTATTCAGTTTGATCCTATTCTTTCTCTTGTCACAGACCCTCCACCTCTGAGCATAGGACTAGCAAGTTTCTTAAGTGGACAAATAGCAATTTTCCTTTCTCTGATAACACAGTAGTTCAGAGAAAGTTGCATGGCCCATAGAGGGCCAATCAGGTTATTGAAGCTCATGCTATCCTCTTGATAATGTATAGTAACCAGCCTGCAATAGAAACTAATAAAATTAATTTGAAGAGAGAGGCAGTGGACATTCAAATTTTCAGTGTTTCCTATCTTCTTTACCTTTCTTTCCAAACAAAATCTTTTAAAAAACATCTGTTTTAAGCTGTACTTTTTTGTTGTTGTGACAAATACACAACATCTTAGAGCGTATGAAGGCTAGTATATTAACTCAGAAGAAATTTGAATAATGGTATTTGGCTTTCTCTTTTCCATTTGTTGTATAACAGGGTCTCATTCTGTAGCCAAGTCTGGTCTCCAATCCAACTCTCAATCATCCTGCCTCAGTTTCTTACCATATGGATGTGCCACTATGCCATTTTTTTTGATAATTTGCTGTGTCTCTTCAATTATTTGGATTTCATTTTAACTCTCCAGTGAAATTTTGTAATTATATATCAGCAACATATTCCTTATAATACATTTTGCCATTTTATGTATTTCTATTTTTTTAATTTTTAATTTATTGATTTGAGAGAGAGAGAGTGATACAGAAATAGGCAGGCAGAGAGAAAGTGAATGCATGTGCCAAGGCCTTCACCACTACAAATGAACTCCAGATGTACGTCGCCCCTTGTGTAACTGGGTTACGTGGGTCCTGGAGAACTGAGCCTCGGACTGGGGTTTTTAGGCTTCACAGGCAAACGTTTAACCACTAAGCCATCTCTCCAGCCTACATTTTTCCATATTTTATATATATATATATATATATTGTATATTGGTTTTGCAAGGTAGGGTCTCACTCTGGTCCAAGCTGACCTGGAATTAAGTATGTAGTCTCCAGGTGGCCTCAAACCCATGGTGATCCGCCTTCCTCTGCCTCCCAAGTGCTGGGATTAAAGGCATGCGCCATCACGCCAGGCAAAAAAAATATTTACTTATTTATTTGAGAGAGAGAAAGAGGAAGACAGACAGAGAGAATGAGCATGTTGGGGCCTCTAGCCACTGCAAACAAACTCCAGATGGATGCGCCACCTTGTATATCTGTCCTTACATGGGTACTGGGGAATTGAACTCAAGTCCTTAGGCTTTGTAGGCAAGCATCTTAACTGTTGAGCCATCTCTCCAGCTCTATAATACAATTTTTGAGATATAATCTCACTCAAACCTATGCTCATGTGTAACTCATGCTTAGCCCAGAGTGACTTCAAATTCATGGTGATGCACCTGCCTCAGGCTTCTGGATGTTGGGATTACAATGTGAGCCACCGTACCTGGCTATTGTTGATTTTTGTTACACTGGACTTTTTCCACATTAGAATTCTGCCACTCCTTTAACAAATGGCTTCAACTAAATCTTTAAAATCTTAAATCAAGATGTCAGCAGGCTATATTTCTTTCAGGAGATGTAGTACAGAATAACTTTCCTTGCCTTTTCCAGCTCTCAGAAACTAACCTATGTCATCTCCCATTGGCTCCTTTGACCTTCTAAGCCATCTGTGGCCAGATGTGTCTTTCTCACTATGCTATCTCTGTAATGCTAATCTCCCACCTCCTTCTACACTTAAGGATCAAAGTATTTGCATTAGGTTCACCTGAAATGTCCCCTCATTTTAAGGTCAGCTGGTTAGCAACCTTCCTCCCTCACAGGTTCAGAAGCAGTAAAACACACAGGCTATTTTGGGAAAGCATAATTCCCTTTACCATATACCTCCTTGAATATACCACTTGGCTACTTATGCATACAAATGTATAAACATTTTTTGCTTTCCTAGGAAAAGCCCCAAAAGAACTGTCTCTGCATTTTTCTCCTGACACTAGAATGCATTATAACTATTCTTTTATTCCCACCATTCCACCGAAAGCCTAACTCAATGTTCCTACTTCCTCATGCTCTGCTGAGCTCAAGGATTGCTTCATACTTCTCTTCAGGGTAGTCTGGTGAACTTTCATCTAAAAGATCTGAAAGAAGATTATCTCTGCTCATGCTATAGTCAAATGAAGGTTCAAGCCGTGGGGAGCCCTTTTCAAATAATGGTTCTGTTATTCTATAGAGCATCTGCTGGGTCTTTTCCATATAGCTGGCAAGTGAGTAAAAGAAAAGATGGTGTAACTTTTTCAAAAGGACCTCTATTAGAAATGAAGTGGATGACATATTCCACCTTCCACTGTGCACAAGCAGTCTACTTGCTTCATGTACCTCCTGGGTGTATGCACCCTTGAGTCTAGCTATATTTTGACATCTTTTGGAATCCATATCCTATATGAATAATGCTTTCAAACAGTAATAACTTCAAATAATTTCCTATATATTTTGTTTAAAAAGACTTAAACCTGGAAACAACTTTCAAGTTGACTCTATACATTTTCCCCTTGGTTTGTGTCAAAATAGGTCAAAATGGGGAAGTGGCACATTCTTTAACAAGAATTCAACTTGTCTCTATCATATGTTCTAACATGTAGCCATATAGACCTTGTGCCATCATTGCTAATAATCAATACACAAATAATAGTCATAATAAGTAGCATTCAATGATCTATTTTCCATTGCTAAAAATGGGCTGGGACTGTGAGGAGGCTGGCCTGAACTGTTGCACATTGACAGGGACCTTGGGCTGTGGGGTTGCAGCTGGCGCTATCATCAGGAACCCACCCTGGTGACTGTGACTGGCCTTCCCTACCTGGGCCCTGTCATTGCCCAGTGGGAGGAACTGGTGAGGCCCTCCCCCTGAATCCCAAAAAGCTCTGACCAATTCCATAAGTCAGCCTTCTCCCCGCCCCCCTCACAATTCCTGACCTTGTGGCTAGCTGCCCTAGAGACCCTTATGTGGCTGAAGTCTCTCCCACAGCTCCTCCCCCACAGCTTTGATCTCTCTCACAGCTCCTCCCCCACAGCTCTGAAGTCATAGTAGCTATCTCTCTCAGCTCCTCCCTCACAGCTTTGAAGTCATATAGCTCTTCTGCCACTTAGATAGCAACCCATAAACTATGTATGCAATCGCCATATAGTCTGTATGTATGCCATCTAAACCTTCCCCAAATGTTTATAAACCCACTCCCCTTTTGAATAAACGAGAACTGTCCATCAGATGCTCTCCCAGGTGTTCATTGCTGGTTGCCACACTCACCTGCTGCTCCAGGACCCTGCTGTTTCCCCCAACTCCTGTGTGACCAATGACCCAGGGGAACGAGAACAGTAAAGACCTACATATGGTAACAGTATCTATGTATTTAATCTAACAAACACCAAATTATTTTCCCAGAAAAGAGTGCTCTACCTTCAACCTGCAAAATTTCATCTCATTAAGTATTAGAAAAATTATCTAGTCTTTAATTTTTTTCTTTTCTTTTTATAATATTTGGTTCTACCAAAAAACCCCACATTTTTAAATAATGACAATAGTAAACATGTATTATGGGTCAGGCATGATTATTAAGAGCCTCATTGGAACTGTCACATGCAAGATTCTAAAATATTGGTACTTCTATGCTATGTGACAAATGAGGAGATAGAGGCACAGAGATATTTAATAACATGCTCAAGATGTCATGGTCTTACAAATGAAAGGATTAGGCCTCAGATGATGCCTCAGCATCAGCTAACAACTTCAGCCCCTAAGAAACATTCCCTGTTCTATCCTATTTTATAAAATCATAATTTATCAAAGTTAAAAATTAAATAGGTTTTATGTTATATATTATTTTTAAAATAACTATGTCCCACAAAATATACCATTTATGACAATACTAAAAAATACTAAAATATTTAAAAATAAATGCCAAGAAAAAAAAAGATCTGTCATGGAACACTAATGAAACTAAAGAAGATGCAATAAACATAAAGATTAGATTAATTAATACTGTAAAATGTCTATAATACTCCAAATGATATATATGGAGTCTAGTTAATCCCTATCAACTTCTAGTGAAATTTTTCACAGAAATAGAAAACATAGTTAAAACTTTGTATGGATCCACAAAACCCCCCCAAATAAATAAAGCAATTTTGTGAAATAAAAATAAACATAGAGGCATCACTTTCTGATGTCAAATTTAGATACAAAGCTATAATAGTCTGAGTAACATAATGCTGACATAAAACAAACACATAGACAAATGGAATAGAATATAGAATCCAGAAAGATAGCTGTGTTTATATAATCAAATAATTTTAAACAATTTCACAGAAAATACATGAAGGGGGAACTCTAGCATCTTCAATAGATGGCATTGCAAAACTGGATAGGCATATACAGAAGGATGAAAGTGGACATAAAATGTGCAAGAGTCAACTTTAGTTGGAGTACATACTGATAATACATACTTTTCTTAAAAATGCATAGGGTAAAAGCTCCTCATATTGATCTGGGAAATGAATTTTATTTTTTAAGGTTTGACACCAAATGTGCAGATAACAAAAACAAAAATAAATAACTGGAAATACATCAAGCTAAAAAGCAAGGAAATAACCACAAGAATGAAAAGGCAGTCTACAAGTTGGGAGAAAATATTTGCAAACCATGTCTCTGATAAGGGATTAATATCCAAAATGTATAAGGAATTGATATAACTCAATAACCCAACTTAAACATGAGAAAAGACTTGAAGAGATATTTTTTCCAACAATATAAACCTGACCAACAGAGGTACTAAAAAGTGTTCAATATCTCCAATCATCAAGAAAATGCAAGCCCTAGCCTAATGAGCTCACATTTATTAGGAAGGCTATTTTCACATAGATAATGAGGGTAGTGAGGATGAGAACAAAGATAGAAATGTAATTGGCTCAGTCTTTGTAGAGCTAGTACAGAAAACCCCTCTGGTTTCTTCAAGTTAAAACTAGAACTAACATCTGATCCGGCAATCACAGTCAATAAAGGGTATGAAATACGCAGCTTTTACAGATATACCCATTATTTTTAGTTATTATATCATTTACAATGGCTAAGACATGGGAGCAATTTTTGGGTCCATTAATGAGCAAAGAACATGCAGAGCATGTGTGTCCATGTATGTGCATACATACACACACACACACACACACACACACACACACAGGAATAATATTCAGCCTTTGAAAGAAGGAAACCTATGTTCAATAACATAAAAAACTCAGTGCCTATTAATCAGTTGAAATAAATCAAACACACACAATAAAGAGTGTATTATCTTACTTTTATGTTGAACTGTATTTTTTTAAAAAGATAACAAAAATCATACAAATAGAGAGTGTACAGGTAGTTAATAGGCATGAGAAGAAGGGAAGAAAGTAGAGAAATTTTGAGAAATGTGTAATAGCTAGAAGAGAGATTGGATAAGTAATTATAGACATGGAATATATAACATGAATACTATAGTTAATAACACTGTATTACATCCTGAAAATTTATTGAGAAATTAGATTTTAGGTTCTCTTATCACACAAACATATGAATATGCATGTGCACACATAGTGAGAGACTATGGTTAAGGTAATTTAAATAATGGTATTAAAGATATATATATGTTTCAAAATATCCTGTGTTCAACTTAAATATACTCAAGGTAAAAAATAAGATGCACACACCAACATAAAAGCATACATAAAAGTGAAATTAAATTTAAGGTCAGAGTTTTCATGTGGTCACCATTCAGTCATCTTTAAAATCCTGCACTTTTATTTCCTTAGTAAAATTTTGATAAATAAGGTACACTTTTGGCACTCAGGAATCAAATACAAATTCAAACTGCTAAATTTCTGTAGACATTTATGTAAGGTAGGAAATAATGAAGTTAAATTTTGAAAAAACTTAAGTTCAGTGTTCAGTCAGCATGACAAGTCTGGAAGCCTGGTAATATACAAAGCATGATCAATAAAAGAATTAAAAACCAGTGTGTACATACCTATATTTTGATGAGCTTACTGGTCCATGAAACTATGACATATTCCTTCCCAGGTAATAAGAACAAATACTGTCTCATATTCTTCTTAACTAACCAAGTACTTGTGGCATGCTCTGCAGTCATAAGGTTATCCACAAATCATCATAAATCAAGTGAAATAAAATGAGCACGAGGTAACTTGATACAGACAATCTTCTGGCTTTTTGTGATCCACATTCGATGAGGCTTGGTAAGTCTAAGTTAGACATGTGCATATATGAAAACTAATAAAGATATTTTTTCTGGTATCATGATTGGAGACAATTTTCCCATCTCTACTAAGAAAATTAAAAAGATTGTGGCTTTGTTGACGTTCCCAGTAATAACATATTCCAAAAACTGCTTATGAGGCTTTGGTTATAAGGAATGTAGATACATGCTTACTGGAATACCATTGTTGACCTCAACCCAGGGACACTTGTCAGCTGCGAAAGTGAAGAGTGTAAAACTGCCTGGATTTCCATGGTGATTAACTTCGCTGACCCTTTTCATCAGTTCCTGGTTTTCAGGATTTGTAGTTCAAAGGAAGGGCCAGAGTTTAGCCCATTACAAAGGAGTGCATGCTCAAATCCATGTGAATGGCCTTGAACATTAACTTGGCTTTACTGAATTTCTCCTGCTTTCTCAAGAAACTGCAGATACTCAGCAAGTGTTTCCTACATTTTTACTTGATTTTTTTAGCCTAGTTCCCTATGTGTGAAATACATTTCCGTATGTTCAATTTTTTTTCAACAAAAGCTATGAGAGTACATGATGAATCAAGATTAATGTTAATTATCTAAGTGATACAAATAAAGTTAAGTTCATCTTTCATCCTGGTGTCTATTAATAGTAACAAAACAGATTCATCTTCCTTTTCCTTTTCTCAAAATATTTGTAAGTCAGTCAGCAGCGTGGATTACAAGGAGCATGTTTATTGCGATAATAGCAATGTTATGTACAACTCTTCTGCTATTCTTACCCTGTTCTTTCAACCTCGAAATGTTTGTGTGCACAAGTTTATGTAAGGCCAAGTAGTATTTACACATATTTATAAACATATCTAAATACAATTCACTAATAGTCATAAAATACCATTAAATCTTCTTCACCTTTATATGTATCTATAAAGCATGAAAACTTTCTCCATAGACCATAATAGCAGCAAGGTAACGAAGACATTTTCTCTCACCAGGCACGATGGTACAGAATGAGGAAGGTGGTGTGGATCGTGTGGGCAGCATATTTCCCTAGGGTCCCATGCTGGCTAATTTAAGGCTTACAGCTAATAGGTCTTATCACCTTCTGTGACATACAATTGGCCACAGGCCCAGACCAAGAGCATTTAATTGGATGAATGATTATTAATTCTGAAGACAATATAAATCAAAGGGCTTAAGGAATGAGGCTGTTATGTTCATCACAAGTGGCATCTTTGGCAAATTAATAGCTCCCATTCTCCCAGTACAGACAGACCAAGCCTTGTTAATATTGTGAAGGAGTTCAATACACTAAAAGGTTCAGGTTCACGTGATGACCAACCTCTATGGCTCACAGGCCAGGCAAGGTGGATGTAACATAATCTGTGAGCCAGCAGATGTCGTACATACATTGTTCATTATTTGATTTCATCTAGCACGTGTAGTAAGCCCTGGAAAGGAAAAAAGAAAGAAAAAAAAATAGTTCTGCTGCTGCTAAGTGGTTAAGAGGATTCTGTCCAGACCAGCATTGTTTACTGATAAAATTTGCTTCCTCTAAAAGTGCACGTGTAGTTTATAAAAACTCCTTCTGCATTCAAAGAAAGCATTTAAGTTAATATGGACATAAAAGAATGTTCTTATGATGGTTTTATTTTCCTGCACACATTTTCAATGTTTAATTGTTCCCTCAAGCTGATTTTAATTTCAAATATTGCAGTGAATAAATCTTGACTTAAGTGTTTTTTATGTTGAATCATACTACTTGTTAGATACTGAGGATACATAGCTAAATAAAATTTCCCCTATCTGTGAATTAGATGGAGAAATGGGCTAATAGTAGAATACAGCTATGGGTGTGGTTCCATGTTAGGATCTCTGGAACAAGATGCTGAGATCAAATTTGGAGTCCATGATGCCTCTTCAGGATGAACACCTGGGAGAAGACAGACGAGAACTAGGAAAAGGCAAAATGTATTACATTGTATGGCAAAGCGTTAATCAACACAGTGAATTTCTGCAGTAAATCTTGCCCTGAAGAGCAGTTCCATGCCATCTAGCCTCTTTAAAACCCCCAGTATTCAGTGGTGGATTAGGAAGGGCAACCAGGTTAGATCAGACTCTAGGAAGCAGGTCCTTTCTTACAGGGAGATCTGAGTGGTGCCTGTCTATGAAACACACAGACACACACACACACACACACACACACACACACACACACACACAAAGAGAGTGGGGCAGGGGAAGGAATGTTATGGAGAAAGGTTACAGCTCAGCCTTAGGGTCTGACCATTGATAGCAAGTCCACAACAAATCTTTAAGACTTTAATGATAAGAGTTATGATTTATTGAATGATTACTCTATGTCAGGTAAAATATTAAGTTCTCTACACAGATTTTCACATTTCATATTTGTCATAGACTTAAGAGGTAGAAATATAACTATCCTTCTCAGGTTATAAATGATGGTACAGTGGTTGAAGGATTAGGTAACTTGCCAAAGGTTACACAGTTGGATATTATCCTTTGCTATAACTGTAAGACACTTTGAGTATATATATTGTTTTTCAGAAGCGTGGACTGGGCTGTAACACTGGGAAAACAATTAAAACCATATGAATTGTCTATGGCAGTTCCTGGAATAGAGTGTGAACTTAACTATTTGTTGAAGAACCTTGATAGCAGGGGAGGGAATAAAAGCACAATGAGAAAAGAATTCAAAGGAGGGAAAAACAAATGAAAGAAGATACACATCAGGCAACTGAGTCTCATGCTCTGTTAATATGCTCCTGAATATTTCCCCATAAGAATCTGTGAGTTTTAAGCATACTGCTTGTGTTCTCTGGATGGAATATGTAATTTCTGAGATGTTTTCCCTCCATCCCTTGTTTTTAAGGTATATGCAGGAGAATGAAACTCGATCCACACATTTTGCCATGTACATATGATTGATTGTTTCGCAGTATGCATCAATTATCCTGTTACACTGGAAGTGCTGATAGAAGTCCTTACACCTTCCTGAACTACTTCACATAAGGACCTCATGATTCTTGCCTCAGAAGACTCACCATCTGTGGTAGTTTGAATATATGTCCCCCAATATATTCAGTGTGTTATTAGTTATAGTTTGCATCTGCAATCACCTTGCTAGAGGCAATGTCACTGGGGGCCGGTCTTAAGGTGTGGTGGTGGTGTGAGATTCCATTGTAAAGATATGCAAAGTGTGCCTAATAGGAGTTCTGTGTGCTGTGGCTTTTGGGCTGTAGTTTTTGCTCTGTGAGCTGTGTGCCTGGTTGGCTTTTCTCTCTCTGCTTGGACCGGTGAAAGCAGGCCAGCTTTTCTACCATTATGGAACTTCCCCTGGATCTGTGAGCTTCAATAAATAACATCCCTTCCTCCATAACTGTGCCTGGTCTGGAAGTTCATCTCAGCGAACCTGAAGCTGTCTGCTATACCATCCCTGAAGTCCTTTCACTGTCCATTGATTGGATTTGACTTCTCAGAATTTGATGGACATGCAATTTCATCTTCTACTTCTCCATTTCATGTTCAACTTTCCCCTTTCTACACGTTTCATATGCAGTCTTTGCAGCTAACATCCAGCAGTACTTACATTTCTTGCTTAGTTTTCAAGCCTAAAGTTATTCACTGACTGATTTCAGTAATATGCAAGAGCTGCTCTGTTGAGCATCTTGTCTGCCTTAAGCATATAGTATTATTAAGAGTGATTTTACAACTAAATTTGACACTACTGATATAACAGTGTTGGCCTATTGTTATTTTATTTATTTATTTATTTATTTATTTATTTATTTATTTATATTATTCTGATTTTACATTCATAGTATTGGCTCCATTGTCCTCCTCCCTGTCAGTCTCCTATTGGTATTTTTAATCTCATACTGAGTTTTGTCTTTCAATCTGGAATAAAATTTGAATGTTTTATTGATTACATTTTCTATTCTTAGCTTCATTTTAGCTCTGTGTTCCTATTTTGCCCATCCTTCTGGATTTTTAGGACTGAAAACAGTACCACACATATGTAGAGCCTTATATTTCTAATGCTATCTTGGATATGATAGTCAATCTTCATTGTCAATTTGACTGGATTTCATGTCACCTAGGAGACTCATGGGGGGCATTTCTATGAGAATGTTTTAGAGAGGTTTACATAAGGGGAGAAGACCCACTCTGAGTGAATGCTATGTGCTGGGATCAGGCACTGTGGCTAATCACCTCACATTCCCTTCACCATGATCTGCCATGACGATAGACTTTGCATCCTCAAACCATGATCCAAAATAAATCTGTTCTTAAGTTGCTTTATTAGATATTTTGTGGCAACAATAAGAAAATAACTAATATACTAGATATCATGATGGATTAGAAGAGGCAGGCATCACCACAATTACCTTTTCCAGGAGTTTGGATGGTGTGTCAGAAACAGTTCTGAGTATGTTTACAGACAGGCCTCTAGAGCCCTTAGTAGTGCTTCTGACCACCTACAAAAGCCCACCTTTTTAATTTCACAGGACCCTCAATAAACTATAAAATACTAGAATTTGGGAAACCTATAATCAACTAAGGCCATATCTCCATTAAGACTGTGTCTTCCAATTTATCTTAAACATTGGTGATCTGGGATGGCACTTGCATGTTGACCTGGGCTAGGACTGGAGACTTTCCTGGAATGATTAAGGAGACAAGACTAAAAACGAGGCAGTCAAGTACAGATTGGAGAATGGTACTACCCAGGGCAAGAGTAGGAAATAGGTTGAGAAGTCCAGGCCTGGTTAATCAAGACAAGTATGGTGGAGGAGAGTTTCTACTTTGTTCAAGAAAGGGTTGGCCTAACTATGTTTGTGGTTAATGGTGACTGTGGAGGATTTTTATGTGTGTGGCATGATAGGGAGCAAGAGAAAGAAGCAGGGAACAGTGTAGTCTCAGCTGGCACATTCTGTTCAAGATTTGTTTTTATCTGGGGATATTACTGAATCTTATATATGCTTTCATATATCAAATAGAACTACATTTGACAATCCCACCTGTCTCTGCATGTTTCTAGGTTCTTATGTCTTATTTAAAGAAATGAAGAAAGGGCCACAAAAAGCCGAAACACAGAAGGAAACTTATTAAGAGCAAAATGATAATAAATATTTGAATACACTGCTAAGAGTGGCAGCAGACCTGAGTGGAGGATTACCTTCATGTCCCAGTTATTACATGAGAACTTCTTTTTAAAGAGCCTGCAATAAGAAGATAGAGTCAGTTGCTAGAGGCAGAAACTGGGTGGAGCTCAGGTTTGATTGACAGAGTTAGGTTATATAATTCTTTTTTTTTAAACACTGTGTGTCCTTTCCCATTATAATTAATCATGTATGCCACGTTGCACATCAGCATAGGATAGTTGGTAGGCTTTTTAGAATTGTTAAGTAGAAACTTTGCATGGACACATCATGTGTTGGTACCATCATTCCCCTCCTCCCTGCCCCCACTCCACTGACGGCCCTCCTCAGTAGGATTGCTGGTGTTTACCGTGTGGTTGTACATTATGAGTTGAGGGAGCAGCAGTCACCAAAACTTCTCTTATGGGACACAGTTTGTCTTATTTGTTAAGGACCCAAATCCAGGTTAGGCCAAATAGCCTTTGAATCACAGATATATCTAATGATATATTTGAATAGAAATTTCACCGTAAACAGTGGTTTCTAGGAGAGGACAAATATTTTGTTGTTTTTAGTGGGGTATATGTGCAGATCAGTGTAAGTGAGGGTCCCAGGTTCTTAATAGATTTCTAAACACATTGCTTGTTAATATCCAAGTCAAATGGTGTCACAGGAAGCTAAAGTATTCCTTATGTTTGTCTGCCTTGCATTTATATTACAGGTTGGAAAAACTGAACATGGGTCTCTAATACATAAAAGAGATATACTCAGAGGAGGCCTAGTTGAAAAGGAAAACTTATGATATCAATGTCTTCCCCTTTTCCTGGGGTAGGGGGCAAGAAGAAACTTACTAAAACCTCCAAGTTTAGTGGGTGAGAAGAAGTGTGAGGTCAGCACACAATCCTCATTTTAAAGGGAGATTAAATTACGGAATATTTTAAGGTTATTTTGCATGACCTGATAATGTATAGTATTTCGGGATTCATGCATTACAATTAAAATTGATTGATTTTATTAGTAAGTATATTTACAGTTCATTTATGGCTTAGTAAGAGTCATTGAAACCTCAGTTCTATGGGATTTTGTTTTAGTTTTGTTGTCCCTTGAGCAAATACCCTTAGGGTTTGAAAACATAAAAATAAATTACTCAAGGATCTTGAAATCCTTGCAATCTGATGGTCCCCCAAAATAAATCAAGTAAAATCTAATGTGACGCTATTTAATGCAATTGGATACAAAACCCATGTGTTACAAGATCTAAAAACAAACTGTGTGATGTCCAAATATTTTGGGAAAACAGGCATTTAAGTTGGATTTTTCTCTGACAAAAGTACCCAGAATTTTTTTTTTTTTTTTTTTTTTTTTTTTTACTTAAAAGAGTGGATTGGGATTAGAACCTGCTCATTCTGAGAGTGTGAGAGGACAGTTCTGTTGAAGGGGAAGCACATGTTAAGGCAAGGAGACCCGGGCAGAGTAATGTTTGGAAGCAGCAGGTCAGCCTCCAGATCCCGAAGGAAGACAGTGTTAGTTGGACATGATGCAAGGGTAAGTCAGAGCCTGAACAGAAACCCAAGAATGTCATCTAAGATTTAGGACTTCTCCTGGTGGGAATTGAGTAACTCCAAGTTTCTGGGAATAAATATTTGTGAACACCGATTATGTCTATTCTAGATTCAGCATCTCTGTCCAGCTCCCTATGGAGTTTTTGGATCTTTACGTATACTTTTTAATTTTTAATGAAAGACTAATGATATCTTCTCTTTAGTGACTCCAATTAAGTTTCCTTGAAGGTAATTCTAAATAACCAAAATATTGTGTAGGTTGAACTATTCACTTTTTCAGGTTTACTTCTGAAACCCTGCTTTTCTGTAGAGAAATTAGATTTTTCTTTTCATATAGTAACATGTCAGGAACAAAATCGTGGGAATTTTTCATTTGGACAGAAACCACATTGTTCACAATGTACTGTGATTTTGTAGGAGGAAGAACAAGACCTGGCCATAACACATTCCACCCTAAAATTTGGGAGGATGAGAACATTCCAAGTACACAAGATGGCCTGTGTAGAATTTTGTTGTGTTCATTGAATTTTGTTGATTTTCTAAAAAATTTTGATGTTTCCTTTTGTGCTTTTCTTTATTTATCTTTAGCCCTGGTTTATACATTTTATGCTTTTCATAAGTATATTTTCCCCATATGTTTATTTTTTATGTTTACTTTGCCTATTGTAAAAATTCTATAATAGTTATATTATTTGATAACCTAGTGAAGTTTTTCTCACTAGCTAATTAATATGTATGAAAATAATGTTTATCAGCTACATGTAGAAATGGGAAATCTGTGGAATCTCTGTCTTTCATCATAGTGGAAAAGGAAATCTATTATCGAAAACCTTTTTGTCCCTCCTGCTGGTTTCCATGCTTATGATCTCCCTGCCTTCTTGGACTCATTAGGAACGAGTGTCTTCCCAGAGCTGATCTCTAGCAGGTGGCACATTCTTTTTCTCTGGGGGAAAGAAAACAGTAAATGAGGGTTGGAGGGATGATTCAGTGGTTAAGGTGCTTGCCTGGAAAACCTAGCCACCCAGGTTTGCTTTCCCAGTATCCAAGTAAAGCCAGATGTACAAAGTGGTGCATGCATATGGAGGAGTCTGTAGTGGGAGGAGGCCTTGGCATTACCATACTCCATCTATCTATCTATCTATCTATCTATCTATCTATCTATCTATCTATCTATCATCTATTATCCATGTATATAGCTATCATCTATCTATCTCTTTCTCTCTTAAATGAATAAATAAATAACAATATTACAAAGCAAGTAAATTAAAATTCTGTTCTCTTCATAACACTAGCCATTTCCAAGTAAGAACATTACCTTATGTTTAATAAATTAGAGTCTTAATCTCATGTACTTTATTCTTATTCTTGTGTATATGGTCTTGGGCACCTGCCTCTCAGAGTTAGTTTGGAGATGACAGGGGAAACAAGGTGATAAAATATCACACAAATATAGCTAGAAGGAATGCAGGTGCACTGTGGGCCCACCACTGCCACATCATGCCCCCTGACTTCTGAAATCTCTCCATGACTTATGTCAGAACCCTAATACATGCCTGCAAATGTTATAAACAAAAATCCACTGGATGTTATGTTATAGTTAATGTACCATGGAGGAGCCTTTTAAGAGAAAAAATGCTCTCCCATGCAGTTTTTGATGTTGAGATAATCCTACTGACTCCACTCATGTATGAAAGGATGCTCATAAACCCCAGGCCCAGTCATAGCCAATCAAGGTTTTTTAAGGAATCAAGCGATTGGTTAAGACATAGTGTTTGTCATGTCAATGCAGTCAGAAAACTATTCCTTAGCAAAGCGATTGCTTCCCATGGGTTCATGATCAGCAGGACACAGAGCTGTCATGGGTACTACAGGACAAAGAACTGAATAAATAAGAGATAAAGGAGAGATGCCTCGGTTGAAGTCCTGGACACAGATATTCCAATGGCCATCTTTGTTCCATAGAGTTCTACACTTAATTCTTCATCTAGTTTGACATGGGTTTCTTCTGTTACTTACAGTCAAAGAAGGCATTCTGCAAATACACATTCTTGCTTCCTGAAAAAGTTACTTTGGCTAAAAAAATCTTTTAATAAGGCAAATCTTAAAAGTCTTAAAAACTATGAATTGACCCTTTTATATATTTATGTCTAAGTACAACAGTATGTTGGAAAGGATATATTGCAAATATTTAATATTTTAGGACTTTAGTATTAATAGTTACACTGAAGTTTACGAAGTGGGATCAAAATTGCTTGAATTAGGGAAAATTAATATTTGAATGACTGGCTAATTTGTATGCTCACAAGCACCTCAGGAAGCAGGAGATGCCACTTGGCTTAAAAATTCCCACCAAAAGTCAATGACACCAAAATAAAAACATAGACATATTGAGAATATTCTAAGGTGTTAATCAGGGCAAGTGCTTGACTAAGCTGCTGGATTTCAGCCCTGACAGCTCCTGAAGTATCTGTAATGTGGCACTCTACACCTCACCACCTCCTGGTGACAAGGGATTTAGTACACTTCAGGTAAAGATATCAAAAGGAGGAAAATTCTTTTTTAAAAAGAGGCAAGGAAAATGACAGAGTGCAATGACATTCAAGACTAAGACAAAACATTTATTTCCCCAAAGGCATTAGATGCAGGAGCTCAGTCTTCTTATTCACCATCACTTAGATGCATGCCAGGAAACATCCAGTTCTTATTGATTCATATTTCTGTCAGATATTTATTGAGCTCTCATTCAGTGTTACCATTATGAATGTAGGGGAATAGCAATGTGCAAATGCAAAGACACCTCTGCCCTCATGGAAGTTTTATACTGGGGAGGCAACTGAACATAGAAACAAGTAATTGGTGTATTTGATGGTTTACATGCTACTAGACAATCTCACTGCTTGAGGATGGCAGAAGGAATGCTTTGGGTGAAGCAGAGTTTGATGCAGTGTCTTGCAAAGAATAAGTAGAGAGGAAAACATTAAGCTATCTGGGGACAAGATTTCCAGGAGGTGGAAGAAGCAAGTGTGAAAGTCTTCAGACAAGTTTATTGCTTGAGTGCTTAAAAAGAGCTGGGAGGATAGAAAAGAGAGAGAGAGGGAGAGAGAAGAGAGAGTAAAGCAGGAGAAAATTAAAGTTGGTTCAGGGAAATTTGTGGAAAAGGGGTGGAGAGAATGATAGAGCCACAAGTTGGGGCATTATGCACAGAGACTTGGCCTATCCCCCATAGCTCCTGACTACCCCCACAATGTGTGAACCACATTCCCCATTGATGAGGGTCCCTATGGAAGAGGGAGAACAGGGAGGAGGATAATGGAGTCACCACTATGAATGTAAAACCAGAATAATATACATAGGAACAAATAAAATAAAAAAAAGAAAGAAATGCAAAAAAAAAAAAATGAGCTGGGAGGGAAGAGGATGAGCACTGGAGTTGACAAAACCATATTGTATTTGAATTTTTCATAAATAAATAAAAATGTTGAAAAAATCCAGGAAGTCAACAGGCTAGTACAGAATGAAGATTCAAAAAGTAACTGAAAGTGAGGTCAGAAAAGGATCAGGTCCACAAACTACAGAACCTTTGAATAGGCTTTTATTATTAACAGGAGACCATTTAAGGAAGGCCTGTTGGTGTCCTTACATATGTGGTAGTAAAAACAATATGCTTGCCTTATGTATATTTTGAGTCTTCCTGAACTTCAACACATGGTCCATCCATGGGATTTCTGTGGTCACTTCAGGACGCTGAAATCACTATCAGCAAATGGTCCAGTGACACAGACAGGTGTACATGTTCCATATGTATTCTATTTGTCATCAAATAATTATGAATTTCAGATATTGGGCTGGAGAGACAGAGAGATAGCATAGTACCCACATAAAGCCAGATGCGCAATGTGGCACATACATACATACATCTGGATCTCATTTGTAGCTGGAGGATGCCCTGGTGTGTCCATACTCACTTCTCTCTCTCTCTCTCTCTCTCTGTCTCTCTTTCTTCACTCTGCCTCAGCCTAAAATTTTTTTAAAAGATTTTTTTTTTTATTATAACAGTTAAGCATTAAATGAAGTAATGAAGTGTCTGAGTAACCATTCAGGTGGCTTGAGCAAATCTTCATCCCCATTATATTCCTGTATATTTTAAGTTGAAACTCTCTCTTGCCACAATTTTACTGCAGTACATTTGAAAATTAAAAGTTGTATAACTTTAAGGAGTTCTAACATGCAGCAATATGAGTATAGTGAACAATACCATATGCTTTCAATTTAGTAAGATACATCTCATGTCCATATTACAAACACAAACACAGGTGAAGATATATGAGGTTATGGGTATGTTGACGAGCTTGAATGTAGTAAATCATTCACAAAATTTGTAATTTCCTTCATCTTCTCTCCTAATTTTTCTCTGTACTTTTAATTTTTGCTCCCCTATCTTAGCAATTTGTCCTGTGAATCCTAAATCTTATAATCTTTCTCTAAATTCAATAGAGCTAACCTCATTCTGATTTTTACCCCAGATGCAAATCCAGAACCCAAGCACTGGAGGATAGCATAACTTCTCAATAATGTGAGTTGTCAATTTGTTACGACCTGTATCATAGCATTTCCACGTTATTAGAGGTCTTTCCTGAGTAGAAATGGATTGTCATTGGCAAGTTAATTTTTGTCACCTTATTTTCCCTAAAATTTATACAAATATATATTTCCCCATTTAAACATTTGAGAAAATGTGATTTGACTTCAAAATCAATGTACACATTTAATTTAATAGTGTTTTGAGGATAAATATTGGAGGGAAAATGTGTAATCTAACATAATAACTATTTGAAAATATTCTCTTGCCTTTTAAAGAAGCAATTAAAGGGAAACACATGGAATCTACTCCATGTTCCCAAATAATACATGCTGCATACCTTTATGACAGTATGCATCAATCAAAATTCTAAGTATTAACACTACGTCTGTCTTTCATAACACTGTGAACAGCCGAGGGCTTTGACTATATTCTAGTCAAATGTAGAGCACCAATAACACCTGAAGAGCTAATTTTAGGTTCCAAATAGAAGGCATTGAGTACTTGTATCCTGAAAGAATGAAGCACTGTTTCTTATTTCTGGGGTTATAATTTTAGTTGAGCATTCAAAAATATACTTTAATATTTAGAAGGCATTCTTTACATATTGATCCAATGTTTTTGGTTGATTTATGCGGAAAACCACATCTAGGAGTACATAGGGCTTAAGAATACACATATGCAGTGTCTAAAGAATTTTATGTTTTGATTTTACAGTCACTTTTAGTCCTTCAAATCTCTGAAGATACTTGTTGTCCAACACAAACATTAGGTAAAGGTTTGAAAGTTGCATAGCAAAATTGTTTTTACCACACAACCCTATTTTTTTCTTTCTAGACTGTATCCCCATTAGAATTTCTCACAATACCAAGGACACTGCCAAAGAACCAAGACAAAACAGTAAGTGGAGGTAGAAGAAAAGAACTACATAATTGTACCATCACCCACCACCCATTTTTATGTTATTACATGTTAGGACCCTTGCATTGAAGATCATCTAGTCTGACATTTTTCTTACTGCAGGCATCTCCTTGCATATCAGCTCTGACAAGTTTATTAAAATTCAACCTTGGGTTCCAGGCTCTGAACCAAGATTCAAGATGTGTGCCATGGAGTGGGAAAAATGTGTTCCTGTATTATACTCAGAAAATCTCTCTCAGGGTGGCAGTTCTCAGTCATCACTATAAGCTACATGACTTTTGATTTCATAAGACCTCAGCTTTCAGAATATATTACTTTTTAAGCCATACTTTTCTTTCAGGAATTTGGAGAACTTTCTCTTTTGCAATTTTTCTGTCTCCAAATGTTACATCTCTAAATCTACTTATGAATTACTTTCTTTATAAATATGCACATTTACCTAAGGAATATGTATGTGAGATATAAATCCCAATTTCCTTGCTACTTAAAAGGAATATAAGGACATTCTAGGAACCAGGTACATTATCTAGGCCAAAGGTGATGTCAGAAAGAGAGCCTCTCCCTTCAGAAAGCTTATGATAGTTTAGGATATCAAAGGATAACCAAACCAACAATCTTATTGAGGATTTTTCTCATTGTGAGAAAGTCCACAGCCATGTATATTAGAAATGCACAGATATAGTTTAGGATGTCCAGGGCTAACCTGGGGGCTGAATGCTTTAGGTGAGATGTGAAATAGAATTTATCATAATGAGGCGAACAGGAACAGCATGTCCTATCCTAATGTGCCTATAACCAGAGATACCATGGTAAGTTAAAGGAGATAGGAAACAAACACAACAAAACCAGTAGGGTCAGTGTGTGATAAAAGTGTAGTGTTGCAGGAGAATGGAGAGCTGAGTGGGGGTCAGATGGTAGAGAGCTGTATAAACTCAGTTTAATGATTTCTGCAATGCTAAGGAAAATGGAAGCTACATTAAAGGTTTTTTTTTTTTTTTTTTTGTAAGGAAATGACAAATAAGGGTAGTGCACTCTGCTCACACAGATCACCAATTGTTAAACATTTGAGAATTTGGAGAAATGATCATGAAACTATCAATGGCTCAAAATTGGCCATGATGAGAATATTTTTATATGAGAAACTGGAAAACACCACAGATCCATGTTTTTCTGTTTGGGTTTTCTTATTTCTGGAATGCTGTTTTATCAACTTATCAACGTATCGATGTCACAAACAGAATAGGCAGAAAAACATTCACCTACCCTGTGAAGATCACAGTAGAGGGTGGAAAGGATATTTATATTTACGAGATGTTTAGAGGTATGTGTCCTGTGGAAGTAGACATGGAGCTAGACAAAAGGCACAGCATGCACGAAATTCATTTCAAACCCACCCGTGCCCTTCTCCCTTGACACCCTTCATGACGCTCCAGCTGGAAAGCAAAGGTCAATCTCTTCAGACATTCCATTGTACATATACTCAGACCACTTGTTTCTTTAGGAAAGTGTGCATGATAAATCTCACAATAGGTTCTGGTGAATAAACTAAGAGCATTATACTTCAATTTTGGTAATACTATCAGTAACATAAAACAAACGCCTTTTTATGTCTCGATGCTCCATGCTCCTCATCTGGTATTTATTGCTGATGCTCTCCAACCCTCTCAAAGGCAACATGAATACCAAATGTGAAAGGCAAGTTGGACATGAAACTATATGTCCTCATGTGATTTTTTTCAAAGATGACTTTCCTCCAGGGTAATGCTGAAGCAGATGTTATGATTCTGTGAAAGTTTTATTTGTAATTTTATGAGATTAGAAAAAATCCATATGGTATGTTCTTTTTGGTTTTCAGCAGGAATTATATATAGTATAGAGAGGTAAGCAGCAGAAGGGGGAACATTATTTATTTTGGCTAATTCAGTGGCTAAACAGACATACTATTGTGACTTGGCCCCAAATAGCACATTTTGAAAACTCATTGGGATTTTTTTTTCTTTGTTGTGTTAGATGACAGGGTTGAGAAACTTCACCAATAGTTAGCCTTTCTGTGACTGAAAAGCTATATCCTGTCATTTTTACACTCTAAAGATGATCCTGTTGATAGAGCAAAGTGTCAGGAATGGAGCCCTGTGACAGGAGGGAAAAACACTCTCACATTTAAGGAATTCTCACCAGAGGTGTTTGTAATCTCCCTCCTATTTTCCCTTCCTCAGAAAACCTGTTTGAAGATAAAGAAGTCTGTAACCTGTGCCCTGTCAGCTTCCTGCAGAGTGCTAACTCAAAAGCCTCCATCATTCGCAGGGGACATCATTTAACAGGTTCCTGGTGAACAGGAATGAGTTCCAGATCACTCTCCAAATGGCCTGGGTGTCTTCTGCCCTAATTTTCCATAGCTGTTCGTTATGTCTGAGGAAGGCAAAATCTAACTTCACGATTAAAGACACCCCCCCACACACACACACAGTGTAATTGCTGGTACATAAATTTATTTCAGCTCCCCTAACTAGAAAGATGACAAATGGCTTAGGAGAATTTTATATCTTCAATAAAACAGGAAAGTATCAAATTACCCTCATATCTAGTGTTTGTGGCTGCTGTGATTATTGTCATTGTTTTCTCCTCTTGAGACAGGACCTGTCAAAATTATAAAGTGGTGTGTCATTTTCCTTTTTAATTCAAAATTTTAAACACTCTTCTTATCTTCCATGATGCCTGCATTGTTGGTATTAGGATGATGAACAAAACATGGAGGATCCTTCCTCTTAGACAGTTCCAAACCAATGATTAAGTGAATAGTTTACTATTTGCTAAAAGGCAGGGTGTTTCCTTTAAACTTCCTTCCAACTTTTTAAAAGACTTTTTATTTTGAAATAATTTTAGTTTCAGAAAGGTACAAACATAGTACAGATAGTTCTCTTGTTCCCCTAAGTAAAGTAGTAAAATAATCATCACTAGGACATTAACATGGGTTCATGGCATTCATCAAGCTATCGATTTTAGTCATTGCTCCCTAATGTCTTTTTGCTGTTCTAGAGTCCCAGCCTGGATACTGCATTGCACTTAGTCATCCTGTCTCCTTCTCCAATCCACAATACTGCCTCATCTTTTTCTTGTCTTTCTTAACTTTGACACTTTTGAAGATTGTTGGTCCTATCTTTGAGAATATCTTTAACTTATGATGTTGATCTGGTGTTTTCTTATGAACAGATTGAGATTTGAGCTGACAACAGACTGAGGCTATCGATTTGAGCTGAAAACACAGGGATATCATGTGTTCTTCAGTTCACCATGTGAAAGGAGGCATGTGAATATTTTATCTCAAGTGATATTAATCTTTCACTTAGGTAGAATGATACTTGTATGGCACAATACAGGCCTGATCCTAGCCAGACCACATGGCAGAAGAAAACAGGAAGTGGCTTCTGTAAAAATGGCGTTTTGCGCAGGCTTGATGTGACAACAGTTACAGCCCCATGCTCATGAGAAGCCTACTACGAGATGTCCTGTCCAGAGACAGGCTGTCATTGGTCACCAAAAGGGGACCACCCCATACAAGGATTAACAGCCCCTTAAACCCTATGTGCATTGTGCTAAATAAACGAGTTTGTGGATTCTCGCTCCCGCTTTCACCCAACTCCCGGAGTCTGTGTCGTGACTCCGTGCTGCTCAGCCCAATTCGACAGAGACCCTATTGTCCCTCCTGAGCTGGCCTTGGGGGGGACCCCAACAGATACTTACCAAGTTTTTCTTCAGTGAAGTCACTATTTTTTCCCCAACTTCAACACAGTATTCTTTGAAAATGAATCACAAAACCCAGCCCAGGCCACACTGAAGTGGAGAGGATTGAGCTTCACCTCCAAGGAGCAAGAATGAATTCATTATAAGATACATTAAGATGCCAGAACTGCCACAGTAAGTAATGAAGTCCTCCTTGGGGCATGTAAGTTTTCTCTTTCATGACATTCTTCAGTCAAAATTGCTTATAACACATCACTGTGGAATATATATTAGTGATTTTTTCCTATCATTCTCACTGATGTAACATATATTAATTAGAATTCTTCTGTAAAGATGAGCTATCCTTCTCCAGTTTGGTGTTTGTTTGTTTAAGCAGGTATTTTTATCATCATAATTTCATGCATATTTATTTTACTCTTTGCTTTCTAATATAGTGTTAGCATTATGTGTTTTATTGTTAGAAGCAGTCAAACTTTGGCGAATTCATCTTTAGCCAAATGCTCTGCTGTTGACAGCTAACAGTACAGCTGAACCATTGGTGACTGCTATATAGTATTTACTTTGACATTTGGATTTCCTTTTATGAGAGGCACTCTTGTGTGAATGTCTATGTGAATTGTGAGCTTGAGGAAGAAAATTGGAGGATAGAAACTGTCTTCATAAGGACAACCAAATCTACCAATAAGACAAACACAACTGACTCCCTGGCAGGAGATGAATGACCCCTCACACCTCATCTATGGCCCCCTTGAAATCGCAGAGGAACTTGTAAGATGAGTAAGAGTGCTGCTTCCATGGCGAGCCTGACAACCTATGCCACATTAATGGAGACAGACACTGAGGATACTCAAAACTCACCAAAGTAGAAATCCACAAGCTGCTGAGAGCTCAACACTAAAGTGGACTTAAAACATTCACACTGTGGCTCAGGGAATTTTGCAAAAAATAAGGGTAGAAAGATGATAAGAGCTACAATGTGGAAGGGAATATCCAGAAAAATTGCCCCCCCAACCCAATGACTCACTGCTGTTCTCACAACTCATAACCCACACCTCCATGGTGAACACCAGCAATCCCACTAAGGAGAGCCCTCAATGGAATGGGGACAGGGAGGAGGGATATGGTGGTACCAACACATGATGTGTCCATACAAAATTTCTACATAATTAAAAAAATACTCAGAGCACAAAATAAATTAAATAAATAAGCAATAAGTTAAAAGAAAAAATTTTTCTCATAAAATTTGAAAATTATTCACACATATATTTGTGGCATTTTATAGCATTTTGGTGAGCAGAAGTGATGGCTGAGACAGAGAATGATGACAGTACTCATGCTTTGGGTTCGGTATGCATTAAGAATAATTGTGCAGAGCTGGAGAGATGGCTTAGTGATTAAGGCACATGCCTGCAAAGCCTAAGGACCCAGGTTCAATTCTCCAGGTCCCACATAAGCCAGATGCACAAGGGGCACGCATATCTGGAGTTCGTTTGCAGTGGCTGGAAGCCCTGACATGCCCATTCTCACTTTCCCATGCTCTGTTTCCCTCTCTGTCTCTAATATAAATAAATAACCAAAAATCAAATCTTTTTTTAAAAAGAATAATTGTGCATTCCCTTAGGTGAGATGCTACATTTACTTAGAGATGTCCTTCACTGCAAGTTCTGTATTTCTTTATTTACTTACTTACAAGGAGAGACAAAGAGGGAGAGAGAGGGAGATTGGGTATGCCAAGGCCCCTAGCCACTGCAAACGAACTCCATATGTATGTGGTACTTTGTGCATCCAGCTTTACATGGGTACTGGGAAATCAAATCCAGGTCATTAGGCTTTTCAGGCAAGTGCCTTAA
The DNA here is from genome assembly GCA_036365145.1 of Orientallactaga sibirica. Classification (NCBI taxonomy): domain Eukaryota; kingdom Metazoa; phylum Chordata; class Mammalia; order Rodentia; family Dipodidae; genus Orientallactaga; species Orientallactaga sibirica. Next base: position 74,839,287 of record JAEOAD010000003.1, read on the forward strand.
ATGTGGACCCATCTCTCCAGCCAAAAACTTCTGTTTAAGGCCAGGAAAACATCCTATATGCAAACCTGATTGACAATTACATGTTTAGCTGCACCATTCATTTTGGCATAGGCAGAGATAAAATATATTTCTTTTCCTTGCATGAATAAAGACATAATTTCTACATGAAAGAATTGTAAGTTTTGGCAGATGACATGTATGAAATTGTCAATATTTAAATAAAAATCAGCAAGGAAACATTAGAATTAAATAACACCATAAATAATGTGGACTTAACAGATATTGGCAGAATATTCTCTGAAATGCTCAATAGCCATGGAATTTTCTGTAAAGCTGAATACAATTTGGGACACAAAACAAATTGTTATTTTGTGGGGATTTTGATGTGCATAGTTTGTATGTGGTACACGTACATATGTGTGCAGATGTGTATGCCCAATAGACACATGTGCAGAGACAAGGAGAGGTCATTGGGTGTCTTCCTCTGTTGCTCTGCTGCCTTCTTTCCTTGAGACATGTTTTCTCACTGAACCTGGAGCTTACACATCATTTTTGTTTTCATTAGACTGGCTGACTACTGAGCCCCAGGGATCCTCCTGTCTCTGTAACTCTCAGTGCTAGGGATGCAGGCATGTATAGTCACACTTGGTTTTTATATGAGTGGTTGGGATTGAACTCAGTTCTTTATGGGTACAAAGCAAGTACTCTTAATACTGGGCCTCCTCATCAGTCCCACAAAGGAAACCTTAACAAATATAAGTAAAGTGAGGGCTGGGGTTATAGGTAAATTGCTTGATTCAAAAGCATAATTACCTAAATTCAATCTCTAGTAACCAACTAAAAATGCCAGAGGTGGAGTTGTGCACCTGTATCAAAATGGTATGGTACTGGCATAAATAGGCAAATAGGTGAATAGAATAGAATAGAATAGAATAGAATAGAATAGAATAGAATAGAATAGAATATTTGGACAGATGTCGGCCATTTTCCCCCAGTTGCCTATACCCCATAACTCTTGACTACCCCCAAAGTGCATGACCCACATTCCCCATTGATGAGGGTCCCTTTGGAAGAGGGAGGACAGGGAGGAGGATAATGGAGTCACCATTATGAATGTAAAATTAGAATAATATAAAAAATTAATAAAAAAGAATAGAATAGAATAGAATTAGAATAGAATAGAAGATGCAGAAGTGAACCTACATCTGATTTTTGAGAAAAATGCAAAAAAATTGAAGAAAAGACAGCCTTTTCATCAAAAGATTCTATGGAAACTAGTGATGTCCACATGTACATGAAGAATATTGGATTTCTATCTTTGACCTTATAAAATCAATTCAAGATGGATAAAAGAATTGAACTCTGAACTTGTTAGGGAAAAAAAATCTCAATATACAATCTAGACAAAGACTTTATGGAAAGGATGATATGAACTCTGGAAATAATAGCAAGGATTGAGAAATTGGATTGTGTGAAATTAAATGCTTCTGCACAGCAAAGGAAACAAATACTCAAAGAGACAAATTACCCCATGGGAGAAAATCTTCACTAGCTATATAGCCAATAGAAGACTCCTATCTAAAATTTGTAAAGAACTCAGAAAGCACCACCAAAACCCAAATAGTTCATTCAGTCAATGACGAACAAATGAGAAGGCAGTTAGGAGAAAAGATGACATGAGCAGAGGATGGACATAACTTCTGCCATAGCAGGTGGAAAACAGAAGTGGGGGTTTGAGCAGAACTCTAGCAAGGGGAGCTGGCAATAACACCCCCTAAGACCAACCCCCAACAACTCACATCCTCCAGCAAGTCTACACCTCCTCAAGGTGCCATCAGCTGGGGACTAAGCACTCAAAACGCATGAGCTTATGGGGGACACCTAATACAACCTAGTACACCTCTATATCCCTCTCTCCATATAAATGTATATATAGCATAAATGTATGACATGAAGCAGAAAAGACTGAGAGAAGGACATGAGAAGAAAAGGAAGGGGACCAAGGATAGGAAGAAGGACTGTGATTAATCTGGTTGAAGTATAGAATTTATTGGAAAGAAATTGTGTTTGTGAAACCCAACACTGTACAATGAACACATGCCAGTTAAAACTGTATGTTTGCTCATAGGATAAGGTTAGAAAATGTGAAATGATTCCAAGACAATATTAGATGGGGCTAAAATGTCATCTTATAGAACACACATGGTAAGAAGGAATCCTAATTAGAGACTTCACTGTTTGATTTTGATTGTTGTTACTAGGCTTTGGTGGATTAAACTGTGATGTATATTGAAAATTGAATGGCCTGATCCACTGCCAATTATAGAAGGTATCTTAATAATGTATTGTACATCATAATCAATTTTGTGTCATGTGGCATACTAATTTAAAACTGTAGTGAGTTAGATTTACAGAGCCAGTGTAGCTTAATATAACATACATGTGTTATCTAGTATAATATACATATATTTAAATAAAATACATATGTTAGGCATTTGTATATTTTGAGATAGGCTCTCTCTAGCTCAAGCTAACTTGGAACTCACTCTGTAATCTTAGGTTAGCCTTAAACTAACAGTGATTCTCCTATCTCTGCCTTCCCAGTACAGGAATTAAAGGTGTGTGCCACCACACCCAGCATTATTTATGTATTTTTTGAAGCAGAATATTATGTATTCCCAGACTTGCATAGGATTTGCTGTATAACCTAAGATGATCTTAAACTTCTGGTCCTTCTGCCTCCACCTCCCTATTGCTAGGATTTCATGGAGGTGCCACCATACTTGTCTTTATGCAATCCAAGAGGATCAAATCTAAGTCTTTCCACATGGTAGGAAAGCACTCTATCAACTGAGCTATATCCCTAGTCTAGATTATAGAAATTTTTGATCAAGGAGACGAAATGATATCTCTTGTTTCTCAACATTTTAAGTTAATTTTCCTCTACGTCAACACTAAAACTATCTACTGGTCTTGCTAGTTATACAGTAATTTCTCCAAACAGGAAACAAATGAACAAAAATAGAATATTCTACCAACAACAGTGAAAGAAATACTATTACTACCCCTCCCAACACACACACACACACACACACACACACACACACACACACACACACACTATAACAATTGCTTATTTGGTGGTTTGGTTTGTAAGAAGTCTGCTTATCTAATGAAGTAGCTCTACATAAATTGTGACAACATTACCCAGAAATCTGGCTGAGTTTCACAACTGACACACATCTTATTACTCTCAATAGAATTTCAAAGAAACAGACATTTGCCTGTTTTGGATCATATAGCCTCAATTTCACATAGTCACATTTAGATTAGGGAGGTTTAAATTACAAATCTTACTTAATATATGAATGCCATAATGATAAGAAGCTCATAAATATAAATATGAGTTATATTAGAATAAGATCACAAGCTCACACTATAGATTCAGGAACAACTTCTCTTTATAGTTAGTTATTTATGGGTTTTTTTCTTTTTAACAGTTAACATGAAAATTTTCCAAGAGAGAAAAACAGATTAAGTACTTGAGAAATAAGAGCAATGGAAAGCTGGGTGTGGTGGAGCAGGCCTATAAAGGCAGAGGCAGGAGGATCATGAGTCGAAGGGATCCTAGGCTACATAGCAAGACCATGTCTCAAACAAACCAACACAAGATCAATGTACGTAGAATCATTTGCCTTTGTTTATTTGACCCTGTCTAATTTATGGAGTGACAACAGAGAGCCCAAATATCATTAAATGATTGATTACAACAAACCTACTTTAACATAATTATTATATATTTATATATTCACAATGGTAAAGCTTTCATTGATATTTAGTCTCATATTCATATATATTTAAGTACTGTAACATGTACACTGTCACATGTATTTAAAAGTATATAAATTAAAAATATTGAAATTATTAACCAACAGCATTTTCACATAAGTAATTTCCTTTTCAATTCTTAATTCATGAGATGATAGAAGGAATGCAAGAATACAGTATGGCTAGAGAGATGATTGTACTGAAATTTCTCTTTTGAATAAGGGTGTTTCATTCTAGAGAATGTAATCCAGCACTTAAAAAAAAATAGATGCACAAGGTGGCACATGCATCTGGTGTTTCTTTGCAGTGGCTGGAGACCCTGGTGAGCCCATTCTCTCTTTCACTCTGCCTTTTTTTCTCTCTCTCTGTGTCGCTCTCAAATAAATAAATAAATAAAAATAAACAAAAATTAGAAAAAAGTAGGACAAACCTGACATGGTGGCACATGCCTTTAATCTCAGCACTTGAGAGGCAGAGGTAGGAGGATTGAAATGAGTTTGAGGCCACCCTGAAACTATATAGTGACTTCCAGGTCAGCCTGGGCTAGAGTGAGTCCCTACGTCGCAAAATTAAAAAAGAAGAAGATTCTTCTGAAGAAGAAGGAGAAGGGAGGAGGAGGAGGAAATAAATGGGTATGAATTTATGTAAATTTTTATTTTTTCCTTTCCTTTAAGAAAAAGTAGCTGAGGAGGCTGAGATAGGAGAATCAACATTACTTTGAAGCCAGCCTGGGTTACAGAGTGAGTTCCAGGTCAGTCTGAGCAAGAGTAAACTTGCCTCAAAAAAAAAAAAAAAAAAAAAAAAAAAAAAAAAAAACATTTAAAAAAACATTGGGTTGTTTCTAACATATTTTTAAAATATTTATATATCAAGAATAGCTAGGAGCTGGAAGATCAATCTGTGGATAAAGCACAAACCACTCACACAAGAGTATCCAACTTTAATCCCCAGAATGGGGAGCTGTGGCAGGCTTCTATAAACCTGGAATGCATGAGATGTGAGACAGAGATAGAAAAATTTCCCAAATGACAATGGAGGAGAGATAATCCAGAGAGACACAGGAGAGGGGGAGGAGAGAGAGAGAGAGAGAGAGAGAGAGAGAGAGAGAACCCTACTCCAAATGAGGTGGAATGGCACGGACAATACTGAAAGTTGTCCTCTGACCTCCACAAGTGCACGGTGTCCCATGTAACCCAGCTCACATATGTGAATGTGCACACACACATGAACACCTATACACACACATAATAAAGTTTTCTAAAGAATGCTTTCTTTGGAAGTAACATGCTTCCTGAAGTTCAACTCTGAGTAAATTTGGGGATTTTCTTTTTCAGCTCACTTTGCTGTTCTTGGAAGTCCTAAGAACACAGCTATTGCTTCTGTTTTACTCAAGCGAGGGCGATTCCATGAATGCTGGTTTCTGTTTTCTCCCTAAAACATAGAGGTTTTCAGATGCTATTTTGGGTCCAGAAGTCAATAATAGAGCAGCTAAATGGCTTGGCCTATTCACAATGTAGGAATCAATGAAATCTGTTTTATGTGGTCCTGAAATCATAGCTGGCTTGTGTCTGTGTGAGTCACCTTTTCAATTGACGGTCCAGACCTCACTGAAGCTGTATGAATAAAGCTGCTATAAACATCTGTGTGTAAGTTTACTTTTACTCTTTTATGGAGGTAGGTTTTCAAATCCTTTAAAGTCCTTAAATATTAAAGAAGACTATTAGAAGATAAGACATAAAACAACATGCTTGGTCTTCTAAGAAGCCACTAAATGGTTCCACAGTGACTGAACCTCCTCTTTTCTCTTCTGCAGGAAACGAATAAGATTTCTACAGCTGTACCAGTGTTTGTTGTTGTTATCTAAGTTTTTGGCTGTCAAAACAGGTGTGTCATGACAGCTCAGTCTGATTGTACCCAGGCCATTCACATTGCTACTGCAGTCAGTTGGCCAAAGAGTGGCTGTTTCTCAGAGCAGGAGACACTCATGGGTATTTTGTGCATCCTTTTTTTTTTTTTTTAATTTTTTTATTTTTTTATTTATTTTTGGAGAGAGACACAGAGAGAGACAGACAAGGCGAGGGAGACAGAGATGAGCGCGCCAGCAGTCTCTCAGCTGCTGTGAATGAAATCCAGATGCATGCAACCCTTGTGGGCAAGTCCGGCATTGCACCCTTGCGTCACTTTGCATCTGGCTAAACGTGGGACCTGGAGATTGGAACCTGGTTCTTAGGCTTAGCAGGCAGTCGCCTTAACCGCTAAGCCATCTCTCCAGCCCTGCATCCTTTACTTTTGTCTTACTTACTCTTATCTCTGGATTGAGGTACGTAAGGATTCTAAGATCTTTTCACAAATAACTCGTTTTAACAGGTGACTTTGTGGCTTTTGTGTTTGCTGCATTAGCTTATAGAACCAAATTCATGATGTCAAGCCAACTGTCATAAATGGTCATAGTGACTATCAAATGCACAGGGGCAAGAAAGATCTATGCTTTGTTTAGTCAAGTCTGTCTGAAGGAGATTTTGTGCCCAAGAAATTCTGTTTAAATTGATAGCTAGTTAACTGGGGAATCACTCTGGAATGAGGTCTATTGTTAACAGTACACTGCTTTTACTTGCAGTCTATTGCTTTCATTTTTAAAAAGTACTTGTGCTTGTATCAACTAACAAACTGCAAATTAAAGCCATGCCTTTATGACATTTTATAAACTAGGAGATCCATGGAAGTGATAACAGTCTTCCCATTGATTAAGGCCATACCTAGGAAAGTAAAGTTGGGGCTTTCTGAAGATGGGGACACCTACACTCTCCTTTCCATGTTAGGATTGATTTTCAAGATCTAAATATGCCACATGAGTCCAGTTCCCTGGAAGAGGAAATGGGAAGGAAGAAATGAAGGGAGAGAGGCAAGGGGAGAAACAATAAAGAGAGCAATAAAACTTTATTCTCCTTATATCAGGTTGTTTATTTAAATCTTGTAATGATAAGATAATTTAAAGTCGGACATGGTGGCACAGGCCTTTAATCCCAGCACTAGGGAAGCAGAGGTAGGTAGATCACTGTGAGTTCGAGGACACCCTGAGACTATGTATCGAATTACAGGTCAGCCTGGGCTACAGAGTAAGACCCTACTTTGAAAAACCTAAATAAGTAAATAATAAATAAATAAATAAATATAAGATAATTTAAAATTGAAGTTTTGGTGTTTAAAGATTTCTTAAAATAATACAAATAAATAAAATAAAATGAAAATAATTAAAAATGTGGCAAAATCTCTTTCTTAATTTGGGTATGGTGTTAGGTTCCCAAAATGGTAGAAAGTAAAGAATGTTTACAAGTAAATAAAACACTTAAACTTTTGTAAATGTTCTAAGAATTATAAATATTAACAGGAAAAGATAAGTTTGCTATAAATGCAAACACATTGGATTTTAAGCTCTTGAGAATCCTGGAGATATCCAAAAAGATATAAACTTGTAGAAGGCATTGTAGTTGAGGTTTCTTTTTTGACAAATTTCTTATTGGACTGTTTTTATGTGAAGAAGCAGTGGGCTATTCAGATTGCATTAAATCGTTGGAGATGTACTAAAACTAGTAAGATTGGCATGCCACACCGTAGGCGAATGCCTGTCACAGCTGGCCCAATCTGGTTCTTTGGATGCCCCTGTTGTGGATGTGGCACACTGAAGGCAGACTTGGCTGTCATTGAGGATCATGCATTACTTATTTGAAACCGCCTTTCTGCACAAAGTGTCAGGCCATGGGTCTTCCTAAGAGAAGGGACTTCTTTCTCATCTTAAGGGACATCTCTTTTGAAGCAATTCTTTAGCAGAACTTAAAGACAGAGAAAAGAAACTTGAATTGTCTAGAGGTTTTCTAAAACCTCAGACCCCATTAGTGCTTTTAGTCTCAGCACTCCAAGAGAGTAGATACAGATGTTGATAAATGAACAGGGACAATTACCTTCCAGAGATTCACTGTGTGAATGGGAATAACATATTCCCCTGCGTTACCTCAAACATGGTGATGACTACACTTTGTGTGGGTTGAAGTTTTTTGCATGAAAGTCTCGACAGTATTTTAATACTTAAGCATATATTACATTGACTATATTACACAGCACTTTAAGTATATTTATTACATACCACTACTTATATTACTCATATTTCCCCAAAGACAAGAATTCGTGAAGTAATAATCATTCATTAGTTAATAGAACACAGTGTTATAGTCTCCAGCAATGTGAAGTCTGACGTGGCTGGACAAAACTCCAAGATCCTTTTGTAGACACAGAATTACCTAATTTTAAAGGAGGACCAGCGGCAACCACATGAATCTGAGCATGATCTGTTGCTCAGAAATTCTAGTTCTTTGGTTATGATAGTCAGTTGCAAATTAACAATTGTGATGTGAAGCCCATTGCTATCATTTACATCTGGAGTATCGCCAAAGAACCCATCCATTGGGAATTTGGTCCCCAATCTGGAGTGCTATTGGGAGACAGTGGAATCTCTAAGAAGCATGGCCTATTAGGAGACTTTAGGTTTGGGTGACATACCTACAAAGAGAATTGTGGGACTCTGATATCTCTTGCTTTTGTTCATGAGCTGAATATCTTTAGCCTTACACTACTTCCCACTGTGATATCATATTGCATATCATGCAGGACTGCTTGATCATGAATTAAAGCCAACAAAACCACAAGTCAAAATAGACCTTTTCTCTTTGTAAGTAGCTTATCTCAGGTACTTATTACCCTACAAAAAACAAACAAACAAACAAACAAACAAACAAACAAACAAAAACACCTCAGTGTTTATTTTCCTAATTGAAAACCCTGCTTGCTACATTGGGACCCTATCTAAGACAAGGGATAGAAGGGGTCTGCAATTCTAACTGGCCAGATGCAATTGCTACAGATGAAGGGTGTGAGAAAGCATAGAAAATGGAGGCAGACTTCACACAGACTGTGTGTGTGTGTGTGTGTGTGTGTGTGTGTGTGTGTGTGTGTGTGTCCTACACAAAGTAACCCTTTCTGACATGCATATGCCTTCATTAGCAATGCCATGCAAAGTGGGGTCTGTTTGCATTTACTCCAGGGGTTACAGGTAGGTGACAATTCAATTATCGAAACTGAGCACATGTTTCAGAGGAAAAGTGGCTTCATTTATTGGCATTCTGAGACCAGCACATAAAATCTAGATTTCCCCAGGTAAACATGTGGTCACTTTGATGTCCACTTTCTAGACTAGGTGAGACTTAAGGCAAATGGAGGACTGAGGTGATAGACAAGGTGACAGATAAGACTAGTGGTGACACATGGTCTTCCCACTCCCATAGCGTGGTCTTGATTGACAGCCCCTCAGATTGCTAGTTCCTGACATCCATCCTACCATGGCTTTAAAGAGAGCCCTTGATCTGCCCTGCATTATATTGGCAGCCCAACACTCACAGGATTGGCACGAGTTTGAGGTGCTGGTGGTAAAATTAAGCTCAGGTTTGACCACGTTTTGCGGATTGGCAGACTGTGGCATTTATCAGAGACAGACATGATGCAAAACATAGTTTCTTTTCTAGTAGCCTCTGGTTCTAATAATTCAGCATGCTTGGTCTATAATAGACACTCAATAAATATGCAGAAATGATATGCAAGAGGCTATCATACAGTTTCCAGGCTCTGCTAAAACTTTTTAGAATATCTATGATAAGGAATCTACAACTCCATAAGTAGTCAATTTCACTATTTTCCAAGTGCAGTTGTTAAATGTTATTCTTTAGATTATGATGGTCTGAAGTATGTCTTTCTATATGTTCTACCTATTGTTTTTGCCTTCTGAGTTAAGAGCAGTTTTTATTTTTCCTTTCTTGGTACTCTTTTGCTATTCTTGACACACTCATTTTGGTCCAGGCAAAACATTCCTATTATTTCAAATATTCATTATATGATTTGTTCTTAGCTAGTTGGAAGAAAAGTATATAACAAATATCTCAGAACGATGCATGAGACTCTTGTATTATGTCAGAATTAATAGATAGGTTACACTATTTGTGTTCTGTTCAAGACAGAGCATTAATGCTTTGATTCATGAGCTGTACTTATTACTGATAATAAATTGTCGTGCCTTGTTCTGTTCACTGTTATTTTTGCCTTTTCTCATTTATCACTTCTTAATCTGCTTGCTGAACAGTTATATCTGCCACTAAAATTTCAAGAAACTATTAAATAAACTGTTTTCTAAGAAAACATACTCACTCTTTCATAGCAGAGCTATATAAGTTTATGAAAATGTCTTATAAAATCCCTGGACCATTCTCCTGTCCCTAGACCATCATTCTTTAGATTATTAATCTAAGCTGTAGTGGATATACTTGGTCTTTTAATCAGTCATTATTTCCATGGGCATTTCACAAGTGCATTATATATATTCATTCTAGACATGTATAGTATTATGTTTTCAGCAGGCAAAAACAGTTGTGAATTTTAAGACTGAGTAACAAATCTTTTAATTTATTTAATTTTTTTCAAACATTCTTAAGTAAGAAATTATCTAGACCTGGTAAGTAATATATTTACTTTATACATGTATAAAGTGTCTCAGAGATTAAATAAGGATTTCTATTCATTTTATTTCATTTTACTCTATAGATTCTTTACAAAATTACAGAGGTTTTTAAGGAATGGAAACTTTCAGAGTGCTTTGTGCTATGAAGATACAAAATAAATGCAAAGGTGTGACAAAATGAAAAGCCAAATGACCTGGTTTGATTCCTTAGTACCCACATAAAGTCAGATACACAAGGTGATGCAAGCCTCTAGAGTTTGTGTGCAGTGGCTGGAGACCCTGGTTTGCCCATTCTCCCTCTATCTTTATCTGCCTCTTTCTCTCTCAAAAATAAATAAGTAAATACACCTATAGTTTGCACCACTCAATTCCATCCCAATCCAGGATTTTAGCTATGATTCATGACTACTGGTTTCTTTGTATTAGCTTATTTCTTTCTTCTACTTCTAAACAACTTTTTTGAATAGCTTATCCCTTTAATCATTTCTATACACATTCGGTACCTGTTCATAGTATTGATTTTAGCAGGCATTTCAGCACAGGTCAAAATCATTGAATACTGGCAGAATTCAGATTATTTACATGTTGGGAGCACTAGCAAACTGGGGACTTTACAAAATTCAAATCAGAGGAAAACATTACAGAGGTTGAACTTTGAGTGTTTCTTCTTGAACTCTTTAAATACAAACCTATCAATTTTTAAATTACTCTGGTTTTTAAGATACACATATTTAGCTCTAAAACAATAAAGAACTTATTGACCTATGGCCAGAACTTGGGCTCTAATTACTGACATTAGGTGAATACCAACCAGCTAAATCACAGTGGCTCCAGAACATTTTAAGGAGCCATGCCTGCACAATATATAGTCTCTTGTAAAAAGTTGAAGGTTTCTTAGACAAATAGAAGTGGGCATGGGCAAATTCCTTTCAGTGTTGTGAGCTGCCTATTTTGTGTAATCACCAGGACATACTCCCAATAAATGTATTTCATTGTCTTAAAATGTGAGCTTAATTATGAAAATTGATTCTTTGAATAGATGCAACTCTCTGAAGATTTCTTTTACCTAACTACAATTTTATGGATTTGGGCTACACGATGAGCTGTGCAGGAATGGCTAGCCTGGCAGATTCTATAGCTTTTGATCCAGTGACTGTGAGCAGTACCATTTTCTATTAGAATGTTGTATCTATAGAAAGGACCTATAGGCTATGAGTTGATGGTGATATTAGCTCTCCCATAGGTCAGACCTTTGTTTGGGGGCATTTTCCTGGATTTGGATATTCATTTGGTAACAACAGGAGCAGTAAGGAAACTAGAAAGCATAATTTGGTCTGTCAGTATGAGGTTTGTCACAAGATAGCTCTAACTCTCCCATGCATGTTGTCTACCATTAATAAGTCATTCTATGTGTCACCTGTGTGAGATTCCCAGAGTACTGGGAAGGAATGGCTCAATAAAGTCTGAGGCTTCTACTTCCTTTATATGTCACTTTGGAAGGAAAAATGGATGGCAAAATTTGAATTATGTTCCCAAATCTTTCTGCAGTGTGAAGCTCAAAGGTGCTGAACTTGTAGATGCAGAGAACATTTACATTTGCAGAGCTGTCTTTTAGCATATTAGCTTGGCACTTTGCCAGGTGTGCTGATACAACTTTAATCTTAGCACTCAGAAGGCTGAAGGAGAAAGATCGTGAATTGTGGTCCAGCCTGGGACTATTGTGAGACCTTATCTAAACAAGCAAAAAAAAAAAAAAATCAATTCAGTGTTAATTTGGAGGCTGATAATACACACACACACACACACACACACACACACACACACACATTCCCCTGTCCTGCTCATGTTTAAATCAAGTGTGTTGGGGTTCAAGAATAGAGTCCATGAACCCCAAACCCTAAGTTCATGTCTACTTCTAACCAAAGAATTTGATTTAAAAAAAGACTTGAGAAAGATAATTATTAAATTATGATACTTAGGGAAGTACAGAACAAAGGGAAGGAAAATAAATACACCCACATGGGCTGACAGTCCATATTGGGGGCCTGGAAGAAGCATAAAAAGAGGGTCAGAGAGGAAAGAAAAGAAAGTACAAGAGCTCTTGCCATGTGCAGGGCAGGAGAGGGTAAAGATGCCACATAAGAGTAGGAGGGGCTCTCCCTCCTCTCATCCCAGCCGGATCAAGATGAGGGGAAGACTCACCTGAACCTGGAGTGCCGTGAGTGGGCGCTGAGAGAACTTGCCCTCCACTTGTAAATGTCTTTATGACTTTACTGTAGTGGCTTTACTTTCTGGCTCAGGTGAGCCAGAGTGAGACTTAATTGGTCTGGCCTAGGGTCTGGCTCAGGAAGAGGCTACCCATGAGGTCAAGTTCTGGGGGTTGAATTTGACCAACCACAATGTCAGGATTACATTTAAATTCTAAGAAACAGGACTTCCTTCCCAGGGCAGGGCTCAGATCTAGGGATCTCTTTTAGACAAGAGATAAAAAGTCAGACCGTCCTTGATCTCTAATAAGTGCAGAATGCAGGCATTCCCACCTTTACTTTTAAGGGACCAGTGTCTCTGACTAACAAAGCCACCTGGCTTCAATTCCATGAGGTTTTGGTTCAAACACTATTCCTGAAAGAGATAGCACTAACCTGGTTAAGAGGGGGAGTGGATGTCCATATGACCACAATGCAAGATAGGCATGAATACCAGTTTATGGTTTGACCCCTATGTCAAGGATGTTGCTATTAGCTACTTTGTAATTGCCTCAAACCCTCAAACATTTCCTTGAAGAGAACTTTCCTTATTGCCACACAACAAGCTGTTCTGTTTGCTGTGTTGTGGTCTGGAAGCCAGGGTCTGTGCCATGTGGGTGAAGGTGGGTCAAACTGTGGTTTTAAAATATTAGCTTTAATATACTTTGTGTATTAACTGGTGCAACCCATCTAGAGAGAAATTCAGCAGTATACATAAAAGTCTTAAAAATCTTCATGACCAATGCCTCAGCAACTTGACATCCTGGAATGTTTTGGAAAAATAAACCTGTAATTGTAAGAGTCCCTGAGGTCTTTCTTACCGGTCCCCTTCTCTCCTCCCACTTGGTTAGGCTGAAGTTAGGGCTGGGATTTTGCACTACCTCCTTAAATGGTAATTAAGGCTGAGAAGGGGCACACCACCTCCTCCTAGGTCCTTACTTTAGCACATCATCCAAGATCCCCCTCTGTCACTAGGCAATTTCCTTCCTTTTCTCATAAAACCCTCTCTGGCTTTTCCAGTGCTCTTTTCACTTTCCAGCACCCTGGTGTGTATATCTTTTTTCCTTCTCTCTCCTCTCCTCTTTTTCTCTCTTCTTTTCCTCTTCTTTTCTGCTTCCTTTCCCTCCCCCCCCTTTATTTCACTCACTAGTTAAAATGAAGTTTGAAACTCAAGAAGCCATTTGTTTTGGTGCCCCTATCCCAACCCCCAAATTTAACAGTAATGTGCACTAAGATTTATGCATATCATTGTTCATCAAAGTGTGTTGTATAATTAAAATTTGAAAAGCATTACTCTTCATTACCAAAATAGCTCACACAATTTCCATCTAACAAAAGATAATAAGCGATTAAGAATTATGTGACAGAAGGAAATAGATCATCAGTGAATGTTTATAATTGTTTAAGGATGGGAAAGGGGGGGATTGATTTCAAAACTACTTTTTGTGAAAAATAAAGGTAAATAGCAATAATGTTGTAGGAATTGACAGCAAAAAAAAACCCTCTGGGCTCTGGATGGGCTTAAACCTCACCAAACAAGGGGCTCTTGACTTCTTGCCTTACAACTAGCAGTGAATTGACAAGCAGAGACAAGGAGGGTAGGTTATGAAAGATTTATCTCAAGAGAGAGTAGAAGTAAAGCAGAAAAGCTCCCAGGCTGAGGAGCTGTGTGGGGGTCTGTGTGGGTAGTCATATGGTGGCTTGCCTTGAGTTTCCTATAAATTAGACATCTAGTTAGAATAAAGATCTTCACTGCCAAGTTCAAGCATATAGAGAACCTTGACTGGATGGTGTGCCAGCAAGGACAGCACAGACTCAGGAGAAGCCCATAAGACTATCCTAACATAAAGAACCAGGAAGCAATTTCTGATGGCCATAGTGAGTCAGACTGAGTTCCTTTCTAGTCTTGCCAAGGTAGATTGGCATCTGTGTTCTTTTGGACTTCTGTCCCTCATTAACTACCTGTAAAAGGAGACTCCCTTGCTAGTAATCTCTATCAATACTAGTTGCTTATATAATTTGTGTGTGCAATGTTACATGGGAAAAAGTCTTAGAAAGAGATAGCCAATGAGTAAATTTTAATTTTAAAGAATTATTATTTCTAGAGAAATCTAGTGACAAGGCATCTTTCCCTGCATTCTCTCTTTTGGTGTGCACCAAAATGGCTTCAGTGTGGTATCTGTGTGTATGGCACAATACAGGCCTGGTCCTAGCCAAACCGCATGGCAGAAGAAAACAGGAAGTGGCTTCTGTAAAAATGGCGTTCTGCGCAGGCTTGATGTGACAACAGTTACAGTCCCATGCTCGCGAGAAGCCTACTAAGAGATGTCCTATCCAGAGACAGGCTGTCATTGGTCACCAAAAAGGGACCACCCCATACAAGGATTAACAGCCCCTTAAACCCTATGTGCATTGCGCTAAATAAATGAGTTTGTGGATTCTCACTTCCGCTTTCACCCAACTCCCGGAGTCTGTGTCGTGACTCTGCGCTGCTCACCCCAATTCGGCAGAGACCCTATTGTCCCTCCTGAGCTGGCCTTGGGGGGGACCCCAACATCTGTGCATTCCTTTCCAAACATTACTGAATGACAAAGCTATGCTACCACCCAGTGCAGAGCTTGAAGTAAACAATGCCTTTACTCTCGTAGCAAACTTCATGAGTCAACTGTTATAGGACTATGTTTTATGAAGTTATTTCTCTCCTACTAGAGTCTGTAATCCCAGTGGGCTTCCCTCCTTTTGCATCCTCCCTCTCCTGTTACTCTTACTATTTCCCACACCTTTAGGCACCCATACCCTTTGCTCCAGTGGGAAATAAGAGTTACCATCTCAACGTGCTGACATTACTGATTTGTAAACTTACAAATATTCTACAGCTTAAACTTCAAAAAGTTTAACAAAACTTAAAGTTGGAAACATTTAAATTGGTTTATCAATCTGATAATATGTAAGTTAATGCTTCAATTAAGTATGTTATAAACCCCTTTAAATTATTATACGATAGCATGAGAAATTCTTAAACATTGTATTTAATTATTCTTGTCAAGATATACTTACTTTTAATGTTGAGGGCAGAGATAAATCTTGGTGAGCAAAATAAGTCTTTGTAGTTACTTAGGATCTGAATCAATTTTCAGTTTATTAAATTGAACAAATTTAAAATGAAGCTTAGCTTTAGCCTTTCATTTTTATATGAGTTTCTTTCTAGTTTTTATTTTCTTTATTTATTTGCAAGCAGACAGAGAGAGAGAGAGAGAGAGAGAGAGAGAGAGAGAGAGAGAGAATGGGCACACCAGGTCCTCTACCCACTGCAAATGAACTCCAAATACATGCATCACTTTCTTCATCTGGCATGGGTACTGGGGAACTGAACTTGGGTTGATAAGCTTTTCAGGCAAGGTCATCTCTCCAGTCCTCTTTCTATTTTTTGATGCTTATATATTTATTAAGAGAGAGAGAGGTGCCAGGACCTCATGCCACAGCAAATGAATTCCAGATGCATATGTCATTGTGTATCTGGCTTTATAGGGATACTGAGGAATAAAAGCCAGGTCATCAGGCTTTGCAAGTATGCACTTTTAACCACTGAGCCATCTCTAGAGCCCATAACATGCAGTTCTTGATATGTATTCTGACACTGAATCTAGTGCACACACCAACAATAATATGGTTTTACTTGCATCTACATAGCAAGCAACTGAAAGAAACAATTGATCAATAATTCCTTTGGTTTCCTTGCACTTAAAAATTTAATAATTGGCTTCTTAAATGATTCAAATGTTTGAGAGCTGAGGCTCAACATCACCTCCCAACCTTTTGGCTAAGACCAAGTGGAAGTAAAGATTTAGAATAGCAAGTGGAAGAGCCTTTCTAAACCTCACAGTTATCCTTTACTTAGTGCTTACTGTATCTTGACATTATTCAAGCATTTTATCTACATCAATTTGCTTAGTCCCCAAGCAATCCCAGGAGGCAATTCATTATTCTGATTCCTATTTTGTGTGTAAAGAAATTGAGACACTGAGGTATTGAGTGACTTTTTCAAGGTCACATAGCTAGAAAGTGGAAGAATTTATATTAATTTAAAAAATTACACATACCAATATAATAAATCAAGTTATCAGTCAGTTCAGTATTCTTAACTTACTTGAATTCTTAATAAAAGTTCTTACAAGTTATAAAATAGTATATCATATCCCTAAAACACCACAAATACAAACAACAGCAAACACAGAGATATTCTGAATTTGTTACAATGTAATAATATTAAGGATTAAATATAATTTGTGCTTCTGTATTCCTAAAGTTTACCTGCCTAAGAAAAGTTGCCTGCTCTGAGATCCCCAATTCAGGAGTGTATTACAACCTGAAACTTGGATGAGAGGAAAAAGCTTCTAGATGAATAAATTTAGTTACTTATTTTACTTTACATTTGAATTCTGAATTAATTTTATAAGGTTTCCCCACCACACACACAGAAGTAATGCTCTAGCTATGCATAAATACTATGGCTGGGAGGTAAGCCCAGGTCTCCTGAGCCCTCATTCAGTATCTGCTTAGTACTTAACTTTTGATTTTTAGTCCATCATGGTTGTTCAAAAGGCTGAACTTCCCAAGTGTCAGTCAAGAGTTTGGTATCCCATGTTGAAAATATATTCCCACATTTCTTTCCTCAGCATGTCTGTGATTCCACAAACATTCACAGTTCCTATTTTTTTACCCACTTATTTTTCAGCCACTCACCAAATCCTGATGTTTCTCACTTCTTGGATGCTGTTCTGGACTTTGAGGTGTTTTGAGAACAATATATTAATTTACATTCAGAAAAGGTTTTGATTTTTGTTTAAAGAGACTGCTGCTCTTGCGTGTGTTTGTTGGGGAACCAACTTGAACTTATAAAAAATTTACAGCAAGTAGGGTGACTTATGAAAACCAGGTAGATAGGGAGCCTAACCTTCAGTTACAACTGTACCAGACACCTTAAGCATAGTATAAAGTCCACCTCTGCTGCCGTGACAAGTGCTTTCCACCCACCTCCATCTCCATGTCTCAGTTTGAGTTTGGGTCCGATTCGTCTCTGGTGATAATGATTTTTTTCCATGTGGCAAATTAAAATGACTGTAAATCTCTCCATTTGAATTGTCTTCTCATCCGTGACTCCACAGGAAACAAGAGCATCTCTCACTTATTTTGGAGAAGAAATCTGGGCAAAAACCAGAATTGGCCCAGTTAGAGCTACTTGGTTATCTCTGAATAAATCATGGGACCAGGTATGAATATGAGGGTAGACTTGGGTAGGAATTAGCCCTAGTTAAGCTACTTGGAGTATTTAAAGGAAAAATAGTTGGCAGACACCTACCCCCCTTTCTCTCCGTCTGTCTGTCTGACACAGACTTCTCTCTCATGCATTCTCTTTTCTCCCTGTCCATTGCCCTCCATCATACTTCCCTTATAGAATTGGGAATAACACCAATATGGCCTTGGTTCTGAGATGATCAGGGTTCATTCTAATGAGGAAGGAAGACATCAAGTGAGTAGTTATATAGTTTATTATTTTAATTGTGATGAATGTCCAGAAGCAGAAGGGTGGAAGGGTGGGATGCTAGTATTATTTAGACTGAGACTACACCTGGCCTAGAGAGTCATGGTGGAATTTCCTATGAAAAATAATGATGGAGTAATTTATTGATATCTTCATTAAAAGTAGCAACTAACTATTAAAAGAAGGGGATGAATATGAACATACAAGGTAGAAGGAAAACTTTGAGGTGGGCAGGAACATGGGAGAGTAGATGAATGTGGAGTCTCGATAGAGTATGTGGGCTACACTGAAGATAGGAGAAAGAAATAAATGGAATTAGGGGATTAGGCATAGTCAAGGGCCAGGCCATGTGAGGTCTTGAACGGTTATGACCAAATGCTTTTGGGATTGTGTAATTCAAAGGAATGAAACTGATTAAGAATTTCTGACCACCTGTCAACACTCTGTCATGGGTGGTAGTGGGACTCATGAGGTTCCAACCCCTTCCTGAAGACTTATTGGAAACTAATGGATGCTTCGTGGGGGAAACATTTTCTTCAATGACATAGCCACGGAAAATTGCCCATGCTCTGATTAGTTCCCACTGTCAGGATCTTGCAAGCAGTCCTAATGAAACTTAGTGGATCATAACTAACAAACACACAACAGAAGAAACATCATAGTGGAAGTTGGACTAGTTTGGAAGGAGTCCAGTGGGAGGGAGGGGGAGGGAGGGCAAAAGAAGGTCTGGGAGTGAATATGATCAAAATAACATTACATCCATATATTGAAAGTTTATTAATTCCACTAGAAATGTGAAAGAATAAAATATATGTATGTCACCATTTTGAAGGAATTTGGATCTGACAAAGTTTCACATGTCCCTCCATATAGCTGGTATCTGACCTTGCCCAGCGGTCTGATTAAACCAGAATCTGAACCAGTGCTTAGAGATTCTACAATCAGTTTTCTTATCCAAGAGTGTGTTCAATTCATTTTAAGTGGATGGGCGGCCCTAGTAAATGCATTTTAAACCTCCCCTGAAACACAAAGTTTTTTCTTCTTTTGAACTTTGAAAAATATTAAAATTCTCAGAACTGTCTTCTTATGTCCCTTCATCTTTAATCCCTGCCAAGCTAATTTCTCTGCTACTCTGACATCTACTTCAAGTTCTTCCTATTGTGTACTCTTTACGGTAGTTCTCTGTCTTAATCATTTATGATTCCTAAATATTCTTTTGTGTGCTAACATAATGATGCCATTCTACAAGGTTGTAAATTCTCTGTGGGCCATGACTATATCTTCCCAGTGTTTGCTAGAAGTGCTGAGCATATGGTAGGTATGAGTAAATATCTCTTTTCTGAATCATATCTAATTTTTTAGACATTTAAACTTGTATTTGTCTCCTACCAAACAGTTGCTCATGTTGGGCTCTCCCTGGTGTTTGTTGAAATGAATTAAGAAAAATAAATCAAGGCTGCTTTTAGAATGCCCGAAATGATGTAACTTTTTACATATAATTTGATTAAGAGATCAAAAGAACAGAAGAACTATTTGAGTAATCTCCTTTTAAATTCCTCTCTTTGTAGACTTACACATCCATGACCTTTGTCCCTTCCTTGGAATCTCAACTGGTGCAGACCTAGAGGGGACAAGACATGAGGAAATGAGGGGAAAGAGACTCTGGGCCAAATAATAACCTCATCTCTTCTGGTAAGGACAAAAATACTCTTCCACTCAGCTCTTGTCAGTAAAAATCTTCCTATGCATTTTTATGTGCTAACTGTTCAACAGTTAAATGTTTCTTGGTGGAGGAGTGTTAAATCCATGTACACATGCATTTCTCATTTGCTGAATCTGTCTCTTGTGTTTAGTTCCTGGGACTAACACTGACTCCTACAATTTTAGGCTCTCCTTTAACTTTCAGTTTTCTCCTGAACAAGCGTGTCCAGGCCTCCAGCAGTAGCTATTTGGAACTGCTCTGTGGCTAGAAGAAGAGATCTCAGTGATAGAAAACGATTCCTGGCATTTGGGCTTTCAGCTGTTGTACTGTTCTCCAAGAGAAATCTCAGAGAAGAGTTGACTTAGCTCCACCAGCAAACATCCCACCGGATGTTTTCTCAAGCCTTCTGAACAAAGTCCAACTGCCCTTTGGGAAACAACACATATTTCTTCCTCATTTATAATTTTCGGAATGATACCAGTCAAAATATTTGAAGAGTTCATTAGTAGAAAAATAAATGACCAAATGTAACAATACCTTACTTCTTTTTTCTTCCACAGAAACATCTAGCTTTGTTAAGTATTTTAGCAATCACTTAATACCATCTCTTGAGGAAGGCAGGAAGGACTAGTCTCATTTTACAGCTATTGTAGAAGAAACAGAAAGGCCTTACCACCCTGAGGTTAAAGGCCTTCCTGGAAGGAGGATGGCTTCTGGGAGAATGTGTTAATAATTTCAGAACACATTCGCTGCTAAGTTTAGCATTGTACAAGGACATCAGAACTGCAAGTGACCTACATAGACTTGCATTTCTTTTGAAATCAGGTTGCTTCATGGACTTTGCTCCTAAACAGTGAAAGACTCAGTATTTCAGGAAATGTGGGCAAGTTAATATGGCTCAGTGTGTTTGGTTGTCATTACATTTGTATATTTGTCATGTTTATTTCAGTCACAGAGTTTCTTTCTAGCCTGCAATATGAAAGAAGGTATGAACTAAGAGTCCTTGGCTGCAGTACATTTCCACCAACTTCACTAAAACCTTAATGAGCTGAAACTTCCCTGCAGTGTAAGCTGTGGTTGCATATTAATGTATTCAGGAGTGGCAAGGGATTCCTCTTTGTTGGTTTACATGCTGTTCATCCTGCCTTTGCTAATTTCTGGTCCCTATACCAGAGAGAGACACACAGAGAGAGAGAGAGAGAGAGGGAGAGGAAGACAGATAGAGAATGGGCGCGCCAGCAGCCTCTCAGCTGCTGTGAACAATTCCAGATGCGTGTGCCCCCTTGTGGTCAAGTGCAGCATTGCACCCTTGAGTCACTTTGCATCTGGCTAAACGTGGGACTTGGAGATTGGAACCAGCGTTCTTAGGCTTAGGAGGCAGGCGCCTTAACCACTAAGCCATCTCTCCAGCCCAACCAAGACCATTTTTAAAAATTTGAAGGAAATAGACACCAACGACTCTCAACACTTACCAAACCAGAGATCCAGAGGTTCCTAAAACCCTATCATTGAAATAGACTTAAAACACACCCAACATGGCTCAGGGAATTTTGCAGAAGAGGGGGCAGAAAGATTGTTAGAGCCACAAGTTGGGACATTATGCACAGAGGAACTGCCTTCCCCCAATAACTCATGGGCTGCCCCCACAATGCACTACCCACAATTGGCATGGGGATGACCTGCATCCCCAACTAGGAAGGCCCCTTCAGAAAAGGGGCAGGAATGAGAGAAAGTATGGTATCAACATGTGTTATTTACATACTAAGTATCCCCATAACTGATAAAAATAAATTTTAAAGAATGTGAGTTGCTCCCTTTGTCATTTGGCTACTGCCTGTCCTAGGACAGAGCCTGGTGATGAGTGGTTACCCTCTCAGGCCACTTTTTTAAAAGTTCATAAAATGTTTCATACACGGACTATGATTACTTACCTTACTCATGAGCTCACCACAGTGATTGAAGCTGCTAATACTTCACCATTGGTGAGGGAACGGTACCCCAAGCCCCCAAACTGCCAGCATAACTAATGGCAGCTGATGGTGGCTAGGAGATGAGTCAGGTCCATCAGTGATGTAGCATTCCACAGCAAATAGTCTACAAACAGCAAATAGTCATGATCATGCAAGAAATCCCAAATTAATTTCATGGGTTAAAACAGACAATAAGGAAATATAATGGGGATTCATGGGGCAGAAGAGTGACTGGGGAGGAAAGAGGAATAAAAGAGGATAACTGGAGGCAATAAGATAAAAATACATTATGTATGTGTATGAAAATGTAACAAATAAAAATAAAATAGGAAAATATAAAATATATACTTTATCTGTACATATAAATACATATACATATTAATAAATAAATAAATAAATAAGAAAATGAATATTTATGAGCCTACTAGCCATTTTACCAAATAGATTCTTCCTCCTCCTCCTCCCCCTACCCCCTCCTCCTCCCCCTCCCCTTCTACTTCTTCTTCTCCTACTCCTCTTCTTCTTCTTCTTCTTCTTCTTCTTCTTCTTCTCCTACTTCTTCTTCTTCTTCTTCTTCTCCTTCTTCTTCTTCTTCTCCTCCTCCTCCCTCCTCCTCCTCCTCCTCCTCCTCCTCCTCCTCCTCCTCCTCCTCCTCCTTCTTCTTCTTCCTCCTCCTCCTCCTCCTCCTCCTCCTCCTCCTTGTCCCCCTCCTCCCCCTCCCCCCTCCCCCTCCCCCCCCTCCATTGGTCCCCCTCCCCTCCCCTCCCCCCTCCCCCCCCCCCTCCCCCTCCCCTCCCCCCTCCCCTCCCCTCCCCCCCCCCCTCCCCCTCCTCCTCCCCCCCCTCCCCCCTCCCCTCCCCCCTCCCCTCCCCCCCCCCCCCCCCCCCCCTACACCCCCTCCCCTCTTCTTCTTCTTCTTCTTCTTCTTCTTCTTCTTCTTCTTCTTCTTCTTCTTCTTCTTCTTCTTCTTCTTCTTCTTCTTCTTCTTCTTCTTCTTCTTCTTCTTCTTCTTGTTTCTTCTTCTTCTTCTTCTTCCAAGGTAGGGTCTCACTGTAGCCTATGTAGCCTCAGGCTGGCCTTGAACTCACAGCTATCCTCCTACTTTAACATCCCTAGTGCTGGATTGAGGGTGTGGACCACCACTCCTAGATTCTTGTTAACATTGCTGAATCCCTCTGTGCTTCAAATCCCACTAGAAGTAATAGCCACTAGCTGAGTCACGTTCAGTATTCCCTTGCCTTCTTTGTCCTAATCCTTTCCTTCAACAGAATGTAATGCAACACATTTCATTGTCTGGATAGCCTAAGTCACTACTCCACTTGATGGACATTTGGGATGGCATTGGTCTTAATTGACATGAATAATGCTGCTGTGAGCAGAACATTCACGTTTTGTGTACTCTGTAATATGTGTTAGGAGTGAGAGTGGTTGCTGGGGTAGTCAGTACAATTTCAGCACTACTAAGTGTAGCTCATTGTTTTCCAAAGAAATTGACCCTGTGTATACACCCACCAAAGTGAATGAGATTTCCTTTTGGATTTTATATTATTAGCACTTGGACTAACATCTAAAATATTTGTAAGCCGGCTCAGAGAGAAATGTTATTTCATTATTAGCAAAGTTTAGGATTTTTTTTTCACATTTATTTCAGTCACTTACATTTCCTTTCCAGGAAATGTCTGTCATTGTTTTGTTTAGTTTTCATTTGAATTGACTTTTAAATTTGTAGAAATGTTTTTTGTTTGCATATTTAGTCTTAAGAAAGTCTTCCGAACTGCAATCTTAGAAAATTACATATTTTTTTCTAAAACTTTCAAGTTATTAATCCACTTGGCATGCCTTTGTATTGCGGGAGAGAAATCATCTCATTTTCTCCCCACAGAGCCTCTGTTTTATGAACCATTTGCTTAGTTGCTGTTTTAGTTCTTCATTTCTCAGCATTGAATTTTTTTCCTGTGGATTTTGTGTTCTGCCTGAATTCCCCATCTGGTTTAATTATTAGAGCTGCCCTAGCATCACACTGAGATTTTCAAAAGTTTTTATATCTAGTGCAACATTTCTCCAAACAGTCATGTGGGAGTGTGGTGTTATCTGTGCTTGGCCTGTCATCAGTTATGCTGCTGCAGTTACGGTGCTCGGGGGACTGAACCTAGGGTCTCGTCCACCCCTGGCAAGCACTCTATCACTAAGATAAGCCACAGTCTTCTTTTTAGTGAGAAATTTGGGGGCAATGCTTCTCAGGCTGGACCTCAAGTCACTCTTTTTTTTCTTATTTATTTATTTATTTATTTATTTATTTGAGACAGAGATAGGGAAAGAGAGAGAGAAAGAGTGAGAATGGGTGCATCAGGGCCTCTAGCCACTGCAAATGAACTCCAGATGTGTACGCCCCCTTGTGCATCTGGCTTACATTGGACCTGGAAAATCGAACCAGGATCCTTAGGCTTTGAAGGCAAATGCCTTAACTGCTAAGCCATCTCTCCAGCCCTCAAGTCACTCTTGAGTACAGATAGGCCTTGAGCTTGTGAACATCTATCTTAACCTTCTTAGAAGCTGGAGCTATGGGTCTAGGACACCAGGAAAAATTTGAATTTTTTAAAAAAAATTTTAAATGTATTTTTATTTATTTATTTCAGAGAAAGAGGCAGAGAGAGATGGGGGGGACACACCAGGGCCTCTAGCCACTGTAAATGAACTCCAGATGCATGCGCCCCCTTGTGCATCTGGCTTATGTGGGTCCTAGAGAATTGCTCCTTTGGCTTTGCAGGCAAATACCTTAACTGCTAAACCATCTCTGCAGCCCTAAAATATTTTTAATATTTATTTATATGCAAGCAGAGAGAGAGAGAAAAAAGAGACAGAGAAAATGGATAAGGCAGGGCCTTTAAACACTGGGAATGGACTTCAAATGCATGCACCACTTTGACCATCTGGCTCCATGTGGGCAGTGGGGAATCAAACTCGGGTAATTAGGCTCTGCAGGAAAGCACCTTAACCACTGAGCAATCTCCCCAGCCCAAGTTTGAATTTTGAAGTAAACTTCACATTCATAAAAACACCCTGTTTGTATATTAATGAATTTGTAGATTAATTTAAATAGAGAATTTTGATTGAGGCCTTCAGGCTATTACCTCCCATTTCATAAATATGTCACGGAATGACATAGCTACAAGCCTTCCCCAAAACACATTAAAACTTAACAGTTTTTTCCAAAATAGTCTCAAAATTTCATTTGATAGACTTGCTCCTAGCAATTTTTTAGTTTTTTTATTGCTATTAAAATAGTTTTAAGAATATTTGTTAGGCTGAAGATATGGCTCAGTGAGTAAAATGTTAACTAGATTCAAATCTCCAGGACACTCATAAAGCTGGATGAAGTAGTGTAATTAATACAGAAACTTGGTCCTTGGAAGTGGGGCTGTTGCTGTAATAAACCTGACTTGTAGTTCGTAGGCTCATGGAACTGCTTTGTTAGAACATGGGAGAGTTTGGAACTTTGGGTTAGAGAAGACATACAATACCATAAGCAGATTTAAAAAAATATTTTATTTATTCATTTATTTGAGAGAGACCGAGAGAGGTGTGTGTGGGGGAGGCAGAGAGAATGGAAGTGCCAGGGTCTCCAGTTACTGCAAATAAGATCCAGACACATGTGCCACCTTGTGCATCTGGGTTATGTGGGTACTGGGGAATAGAACCTGGGTCCTTACCTTGTGCATCTGGTTTATGTGGGTACTGGGGAATTGAACCTGGGTCCTGAGGCTTCGCAGGCAAACACTTTAACCATAGAACCATTTATCCAGCCCACAGAAGCAGATCTTAAAGGTACATTATGTTGGAAGCTGTGATAAGTGCAGTCAGTGGAGGTTCAGCTCATTAGTTTTCAGGCTGTGTGTGCCGTGGGTGACAAATTTGGAGGTGTGTGGTACCCAAGTCCTTTGGAGCTCAGATGATTCATTTGTGAGCTCACAATGCCAACAATGGAGCTGAAGTATTTAAAATGTTTGCCTGCTGGGTTGAGATCTTGCTTTCATCCAATCTTTGGTTTCTATACCCACATTCATCTCCTTTGGGGATGAGAGTATTCACTCCATGCCATTATATAAGTGTTCATAGTTAAGAGAGAGTCTCAGAAAGGACTTTACTAATACTTTTGTAAACTGTTAGGATTGTTAAAGGCTACGGGAGCTTTGAATTTCAACTAAATTCATTTGGCATTATGACATGGTCATTTGCCAGTATGGACAAGCACTAGAAGGTTCTGCTTAAAAGTGATATGTTTATTTGACAAAGGATGAACTTATGATGCCTAATATTGATTGTTAACTTTACAGGATCTAAATTTACTTAGGGCACAAACTTCTGGGCATGTGTCTGAGGAAGTTTCTAGAGGTAGGAAGACCCACTCTTAACTGTGGACTATATCATTCCTTGGGCTGAATAAAACGGAGAAAGCAAGCTGAGCACCAGAATTCATCATTTCCTGTTTCCTGACCATGGGTACAATGTGACCAGCTGCCTCTTGTGCCTGCTGCCTTGCCTTCTCAGTCACTGTATGGCATAATGCAGGTCTGGCCCTAGCCAGACTGCATGTCAGAAGAAACCAGGAAGTGGCTTCTGTGAACATGGCATCCTGCATAGGCCTGGCGTGACAACTACAGTCCCATGCTCCACGAGAAACCTGCTACGAGATGATTTGTCCAGAGACAGGCTGTCATTGTTCACAAGAAGGGGACCACCCCGTACAATGATTGGCCAGCCAAACCCCTTAAAACCCCCTACACTTCTTTGAATAAACGAGTTTGCGGCAGCTCGTCCTCTGCTGCTTCCACCCAACTCCCAGAGTCTGTGTCATGACTCCGTACCTCTCACCCCCAACTCCCAATTTGGCAGAGGCCCTGCCATCCCTTCTGGGCTGGCCCTGGGGGGGGACCCCAGCATTTCAAGATGGACTATCCTCTCAAATTGTGAGCCAAAATAAACCCTTCCTCAAATTGGTTTTGTTAGGTATTTTGACATAGCAACAAGAAAAGAACTGCATATGCTTCTCACCAATGCCCTTGGCATCCTCACCAGAGACCCATACCTAGGAGGCTCCCCAATCTTAGAGTAAACCTCCAGATCCACAGTTTCAATAAAACAGCCTTTTCCATCTATATGTTAATTTCCTTAGGGGTTTTGCATGTAAAGTACAGCTCTCTGATCCATTCATCTTCCTAAATCCGGGAGTTAGCTGCTTATGTTTATGAAATACTTAGCCAAATGTAGCCTCAAGTGCTGAATATTCTCCACTTTCTCTGTTTTCTCCATTTATAGTTCATTTAATCTATCCATTCAATCTTCTATGTCACTTGATTCTGTTTAAAAAAGTCTTTTATTCTTCAAAATGTTCATCTTTTGGTCTCCTTGCATTGAACACTAACTAATTTCTTTAGGTCTCTCTTCCAGCTGACTTGCAGCAATCTTCTTGAAATTATTTTGTCTAAACTTCTGGTTAACTTGTTAAAAAATTGTTATTTCATTGCTTTAATTATAATAAAAATTATAATCCATTCATTTAAAATATGCTCAATTTATAATATAATCGTTTATAAATTTTCTTTTATTTTCAGGCTCGTTAAACAAAACTGCTTTATGTGTACATGGAAGTCATGCTGACAATCATTACTTATGGCTTTTTCACATGTTTGATAATTTCGTCCTAAACTCATGTCTCCTATATGATTCTGTATGTGAATTTCTATGAAGTTCACCTTTAAATCCATTCCTACAGATATCATTTATATTTGGTTTATAAGACATGTTTGTTTTTCTTGCACATGGTTCATATGGTGTGGTAGTTTGAATATATGTCCCCCAATATATTCAGAGTTTTACATCTACAATCACCTTGCTAGAGGCAATGTCACTGGGGACAGGTCTTAAGGTGGTAATGGTGTGGGTTTGAGATTCCATTGTAAAGATATGCAAATGTGCCTAGCAGGAGTTCCTGAAGTGTGCTGTGTGACCTTTTGGCTGTAGTTTTGCTCTGTGTGCTGTGGTGGCTGGTTGGCTTTCTCTCTCTCTGCTTGGTCCTGTGGAGAGCAGGCTGCTTCTCCTGCCTTTATGGAACTTCCCCTGGATCTGTAAGCTTCAATAAATAATATCCCTTCCTCCATAACTGTGCCTGGTCTGGAAGTTCATCTCAACGAACCTGAAGCTGTCTGCTACATATGGGTTCCCACACCAGATCCATCTGAATGAACATGGCATGGGAGACAAAGTTTCTCCAGGGATATTTCATCTTCTGCATGCTGATTTGTCTATCAGTTGACCTAAAGAGGAAGTAAGAAGACCTAGAATGCCATAAACAGATTTTAAAAATATTTTATTTATTCATTTATTAGAGAGAGAGAGAGAGGTGGGGAGGGAGAGGCAGATAGAGAGAATGAATGGGAGTGCCAGGGCCTCCAGTCAGTGCAAGTAAGACCCAGACACATGTGCCACCTTGTGCATCTGACTTATGTGATTTTTTTTCTCTGTTTGATAGCTTTTGAAAGCTTTATTTGTTGAAGATGTCACCCCTTTGGAAGGGTTCCATCATGCCAGCCTTTTCAGATTTGCTCTACCAGTAATAGTTTTGTCACTTTCTATACCATTCAATATTACTATAAGTGCATATCTCAACTGAATTATTTTTAGCTTCCTATACTAAGTCTAAAAATGAAGCGAAAAAACTTTATCCTTTGAAATTTATTCTGGTAAGCTATCTCGCTAGTTTTCATTTTGAGTTTTGTCTCTCTCCTGAGAGCTGAATGACAGGAGCTTAAGTCAGAAGAAACAAGCCTGACAAAGCCCCTTCTTGGGTCCAGACACACCTTCCTCACACCTCCACCTGGTGACTCTGCACCATTTTGGTGTGCTGCTGCTGAAGTGTAATGCCTTGTATTTCTCTGATTATGCAACAATATCCTTTTTCCCAGACCTTTTCTCATTTTCATGGAGACAGTAATTTTCTAATTCCATACTTGCAATTTAGCTCTGGAGTTCCTACTACATGAAACAACAGCAACAAAAAATCAAATAAATAAAAAACTCTGTTAGGTATTTTTGTAGTACTTACAAGAGCTGATGTGGCTTTTGCACACATCTCTAATCTCATCCTTTGCTATTCTCTCTCTCTAGTCTTTCTAGTCAGCCATGTTGAGCTTCTTGCTCATTTTGGAATAAGCTCAACTTGTTCTTGACTTAGCACGTTTGCCCTTACGTTGTCTCTGCCTGGTGTAGTCTTTCTTATTAACTCAGTCCTTCCCTTCTGTCTGTGCCTTCATTATATCGCTTCCTCAAAGACTCTTTTCTGACTCTCAGACTTATTTAAGAACATCTCCTCTCTTCCCGTATTCTCCTGACTTTTAAAATATAATATTATGTCTTTATGCCTTTGTTGATGGGCTGAAACCCATGTTATAAGGGCCACGAGGGCAAAATTTTATTCTGTTTCATCACCAACTTCACAGCTCCAAAATAAAGGCTGGCAAAAAATTAGGTTCTCTCTCTCTTTCTCTATCTATCTATCTATCTATCTATCTATCTATCTATCTATCTATGATCTATCTAACTATCTATATACAGAGAGAGATGTGTCAGTGTGTTTATAGAATTAATCGTGATGTAATAACCTTAGACTTGGTGAAACCTCTCAATTTCCATCATAGTGTTGTAGTTCTGCATATTTGGATAAGCTATATGACTTTTCACATGGATAGCTAGTTAATATGGGTCTATAATTTTCATAATGATATCTAATCTAGATTATTTATCTAAGTAAAACTTCATATCATTATAGCAAACATGCTTTTTAATGATCTCAGACCTTACACTCAACATTGTACTTAAATGAAAACATGGGATGTGGAGCATTTAAACTAGTTTAATGTGATATGTTCACAGGAGAAGTACCTTTTGGCCACCAATGACAGCAGCTCTCGTTGTAATGGGCTAAGCTACTCATATGTCACTGACTTCTAGAAGGTTTTCAAGGACACATGGGTGAGTGACAAAGGCCATAGAAAACAAATTAGAGTTATTCTTATTGAATTAGTAACATTTTCTTGGGTCCTAGGCCTTAATTGTAGAACTTAGTAGGAAATCTAGTCCTAGGTAGTATATTAATTAAGTAATTAAGTGTATCCAAGTAATTGTACAATCATATCAGCTCTGATTTGCAGACTGTTCTGAGGTCAAGCTGAGGTTGGGCAATGATTTAGTGTCAAATATTCTTTCTCTGGCTTTCCTTTCTACTGGGAAGCCTGGCTTCTCCTTCAGCTTTTACACTATTCTTGGCTATCCCCTGGGGACTTCCCCACTGTGTTCACAAATGGGCAACTTTTGCTATCATGTGGCAACTGTCACATTCTTTCCCAGGTGTGCGTTGTTCTGGCCTTGCATGCCTAAAAAGGCTCATGAGAGTAGCCCATGGCACTGCTCTTGGCTAAGCCATGGCTCTGGTGCACTTGGTGTTGGCTCACTAGGGGACTCTGTTTCCAGGTCAAGGACAGGCTGTTCCCTCCAGAACCTCTGAATGAGGAAACATCTATGTTCTTATTCATTTATATTTCATTGGCAGCAAAGCTAAGGGATCTTACAAGGATTTGGAGATTCAACCTCTTCTGATAGTTTCCCTTGTTAATTATTTTCAAAAGGACCAAGTTCCATACCTGATGTATGTGTGGAGAGGGTGGGAAGGGGTATAGGCAGGGCAGTGACTTGAAGAGCCTCAGCTTCAAGGGTATAAGTGGCATACTTACTATGCGGCAGATGTTAAATAAGAGATCCCACGCTATTGTCAAAGAGGCCTGCTCTCCAAGTGACAGATGTGTTGTTACTGGCTAGTCTCAAGTTCCTGTCTTCTTTAAAATGAGATTTCTGCCTGGTAGTTCTCTTGTTACTATTGGTTAAACAGGTTCCCAATGTGAAGATCCTTCAAGTCCAGCCTCCATTCCCAGGAATCTAGAATCTGAGGCTGGAGGTGTTGCTCTTAATTTTAGCTGGTATCCATGAACAGTCATAAACTGGATACTTTACATTTATAACTTAATAAACACATGGAAAGTATCTGATTCACTGATGCATCTCTTTTCTTAATCTGCTTTACATTAAACACAAAGACTTCTGAGATTTCTCTACTTAAGCACATGCCTTTTATTAAGCTAGCTTAAACCTCCACTTTTTAATTTAAATATAATTAGGTTTCTTTTCTTTTACTTATTATTGGTTTCTTCTCACATAAAAATATTTTTCATTCTTTTATTTTCTTAATTTCCTGCTTCTTATTTGTATATTTTCTAACTGACTGTGGTTTCAGGTTTGAAAGTTGAATTTGAAAGTTGAATTTCTCAATGTCTATTTTTTCTTCTTTGTTTCCTCTACTTAAGAAATGTGTGTGCTTACTTGCATTTCTTGTCTTCTTTAATGCTGTTAAGACTTTCTTTGATGATTTTGCTTCTTCATACTTTTAGCATATTTAAAAATTAATTGAATAAAGATTTTGCCTAAAAAATTAGTCTGCCTGGAATCAGACATATTTTTATTTCTACATTTTGTTAAGCCTATTGTGATGCATTATAAATCCTAATTAATCCACCCTACACCCTCAAATGAAAGGAAAGACTCGTGGTGACTGTATCGTAGTTAAAGCCTGGTAAAATGATACTCAGCTTGTGGCTTAAGCAATGTTGGCTGCCATTGGTGAGATTGTCATGACCCCAGAGAAGAGAAGCCCTTCATAACCCCCCAGACTTGGCTTGAACGTGTAGAAATAAAACATGTTGCTCTTTGTTCTCTCTTTAGTATTGCAGAGTTCAAGAATCAATCCTGCCTCGGACTGTCTCCTTGGTTGTAAGAAAGCAAAGCAGGGTTAGAAATCATGAGACATTGGTAAGACTTGTCAATGGAGTCAACATTATTAGAAAGCAGTGGAACTCCCCCCCCCTTTTCTCTCTCTATCTCTGTGTTTCTATAGAATCTAAGTTACTTTTAAAATTATTTTCAGTCATGCATTGAGATTATATATGCCTAGAATTGTATTTGTACCTTGGTATCTTTATCTTTGATGTTCTGTAAAATGATTTTAGAATTTTGTCCCCAAATAGACACTTACTCTGCCTGTGACAGAATATATTTATTCCTGGATCTTCTGGGATTTATGAAGTGTTTTCTAATTATAATTGCTATCTCAAATTATTGTATGGATGGAAGAATTTCACTATTGCATATCCATCCATGCATGTATCATGCTTTGTTTAAATCTACTCTCCTTAACACCCTCTCTTACACTTCCCTTTCCTCTGTCTTGCCCCAACTCCTTTTTCTTTCCATATTATCTCCTACTTTCAGATTGCGGTATTTCTTTGTTCCCTTCCTCTTTCTTTCTTTATTCCTTTTTTTCCTTTCTACATTTGAGAGTAGACACACAACATTTTATGCCTATCTTATTTTGCTTTGCACAATATTCTTTTGTTCTATCCATTTCCCTCAAATAATATTTCACTGTTGATTATGTCTGAATAACACTCATTATGTGTGTACACTGTGTTTTCATTACACATATATGTGTTGACAAAGTTAGTGCAAAGTTAACTCTGAGCCAGTGAGGCAGTATGGTGAGTCCTCCTGGTAATGTTGGCTGATGCACACGCACGTGCAGTAACAGGCCCTCAAGACATCTTCCTTTGGCACCCACCTTTCCAACAACCGTGTTCTCCTCTCTTGCTCCCTTCAGAGCCTGTTTCTTCTGTAGACAACCCCCTTTTCCGCTACGTCACCACTGATTTTCCACATTCTTGATGTTATACACCACCATAGCCCCTTTACATTGTCTTATCCCTTTTCTTCTTTGGTTGGGATTTCATCATTTCTCCTTTCTTGTACATGAAATTAGTCTTCAAACCCAAAGATGGCTAGAAGAATTTTAAGAGATGTAAACAGAAAAAAAATATTATTTGGATCTCAGTGCCAATCTTCTAGTGGCAGAGCAGATTATGGCAAAGTGAGGAATATGTGTGCCTGACACAATACCTAAGCATCATTTCATTCAGAGACCCTGTATCTCCTTTCTTGCTTTCAGGTGTAGTTCAGGGTCTTTCTTTTTCTGTTCCACTTTCTAAGGTCAAGTTTCAGCAGGATAATGAGTGTGTTTTATGCTCCAGTGTGAGAATAAGAAGAAAACCCCTTACTTTCCACAGATTTTGGACATACCAAGGAACCCATCACAGATGGTGTTGGGCAAATAACAAAGTAGAAAACCGTAACATTCCTTGCTCAATTTTTAGTTTGAAATCCACTGGCTCCAAGGGATGTTGAGAAAGTGGATCTAAACTGGTAGAAGGGGAAAGAGTATCAAGTTTAGCAGACATTATTTTCCCAACCCTTCCTTGAGCAAGCCATGCCTCTCTGTGGTCACTGAGAGACTTGTGGCTTTTGAAGGAATTCAGCATCTGGGGAAGTCTTCCAGTAGTGGAGTAAATAATCACTCTCTGTACACCTGCTCAGCGTGAGAGCCACTTTCACTGCTTGCTGTGCACTGCTGTGCTCTGGAGAGAGCAGCCAGGCTCTAGGTTCTGATCCTTGGTATATGTGGGCATTTGAAATATTCCTGCACTCATTGTTTTTTATTTATTTATTTATTTTTTGACAGAACTGATTAAGAAAGTCATGCTCAAAAGTCTGAAGGGAAAGTATTGCATTGGCCAAGTTTAAGTTCTTTGGAGACTCTTTTCAAAAGACATTTATATGGAATTTTGTGTATTGATAAAACATGGTTTCAAATGTTAATGGAGATATGACTAAAGTTATCACCATTTAGTGAATTTTAGACTATTTCTTCTATGAACTTTAGAACCTGCCCAAGGGTGCTATCTCATTCTCATAACAATGCATTTGATTTTCAGTATTTAATTTGAGGAGCACTATAATTTAAAAGCCAGACTAATATGTAATGAGTAATGATTAATTCCTCTATTGAAAGCAATTTGTTCTAGCTTTTTAATGTTTTATTATAATTATTATTATTACTATTATTATTAACAACATATTTTGTATGGATACATCATGTGTTGGTACCCTCTTTTCCCTCATCCCTGCCTCCATTCCACTGGTGATGCTCCTCAATGGGGTTGCAGGTATTCCCTATCAGGTTGTGGTTTATGCATTGTGGGAGCAGCAGTCAGCTTTTTTTTTTTTTTTGGGGGTGTCTCTGGGAATGTTGTCTCAACCTTTGGCTTTTACAATTTTCTTCCCCCTCCATAAAATTTCCTGAGCCATGGTGAGTAAGTTTTAAAGTCTACTTCAGTGATGAGCTCTTAGGAGCCTCGGGATCTCTGCTTTGGTAGGTGTTGAGTATCATCAGGGTCTGTCTCCTTCTCCCTGGTACAGCATGGAAGCAGCCCTCTTGCTTGTCTCCCCATTTCCTCTGTGGATTCAGCTGTGGCTTGATGTTCTAGCTTTTTTTAGAGTGTCCTCCCATATAAATTTCCAGGCAGATGATCTTTATGATACAGTCTAAATATTCCCCCTAAAAAACAGCATAAAAAGAAAACTATATGTTATTTATATAATGTCTTCTAAAATTATTGGGCTAATGTTCTCCAATATCACTGTTGCTTCAATTCATTCAAACCTCACTTGAAGCATAGATTTGCCCAGTGGACACAGAGATATAAGAACAGGCTTTTAGAGTTTAGCCACTAAGTTATTAATATGCTAAACAATATAAAACAGTGTCTTTGGAAATGGGAGCTATTTTATAATAGTAGATATGAATATTACTAAGCATGAAACACTCATAAAGTTTTTCATTTAAAAATATTTTATTTATTTATTAGAGAGAGAGGGAGGGAGGGAGGGAGGGATAATATGGGTGTGCCAGGGCCTCTAACCACTGCAAACAAACTCCAGACACATGCATCCCTTGTGCATCTGGCTTACATGGGTCCTGGGGAATTGAACCTGGGTTCTTTGGCTTTGTAGACAAGTGCCTTAACCATGAAGCCATCTTTACAGACCAAAATGTTCTTTTGTAAGTCAGGAATCTTGGTTTTAACAAAATTTATTTATTTATTTATTTATTTATTTATTTATTTGAAAGAAAGAGGTTCAGAGCAGAGAAAAAGAGAGAGAGGGGGAGACAGAGAGGGATATATATATATATATATATATAATATGAATGGACACACGAGGTCCTCTAAGCCAATGCAAACAAACTCCAGACACATGCACCACCTTGTGCTTCTGGCTTTACATGGGTACTGGGGAATTGAACCCAGGTACTTAGGCATTGCAGGCAGGTTCCTTAAACAGTGAGCCATTTCTCTAGCTCAGTATTAACAAATTTAACAGGATTCTTTACTCAAATACTAAGATGTTTCATAGCTCCAGATAGCTTCCAGACAATAAATATTTATGTAGCGCCTACTGTGTGCCAGGAAGAGCATTGTGCTTTGCTCAAAAGAATATCAAGAAAGTAAACATATTTTCTGATCTTATAGGGTTTCCAAAGTAATGGAAAGACAGAGATTAGACAAATAGAAATGTAAATAGTTAGATAACAAATTGTAGTCAACTATGAATGAAAAGAACCAGATGCCCTGAGCATGAACAACAAAAGGTGTCAGTTTCATTGGAAGATGAAGTTTAGGGTCCCCTCCCATAAGCACTGAGATCTAAGGGAAAGCAAGGCATCAGAATTAGCCAGACACAGGGTCCGCCAAAGTGGCTAAAATAAGTTTGAGAGGCAGAGGCAAAAGGATCAGTGAGCTGG
Organism: Orientallactaga sibirica; assembly: GCA_036365145.1. NCBI lineage: Eukaryota > Metazoa > Chordata > Mammalia > Rodentia > Dipodidae > Orientallactaga > Orientallactaga sibirica. The sequence goes on from JAEOAD010000003.1 coordinate 74,874,929, forward strand.
AGGCCAGCATGGGCTACATGAGAACCTGTGTCAAAAATATTAATAAATAAAATAAAATTTAAATTTGTAAAGAGGAGTTTCAAACAGACTGCAAAGCAAATCTAAAGCCTCAGGACAGGAAAGTTTTCTCTTTTTAAAATTTTTTAAAATTTTTATTGACAACTTCTATACTTACAATAACAATGATAATTCCTTACCCTCCCCTACTTTCCCCTTCACAACTCTACTCTCCATTATATCCCTTCCTTCTCTCCTTTAGTCTCTCTTTTATTGACAGGAAAGCTTTTAATGTTGGAAGGCAGAATAAGCCAACATGGCCCGGTGACACTGAACAAAAGGTGTGATATGAAGTAGGAAAAGCAGCCAAAGGTTAAATTAATGCAAACTTCTCGTGGCATATAAATGATGACTTTTTTTCTCTAAGTGAAAATAGTTTTAAAGATGAGAGTGGTGTTTATGATACCATTTTCCTGAAGAAAATAAAACCCTATATTTAGAATTCTCCAGGTATATTTGACCATGAAAATTGACTTCCGTTTTTCCTATGCTAGGGCCCAAACTCACAGCCTAATATGTGACAGGCAAACATTCAACCACTGAGACACACTTCCAGACCCTAAACCGATTTTGATGAGAGAGTTCAGTAAATAACATATTTGGAAAATTTTTCAGCCAATATTTTCATAAACCATGCTCTGAGGGTTGTATTATAGTTAACTCCTTAGACTGTGACAGAAAATACCGAAAGAGACTTTATAAGTTTGAATAACTTTATCATTAATAACTGAGTCAGAAGTAGAACCAATGGCTACCAATATATATGAACTTTCAATTCAAACATTTTAAGTCTCTGATTCCCTTTATCTGTCATTGCTTTTGTTGTTGGTATTGGTTTTATCCTAAGGCTCAACAATATGACCACTGGGGGCTCTAGGGTTTCCCCCTGTGATGGCTAGGTGATTGAGTCATCTCGTCACAACATCTATGGATCCTTGTGGGAAAAGGAAGCCTCTCCTATAACAGTCTCAGAAAAATTCTATCGCACCTTGATATCTCTCATTGATGTACCTGTCTTGGCCCTAGTCATCTAGGCTAAAGAAATGAAATATGCTGGTCAGTTGAGGCCCAAATAACTCCAGCCTGGCTTCTTTAGATTCCTGAATAGAAATAGAAGATCAGTATTACAAGAAGAAGAGGCAAAGCTGGGGGAACAGCAAACCTGCATTTCAATTATAGGGATCATGTTGTAGATTCTGTTGAGTGTAAATGAGAACTGTAATAAAACTTTTAAAATAGCACAACTTCTAGGAACAAGGACACACAAACAGAATGCTTTTAATTTCTTCCGAGTGGCTAGATACTAAAATTAGAAAATTTGTAGAATAATGAAGTTGAATATTTATGTTATTAAAATGAATATTCATTTATTTCCCTCTAATTGCTATATTAAAATTATACTACTTAGGCTTTTATTATTATTATTATTTGAGAGAGAGAGAGAGAGAGAGAGAGAGAGACAGAATGGGCATGCCAGGGCCTTTCAGCCACTGTGAATGAACTCCAGATGAGTGCACCCCCTTCTGTGCATGTGCGCCATTGCATGCTTGTGTCACTGTGCAGCTGCCTCTATGGGACCTGGAGATTCAAACATGCATTCTTGGGCTTCACAGGCAAGCACTTTGACCACTAAGCCATTTCTTCAGCCCTAATTATGCTTTTGACTCACAAAATAAATTACATTGTTCATTTAAATTATTGGCTTCAGTCCTTCTATTGTGTGTTTTCAAATAGCATGACTGTTGGTGTATCCAACATGTGGTTAAATTTGCTTATTTGCTTAGACTTTAAGAATTCCTAAAGAAACTAGAAGTGTGTATATTTAATATATTACATATAAATATATTTCTTAATAAAAAAATGCATATGCCTCATACATATGCCTTTATAAACATGGTGACTATTATACAATAGGATTCCATAGTTATATTTTTTTCAATCAAAATGTTTTCTAGTAGATTTAAGATAGTAATAAATATTGGAATTTACAAGAGACAGTGTGTCAAACTTCAGAGCATCTGAAATAAATTTTCAAAGTATAAAATGGAAATACGCTTTTCTATGAGATGATCTCAATGATCAAAACAGACTTAAACTGTGGAGCCTGGATAAAGCTACAGGTCAAGGAAAAGCTATGACCCTTAAAACATCAACTAGCAACATATTTTTAGTCTTAAGATGGTGGTTAGCACTTCTGGTCATTTATACTTTGAAGGCTCCTCATTTTATGATTCTTGTTTAAAAATAGTTGGGGCTACAGCAGGCTAGGAATTGTTTGGGAGGGCTTTGTGGATGAAATGAGGCTTTGGGGAATGCTTTTAAAAGGGCTGCAAGGCAGAAAATCGTAACAGGGAGTCAAATGCAAGGCAGAGGCTTTGGAATTGGAATTCAGTTTTTTCTGTCTAAAAATGGGTTCAATTTTTCTCAAATCTCAAAAAAGGTCATATGAATATCTCTTAAACATGAGCAGACTAGTGGATAACCAAATAAATACAGCCTATATTTTCTAATTTTACCTGGAATATTTGTGTTCTTTGTAATTCTACTGTTCTACTGTTCCACAGAGAAAGAAGAGCAAGAGAATTCCCTTTAGAAGTGAAGAGAAAACCACTCATGCTCTTCTCTTCCCTTCCCTTCTCCTTTCCCTTCCCTTCCCTTCCTCACTTTCCCTTTTTTTTCCCGTTCACATTTCTCTCTTCCTTCTTCTTTCCCTTCCCCTTTCCCTTCCCTTCTTCCTTCCTGTTTCTTCCCTTTCCCTTTCCTTCTCCTTCCTTCCCTCCTCCTCTCCCTCCCTCCCTTCTTTCCTTCCATCAATCCATCCATCCCTTTTGCTTTATTGTTGTTTTATCCTTTAAGCACATAACTACAAAAGTTTGGATGAAGGTGAATTTAGGTATAGATGTTGAATAAATGTGTTTTTATCTTAGCTGTTATGGGGCATTAAAACACTAAAAATCTCACTGGAGAGGTGGCTTAGGTGTTAAAGTATTTGCCTGTGAAGCCTGAGGACCCAGGTTTGATTCCCCAGTACCCATATAAGCCAGATGCACAAGGTGGCACATGAGACATGAGTCTGCAGTTCATTTGACGCACCCATTCTCTCTGTGTGTGTGTCTCTCTCTCTCTTTGTCTCTCTCACTCTTAATAAACAAACAAACAAACAAATAAATAATACCAAAACATCTGTTAGTTGTCCAATACCATTTTGGGGAGATTGATATGCTCTTGTGAAAATCCATATTTGTTTTTTCCTAAGCACCTGTCTCTTTAGTTTTATAAGAGGGATTACTGAACTATTGATCACACAGCTCTGTGAAGTAAAGGAAGCTGATGGGGAACACAAACTTTGTAACTATTTCCTGAAGAATAATATTCCTGGTGCAATATCCTTATGGTTAAATGGGGTATTTTAAGTCAACACTATTAACTCATATCATATATAAGTGAAGAATAATCTTTTGAATAAATCATGGAAAAAATGAAGCATTATACCATTTCTGTTTATTGTCCCAAGTGTGGGACAGATTTCTATGATTTTCTATATAAAACAATATTAGTGTAAATACATTATGGTGGTTTGAATGTAAATGTCCCCCACAGCCTCAGGTATTTTTTAATAAGCTTCCTACTTAGTCTCTAGCAGGTGGAACCTTTGTGAAGGAGTTGTGTCACAGAGCGGATCTTGAGTCCAGTTTACTGTATGTTCAGAGCCACCATGAGCCCTTGCTGTTTTCTCTCTGCTAATGATGTGTCATAAAGTAAGCCAGCTTTCTCTGCCATGGTGAAGCTTCCTCTCAAAGCTGTAAGCCTGAAATAGGTCCTTTGCTCCCATAAGCTGCTTCTGGTTGAGTGTTTTACCCCAGTAACGAAAAGTTAACTACAACATACAGTTATTTAAATTATGCTAAAGTTATGGTTTAGTATAAAATATTTTGACTCAGCATGAGTAAAGCCTTCTCAATCTTGCATATTATAAATATTCAGACATCATTATAATTTTTAGGTTATATTTAAAAAAATTTTCCCATTAGGTACATTTTCATCTTCTTTGTCATTTAGTAACAACACAGTATCCTTTAAAGAGAGAGCAACTAATATATGTGACATTTTTTATCAATTAAACTCACATCAGGTGACTCTCATCTGTTACCTTTTTTTTTTTTTTTTGGAGAGAGAGACACAGAGAGAGACAGACAGAGAGGGAGAGGGAGACAGATAGAGATGGGCGACCAGCAGTCTCTCAGCTGCTGTGAACGAAATCCAGATGTGTGCGCCCCCTTGTGGTCAAGTGCAGCATTGCGCCCTTGCATCACTTTGCATCTGGCTAAACGTGGTACCTGGAGATTGGAACCGGGTTCTTAGGCTTAGCAGGCAGGCGCCTTAACCGCTAAGCCATCTCTCCAGCCCTGTTACTTTTTTTTAAATAAGAGAATTTTGGAATGTATTTTATAAAACAATTAACTGATATAATAGCTGAATTTATATCAAAATAGAACCCAAGAAGTCTACTTTTCTTTCTCTTAATTTATGTCATAATGTGTGTGGTATCTATATAGGCTATTGGCTAGAACAATACTTTGAGATGATTTCTCCTGGAATCTTCAAGAAAACAGGCAGGTACCTCTGTCCCTTTAAGATTCTACAAGCCAGGGTCTCTCCTCATCTCTAATAGCTCTGAGAATTCTAGCTGAAGCCTATGCTGTAGTTCCTATAAGCCACCATGTAACAATTCCCCATCAGCATGAATCTCCCCTCCAAGCACCTTCATTACATGCAATCCATGCAAGCGGACTTTGAGGCCTGTGAACCAGGCCTCAGAGCTCTCAAGCTAGCTTTCTGATGGAAAAAATCAAAGGAATCTCAGTGAGGAAAGGAAAGGATTTTTTCTTTAGAGTCCTAATACCTCCACATTCTCCTAAAGCATGGTGCCTGTGACCAAAAGAATAAAACATTGAGGATAGATATCACTATTATTAAATGTTGATATTTTTCCTCTATAATATTAATACCGGTATTTGTCTTTCTTTCCATGTCTTAAGATGTATCCTCTATCATGATTATGTCTACTTAAAAGAATTGAACTCTAGAATCAATGTACTATCATTGCCAATCTTTTCTCTTTAGTTTTGGAAACATAGTTTCCTCCCTTTGGACATCTAATATTATTTCCAAGTTCACTTTTCAATGAGTTCAACTTTCTAAGTATAAGTTATCAAGGAGTTCCTAGGTGAACAGATTTCTAAGAGAAGTATCTATAGAAAATTGGTCAGGATCCCTAAACAATAAGCAATAGATAAGAATAATTAAGGCTATATTAAAACTCAGAAAAACAACATAGATAGATTGACCTAGGAATACAAAATAATATTTACTTGTGTCATTCAATTAGTGTTTGAGTTTGGGTTCCTTCTTTGCTGCCCTAATTGACACAATTATTGGAGATTTGTATCAGGGGTTCTATTGGAACAGTCCACTACCCCCTTCCTTCTTTTGCCTTCCTCAATTCCTTTTTTTCTGAGGAAAAAACCCTTCCTTAGGTCTAGTTCACCAGCTGTAAATGAGCCAAGGTCTCTGGTGTGGTTCCCTCATGATGAGGAAAGAAAACCCACCTGAAAGACAAAGTCTACCCAGTGACGGACTGAACTTCCTGCCCTTTGTCTCTCTGTACTCACCTTCTCTTCTCCCATAAAGCTTTTGGTACCCAAAGCTCCTGAGATAAAGATTCAAACTGGATCTCCTCTGTTATCTTCAGTCAACTTTAAATAAGTCTGTTTCCTTCTACCCAATTCTGTCTCCTTTAGTTTGGGTTGAGTGGTGACTTGTACAGACCTCAGATTCCAGTAACAGTTGCCAAATCAACTTACTATCTAATGTTTCACATTCAACTTGATTTCAACAGATGTCTTAAAATTAAACAATGTCCTTACTCTTGAGTATGGCTGGGGGATTGTGGTGCTCTAATTGTCCCTATCTTGGTGACATATCACCCGAAGATAGAGCCAACTATCTAGTGTTGCATGGGCTACAGTGGAGAAAGGGTGGCTTTTAGAAATTAGAGTACTACATGAGACTTCACAATTAACTGATGTGAACTATCTATGATATGAGGAAAAATATGCAGATATTATGTCAGTAAGGAGAATATATTTAATATTAAAAAATGATCACAGAGCTCAGTGTCATAACATTCATGAAAGCATTTTAAATTAGGCAGCAGTTATTGAATATTCATTATTTATTATTTTTCCAATATAAAATATTTAGAGTTATTTGGAAACTCCCCAAAAAGTGGTTGAAAGAATTTTCCATCTATTCTCTTGTTTGATTTTTTTTTCCCTTTTGTCACAAAAAGAGTGATTAAACCAGGCGTGATGGTGCATGCCTTTAATCCCAGCCCTTGGGAGGCAGAGGTAGGAAGATCACCATGAGTTCAAGGCTAGCCTGAGACTACATAGTGAATTGCATGCCATCTTGGGCTAGAAAGAGACCCTACCCCAAAATAACACTACCAACAACGAAAACAGTGATTATTTTCCTTTTATAAATGGGAAAAATAATTCAAGTCATCTCAGAGGCAGAGACACATTTATAAGTTTCAGGATCTAGTCCAGACTCCTTACTGTCTTACATTTTTTACTGCCTGGCCTATAAATAAATATCTTTGAAAAGTATCACTATTGACAAACATTGTTATTTAATATATAATACCACTTACAACAAACTTACAAAGAAAAATGTATAGCAATGATAATGATTCTAGCCCACAATCTAATTCCTGTTAGGTGTATTTTGCTGCCCCTTCGATGAGAAAGCAAGTAAAATTCACAGCCTGCACTTAGCACTGCTTTTGCTGAATCTGGGTATGATCATAGTGTTATCTTTAGGGGAAGTTGAGAAAGACAGATACACTTGCAGATCCATTAGCCATCTGCATGTTGGGCAGGAAGAACTGGTTCATTAATGGTCACTGCTGATAGAGATGTTCAGCTTAATTTAAGAAGAAAAGTAGTCTACAAGTTCAGAGACTAGGGTTCTGATTCTGATTTATTAATTTACTATATCATTTTCTAAGGACCACTCCTCTCTGGGCTTTATTTTTCTCATTCTCTAAGTGTGTGTGTATGTGTGTGTGTGTGCGTGCGCATGCATGTGGAAGTACATTCATGTGCACACGCATGCATACGTGTGATGCATGCAGTTGGCAATGGGGTATGGTTGTGATTTCTCTCTTCTAAATTTACTTGAGAGACTGAGATGCTAAAGTACATCAGAGGAGGAGACGAAAGGCATTAATTAGTTCAAGTGTGACCTAGGAGCAGCCATGACAGTGTCACCAGTCACAGGAATTGCACTCACAAAATTAACCCTGCAAAGAGGTGTCACTCTCCATGTTTACCCCACTTGAAGCAATTAAGTTATATTTTAAAGTAGTTTGAGAGAGGTCAAAGCAGTGGTATGTTGGCACAACAGCTATTTAGGAAACAATAAACTTGATTTGTAGTGTTGCCAATATCTGTGGTGTAAATACTTCCACCATAACTAATGTCAAGTTGTCGATGGTTTAATAGTAAACTTACAAAGTTCCTGGATGTTCAACACTCAGTGTAAGCCAATACAAATGGTTCTTTGGAAAAAAAAAAAAATTAACCCTGCAGAGAGTCTCAACCATGGGAGCCAAATGCCACGAAGAACAGCAGCCGGAATATCCCAGAAGTGACTCATGCAGAAGGTGCTCATGTGTCATAAGAGGAGAGCTGACAGTGGAACTGAAGAAGGCTGCTTATTTTCATCATCACCCCTAAAATCTCTTCCCAAGAAATTAACATTCCTCATTATTTCTCATCCCTTCCATTGGCTCAGTTGTGGCAAGGGTACCCTGGCTTCTGTGAATGTCCCGGAAGTGGATTCTGGAGCTAGAGGGCTAGTCATTCTTGCTTTTTTTTTTTTTTTTTTTTTTTTTTTTTAATCAGGGATTGGAATTTGCCATGTAATTAGGCAATTTTCTTTTTTGAATGGATAGCCTTGAAACGTCTGGGACAGATTAATGACCACATTTTCTACCATGTAGTTGAGACAGGAAAGAAAACAGAGGGAAGAAGTGAGGGACCACTGGTTATTCAGCACAGATACAAACAAACACCATCCTGTCGTCTTTGAAATTTCTCTTCCAGTTCTTCCTGAGACCAGTGCTATCCCTGACTTGAGTTCTGTAAGACACCTTAGAATGATTTTGAATCATTAATGCTGATTTTTATTTGTCTTAATGTAAACTGAACTTGTCCTAAGTTATACAAACTAGAAAACACTGGAGCCAACTATTTATTTGATGATCAATCAAGCCTTGGATGTTGACTACAACTAGTTTTATTGGTTTGCTGATGAAATATTAGCTATTTCATTTTAAGGCCCCAACATTCTGTGAAATGGACAATTTTATCCCCTTTGTTAAGAAGAATAAATTGAGGCTTAGAACTATTTTCCAAGTCTCCCTGAGTTCATTGGTCAAGCTCCTTTGTAATAGGCTTATGTTACTTACTCTAATCTGATCACTTAACTTCAGGACTGGGCTTCAACCACTATTTCATACGATTAAGTGCAATGTAAGTTGCTAGTGGGAAAAATGAAGTAGACAAGGTGCATACAATGTTGAGTTTTCTGATTCTTTCCAAGTTTCAGAAAAGAAACGCAGTGTGGTTCGGGGTCAGGAATGATGGGGAGAGAGTGGTTGTTTTTAGGGACATTTCCTATTGGAGTGCCTCTTCTTATGTAAGGCTTTGTGACTCTAAGTACTGCAGTTTGGGTAGGGCTGTAAAGGAAAGGAAATTATGTAACGGTTAGTTCACTCAGAAGTGAAATCTGTTCATCATTTGGCCGGTATTTACCAGTGCCAGAGGTCAAAAGCTACCAATTCGAGAGATAGTGGAATCTCCCTCAATGAATTTCTCCCAGCCTGCAGGGCCTTGTAACTCCTTTCAAGTCTATCTGTGTTGCCTTCACAAGTATTTTTAATCACAAACATTCAGTTGGCCACAAACACATTCCTGTACCATTCCTTCATTGGTGTCTGAAGGGTGAACTAAACTTTTAACTTGCTTTTAAACAAAACTGAATAGTTGAAATGTCTGGCTTCTTCCTATCAGTGCAAAAATATGAATTTGTACAATAGCTGGAAACTATTCCAATAAGGGTTAAATTGTACCCTAAGAAAGAGGAAAATGTTGTCTATGTCAAGGAAAGCATAATGTTCTCAAAGGAAAGTAATGGCTATACCCAGAGCATTTTAATGTTGGTTAACATAAAAATGGCTTTGAAGATTCAATGAACATCCTTTTCTATTATAAATCATCATATTTCCAGATGATGAGTAGTGTCAGATCATAAATATTGTAAAATTAATAAAGAAACCTAAAAGCAGGATTCGAAGCACATTGCAAACATTTAAAGGCAGCAGCTATAAAATGGTTGGTCAAACATTATAAAATGTCAAAGCTGCTTTGTGAAAAATGGGGAAAATATGCCTTTGAGGTCTTTCCTTGTTGAGGGCCCTTGTAGTCTTTCCCCATGAATGAATTAATTGGTATCTTTTCAACTGACCATGGTTATGTAACATTATGAAACAGTTATAAAATATTTTATAAGTATTCCTAAACCACCCCTGCAAGCAAACAATTCCTCAACTGTGCACAGTGCTACAGTCATTGGTGAGAGCAGTGCTTCCACAGCCACCCGCAGGCCCTCGACATCCAGGCCAAGTTGTGAATTCTGTGGTCCTTTCCCTCTGCATTCAGAACTAAGCATACCCAGCCACCTACAGAGAGTCAACTTCTTGGTAGCCTGCTTGTTTATTAAATCACTCAATTAGCCATTCTGTAAGCAGGGAATGGAAGACGAGAGAAGTGATTTTGGAGCCAGCTGCCAGATGTGAACCTTAGCTCTCCCACTAGGGCAAATAGTTTAACTACCTCATGCCTCAGCTCAAGAGGAAGTAGTGTTGATCCCAACCTCACAGGTCATTAAGAGAATTAGAATGGCTTTAACACTGTAGAGTTATATAACTGCTAAATATAAAACATGAAGTTTATTCATTTGAGCAGAATAAGTGGTAATATTCATTAGGTGCCTTGAGGGTCAGGCACTACTCATGACAGGTGCCTTCAAGGTCAGGCACTATGGGTTACTTTTGACTGACAAGGTGGAAAGAGCTTCTATTTTAGTTGGAGAAAAATAGGTAGTTATTAAATAAGTTATTAAATCGACAATATTATTTCAGATGCTACTGGTTTTTATCAAGAAAATGAACTGGCAGAAAAAATTTTTAAAGGGTGCCTGGGGAGAAGGCTTAGCACTTAAGTGCTTGCCTGTGAAGCCTAAGTACCCCGGTTCGAGGCTCGATTCCTCAGTACCCATGTAAGCCAGATGCACAAGGTGGCACATGCATCTGACATTCGTTTGCAGTGGCTGGAGGCCCTGGCGTACTCATTCTCTCTCTATCTGCCTCTTTCTCTCTGTCTGTTGCTCTCAAATAAATATATAAAATACCCCCCCCCCAAATAAAAAGAAAGGAAAATGAACTGGAATTTGGAGATTGAAGGTATGAGGATATGAGTGAAACAATGAGGATAATCTAGCCATGAGCCTCATAGAGGGAATAACTAGAATACAGGGGAAGAGATGGCAGTTCAGCTGGCACTGCATGAGGGAGGAAGGGTGCAGGAAAATGTGTGTGAATCAGTCAAGGAGCTGATAGTACATGGCCTGATAAGTTATGCTAATAAATTCAGGTTTTATTTTTAATTTCAACACAAATTTATTTCAGTCATGGATTTGTTAGGTTTCAAGCACACAAATTTTACTTAAGTAAGCATAAAAAATGTGTTGGTTGCCTAACAGTAACAATATAATTAGCTAAGAGAAATTTCTAATGCTAAGATTACTGGCTTGAGACCTTTGATAGTAATTTCATGTCATGTTTAAAAATTATTATTTATTTGCAAGCAGAGAGAAGGGTGGAGAGTGAGAGAATGAGAATAAGAGGGAGGGACTGGGCACTCTAGGGCATCTTGCCACTGTAAGCAAGCTCCAGATACACACATCACTTTGTACATCTGACTTTACATGGGTGCTGGGGAATTGAATTCTGGACCATCAGGCTTTGTAAACAAATGCCTTTAACTGCTGAGCCCTCATTTCAGGTTTTTTAAATGTTATTATTATTACTATTATTAACAATGTATTTCATATGGATACTCATATCAGGTTTTGGTTCTCCTATCTATTCACTCTTTTCCTTTGTCGCTTCTACTCTAAGGCAAGCTTTTGCCTTAGCATGGTCACAGTGAGTACCAAACCTAGAGCATCTCCACGGCGACACTTGCCTTGTGGGTAATGAAACACTCCTGGTGCACTCTTCATCTGAGCAGTCGGAGACTCTCTTTGGAGCTCGTGCTGCTCCATATGCCTGGGTGACACCCTAGAGTAGGAGGGTAGAGCAGCATCATAGGGTTGAAGATGGAAGATCCCTCATAGGGAAGTCAAAGTGTAGAACAAGAGATGATGGATTCTTGGCAAGCAATTGTGCAAGATTTCTACCAGATATTTAGATATTTGAACTGTTTGTGCAAAGTAAGTGATGTAGTTTTGGATACAATGCCATATATATATATATATATATATATATATATATATATATATATATGTATGTATACTTTTCTATAATTTAAAATAGAGTCTCTCTTATGCTTATACTCTTCCTGACAGCAGAAATAGGAATTTTCCCCTTCATTTCAGTCCTCTCTTTTCAGCAAAAATTATCTGCATTCCAGTGGGATTATGTAGTAGAATGGCTCTAGATGGTTGGGTTTGGGGAATGAAGATAAGGCCCAAGTTCCTTATGAGTTCGCTCAGACCGGCTGAGTAAATATCACCCTCAACTTTATGTTTGGATGTCTGTGGAGAAAAATAGGTTCCCAATCCACATGGCCCACACCACCCGCATCTTCTTGGCTCCTCAAATAAGTCAACCCTCCCTGAAACACTCTTGCTCTTTCCTGAGAACCAGAAGACTTTTCAGATTGTCTCTAATGTCACCAATATGAGGACTACATTCAGCTTTTCTGCCTTGGCACTGTGGCGCTGGTGTTTACACTGTTGCTCCACCATACTGGGCTGGAGCATCCTTGCACAAGTCCAAGCATCACACATCGTTGGCTCATTCAGAAACTTTGCCCGTGCTATATCCTCTCCCTGAATATCTTTCTGATATGAACAAGGTGGAGAAAATGAACGCAGTGTTCATTCAGAGACCTGCCTTAACCTTGTCTCCCCTTGTTTCCTCTTAGGCTCTCCTTCTTCCTCTTCAGTCACATATTGTTTTAATTCACTTTAGAAAGGAAAAGTCCATGTTTTTTTTTTTTTTTCTTTAATTACAGCCTTTGCATCTCCACTACTTATGCTATGCTTCCACAAGTAAGAGCCAGGCTTCAAAACCTCACAAAATCCTTTATTGTATCCTTTATCTTTTTGTTTAGCATTTTAAGTCTATCCTTTCTTTTTATTATTTTTTAATTTTTAATATATTTATTTGAAAGAGAAAGAGAGAGAATGAGTGTGCCAAGACCTCTAGCCACTGTAAATGAACTCCAGATGCATGCCCCACCTTGAGCATCTGGTTTACATGGGTCCTGGAGAATTATACCTGGGCCCTTTGGCTTCACAGGCAAGCATCTTAATGTGATAATCCATCTCTACAGCCCTTTTTTTTTTTTAATATTGACTTTTCTTTTCTTTGTGTGGCTTCTCATCTCCAAAATGGCTCCATTTACTTGGCCTACATTCCACAAACCTCTTTGATAAAGCTGCAATGTGCTCCAGTACAGATTTTGATGGATTCACTTATACAAGGTTAGTTTTTCTGAATTGTTTTCTAGGTGAAAATGCTCACCTTTTCTTAAGGAAGAATGTCCAAGATATCTTCCAACCCACAACTACAAAATTCAGTTAGGGATGGTAAGAAAAGAAAAATTGTAGGTCTCTCTGATCAACAACTCAATATGGTTAGCAACCAATCTCTGAGGTCCCCAAAGCAAGACATCTTTTTGTCAAAGCACTGATTATCTGCCTAAGACCCTGTTGTTGAAGGCACCATATGCTGCTGACACAGAGATGAAGAGACCTGGCCGGAATTCAGAAAAAACCAGTCATCCTCAGACAGCCTGTCTAGTGCTAGACAGCACTACATGAACTACTGGGGGAAAATGGCCAACAACAGTCTGAACAACCAGAAGTCTAAGCTACTCAGAAGCAAACACCCTGACCCAATGTACATGCCAGTGCAATAGTGGCACACAGCCTCAGTGGGTAACCAATAGCCTTCTGATTGCCTAAGAGTACTCAGTGTAAAGAAACCCTCATATAGAATTGGGAACCAGATCAGATTTCTACGGAGACAAAGATTATGTTCATCAGTGTCTACTCTTTGGCTAAAAGATGGGTTACATACATCAAATTCTCCCAAAATTAATAATGCTTATTCCATTTAAACTATGCTGACTTCAATCTCCATTGGAGAATCTCTTCTTCTTTTTCATAAGGTAGCAAGACTGGAGGAGATAAACTATCCCTCGCACTTCAGCCAAGCCACAACTGAATCCACAAAGGAATTAGGGATATGAGCAAGAGTGCTGCTTCCATGCTGTTCCTGGTAATCAGCACCAGGGTGCTACACCAAGATGTAGGAGACAGACACTAAGGATATTCAACACCTACCAATGCAGAAATCCAGAGGCTTCTAAGAGCTCATCACTGAAGTAGACTTAAAACTTACCCACCACTGCTCAGGGAATTTTGCAGAAGAGAGGGCAGAAAGATTATAAGAGCCACAGGTTGAGACATCAAGCCTAAAGGCATTCCCCCCCCCAAAAAAACTGACTATTGTTCCCACGATGCATAAAATACAACCTTGTGGGGAATACCTGCAACCCCACTGAGGAGCATCCCCAGTGGAATGGGGCCAGGGATGAGAAAACAAGGTACCAACACATGCTATATCCATATGAAACATATTTTAATAATAATAAAAAAATAAAAAGAAAAAAATCCACCTTGATTAATTTTAAGTGAAAGGGATTCATTAAAAATACAGTTGGGAATTAGGGAAGTCTGAGGTACAGCAGGAATTTAAGCAGCATGCCACAACCTTAGTAATAATGACAAAGAATAACCTGTGACAATGACTCTCTTCCCTTATCACTCTGGTGCAGGGAGAAAGCACCTGAGAGGCCTGACTTCACCTATGGTCTACTAGATGTTCACAGGGGCTGGAGAGAATATGTTCAATCCCATGACTCTACCAGGAAGAAGATGCCACAAACCAGCAAAAACACCCAATGTGGGAAAGAAGAACACTATGACAGAAATCAAGATGGGATCAAGTTCTCCTGCACAGGTGAACAATGACTTAGTCCAGTATTGATTTTTATGGCTTTATAGTTTATGTGTAATATTGCCTAAGGCTTGAGAAATCCTTAAGATGTTATTGGGTAATATTCCCATGCCCTTAAATAGTAAAAACAGAAAACCTCTCCCATCCTATGCCTCCCAGCAGGAATAACATTTTAGATATCTCTCTACATATAGCATTAGTTGTGTTGAATCTATAAGGCTAGAAAACACATTATCATTTAGTTCCTCCATATTTTTCACTGATTTTTTTCATCTTAACTAACAAAGAGAAAATGAGTAAAGTATCAGGGCCAGCATCAGAAATCTAGCTTGGAGAATGGGCAAGGGACCTAGACAAAGTAGTGTAAGAGAACAGGAATGTGAGAAAGGGAAAAAAAGAAATCTGTTAGCAATATCATGTCAACAACAGTTTTAGACAGAAGACACTGGTTGAGCCCTTATTGTGAGCTGAAGACACCTTTCTTTCTCTGTCTTCTCCTTCACCCTTCCATGCTTTTATCTCTCCTCTCCTCTTTCTAGTCTGATATGGACACCAATTCCTGAAGCTGGTACAAAAAAAAAAAAAAAAATCTTATATTTCCACATCACCAATCTTCACTTAATCAGCACAGACGACCAAGTCTTATAATTCAGCAAAACATAAGAATACCACACAGAGGACTCTAAAGCTTTTTTTTTTCTTTTAAAACTTTTACAACTGCTACTAATATCTTCTTCTTTTATCTTAGTCTGCAAGCATTTCTTAAACTAAGTTAACTTAACAGCTTTGGATTGTTGTCACAGTAATGTGGGAAACAATCAAAATATGTCTTGAAAATGTGTGTTTGTGTAAATCTCAATGATAGGAATATGTAGGCTTGCCCACAAATGTGTTTCCACTAAATCTGAACTGCCCATACCTAATGGTGAGAAACATATTGAGCAATGTTTCCCTGGCCTTAATAACTTCTTTCACAGCAAAGCGTTTTAGATTTTAGTTGGATATATACCCAGTAACTATCAGAAGTGTACTATTATGGTGGATATATGTTTTTGATAGGATAACTTCACATGAAGCAATATGGTTTTCAATAAAAATGTTTATTTTTATAAAAATAAAATTATCAGCCGGGCGTGGTGGCGCATGCCTTTAATCCCAGCAATCGGGAGGCAGAGGTAGGAGGAACGCTGTGAGTTCAAGGCTACCCTGAGACTACATAGTGCATTCCAGGTCAGCCTGGGCTAGAGTGAGATCCTACCTCGAACCCCCCCACCCAAAAAATAAAATAAAATAATAAAATTATCATCTTAAATATTTATTTAATACTATCTGCTAAGTAACTATTGTCAGTATTTGAATGTTAGCATCCAATTTAATCCTGATAATCACCATAGGAAAATATAGAGATAGGTACACATTCATATGTGGAGATATGGATTACCATATATATTCTTATCTTCACTGTACAGGTCTCTTAGGTAGGTTTACTATTATACATGCTCATTCAAGAACTCACAGGTATTAGATAATGCTGAAAGAGATGCGCTGGGGCATACATTAATTAAGGATGTTTCATCAACTTTAGCTTTGTAACCAGCACTAAAATTAATGAAACTGATGTTCGTGTTCCAACATTTATATTTAGTTGTTTGTTGGAAGAAGGACTTTTGCTAAACTTACCAAGACACTTGGTAGGTCATCTTGTTTTACTTTACTAACAAAACTCCAATTTGAACGTAGTTGAAGAGAACAAGGATGTGGCCCATATTTTTACTGCTGTTTTCCCAGCATTTAAAAACTGCCTGACCCATAGCAAGGGCTAAGTGGACATTAGCTTTCTTTGAACCACACCTATAAAAATGAGCGCTGTATCAGGTACCCATATAGAATGAAAATTAGACCATGGTCTCAGAAAAAAAAAATGTAATCTCTTTTCTCAGCTCTTTCCTATGTTCATTTAGTGTGTGTGACAGGAAACTAAAGTAGCAGTTGTTTTTGAAAATTGCTTAAAGGCAATATAAAGAAAAGAAGAATTATTTAAGTTTCTAATATGGTAGGTTAGGTTAAAAACCACATCAACTTAAATCAAATAATTTAGATGAGATCGGGCTCATTCACGGTGGTATGGCCATAAACATTGATGACTTTCATGTCTTCTATAGTAGTATAAGGTACTCTCTCTGTTGATCTCAATGCCTGCATGTTTTATTTCATTTTTACTTTACTGGTTAGACCATCCAAGTGAATATTGAATAGAAGCAATAATAAGTAGAACCAGCCCTCATTTTTTATGCAGTTTAAGATGCCCAGTCCAATTCTCTCAGTTGTAGAGGCATTAGCAACCCTGGAGAGAAACCTCCTGTGCTTCTCTTGAACACTCATATAAATAGTTTTGGTTTATTTGCTTGTTTTTTTTTTTTTTTTTTTGACAAGATGGTAGAATGTTAACATCTTATAGTAAAACAAACAAACAAACAGACAAACAAACAAATAAATAAATAAATTCACAGGCCATTGAAGGCAAGAAAGAAAGGGGTGTTCCTACTTTTGGTCATTGGACACTTTCCAGTGACTTCTCATTCCTCCCAGTATACATCTGCACAAATTCAAAGAACCAGCGCCTTGGCATTTCTTCAATGTTTTTTTCTAACTTTTATTTTTTCTCTGGAAATATCACTTCATGCAGTAATGCCTTTCTAGAGCCAGGCTCCTCGGGCAGCCATAATTGCAAGCTCTCCAGGGCCAAGCAAGTGGTCTCGCTGAGATGAACTTCCAGACCAGGCACAGTTATGGAGGAAGGGATATTATTTATTGAAGCTTACAGATCCAGGGGACGTTCCCAGCATCAACCAGCCACCTTTTCTCTCAGAGCAAAACAAACTCCCAAAGGTCCTCCTCTCTCTCTCTTTCTTTCTTTCCTTCCTTCATTGAATATATTGGGGACATATATTCAAACTACCACATTCCCCCTGGCCCCCAATATATTTAGCTCCTGGCCCCCAATAGATTTATAACTATTCTTTCTTTCTTTCTTTCTTTCTTTCTTTTTTTTTTTTTTTTTAGCATCAGACTTCTCATTCCTCATTCCTGGAGTATACCTGCTTTGCCAGCAGTAGGCTACTGAAGTATGTGGAAATTCAAAGAACCAGTGGCTAGCAGCTCCTTGGCATTCCTCTTGCATTACTTTATTGAAGGTTCCCTCTCTCAGCTCTTTCCAAGAATTTGAGCTCTCCCTCCATTGTTTTAATGTATTTTTTTTAGAAGCTCCAGTAACCTAAAACCAGTCTCAGTGCCTCTGCTTTTAACTTCCTTGAGGTTTTCCAACTTAAAATTTATTTTCCCCAAATTTTAGAATAGATTACTGGAAATATCTTAGGGTGAGATTTCAGTCAATTTTTCAGTCAAAATTTCTGACCTGGCAATACAGTCTCTCCTCTACTCTCCTAAGAGGGCTGACTTGCAGCAAGAGAGACCATAGGGAGGTCCTCCTGGAACACAATCCAAGCTCAAGGCCCAACATTATTTGCATATCTTTACAATGGAATCTCAAACCATCACTACACCTTAAGACGGATGCTTTCCAGGTGATTAGATGCAAACTATAAAGTAATAAAACATTGTGTATTATTTTTAGTTTATATTTTTAGTATTTTTCTTACATCTCACCAGTCCATCTCTCTCTCCAATGCTGGACCTTAAAGAACTCATCAAATTTTCCATATATATAGTACTGCATGGCTTCCTTTTCAGGTTACATCTGGAATGATATACCATGCCAGGTTAGATAAATTTTCTTCTTTTGTTAATTTTTTAAATATAAATATGATTATAAATGGACACTGAATTAAAATTTTTTCTATGTTGCTTGATGCAATGATGTGTTTTATGAAATTTGTTAAGGTGGTGATACAGATTCAGTTTTTAATGTGATTCAGTGTGACCATGATATTTTCTGTGTTGCTGCTTTTGGTTTCAATATTTTTCTTAGAAATTTATGTCTATGTACAAACAGATTGAGCTGTAATTTTACTGTTTTGTTTGCCTTTATCTGATTCTGGCTTTCTGCCCTTATAACCTCATAATAAAGAAAATACAATCTACCATCCCAAAATTCTTTTCCTTTCTGTTCTTCCTTCTCTTTCTGGGGCAGCTCCAATGAAACATCTTTTCATTTGGTCTGCTTTTGCCTTAGGGTTTCGGCATCATTATTTGGGATTATAACAAAGGTTTTATCTCTTCCCCACATCCAAGCTAGCTTTCTAAAGTAACAGCTTCAGAGAGTTGACTGTTTTCCTAAATTACATCATTCCAGAAAACCTATCTAATGAGAAATTACACATTATCAGGAAAACTCTATTCCTGAAAGATTTAAAATTAATCCAACATTCACCCATTTTTAAAGTTCACCTTTTGAAGAGTCTTAAACATTTATTTTACTTATTAATTTTGTTCTTTTCCTTCCTAATCAGTCATGCAGTCAAAATTCTTAGGTTCAGTGAGTGTCCAGTTGAGACTTAATAATCTCTGTTTTTCCTAATGATTTCCATCTTCATCTCATTTATTTAGTGCATGAGTTCTTTGCTTATTACTAAAGTCAGTACCCTTTTAAGAAATGATTTCTATGCATGAAAAAAGAATAAAATGTAAACACATTTCAAAAGTTTTGGCAAATACCTATAAAATTACACAGCAAGTACTTCCACCAAAGTGATAACTGATTGGATGGATTAAAACATGAACACTTAGAACCATTAGGCAATTGTGAGGTTTCCATGCTTATGGTAGGGCAGTTTTCAATTGCTTAAAAAACCTCAAAATGGTTGGGGGTTCCATTTAAAGGGCCTTTGTAATGTCCTTATGGCCGAGAAACAAAATTTAAACTTGTTACATATACCATTCAATGCCATAAGGAATTCCAGTTTGTCTTTCCAAGCTTAGGTCCCACTGTTCCACTTCCATCACCCACATCCCAGCCACCATCCTCGAATTGCCTGTCCCTACAGTCTCTAAACTCTTCACTCTGCCCTTTCCATCACATGGTCTCTTCTCTCAAAATTCCTCCAGGCTTTTTCTTGGTTTCTATGAACTCGATCTCCAACATAAACCCTTTTCTCATCTCTCTTATGCATACATACCTAAGAACAATTCATCTTTCTTCTATATTTCAAGGTTGATTTAATTTTTAAAAATGTATCTTATGATTTTGGAGATTTATTGTATTAGTTTGTGATATAGTGTTAATCATATTTCCTTTCAATATTTCAATATAATAGTTTGAGCCATTACGTGACCTTTCCCAATACTTTTCTTATACCTAGCATTCACCACTTAAAAACTGAGGATAAGCTGGGCGTGGCAGCACACGCCTTTAATCCTAGCATTCAGGAGGCAGAGGTAGGAGGATCACCATGAGTTCGAGGCCACCATGAATATCAGAGTGAATTCCAGGTCAGCCTGGTATGGAGCAAGACCTTACCTCAAAAAAACAAAAAGCAAAAAACAAAAACAAAATAAAAATAAATAAATAAATAAATAAATAAATAAATAAAAGAAAAGAAAAGAAACTGAGGATATACATTCTACTAATCACAAATGCTTATGTAATGCTTAAAATGTGTATTTTACATACCTTTCATCCTGGCAATAATCCTGTATATTACATATCATTAGAGCATCGATAATAAATACCAGTATTCTTTGCTACAGAAAGATTAGGGAACTTGTTCAAGGTCACCCAACTGTTCCCTATGAACTGAGTGTATCATTCTCAGTTTTCTGGAAGAATCCATTTTGGAGAAGAAAACTGGTTGTGTGAGTGATTCTGAATATCAGGGCAGCACAAACAGGTTTGGGGATCAGGTGATTTTGTGCAACTGAATATGAGACAAAGGGTTCTCTTCTTACAGCTGAGTAGGTCTCATACTGTGATGATTCAGGGAAAGGCAGCGTCCCAGATGCCCTGGGGGTGTTGCACCTGGCAGCACTGAAAGCCCATGTGGACATATGTCCCATCTTTTCAGCTGCATTGGCCCAGAAACATTTTGTGCTCAGAAAATGCTTCTGGGAAGGCAGCAGGTAGTAAATGCTGGGCCTCTTGCAACTGTTCTCAGAATGCTTTCACCACTTCCTTTATTATTTATTTATTTATTTATTTATTTATTTATTTATTTATTTATTTACAAGGGGGGAGAGAGAGAGACAGAGAAGATGAGAGAGAGAAGAGAGAATGGATGTACCAGGTAGCTGCTGCAAACAAACTCCAAATGCATGTTCCCCTTTGTGCATCTGGCTTTATGTGGGTACTGGGGAATCAAACCGGGATTGTTAGGCCTTGCAAGAAAGTGCCTTAACCGTTGAGCAATCTCTCCAGTCTGCTTTTACCATTTTTTGTATCTTGTTTTACATGAATGGCTGGGAACTGAATCTGGATTGACAGGGTTTTCAGTCAAGCGCCTTTAACCACTGAGGAATCTCCCCAGTCGCAATGGCCTTGGTATGCCCATATAGACACTCACAAACACAAAACACATGTGTCTATATATATATATATTAATATACCATGAAGATATTCCTTAGGGATGTTAGTAAAAACCTGGGTGGGACCTGGAGAAGCCCTAAGTCATCCATTATGATGCACTGGAATCTACATGATTGTCATCAGTGAGATGTCAACAGTGCCATGTGATATGTAGAACCAATTTGACTATGCAGATGATCTTATGGATTACTCCACAGTTAGCTTTCAAGATAGCCATTTTGATTTGTAGGAAATTGGAACTCAGCAAGGGAAAGAATTTATTGAAGACCGGGTTTTCTCCAAGGAGCTGAGCTAGAATCCAAATTCAGCTATTTTAAACCCTAATGTTGTTCTTTTCACCCTGCCGCATTGCCTTCCTGTGGTCATGTGATTTAAAACACACAAAAAAAAAAAAAAAGAAAACAACAAAACCTGTGTCTTCTGTTTGACCCAGACAGGCAAAGCATTCCTTTCTTAATATTTTGTATTTCTCATGGCCTAGAAATTAGAATTTGTTGAACTTTTCATAAAATTAATTCCCTAGAGAAAAGGTTTTTCCTCAGACACCTTTGATAAGCCTCAGTATGTTCTACAATCTGATGACTCTCAAAGTGGTTGCTTCAGAAAATGTAGGTCCCGACGAGGTTCTCACGTTTAATGTGTGGATGAGCGCATGCGCATGCCACAGCCGCTCAGCCATCGTATGGTGCACAGATGACGGGGCCCTCCGTTTCCCACAGTGTGCAGTCTACCTCACAGAAGTGTTGTTTTCAAATGTTCACAACAAAGAGTTTCCCAAGACATTATGTCCTCTATAAATCTGGGCCTTTTCTTACTTACAGAATTCTCCAAGCTTCTTCTTAGTGTATTGGTTCAAAGGGAAATGCACATTGGACCTCACAGCAGAAATGAGGGGGGAGTTCTAAAACATCACGAGCAAAAATGCGTTGCCATCGGGAGTTTCCACACTGAACTGGCTTCAGCTCCTATCAGGGTGTTTTTGTTGTTGTTGTTAACATCACCAATTTGATTTTTCAAAAAGTGAATTTCAAAGAAACTTCATGTCATTTTATTCCAAAGGAGAGGGCATGCTTATGGACAAAGTCAGTAGTCTTACCACGAGCCTGTGGTGGATGTTTTGTTGCTTTTTACAGTCAGGGAAGCATATTTGATTCCTTTGGACACCTCAGCTGAGGAGAGTGGTACCAGGGTGGGCTAGTTTACTCTATACCTGCCTCTGTTCTCTTCTCAGCTGGACTGAATTGGTGGGTTCAAGTCAGTGTGGTGGTAGTATCCTTGCTTGCTTGTACCAAATTCAGCAAGATGTCAGGAGATAAGGCTTCTGTGGTGGAAGTGAGATTTTATGCCCCCATGTTATTATACCATTAGGGTTTTTAATGAAATGCACAAAGGTAACAGGTTTCTATTTATGTCAATTGTATTTTTAAAGCTATATTTATAAACCAGAGGAAGTTTGTGGGGATAAAGATCCTTGGGGAGGAAGGATGAAAAAGTTTTTATTTTATTTTTTCAAAGTAATTGCCCATGGTCATACAAAAAAAAAAAAAAAAATTCAAACTCCCTGAGGAAACATTCAGAATATATTTTGACAAGAATGCCTTGCCTATTATTTTAATCTCAATAAACACTATTTGCCTCAGAAAATAAATCCATTCTTTTATAACGTCTTTAATGTATTGTTCATGATTTTCTATATTTTAATTTGAATCAAAGTGTGAAATGGAACATTTGTGTTTTGTACTCAAAGTCTAAGTAGGTTGTTTCAAATAGTTTTTTTCTTATTTCAACAACCATACATAAATGACTACTCTTGTCTAATGTGTATAATTAAGTGATAAGAAAGCTTAGAATGGAACTGCTATGAAAACTTGTAAGGGCTATACCAATGCCAGGCTGTGGTGTTTCACTAAAATGTTTGTTGCTTCTTAAAGAATGTATCACAGCTTTAAGGCTGATTGTGGGAGGTCAACTGACTATTGAAAGTGTAGTGAGATGTTAGAATGGATTAAAAGAGAAAAACTGAGGAAAACATACTTCATGTCAGCACCAGAATCTAGAAACATTACAATGGAATGCCTGTCCCATTCCCTTACCTAGCAATGCATTATGCCACTTTCCCCCCAAGGCTACCTCTCTCTCCAAATAGCCAAACTCTTTATATTTCTAAACCCAGTTCAAATACTACCTTTATCAGTTACTTTTCTCATTACTGTGAACAAATGCCTGACAGGAAGCAGCTTAAAGAAGATTTATTCTGGTTTATAGTTCCAGGAGATAAAGTCTATCCTGGTGGAAAGGGGTCAGCAGGGGCAGGAGGTAGCTAATCACATTGCATTCACAGTCAGGAAGACGAAAGAGAGAAGAATTAGGGATGGCCTGTAAAACCTCAAAGCCTATCCACACTGACTCATATCCTGTGGTAGTCCTCCAGCTCCTAGAGGCTCTATGACCTTCCCGATTAGGGCCAGCATCTGGAGACAAAGGGCTCAAACATATGAGGCTATGGGGGACATTGAACAGTCAAACCACACTGCCTTTTCTCCATATTTCTCACCTATCTGACTGTCTTGGAATGTCAGTTGTAATTCTCATCCTCTTCTTTAAAATACCCATATTATTTTACCTTTTTTTTTTTTGAAGCAGGTTTGCCATTCTTTACTATGGCCATTGGAAGCCACATATTTTATCTCATACGTGACCCTAAAAGCCTACATACTTATGTTGTTCATTATGTTGTGCATTATCTAGTCTATGTTTGATTGTGTGTGTGTGTGTGTGTGTGTGTGTGTGTGAAGCTAGTGATGGGTCAGGGGATCTACACATGCTAAGCCAGAGCTCTACTGTTCAGCCACATCTTTGCATTCTTCACAGACGTTAGTTCTTACCCACAAAGGAAGAGTAACAAAGAGAGACACTTACCTGCTGTTCACTATGCCCCAGTCAATCTAATAGGAATGGTTGCAATCTTTGAAAACTGGACAGTGTAAGTACTGTCATTTCTATTTTACAAGTGAGAGTCACAAGACTTTAAGAAATGTACTGATTAGTTAATATTAAAACCCAGACATTGCTATGTCAGAAAGGTACTAATTCAGGCCAAAAAAAGAAGAGTTTGCCAAGAAGTTAACAGTATCACAGAGCTTAGAATGAAGTGTTTCTTCATTCATAATATAATAAAAGATGGTTCAAATAAATTAAGCCCAGCTGGGCGTGGTGGCACATGCCTTTAATCCCAGCACTTGGGAGGCAGAGGGAGGAATATCACTGTGACTTGAAGGACACCCTGAGCATACAGAATTAAACCAGGTCAGCCTGGCCTAGAGTGACACCCTACCTCAAAAAACCAACCAACCAAACAAACAAACAAAAAAACAAGTTAAGCCCCATGTTTGTATCTATCCCTCTTTAAACCATTAAACAAAAACAATCCGTAGTTTCTCCCTACAGTTTTTTGGTCATAATCTAGCAGACCCAAGATTCAAATTCAGGAATACTGACTGACTCAATGTCATGTGCTATTAGCTGCTATCTTAAGGCTCTTTAGTACTTCTAAGTTTTATCTTGAATGTCTCCTATTGTGCTCGGATCTTATTTTCATCATGTTCCCTTCTTGCCTTGTTGACCCGGCTCTGCTGCTTCCTCCTTTGAAGCCCACTTTACAGATCACAGGCTTCTCATTTCCTCCAGACCCGGTTTCCAGGTTGAGCAAACTACCCTTTGCATCCTTTCTTTCTTTTCTTGGGTGAGACTTTTGTACTTTGAAACATTCTTGTTCCTCCTATCTGTGCCCTGTTTACACTATACACATGTGATATTAAGTGACTAGTGTGAGCTATTCAGCTGTTGACCTAATATTTGCACTTTTCTCTAGGGAGTAGTAATTGCAAGCTCACAAGGGCAGAAGCCATAACTTCATTGTCATGTGTACAAATATAAACTCAACTCATGCGAACAGATGAGACTGAAGGGCAGCACTTGGTAGCTGGACTTTAGAAATGAAGGATTTCTGTAACCCTCAGGAGCCACTGAACACAATAGAACTTGCCTCGTTTTAGCAATACGTTAAGCATGCATGCATCATGGCGGCTCTCTACGCTTTGGGGTGTGTGGAATGGACCTAGGATATAGTGAGTGGTAGCCCTGTGAGAGGTGACATGGTACGTTAGGTCAGAGTGCAGCTCAGAGCTATTTTGCCATCCCTGTCTTCTCAAGACATATTTTCACTTAACAATACCAACATTTTCTATATTCCAATATTCCTTTGTTTGTTCTGTAGAAAGAGAATAAACATGGTTTGATTGCATATGGGACATACAGAATTTATGATATGCTGTAGAGCTTTTGCATTAATCTCAGTTTTTCTTTTCCAATAATCTTTAGTTGAAATGTTTGGAAGTAATTAAAAAAAAAAACAGTATATCCTTGCACATGCTATAAAATATATAACTTTCTTCCCTTTCTAAAGGGTTCTTGGTTGATGTAACATTTTCTAACAGAGAGAGTATATACAACTGAGTAACTCTAAAACACTAAACAACTTTTACAATTACTATTAATAGTACAAGTATAAGTATGCTTGCTATCACTCAGTAGGGAAACAGTTTATTTTTATTTTTATTTTTGGAGAGAGACAGAGAGAGGGAGGGGAAGACAGATAGAGATGATGGAGCACCAGCAGCCTCTCAGCTGCTGCGAATGAAATCCAGATATGTGTGCCCCCTTGTGGTCAAGTGCAGCATTGCACCCTTGGGTCACTTTGCATCTGGCTAAACATGGGGCCTGGAGATTGGAACCACTAGAGATTGGAACCAGCGTTCTTAGGCTTACGAGGCAGGCGCCTTAACCGCTAAGCCATCTCTCCAGCCTGGGAAACAGTTTTATCTCAGCATTGCTTTATCACTTTCACGATTTGGGAAATTTACTTCAGTTATTTTTATAAAACATTTACATGTGATATCCCCTAATTATGTATTCAAGACCATCTTCAATAGTCTTACCAATTATCTGCATTTATTCTTTTTTTTGTGTGTTTTTAATCTAGCATGCTATCTTAACAACTTATGTTTCTGAGTCTCAATTGTGCCCTATTTTAGAACATTTTCTTCAAAGTCAGCATGAATGGAAATCGCAGAAATTACCTGAGATCTCAGGTTAATGTCACTTCCTCAGATGGCCCTCGTTTGGATTTCTGGATCATCAGGATAACCCGTGACAAGCAGTTTTAGTCCTTCTATTGGGGAGTACATTTCTAAATCATCACTAGTAATAAATACAGCCCTATTTGGGGTTTGTGCATTGAACTGGAATCAGTTCCTACCTGTTCTGTTAATATCACAACTTGGAATTTTCAAAGCTTAAATTTCCAAAGAAACTCCTTTTCATTTTATTCTGAATGATAGGGAATGTTTAGGGGCATAATCGTAGGAACATGCAAATTAGTCTGCTTTGGCTGATGATCAGCTGTGTGAGTACATGGATCATAGCTCTTTCTTTATACAAACCTAGTGCCAGCACAGTGCCTGGCCGAGAGCAGGTGGCAATAAATGGTTTTCAAAAATAAAAGGGAAATGAAATATTCTAATTCACTATAAACTTCTATAAAAAAAAAGTAGTTTACCAATTTTCAGTTAACTAGGCTATAAAAAAAGTCCTTAAAAGATTATCTACTCTTGTAGACTTATTTTAAGGTATGTCTATATCTCCAGTGTTTCCATGCTATTTCTGTTATCCCCTTTCCTTTGAAGTTCACAAGATTGCTAGTAGAAAACTTAAATTATTTATTATGTACACAAACCCCAGCTTCCAGTGTATTTGAGAAGTGTTTAATGTACTGCCGCATACAACCTCCTACTGCTTCATAAATTGTTTCTGATGACATGTCATCTTTGTACAGGGTGAATTATTGTATTTGTGTAAGAATACTGTGTCAAAAAGAAAGATGGGCCTTTGGGAGCAGACCAGAAAACCTTTGTAATTATATGACTTGGGTATCCTAAGAAGACACATTTCTTTCTTCAGTTGATAAGTTTCATGTCTATGCACTTGTGAAAATATCTGTTGAAACTGTGCTACAGCTTTGCCATCCCCTTTGGGCATAAGGGCAGTGGGCCTGGTGATGGTTCTCTGGCTGTTTCTCCTTAGATCACTTGGACCACATGTACTTTATTCTGGGAGGTCTATATGATCTCTTCAGAAAGCCTTGTTTTAGAAATATTTCTTTTAAACACAATTGCCGTGTGTGTGTGTGTGTGTGTGTGTGTGTGTGTGTGTGTTTGGTGTCTGGCTTTATATGGATGCTGGGGAGTGGAGCCTAGGCCAGCAAACTTTATAAGCAAGCACTGAGCCACCATCTCCCCAGGTCTCTAGGAGTATTTCTTAAGGTCTAGAAAGTCATCCTCAACTTTCTGAAAGAAGTGGAGAAGAAAATAGAAATTTGAAAATTTGTCATGCATCTATCTTCTGTGTAGCCAACAGGGGAATTATTTGAATTGTGCACTGAAGTGATCTGTTTGTGGTATTGTGAGCATGCATAGCTACTCTAACACTGATTACTGTGTGATCTTCAAAGACCAGAGACCGTGACCTAGGTCTTTCCAGGTTGACACATTCTCTATCTCCAAGGCGGTGACTCAGCTTTATTTTACTCTCTGGGTGCAGTGGGGAGCAGTGTTCTCCTCAGGTCCTCAGTGGGCTCGGGGCCAGCCCCAGCTGTCAGCTCAGCAGGGTTTCAGCATGCTGCTCAATGCAGACACACTCACCGCCCTTGCCAGGGATGAATGTGAGCCCTGTGCTTATGGGAAAACATTTGGTTTTCCAGTGCCTTTTGTTGTCTCTTGTTTCACAGTCCAAATTCCACTTGGCAGACATCAGAGGAAAGCAGCTCCATCCTCAATGGTAGGGGAAACATTCACTGCAATAATGTAGTTTAAGTGAAGGTCACTGAACTTCTGAACTAAGATATTCTGTCGATAGGAGGACCTGAGTCCACATCACTGCAGGGTTACTCTCAGCTGCATTTTTAAAATATTTTCTTTTCTTTCTTTCTTTATTTATTTGACAGAGAGGGAGAGAGAGAAAGAGAGATAGAGAGAGAATGGGTGTGCCAGGGCCTCCAGCCACTGCAAACGAACTCCAGATGCATGTGCCACCATGTGCATCTGGCTAACATGGGTCCTGGGGAATTGAACCTGGGTCCTTTGGTTCTGCAGGCAAACGCCTTAACTGCTGAACAATCCCTCCAGCCCCTCAGTTGCATTTTGCTCTGACGCTCCCATTTGCTCACCTTCTCACATGTGCGTCTCTCATCTCATGCTCTTCAGAAGGTTTCATGCTACAGGTATCATAGCCATTCTTCTGCTTTCCTTTGTCTTTCTAACAAAATCTTGGTCTTTCGCCCTTCATGTTTACTTCTCATTTAAGGCAACACACTGCAGATGTTTAAAACAAACTTCTAGCAGTGTTGAAGGTTTTAGTTCACAGATAGGGTAACTGACTAAGATAATTAGTCTATGATTACTATGGCTTGGAAGTAAAATGGCACTAACGGCTCATATATTGAGAGCTTGGTCCTCAGCTAGTGGAAATACTGACAGGCAGCTGGATCATGAGAATGCTAACCAGATCGACAGCTTAATCCATTGATAAGAAATTAGATAGAATGGCTATTAGGAGGTGAGCCTTAATTGGCATTAGGAGGTCACTCAGTGAAAGCTCGTGTAGTTATGCCTTGGTCCCAGGTTGTCTATCTTTCTGCTTCCCAGTTATCATGAGGACAGCAGTCTCCTGTGCCCCATGCTTTTGTCACCATGCCCAAGTGAAACTTCTGAAACCATGAGCCAAAAGCAGTATTTCCTCATCCAAGTTGGTTTTGTGAAGCATTTTGTCACAATGAGGAAAACTGATGAACATGGCGAGTAGGTTAAGAGTCTAAGTCCCTGCAGAGACTAGAGATGTTAGCCTTTGTGATATTTTTGCCAGTATTCTCTAGGGGAACAGAATTGTAGAATGACTTGGTGTTAAGAAGGGAATTTACTGGATTAGTTTACCATAGTCCAATAATAGCTGTCTGCAGCCTTGAGAGTCAAGGGACCTGGGAGCTGCTCAGTCCACATAGCTGGATACCTCAGCAGTCCTAAACCAGTACTGAAGGCATTCAGGATTCCTGGAGGCTGCTGGTCTTCAGTCCATGTTGGAAGGCTCAGCGAACTTGGTTTCAATACTGTTAAAGGATAGCCCAACAGGATAGGTGCATTTGCGGAGCGGGTGAAATCACAGACGAACAAATAGCAAAGGCAGCCAGGTGGAAATAAAGAGACTGTTTCCTGTCAGAACTTCCTTTTATGTAGGCCACCATGGGGAGGGCTCCCACTTGGGAGGAAGGACCCACTCTGGAAGAAAGACTGCTTCCTTCAGTTAATCCTTTCTGGAAGCATCTCATACACTTGTCCAAGAGATGTCTATGGGTTACTAACCTGATCAAGTTGACACCAGAACTTAACCATCACAACATCCCTGAAGGCTATGGTTTGCTTAAGTTTTGGGAGAACAAAAAGGTTAGAAATAATTCACAGAAAAAACAACAACAACAACAAAAAAAACACTTCACATCTTAATTTTCATTTTTTTTCACTTCTTTCTTGTCTGCATGGCCCCTTCTTCTATCATTCTGTCCCTATATAAGACATTTCATGTTTCTCTTCATTCCCTTATTGGACTATTCTTAGTCCTATAACATGACTTAAAGCTGGGTTTATAATGAAAAACTAGACAACCTACAATCCTGCTGGGTTGAACTCCAGTGAGAAGAACCAGAACAAATATACAGGAATAATAAGCAGGAGAGTAAGGGTTGGTTCTCATATATACTACTGCAATACTATTTTTCCAGCTAAAATGGAAGCATTGCATGCACTGTTCAGGAGACTCTTCTTCAAAGACATGTTTAAACTGAAATCTGAAAAACAAATCCAACCTTTGGAAAGTCATTTCAGGATGAGGAAAAGGGGGGAGGGGGATGAACATGTTATACTTTGGAAAGTGACATAAGTCCAAGTGTATCTGAAGGGCACGTGCCCAGATTGAGCTTACTAAGGTGAAGCTTTTGTCAAATCACGTGAGAGCCGCATAGACCTGAGAAAACTGGAGAACAATCCTAGGTTTCTTATGAAGAAAAACTTGTGTGGTGTGTGGTGATTGACTAATTATCCTATTCAAAAGTTTAGGGAGCTCACCTGTTAGCTTTTCCAGGAGCTAGGTAAGGTTGGCAGAGGAACTCAGGAAGCATGTTACCATGATTTTTTTTCCACAAAGATGTGTTAAAAGAACCAGGTTTTTAAAATTTTTTTTTAAAGTTTATTTATTTATTTTTATTTTGGAGAGAGACACAGAGAGAGACAGAGAGAGAGGGAGAGGAAAACAGATAGAGATGGGCGCGCCAGCAGCCTTTCAGCTGCTGTGAACGAAATCCAGATGTGTGCGCCCCCTGTGGTCAAGTGTGGCATTGCGCCCTTGCGTCACTTTGCATC
Organism: Orientallactaga sibirica; assembly: GCA_036365145.1. Taxonomy (NCBI): domain Eukaryota; kingdom Metazoa; phylum Chordata; class Mammalia; order Rodentia; family Dipodidae; genus Orientallactaga; species Orientallactaga sibirica. The sequence continues at coordinate 74,905,488 of JAEOAD010000003.1, forward strand.
TGGCTAAAGGTGGGGTGTTCTTAGGCTTAGCAGGCAGGCACCTTAACCGCTAAGCCATCTCTCCTGCCCGGAGAGATGGCTTAGCGGTTAAGGTGCCTGCAGTGCTTAAGGTGCCTGCTTGCGAAGCCTAAAAACACCCGTTCGAATCTACAGGTCACACTGTTAGCCAAATGCAAAAGTGGCACAAGCACGTACACAAGGGGGCACCCACGTCTGGAGTTCCTTCACAGCGCTCATTGTCTCTCTCTGCCTCTTCCTCTCTCTCTCTCTCTCTCTCTCTCTCCCCCAAAAGAAGAAGAAGAAGAAGAAGAATGCATCTTGTAACAAGTTTTATACAGTGTTATATACTCTACTGTTTAGTTTTTCATTTCCATTGTTCTATTCTTCCCTTCATGGATGCCTATTGGGTATTGGGTTGGACTTTTTGTAGTGTTACACATCTGTTAGTATTTTACTCTTTCTTTTTTCATTCTTAATAGGCTTTCATCACCTTCCCTCGTTACATGTTAAATTGTGGTCATCCGAATACTAAATCTTCCCTCCACTTGGTTCATATATAAAGCTCACTATTAAGCTGTAAACTTCTAATACTTTGGTAATCATTTTAGGAATTGAAAATACCAGTGAAGTTTCTATAATATTCTAACAAAGCATTTCAACCCCCTTCTAAAGGAACAGTTTAGTTCGTTTCCTTAGGCTCTTGGCATAGCAGGTTGAGCCAAAGGTGAAATATCATTGTATTCTGATTTGCATTGTTGAATTTTAGAGCACATGGCTAATTGGGGCAGAAGTGCGAAGAGTTACATAGGGGTGGAACACCACATGTTCTCTGTGTGTTGGCATGAACAACAGGTCAACTATTCCCAGACATATATTACCTAGTCTAGGCCTGGAAAAATTATTATGCTTTTGGCAGGACACCAAGGCAAAAAAAAAAAAAAGGCATTTAATAGTTATCATAAAAGGAATTATTGCATTATTTTGGGCACATAATCACTTATAATAATAAAAAAAAAAACTAATGGGGCCGGGCATGGTGGTGCATGCCTTTAATCCCAGCATTCGGGAGGCAAAGGTAGGAGGATTGCCATGAGTTCACGGCCACCCTGAGATTACATAGCGAATTCCAGGTCAGCCTGGGCGAGAGTGAGACCCTACCTTGAAAAACTGAAAAATGAAAAAAACAAACAACCCCCCCCCAAAAAAAAAAGCCTAATGGATCACATGCTATACTCTTTTTTGATTTCTGCTAAATATTTGTTGTTGTTGTTGTTGTTGTTTTGAATGTAGGTGTGGTAGGTTGCTAAGTAGGATATTATGGAGAAATTGTATTGCTAACATCACACTTGGTTTGTGAAGTGTCTATTGACTAGAGCAGCATGCTTTGAATATTAAAAAAAAAAGCTGGTATCACAGAAACATATTGCATAAATAATAAAAATGTCTAATTTATTAATATTTAAAGTGATTTAATATTTTATTTGTCTCCCTGAATGTACTTAGATTATTTATGTATATTTTGTGGTCCAGAAAGATTATGATACATGACAGTGCTTTGATTAATAAAGGTATTATTTATTTATTTTTAATTTATTTATTTGAGAGCTACAGACAGAGAAAGAAAGAAGCAGACAGATAGAGAAATAACGGGCACTCTAGGGCCTCCAGCCACTGCAAATGAACTCTAGATGCATGTGCCACCTTGTGTATCTGGCTTATGTGGTTCCTGGGGAATTGAGCCTTGAACCAGGGTCCTTAAGCATCACAGGCAAGCACTTAACTGCTAACCTATCTCTCCAGGCCTGGTATTAGCTTTTTAGAAAATTCAAAAATTAATTAATAGACAAAATCTTGTTCCATCAAATACATTATTTCAGCTGGATACACCAAGAGCATCCTGTTTCCTTAGCATGAAAATATAGTTATCTTATAGAGGCAGATATTCAGAACTTGAAACATAAAATCATATATGAAGAACCCAGTGCATAAGTTATAACTCTCAGCATTGATAAGACAGTGAATCTAATAAAATATAAATAAACGTTTTTTTCTTTTATTTCAGAATTTCACCTTAAAGTATCCAAATGGCTTGTTAGAAAAGTTTTTATTTGTTGAATAATTCAAGCTTGTAAATTTAAGAAATATAGGTAGAAACTACTACAAAATCTTCTTGAAGAAATATATAAAGATAGTAACTTAGGCCAAAGTAGTCAACGTTATATATGCACAGTTAATAATAACCCCAATATCCCGTATAACAGAATTTCAAGCACTCTTTCTAGGACTCCTTTAATTGTGTATCAAGCTTCTAACCAGAGAGGTAAAGGGACTTGGTCGATATCAAGCAAGTTTGTTGTAACCCATATGAAATTCACAAGTTAAGTCACAAGTTGCCCTGCTTGTTTAATTTTGAGATAGAAAACTAGTTTTGGTGCTGTTTCTACACCCTTAGAACTAAAAGTTCTCTTCGGAGTCTACCAGGGAACAAGAGAAAAAGAGTCATAAAATGCTACGGCCTTTATTTTCAGGTTTGCTGAGGAAAATGCCTTGAGAATGAAGCAAAGTGAGTGTGCACTGTGAACCCCTTCCCCAGACTCTTCAGAGCAACATTGCAGAAATCTGATTTGATTATGCCCAATGGTCAGACAGGACTGTCCAGTCAGGGGAAGCAGGTCATTGGGTTTTTGTTATGAGTGGTTCACAGGAGGAAGAAGTCTCTGACACAATCCTCCCAGGCGTTGCTTTCCCTTTCCATGGCTTACTTTCAGAGAAGAGGAAAACAAACAGCGGCAGGCCTTCTTTGTGCATTGGCTCCCAGACTGCCAAGTCAGCCTGCTAGATGCAGAGGCAATTTCCTTCGTATTTGCAGCCTTACTCTGACTTCTGCACAGGGAAGTTGGGAAATATTTATTGTTGAATGAGGCCCTGGGAGATTATTCTTGGAAGGAACAACTTCTGTGAACCTTTGTGTGCTAACTGAAAAACCCTCTTATAGCCAGGATTTCACAAACTAGACGTCATTGCTTCTTCCAAACACAAAATTTACAGAAAAACACAAAGAAAACCTTAAGGTTTTGAAATGCAGGTCATATGGATTTGGTTTCTTCTTGCTCAAAAGTAATTTATATCTCTGAATATAACTGAACAGTGAACTAGGCAAGTGTGGAAATAAGTGGAAAGATTTTAAGATACTATATTCTGCTCTTTAGGATGGTGTGAACCATTGAAAATATAAAGTAGTTTACTCATTTAGAAGGGTATTTTTGAGCCATGGACAAGGCACTGAGAAAGATGCAAAACAAAAGAAAGTCACTCAACATAAGGGGCTCATAAATTTCATCATCATGAAAAAGAATGAACTTTAAAATTTTTTTTTTATTATTATTTTATTTATTTTTGGAGAGAGACAGACAGAGAGAGAGGGAGAGGAAGTCAGATAGAGAATGGGCATGTCAGCAGTCTCTCAGCTGCTGTGAATGAAATCCAGATGTGTATGCCCCCTTGTGGGCAAGTGCGGCATTGCACCCTTGCTTCACTTTGCATCTGGCTAAACGTGGGACCTGGAGATTGGAACGGGGTTCTTAGGCTTAGCAGGCAGGCGCCTTAACCGCTAAGCCATCTCTCCAGCCCAAGAATGAACTTTTGACATAAATATTTATTAGATTCAAATGCAATTCAGTTTTTCTATGCTTTTAATCTATATATTACATATTATATATTTCAAAATAGATTGTTTTACTAAGCAATATAATTGGTCATTTAAGCATCCTTTGTCAATTGTTCTCTCCCTGTTAGTGTCCTGAGATAGTGACTGCACTTATTGCTGAAGGTGTGGGGCACACATTACCTTCCACTAATGACAGGGCTGATGACTTTAGGCACAATTCTATCAGTCATGGCTCTGTACCAGGACAATGTCCCTCTTCTAGCTGGTGTCTATTCATCTTGCCTTTGTAGTTGAAGTCTATAGCTGACAGAATACCTGAGTGTGTATTTCTTAGCATAGTAGGATCTGAAAAATCTCCTGGGCAAATGAGCTCCACACTGGCTACTGCTATGTAGAGACCCTGCAGGTTTCTAAGTCAGTTGCCTTCTGCCTTGCAGCCTGTTCAAAGCTATCTTAGCAAAGCAGTGTGACACTCTCCCTTGCCAGAGACTCAGTTACTTCTATAAGGTAGGGTACCTCAAAAAGTTAACCTTAGAGGCCCCCTTCTGCCTGACCACAAAATGGTGCACCCCACCCCCCAATCAAACACACACAATGACCATATTCCAGATTTGTGCTTCATGGGCTTTTCTAAAATGATTCCTTCCTTGAGCCCTTAATGTGCTAGAATGGACATCTCTTTTCTGCCTTCAGATTTGTTGCTTCCACCTTCTGAAGGGTTCTCACATCTTCACTCAGAAAGGACATCAGAACACACCTTTCTGTCATACATTTTTTATCCTTCTCACAAATTTTCTACAATGGCAGTTTTTAAGGATTTGTTTTATTTTCCCCAGATCCCATCTCATTATTTACATTTGTTACCCCAGATGGACTATGTCCTCCATACCACAGTGATTCCAGAGCTTACTTTTTACTTGAGAGAGGAACAAGCTCTTCGTGGAATCTGTATGTTCCCGTTGTTGTAAAAATAGTCTATTTTTTATCTTGGAGGCCATATCTCACCTTGATCTTCTCTTCCTAATATCTAAATGTCTTTAAATAGTAATGTATACTTTGTATAAATGTTGAGGGGAAATTTATATTTATAAAGTCCGAAGAAAAGTGTGTTCTAATGTTGAAGGTGTCATCTTATTTTTATTGATGATGCATGTCACTGGGACTGGTCTTTCCCCTTAGTCTCAAAGAATTCATGATTGAATCTTCATGGAGTAGTGCTAAAGAAGTGATTGAAAAAAAAAACAAAAACCCTCTAGCTTATTTTTGAGTAAGACCTTTATGGAATAGTGAGACCAAAAACACCTCTGGCCATGCCTAAGGCATTTGCTCCTTGTGGTTGACCATATGGACCCCAAGTCCTTCCGTGACTTGCCAAGAGCCCACATTCCTAATCCTTACTTTCTCAGTTCATTCTTCTCCAGTACTCTTTGTTTTTCTTCCAGTATGTTGGGTTGGGTTGACTCATGACCATAGCGGATTAGGGTAAAGAGACACTTTCTTTCATCTTACACCTGGTTGAGGCAGGAGCAATGAGGAAGATGTTAAATGCCACTAAAAAGATGAGATAGAAAATGTGTTGTGGATTTTTCCTTTAAACTCATGGTCACAGGGTTAATAAACTAGTAGAAAAAATAACACTAATAGAAACACTAGTAGAAAAATAACAGCCAGAGAGCTTTGAAGCATGTTCAGTGTATATAGAAGATTTGAAATTGAACCCAGCCACTCTGACTCCAAGGTTATGAGCTTCCTATTGTACCCAGATGCCTGGGGTTCACAGCTTAGCATCTGGATGAACCTAAACATGGTTCCATTTCTGACACTGAGCTCAGGAACTAGACATACTGAACTTCTTAGTGCTTTTATCACCAAGACCGTGATTCATGATCGTCAATACTCCACCTCTTTTACTTGCTTAAACACATCTGTGCAACAAGATTTGTCTCAGCCGTTACTGAAGTGGTGTGCTGGATGCATGAGAATGCAGTAGTCACATTATTTGAGAATATCAAGTTCACACATGCATTGCTAAGGCAGAAGTGTCCCTTTCCCACTAATGACAGTCTTTCAAGGAGTTCTGCTTGGACAAGTGGAGTTCCTTGTGCTTGAATCTATGTTTGTGAGCCTAGTCTTAATTCCACTTTCAACAGAACCTCAGGCCTTTGAATAATTTCCTTGATATACTCTAGCGTTTGAATTTCTGACTTTCTTACATCCACATGTTGCTCACTGCTTGCCTCTGTGTTCTGCCTAGCTTCTCCACAAACCCCAGTGCTGACCACTTTCCACACTAACTGAAATGCATGCCAGCTGTTTACCATGAGTCTTTGCCACATCTGCGTAGATCTCCACCTCTTTATTTCCACCCAAATAAGTCCCCAGAGGACATCTTCACGGTCTGTCTCATCTCTCGGTCTCCATCATTTTAACCCTATCCATTTGTCTGGTTCTTCTCAACACGTATAGTTACACAATTATCCCTTGGGGCTTTTTTTATTGTTAACTTTAATCTGCTTTTAATAGCCTCATCATGAATGAATGAGCTTATAAAAAAGGAACTGTGTCTTCCTTACATACATTTTATATGAATTCTTTATAGTCCTTGAATGGGTTGATTCGTCTAGAAAAATACAATAGAGCACAGATGTGTGAGCTCTTGCTCAATGGTAGTCTGTTTAAAATGCTTTCAGATGTGAGCATTCATAACAAAATGTGGACATAGTTCCTTTTTGAGGACATTACTAATTTATTCTCAGACTTATCAAAAATTGGAATTATAAATTAAATCTGTGGAGTATTTGCCTCAAAGTACCACTACTAAAATTTGTGAGTGTATTTTAAAGCTTATCAAAACACTTTAATAAACCATTAAACCTTTAAAGCTTATTAACCTTCTCTCCTACTATGTGAGGAAATCCTGGTTGATAATCTTTCTCCGAGAATTTCCTACTGCATTTTTACTGAGCCATTGGGAAACACACTCTTGTTAGAATGGGCATGCATAGCATTGTATGTAATTGTGCCCCTGGGCAGAACCTTTGTCAAATATACACTTTTGTAGGATCTACTGAAGGACAAAACATTATTTAGCTGTGTTACAAGTTTGCTAGTGATTTTTCTTTTTTCTTTCTTTCTTTTTTTTTTTTTTTTTTTGGTTTCCCCTTGTATCTGTGGCCATAGCAATTACCTGAAGTAAAATTGGGAATTATATTATTCTCTGTACCAAAAGTGGATATGGATGATAAAATTACACTTAAAAGAATAAAACATTAGTTATGATGTGAAGGCCTACATATAAAGAGCTTATAACAAGAAAGATGACAGAATATTTTCAGCTAATAAGAACATTTATTCATGCATTCATCATTCATGCTTTTGCACACCATTCTAGGTGTGCATGTGCCCATTCATATATATGAATATTTAGTAGCAGTATAAATATATTTTTATATACTATGGACATCATACAGTTACATTTATTACAATATATAAAATGTGAATATTATACTATACAAAATATACAACATATAAATAATGTATATAATATGCACATTACATACAATATACACATTAACATACACAGTATGCAAAATATATAAGCTGTGCATAGTATAATATACACAATGTGTATATTATAATACACACAATATATAATATATTTATATTTTCAAATTCCAGTAAACTGATAGCATGACAGAAACTTATTCAGTAGCTTATGCTCTTTCAAATATTTCAGAGAAGTTCAAGAAAAGCTCTCATCTGAAAAGTGAGCCCTCTCTGCATTTTGGAGAAAATGCCAGTTTGGAATTTTTATGTTTAAGATACCCCCCAATAAAATATAGGTTATATGATGATTCCAGAACTCTCAGTTAGAAAGTTTTTCTTTCAGTCAGAAGAAAAGTGAAAGTTATAACAGTCCATGATGTGTATTTAACAGAATGGGGAGTAAGTCATAATTTTAACTTATTTATTGACTAAATTGATATGATTATATATTATTTAACAGCAGAATTGAAAAATTATTCTCTTGTAATTGATTTCTTACTCAAATAAACTGGACTGTTGGTCTAACAGATGCATATTTTCTACTGAAATCACTATAGTCAATCAAGCCATTTCTAGGGAAAAAATAAAATTACCTTTGTAACTTGTCCTGTCTCAAATTAATAATGTGAGTTTGGTAAGTTGCAGGGTATTTTCTTGCATTTTCATCTGTCCACAGTTGGGATTTGGTGTGTGTGTTGGATCAGAAGGATCAGCAGTACTTCTGTGTCTACATAGCTCACAGTGTACTAATGAATGGGTACTTGACTGGTGTTACTAATGATATCATTTAAAGGTGGTATACAATATTCAGATCATGCTTTTAATTCTCAGCCAACTTGATATGGGACATGATTGATATTTCTACTTGCTTTTCAAATATGCCATCTATAATTACTTGTAGCCCAGAGGCTAGGAACTACAGCTAATTTAAATATATATATTGTCTTGAAAAGTAGACAAGGAGTCATCTTGAGGAGGGAAATGATGGGAAATGATGTTTGAGAAATACAAAGATTAAGATTTTTTGAATTGATGGGGAAATTTATATTTTAGAGGATATGTGTTTCCTACTAAAAAACACTTTGATATTAGGTAACATACATGTAGGCAAGATAAGTGGATGGGTTCTCACTCCACTAGAGAAAGGAAAGAATTAGAATGTAAAAATGTGCTTTTGCTATATTCTTGGTTTTTTCTTTCACTTACCACTTACCACTAAAATATAGAGTATCATAAATCATTTTTTTTTAATTTTAGAAGGAGCAAGTGAGACAGAGACATAGAGACAGAGAGAACTGGAGCACCAGGGCCTCAGCCACTGAAATCAAACTCCAAACTCTTGTGGGCATCTGTGACCTTGTGCTTGCCTCACCTTTGTGCATCTAGCTAACTGGGATCTGGAGAGGCGAACATGTGTCCTTAGGCTTCACAGGCAAGTGCCTTAACTGCTAAGCCATCTCTCCAGCCCTTAAGTTGTTGTCTTTTCTTTCTTTCTTTTTTTTTTTTTTTTAAACAGGAGATATGATTTACTGCCAAGAGTACTGGAACTGTAATGTTAAGAGTAACACTTGGGGGCTGGAGAGATTTACTGCCAAGAGTACTGGAACTGTAATGTTAAGAGCCCTGGCACGCCCATTCTCTCTCTCTCTTTAACTATTTCTGTATCTCTCTCTCTCTCTCTTGGGATGGAGTTTACTAAACAAAGAATGAACTGAAGAAGTATCCATGATTGGATTTTATAAACCTTGTGAGAAGAGTTAGGCCTCTTAGAAAGACAATACTGTTGTGACCACTGTGAGGGAGGCCATTTGGGAGAAGAGTCCTGGGGACCAGTAGTGAATGATAGCATCTAGAATTGAGGCCTGGGGAAACAAAATGAATCTTATTTTATTTAAAAAATTTCATTAGTCTAATTGAGTTAATAACTTAACTGTTGCTTAGATAATACAAAAGTGTCAGTCAATATAAAACATTCAAAAGTCAGTTAAATAAATGTGTTTATAGCAGATAATGATCACTTTTTTCTTTTGTAATGGTATAAACATCTCATGAAGTGTGGACACCTCAAGACCCCCTGGAAACATGCACAAAATGGATAAAGAACTGATGTACATTGTGGAGATGGAAACTTTCCAAAACAAATATTGAAATCATATAAGTTAAAATTAATGCAAATCTTTTGCAAAAAAATGATAACATTATAATCTTGTGGTATATTTTTACAGTGTGCTATTAATTGAGTGAAAAGCCAAGTCACATAATGTGAGAAAACATTGCATTGAAAAGTTATTTGCATTTTTAAATAAAATAAATTAAAAGAACTCTCACAAAACAATATCAAAGGGCCACATGGAACACTCTTCCGGATAGATTATAAGATAAAATACAAAACAAGTCTCTGAATTTTTAAACTTGAAATTATAGCAAGTATCACTTCTGATTATAAGACAATAAACTATCATCAACAAGAAAAATTGTGGAAATTATGCTAAGGCATGCAAATTAAACAACAAACTTTAGAACAATCATTTCTTCATGAAGAAACACAAAATAATGTTAAAATGGAAACAAATGTACTGGAATGATGATACAGGAAATCAATGGAGCATAATAGAAGAAGTACTAAGAAAAAGCTTATGGTAAATAACATGTACAGAAAGAAACAGAAAGTAGAAAGCCAAAAAATAGCAATAAAGGAACTATGAAAGAACAGAGCAACCATCGGGCCAGTAAAAGAATAAATATCAAGAGTAGAAATAATTTGAAGGCTAAGTTAAAAAATGTGAAAGCACAATAAATAGATTTTCAAAAACATAAGAGGGACAAATTCTTACTAAAGATTACATAAGAAAAATAGAAAGAATTCAAGGAGATTAAATCAGACGAAAAAGAGATTACAACTGAAACCAGAGAATACAAAGAATCAGAAGTGACTATTATGAACAAGTATGCACTAATGAAGTGGGTGACTTGGAAAAAAGTTGTAGTCACATATATGTTACTAAGATTGAAATATGAATAAAAAAAGAAAACTTGAAAAGATAAATGACAAGTAACAAAATAAATCAATCCAAGGAAGTTTTCCACCCCCCCCCAAAAAAAAAATCAAGACCAGATAGCTTGATTGCTAAATTGTACCAAATAATAATAATAATAATAATAATAATAATAATAATAAAAACACTAAACCCAGTTCATTCCAAATCATTCCAAAACATGTAAGAAGATGGACTTCTTCCAAACTCATTCCTCGAGAAGAGCAATACCCTGCTTCCATAGCCAGATAAGAAATAAGAACATAAATCCATAAGCCAATATCTTCCATACAAACAAGATGGAAAGTCCTTAATAAAATACTAGCAAACTGAAATCCATCAACACATTACAAAAGGTGTTCAATGATGAAATGAGACTCACTCCAGGGATGCCACAATAGTTCAACATATGCCAATCACTAAATTTGATATAGTGTATCAACCTAATGGAAGGCAAGGCCCATACAATCTTCTCAGTAGACAAAAAGAGGCCCTTATTAAAATTCAGCATCCCTTCCTCATGAATCTCTGAACAAATTAGCTATAGAAGGAAAGTATTTCAACATAATTAAAGCCATATGACATATTGAATGAGAAAATACTGAAGGTTTTCTCTCTAAGATCTGGACAGTTATTCAGTATTGAAGTGGAAAAGCAAGAGGAAAATATGACTTTCTAATTAAAAGGGAAGAAGTCAGTTTCACCATCTGTAGGGGAAACAATTTGGTATGTAGCAAACCTGCAAAACTCAACCCAAAACTATTCAAGCTAATACATACAGCAAAAATGCATGGTACAGATCAATATACTGAAACCAATTATATTCTGTATTCCAACAGTGAGCTATTCATAAAAGACATCATAGAAACAACTCCACTAAGTTAGCTACAAAATAAAATGAGATATAATGCTTTGTAATAAATGTAACCAAGGAATATAAATTCATTCGGGCAGAGAAGGCATTGAAAGCCATCTGTGTTCATAGATTGAACATATTAATTTTTCATGTCTCTACACTAGTCAATATAATCCCAATCAAAAATACCAATGGAATTTTGCATAGTAACAATTTCTAAATTTCTAAAATTTCCTTAGATTTCCATGGAACCACCAAAACAAAGAAGGAACACAGCAAAACAATTTCAAGAGCCAAAGAAATCTTTCACCAAAAAGAACAAAACATGAGATATTACAATGGCAGATTTTACAATTCCCTATAATGTTATAGCAATTAAAAGAGTTTTGTATTTTAACAAAAATGGACATGAAGACTGTGGTATAGAAAAGAGAGACTAGAAAATAACCTATAGTTTAGGAATCCTTGACAAAATATTAAGAAAATATATTGCTCAAGGGACAATTTCTCCATAAATATTACTAGAAAATCAGCCACATAGCAAATGTAAACTACACCCCTTTCACTGTATACAAAATTCCATTCAAAATGAATTTATAATTAAGATAAGTAAGCTGAAATTATAAAACTATGAGAAAAAATGGTAAATGGCACAAAACTTTGAAATTCACACACATTTCATTTCCTTTTTTGTTTCTATGTGTATTTGTAATAACTGTGGTATGTCATATGTATGTAGTGTGATATGTGTGAATGCATAGTGAATGCATATGTGTGTGCCCCATGTGATGGCCAGAATAGCATTCTCTGTTTCCTTGAGATGGAGTCTCTCACTGAAAATGGAGCTGCTATTTTCTTTTTTATTTTTTTGGTCAGACTGGCTGACAGCAAGCCTCAGAAATTCTCAGTGTCTTTCCCCTTTCCCCACAGAACTGTGGTTACAGGCGTGTGTGGCTATACCATCTCCTTCTGTAGTTACTGAAGATCAAGCTCAGGCCATTTCAGGCCCTCATACTTGCATGGCAAGTTCTCTTACCTGCTGAGCCATCTACTTAATTGCCCCCCATTTTTTTTTTTTTGCATAAAACTTCAAAAGCATTGTTTATAAAGGTGAAAGAAGACAAATGCAATGCACTGAATCCCGAAATTTCCACATAACAAATGAGATCATCTACATAGCAAAGAGACAACCTAAAAAAATCAGAGAAATATTAAAAACTATAACTGACAAGGGGCTAATATCTAGAATTTAAAAGGCACTAAACTTAGCAACTAAAATAACTCAACTTTATGAGATTACATACAAGTAACCAGCAATAGATATATCATGAAATGAAAATATCACTACTCTTCAAGATAGACAGATCAAAACTACAAAGAATATCATCTCATTCCATTTAAAACAGCCATTATAAAAAAGACAACTGATGCCAGGCATGGTGGTGCACGCCTTTAATCCCAGCATTCGGGAGGCAAAGGTAGGAGGATCGCCATGAGTTCGAGGCCACCCTGAGATTACATAGTGCATTCCAGGTCAGCCTGGGCTAGAGTGAGACCCTACCTTGAAAAACCAAAAAATGGAAAAAAAAAAAATACAACTGATATCAAGTGAGAACAAGAGTAACATGAACAAAGGGCACTCCCTGTAAACCGCTTGTAAGAAGGCAAATTAGTATAGCTATTATAGAAAATATTGTGAATGTGGCTTAGAAAATTAGAAATAGAACTACCATATAATCCAGCAATCCAATAAGTAGACATATGTTTGTATTAGTTACTCTCCTCATTGTTATAATATCAGAGAAAAGCAACATAGAGGAAGAAGGATTTATTTCTGATTCACATTTTTAAGACACATAAGTCCATAATGGCACAAGGAGTGGTTTTCTGTTTTGTTGGCAAGAGCATAGGGTGAAGGCTTACATCTCTACTGGCCAGGTTGCAGGAACTGGAAAATAAAGTAGAGCCAGGTTAAAACCTCAGGACTTTCCCCTGGTGACTCACTTCCTCAAACTGTGCCCTACCTCCTATAGGTCCCTCCACTTCTCAAAACACCACAACCAGGTAAGGGCTGAGTGCTTCAACAGAGCCTATGGAAGGAAGACATTCCATATTCAACCCATAACCATATCCACTGAAAATGAAACCAGTATACTGTGGAAACATCTGCATAACCAAGTTAAGTACAGTCTTGCTTACAATAGCCCAAAAATGGAAACATGTTCACCTAGTGATGAAATAGGCACAGCACAGAAAAACAAATATCACATAGTATTACTCATGTATGATATCTATGAATCTCAATCTCATGGACACTTATAGTACAATACTGGTAGTAAAAGCAGGAATGGAGAGATTGGGAAAGTTAAATCAAGGACTAAGTCACAGTTAAAAGAAATATTTGAGATTCTATTTTCCAGTCAGATGACCATAAAGATAGTATGCTTTCTATTTTTAAGAGATTAGGAAAGGACTTTGATTTTTTTTAAACCACAAAACATAAAGAGGTTATGAATATGCTTACTTTAATTTGAACATTACAATCTGTACATAAAAAGTCACATGACAATTTGTAAATATGTACAATTATAGGTTATTTTTAAAAATAAAAAAAAAAGAACAATTAGAGAAAAACATGATTAGGGAGATGCGTCAGCAGTTCAAGGTGCTTGCTTAAAAGGTCTATTGGCCTGGGTTCAGTTCTCTAGCATGTCCATTAAGGCAGATGTAAAACATTGTATAAGCACCTGGTGTTGGTTTGCAGTAACAAGAGACCCTGGAAAGCTCATGCATGCATACACACAAGTACATGTATAAATATAAATAAATATGTAAATAATATTTTTTAAATAATTGTAGAAAGTCATACACAAACCAAACCATTAATGTGAACAAAAGAATTGAATAGAGGGGGCTGGAGAGATGGCTTAGCAGTCAAGGCCTTTGCCCGTAAAGCCCAATGATCCCAGTTCGACTCTCCAGGACCCACATAAGCTAGATGAACAAAGGTCCGCATGTATCTGGAGTTTGTTTGCAGTGGCTGGAGGCCCTGGTATGCCCATTCTCTCTCTGTCTCTTTCTCTCTCTCTCTCTAATAAATAAATAAATAAATAAATAAATAAATAAATAAATAAATAAAATTTTAAAAAAAGGAATTGAATAGAGAATTTTCCAAAAAAATATACAATAATAAACAAGCATGTAAAAATTGCTCAAAAGTAACCATCAAAAATGTACTATGCATTAAAAATCACAATTAAACTGCATTTTATACCCAGTATGAAGGATTTAGTTTTAAGTCAGATAATAAACAGTGATGATAAACTGCAGAGAAATTAGAACACTCATAGATTTCTAATATGATTACAAAATAATGTAAAGCGAAATGGCCATTCCTCAAAAGTTAAACACAAGATTGCCCTATTAATCAGCAATTCTATTCCTTGAAATATACCTAAGAGGAAATAAAATCCTTACAAATTTTTCTTCAGGAACATTCACAGGCGCCCTACTCATAATAGTACAGAAATGGAAACACTCCACACGTCCATCAGTGTCAACTAGTAAATTGATAAAGAGAATGTGTATCAAGAAATATCAAGAATAGGCAAATTCTTTCTCATTAAAATAGAATGTAGATTAATTGTTTCTTAGCAATAGAAATATGGCAAAATAAAAAGGTTTTGTTAATGATTGATAATAAAAATTTTCTAAATTGCACAACTCTGAATATACTAAAAGCCATTGAATTTCAACTGGGTTAACTACATGATACATGTAAATCTTGTATGTTTAAATTAACAAACTAATTAAACACATTGAGCAACTATAATAGAGCCTTATATGTAAATTTGAAAAACGTACAAATACAACATGTACTTGTATCTTTATAACTAGCCTATTTCATAAGCTTCTTCTAGTGATAACTATGATGCTAGGACACTATTCCTTAAAAGAGGACAAAGAAACCTAGTGGTAAATGTAATGCGATTAAATAGTAAACTTTGAGAGACATTAGGCATGCATAGGAAGGACTGTGGACATTGCTTAGTGATTAAAGGTGCTTGCTTGCAAAGCCTGATAGCTCTCAATTCCCTACTATCCACATAAAGCCAGATGCACAAAGGTGCACAGGCTTGTGGAGTTTGTGTGCAGTGGCAAGAGGCCCTGGCACACCCATTCCCTCTCTCTCCACTTTCTTTCTGTTTCTCACTCACCCTTGCTCTCTGCTTACAAATAAATGAAAAAAAAAATAAAGAATTCAGAGGACATGGCCAGATACAGAATTTAAAAAGTTTTAGAGAATATTGATTTGGTGGTTAACCTTGATTGTCAACTAGTTTTTAAAGTTACTTAGAAGAGATATCTCTGGGTGTGTACATGAGAGTGCTTCCAGAAAAATTTAACTGAGGGGTTAAGACCCACACTAATGGGGCAGTACCATCCCAAAGGCCATGGTACCAGACTTAATAAAGGAGTAAGCAAGTGGAATATCTGCATTCATCTCTTTCCACCTCCTGACTGTACATTCAATGAAGCAGCTCCCTTATACTCCTGCTGCCACAGCTAGAGATCCTCTGGCCTTTTTCCCAGGATTGATAGGCTATCCCTCAAGCTGTGAGCCAAAACAAACCCTTCCTTAAGATGATTTTGTCAGGTAGCTTAAGAAAGAACCAAGAAAATAAACACATACAGTTGTTTGGGAGAAAATAAATTTTATAGAATCCTTAATGGACAGTGGTCAGCGGTAAGTGAAAACTTCCCAATGGGTTAACACACTTATTTTACAAGGGCTCTCTCCTTTTAAGTAGCTGCTATTTTTCAGGCACTTTTCCTCATGAATTTTGTAAGTTAGAATACTTAAGTTTTCTGTAACTGGCAGTTTTCACACTACTAGTAAGTGGTGGAATGAATATAATTTATGAATACTTGTTCCACTGAGAAGACTATTATTTCAAAACCTGAATGAGTCATTAAAGAATTGTAATTAAACAGTTTGGTTCATAACACTTGAGTCACAGTGAGGAATAGACAATTTAAATTAGTGGTCAATATCACTAATTAACTGATATATACTGAGATTCCTAAGCTTTAAAATATTAAACTTGATAAAGTTTGACCAAAGCTACTTTTTGAGTGACAGAAATCTATTATTTTATTCTTCCTGTATAAGTGACCGAACCTGGATGATAATAATAATGTTTATTCCTAATTCAGTTCATTACAAATGATCACATTGATTGAGAAATGGTGCTTACATAATGAAAACTCCTAATTGCTTCTCTCTCATCTTGGAACATGTAATATATTGTAGTGGCTTGAATGTAAAATGCCCCCCATAGATTCATGCACTTGAATATGGAACCTTCAGGGGGCGGAGTCTTTCTGGAGGAGGTATCACTGGATTTTGGCCTTGAGATTTTAATTTTAATTTATTTATTCTTTTGACAGAGAAAGAGGGAGGGAGGGAGCAAGAGAGAATGGGCATGCCAGGGCCTCCAGCCACTGCAAATGAAGTCCAGACATGTGTGCCCCCTTGTGCATCTGGCTAACGTGGGTCATGAGGAATCTAACCTGGGTCCTTTGCTTTTGCAGGCAAACGCTTAACCACTTAACTACTAAGCCATCTCTCCAACCCCGCCTTGAGATTTTATTGTCCAGCTTTGCTTGGTGTTTTCTGGTTCCTGCTGCTTTCTTCTTTTTGATGTGATGATAGCTTTTTGTTGCTGCCATGCCTTCCCTGCAGTTATGAACACTCCCTCGCAAACCTGTAACCAGAAATAAACCTTTTCCTCCTTTCCTTCCTTATGCTTCCTCTGATTATGCATTTTCTTCCAGCAACAGGAAAGTAACCGATACATGTGCCCATTAGAACTACTTTTCAACTTAATATATGTGATGGTCTGAATGCAATGCCTCACCAACCCAGTGGCTTATGTATTTGAACACTTGGCCCCAGAAAATTGGCACTGTTTAGGAAAGTTGTGGAACCTTTAGCAGGTGAAGCCTTGGTGGAGGTATTATGTCACTGGGGTGGCGGTAGGAGGCTTGAAGTGTCACAGCCTGGACCTGCTTGCTGTTCTTACCTCTCTACTGCTTCCCTGCCAATGTGGTGATGACTTTCTGCTCATGCCACATCTTCCCCATGGTGATGGAGTCCACTGCCTGGCACTGTAA
Organism: Orientallactaga sibirica; assembly: GCA_036365145.1. Taxonomy (NCBI): domain Eukaryota; kingdom Metazoa; phylum Chordata; class Mammalia; order Rodentia; family Dipodidae; genus Orientallactaga; species Orientallactaga sibirica. The sequence goes on from JAEOAD010000003.1 coordinate 74,922,769, forward strand.
GCCAAAAGAAACTCTTTCCTTCCTTAAGTTCCTCGAAGATCTAGTTGTTCACAACTACAAAGTAACTGATACGACATATTAAAGCAATGTCCCTTTTGTAAATAAAATGTCTTGAAAAAAAGACAGCTTACTCAAACATTGCATTCACTTTTGTGTCTTAGATTAGGTTTGAAAGAAAGAGAAACATTGAGTTTATGCTTACCATCCTCCTTGGATGAGCTTCTCAGCAGCCCTTCTTATAGAGTTGAATCCCTGATGAGGTCATGCCTTTCAGACTCATTTCACCAGCATGGAGCATCGAGATCCCTGGAGTTTGATTCAGAAATGGTCGACTCAGAGAGGTTATTCTGATTAGAAGAGAATAAAAGGATGGCCTCCAATTAGAGTAGCTAAAGCTTAGAATGGAGATTTATTGCTAGGGATTGATTAACTTAATACATTACAAACTTACAGAATTGACTCCATTCACCCTAAAAGAACCCCAAAGGATTGTCAAACAGGCAAACCATCTTTCAGAACAGTCATGTATGTTACATGACAGCTGCTTATGCCTTTTGATATAAAAGAGAGATCTATTTTACCTTTGCATTTGGCAATGACATATTCTCTTTGGCTCCCCGAGCAGAGATATCATGCATCAAGATGAAAGGTAGAAAGTGAAAGGTAGATCACAGGAAGCAATCACAGGATGATAAAACAGAGCAGGAAATGCTGATTTAGATAAATGAGGCATGAGAAAGGCTAAAAGGCCATTCATAGAGATCGCTATCTAAAAAGAATTTTAAACTCTAGAATAAAAATGAGATTAAAAAATGGCTTTAAGATATGTCTCAACACATATGTACAATCCCAAACTTCTTTCCTTTAAAAAGCTCGTGTAAGAAACATGGCATCAATTAAAATCCCTCCCACATACTCACCAAAAAAAAAAAAAAAAAAAAAAAAAAAAAAAGAAAAAAAGAAAGAAAGAAAGAAAGGAAGAAAAGAAAGAAAGAAAGAAAGAAATGCTTATAGAGAAGCCCAACATGGGAGAAAGACACTCTGAGTTTGTTCCCTTATCTATAAAAATCACAATAAAAATACTTGCCAGTTTGAACTTGTGACCTCTGAGATTCTTTCCAAATTAGCCTTTTTTCTGATTGTAGGTTAGATATCATCATTCTAAGTTCAAGGTGTCACATCTACTAGGAGTATATGAATTTTAATAAGTAATGAAGAACCTTGAACACATTGTGGCATGAATCTCTAAGGATGAACTGTCACAGGGCTTGATGGCTTTGTGGTGGACATGCATGTGGGGGAGGAAGTCTTCCCACAACTCTTAAATCATACTGTCGCTTTCCAAAGCAAACCCTCATAAAGCCTTCTCAAGCTCAGCTGCACGGGAGAATCTGGGGAGCTCTAAATAATCCTAATGCCTGGGCCTACCACAGACCAATTAAATCAGGATCTCTGGAGATGGGACCTGCACATCAATATTTTTTTAAAGCTCCCTGGAGGATTCAACTGGGCAGCCAGTGATAAGCAGGATTGCCTCAATTCCTTCAGTGCTTAGAGGCCAGAACTGTGGCTTGCAAAGTACGTAATGAACTCAGGTCAAGGAGTCAGTGCTGGAGCCAAACAAGAGTCCAGGTGTCTGATTCTCTTGTCTTATATTGCTGCCTCAAAATTGGCCTGCTGTGAGCTTCATTTCAGATCTCTTATACACACCATAGAGCAATGATGGGAGAATGCTCTCCTAGTGTGATTTTTCAATGCTATTTTTTATTTATTTGCAAGTGGAGAGAATTGAGGGAAGGGAAGGGAGAGGGAGAGGGAGAGGAGAGAGAGAGAGAGAGAGAGAGAATGGGTGAACCAGGGCCTCTAGCCACTGCAAACAAACTCCAGATGTATGTTCTACCTTGTGCATCTGGCTTACATGGGTACTAGGGAATCAAATCTGGGTCTTTAGACTTTGCAGGCAAACTCCTTAACTGGTAAGCCATCTCTCCAGCCTGAATGCTATTTTTTATACAAACACTTGCTGATTTAAAGCTATTCATAATTCTTCCATCTTGCAAATGAGAGACTTAGAAAAAAAATTAAACAGGTAACCTAGAAAAATTGAGTAAAGCAAAGACTAAGTTCCAGAACTAAACTGTGCAATATCTCTCATTCAAGTTCCTTCCACTCTATAAAGCCCCCAACACTGACGGCTAGAACACCCTACAGGATATGTTGGTGCCCTTCATGGAGTTCCAAACAGTACTGTACCCATCACAACGAAAGTGCCAGGGGCAGAAAAATGCAAAAGAACCAGGCAAGAGTTGCATTTGTAGCAGGCATCTTACTTTTCATGTTTGGAAATCAGAAGAGAGCCCTGAACACTGCTGCTAATATGATGGCTGGACTGAAGACAGGAAATCACAATGTTGTTATTTATAAGACACCAACTCAAACATGATACATTGAAGACTGATACAAGATGTCAGAGTAGAAACATCAACTGAGGTTTTAACGATGTTGTTTAGCTAAAAGAGATGCTTGAAGGGCAATGGATAGCATAGCCCTGTTATGATAAAGAGGAAGACTGACAGACTACTCAATCTATTCCATTGTTCTTTGAGAATAAATGTACAAGCGTCGTGGTCAATCTGGCTGTGCAATACTAGGTTTGGTGGAGCTCAGCCCCTATTCACAGCCCTGTGCTCATCAGAATTCTTCAAGGGAATCATTACAGAAGGTGCTAAGTGATTTTTAGGAGACAAAATGTGCAGTTTGGACTGATAATGCTCTGGATGGAACTCGGTTTGGTTGTGCAGGTTTGAAGGTGATAGTAGCTGAAGAGAGGGACTGACTGTACACACACTGTGAATGACTTCAGACTTTTTCAAATGCTTCTAGTGGGGAACTGATTTTCTTAGCTTATTTTTTGCATGTGTAGGTGGTGTGCCTGTGTGCATGCCTGTGGGTATGTGTGTCGATGTGGGTTCACACATGGGGAGTCCAGAGGTTGATGTCAGGTGTCTTTCTCAGTCACTCTCTCCATTTGACTGAGGCACAGTCTCTTGTTGAGCCCAGAGCTCACCCATTCAGCTATCCCAGTTAGCTTGCTTTGCCCTGGGAATATCCATCTCTGCCTCCTGCTTGTGGGATTCTAGATAGCCATCTCAGTCACCTGGTATTTACACACACGCCAGGGATCCAAACTCCACCTCTCATAATTTGTGGCAAGTTATTGACTTGAGCTATCTCTCCAACCAATGGTGAAGATTTGAAGACAAGGAGGTTCTGAGAGAGGGGGGCTATTCTGTAAAGATGAGGGAATTTGAAATAAACCTTGTTATTCTCTAGCATCTCTGTGGACTTCCAAGAATCACAATAGCCAGATGACTCAATATAAATAAATAAATAAATAAATAAATAAATAAATAAATAACCAGTATTTAAAGAGAGGGAAGAAACATAATACATGGATGATTTAAAGGGTACAAGAGAGGGCTGGAGAGATGGCTTAGTGGTTAAGGCCCCTGCCTCCTAAGCCTAAGAATGCTGGTTCCAATCTCCAGCGGTTCCAATCTCCAGGTCCCACATTTAGCCAGATGCAAAGGGGCACAATGCTGCACTTGACCACAAGGGGGCACACGCATCTGGATTTCGTTTGCAGCAGCTGAGAGGCTGCTGGCGCGCCCATCTCTATCTGTCTTCCTCTCTCTCTCTCTCTCTCTCTCTGTGTTTCTTCCCCATCCCCCCAAAAAAAGGGTACAAGAGAAACATTGTATAACCAGTAGCTCACAAGGAGGGGAGTCTTGTAATGACAGTGCTGTCCCACCCACTCTCTCCCCTCAGCTTCTGCCTCTCATATGAAAGGACAACTGACCCACAAAACTGAGGAGAAATTCCCCAAGCTAATGAATTTCTTGTTATTCCTCTTTTAGACTATAAGCAACTAGCCAGAGAACAGCCTACAGTTTGCTTCATACTTTAGACATAGCTGGGGAAGAAAGGAGGATATCACATATAATTAACATACATTTAAGACTACAGGTGAAGGCTTACTGCGTAAATAAAAGGAAATGCTGAACATCTGTCTGAGGTTGTGGGCATACACTCTATTTCATGCAGCTAGACTTAGGCATGTAGCCATTACCTAGCCAAAAAGCTAAATAAAATGAAAAGTGTGAGTGGGGAGGAGGGGGAACTTTAAGATTTGAGTCACTATCCTTGTCTAAAAATCTTTCTGAATTGCTTCAATCATAGATTTTTTATCTAGGAGTTTAAATATTACTTCTTCCTATAATTCAGACCACTGGTTGTGAAATTAAACAACCACAGAACACTCACAAGGTCCTTGGACAATATCTATCCTGGTGTTTCCCTGCCTTTGGCTGTCTTTCTGCAGTGTTTATAATGGCACACTACTCTGATTGATGGTTACAGAGCAGATACGAACTTGGTGGCCTCTGCATGCCCAAATGGCTCACAACTTGTATTTACTTTCAGAACTCAGTGACACTATGGTTGCTTTTGTTGACATGCAATGGTAGCCTTGGAGGTCATTGAGCTCTTAAAAGAATATGTCTTTTCTGTCCTAATTTAGAGGGTTTCCAAGACATATACTTAGTACAAATAGAATTACTTTGCCATGACTTCCCATGGCAGTTTCTTTTAATAACCAAACATTACCTGCTTTTTAAAAATATACCCTATACTGTTGAATGCCTGAGGGATGTTGGATATTCAATAATGAATAAAAGAATCATGCCCACTGAAATAACCTGATTCTTTGGGCCACTGTAGTAACCTGATTCTTTTGATACCAACCTCTTTTAGTGAGAGGACGATGATGGTCAAGAGGTCAGAAAAATGGAATTTCTTGGAATTGCTTATGTTTTCCATTTGACATCAATAATTAAAAAAAAAACACATTAGGGTCATTATAAAAGTAGAGTGCAGCCAGTGAGAATGCTTCTATAATTAGGCTAAGCAAGTATCTGTAAATGTTTAAATATGATACATTTTCTTAACCACCTCAGCATGAAGAATTTGTTTTCCAATCTTCTTACTTTCCCATAACACTTCTGCTAAGCTGTCTGAAACCAACCATTTTCTCATCAAATTGTTATATTCCTGGGCCATGACTGGACTATAAGTTCTGTGAGCACAAGTGCATCTTCTCACACAACCCACCACAGTGCGCTAAAATGGTAAAATTAATTGAATACACACAAATTTTATGTGTGGATATATAATTATTAGGTATTTATGGATATGAAGATTTCATCATGTTCCAGCACACAATGAAATATTTTCCATCCTAAACACTGGTCATGCATTTTGATTTCCCTTACATGAGGATTCATTTCTTTTTTCATTTATTTGCTTGCATGGAGAAAGAGGAGGAGAGGAGAGAGAGGGTATGTGCATGCCAAGGCCTCTTGCCACTGTAAAGGAACTGCAGGTGATGTGCAGTTCTGTGCATCTGGTTTTACATGCGCACTAGGGAACCAAAGCCAGACTAACAGACCTTGCAAGCAAGCTTTAACCACTGAGCCATCTAGCCAGCCCATGCTGTATTTCTTTACGTTTAAAAATTTCTTGGCCTTAGCCATGTCTAGTCAAAAACAAAAACAAAAACAAAAATAATTTCCTGGGCAGTATAAGTGTCTGGTTTCCTTTTATGGCAGCGTGGACCTTCTCTTCCAAAAGTTGGTTCTATTTTGCAGGTCCTTGCTTGTTAATATCTTCTTTCTTTTCTGGAGAAGAGATGCAGATATTATTTTAGTTATTTTGATTTCCCTTGCAAGGAGCCCAAAGGAATTACTATTTTCTATTAGTGCACAATATGAAAGAAGTATTCTTACTCTATGAATATTTTGACTTACTTCTTTGATGCACACGAATATTTGTGGCTTACAAACAAAATTAGACTTGTCCTTTAGAAAGCCCAGAGTAATTCCACCTAGGTCTAGCACTTTTCATTTGCATAGTTGGCTTAAACAGTGAGTAACTGAGCTTTTTTCCTAAAGTCCAAACCCTTGAACTGCCATGGCATTCTTTGCTGGTATTTAGGAAGGAAAACCACATCAATTTTCATTAAATACAAAACAAAAGATTAGTCAAAACTGTTATGGCTACATTCCTCTATTATACATAGACACTCAGTGCTGGAAAGAAAAATCAAAAAAATTTTTCACAATTTTCAAAAATAAACACCCTCCCCTCCCCCACTGCCTTAACGCACCAGGGAGATGTCAGGACCTCAATAGAGGAGAGGGCTGTTTTTAATTGAGAAAACCCTGTCCTGCTCACCAGTCCTGCTGTCTGTAAGTTTCTAAAGCCTTTTCAAGTTTGCAGGGCAAATGCATTCCCTTCCTCTTTGTGCATTATGAGGTCTTTGAATGACGTCCACTCCTCTCTGGCTCTTTCAAGAATAATTAGCACCCTCATCAATTTCCCTGCCTTGCTCATTTGACAAACAAGTGTCACAGGAGTGAAATGTTTGCATTCTCTGCCCAGCAGAATTTGGGAGCAGTTTCTCTGTCTATAGGTTTCACAACAGTGATACTCCCAGGAGAGTCATAAGTGAATTTGTGGTAATGCAAGCAGTGTTGGGCTGCCAACAGTGTTATGTTACATCTTCGAACTGGCCTTCATTGTAGTGATTAACAGGTGGGTGCAGGAGGCCTTTGGTTTCAGCTTCATTTAAATCAGCAGCTTGTTTTGGCTTTTTTTCTTGAGTCTAAGGATCAATATTAAGCTTCCAGAAAATAAAGCAGATATCTATACATACCTAGAAAATCCCACTGGAAATCTTCGTATCAGGCACAAATTCTTATCCTTGCCATTTCACACAAAGAAGAATTTATTTCAAGTTCTGTGACTAAGATAAAATATTTCTACATTTCAATGCATTGAAAATTATGATTATTAATCAGACCAGTTCTGTATAATTAATTGACTGAGGATGAGCTCTTTGCCTACTTTTCTTCCTGTGCTCTACAGTGCCTGTACTGGGGCAATATGCTTCTACATAGTTCCTCCTGCAAAAGATCAGAGAGGAGGTTGGGGAATGTCGTAATAATAACTGATTCCCAGTACTGTTTGAGAGGAGCAAGACAACTCTGTTGAGAAATCTTCCCAGACTCCCCCGCTGTCGCTTAATTCATCAGGGACATGTGAAACACCTACTACATGCCGAGCATGACATTTAGTTGTGAGTACTAAGAAAAATACATTGTTTCTACCTTTCTGAGAATGAGAGACAGGCCAATGACACATGAAATTAAGAGTAATACAAAGAGCCAAGAGGGTCAAGGGATTCAGAGCAAAGGGAATAAATAGCCCCCTGGAGTTGAATCTGACAAAAGAAAGGTTTTCTTGGCTTTTAAGAAAGGAAAAGGAAAGACATCTGAAGAGAGAAAATGAAACAAAAAATCAAGAATATGCACCAAAAGTGGAAGGAAAGCTGAGTCAGCTTTATTGGCTAGGAGAAAGAGGGTGTCATATAAGTGGGCTACAAAAACAGTAATTGAAAGGTTATGGTGAATGAAATTCATAGTAACAAAAATTCTAGTTTCTTGATCAGTGAACTGGTATAGAGAAATCTGTGTGGATTTCTTTAGCAAAATCCAAAATAGACTTATGTTCAGTGTGTTAAAGCTCACATACTAAATAACAATTTTGGGGAAAACAATCAAGAATTAGTAATGATTGATAATTAAGACAGTGTCATTATTAAATAATTTGGGTTGCTTACCTGGGGTTGATAAAGATACATCAAATTTAGTTCAAAATTAGTAAATTTGCTTAAAGGTGCTCAGTAACATTAAGTATTAAGAATCAATGTCCCCCAAATTACAAAACATTTATTAAGTAATCAAACCTTAAATTTACAAAGTAACAACCTACCATGTATTTAAATGATCTCTCTCAAATAATTATGAGGCAAAATTATTACCTGAGAAGTGATCAAATCCAGACATCTAAGGCAGGAAACCTACAGAACAAGTTATTGACATATTCCATTCCTTTTCATGACACTTAAAACTCTGGAAGAGGAAGGGCTTCTTATTTACAAGTTTATGGGATTCATTGGAACCAAGGATGACCTTGTAATCCTGCAATAAGCCGTCAGAGAGCTCTTGCCAACAAAATAACTATTTGAAAGCAAGGCTGTCATTACAAAATCTGGATTTAAAGTTTGGATTTATGATTGGTACAATGTTCATGATATGCACCACTACAAGAATTAGGCTTTTATATACTTTGACATTCACTGGAGATATTTTAAAGTCAAAACTTGGCTTAAGTTTTAGTCAATGGTTTCTTCTTTATCTAAAACAGAAGACATCATTTATCAATTCATCAATCAAGGCTTTGGAGATTTCAGTATATAAAATTATTAGAAGGACTCAGGGGAGCCATTGCCAATTGTCTACCTAAAATGACTTCAGTGTTATTTTTACCATGAACACTAAAGATACTTGGTTTTGTCAGCTTTAACTTACACTTAAGAACAAACCCATGACCTTTCTTTTACACTGATTTTAAAATGTTGTAAGATTCCAAAGTATAAGTAAAACATTGTAATCAATACCACCCTTTAGACAAAGATTCTGGGAAATAAATTAGAAATTCTGTTCTTCTACAGTGCAACACAAATTAACAATATGTTCACAATGTCATTTTCATAATGTATTTTAACCACATCCCTGGCAATGTTTTCACAACATAGAAATAAAATTATGCATATTGACTCAAGAACATGGAAACATGGAAATCAATAGGAACACTTCCATATGTTGCAGCCTTTTGTATATTATTTTGATGAAAATGTGTTCGTTTTACAAATATTCAGTTAGTACTTGCTACACATAATAAGACACAAAAGAAATAGGGAACAAATTCATGTTTGCCACTATCTATTCATTCTCCCATTATCTCTAGGTCTTACTTCTAAGTTCTTATATTCAGCCTGTCTGCCTGCTCTCCCTCCATTCCCAGATTTTAAAGGAACAGAATTCCAAAAATGTTCAGGTTAATGAATAAATGGATTCATTTACACAGATGATTAATAGAAAGATGGAAATGGATAAAATGCTCCCTTTCTTTTTAAGGTTGAGTCGCAAGTAGGCTACTTTTGCCAATTCTTGATCTTCATTGAGGACAAGGAGTCCTAAAATAGTTTCTAAATCAAGAAACAGACTGTACCAGATGTCAGAAGACCATAAAGGTAAAGAAAAGTAAGTGGAATGAAAGGGTTGAAGGCAAGCCAACCTCCAGCTTGATTCCAGGAAGGAATTGGGACAGAGGAAGGAAGAAGATAAAGTATAAATTTGGACACACATGTGGTCAACTTCAGAGACACTATCTTTTAAGAGTTTCCAGTTCTTTAGAGAAAAGGGCTGTGTGGGTGTAGGTGGTATGTATGAATCCAGTTACATTAGAGTCTTTGACAACCACATTCAGTGTGGACAGAAAGACCAGACTAAGTGAAGTGAACAAAAGGAAAGGAATAGCAGTGTTGCCACAATTCTTCCATGGGCTGAAACAGGCATTGATATCTCCGTTTGTGATAAAAAGGACAAAAATTATGAACCAAGAATGGACACAAATATGAATGAAGAGAAACAGTTATAAAGATTCCCACATTGGCTGCCTGTGAGAACTACAGTGACCTGGTATTCACACTTACCCATGATAACACACGAGAAGCATGGACTGGGGGAGGAGAAGCAGTTTTCCGTTTGTCTGTATGATGATAAGTTTCTAGACTATGAAGCATTTGGGCCAAAATATCTTCAAGCTTAATGTCTCATTGTACACAGAGGGAGTGGTAGTGCTGGCTTAGTCTAGAAATGATTTATAAAATGAAGCTGTTGGAACTGGGAGTTTGTCCAGCTGTGAGAAAGGGAGCCGTGGACACCATGTAATCCAGCAGTCAAGCCACATTGAAGTCAGTCCTAGAGATTGGGGCAGGAAGGCTGAGGTGGGAGTGCAGAGTGTGCTTTCCTGGAGTTAGAAGTGTTAAGAGTCTGTCATTAACTGTTCTTGCCTCCCCGTGTAGCTCACAATTCAGCAGCTTAAAACTAGCAAAAGAAAATAAAAGCGTTTAAAACAGAAGAGAAATGCACACATGAATGGGACCAAGGAATCAGTAAATCGGAGTGTTATCATAGTCCACACTCAGGAACGATGTCACCATTGCACACAAATACACATACACACGGTATTTTACACCTTTCCCCCTTTTGATGTGTTTATCTTACGTGGGGTGTTGTATATAAAGGTGTATTGCTGACTTGGGACTCCCATGCACTCCTCACCTGTGATGCCCTTGGGCTCGCCTGTGGAGGCCAGAGGAAAAGATCAAATGTTTCCCTCTCTCACTCACCCACCTGTTTGCTTTCACAACACAGTCAGTCTCTTGCTGATTCTGTTCATCCCTGGAATTCTGTGGTCTCTGCTTTCCTTAGGACTGGCGATATAATCATTCTTAGCCACACCAAGCTGCTTGTGTGGATTCTGGAGATCTGAGCTCAGGTGCTCTAAGGTCCCCTCAGACCCTAATCCATGTTCAGGAATTGGACTTAACCACTGAGAAATCTCTCCAGCCATGCATTTTTTTTTTCCTTTAAGTAACTTGTCACTTCTTACTGTGCTGCTGGACATCTGTGGCTGATTCAGACTTTTCCACCTCCTTTCCTTGGCATTGAAGATTGACATGAATGGTGGATATTTGAGAACCTAGTGTTCTAGTCTGTGCAGAGTACCTTGATATCTTTCTGACTCAGAAGAAGCTTCAAAGAGTCAGTCTAGCTGAGAAACTAAGACCATTGGAAAAAAGAACAGAGAACAGAAGCATGCCCATTTAAATGTTAAATTTTGAGTTATAACTCAATTGTGGTTGTAGAATTTGAAAGCTAATAGGATCCATATAGGCTAGGAAAAAAAAAAAAGGACGAGTTTGAAAAGAGGAAAGAGAGTTAGGCTTTGAAAGACAGGGAAAGAGACATGGCATTCCCGGTATGGGAAGTGGCATGAAGGTGGGGCTGCAATAGCATATTTGAGGTCTGGTAAAACAACCAAGTTATCAAAAGTAAACGCATGCTTAAAAGTGGTGGGACTTATACGCTGTCAGCAAGGACCATGGAGAGACCTGGTTGGAATCCAGAAGAGAGCCAGTCCCCATATAATTAGCCCATCTAGTGCTGGAAGGTGCTACATAAGCTTTCAGGGGAAAGTGGCCAACATCTGTCCAAGCAACTCAAAATCTAAGTGACTCAGAAGCAAACAACCTGATGTGATGCTCACACAAGTGCAATAGTGGCACACAGCCATGGTGGGTAACCAGCTGCTCTTGGATTGGCTCAGTGGGATGAAACCATATCCAGAACCGTGAAACAAGTCAGAATCATATCCAGAAAACGATTTTGCTTTCCATTGTCAAGCTCCCACTAACCTTGGGCTACTAGAATGTCTACACCCTTTAAATTCTCTCTAAATTAATAATGGTAATCCCATTTAACTTGTGCTGACTTCATTCTCCATTGGAGAATCTGCTTCTCTTTCTCAGACAGGAGCTGCACCTGAGGAGACAAATGACCCAGTGCACTCCACCCTGGCCCCGGCTGAAACCACAGAAGAACTGGGGAAATGAGCAAGAGTTCTGCTCTCTTAGTGAATCTGATATCAGCACAAGGGTGAAGGAGATAGACACTGAGGACACTCAACACCTGCCAAACCAGAGACCCAGAGGCTCCTAAGTGCCCATCACTGAAGTAGACTTAAAACGCTGTCAGGGAATTTTGCCAAAGAGGGGGTGGAAAGATTGTTAAAACCTGAAGTTGGGACATTTTGCACAGACACACTGCCCCTGCCCCCCAATAATGCATGACCCACAATCCCCATGGAGTTGACCTGCATCGCCAATGGGGAAGGCCTCTTCAGAAAAGGGGCAGGGAGGAGGGAAAGGATGGTACCAACATGTGTGGTTTACAAGCTAAATATGTATATATCTGATAAATATTTAAAAATTGTTAAGAAAAAGCACACTATTAAAAATTATCAACTCAGTTGAAATGAAAAAAGAAAGTGGTGGGACTTAAAGTGTTCTAGGTGGACAGAAGCTGCAAAGCTAGTAGGAGAGGCCAATGTGACTTTCCATACTTTGCATTTGGAAGGACAGGGTCAGCTGCAGCTGCCTGGATATCTGACTCAGAGGACAGGTGGTGCCTTCACAAGGCAGTGGTGGGTGGCTGGGTCATGCTAGTGAAGAGCTGGCTGTGCGGCAGCCTCATTCACCCCTGGATGAATTTCCACTGCCCTCATAGTATGGACTCCACAACTGTAGTTCTGCCAGGGCCAGGAAGAACCCCATTTGGCACCTCATCTCCTCAGGAAGTGGCTATGATTGGAACACTTAGAGAAATTGATGCTCATTGGTCAAAGCTTGGCAATTATGTAGTTTATGTGAAATGAGAGGTTAACAGCAAGCAGGTCTTAATACAGAAGGCTGCCTGTCATAACTGGCAACAAAAGCTTCTTCTTCCCTTGCAGTTTCTCCATTCACCTTCTGTAGTTTAAAGCCTATCATCTTAATGTTTAAGAGTGTTTCTGTCTCCAACAGCAGTGTGTTTTATAAAGTATGATCTTCTTTCCAACAGTATTAACATCACCTGTAATCTTGTTTAAAATGCATTTCTTTCTTTTTTTCTTTTTTCTTTTTTCTTTTTTTCTTTCTTTCTTTCTTTCTTTCTTTCTTTCTTTCTTTCTTTCTTTCTTTCTGCCTTTCTTTCTTTCTGCCTTTCTTTCTTTCTTTCTTTCTTTCTTTCTGCCTTTCTTTCTTTTTTCTTTCTTTCTGCCTTTCTTTCTTTCTTTCTTTCTTTCTTTCTTTCTTTCTTTCTTTCTGCCTTTCTTTCTTTTTTCTTTCTTTCTTTTCTGCCTTTCTTTCTTTTTTCTTTCTTTCTTTCTTTCTTTCTTTCTTTCTTTCTTTCTTTCTTTCTTTCTTTCTTCCTTCCTTTCTTTCTTTCTTTCTTTCTTTTTCTTTCTTTCTGCCTTTCTTTCTTTCTTTCTTTCTTTCTTTCTTTCTTTCTTTCTTTCTTTCTTTCTTTCTTTCGGTATATGTGTAAAATGTGTGGTGCGCTGTGTGTGTTGGTGGTATATGTGCTGTATGCACACGCATGTGCTGATGCAACACTCTGTGAGCTCACCCGTGGAAGCTAGAGGAGAATATCCGGTGTCCTTCTCCATCACTCACTCACCTGTTTTTCCTTTTATGGAGCTTTTGCCACTTGAAGCGCCAGTGATTCTCTTTTAGCTCCTCACAGTACTTGGGTTTCCAATGACCACACCAACCTGTTTACTTGGGTTCTGAAGAGTCAACCTTGAGTAGTCTCAGGCCCTTTCAGTCCCTCACGCTTAGCTAGAAGCACACTTAACCACTGAGCTGTCTCTCCAGCCCTTACAAATGCATTCTCAAGCCCCATATCATTGTGCATAATCAGAAACTGTAGGTGTCCCTCAGCAATCTGCTTTACAAAGACCCAACCAGGTGACACTTGGAAGTGCTAAAGGAGATATCTACTGACCTAAGGGATGAGGTTATAACTCCCTAGAACCTCTTACAAGGCCCTTTGTGGTTTTCCAAACCTTTTTTTAAAATTTACTCAGTTTCTGCTCCAGCATTACACACAACACCACGAGTGTTCACATGCCATAGACACATACACAATATTCCGTGACCACACAGCAAGCTAGTTAACATATTGTATGAGTTACTTTTTTATTGCTGTGACAAAATGGCTGACTAAAGCAAATTAAGGAAGGGTTTATTTTAGCTCACAGTTCCAGGGTACAGTCCGTCATGATGGGGAAGTCTTGGCAACAGGAACTTCAGGTCACAGAATACCCTCAGTCAGGAAGCACAGAGAGAAGAATATTGATTCTTAGCTGGTTCCCTCATTTTATTCATCCTCGTCCTACCCAGAGCCATCAAAATAAGCCGAATGTTATGTTAATAAGTATGCCTAATGACAGGATCCCGTGTTCCACGATGAATGGTTTGGAGCCATTTAGTACTGGATAAGTGTCTGAGATGCAACAATGCTTATTTAACCAAATGAACTGAAGAGATCACGTTAAAAAATCAATAGCTATAAATGATAGCAATTAATCTAGTTTCTAGTTGAAGATAAAATGGCATAGCCTCTTTATCCCAAATTTCTCCTGAGCGAGATGGATTTGAAAAGCGGCTAGTCCTGCACATTGAGCGTGTATATGGACCGGGGTTTCCTCTCCTATCAGTGATGGCCGACTCAGGGCCACAGATGGCCACCCACGGCACATTGAAACAGCAGTTTGCTACCAGCAATGATTTGGTTAACCTTTGATTAAACATCGGAATTTAAAGCATGAGAAGGTCTGGAACTTGACACAACCCTTTGACACCACGCTGTCTGTCATTAATGATAATCCCCCATTAGATGTTCAACTTTGAAAATGGAATTAGATGACTTGGGTTTTCAACCCTAACCCTGCTGTACTGTAAACTGAACCCCGCTGCGTTTGGAGACTTCCTGATTTACTGCTTTGCCTTTTAACTGTTTTCAGGCAAGTGGGGGCTGGGGAGGAGGGAGTAGGAGTCCTGGGATCAAGTGAGTACAAACAAGGCCTCTGGAGCACCACCAAGGGAAGTGACTTCTGCTTAGGTATGTCACGAGGTCAAAAGAGCTTTATGCTCACAGTTGATTTCATCTGCCCCCTCCCCAAGTAAGTGTAAGAATTTCCTTACTGAATGCACGAAATATTTTGTATCCCTTTTCACTTCCTTTTGAAAACAATGGCAATAATGTGAAATTCCCCTGGGCACCACCCCTGTCAACATTTTTTCTTGGTTTCTTTTCTTTGTTAGCCATGGTGTGTTGGTAAGTCTGAAAGGTCCTCTTCTTGTTTCAGGGACAGGACAGTATTCCTGGCTGCATTTAGCCTGTGGGCACATGCTTGTTAAATGAATGAATCTGCCTCCGGGTTCTAAAGCTATATTTTACACATAACATAAAATTTCAGACAACAATAAAATTATAGGTGATTGACTCAGATCTCTTCCTTTTAACAGTTAACTTGTTATCCATAGACTGACTGAAGTGGATGAGTCTCTCTTGTGTTGCCAAGGATACCTTTTAAGTCCCGCCCTCTAGGCTTTTTGGCTCATTGCAGTGAAGAATTCCACCCCCACCCCCTCAGATCTGGGCTGAGCTGACTCCTGGGATTTTCCTGTCAGTGCCACACAAGGAGATTTCTAAGGATGATGAGCCCTAGAAATGAGTGTGTGTCAGGAAACGCAATAAACATGGCCGCTGTAGAAAGCATGGCACCAAAGTCTGATAGCTATTCCAGAATTAAATTAAAGGAGAAACAGAAGCATGATAGCTTCTTGTACAAGGCCCAGGGAGAACCAAGAGATGCCACCTCACCTGCCCTGCAAAACTAGAACTTGTGTATAATCTAGTCTCACCCAAGATGGCTACAAGCAACAATGCCCCATACTTCTTGCCCTATCTCAGCCTTATCTAAGGGGAGTACGCCCCTTCAAGTCCATGAACCAATAAGGTCTCTCCCTCAAGCGTCTGAGTTTATTGCAAAGTACAACCTAATTGGATTCCTGAATCGTAAAAGGTCTTGAAGCGTGTGTATGATCCTCTCTCTCCCACCTTGGCATGCTCTGTCCTGTGGTTTTCGCCTGTGTACCAGTGTGCCACTGTATAAGTTCCTCTCCTTGGCAAAGGAGATGGGGTGCTTTTTATTTGCTTGGGTATTTTCCTGCTTGTTTTCTGCATGCATTTTGTTTCCAGATGCATTCTCACTGTTACATGCATAATTTTCCTCTAAGCTCTGGGTCCTTTATTATCCAGTCTTAACTTTTTCCTGTATGAGCGTGAAGGGCTTGTGCTTGTATCCACGTATCTTCTGGGATCTTCTGAATCTCTTGGCCTGGGCTCGCACATGTGCCCTTTCCTTGGCTTCTCTCCTGGACAATTCCATATCTCTCCATTCTCCCTTGTCCTTTTCCAACCAGGGAAGGACAGGAATTCCCTTCTGGCCTAAGTCTTTCTAGCCTCTCCTTGGATACTAATTCTCCTGAATATAAACCTCATAATTCATAATTTACCCATCTTGGAGTCCATTTCCACCATTTTTTTTTGTTAAAATTTTTAAGAACCTAAAGGGTGAGGTTCATGTGTCTGGGGGACCCCTTGAGTCCCAAAATCTGCAACAAAGCCAGCTGACCACTTCACTGAGAGTATTTATTTAACAAATACACATAGCATTTATCACACTTCTTATGTACTTTATATGTATCCACTTAATTTCCAAAACAAGTAAGAGGCATGTACAAATGCTTACCCCAGTTTAGAAAGAAATTAGATAGGATAAGCAAATTACTGAAGCTCACACAAATGGAAGAGCTGATATTCAAATCTGAGTACTGCTGAGATAATCTGTGCTGGTCACCACTTCATGTTGATTATCTGCCACAACTCATGCATTATTAATTAACGTTATCCTATGAAACAGAATATGGATACACACACACACACACACACACACACACACACAGATTAGGTTAAAAAAAAAATCTACCATCGCAGTCAGCTTCACATTGCTGGGATGGATTTATTGAAGCTTACATGCTGAGGTGAAGTTCCATAATGGCAGAAGAAGCTGCCTACTTTCACAGTTCAACACAAAGAGAGAAGCAACCACGACCAACACAAGAAAGCACACTTCACAGACCCCAAGCAGAACTCAGGCCCTATGCATAGGCTGGAAATTCCCGATTTACCCCCAGTAACACCTCCTCCAGCCAAGTTACAAGCTTGAATAAAACTCCTGAAACTTTTGGGGGACATCCATTCAACCACCACACCCACCATCTGTTGATACTGATGCAGGTATAAAGACCAAGCTCTGGCTGCATCTTTGAGGGACTATGTGGAACAGAGGTCCCCTCCATCATCTAGGGGGCTTGTGGTGGACAAATAATACATGTAACACATGATCTGTTGTTATGACAAGCCACAGAGATATGTTAAAATGGATTATGTGGGGGCTGGAGAGATGGCTCAGCAGATAAGGTGTTTGCTTTCAGTGACTGACGGCCTGGGTTTGATTCCCCGGTGCCCATGTACAGCCAGATGCACAGGGTGGCACAAATGTCTCAAGTTCTTAGGCAGTGGCGAGAGGCCCTGGTGTACTCATTCTCTCTCTCTCATTTTCTCTCAAATAAATAAATAAAAATATTTTAAAAATTAGTTTTTTTTTTTTTTTTTTTTTTTTTTGGTTTTTCAAGGCTGAGTTCTTTTTACTCTAGTTCAGGCTGACCTGTAATTCACTCTGTCATCTCAGCGTGACCTTGAACTCATGGCGATCCTCCTACCTCTGCCTCCTGAGTGCTGGGATTAAAGGTGTGCACCACCATGCCCGGCTTAGGTTATGTGTTTTGAAAGTGTGATCCTTAGATCAAGAGCAGTATCTTCAATAAATACCTTATTAATGAGAAAAATTCTCAATGTCTACCCCTGACCCATGAGTTGGGAGCTCTGGGGATGAGGTCATCAATCTCCATAATGAACCTTCTGAGAATATTGATGAAGGCTAAAGTGGGAGGCCTAGTACATTTGCATAACCTAGCCAATCCTATCTAGTACTCAGTGATAGGGTAACCTAGCCAATCCTATCTATCTAGAAGTTAGTGACGGATTTTTTTTTTGTCTGTTGAAGAATTATGGCCAGTGAATAAGAAATGGAAACTGGGAAGCAAGAACTGCCCATGTATCTTAAATTTTACCACTCCAGCCACCACCACCTTCAAGGGATATTGAGCTTGTGGCAGTATAGATTGACAGAAGTAAACAAAAGGAAATCATAGAGATTTTAACTGTAGAAAACACGAAGTATGCACATTTAATATTCAGTGAATCGTGAGAGTGTTCCCTCTCCCTTAGCTTTGTGGTCTAATAGAAGTCCTCCTAAATCTTTCACTGCATTGAGTTTCACCTTATTCTAGTTACTGCTGAATTAAAAATGCATTTAATTAACCTTTTACAAGTTCCACTTTGATTGTGCTATTATTTTTATCAGTTTATTAATATGTAGTTCATAAGCTATACAAAATTCATTCAAAATACAGTTGTTATGTTGAGTATTATGAAAGTTGTTGAATCATAAATAAAGATTGGTAACTTTCCAATAATAGACAACTTTGACATTCACAAAGATTACACTGAATCTGTACATCGGTTTTGCAATTATCATTGTCTTGCTAGTATAAAATTTTCAATTCATGGACATGACTCTCTTTCCATTTACCTATTTTATTTATTCTTTTAATATTTCTATTTTTATTTATTTATTTGAGAGAGAGAAATAGGCAGGGAGAGATGATGATGATGAGAGAGAGAGAGAATAGGCATGCCAGGGCTTTCAACTGCTGCAAACGAACTACAGATGCATGCGCCCCCTTGTGCATCTGGCTTACATGGGTTTTGGAGAACTGAACCTGGGTCCTTTTGACTTTGCAGGGATGCACATTAACCACTAAGCAATCTCTCTAGCTCACCTGTTTTCTTTAATTTTTGAACAATGTGTAATAGCTTTCAGTACATATGTCTATCACATTATTTGTGAAATTAGTCTTTGGTATTCTGTGCTATTATAAGTGGAGTTAGTTTCTTAATTTCATTTTTAGATACACTATTTCATTGTATAGAAATACAAGTGATATGCTAAGTCTGTGTATGCCTTCCAATGTTGCTGTACTTAGTTCGGAGGTATTTTTGAATATGTATATTGTCTATGATGTTTTAAAGATGAGATCATGCTCTTCAAAATGAAGATAGTTTTATTCCTTCCTTTTCAATGTGGGTATTTTTCTTTTCTTCTGTTATATAGTCTTTTAAAAATATATTTTATATTTATTTATGTTTTGAGAGAGAGAGAGAGGCAGATAGAGAGATTGGGGCACACTAGGGCCTCCAGCCACTGCAAACAAACTCCAGACACATGTACCACCATGTAAGTCTGGTTTGTATGGGTCCTGGGGAGTTGAGCCTGGTTCCTTTGGCTTTGCAGGCAAGTGCCTAAATCACTAAGCCATTTCTTCAGCCCTCTGGTCTTTTTTTTTTTAAATTACAAATCTTATTTGTAGGACTCCGGGATAAGTGTTCTGAGTCATCTTAGTATATTGTGGAACGGGATTGGTGAGATGGTTCAAGACCAATATTAGATACAACCATCAGCTTCTGCTGCTCATCTGTTTTTAGCTATGTTCCACCTTCCTGAAGAAGAGCATTTGTTATACAGAGCAAGAAAGTGATTTAGAAAGAATTGTAAGATTCCACAGGCTCTAACATTCTTTTTTGTCTTATTATTATTATTTGCATTCCTGTGAGTGTGTGTATGTGTGTGTTGTATGGTGTGGTGTGGTGTGGTGTGATATCTCATATCTCTAGTGGAGGGCAATCACCTGCCATGACCCAGCTGGAAAGTCCTATGTCCAAGCTCCATTACTTGCCCCATGTTAAGCTAGTGTCTCTTTCTACAGCTCCCAGAGCTTGCAGGGCTCATGTCTCTATTCCCCTAAACTGGGGTTATAGGCTCAAGGAGCTACATTGTTTACATGGGATGTGGAGATTTGAACTAAAGAGTCTCAGGCCTTCTCAGACCATCATGATTCTGCAGACTTAATCACTGAGCCATCTGTACTACATCCCTAGTTAATTTTCTTGTACAGTTATTTCTCAATTCAACATTTTCAATGATTTTAAATGCTTTTAGCTATATATAATTTATGCAGCCATCATTTTCTTAGTTAAGTAGGTCCTTCATTTTGAAATGTCACTTGAGCTCATAACTGTACTCTGGATGTCCTGCTTCTGGTCATACCATTTTTAGATATACGTTATTTATTGATTGGCAAGGAGAGAGAGAGAGAGAGGGAATGGGAATGCCAGGGTCTCTAGCCACTGCAAATGAACTTCAGATGCATGCACACTTTGTGTATCTGGCCTTATGTGGGTACTGGGGAATCTAATCCAGGTTGCTTGGCTTTGCAGGCAAGTGCCTAAACCACTAAGCAATCTCTTCAGTCATGGTCATATTTTTATACCCCAAATCATTGAAGGCACTTCATTTCCTTAGAATAAAATACATAATTCTCAGCTTGATTTTTTGAAGCTCAGTATAATTTGGCTTTATATAGTATTACTATGGTCATGACAAACTGCTCTTTTTCTCAACATGCCCCTCTCATTTTTCATCATAACAGAGCCAGGTCCTTTCTTTCTTCAATATAAAATAAAGCTCCCTGTTGCCTTCTGTGCTCATTTATCAGTCACCACTCTCTCTGTCCATCTCATAAAATATTCTAAAATTTACTGATACCAATCACTTTCTCTTATTCTAAATTTGTGAGAATGTAATAGATGTCACCCTTCACTGCAGTTAGCAAAATTCCTGATGGAGTAGAGAGTCTAGAAATATTTCTTAAACTGTGAAAAAATGGCTGAATGAGAATAAGTTGTTCTGGGAAAAAGTGTTGAAAGTAATGGCTTTGCTGGTTAATGAACACTTTCCTGCCTAGGTGTTCTGTTTGCTTGTCCCAGCAATAACATTAGTCAAGGTTCTCATCATCAAAACTATAAGAAAACTTAGATCTTTCCAGTTGAAAATTCCTAACCAAGATTTTGCAGATACAGAATAACTGTTGTTATGAGTCCAAAGTCCATACTCATCTTAGAATCAGACTCTCTATACTGAAAGCAGATCATAAAAGCAAGGACTTTTTTCTACTTGAAGACTGTTCATTTTTCAGTTAGAATGGGGTGAGTACAATTGAAAAAAAAAAAAAAAAAGAGGACAAAATAGATAAAGGAAGCCCTTACTGAATTTTTTGCTTAGATGTCTAAAGCTTAAACTTCAGGCTTTAGCCATGAATGTTGACTATACAATACAGAAAGACAAAGTAGGCCTATTCTTCACAAAAAACCCTCTGTGACTACCTAACCCTGTGGCCATCATATTACAGTAACTGTGTTGTTTTGAAAAATAACTCATTCTACTGGAGATGAAAGATAAAGAACTGCTGGGGTGTTGAATGTAAAGGGGCACTTTTGTTGTATGTAGGAGAAAGAAAAAAGTTGGGTGAATGCCTGATAAAAAGGATTTTGAAAAAAATTAAGTTGTTGGTGATGGGGCATGTAGAAATATTATTGAACCCCTTTCTTTTAGCCACTTCATCACCTGTTGGGCTACTTTATGGTCCCCTCCTCACAAAATAGTTGTTTGACTTTCACTACTTTGGGCTCATTGCCTCCCTTGGCATTGAGTCTGATTCCTCCATGTTGACAGATGATATCAGTGAGGAGAACTTTCTGGTAGGTTTTGTTTAAAATATAAAGAAACTTCTATCTAGTATATTGGAAAGATAGAATAAATTATCCAGTGCTACACGCTCTACCCTACACTCTGCCTTGATCATTAATTTTCCAGTCTAGAAAGTAAGCAAAGTTTATGTTGCCTTAAGGATTTTCTTTAAATGTAAACATATCAAATAAAATGATTAACATGCCATGTGTTCTCTGGGTTATTCTATTTTTGTGCTTTTTCTTTACATCTCTTCTGTGCTCTGCTGGTGCTTTTAATGAAGTTGGATAAAAACACATGAAAAGAACTGTTGAGAGTTTGAGATGAGGAATTATATTTAAAGGGATAGGACTTCCCCATTATTCACTTTAATCACACCATTTAGTGGTGATTAGATGATGAAGGGTGGTGCAAAAGTATGTATTTACAAAACCTCATAATATAGCAGATGTTTTACCCATTGCACTTTGCATCTTACAGAATGTTTCTATGTACATAATTGAATTTTGAATCTCCCTGTAGCATCATGAGGTAGATGGCTTTTGTTTGTTTGTTTGTTTACAAATGAAGATATAGAAACTCAGAGAGAATGTGTAACATACCAAAAGCAATAGGATGAAACTTTGTGTGGATAACCATGTTTTCTATGATGAGAAAATCTATCATTTTATAGTACTGTGAAGAAAGAAATATTTTAATAGTCAGTAATTATAAGAATGAGTTATCATTAGCACATTTATTCCTTTTTTCAAAATATATTTTATTTATTTATTTATTTGAGAGAAAGAGGAAGAGAGAGAGAGATAGAAAGAGAGACAGAAAGAAAGAATGGATTGGCAGGGACCTCAGCCACTGCAAATGAACTCCAGATGCATGCGCCTCCTTATGCATCTGGCTTAAGTGGGTCCTGGAGAGTTGAACCAGGATCCTTTGGCTTTGCAGGCAAGTACCTTAACCGCTCAGCCATCTCTCCAACCCAGCATATTTATTCTTGAAGGCAAAGGAGAGAATTTATTTTGGAACCATTTTTATAAATACATGACCACATCTCTGATATCACATATGGTTTTCAACGTAATTTTCATTGACCTTTTCAGATTGTTCCCAATTTTTCATGTGTGTGGTACATATGCATGTTTGCATATACATGGGTGTGTGGCATCCATGCATGTGATGTGTTCACATGTGAGTGGCCACATGTTCACATGTGTGTTCATCTGGAGGCTGAGGTTGAGTTTGAGTGTCTTCCTTGATTGTTCTTTATCTATTGAGTCAGGGTCTCTCACTTGAACCTCAAACTCTGATTATGCTAGTCCATCTAGTTTGCTCTTGGGTTCTCTATCTCTACCTGTAGAGTGTTGGGATTACCCAGTATTTACATGGGTACTGGGGGTCTGAAGTCAGAAATCCCTGATTTCATAGCAAGCATTTTCCTATTGAGCTCTCTCCTCAACCATCCTGTAATACATTGATGAATACACACCACCTTTTATAGTGAGATTACATAGTTTATCATAGATTCTTTCATACTAAAAACATGTATTGGATAAAAACAAAAGACTGAGTGGCATAAAGGACCTACATTTACTCAATAATTTTTTCACTTTAAGGTTTTTTTTAATGGACAGTCAAAAAGTCTACATAGTGAATTCCAGGTCATCCTGGTCTAGAGTGAAACTCTACCTCGAAAAAACAAACAAACAAGCAAACAGATAAACACACAAACAAACAAACAAAAAGTCCAGTGAATTAGTTGAAAAGCTATATTTTGTCAACATATGGCTACTCACTTTCTTTGAACATCCTGACCTTGTGATGTTTTTGTGTTTGCTGGTTTTGAAACAGAATCTCATGAGCCATGGCTGGCCTTTAACTCACTGCGTAGCTGATGATGGCTTTGAACTCCTGATTCCTCTGCTTCCACCTCCCAAGGACTAAGATTACAGATGTGAACTACTAAGTTGGTCCCTGGTATATTATTTTCAAATCATCTTCTTAAACTATCAAAGGTCTATCATCCCTTTTTCTATGTAATATCTGGTCATGACAGATATCTATGGGAAATATTTCCATGAAGAAAGAGATGCATAATAATAAACGTGTAATCACATTCACAGATATGACACAGCTTCATTAAGAAAATATTAAAAGACTCAGAAGAATAAATTCAAGACCAAAATGGCTGAAAATAACTCATGAAAACTGAAGGTTGGAGGCTGGAGAGATGGTTCAATGGTTAAGGCACTTGGTTGTGAAGCCTAAGGACCCAGGTTTGATTCCCCAGTACCATGCCAGCCAGATGTACAATGTGACACATGCACCTGGAGTTCATTTGCAGTGGCTAGAGGCCCTGGCATGCCCATTCTCTTTCTCTATCTACCTCTTTCTCACTCTCAAGTAAATCAATAAATATTTTTTTAAAAAAACTTAAGTTTAGAAATGGACTGATATCAATATTTGTAATTATAGTCTTCAATACTAATAATTCAGTTATTTAGAAACTTATTTTTTTCATTGGATATATTATTGAATTAACTTTAAAACATGAATATAGAATGCATAGCTATAGACAGAGGAAAATTTAACATTAACACAAACTTAGTAGAGTGTCATCTTTCTTTTTAAAAATAAAGATGAAACACCCCCCAAAGCTTGGGAACCTTGTGGAAGAGGGGCCATGAAGAACGCAAGAGCCAGGGCTGGAGAGATGGCTCAGTGCATCATTTGCTTGCAAAGCCTAACAATCTGGTTTTGATTTTCCAGTATTTATGTAAAGTCAGATGCAAAAAGTATTTTATGCATCTGGAGTTCATTTTCAGTGGCTAGAGGCCTCTGGTCACCCATTCTCATTCTCTCTCCCTGTCTATCTCTCATTCTTCTTATAAATAAATAAATAATTTACTAAAATAATGTAAGCCACAGAGTGGGATGGGGTACTTTGGGATATTGTCTTCCCCACAGACACCAGCTGATGTACTCATGACCCACAGTGATTACCAAAAACTCCACTGGGCAGAGCCCTCAGAGAAATGAAGGTGGAGTAGAAGGGATAAATGAGAATAATCTGATAAACCCAATTTGCCATATGTAAATATATTAAAATTCCTAGTAAAAGTTATTTTAAAAAACACAGTGTCAATGCACATGCTATTCCTGATCTTTATACTTAAATAAATGGATAAATTCCTAATTTAGTTCATATTAGAGAATGTTTAAGACTTTGTTTCTTAGTCTGATTTTTGCTAAAGGATTGAAACCCCTATCTTTTCAATTATTATCTCTGACAACACTGCCCAGAACACTCGCTGAAGATAAACACAATGGAATCAACACAGCAATATGATATTTCCTGATGGAATACCACGTTTACCCCTTGTGGGAGACAATCCCATAGCTGACTGGCAGGGTTGTGAAGGTCTTTCATACATGCTAGATTGATGTGATAATCCACACCATGTTTTGACATATTTTGTGTATTACAACTTAGATGCTTTTGCTTCTATGGCAACTGACCGATAACTTTGTAAACTGTTTTAGGAGTGGGGGTGGGGTAGGGGAATCCATTGGCATAATGCTTATATTTTCATTCTTTCCATAAAAGAGAAAAGGCAAGATACTTAAACACTGGCTGTGATGATGTGACAAGAGATTATTTAATTATTCTTGACATGCTCCAATGCAGCCAAGAAAACTTGACTTTTCTAAAGGTCTATGTTGGTTTGAACAAGAAATTCAACTGTAAAAAAAACTTTACTATTTTAATAAAGTAGATTTTTAAAAAGCCTGATAGCATACATGGGACACATTTGAACTATGTGACTGCCAATGCAAGAATGAACATTGCAATTTTCAGTTTCTGAAAGAATTTTAGTTTTAACTGTTGGGTTTTAATGCTACAAAATGAATTAGACTAAAAGGAAGCATTTTTAATTTCTGTGAGAGCAAAGTAAATAGTTAACATTCATTTATAGCAAATAGTTTCATGTTTTGGTTAAAGACTCCTGTTTTTCTTAATTGGCTAAGGATTTTTATTAGAATAGGTGAAGTGTTAAGTAAACTGACCTGTGCTTTAAATTTAGCTGTGATATATTTGTACATCTGAGGTGAGAATTATATTTATTTTTAAACAATTAGAAGAAATTTAAGTGTATTTCACCATGCATGGAAATTACTTGACATTGAAACTCCATGACTATAAGCAGTTTTATTGAAAGAAAACCATGTCCATACATGTACTTATTATTGATGGCTGTTGTAGGAATATGATAATAGGATTAGCTACCCTTGAAGCTGCACATATTTACTCTCACTTTATTTTCAGTTCCATTACACAAAAAAAGATTAGCAATCCTTTTTTTTTTCTGTAAGTTTCAGCTAACTGCTAAAATCATTACACACATTCACACACAGTGCAACCTTGCCCTGTATTCTACAAAATGTTTCCCTTGTAAACACATTTTTTAAAATTTATTTTAATTTTGCATTCATGTTGGTGCCTTCAGTAGCCTCCTCCCTCTCCTCCCCCCTCCAAAGGTACCCTCCTCATTGGGGAATGTGGGTCATGCATTATGGGGATAGCCAACAGTTATGGGGAAGAGGTGACGTCTCTGTGCATAATGACCCAACTTGTGGCTCTAACACTCTTTCTTCTCCCTCTTCCACAAATTTCCCTGAGCTATGTTGGGTTCATTTTAGTTCTACTTCAGTAATGAGGTCTTGGGAGCCTCTGTGTCTCTGGATATCTGGTTTAGTAGGAGTTGAGTGTTCTCTGTGTCTATCTCCTTCAGCCTTGTGCTGGTATCAGGTTCACCAAGAAAGCTGCACTCTTGACCATTTCCCTCGTTATTCTATGGTTTCAGCTGGGGCCCTGGTGAGGTGCGATAGGCTGATCCTCCCTTCAGTTTCGGCGTCCATCTGAAAAAGAGAAGCAAATTCTCCTATGGAGAGAGAAGACAGCACCAGATAGATGGGATGGCCATTGTTATTTTAGAGAGAATTTTGTATCATCATGCCTGATCTAAAGCTATACTACAAAGCCATAGTAATAAAAACAACATGGTACTGGCATAAAAACAGGAATATAGACAAATGGAACAGAATAGAGGACATGGATTTTGGGTCAAGTAACTACACTTAAATTTTTAAGACAATTTCACTTCATGTTTTGATTATTCTTGTGAAACTCTTAAATTGTTGGAAAATAATTTCCTACCTTTAGCTTTAAGAGATTTAAAAAAAAAACACCAAAGACAATAGTTTGTACATATCAAAATATGATGTATAAAATATACTCAGTTGATTGCAAGGACGTGTTTATATAGTGTGCTTTTTCTCCTTCCATATTGCTCACCACTGGATGCATACACTAATGGAGTCATTATTAGGATATTTGCCATGGTTGATACTGATGTTCAGTATGATATGCTGGATCATTGCTGTGAAGTATGGAATCTAGAGTTAACTTAACAGCAATGATTTGCATTATCATTGCTACAAATCTAATTATGTGTTATTTCACAGTCAGTTGCTTAAGTAACATGTCTATGTGATATGATTAGACATATTTGACATATATTTATATTTACATATTTGATTTGCATTTTTCAGAGAGAAAGCTCAACTGGAAATTATTTCCAAATTATGCAAAATTATAGGGTGGTAGTAGCATGAGAGAGATTGAGAAAAACATAAAGAAAATCTCAAAGGAAATAGGCTTCTTAACATCTTCTCTTTTTCTCCGCAATAGTTGTTTGTTATCTAATATGGCAGGTCTTCCATGAGGAGTTCTGATGGCTTTACAGTTGCAAAATTCAATGCTGTTGGACTATACCAGTTTGGCCACACTAGAATGACATTTTATACATTTCCCTTCCCTGCAATGTTTTAGATTTGGGTTAGCCATAAGGGGTATTTGTTCTAGATTTGGTAGGCAAAGGGAATAGGATTTTTCAATCTCTGAAATTCAGGTAGGATCCTCATGTCACTGATGTGCTAGATGGCCCAGTTTGTTTGACATCATATCAACTGTTCTTACACATCTGTAAGCTTCTCCTCTTCTTAAACCAGCAGCAGAACTCTACTATGGTGAAGAATGCCAGCTTTTTCTGAGGGTCATCTCGGTCCTCACAGTTGGAGCAGAGACAAGTTCCCATTTGACCTTTTGGACTTGTGTTGTTGAGATTTCCTGTTCATCCACATTCCCTGCTTTCTGTTTTTCTTTTCTTCTTGGGTGATATGTGGATCTTCAGACCCAGGGTAAGTTCAAGCCCCACTGTCCATGACATCTTCACACCTCCCCTATGTACATGGTGTAAGACATGACAGTCAAAAGACGCTGTAGTTAAAGCCACGACAACACATGAAAAATACTAAGCTAAATGAGGACATTGCAATTCAGAGAATATAATATTAGTATTAGTTGTAAATATTTACCAAGGGTTTGCTCTGTGACTGATTTAAGCATGGGAATCATCCTAATCCTCATATAACGCATGAGAAAGGGTTACTGGTTTATTTTCTCCCATTTTAAAGGAAAAGAAGACTGGAGAAGAGAGAGTACAAGTTTAAAGTTCTCAGGGCACAGTTATTTAAATAATGGGGTTGGAATTTGACTCAAAGTTTTTTGATTCCACTCCCAAGTTATTAATCATAACTTATCTTTGGTACTTTTTGTAGAGATGTAATGAAAAACTCCATTTATTTTCAGTTCTCTACTTTCCCAGACAATTGTTTAAACAATTCACAAATATTTATTGAGTACCTACTGCATGGTTTGTTCTAACTAAGCATAACAAATCAAAGTAGTGTTAGTATGCTTTGTCCTATATTCACATATGTGAAATGAGAATTGTGGTCATCTATGAGACATTTATCTGTCTCTGGGACTCTACCTAGTTATATTTAATTGCATCAAAAACATAGTTTGTTATAGATG
This sequence comes from Orientallactaga sibirica, assembly GCA_036365145.1. NCBI lineage: Eukaryota > Metazoa > Chordata > Mammalia > Rodentia > Dipodidae > Orientallactaga > Orientallactaga sibirica. The sequence goes on from JAEOAD010000003.1 coordinate 74,951,108, forward strand.
ATTGAAGAACAATATATTTAGAAAAAATGTATATAAAGGTAACAAATAATACAAATTTTATAGTTTGCAAAATATTTAAAATAAAATTAGTATTTTGAAAGTCTTCTCACATGACATGAAGATTATGGCCCACATAATTAAATGGACAATAAACAGTTCACACATGTTCTGATGCGCACCACAAATCCTCATGTAGGAATGGCAGTCTTAGAATCCCCTTAGGGACATGTTCCATTTGAGGATCCCTAGTAGCAAACATTCTGAAGATCCTTGACACCAAGAAATCTGACTAGTACCAATAGTAACCTGGGTCTGTCAGGGAATTTCTCTGATCCATAAAGTGTCTTTACAGAACCTTTATGTTTCAACAGTAAGTTCCAGCCTTTTAGTCAATTAAAAATAATGTGTCTTTCTTTTATTGTGAAGAAGATGCCCTAAACATCAAAGAAAACCTGAGGTGTCTGTCATTGGTCAGGTCACCATGCAGTGACATTTATTTACCTAACAACTATTATTAAATATCATTTTTCAGCACATTAACTCTACAGCTTACAGTTTACATGATAAACGATCATGAGGAAAAGGACATCTGGACAAGACAGTACTCCACTTAGATACCAGTACAAATTATTGCAATTATCTCTGACATCATGAGAACCACAGGGCACAACTGATATTGAGCAAGAATCAGGACAGGTGGACCATGGGGGAGAAGAGGGTACTTGAATAGTCATTAAAGTTACGAAGTCTTAACTGTGCACATTGCTGCATGAAGAAATCTCTTTTCTCCCTGTTTTTATTTCCATCAGGGTAATAGAATCTGTACTTGACAATGAGTCCCTTGACTCATTGTTCCACTTTTCAGGTATTGGTGACTTTTCTGTAGAATAGGAAAGAATTGGTTCTTTGTCGAGTTTCTCTTTCTGCTTTAGGTTCACTGTACGAACATCCTGGCTATAGAAAGTGTTTGCATTCATTGCTGACAATGGGATGGATACAAGATCCTCCTATGTCATGACAAAGTCCTGATGATGCAGGGTAGTAGGGTGTGGTAAAAGTGACATTGAGACTGACATATGAAACAAGCTAGTTGCCAAAAAAAGACTGGAAATCCCCCTTCACCAGGGCTACATGGAAGAGTCGGAGCATATGTGAGAAAAGCACCCTAGATGCAAATGTGAGAGAAGGTGGCCATTATGCAAATGATCTACAAAAGGTCATAGAATAGGAATAGTGGGGAAAAGGGGTAGAGCTTTTGAGCCTCAAACCTGTCTTGGTTCTCTAGCCCACTTCCGTTCTCAGGAGTGCCCTTGTCTCAATAAACAATCTACATGTCTCTCATAATCCATGTGACCATGGTCCAGTTCTTTGGAAATATTGTTGGGTGACCTCTGAGCTCACATCTATACCTATGACATTAAAACTTGTTTCAACCTTTATTTATTTATGTACCTGGAAAACATCATCAAGTGTGATGGTTAATCTCATTTGTCAATTTGACAGGTTCTAGAATGACCAAGGAGAAAAATGTGTGGGTATGGCTATGAGGGAATTTCTAAAATTGGTTAGTTGATGTGAGAAGAGCTACCTTAACTGGGGTGTCATCATTCCATTAAATAAAAGAGAAAAAGCTAGTTGAACTTTAGCATTTACTATTCTCTGCTTCCTGACGACATATACAATGTGACCAGCTGCTTCAGGCTTCTGCCATCATGCTTTCCCCACCATGATGTATTGTACACTAAAACTATGAAACAAAATCAATGCTTCCTTCCTTCAATTGCTTTTGCCAGGTATCTTGTCATAACAGTGATAAAAGTGGATAATGTATTCAGCTTTTATTGATGTGCTTATTTGGTCTGATACCTTGAAAAGCTTTTGAAGACTGTTGGTGTGTACTAGTGAATCCTGTGCATCATGGCCCTCTATGTGTGTGCCCCTTTCCCTTCTCTTACCTGACTGCATCTGTCTACTCGTCCTCCCTTTGCTGGATATGTTCTATGGCACCATGTCTAGGTGGAAAGATTTTCCTACTTATCTGTCAGAGGCAGTATTGTACACTAGATCTTTGCTGCTTCGTAGCACCACAAGTAGATATTTGTGTAGCTGCATTGCAGGAAATCTAGAGGCCTTGCTACTAACAACCTTTATACCATCATATGGGAATTATGATTTGAAAGATTGGGTATTTTATTTCACTTCTGTTACTATTGAAGATGTTAGGAACAATAGAAGAAGGCAAAAATTATCCAAAGTCCAATCGTAAGAGTCATAATGTTGGTTTTGTAATAGACTCCATATTCTTTACATCATGTAGTTTTTCCACAATTATATTTTAGGGGGGGTTTGAGAGTTTGGTAAGTGTTTAATTAGATTTTTTGATATTCAGAAGTGTTTAATATTATAACTATTCTATGTAAATTATCATTATACTGACACAGTAAAAGTAAATGGTTTTTAAACCAATATAAGTACCAAGTTTGTTTTACGTAATCTTTTTGGAATCTATTTAAATGTATTTTTGCTCACAGAATCCCTATTTCATTTTGAAAATTATACAATGAATGCAAAGTGAAGTACATAACCCATTACCAGCTATATGATATAATAAGAGACAAGTGGAGTTTCATTTCTACCCATATATGTAATTACAGCAGTAGTCCCTGATATAATATCATTTTGATTCTTTGTTGAAAGCATTTGTAGGTCTCAAAATATTTCACCAAATATTTGAAAGGAAGGATTTGACCAAATACTTTTTAGTAATGCATTAAAAATATGTTTGATGGGCTGAAGAGATGGCTCAGTGGTTAAAGGCACTTGTTTGCAAAGCCTACTAGCCTGGGTTCAATTTAGTACCACATAAAGCCAGATGCACAAAGTGGCATGAACTTCTGGAGTTTACTTGCAATGGCAAGAGGCCTTGGTATGTCCCTTTTCTCCCCCACCCTCTGCCTACAAATAATAAATAAAATATTTTTAAATGTGCTTGAAGAATCTATTCAGGCCCCATTGCTGGGTATGAATGATGCACATTTTCAACAAAACCTATTGTGGCAGGCATGTTCAAATGACATTCCTCCATCCTCTCATAGTTGTTTAAGAATTATGACTAGTTCCATCCAATTAAATGGAGCAGCAGTAACATTTATTTGTGAGCTGAGCATGGTGTTGCATGGTAGTAAACTCAGAATTGGGACACTTAGGGTCATCTCAAGTTCAAAGTTAGCTTGTAGTACTTAGTGAACTTTAAGCAAGTCGGGACTATATACTTAGGCCCTGTTTCAAAAACACAAAAGCAATAGCAAACAACTTTATGCAATTATCTAATCATTTTGTCCCCTTCTCCTTACAATCAAGAAGTTCATTATTTTTGAGAGAAGCAATAAGATGACTGAGTGAGCTTTAATTTGGATTTGAGGTAACAGCACAGAGCTGAAGCCACCTGCTCTGGTTTTCCAAGTCCCATCATTCCCATTCTTAGACATAAGGAATGTGCAAGAAACTCCACTTGATTGAAGAAACTCAGAATCTGTGAATGTTCATTGCTGCATGACTTCTCTCTCTCTCTGTGTTGTGGAATCATGCTGATCCAGCTCATTCTACTCTATGTCCCTTCTTGTAACCTCATTCTGCCCCTGTGCTACAATCAGATAGACAGTACATTGGTCTGCTTATGAAGTTAAACTTCTAAATTTTTTCTGTATGATTAATGGAATATAATTTAAATACAGAAGAGAATAAAATATTGTCATTTGCAGCAAAATGGATTGGACCTAGAAGACAACATGTTAAGTGAAATATGTCACACATAAAAAATGAATATTTACTGCATGTTTTCTTTCATGTGGAAATGTAACAAAAAGGTGTGGTGGCACATGCCTTTAATCCTAGCACTTCGGAGGCAGAGGTAGGATAATTGCCATGAGTTCAAGGCCACCCTGAGACTACCAAGTGAATTCCAGGTTAGCCTGGGATAGAGCAAGACCCTACCTTGAAAAACCAGAAAAAAATAACAATAACAACAACAACAAAAAAAAACCCCTCAAAGTCATAAAGGATTGTCTTGAGGAAGGAGGTTAGGGAAGTGGTATGAGTAGATGCAATCAATTCACAATATATGCATGTATAGAAACACCACATATTAATTTTCCAAAGAATTCGATTGCAAAAACATTGAAATTAATGTTAAATACCATTACTTTATATTTAAGATTATTGACAAAATTTAGTCAAGTAAAAAACTTAGCAAGGTTCCCTCTGACAGTGGTAGAAACTGAAATAGATCTCAAATTCTTGTGTTTTATCTTTAACGAACCTAATACAGTGTAAAGTTGAAAGTTTAAGACTGATGTTTGCACAGTAAAGTAGAATAACAAAACTGTGCATGGGCCCACAATGCAAAGACACACAGCCTTTTTTTTTTCTCCCACAAGCTTCTTTTTTTTATCCTTTAGTGATAAGTAAAAAAAACAAAAACAAAACAAAACAAAAAACATCATCTGTACATAACAGGTCTCTCTAGATGCCTGACACAAAGGATTGAAAAGCAGAGCTCTCTGAAGAACTATTGGCTTTGTTACATCAATCAACCCTCTTTGCATCAGACTCTGCATCCTTAAAATAAGGAATTTACAGCGTTTTTGGAAGATTAAATGCATTTAAAATCTGTTCCTCTTCTCCCTGGGCAGGTGTTAATACTTCTTGTTGCCATTCTGAACCATAACACCCCATTTGCATGCCTCTAGGGTCCTGGATTCTAGAGACAACAGCAGCAGAAAAAGCACTGTGTTTCTCTGGATCTCTACAGGCTAGCATAGCATCTGGCTATACAGTAGACAGTCAGTGGGTGTTTACACAAGGAAGGTCTTTGTTAACAAATCTGCTTCTGCCAGTTGACTACTAGAAGCTCTACAGGTCCCTCAAGGATTGAAGCAGGTGAGGAAGCAAGCCGTAGGAAGTAACTCGGACTTCTGGAATCCCCGTTTACTTCCCAAGTTCACCTATGGGTCATGTTACATTTCTATGATCAATCTTTATATTCAGATCTTTGCAGTTTATGTAAAAAAAAAATCCCTTCCATGTGTGAGAGTTAATATGAAATGGTTTCAACCTTTACAACACTGGTTTGTGCTCCTGGAGCATGAAGTGCATGCTTGCTCCATTCCTCAGCAGTTTAAGAGTTGGGGGTACATAATGGGTTCATGATGTGCATCTCTCTAGTTTCTTTGCCTCTAAATAAATCAAATTAATGAAAAGCCATTATTTACTGTGTTTTAATAAAGCTTATAGCCTTTAAACTGGGATAGACAGAAAAGCCCAATTTATTTCTGCTTTTCTTAGGGGAAAATATGATCCTTAATCTTTATTAGCTTGTAGGAGTATGTTTCTTTATCCTACAATTCCAACATAACTGAAACTGTCTGAGTTGGTTAGTTGGTAACCTCTATTCTTGACCTCATGCACTGTGATAAGGCTCTATTAAACAACTGTCCTCCCCTTGGCTTAAGAGTTAATGGAAATAATTATAATAGCAATAATACTGGTGATGATAATAAAATATACTGATTGCCTACTCTGCTACTCTGCACCAGACAATGGTCTGGATGCATTTACTTCATTTTCTTATTTAATACTTACTATAAAAGTTCAAATAAGACTCTATTTCTGCATTATTGGTATTGTGTGACATGGGCACCAAGCTGGGATCTGTGCAAGGCTACTCAACACATAACTGATGTATGGAAATGTCACAGTTCAGCACAGAAGCCTTGAAAGGAAGCTGCTGAATACACCCAGGATGTAGCTCCAGGAGATTCCCATGATTCTCTGGGTAACTGTGAGTCATCTAATGCAAATATATGTTTGAGGGGCTGGAGAGATGGCTTAGCACTTAAGGTACAGACCTGTAAAGCCTAAGGATCCAGGTTCGATTCCCCAATACCCATGTAAGCCAGGTGCACATGATGGCTCTTGAAGTGGCTAGAGGCCCTGGCATACCCATTCTCTCTATCTGTGTCCCTCTCTCTCTCAAATAAATAAATACAAATTAAAATAAAATCATTAAAAAGATGTCTGAGTATTTATGAAAAAAATGTTAACCTAAATATGTTCTTGTGTTTTTGGACAGTTTACAGCACATGTAAAAACTGGCTAAATATATGTTAAGACACAGTGTTAACCATCGTACATGGTAACCTTGGACTTTGCCATCCTTATTCAGAGAACAGTTATCTTTCAGTTGCAAAAACACTGATAAAGGTTTGTGATTACCCCCAAAGAGTTTTGTGTGTTGAAAGCTCTCAGTGAAAGGTAGGGAACAAACTTTCAAGCAAAATTAGAAAGGAAACTTTAGGTTCAGAGCATGGTGTCCAATAATAAGTTACACTGTAAAGCTTTGCCTTGTATATGTTTATATTTATCAGGTAATTTGTTACTATATGGTTAATATTTTCACTATTTCTATTGTGACTTCTCATAGATAACTGTCCTGTCCTGACCATGGCAAATTCTGTTTTAGGATGTTTGTGAAAAACCATAAGTCCATTTACCTCCTGGGCTGCTATGTGATATTCCACGTCTTCGTATTGCATGAAGTAACCACTTTGTATTGACACCATGCATACAATGCCAGCACTGTGAATTCATTTCCTTTCTGTGACATTTTCATTGTATGTCAAATCATTAGTTGACTAACTTTTTTCTAGAAAAAAAAAACATTACTTTTTGAGTGTAATTCTATAAAAATAAGGAATCTCTGGTGACCCATATTTACTGCATTTACTTCTTTTAGCAGATAACATTTCATACATTCTGTTAACACCTGAAATATGGTATATGATTAGTGATTTTCAGATCACTAGGGGGAAATAAACTCTTTGCATGGGCTTGTTGGGTGGGTTTTACTTAATTTAATAGTGTACTCATTCTCCCAATGGAAATGATTTTCTAGCACACTGTATACAAGGAGATAAAATTGCTTTTCATTTTAAAAAAAAAATTCCAAAAGCACAGCTTGGTTTCCATAACTAGTATAATAATTCTAGCTCTGTTTAAATTTCCCACTATCAAAGAAAATGAACTACATTTTCCAAGCATGACTAATTGGTTAATAAAGATGTTAGTGCAAGTCTCTTTCTCTTGTTCTCTCTCTCACCTTTTCCTTCCTCCTCTGACTTCTCTGCCTTCATTATTTTTATTTTGTTTTTCTGAAATTCTCATTGAATGCATACAATATGTATTTATTGATATATGTGTGCTCACTGTGTAGCTAAAATTAGATTTACTTTCTTCCATCCTTAGCCTACAGATTGAAAGACAACTTTAATTTAGTCCATACCAACAACAATGAGAGGGACAATATGAAGTAATTGTATTCTAGCTGTACAATATCGGCTTATCCTTTATCTGAATTATTAAACGACTTCAAATCATTCCAAGCCTGTGTTTCTCCCTGCCTCTAAAATGAAATACATATGAAAGACACCTGGTTTTGAATTCTGAAAAGAAATGTAAAACAGATGGACTCTGTTAAAATGTGGTTCTTGATTCTTATGCTGAAATGGGAAGTTGATTTTTATAATGACATCTGCAGACATACACTGAAAAGGCAGCTTTTGCTGGTCACTGTCAGATGTGAGAGCTCTTGGTTTGTCCCTCTCTGAGAAGTTGTCCTGCAGACTATTTGGCCTCCTCTTCTTGAGGACAAGGAAACACAGCTTCTGCTGTGGCATGGTACCTCAATGATAAAACAAGGTCTTTATTTTCATTGAATTTTACAGTGTATCATCATTGCTTTAGCTTAGGAATTTAAGTCACAATGTGCGGGGTGGGGTTGATCTTAAAATTTCAATTATATGATTAAAATGTTACAAATTGTACTGGCAACGTAATTCACTATGAGTGCGTAATTTGTGCCAAGTCCAGACCTTGTAATAATAAGCAAACAAATGTAGTTCTTAATACTCATGTACTTTATTTTCAAAAAAATTGTCATGGATAGAAAACAAATAAACAGACAAACATAGAAGTTGAATCAACATTTTGAAGAAAAAAACCCTCAAAAACTAGTGTTTACTGAGTACTAATTCTGGACCTGGACTGAGCCAGCATTTTTCTCTCCTACCTTGACTTCCCACAATATCATAAGATAACTGCTATTATCCTTATATCAAAGATCAGAGAAGTTAAGTGCCTTACACATTTATTAATCAATGGTAGAATGATCATTTGAATGCAACCCTGATTCTGAAGCATGACATTCCTTTGAGTCTAGTGACATCTGTGCTTTATAGAATTTTTATTCACTAGTCCAAGATGTACTTTTTTCTCTGCCTGCTTCAATAATTTAATTTTATTAAAACAAATGATGGTGCAGTGCACAAAGAACCCACCTAGGACTTTAGACAGCTGTCCTGTCATTGCTGGCCTTGGTCATGAGAGTGTTAGTCATATCCCTGACTGAGGTGAAGAGATTGAGTCAATGTACAAAAAAGTCATTAAAACTAAAAATCCAGAACAGGTGACATGTCTCAGCAAGTAAGAAAACATGAAGAAGAAGCATGAGGACCCACATACATCGCTGGCATGTCCACACATGCCTGGAAGACTGGAAGTGAGAGAGGTGGGGAGAGGATGCTCATTGAGACTTGCACCCAGCCAGTGTGACCACAAAATGGCAAAGTCCAGGTTTAGTGACAGACTTTGTCTAGGGCAAATGAGGTGGAAGAATGACAGAGGAAGAGAGGAGGGTCCTCCTCACACCACTATCTGCCAAGGGTGTGCACATCTGCACACTAATGTGTACAACACACACACACACACACACACACACACACACACACACACACGCATACCACATACTATACATCCATCATTAAAATAAAAACTAAAATCCATATAAAGAGATGATTTTTAAAAGTTTTTCAAAAATGCAACATTTACCTATTGCATTTTTACTGTTTTTGTCATTTGATGGCATAAATTAAGCCTCTTGCATGGCTCAGATAGGACTCTGGGAGCTGGTTTGCCCACATTGCTATGCTTCCAAGCAGACATGCACTTCAATAGAGCCTAAAATCCATTTATACCAACTAGCTCAAAATTCTGGGCTTTCTTTGGGTGTGTATTTCCTGAATTCTCTCTATAGTTTACCTGACATACATATATTCAAGCTTTCTTTTAAATGTTTCCTCCAATTGTAATCTGACTACATTTCAAAAGAGTTCATTCAGTTTTTCTTTCTTTCTTTCTTTTTTTTTTTTGGAGAAGGTTGAAATAGAGTATTATCATTGTGTAGCCCAGGCTAGCCTTGAACTCCTGGTCCTTGCACCTTACTTAGTCTACCAAGTGCTGAGATAACAAGCAAGTATGCATTTATATTTCTAGTGGAAAGGATGGAAGCCAAAACTTTGAAGAACACTGCTCCATGCCTCCAAGGCTTTTCTTTTAAATCCCTGGAACGAAATGATCTATTTCTTTGCAGTCTTTATTGTCGTTCTGTCTACTCCTAGGAACTGTGTTAGTAAGATGTCATTTTGAAACCACATACTCCTGTGCCATTGTAGCTGCTTACCTTTGGGATTACTTCTGTTCCTTCTCTGCATTCCGGGAAGAATTGGTCATTGTGCTCTTCCCACTGGTTCCTATTGTGGAAAGGCTGCAGTGGGAGGATTGTGGTTTGGGTCGCTAGGTTCACTTTTAGAGAACAGGGAACACACACACCATTGTAGGCCACTTAGCCCTTGGAAATCCAGAGTTCACACTACAGAAGTGTGACTTGCTGTATATCTTTTGTGTATCAATCAATCAGTTATCCATCTATCATCTATCTACCTGTCATTAATCAATTCATGAAATTTATAGAATAAATTCGTTTTTTTCAACATTTTTATTTATTTATTTGAGAGGGAGAGAGACAGAGACAGAGAATGAGAATGCCAAGTCCTCCAGCCACTGTAAATAAACTCCAGATGTATGCCCCCCATTTTGCATCTAGTTTAGGTGGGTCCTGGGCAATCAAACTTGGGTCTTTTGGCTTTCAGGCAAGTGCCTTAAATGCTAAGCCATCTCTCCAGCCCAAGAAATTAATTTTTAAGACAGAGTATCGTGTTGTAGGACAGGCTGGCCTCAAACTTGTGATCCTCCTGCTTCTGACCTAAATAAGACTAATGTTGCAATTTAATACATTGTCTTCCTATAGTTGAAAAGTTCTGTTTCTAATGAATTAAGCTTTGGTAAAACAGACAAAACAATATGGTTTCAGAATCACGTCAACTTGAGGAAATGTTTACATAATTGGTTCACCATTTTTGAACCAAACCCATAGACATTTTGCAAACTAAAATTAACATTAAATCCCTGGAACGAAATGATCTATTTCTTTGCAGTCTTTATTGTCGTTCTGTCTACTCCTAGGAACTGTGTTAGTAAGATGTCATTTTGAAACCACATACTCCTGTGCCATTGAAAATTGTTAAATGTGATGCAATGTGTACAAATATAATAGAATTTACCTGTAAAAATCACAGGCCTGTAAAACAGTATTATTGCTTTCAAAATTTATTGACCACTCCTTGAACACTTGGTATGCTTTATTTAATTGTATCCTTGATATCACCCTAAGTTATAAAAATGACAATTGACAGCTCCATTTTGCAGATGAGAAAACTGAGCCTTTAACAACTTAATTAAGAAGGGCTGAGAGATGGCTTATTGATTAAGGTGCTTCCTTGTGAAGCCAAAGGATCCATCTTCAATTCCCCAGGACTCACATAAGCCAGATGCACAAAGTGTCTCATGCATCTCGAGTCTATTTGCAATGGTTGTAGGCACTGGAACACCATTCTCCAACTTTCTCTCTGTCTCTTTTTCTCTCTCTGCATCTTTTACTCTCTATCTGCATCTTTCTCTCTCTCAAATAAATTAATAAAAATAAAATTTTTAAAAGTTAATTAAGAATCCCAAGGTTATCCAGCCATAATACATGAAGAATTAAATATTCAGATGGAAGCAGGATCAGCCTAAGTCCAAGATCTGATGTGTGATACTAATTGGCTTTACGGTATTGCTACCTCTCACAGGAAAGGTGAATGTAGTATCCATCTCCAGTGAGTCCACGCTAAGAAAAGAAAAAGCTATTTCTAATTCTATTCAAATGTATGTGATATAGAAAGGTTTTTAAAATTTTAAGGCAAGCTCCTTCATAACAGCAGTCCAGGAGAAATCTTGAACATGTTACAGGTCAACAGTTAACTGAGGAGAATTTCAGAGATGCTTGTTTTTGGTCTGGTTCTAATTAGTACCTCATTGTGAAGAGTAGTGAACACAGACAGGCCCTCAAGAGTAAATAAAAAATAAGAGGCCATTTATCCAATGGAAACCTTTAAAAATTTGTCCTGAATAAATTGTTGCATACCTCACAATTTTCTCCTGTGTTTATTACAGGATATTGCCAAAGTTTGCCTATTTGGTGCATGGCCAGAAGTTTTGCAATTTCCCTCTGATTTGAAAACATTCTTGTCAGATTTTCTTATGACTCATCAACTTTTCCAGACATCACACAGTTGAGTCAATTAAAATAAAGTTATTTTTTCCTTTGCTAAATTAAATCATTCCATATGGAGGACTGTGCAGATTTCTGTGGATGACTATTGGGAAGGTGGGAGTTCAGACATGAAAGCCAAAAATATGTAAAACTTTTGGGCGGGAAAAAGGAGATTCCATTTCAAATACGTCATTTCAAAATCATGTAGACACTATCCATTGGAGAAAGAATCACCTGTATTTTGTAGAGCTTTGCCCACGTGTGCCCACAGAGGAAGGTAAGACTGATGGCCATAGAGAAAACACCCTGAGAGGTTGGGCTCTTAAATAAATATTTAATCATGTTTTTCATTATTTAACATTTTATCTCTTAATATTGTCATTTGGAAGTTGAGCTTTTCTGTGGAGAGTTTATGTAAATTTTAATTTAAAATATTCACATGTTCAAATAACTTTTTAACTTCCTTCTAAACCCTTCTCCCATAGTTTCTTATGTTTCACTACATAGAATGTGATTCAGAAATGATCACTTGTGCACTACAAACTTTCTTTTTATCAACATATAATACCAAATGGCTAATTGCCATTTTACCAATTGAAATACTTAAAGCTGTCATTTATTATAACAATGTATATGATGCTTGAGAGTGAAATAAATTTATGCAGAGTTTTAGCCATTACAAAAATTTTAAGAGTTAGAGATTATTTCCTTGATGAAACAGAGGTCCAGACAGCTGTGGTAATTTTTCTCCAGATCACAGACCTTTAAGAGAAAGGGATTTAATTATGAAATAAAAATGCATATGTTTGTGATATTCTGATGATGTATCATCATGTATACAACATGTTGTTTTCATATGTTATATGTGAAGTCAATGCAGAATGGCTTAATAAGTCAGCTAAACATATATTCTTATCTCATATGACTGTCATTTTTTTGTGACTAGGACACTTTATATCTACTATGAACAATACACAGGGAAGTATCATTAATTGCAGTCACCAGGATATAGATTAGACCATTTGAACTTATTCCTCCTGGGACTTCTTTCAACAACCAAAAAATGTGCCTGTCCTGGTGGTAATGAAAAGTGATAACGGCTGTAGCAGGAAATGTGTTCGGGTAATACAGTCAGTCCTGAGATATCCATCCTTCTCTTGACAAAGTTCCACTCCTGTGGATTTGTTGAATTCTGATGGTTCTGGAATTTCTAGCACTAATTTGGACAATAAATAAAAATGTGCTTGACTGTTACTGCATTCTTCCTCAAAAGAAGGACTTTAGCATGTTAGGGAACATTGTATGACTTAAAAATTGGGCTTCATGCAATTCAGCTAAAGATTGTCTTGATTCCTTGTTTATCTAATATTTTCTTCCACATAGATACCCTCTAAAAATGTAAATGCTTGCCTGGGAGGCATTTCTGGACGATTTAGGGGTTTGGGGGGATGTGTGGCATGCGCTCTATGCCACCTTGCTCTCAGTGATAAGAAAAGACCATGAAGACACAACCACAGCCTTGTCACTGAACAGAAGCATCAAGATCAAGTTTTTTTTTTTGGAGAGAGACACAGAGAGAGACAGAGAGAGAGAGGGAGAGGAAGACAGATAGAGATGGGCCCGCAAGCAGCGTCTCAGCTGCTGCGAACGAAATCCAGATGTGTGACCTGGAGATTGGAACCGCTGGAGATTGGAACCAGCTATCTTAGGCTTAGGAGGCAGGCACCTTAACCACTAAGCCATCTCTCCAGCCGAGATCAAGTTTTTAAAACATTAAATCAAGTCTTGCCTGTCTTCTGCTCAAAATCCTCCACTTTTTCCATCCCAACTCCTCAAAATCCTAAAAGAATGTGTGCAGTATGGTGGCTGCCAACCTTGTCATCTTCTTAGCCACGCCCAGACTTGACATTTCATGACAACCTCTCTCTTCCCTTGCCTCACTGGCATTTCAGACTTGCTATTTCCTTATCTAGAATTCTCTCTCTCCAGTGTTTTGCCAGCCTCCTGTCTTCACAAAAGCCCAGGGCTACTCAAATCCTGTTTTCATGATCATCTGACAAGTTTCTCTGAAATAGCAACCCTATTCCGGTTCCTTTGTTCTCTTGACTGAGCCTGCTGCATTTTCTTCAGAGTTTCAGTAGGTATGTGAAACCATGTATTAATAACTTATTTCTGTCCTAATTAATTAAGTCTGCTCTCTCTTTCTCTCTCTTTCTCTGTCCCAGACACACAAAATGCAAATTCTAGGATAAAAAGCCACATCCATTTTATTCCTAGCCTAACATTTATTCCTTTAATTCATCAGTATACAAAGAAGCAAACCAAGAAATATAATCCTGGTGGCTTCTAACTCCATCCCACTTTCATCCACACTCTTAGTAGTGTCCCAGTGTCTCTAGGTTATATAGTTAAGGACTAAGAGAAAAAGGAAAGCCTGGCATGTTTGTTCAAGATGGATCTTTTGAGTCATTAACTTTTCTTTAGAGATTTGATATGAGAAAGTGCCCTGCCTTCAGTGCGTCTCTCGAACCACACACTAGTAATACTCCAAGACATCTTCCTACGGCTGTTTTACTATCCTATTCCTGCCTTATTTCCTCCACTCTTCCTCACCCTCTTCTGAATTGTGCTTTCTGTTCTGTCTAGTCTATGATGAAACTTACTTCCTAAACTCATTTTGGATGGTCTGATATTTAACTCAACTCCAGGGTAATGTTAATATGATTTCTGCCTTCTCCTAGGACAAAGATCCAATGTTCCTCAAGGAGGCTTCAAAACTTCCTGAGATATATACTCATGTTCAAGGCCTTATAATAGCAGTAGAATTAGTTGTTGGTGACGTTTTTGGTGCACATTTCATCAATGCCACTTCTATTCAGGTCCTCCACTAGTCCTGCCATGCTGTTACTAATTTTCCTTGCTCAGAGGTGCACATGGACCCCCTAGTGAGAGATGACTCAACAAATCAAAAATTGCTTATACCTTTTATATTTAAAACACTATCCCCAAAATGTTAGCATAGCTTTCCTTTACCTTTCTTTGTGTGAGCCTTTGAGTCTTCCTGAGAATCAGGCTTCCTCATTCTACAGGGGAGAGATTAATCAGCTTTAGAAGCTGGAAAGCATGCCCTACCTAGCATTCCACTGACATGGTAGAAAAGGTGAAAAATCCATCTGAATGCTCAGAACCATATATGGCACCTTCCTTAGCATCTTCCATGGGACAGAATTATGAGAAGACATTAGATTGAAGAAACAGAGAAGGCTCAAGTGAGCTCCCTTATTAACATGCCATTCAATTTTTTTTTTTTTTTTTTTTTTTTTGGTTTTGCAAGGTAGGGTCTCACTCTGGTCCAGGCTGACCTGGAATTAACTATGTAGTCTCAGGGTGGCCTCGAACCCATTCAATTTTATATCCAAGTGACTAGCATGAGATTGAGGGTTTGACACAGTGTCCCAACTGAATTGCTTATTTCTCATAATAAAATGTGTACTTTGTTTTTATGCACAGTGCCAGTGAAACTTTTTTTTTTTTTTTTTTTTTTTTTTTTTTTTTACTTGCTAGGTGCTCTGCAAATATTGACTAGTTGAAATTTGGAATATCATAATGTTTGCAGTTATTGGCTTCCTGTAATTGCCTTTGTGAACTACAAATGTAGCTAAAATTGGAGCTCTACTCTGAAACATTTTCTTGGATCATTTGGCCTAAGTTTCACAGCAATCCCTTAAGGTCGAAATTATCCTTTTTTTTTTTTTTTTTATAGCTTCAAGTCAATTATTTAAGGCCAATAAATAGTGGTTAATAATGGAGAAGTCTTAAATTTCAAGCATGTTTTTAGAGACTCAACCTAATAATATAATTAAGTAGAGGTCAGGAAATATTATTTGTTTTGGTCACAGACATTAAATATCTAAGAGAAGCACACATATCATGCCAAAGTAATGGCTTTGTGGTTCGACTCCTGCCTCCTTCAATGTGGTAAATGACATTGAGAAGAGCACAATAATTTTTTATGGTTAGCACTTCTTTTTAAGCATAACAGATATATGTTATGTTCTGAAACAAATTTTAAAAATAGGGTAGAGATTATTTTTAAAGAACCATGATGACATATCCCTTACCTTAAGGAAATATATTATGAAGTCTTATAGTTTAAGGGGTAAATTACATTTAAGATAACTAGAGTGTTAAATCTAAGCAGAAGAAAATAAGGGGGTAAATAGGGGTAAAATTATGGAGGCCCTGTTTGCCGTGCTGAGGGTATGGAGATAATATTCAAGGTGATGGAGTGACATTCACTGGGATGGTTTAAGGAAGTAAGTATCATATTCCTGCTCTAATCACATACTTTTTTTTTCTGGGATGGGAAGATGTTGTTGAGAAGAACAAAGCTGGAGTATCAAGAACAGGGAGGGGGTACTGCAATACTTTAAGTGACAGATAATGAAGATCTGGACAGTAGAAAGATGTATTTGTGAAAAGCTCAAATGGCCAAACCAGGAAGATCTCCAGGTAAATTTTAGGGTAGATGGAAGAGAAGAATAAATAACTCTGAGACTGTGGTTTGAGTAGCTGAGGGTGACTTTGGTACCTTTATCAATGTTGGTGGAGGCGGGGAGACAATCAAAAGAGAAGCTGCATGTGGGGAAGAGGTTTTCAAGGCTTTATTGTTCTGACTCTCCTTATAGTGTTATCCTACATCAAAAGCTGCCATATGGTTATATGAAACTGATCTCTTCAGAAAAGCATTTTTTTTCTTTTTTCTTTTCTTTTCTTTTTTTTTTTTTTTTTTGAGGTAGGGTCTCACTCTGGCCCAGGCTGACCTGGAATTAACTATGTAGTCTCAGGGTGGCCTTGAACTCATGGTGATCCTCCTACCTCTGCCTCCCGAGGGCTGGGATTAAAGGTGTGCACCACCACGCCCGGCTTCAGAAACGCATTTTTAATGGCATTATTCTCTGATCTTATGGTTACTTTGTGCTATATTGCCTTCCCATGTATAGCAAAATAATATACTGAAAACATACTGAAGTGCTAAGTATGGAAGAACATGACTGGTCTCTGGGTGGGTAGAATTTATGCATTCACTTACTCAAGAAATAGTTTGTTAATATCTACCTCTAGTCAAGAAATACCTTAGGCAAAGCAGATATTGTGGTAAACAGAACAAACTTGGCCTTTGTCTTAAGGCTGTTTAGTTCAAGGGTGATGTGCAAAATGAAGTGTTGAAGAATAATGAAGAGATGTGATGACATGTAGAAAGGTGGGAGATCTCTACTAGTCAGGAGTCAAGAAAAGCTTTTTGAGGAAAAGTAAGTAAGAAGGATTCAATAGGCTGAGGGAAGGAGTGGTATCTGGAGGAAATGCTTGCTATAAGCAGAAGTCCTGTCTGTAACATTGTGTATCATATACATCATATATAAGAAATGTGACATATTCATACATAATACATAAGAGCAGAGGAACAACCAAGAATCTGGCCAAAGCATGTCCTGAGAGTTCATTACCAATGGAGTACAGAATATAATAGAAAGGAAAAGATATGGTGATATCCTTAAACAAATATGCCCATTGATGTACTTTGTCTAACAAGGTTGATTTTGTAATATATTAAGATCATGATAATTAATTAACAAAGGGTTTTTTTTTTTAGCATTTACCTTCATGTTGCTGGGAAAAATACCTGACCAGAAGCAGCTTATAGGAGGAAAGGGTTTACTTCAGGATTTTAGATTCCAAATGATGTCCTATCATGGTAGAAGAAGCTGGCTCACTTCCATACATCTATGGAAGAGAGAAACTAACATCATTAAGCACAAACAGACAGCGCTCAAAGTAGCTCCTGACACAACTAGTAAGACTGGACTCAAGGTCTGCCCCCATGACACCCCTGTAACAGGGCTCTGCCTATAGAGGATTAAGTAGGAAGCTTAATCTTATTCAAAGATACCTGAGACTATGGGGCCATTTACATTCAAATCACCACATTCTACCCCTGCCACTCATAGACTTATGGTCATCTCACAATGAAAATTGAACTCAGTTCAACTTCAAAGATCACCATAGTCTACCAACTTTAACACTGTTCAAAATTCCAGCCTATTCTGAGATTCAAGACTGTCTTTTAACTGTGAGCCCTGCAAATTCAAAACACAAGTTACATGCTTCCAACACATAATGGCAGAGAGTAAACATTTCCATTGCAAAAAAAAAAAAAAAATGTATAAGAAGGATTACCTAGACCAATGAAAAATCAATAGCTAGCAGGTCAACATCTATCATTGGCAGTTCCAAGTCTGACATCCATAAGGAGAAATGAAGAAGATCTGAAAATCCAATTTCACCTTCCAGCTGGATTGCTCACAGCTGAGGGAAAAATCTATCCCTAGCCAGCAGTAATCCATGGCAACTCTTTCACAGTCCTGGTATATCCAACACATCTTTGGGTCTACACTGCAAACCATAGTTCATGTTCATAACTTCATACAATCACCTTACTGGGCCTTCATACAGGAATTTTAGCCCTGCTTCACATTACCACATCTCAGTGGCTCTTGGAACCATATGCACTCTATGACCTTCTCTGAATTATTTTTATGTTTCCAAAGCCAGTACCAGGTGGGCAAATTTCTAAATCCAGGAGGGAAAAAAAAACTACCTTGAAGAGCAGAACACTCTTTCACTCATCTTCCTTCAAGCCAAATCCTTTCAAAAGAATTTGCATTCTTCCTAGCTTGAGTCTTCAATGCTTGGTTTTGCCCTCAAGACATATCTCATCCATTGTTCCAATGCAAAAAGTTGATTCACCCTTAATTGTAGTAATTATCTTAACAATTGCAGCTTATATAACCTAAAACCAGTCTCTGTGCCTATAACTTCAATCTTGCTTGAATTTTTCCTGTGATAAATTGTGCATCATTTATTTGTTTATGTTTTAAATTTCTGCCAACCATACCAGTCCATTACTTTTAAACTCAACTGTGATCGAATTCTCTGAGCATGGGTATGCAACCAGCTTTTTTGCTAGTTGCCCAGTTCCAACAAAGTTACCTCCTTCCAGTTTGAAAGTTCGTAAGCCAAGCCTTCACAGTCCACAACTCTCTGCATTGAGCATTTTCAAACTCTCACCATAATAGTCCATCAAGCTCTGATTACAGTACCCCAAGACTTCTCCAATTCAAATAATGAAATCTTTCCAAATTCCTCCCATAAACACATTCCAAAAGACCAAAATCCACAAGGTCAGATTCATTACAGTTATGACCCCCACCTCTTAGTACCAATTTTCTGTAGTAGTTACCTCTGCATTACTGGGACAAACACCTGCATAGAAGCAGCTTATGGGAGAAAAGGGTTTATTTCAGACTTCAAGATTCCAGGGGAAGTTACATTATGGTGGAAGGATCTGAATCAGTTCCATATATCCACAACAGACAGAGAGAATCCAACACCACCAGACACAATCATCCTGAGCTCAAACTGGCACTCAACACACCTACTAGGATGGGACTCAAGATCTGGCCACAATGGCACACTTGTACCAGGAATCTGTCTACTAGAGACTTATGTAGGAAACTTAATCTTAATCAAAAATAGCTGACACTATGAGGCCATTTACATTCAAACCACCACAGTTCTACTCTCAGGACACTCATGATTACTGATTCAAAATGAGAGTCATTGACAGGCAAGTACTCTATATTGTATTAGGTAGTCTTACATGTATTTGAACGTATTATGGATTTATAAGCATGGTTATTAAACTACTATGGGTCAGAAGAAGTGAGAAATTAGTAAAGTTTCACAAAGTCTTAGTGACCTTATGGAGATTCCTAAAAGCCCTGGATAGAGGGTAGAAAAAATAAAGCACTGAAGAGAGTAGGAGCCAAATGCACAAAAATGCACCAGGTAGATGGTGAGACTCCTGTGTTTGAAGAATCACATTCAGAATAGTCTGGCTGGGACACTTTCTAGACCAGCTTTTGGGTGTGCATCATCTCAGAGATGTGCCACTAATGGCAAATCCATATGAGTAGAGAACAGGTAGACTCCAGCAGTCTTTTATAAAACTACTACTGGTGAAAGCTGTAAAGTAAAATAACAGTTTTTCATCACAGAACTTATCAGAACTATAAAGATGCAGTCATTCTTAAATATTTAATAGAGGCTTTTGTTAAAATCTATGAATAATGCCTCTTTTACAGTTTCTCGTTTGATAAGATTATATGAGATTTCTTCCAATCTTTAGTGAATATTGAATACCATGTTACTATAGGTTGATGTTCATGTTTAATAAATTTCTTGCAAAAATAGTATAAAGAATGGGTTTCACAGCAGAGTAACATGTCCTAGGAAATTAACCAGGCTACTTCTGTGCAGAAGAATGAGATCTAGGAGGAAGGATTTATAATTCAATTGTGAATTAGTATGGCACATTAAATAGATAAGAGCATTTTATAACTGATCTAGTTAATTCTTTGGAAGACTGAAATATTTTATCAAGGTTAGCATAGAAACTAGAAAGTATGAAATACTCAAAGATTCAAAAATCTCTTTCAATGTGGTTATAGAGTATATAAACAATTTTTATGAATGCAGAGTATAATACATTGGGATAGGAATCAAGAGATCAAAGGAGTTTTACTATATGGTTATTAAAAAGAGCCTTAATGGAACATATGTATCTGTCCCTTTCTCTCTCCTCCTTCCCACCCTCTCTTTGCTGAAAATTGGAGCTATGGCCTTGCACATGCTAGGCAATTCATCTACTAATAAACTATGACCCTAGTCCACACATTTCTTTCCATACTGATAAAATCAAGTGCCTTGTAGTGCCCTGTAGGGTTTTTGAGATCCTAAATAAACACCATACACAGTGAATTTAACATTGTCACTAACACTCTGCGAGAGGATAGATCTAGGTTACAATAATATAGAATCTTCTAAATCTAGTGTGCAGAACATCTCAAATTATTTCTTTCTACATTTATGAGAGAAAGAGAGAGAGAGAATATGAGTATGGACATGAATGCCAGGGCCTCCTGCCTCTAAAATGAATTCAAGTTGCATGTGTCGTTTTGTGCACCAGGCTTTACATGGGTACTGGGGAATCAAACCTAGGCTGCCATACTTTGTAAGCAAGCACCTTTCACCACTGATCCATCTCTCCAGCCCACAAATTTGAGGAGCCATCTTTGAAGTTTTCTAGGTACTTGTGGCTAAGGAAACAACATGTGTAAATTGTGGGTCATCTGCTGGGTCTAATCAGAGCACCATTACTTAGTGACTGATCATCTTACATGGTCTTTTACCCTCTCTGTCAGTATTGTGATGCCTGTGGTTTGCATCCATAGTAGGCAGACTCCTTATATGCCCTCTCACTGTTGTATTTGCCCTGTTAAAAAACTGTGAATGTGATGGATTTCACTCCTGCATCTGATCACTAGACCTAGATTTTAAAAACCTGTGAGATTTCATCAAACATATTCAAATAATCTAACCTACGAATAGCCAGGGGCTAACATTCAGCACGGAAACTTAAGTTATATATCCCCAATAACTTAATTCAGCCAACAATGACCTTGGAGAGTACCCTGAGTTCCAGAAGAGGATGCAGCCCATTGCCACTGATTGCAACCATGTGAGACATTGAGTAGAAAGCTCAGGGGATTAATACACAATAATATGATAGTGTTAAGTAAATATTTTGATACAATGAAGTTTTATGTTGGAAAACCATAATGTATCATGAAATACTTTAAGCCAAATAAATGTTTTTACATTGAAATGTTAATGCTGAAAACCGGCTCAGGCTTGCATTTAAAAGCACTTCTTAAAAAAATTATATTTATTAGAAAGAAACAGATGGGGAGGGAGAAAAAGAGGCAGATATACATATATAGAGATAATAAGTGCACCAGGGCTTCCAGCCACTGCAAATGAACTTCAGATGCATGTTCCACTTTGTGTATCAAGCTTGCCATTGGTACTGGAGAATAGAACCTGGGTCCTTTGGCTTTGCCAGTAGGTGCCTTGATAGCTTAGCCATTCTACAGCCCCATTTAAGAGCACTTTTAAGACTGAGTTATATGCTTCAAAATTCTGAATACGGTGTGAGTATATATATTCTGAAATGAATAAGGTGGGAGCACTTGAAGAGTGACAATGGTGGTAGAACAGTGAAAGTGTTGACAACACTGCAGAGTGGAGGGATGGTGGGAAAGTGTCTATTACCTTTCAGTCTAGGATGGTGCATCCTCTAGGAATGAGGTACCTTCAAATAAGGCACTTTATAAAGGGAGGCATAATAAATGAGAGTTAATTCCCAACTAATCTTTAGATGAGTGACCTGAGAAACCACCCGCTCTGTCTTTCCTCACGGGGCTTCCTCCCCATGACTGGATTCAGTGAACTTTTCTCCTTTACCAGAGACACTGCTCTGCTTCACAATAGCCAGAAATGCACCTTGGCACACACACTTCTGTCTTTGTAAGTGCTGATTCTTCCAGAAGTAGAATATGATGTGTATGGATACAAATGTATACATATACAAACAGTTTATTTGGGAAGAGACGCCATGAGAGGCCAATACAGGACTGGAAATAAGACAAACAAATAACACAACAATAGTGTGTTAATATCCAATGTGAACTGAGGTTCTGACAAAGCTGGGAGACAGGTTAGAATTTGCACATGCCTCTTTTTGTCAAGGGGAAAGATAGAAGGGCTTGTCTGTACAATATGTACCACTTGCTTAAGACTATTTATAGAAACACTAATTATTCAATACTTCTAGCTTGCCTTGTATTTAAGGTGCTTTCCAAATAAGTAAATAAGTAAGTAAATAATAATAAAATAAAACCAATAGTATTCTAGGTAGAGAACTAAAGACTTGCAGAGCTTCCCAGTAACTGGCCTTTGGGTATAGAAATATGTCCCTGGAGGCACCAATACTTTTATTTCTAGAATTAGTCTCCTGAAGTGGATCTGTTCAGAGATAGTTAATGGAATTTGCTCATCTTGTTTTTCATGCTCCATGTAATTTATTATTTTTTTTTAGTGATAGACACATTTTATTTCTGATTACAACATTTTCATCTTCTTGTTCTTTTTAAGTCTACCTATTGACTTTATTGAGTTGTTCAAATAATGAACTTTTGGTTTCATTGATTTTTGTATATTCTTTTCTATTTCATTCATCTCTGCAAAATTTTATTACCTTCTGTAACCTCTGGGCTTATTTTTTTTTTTTTTCTAATTTCTAAGAGGCTTATTTCTACCGCCAGGCTGACAAAAGTAACATCAGTCTAAGAGAAGCTTTGAGCGTTTTATACAAGGGAAATTCTTGTGTTTTCTTTTTTCTACCTTACTGTCTCATCTTGTCCTTGGGTTGTCTCCCCCTGATTGAGGGGAACAAAAGGGCTGCTGCTTCTGGAGTCCTGAACTCATTGGTGAGCGCTATCTTGGACAGGGGCATCACGGATATCAAATGATTCTGCCATGTGAGAAGCCAGTGCTTGCTTTTCCACATATAAAAAATATTTCTGAGGAAATGAATGCACATGATTCTCATTAGCACACAAATATTCTGATGTTCTTTTTACATGAACCCTTTGATGTTTGGTGGAAAACATGTGTCATTATAATCTTTTCCTTGAAAGTAGGAATGCACTTTTCTTGAAACATAAACTTGCAGGGGAAAAAAATGACTGAATAGACCATTTTTTGCTTTTGCTGTTTTTATTCATGCTTCATGTATCCATCCATTATTATTTAATCAACCATTATTCATCATGCAATATGTACTGGGACCTTAAATGAAACCAGAATAAGAACTGAAGGAGCTTATAATCTGTAACATGACAATACAAATAACCTGACACTTAAGTGGGTTCAAGAGTGTCGGAAGCACAGGTCTAGGTTCTAGTGACATCAAATGTAAGGAAATTTGATCCCTGAAGCAAGCACTTGTGGCTCAGGCCAGAGAGCAAGGATACCAATCATTGAGTAGAAACAGGTCAAGCTGTGAAAATTCTAAATAAAGGCAAAATGTGGTGAGAATGTGGAAGAAAGGGGAGGGTAAGTATATCTTATTGTATTTAACTTTATTGTTTTTTGCAAATATTGTTTTTTTGAAAATATTGTTTTTTATCTCTGCTTGTGTTACACAGTGAAGGCTTATGCCTGTCCTATCTTCAGCAAGTCTGTTATAACCATTTTTATTCCATATTCCTTTTTGGTCTCTTCTGTGTTAAATTTTTGTAAACATCATATTTCAAACATTAATTACTGGGTTTGTGATGATTGATCAGCAGTCTTTGATGTTAATATTCTAATTACTCAGGGGTGCACAAAACTCCAATATAACAGAGTGACTTTCATAATGAATGTTCTCTGGGTTCTCACTAACCCACTTACTAATCTGTCCTTAGCTTCTTACTCTTTTATATCCCTGAGACACAACTATTAGTTTTGCTAATAATCTAGAAATAGTCTCTAAGTGGTCTAGCAAAAGGAAGAGCTGCACATTTCTCATTTTAAATCAAAAGCTAGAGATGATTAAGCTTGGTGGAAGTTATGTAGAAAGCTGAGACTGGCCAAAAGTTGGGTCAAACATTTAGCCAAGTTGTAAGTGCAAAGGAAAGTCTTGAAGAAAATTAGGATGAGCTAGTCCACCAAACACATGAATGATAAGAAAGCAGAGCAGCCTTTTTGCTGCGGTTTGGACAGAAGATCAAACGGGCCACATATTCCCTCAAGCCAAGAGCTCAACAGAGCAAGACTGGACTTTTAGTCCTATGAGGCTGAGAGATGTGGGAAAGCTCAAGAAGAAAAGTCTGAAGCTAAGATTGGTTAATGGCATTTAAGGAGAGAGCCATCTTTGTAACACAAACATGCAGGTGAAGCAGTGAGTCCCGATGGAGAGGCTGTGCTAACGATCCAGAAGACACAATGAAGCTGAGAGGTAAAGGGGATGCCACTGAGCAGTAGACTTTTAATGTAGACCAAAACTATTTTGTATTGTAAGAAGATGCCTAATAGACAATACTTCCGGGCTTCCCAGGACAAGCTGACTAACCTGGTAGACGCTATTATAACTGATGACTAAAGCTAGTGGTCATCTATCTTTCTGATAAATGTCAGTGCTTGTAAAAATCACATTAAATCTTCTCTACCCATTTGCTTTAAATGAAGCAACAAAACTTGAATGACAGCATATCTATTTACCACATTGACTGCAGATCTTACCACCACTGTTAAGACCTACTGGGTAGAAATAAGGATTGTTTTCAAGGTTTCATAGCTCATTAGTAACACATTTGCTAACCCAGGAGCTCTGATGAAGATATGCAATTATGTCAGCATCCTTTACATGCTGATGAATGCAATGTCTGCTCTGCAGCCCCAGCATAATTTTGAATTCAAATCTTATTATTTTTTAAAAAAATTCATTTCTTAAGGCTGTAGTGATACCTCTGATCATTCTGAGAAAAATAAATTTAAAATTTTCCAAGAAGCAATCATCATTCAAACATCATTAAGAAGATTCACAGTTCATGGAAAGAAGGTAACATGTCAACACGAACAGGAGTTTGGAAGAACCATCTTCCAAACTTCATGAATAAGCTTGGGAGCCTCCTAATTTCAGTGTAGAAAGGAACTTCCCATGTGCTGGAAAAGAAATCTGGGGTGGGGACTGCAGGCTGAGAACGAAATAGGTTAACTCTCATGAGACAAGTTTCAGTAAAAGAAGAGCCACATCCTATACATGAGCAAAGAAAGCGATTTCCTAACATAAAATATCCTCCCGAAGATGAAGATGCTACATCCCTTGTTAAAGGACAACAAAACATTGAGAAGACTTACATGAAATTAGTTGATAAAGCAGTGACAGGATTTGATTCAAATATTGAATGAAATTCCTTTTATTTTTCTATCAAGTAAGACTATGTGGACACATCCTGTGTTAGTACCATCATTTCCCTTCTTCATGCCCCCATTCTGCTGAGGGCTCTCCTCAGTGGGATTGCTGGTCCTCACCATGACGTGGTGAGTTATAAGACATGAGAACATTAGTCAGTGTAAGGGGAGGCAATGCTTCTGGACATTACTTTCCAGTTTGTGGATCTTATAATCTTTCTGGCCCCTCTTCTGCAAATTTCCCTGGCCTTGGTGCATGTATTTTACGTCTACTTTAGTGTTGAGCTTCAACAGCTTCTGGATTTCTGCTTTGGTAGGTTTTGAGTATCCTCAGTCAGTGTCTATTGCCATCACACTGGTGCTGGTTGTCTGACTCACCATGGGCTTTGGCTGATGTGTGAAGGGTGGTTTACCTCTTCCAGTTCTCATAGCCTTGCTGCATGCACTGGGTCCAATCAGCCCCATACCAGCGGTAGGAGAACAGAGTGTCCTTGAATCAAATTCTAATGTGAGTAAAATGCTATCAAACAGGACTGCATACTATAGAGAAACTTTCCATGACAGAAAGAATCCGTTAAACAATGTGGGAAACTGCCCCAGTTGCTCTACCAAGCAGCTCTTGGATAAGTCTGCAGCCATCAACATTAGCACAAGACTCTACAGCAAGACTTGACTCTCTGAAGACTCAGATGATTGCTAGCATTCACTTTTTTAAGCAATAAAGTAGTTGAATGAATTTATGCGCATTATTGATTACACCAACTTTGTTGCCTGATGTCATTTTATTTTGCACTTAACAAAGATAGTAGTATAGTATAAACAAAAGAAATGCACTTGGAAACAAAAAAAAGTGATGGTGTGAGTCATTTTATTTTGATACTCTCTTTTTTTGATGATCGGGAACCAAACTCATAGTATCACCAGGTTATAATTCTAATAGTTCAGGAGGATTAATGTAGATTCAAAGAGAAAGGAATCTTTTCCTGTGAATTAACATTCCCAGCACAAATGGTATAGTTTGAACTACATCATAGGTGTTATAACATCACCTACATGTGACTGAGCGAAGCTTTTAAGGTAGGTATTTGCATTATTATTTTTCACACTGGTAACAGTCACTGGAAAAATGGATTAGTCTTTTTGCATTCATGATTTTTAATTTATATTAAGCTTTAATTGAATTTGGCATAGACATGAAACTGACTTTTATTTCTTCTACTATCTCATCTGGTTACTTCAAATCTATTTGCAAACACCTTTTAAGTGAATTTCCTACACTTTCATAAACATTCATTTTTTTCTTCTTCCATTCTACTCAGCCATTGTATGGGTCGTCCTCATGTAGGATTCCTCATTGTGTTTTCACATAAAAAATATTTATTCTCTCCTGGTGCAGTGGTGCATGCCTTTAATCCCAGCACTCAGGAGGCAGAGGTAGGAGGACTGCTGTGAGTTCATGGCCACCCTGAGACTACATAGTTAATTCCAGGTCAGCCTGAGCCAGAGTGAGACCCTACCTCGGAAAAACCAAAAAAACAAAAATACAAAAAATTTATTCTCCAGAGGAGTGCTCAGCACTGAAACATCTCCAACACACATTCCAAGGCTCAGGGTCCATTGTAGAAGAGGTGTCAGAAAGAATGTAAGAGCCAAAGGAAGGGTAGGATTCCTTACAATGTGCTCTTCCAGACACAAAATGGCCTGGATATCCAAGACTTCACAGTGCCTGCAGCAACCTGCACAAAACCATCATAATAGGAAGAAAAGATGATGACATAAAAATTAAAAGAGATATTGAGAGGGGGAGGAGATATAATGGAGAGTGGAGTTTCAAAGGGGAGAGTGTGGGGAGGGAGGGAAGTATCATGGGATATTGTCTACAATTAAAGAAGTTGTTAATAAAAAAATTAAAAAATAAAAAAATTCTCATATTCAAGCCAGCCAGCTTCCATTTATTTATTTATTTATTTATTTATTTATTTATTTATTTATTTATTTATTTTTATTTTTCAGGGTAAGGTCTCTAGCCCAGGCTGACCTGGAATTCACTATGTAGTCTCAGGGTGGCCTTGAACTCACAGTGATCCATGTGCCTCTGCCTCCAAAGTGCTGGGATTAAAGGCATGCACCACCACACCAGGCTTAATTCCTCTATTTTTATTATTATTTCTCAATGATCTCAAAATACTTGTTTTATGTATGGCCATTCTGTTTTTCCTTATGGCCTCATCTCTTCTCAAGGCCTTTTCCTTGGAATGAAAATATATTTAAGCACCTCTCATTCTAGTGAGTATCCCTCTGATTCTTGTATTTCCTTCCATTCTCATCCATTTTCTTGGAAACTTAACATAATTTAACACAAAGGTTCTTAGAAATTGAATGTTTATAAGTCATTTGGTAATTTTGTTAAAATATATTCAGTAGTCTGAATTGGGACCCAAGGTTCTACATTTCCATCAGTTGTACAGTCTACTCTTCTATCCTAGAAATCAGACTAAATACCACTCGAGTTCCCTCATGGCCTTACTTCTCATGTATACATTGCCCTGTGACTTTAATCCCTACCTTTCTAACACTGGTCTCAAAAAAATCAGTAAGTTTCTTGGATGACAAATGAAATGAACATTTGCAACTCTAATGCTTTCTCCCCACTCTGTGATGCAGTATTATATGTCCCTGATTCTTAAATCAATGTACTCACCAACTACACTAGTTCAGTCCTTCCTTGGAGGATCTTTCATTTCATTTCTCACTTCCTTTAAACATCCTTTGTGTTGGCTTGCCCCTTAGATGCTTGCATTTCATTATGTGTTTCACTGAGCTCCATTTCATTCTATATTTCCTTTTGAAAGTACATGAGATGTAGTAACTTGTTAAATGTCAGTTTTTCCTAGGGATCCCTTTGTTATGTTCCTTATCATAGCTTTGATGGCTGACAGTAATTATGGACAGTAGAGGAAGGCAGTGAAAATACTGATCTTGACTTAGAAGCAGCCACATTTATTAGAAAAGCCAAATCAACTCTATAATAAGGCTTCAGTAGAACTTTAACTCCTAAAGCTGCCCAAATAGGTATAAAAATCATTATTTTATATCAAAATAATAACAACAGTAAGAATATAAAAACAATAAGCAATTATCATTCAATAGCATCCTCCACATAAAGGCATGCATTGCATAGGAACATGTCAATCAATGATGGATAGATATGATGGTGGTTTTACAAGATTATATTATTATATTATAGTCATCTTAGTTTGTTTCAGTTCATTTATTATTTTGGCCAAATAACCAATTGCCTAATAACACATTTCTCAGAGGTTTCTGTCATTAAGCAATACATTCATGTATTTATATATTATTTTAATAGAAATGGGGTTTCCTTAAATTACATAATCTACACTTTTCAGCAATGTTGGTAATAGAGTAGATTTCTGACATAACTAAAATTATAAATTATATATATTACATAATTATATATAAATTAAAATTACACATTAATATACATATGAGAAAGAGGTGAATGGGCTATGTGTAACATCTTTAAATCTTAAAAGAATTAAGATTGTCACCAGTTATGAGCTTTGGATTTTGTATAAATGATTTTGTAGATTTTGGAGCAATTCAATTCTATTCTTGGTGCTGTGGGGAAACAAGAAGTAAGAAACACCCTTGTAACTATGAGTTTATGATCTTTGTTGATTACATAGTGAGTGAGTCAGTCTAGATAGCTTTTGAGATCCTATCTCAAAATACTATTACTACTAATATTAATAATAGGATACACCTTGGGATACAGCACTTGCTTAGTATGTGCAAGACACTAGGTTCAAATACTAATATAATACCAAAAATAAAATCACATAATCTCTAACAAAACAGTAGGGACTATAATAGTCAAGCAAAACATCTCAAGACTTGGAGGAATTTGTGTATTCAGATGTAGAGTGACAATTAGAGTTCTCCAGAAAAGGGTTCATGAAGCAGCTGGTATTTAGAGGATTGTTTTACATATGTGGACTAAAGAAACATCTTTTCTTCTTTTTTAGGTTTTTCGAGTTAGGGTTTCACTCTGGTCCAGGCTGACTTGGAATTAACTATGTCTCAGGGTGACCTTGAACTCATAGTGATCCTCCTACCTCTGCCTCCTGAGTGCTGGGTTAAAGGTGTGAGCCATCACGCCCGGCAGGCACATCATTTTTTTTTTTTTTTTTAGATAGAGTTTCTCAATCATGTAGGGGTAATTGAGGAGAGTGAAACTGTAATGTACAGTAACATCATTGAGCTACTGATACATGAAGAAACTGTCTCTTATTTCCTCTCCTGATTATGAATGTTCTCAGGGGAGGCCTACTGAACTGAGACGGCCTTGGATCACCTCAGCTGAGAAAACTCATGGAGTTTTAACTGTCTGCAAGCCAGTTGGGGGCTAACTGATGGTGCTCTAAGCTGATAAACTCTGCCTTGGTCCCTCTGACCGCTAAAGTCTCATTAGTCTACCCTGGGAAGACAGAGGCAGGAGGAAGACTAGCATCAAGGTAGGTGAATGAATGTGGCGGCAATGGAAGCAGAATCAAAACATAGGAAAGAAACTGACTTACCTTTAGGCACATAAGTGATAACACACAAATAGCACTCAGTATAAGTGGTGTGTTGCATTTCCTATATGCTTTATCCTTTGCCTGTTATGCTGAGCTCAGATATCAAATATACATACTCTTATTTTAGATTCAGATTTCCCAAAATTTACTGTTAAATGTCATATAACAATACAGCATTTAATAATTGGCAGGATATACAATAGAGTAAGGATGTGGAACTCACATTTAATGCTTTGGTTTATCATAATACAGCTGTGTTTTTTTTAATCCAATCCCAGATTGAATTTTTTTTTTCAAAAATAGAAGATTTACCTCATTCAATACTTGTTTCAGAGATTCCATATTTTCACTGATTTTGCATTTAGATTTACAAAATATGTGGAAAATGAAATGAAGTTACATTATTTTCAAATGTATTTAAATCAAATAATGTGATTGATATAAAGAAAATTTCATAGAAACCACACAAATTTTATTGATATAAAAATTTGAAGACAAATTTCTAATAACCTCATTATCTCATCTTGAAATAATTAAATGCAAAGGTTATAAATGTTAAACTCCTACACACATAGACATACAATGCATATACTAGAGTCATAAAACATATATACCACTTTATTATAAATAACTGAAAACATCTCATTTTTTTTCAAACCCAGATAACAAAATAGTAAATATCATGTTTTCTTTTTTCCATTATTTCATTTTATTTTTTGTAAATAGGATTAGGAAATAGTATTCCTTATTTCAAGACTGGTTTAAAAAAATCTGTGGGAACACATCAAACAAAACTCTCATTCTTTCTTGAAAACAAGGATTGGTATAGGAGAGGCTTAGTAGTGCTATGAAAGAGCCACTAGTATCAGAAACACTGGGTGATACCTGAAAATATTGTTGGTAAGGCATAAAGGTGTTGTATTCAGATACATAAATATAAAAAAACACTAATGGTAAACATTAAAGGACATTTTTTTTTAAAAATGTGAACTTTATTCTCCCAAATGGAAGAAAATCACTAGGCATAATAATGGATCAAGTTATCAAGTCTCACATTTGTTATTAGTACCATGAAGAAAATACTTTTCCTTTATAATAAAGGAGACCTGATATCTATTTTAATTTTCTTATTTCATAGTAAGCCATGTTTTGAATATAAAAACACCTGTTCTGTATTGTCACCTTGAACATGTAAAAGGTACTTCCTTATAAAATTCTGCAAGAACTTTAAGTTGTCACAAAAATTGTGCCCCAAACTTCACTTACATTAGATTATGCCATAGGAATATTGTAAATAAACAATTTATAACACTAGCAGTCAGAATATTCAGCCAAATAGCTATATTTTGTATATTTCCCATATATAAAGTGTTTTGACAATTTTCTGCACTAATACAATTTTTTTAAAAAAGAAATTCCTTAAAGAAGCAGAGCCTGAAGGAAAAAATGAAGCTATATTTAAGTAACTCAGATGTCTTTGAACACTTGTATTTATATGTATGAATTAAGGACAACATTGAATATTCCTGATTAAACAGCTATTAGGTTTAGTATGGATGGGTATAAACATACTATGTACAATGATATTTATAGCTCTTTCATTTTTGTGTAGACTTCAAAGTATATCTTGTACAGAAACAGGAACAGGATGAATTTGGTATGTTTCAGTTAATTAGCAAAAAAATTAAATTAGAATGAAATAATCAGATGAAGTATTGACGATTTGAAATATTTTTAAAATGATGAAGTCAACATATGTATACACATGCAGGAAGTTCCTGTATAGTGAACTGCTCCAGTTACATGATTTTACTCCAACTCAGTCAACTTCAAATACTACCTTTCTATAACATACCAATGGGATATTAGTGTACGCATATTGTCTTAAGAGCCTGACACAATTTTTACATTATTCATACTTTACTCAGGTTATAAAAGTATTTGTAGATCACTCAACCCATTTTAGAGTAAACAAATGCTATAGCATGAGACTTGTTTTCCACCTGTTATATACATTCCACATTGTTTTCTCTTTTCTGAAAACTGTATAAAAATCATATTCTTGGAGCTTGTTTTCACCTTACACTCTTATTCTCCATGCATTATGATTCATCATGATGGAACTTACTTTTGAATACGCATTAGGTGAAAGCAAGTAAATGGTGTGATTTTGGAAGTTGGCTTCTGCAGTCTATTTACTCTGTCTTAAAGGACAATGTTGTTTGTTCTTTTTATCAAAATTGTAAAGCAACCTAAGCCTATGGGTTAGGAGTTTTGTATGGAGATAGCACTATTTCACTGGTGCAAAACTTCTCTCCAAAAGATCCTGGCAGGCCTGTTCCCATTCTTTCAGTCCTTCATGTGTATTCTTCTTTGTTTTTAGGTTACTTGGTTTTACATGGAATAAGCCATATTTATCATCTGGCTTTCATAGTTTCAAAATACAATCCAGAAGTACTTTGAAGCACAGGAGCAGCTGAGCAGTATCTTCTCTTTGAAAGCATGTCAGTGAGTGACCTTCTCTGCAGTGAAGCCATGCGAACACAGCAACCCAAGTAGACAGACTCCCGCGAACTCAAGAGATTCTGAAACCACAGTCAAGAGCCTAGGCACCATCTCATAACAACCACCTGTCGCTACTGCAAGGGAAATGACATCGCTTATTTTTGGAAGTTTTCAAATAGTTTCTCATCTCATAACGTGTCCAGATTTCTGTGTTGCTTTCATAATTACCCCTGGCAAGGGTACTTTCAAAAGTCCAAAGGTCGGATCATCATAGTTGTGGAACGTAAGGAGTAACTGGGTCCTTTGAAGTAGTGCCACTTTATCCCGTTCAGTTTTCCATGATTTTGTCCCGCAGTATAGAACATTCCATTTAGATTGGATGGGCCACAGGCATCAAACCACCAGCCTAAAAAAAAAAAAAAAAGTTAATAATGAAAAAGAGAAGGAGAAGAAACTACCACAAGCCAAATATTTGGAAATTACTGACATAAGTTGATAGAGACTCATGCACACTTGTTTTGTATATTCGCATATAGGAGCCATTCAGTCACTATCTTTGAAATTATTCCAAATGACATTGATTTAGGACATTATGAACAACGAGAAAGACAGAAATTAATGAAAACCAGTGTTTGGTGTGATGTCCTTGGGACTCACCTTCTCATTATGATTATGGAAAGCCTACAGGCTATAAGATACAATCTAAGTGAGGTGTGGGTGTGAAAGTAGGAAGGGCATAGAAATGCAGGCACCCATGAGGGGAATTTCACCTTGAACCTATTGTAAGAAACAGAATAAAGACTGGTATATTGTGAACAAGGTCAGCAGTTTCAATAAGTGGCAAGGAGAGAAAGATAGTCTGTATCTGTTTCATAATTTTCTTAAGAACTGATCTCTAATCTTCCAAATTTACTTGCATATTGCAATGGTTGTGATGTCCAAACTGAATTTTAACTAATCTACTAATTGTTACAATATAGAACATATTTAGAAATATTTCACCCATGATGTCTCAAATTTTATCAAAATTTATGTCAGGGAAATGCTGTGTGTACAATTCTAAATGGACAACTGAATAACTTGGTTTTATTTTCTTAATGCAATAAAGTCTTAGTGTTTTTGTATAAATCATAGTACTTTTCTCCTTCTCTTGATGTAACACTATTGAAACCTTTAGGGAGAAATTTATGCCAAAGACATTGTAGCATATATTTTATTTGGATATAACTGCCCTCTTTTTGATTACAGAGAAACACCTCAGGGACTAATAGCTAAAGAAAGAGAAAGCTGTACAGCTGATTCTGAATGTAATGGGAGCGTCATCTTCCAGAAACTTCAGAAAAAGTTAACCCAAAGTAACACTAGTTCTCTTTTGTTTCAATTTTGGAAGATGAAGCAGCTGTGCTGTATTTATAAAGTCACACTAGAAACACTAGAAGCAGAACAAGCTGCATCCATCACCCATTTGTATTGAAGAACAGCAAGGAGGACCCTGATGGATTCCAAGAGCTGCTGTATCCGACACTGTGGGCAAACCACATATACCAGGAACAGGAAGCTCTTGGCAAAAAAAAAAAAAAAAAAAAAAATATATATATATATATATATATGGAAGCACTATAAAAATCCATCCCTTTCCTTTCCTTTCCTTTCCTTTCCTTTCCTTTCCTTTCCTTTCCTTTCCTTTCCTTTCCTTTCCTTTCCTTTCCTTTCCTTTCTTTTTGTTAGCTTTTCGAGGTAGGGTTTCACTCTGCTCCAAATCACTATGTAGTCTCAGGGTGGCCTTGAACTGCGATCCTCCTACCTCTGCCTCCCGAGTACTGGGATTAAAGGCGTTCACCACCACGTCCAGCTCCATTTTTCCTTTCTTAAGACTAATTCTCTAAAATTGCTCAGTACACCTAGTCAAAATGTGTCATATACAACAAAACAGAGATTCTGATATTAAAGAGCCTGAAAACTTTCTGTGACTATCTCTACCTCTTTCTCTCTCTCAAATAAATGAATAAAATATTTATTTTTAAAAAAGGGCTGGAGAAGATGGCTTAGCAGTTATGACATTTGCCTGCAAAGCTAAAGGACCCAGGTTCAATTCCCCAGGACCCAAGTAAGTCAGATGCACAAGGAGGTGCATGCATCTGGAGTTCATTTGCAGTGGCTGGAGGCCCTGGTGTTCCCCTCTCTCTCTCTCTCTGTCTCTCTCTCTCTCTCTCTCTCCTCTCTCTTTGTCTCTCTTAAATACATAAATAAATAAAATATATGTTTTAAAATAGAAAACTTTCTGTGAGGGATGAAATGGAGGCTGTAAAATGATCAACTTTGTGTGTGTGAGTGTGTGTGTGTGTGTGTGTTCTAACTTTCCTCCTCCCTGTGCCCTTCCTGAGGCACTTTTCTGTCCCATGACTCAATCATTCAGGCTCAGTCCCTCCAACACCCTGTCATCTCTGAAGGGAAAACATTTACCCTGCTAAGGACAACAGTGAAATGTCACAAATGGTTTCCTGTGTTGTATTCAGTGACTCATGGTAAAATGTGTGGTTTGCTTATTTGGCTTATAGAAAATCACAATGAAATTTCTTTTAAAAAAAAAAAAAAAAAAAAAAAAAAATGACTGGAGAGATAGCTCAGCAGATAAGGTGCCAGCCTGCAAAGCCCAATGATCCAGGTTCAATTCCCCTGTGCCCATGTAAAGCCAGATGCACAGAGTGGCAAATTCATCTGGAGTTCATTTGCAGTGGCTGGAGGCCCTGGTGCACCCATTCTCATTGCCTGTTTCTTCTTTGTCTCTCTTTTTCTCCTTGCAAATAAATAAATAAAATATTTGAAAAAGGAACAAAGACACAGCATCCCTGAAAAAAAAAAATGTAAAGACAGACAACAGCCTGGCAGTAAAGGAGCAAGCTCAAGGTTATATCCAGTGGGTACTTTTTGCTGAATGTAGGAGAAAGGACAATCTGCCTTTACGAAAATAAGATAAAAGGATCATGTGTGTCTTTTCTAATGAGTAAAACAGACCATGTTTGTGGTGCGGAAGGCATTTGGAAACACTGAAAGAAGGCATTGCTTCTGGGTCACTGTCAACATGAGAAACTGTCACTTGAATACGAGGACAAAATAACCAAGTCTCTTGTTTGTTCTCCTAAGAGCACTGGAAGGTCATGGTTCATATGCTGGCCCATCTTACAGACTTAGTACTTCACCTAAATGTGTTTTCTAAGTAAATGACAGTCAAGAGTCCACAGACTTAGCTACTGGTTCACTGTCTCTCCTTATGTAATGACTAGTTTACTGAAAAAAAGCTGTATTTGTGAGAGAGCACAATATATAACATCCAAGCTAAATGTATTTACCTTTTCTTTATGTTTGCATTCAGGTATTGTTATGCTTTACTTGACAAGACAGATGTGGTCTCTGCCTTCATAGAAGTTACTTCCAATGTGAAAAACAGACGTAAAACTGTAAGCTAATAAAGTTACTGCAAATCATAACCAAAGAATGCCATGAAGAAAATATGGAGTTATGAAGGACAAAAATAACCTTTCACAGTCAGTGAAGAAATTGATAATTTATGAGGCGTGAGGCAGACAGGGATGTGGCCATGTGGAGATGAATAAAGGCGTCTCTTATACATGCAAATGTCACGAGGAAAGCAGGGGTCAGTGTGCTGAGAGACAAACAGAATCTAGGTATGGCTGCCACACAGTGAATGAACACAGGGAGATCTTCAGGGAATTTAGGTGGCGAAACAGACATCCTTGAAAACTTAAACACGGTTTATGGCAAAACTTATAATTCAGCCAGACTACTTTTCTCCCATTAGGTGAACAAGTCAGATATTCTCTGGGAATAGGTACTAATATTTAACCAGAGGAGCCAGATCTGCCAGGTTAAATGTTTAATCACACTGCAGAGTTTGCATTCTATATGCTCTGCCAAAGTCATCCTGAAGCTATGTGCCAGCATGATGTGAAGGGGGAAAACTGAGTCCAGAATCAACTTCACCCATATTAATCCTTGGATAGACAAAGCAGACACAGCTGAATTAAACAACATTCCTGACATCAAGGTATTAGTGAAAATTATCAAAAATTAGATGATAACTATTAAACAATAAAGATTTTTTAAAAGGTTGTAGAAATAAAAAGGCAGAAGGATCTAACTGCCTGGAGAGCTGCAAAATTTACTCATTTATCCTTTGCACTGCATCCCCAAGGACTGGCATGAATTAATAGACAGAAAGCATTTCTAAATATGGTATGTGCTCTGGAAGGACAGAAGGGAGTGTCTGCCAGTATTAGGGCTCACTGGAGTGCCAGCGGGTAAGAGGTTGGAGAAAAATAAATAGGAGGGGGAACAGAAATGTTTCATTATACTTTTAGAAATTTTCCTGTGAACAGTAGGGATCCTAGAGAGAGCTAGACTGGAAGTTTGAAGACCTAGATTAATATTGACTTCATTAGTTACCAACAAAGATATCCCAGGCAATAAGAAAAATGATGGGCTGGAGAGATGGTTTAGCAGTTAAAGCGCTTGCCTGTGAAGCCTAGGGACCTAGATTCAATTTCCCAGAACCCATATAAGCTAGATGCACATGGTGATACATACATCTAGAGTTCATTTGCAGTGGCTGAAGGCCCTGGTATATCCATTCCTTCTCTCTTTTTCAAATAAATAAATCAGTAAATACTTAAAAACAACCATTAAAAAAAGAAAAATTGATTAGTGTACAGGACTATGTTTCAGGGACTATGTGAGCATACTTCTATGCATTCTCTCAATTTATCCTCCAAGTAGCTTGACAGGACTTGACAAGAACCATAATAAAGACATTAATAGAAAAATTAAATATGAGAATTAAATATGGTTTCCATGATCACATCATCCAACATGGATTATAATGTCTGAATAACACAGCTCATTCACAGCACAGTTAGGATCAAATGATACACTAATGATGATATTCTATATAATTCTAGGTAATGAGTGTAAGTCAGAGTACAGTGGAAAGTGTTAGGGAAGGAACAACAGCAGCAATAAAAAATTTCCCTATGCAAATGTACAATAATGAAGAAAACGTCATTGGTGCCAGCCAGATTTTGTACTTGCTTGCGTGGGTCTATTGGAGAAACATGAAAACAGCTAATATGTCAGTAATTACAGTTCACATACACATTATAAAAACATCAGTTTGTGAACCTGATAGGAATGACTCGTTTATCAAGGTTTTGTCTCGATTTTATGAAAAAAAAAAAAAAAAATCAAAGCTTGAATGTTCCATTATCCCTTTTGCTTTAGACCAATAGGTCACACAGAGTGTCATCTATCAAAAGACCATTGATGATAGCAAAGATGATGAGTATGGAAGGAAATAAAATGGAAATGTTCCTCATAAAAATTTTAGTCTTATTTTAAATTATTCTAAACTTCATGATAGCAGATGCAGTTATGCAGTAAGTTTTTTTTTTTCTGATACACGAAATAAAATGATGTCAATAAAGGAATTTCTTTTTTCACATATTTTACATAGTATTTTCTACTTTTATTCTTATTGTTAAAGATATCTTATTATTTATTTATTTATTTATTTATTTATTTATTTATTTATTTAAGAGAGAGAGAGAGAGGAGAAACAGGGAGAGAGAATGGGCACTCCAACCACATTAAACAAACTCCAGACATATGTGCCACCTTGTGTATCTGGTTTACATGGGTCCTGGGGAACCGATCCTGGGTCCTTAGGCTTCGTATGCAAGCATCTTAACCACTAAGACATATCTCCAGCCTGTTTTTTCTACTTTTTCCATTGTATAAAAATTAATAGCATAGACAGGTCATTTAAACATGAATCCTGCTAGTTTAAGGCACAGTTATGTAAGGCACACAAAAGCACATCAGCTACTGGTAAAGTTGTCAGTATTTGATGCTATCAATACATGTTTTGAGTTTGCATGATATAAAGATCATGTACCTATAGGCTGGGATTACAGTTCCTCTCCAACAAGATATGCAACTCCTGAACTGTTTATATATGGCAATCTTGGGAAAATATCAACTCATACTTTGTCCTGTGTTCCTGGGAGTCGCAACTAAGAAATGCACTGGAGGAGTTAACTGGGAACTGCATTGGGGACTGAAAAGAGCTGCGATGAAGTACAGGGTAGAAGAAAGCAGCTTCCATGTGCTGTTGGGAGAACTGATAAAATGTCTAGAGTGTTTGAAGGCTGGCAACTGTTCACATGCACTTTGCCAAGCATTTTTCTCTATAACCTGTAACCTCATGTATATTTTAATAAGAAATCTGAGATGCATGTTTCTAATTCATTTACACTTAACTCATTAAAATTTAGTTCTGTAATAACTATCTCAAGCTTCCCAGGCCTTTAAAAATTATTTGAACCTTTTATCTTTGAAGCAGAAAATTCACATTTTATCACTAATAAATGAAACACTGCCCAGATAATAGGAATTGGATTCTAAACTTTGTACTCAGGAAGTTCAAATTTATTTGAAAGTAAGGAAACCTAACTCTCAAAGTCCTCTGATCATTAAACAAAATATATCCCAATGCTTCTTTTCTAAGGTAAAAAGTACAGCACAGTGAAAAGATATATCTATAGATTTCTTTCATTCATTTTTAATGCATGCAATCTGATCAGCAATGTGCCAAAGAGTGTGCCAAAACTACTTTACTTTCTCATCACCAGCAACAAGGCTGAGTGAAGCCAGTGGATGCCACTGTCATGACTGAGATCATAGAGAAAGGGTCACCTGCTGGGTTCATTGTTCTTAGTTGACTCTGTGTAGTCAGCCCCAAGGAGCAATTTCACGGAGCTTCTATGCTGGACATAAATAGCAAAGAATCCCTTCAGAAGTCTGTCTTCCTTCTTCCATCTCCTGTTTTATCTTCTTCACATCAAGGTGTGTGTGTGTGTGTGTGTGTGTGTGTGTGTGTGTGTCTGAGAGAGAGAGAGAGACTTTGTGTACATGTGCTTCTTTTTTTTTTCTTTTCTCTTTGCTTTAAAAATAGTACATTGTTATACTGGCCAGTGATATTGACTTCATTTAAAGCTTCTAGGTATACTCTTACTGTTGTTTTTTATCTTTGACTCCATTTCACTTTTAACCATGTTGAAGTGAGGAAATGCTTGTGAAAATATGCTGCCAACAGTAAATACAGCTGTGTCATCCTCTTTGAATGCCATTCTTCCTGACAGAGGAAGTAGAATCTATAGAACATATATATATATATATATATGTATATATGTATATATACATACACATATGTATATACACATACACACACATTATAGAATCTATAGAATCTGGAGGTTGTGTACATGTGGTCAGATTGTACTTGTGACACAAATTCTGCAAACATAGGCAAAGTATCTAGCTTTTCCATGTCTCAGCTATGTGAAAAGAATAATCATGGTCCCTATATCACTTATCTCAAAGGGCTTTTGGAAGCTTCAATAATGAAATATAAATCATTTAGGATAACACAAAATGTCTGTTATACAAAAAAACCTCAATAAACATTCACTGTATTATAGAATACAATGTAAAGAATGTTAATTATTTGGCTATTTCTCATCCACTGTCAATTATTAACCTGTGATTGTGGTTTGATGGCCTATGAAAAGCAGTTCTAACTGATCTTTTCCCCACTTTGGAAAAGGTGTTTGCTAATCTCTTTGTTCTTTTTGTAATAAAGGAATGATGGCCTTAGGGCAAAAATATAACCTTAAACTTTGTACTTGGGAAGATTGGGTTTAATTGAAAGTTGGGAGTCTAAAATTAAAACTTTTTATAATTCTGGAGTTAGGTTTTCTGGGGGTTAGTGATTTTTAAAAGCTGGTCTCAAAGTTGATATTTATTCATCCTTTTGTTCTATGCCTGTATACATTAATATACACCTGAAATTGCATATTTTAAATCTAAGTTCATGCAGAACTGCATTCATATATTATTTTTATTTTTTCAAAAAGATCATTTGTGAGTGTTTTATGTCCTTTAAAAGGTGCTGATAACATATTCGTTCAATGAGTAAATATTGTGAACATACCCTATGTGTCACAAACTGTGCCAGGAACTTGAGATACACAGGCAAATAGCACAAGGACTCTGCATTCCAGAAACATATGTTTTAATGGTACAGGCATGCATATTTGTGTAACAAATATAGAAATTGAGTTGAAATTAAAGCAATGTGGGCTGGAGAGATTGCTTAGAGATAAAGACACTTGCCTGAAAAGTTTAAGGACCCAGGTTGAAATCCCCAGTACCTATATAAGCCATCTGCACAAGGTGGTGCATGTGCCTGGACTTCATTTGCAATGGCTGGAGGCCCTGGTGACTGATTCTCTCTTTCTCTCTCACAAATAAATACATTTTTTTAAAAAAAGCAAAGCAGTGTAGATTTTTAAAAATCAATCTCAATTAGCCATAAGGAGTTTTTTCCAAACATTATTATTTAAAAACTAATGACTCTCCATCATCTCATAAGGCTTTTAATGTCCTTCCTGAGTTATTAAAATTGCTAAGTGGACTATATTTTCCCCAAAGATCTTGTCATTTCAGCATAATTCAATAGCTGAAGAAGTGGGTGTTTGTTTCATTTTGTCTTTCTCAAGATTATAGAGTAGGCAAGGCAAGCATTTATCAACTCTGCTGTTATATCTGGTAAGTCTAGGGCATCCTCAAAATTTTATATGTATGGCTTTATCCCCTCTTTTAGGGTGGAACTAAAAAATACCCTTTGTTAGCTTTAGAAGAAAGTCTTTTCTGTCAGATGACAATGGTTTATACTTTGGAAAACAGATCAGAATATTCACTGCTATAGATTCTTTCTGAGGAAGGCTAGATCACTTTTCACATGGCTTCTATCTCATACATGGAGTATGGAAATTGCATTGAAAGAAAAGTAAAAGAAAGGGATGTAAAAGAAAACCATTTTTTTGTTTATTATTGTTAGCAACTTTTAATAGTTGTATTTTATTTCAGTCCTTTCTACATAATCATTTCTACAATGATACAAATATAGCATAGCAATCATGACTTAAACAGACTTTTAAAAATATTTATTTTGAAGAATCTTAATTTATTATCATAGACCATGTTTTAGTTGGGCATAAGTTCATTTGAATATGAAAATCTAGAGGTTTTTCATCATCCCAATTTTAGAATGTGAGGGATTTTTTTACATATCTATTTTACATACAATAAATATATACCAAAAATATAAACTGAATGGAATTACAATTCCCTTTTGTTCATGTTACGTGGTAGCTAAAACTCTTAAATTTTAATGAAAATGATCTTTTTCTTTGAGATTAAGAGGGTGCAGATGAAGTCTCCTGAGAGGTTAAGGAAATATTTCCTGTGATCACTTCTTAATATATCTCTTCCACTACAGCAATATAGTTTTGCTTTATAAAGAGAGAAATATAAAGAGAACCGACATATTTTCCTAAGGTCAATGGCAATCACATAACACAGATATTTCTGGCTCATAAGTCTGTGCTGCTAAATCATCTCTATTGAAAGGTTGAGTAAGAAGGCATTTCTGTAGAAAATCTGTGTGGCAATTTTGACCTTAAAATATATGTCCTGGCTGTAATAAAGTATGCAATGAGACATAAAAGCTATTCAATATTTAAGTCAGATGAAAGGACTGCTGGATTTCCGGTAAGGTAGGAAAAAGGATATAGACCTTTGGGAAAGGGGATGTAAAACAGTATGGAGTCTGTTGTTTCTAATGACAGAAATGTATGAAGCTTCTTCAGCTCACATATCACTCAGCTATGGTGAATATCAGGAATTACCACCATTTGATATATATATATATATATATATATATATATATATATATATATATATATATATGAAATCATTTGTTTTTTCCTACTATTACCCATCAAAACTACATGGGATAATAGAGTCATAGAACCTGCAGAAAACTTGACATACTATTTTCACTAGACCCACACAGCATGTGGGGACATAACTAAACTCAGAAATATTCTATTATTCTATTCTTTCCTTGCAGATGGTCATAACTAAAATGTTAGTTTCTAGCACAGCAAGTTGTCCTATGTTTTTGATTCCTGGATGTTCTATATAAAATCACCTCCTTCCTCCTTTAATTATTTATCCTGTTATATATTTCTCCATAAAAATTGTTATGTTTCAAAAATCTGTCATTTAATATGTAACTTTTTGTTTTATCTTGTTTTGTTTTGGGGTGGGATTTCGCTCTAGCCCAGGATGATCTGGAATTCACTATGTAGTTTCAGGGTGGCCTCAAACTCATGGCAATCCTCCTACCTTTGCTTCCTGAGTGCTGGGAGAAAAGGCATGCACCACCACACCCAGCTAATTATGTAAGTTTTTTTTGGTAAGAAGATCTCTGTGTAGATATGAATTCTAATATGTGAGTCTATTTGTCTAATAGTAGCTGCCCATTCTAATAGTTACTCATTTAAAATACATTAAATTAGTAGAAAGAAATTAGGATGTTAAGAAAAGAGGAACAAGGATCCAGATGTTCTACATTTATCTGGCTGCAGTACCTTATGCCTTCAATAAAGTCTATCTTGTGTTTTTCAGTCCTTACTAGATAAGGGTAACAATTATACCACATCTTCAACTAAAACCCCCTCATGTACTTGAAGAAAACTGAAATATTTATGGCAATGATCTTACTTTGCCCTCTATTCTTCTCAGAAAAAAAAAGATGATTGCAAAGCATTATGTGTTATTAGTTTCAAATGTATGAAGTCTCACTGTTTAACAGACTATTAAATAAGAACAAGCTCAAACACAATTTTCTTCAAAAGAAAGGAAAAGTCATTATATCATGAAAATGATTCTAAAGGAAAAAGTTGTAGAGAATAAATAGTGGTGGTGGGAGTGGATACAC
Source organism: Orientallactaga sibirica (assembly GCA_036365145.1). Taxonomy (NCBI): domain Eukaryota; kingdom Metazoa; phylum Chordata; class Mammalia; order Rodentia; family Dipodidae; genus Orientallactaga; species Orientallactaga sibirica. Next base: position 74,994,600 of record JAEOAD010000003.1, read on the forward strand.
AGGACACAGTTCCATGTGATGCTCCAGTTACTTGAACTGTCACTGCCGTTCATGCTTATGTTTCCCAGTTCTCAGCTATCTCAGGTCTATATTTCAGCTTCCCAGAGTGAATGGCTTTACAAGACCTGGATTCCTTCAAAGGGATATTTGATAGGGTAATGGTGTTTATTACAAAAACACATTTACTTAGACTATTCCAGTTCAAGCAATAAGTGGAAATTTTCTCCCCCACCCCAACATATGTATTTATTAGTGGGCAAGAAGCCAGTCCAAGAATGAACATGGATGAAAGAACATGTCCAAGTTTAATCATGTGAAGCCGAAATAAAATCATAAATCTGAGCAGTGGTGTTTTCTCAACCACCAAGATGTGGGTTCTTCTCTTTGCTTTGCTCACTATTTTCATTATTATTTTGACAGGAATGTGAACATACTGCAATTCTCTTCTAAGGACACATTTGAAAGACCTGACTCTTGGTCTTTCATATACTTATTTTGTAAGAAAAAATATCTGTAAAAATAGACATGGAGAAAATGAAATATATTTCAACATTAAAAAGGGAAGTAAGGTTGAAGAGATAGCTTAGTGGTTAAGGTACTTGCCTGCGAAGCCTAAGGACCTAGGTTCAATTCCCCAGGACCCATGTAAGCCAGATGCACAGGTGGTACATGCATCTGTTTTTTTTTTTTTTTTTTTCCAGTGGCTAGAGGCTCTGTATGCCAATTCTCTCTCTCAAATAAATAAATAAAATATAAAAGGGAAACAAACTAGAAAATCTAAGTCCTTTTATCATTGCATAATTTCATAACTGATGAGTTCATTTACAGGGTCAGAGAAGTAACAAAAAAAGGTACCCAGGCTGGAGAGATGGCTTAGTGGTTAAAGCATTTCCCTGCAAAGCCAAAGAATCCAGATTCAATTCCCCAGGACCCATGTAAGCCAGATGCACAAGGGACACATGTGTCTGGAGTTCATTTGCAGTGGCTAGAGGCCCTGGTGTGCCCATTCTCTCTGTGTCTGTCTCTCTTCTCTTTCTCTCTCTGCTTACAAATAATAAATAAATTTATATTTTAAAAATGAGGTACCTATGGGTACCATATTTATTTTTTTTCCTATCTTTATAACAATTTTTCATGGGTATGGATCATAGAATTACCTATAGAGGACTTATAAGTATTTGATGAGGCTGAATGTGATACCCAAATGATATATTAATAGCTGAAATTGAAGAATATGATAGAGGCAGATTCATAACAGGTTGTCTTTTTCAATGCTAAGGTTGGTCTCAGATTGACATAAGGTCAATATAGCTTGGGTTGAATAGATGTCAATGAGCTGTGACCTGGTGGTCCTAGTAAGGGAGGTGGACAGGCATAAGAGGAAAAATTACTTGAAAGTTCCCATAGTTTCTTCTGCTCTTCTAATGGATGACAAAATTGTCTACCTAAAGGTGAATTTTATTGGATTTAAAATTTGAAAGCAATTTTAAGGGTTACCCCAGTATGTACTCATTCACCATGGGCTGTGTTTTCCACTGAGATCCTATGGATCACAATAAGAACACTAAAATGGTGAACATGACTGACTCATTTGCAGTAATATATAATGATATGTAGGAATCATGTAGTAAAATGATATTGGAACAATGAAAATATTATATTTCCAAAATTTTCATCCTCACTTCATGAAATATTTTCTAGATTAATATAAAAAGAATCCCAGAACATTAATAACCAACATTAAAACTGAGAGGAGAGAAGCTGAAATACAGGTTTCTTTATACAATTTAATAATTATAGTGAAAAAGTGTAGATCAAGTAAAGTAAATTCCAAAATGAAGCATGCTGCATGTTTGTTTGTTTGTTTGTGGCTAACTTCTTTCTTGATAGAGCCTACTCCACTCATGACCTACATCATTGATTTTCCATTTTGTATTTCCTAAATATCAGTCAGTCATGTGTCAATTTTCCAGATTTTCCCATACCCAAACATGACTTGTACTGATACTTAACTGATACCTAGAAATTTTTGTGCTTTAAATCAATGACTTGGTATGTACAAAATTCATGACTGCATTTTAACATGCAAAGTTTAGGTCATTCCTATAGAAAATACAAACAGTACAAACTGCTATAGTAGAGGGCTATATAAAACTTAATACAATATGTAAGGTAATGTAGTTTGCATCTCGGTAGGTCCACTGCCTAACCAAGACTGAGATTCTGCCTTTTTTTTTTTTTTTTTTTTTTTAATTTGTTTTGAAATACGAAGGGATAAAAATAGTGATTATTAAGTGTTGAAGGCACATTACAAATATCCTGGCTCAAAAATGAAGGATGAAAAAAATGTTAAAAAGTCACAAAAAAGGACTAATTTTCTTACTTGGGAATTACAATATGTTGCAAAGACCTTATATAGTTACTATGAATTGAGTAACCTTGCTTAATCACATCTCTTTTTTTTTGGATTATAGGTGAACAAAATGATCAATAAATTCTTTTCACAACTACACAGCATTTTGTAAGAAGTAAGTGTTTATAAACAGTGCTCCTAAATTGTTGACTTTTACGCTACAGGCACCATGATTTTTTTTTAAGGTAGAATAAAAACAATGGGTACTTCAATTGGACTAACAATTCATTCAAAATGAAGCCTAGTCCTTTCCCACTGTAGATGAAGGAAGGAGAAGGCAAACCTATAAGTATGCTAGCAATGTCTTGCACAGGAACAGAGGATAAATTAGTGGTCAGAACAAAATGATCTCCAGGGACTTACTCTTAAGTTTCCTGACCATAAGATCTTACCCTTTTCTCAGAGATAAGAAACCCCCAGCCTCAAGCCAATGAAACTCAGGTTAGAGAATGGCCCCAAAGGACTTACCTCCTGTTAGCATGAGGGCACATTTGCACATACAGTTGTCATTATCAGCGTCCTTAGTGCTGAAATCAGCTCCGTGTAAGATCAGGCTGCTCTGTTTTCCTGCTGTCCCAGTGTGACCCTTTAAATATAACCTGAAGTTGGAGAGAAAGAAAGATCAGCCATTTGACAGTCACCGAACCTACAAGACCATTTGCTGAATGTTTAAGTTGTTTATAACCGTTCTCTCCTTTTTGGAATTCAGGCCTGTCAACGAATTATTCTCTGAACCATCCAAACATCAAATGATGAAAGGGGAGGGGGGCTTCAAATTACAAATAGCTAAAATTCTTTGTGGTTTTGTGCTTGGTGTTTATTCCTTTATGCATATAAAAAAGCTTTATAGGGTTTTCTGATAATGCAGAATCCACAAAACGGATTTTATTATTATAGGTCTTTCCAAGCAAAAATGCCCTTCTAAAATGTATTACAACATCTTGCTCTTCATTAATATCTAATTCTACTGTTGCATGAGATATTTTTATTTTTTTAAACATTTTATTTATTTATTTACTTGAGAGAGAGAGGCAGATCGAGAGGGATTGAGCACACTAGGGCCTCTAGCCCCTGCAAAGGAACTCCAGATACATGTGCCTTAACCTCTAAGCCATTTCTCCAGCCCACATGAAACATTTTTAATACCAATTCACATAATAAGTCTCACTGACAAAAGATTTTCTGTATACTAGACACTCTGCTAAATATTTTCCAGTTGGAACTTTTCACATTTTTTTAGTAGATGAACACCACGCTTCTTTATTTGAACCATTATATAAGTTGTGGAACCTAAGTGGATGTTTTCTTAGAACTCATACAAAAGGCAAAGTGCCCCAAACCTGCAAGTAATATCTATATTAGTGACTCAAAAAGTCACTCATGGCTGTGGAGGAAGTTTTGTAAGTTTTAACTGTGCTTACTGTTGCCTCTCAGGGTTCAAAAGACCTTCTGCATGTCAGACTGAGGTGTCTGAGTTGTTTAAGTGGCCACCACATTCATTATCATTTTTGTCATGGGCTCATCCAGGTAGCCACACATGGGAGTTTTTTCTTTTTTTTCTCTCTCTTTCTTTCTTCTTTCTTTCTTTCTTTCTTTCTTTCTTTCTTCTTTCTTTCTTTCTTTCTTTCTTTCTTTCTTTCTTTCTTTCTTTCTTTCTTTCTCTTTCTTTCTCTTTCTTTCTTTCTTTCTTTCTTTCTTTCTTTCTTTCTCTCTCTCTCTCTTTCTTTCTCTCTCTCTTTCTCTTTCTTTCTCTTTCTTTCTTTCTTTCTTTCTTTCTTTCTTTCTTTCTTTCTTTCTTTCTTTCTTTCTTTCTTTCTTTCTTTTTTTTTTGCATGTCTGTGTGCAATTCCTGTACTGACTGACTCTGATTTTTGAAGTGCAAGGCACACTTCATTGCCTTCAGCCCACTCTCCAGTCCTCACTTTCTTGTTTCTTTGATGTCATTTTGGAAGCTTCCACCACTTGTTTGGTTCTGCAGCTTCATGAGTTTCTTAGCACAAGTAAAAGAATCTGCTCAGTGCTTCAGAACCACATCATGAAGGTCAAAAAAGTAGGACACTGATGGACACAAGAGGCACAGTGGTCCAGGTTACTTGGGGGTCCAGCAAGGCCTGGAAGGCCTTATGGTGGTTCTGGGCCCTGAGGAGAGCCCATGGTGTTATACGGTGATGAGGAGAGGTGAGGATGAGCTTGAGTGGTGCTGGGTGTCCGCTTTTCACTGCAGAGGGTACTGTTGCAGATGGGAAGCAAGCTTGCTTCCAGGGTATGTATCACCAATTCTATACAAACATGTATGGAAGCCAGAAGCCAAGAAAACACAGCAAATCTGGACAAAGACTGTGTCAAAATATCACATGCTGTTTTAAGCACTGAAGATGTATGGGCAAACCAAAAAGGAACATATCACTTGGGTTCTAGTGGCATGCTGAAAATCAAGTCCAAAACCCCAATCATTTAATCTGTGTGCTAGCAGGGGACATTACTATATGAAAGCAAACAGCCTGACAAGATGTCCACACCTGTATAATAGTGGCACCCAGCACAGGTGGGTAACCAATGGCTCTCCCATTGGCTAAGAGATGCACTCAGTGGCAAGGATAGCTGGAACTAGAAGACCAAGATTATATACTCCAGTGAGAAGCTTCCACTAGGTTTTGGCCAAAAGAGAGGCTACACCCATCAAAATATCTCTAAATTAACCATGTGTATACTCTTTAAACTATGCCGACTTCACTCTTTGTTGGAATATCCTTTTTTTTTTTTTTTTTTTTTTTTTTTTTTTTTTTCAGAAGGCAGCAAGAACTGAGAACTATCAAAATCTATCAACATGACAGGGAAAGATAGCTGACTCCCTGTCAGGAAATGAATCACTCCTTCCACATCAGCTAGGGCCCAGGTGAAACGACAGAGAAGTTGGTGAGATGAGCAAGAGTGATGCTTCCATGGCGAGCCAGACAAGCTGTGCCAGGGTGATGGAGACAGACACTGAGGATCCTCAAAACACACCAAAGCAGAAATACAGAAGCTGCTGAGAGTTCAATACTGAAGTAAACTTAAAAACACTCACCAAGGCTCAGGAAATTTTGCTTAGTTGAAACAGTGTAAGAGCCACAAGGTGGGAGAGAACAGCCACAGGCATCGCCCATCCCACCCCCCACCAAGACTGACTGCTGCTTTTACAACTCACAACTTTTACAACCCACAACCACAGTGTGAATACTAGCAATCCCATTGAGGAGGGCCCTTAATGGAATGGGTCAGGGACAAGGGAAATGATGGTACTAACACAGGATGTGTTCATTCCAAGTTTCTACCTAATTAAAAATAAATAAATAAACAATATAATTTTTTTAAAGCACCTGCTTTCATACGAAGCCTGCCAGCTCATGTTTGATTCACCAGTACCCATGTGTCAAATGCACAAAGTTGTGCATACATCTGAAGTTGTTTCCACTGGCAAAAGGCCCTGGTACACCCACATCTCTCTCTCTCTCTCTTTTTCTCTCAAATAAGTAAATAAAAGTAGGAATAAAATAAAATAAATCAAAAGTCCAGGTGTGGTGGCACATTACTTTAATCTAAGCACTCGGGAAGCAAAGATAGGCAGAGATGAGTTCAAGGCCAGCCTGGGACTGCAGAGTGAGTTCAGGTCAGCTTGGGCTAAAATGAGACCCTACCTCAATAAATAAATAAATAAATAAATAAATAAATAAATAAATAAATAAATCCCAGTAAGTTGTGTTAGTTTCAATGAATAGCAGGTTTTTTTTTTTTTTGTTTTTTTTTTTTTTTGGTCAAGATCTTACAAAGAACTTTTAATGCTGACCCATTAATGAAGAATTATTGCATTTGAACTTCTATGGTAAAACTCTGAGAGGCAGTCTAAATGGCACCACTGATACAAAAGCACACATGTTTTAAAATGCCAGTTCATGTTTGAGGCTGAGGCCAGGACCCTTAGAAGTGTGTTCACTACTGGAAAATAAAGTGGTCAGGTCACTAATGAGGGTCCTGAGGAATGTTAGCTAGGGGAATTCAGCATCTTCCAGATCTGAAGTTTGAATCTGATCTTTTCCTCTCAGAGATAAACAAACGCCAGTAAAACCAACAGAGTTCCATCAGGTCTCCATTATAGTCAAATTAGGAATATCATGGGGCCGACTCTCAATTTCACATAAAAGCCAAATTACAACCAGAAAGTTGTTTGCTTGGTGAACACAGAATCAGGGTCAGGGGGATAAGATGAATGAATCCTGTGTTGAGAGGCCATGATTCTGCTCTTCTGAGATTCCCTGCTCTGCAGAAATTGGCAGGTGTTCTTGGACCTGTTCTGGGTTTTGGCTTGTGGTGTGTGATGTTCTCTCTCTCTCTCTTTTCTTAAGGAAAACCAATACTACTATCCATGCAGTATCTTTAAACTTACTCTTAGGGGCAGACTTCCAAGGACACAATGGTTTTCTGCAGTGCCCTTTAAAGGTAATTCAGAAGGTATTTCATTTGCCATGAAGTAACTCCTATATGCTGGGTGCAGACTTTTAAGAGTATAGACACAGTCACTTTTAGAGACCCTACTGCCCGAGGCCCAAGGCCAACCCAGAAAGCAAGACAAACTCCTTTGTGGTCAGGGACTCTAAGGACACTTGACTTATGGGCTTAGGTCCTAATTACTACCTTCTTCAGTTGTTCCTGGGCCATGTGGCCTGCCTCACCTGGCTTTGCCCATGGCTCCTAGCACATAACCTAGGTCATGTGGCACTCATGTAACATTCTCTTCCCTCAGAAACATATAAAAGCAAGAAGTCTCTTTGTTCTTGAGAAACTGAAGTCCCACTCTCTGGCTTCGTTACTCCATGCTCTTCCATGCTATTCACCCCTAATAAACCTCTTTCCTCCCCCGAACCCCCCAAAATAAATCCTTCTTGGATTTGTCTCCACTGAACCAGATTTTAAGAATCTTCCCTTCACTAATTTTACACATAGTGTTTATTTTTTCCACTTTCACATGAGAGTTACAGGCACAGCTTCATAATTTATAATTGTTTCTCTGTGTAACCAAGGAAACACAAATGCATAATTAGAAAATTGAGAAATAAAGGAAAGCAAAAGAAAAATCACAGAAATGGAATTTCTGGATCATACAGTAATTCTATCTTTATTTTTAAAAAGAAAATCCATAGTATTTTCCAAAATGATGATATTAATTTGTATTGTCACTAAAAATGTACAAAGATCCCCTGACATCAGCATGCCAGAAAGATAACTTTGCCATTATGTTCATTTCAGTATTATTCACAATAACCAAGATACTGAAGAAAAGTAAGTGCTCATTGATGGTTGACTAGATAAAGAAAATATGTCATGTACATAATGGAATATTACATGACGTTTAAAGTGATAGAAATTCTACATTTGCAACAGATAGAAAAGACCTGAAAAACATTATACTAAATAAGATAAGTTGACCACAGACTAACTGCACTTATATACTGTGTTATTTTTTTTTTTAACGTGAACATCATCGAAACAGAGTAGAAAGTTGGTTACTATAAGCTAATAGGAAGGGAGATAGGAAAATATTCAGCAAAGGATACAAAGCTTCATTTAGACTATAGAAATCAGTTTTAGTGATCACTGGAAATTGTGAGATTTTAGTAATCATGTGCTACATCATGACCACTGTTAATAATGCAGTGTTATTTAATTCAAAGTAGCTAAAGTTAGATTTTGAACCCTTTCATCATGAAACAAAAATGATGAAGTGACAGATGTGTTTATTTGCTTAAATCCTTATTAGATTAAATCCTTGTCACAGTATATCAAGACACTTCATTGTGTCATATAAATATATGCTACTATTAATTTTAATGAAAAAGCAAATAAAGGAAAAATAAAAATATGCAATAAAGGAAACAGGAACATGGCTCAGTAGATAAAGGCTCTTGCTGGCAAAGCCTGTTGGCCTGGGTTCAATTCTCTAGCCAAACCTTTAAAGCTAGATGTATATTCTTTTGCAGTAGTGAGAGACCCTAGTATGTGTGCACACATGCACACACACAAACACACAAAAAACTAATTATATACTCTCTCAACTCCTTTAGTAGTCCAAAATTTGTGTCAGACATTTCAGAATACAAAAATATTAGGCGCATTATGGGCATAGAATAAAGACTATTCTTAATTCCCCTTACTTTAATGATTTTTTTTTTTTTTTTTTTTTTGGTATTTTGTATTTTTTTGTATCATGTACAGTTCCACAATGCTGGAACAAATATCCAACAAAATACAGTTTTGTGGGAGGAAGGGATTTATTTAAAACTTATAGAATCCAGGGGAAGTTTTATCAGTGGTGGAAGAAGCTGGTTCCCATTCATAAATCTAAGCAGACAGAGAAACTACCACCAGACAGCAAATGCCAGAAAACAGAAAGCACAAACCTGGAGCAAGCAGGATCCCCTGAGCTCAAACCTTTCTCCACACCTTTGGGCTGGATCCCAAGATCTGCCCTCAGTGACACCTCCTCAAGCCAGGGTGCTGGAGATCCAAGTTACACTTGAGTCTATGGGGTACATACATGCAAACTACCACAAGGGCATAGCCATCTGAGATTAGAATCCTAATTCAGAATTAAAATATGTTTAAGCTAAAGTCTTCAGCTGATATTTAAAAAAAAAAGGAACATGTCTAAAAAGATACAGAACTATTTCATTAATGTCCTGCTCAAATTACATATCATAAAAACGAGAAGTAGAAGTGTAGTGCAAGTATGGGGACATGTTGGCTGAATGATTTAAAGTAGATGAGACCAAGATCTTGAGGAATGATGGATTCTTTCCTGTATAAGACTGGGATGAGTTCATAAATCTCCTAGGTACTTATCTTCCCCACTTCTATGTCCTTAGTATGTCATAGAGGAGCAGCATGTATACTAAGACAAGACATTTCCTTGAACACTCATGTCATGTACTGGAAGATAGAAGTAGAATGTCATAAATGTTAATATTTTCTCAATACAACTTTAAGAAATTTATTTAAGAAACAAAATAGCTGACTATTTGATACATGTAAATGGAGGACTGGTCACTCATTAAGGCTGATAATTTCTGTAATAAGAGAAGGAATCTTAGAGTTGAGGCTCCCACAGAAGAAAGATTGTTCTTTCTAACTGTGGTTCTGACTAATTTCTGAAGTTCCAGGGTATGGTTAACTGCTTACTGCTTTCTCTGTGCACTTAATAGTTGTTTCTAATGGCATTTTACCCAACAAATGAAAAATCAATATGTAATCAATCAGAAACTGGCTTTGCATTTGACTATGGTGAAAGGAAACTTACAGTGTGAATCATGAGGGAGAACTCTTCTTCCAAAATAGCACCATGGGAACCCTGCCTTTAACTTTTGTGTCCAGCCAGTGCAGAAGCGGCTGGCACGAAGGATGATGTGTTAGGAGATAAAAATAAAATATTCTTCTGGAGCAAAACATTTGGCTTAGAGACAGAAATAAGGAAGCTGGGGTGGGGGAACCCAACAACAAAACAAACAGAAAATATCCTTCAAAGGAAATGATCACATGTGATCAAAAAGGCAGCTAGAATTGAATCACTGTATTTATCTTTGTCAATGTATTTATTATTATTGAGAACAAAATATTTTTGAGTGCATTGATGCCAATCATGATAAAGCATGACTTCATATTGATTTGTTTTTCAAAGAGTGTCTTACTGGAAAATGGGTCTGATGGCTACACACTAAAATTAGTTATAGTTCTCTGGTCATGCTTGATGAGACATGTAGTTACCTATTTCCTGCATTTTCAGATATTCCAATAAGTAGAAGATGAAGTCATCATATTTCTCATGAATATAGGATAATAGTTTGTTCTCTTATGGGAGAGTAGGTTTCCATATGATCCTCTTCATTATATAATTGGTTCTATAACTTTTTTTTTTTTTTAATAGGCAGCCTAGTCTCATGATTCCAGTTTCTCACCTGCTTTTTCCTACTGAAAAAGCTCCCACTGTCTTCAATGTTCATGTCTCCACTGTATTCAGGGGATCAAGAATCTCTTTAAATTTCCAAACAGTTTGAGTTATGAATATGACAAGTTGAAGTTGAACCTTCTCTCTTAAATAGTACACAGACTTGCATATCTGAACTTCAAGGTTTTATAGGTACTTGTAAGTTAAACTTTTTTGTTTTGTTTTATTTTGGCTCCACACTTTGTCCCTGCAAGCACATGGAAGTGGTTTATTTTCTCATAATTACTTGAAGAAAATGCAAAATGACCCCTCTGGTTGTCTTTCAGATCCTCATAGCAATGACTTAATCACAGCTTCTTAATGAGACTATGAGTCTATGGCATAACCTCTCATGCACCAATCCATCCTGGTACTGTCTGGTTTAACCACCCTGCAGATCCCCATCCCAGTACTGTCTCTGGTTTAACTACTCTGCATAATCCATCCTAGTTCTGCCTCTGGCTTAACCACTTTGCATAGTCCATCCCATTACTGCCTCTGGTTTAACCACTCTTCATAGTCCCATCCCAATACTGTCTCTGGCTTAACCACCCTACATCACCTTATCCCAGCACTGCCTCTGGCTTAAGCATCTTGAGAAAGCCATTCCAAGGAAAGGACAGTGTATCATCAAAAAAGAAGGCTTTCAGAGAATGTGCTTTATCACCAAGCTTAAATGATACAGACAACATCTTTTGCTGAAAATACAGAACATTTCTCTTATTAATTTTCATAGAAAGCCACATTTATCTGACTTCTAGAAAGAAAAGGCATTAGTTTAAAGTATTATGAAGATGCAATTGGAAATTATACAAATGGTTACTGTTTTAGGAAAAGGGAAGGCAGAAATTTAGCAGATTCTAAATGATTCAAAATGTTTGGTGGGAAAAGATTAGCTTTGGAAGAAGCTCAGTGTGCACTTTTTGAGAGGGATGTGAAATTCATTACAGAACTGTTTTGAGGTTATCTAGCATCAAGAGAAGATAAGAAAGAAAAGAGATTCCATCAGTCACTGGAATATGTTTGTTGCACTGAATGAAAAGCAGACAATACACTTATAGATACTAACAATCTTAGTATATTCTAATTTCTTTTTGTTCCATTAGTATTTGAGGCTGCAATTCTTTACATTTTAAAAAAATTATCCCTTTGTAAGGACAAGGTGCTCAAATAATTAAATCTACTACTATAAAATAGACACGTAGCAGCCCTGAGATATGGGAAGAATATACATTCATTTTAGCAGAATTTGCTGATGTAACTATGTCCACTTATGATATGATTTTTATGCATGCATGTATGTATGTTGTTTCATGTGCATGTTTCTGTGGGGTGCACATGTGTGTATGGTGTGTATATGGAAGCCAAATGTTGATGTCAGTTGTGGTTGAGTCTTCACCTTATTTATGGAGCTAGGGTCCTCATTTGAACCCAGAGCTCACTGATTTAGCAAATCTAGTTAGCCAGCTTGCAAAGCAAGAGATTTACCTATTGAGATAGCTCCCAGCCAACATTTTCCAATTCTTTTCACAATGACCTTTGAAATGTGATATTTTATTCACTTATCTGTAATTATTTAAGTATATTTTTTGCTTATACATAAAAAGTATTTATTGGATGAATGTCTTTCAATCTTCACAAATCCACAATCAACCATCTTCAAGTCCAACCTAAATGTTATACAGGAAATTTCACCCTTATTTTTCCATAAACTATCAATGCACTAATAAATTGCTTCTTTTGTGGGACATTTCACTTTACCTAGCATAGTATTATTAGTTATATATGTGCTTTATCTTCCTTGCCAGACTGAAAACACTTAACAAGACTTGTCCATGTTTTAGTCATCCTTTCAAACTCTATATCCCATATATTATAACCATTCAATAAATATTTATTGAGTCATTGTGAACTAAGAGTTCAAACTGCTTAGAAGCCAAATTTTATTCATCTCAAGAGAGGGTTTATGTTCTATAGCATCTTAAGTCTAATAATGCAATTATCTTTTAGAGTTCAAGAACCAAGAACATTATTTTCCTGATTTGAAATTTATCCAATATTAATGACCTAATGGTCTGCTTGCATCATGTTTGGGCAGAGCTTTGATAAGTATAGAATTATTCTGTGGCTGCCAACAGAGACAGGCTTAAAGAAATCACTCATGTAACACCCTACTAAAATAATACTGACCAACAAATGAGAAATGAAACCCTCAAATTTTACAAAGAGAGCTAAATTGATTCAAGTGCCCATTTTAAGGAAAAACTTCCTCTGAAAAACAGGCCTTTAATTTTGATTATATTTAAATTGCTTTATATTCCTTAATAGAGAACTGAAGATTTGTTTTCTAATGTTCATTGTTAGAGCAGCCATCTCTTCAGGGAAAGGTTTACATCATTATCTTCAATGCTCCTTCACAAGCTGGAGATGTAGTCTGTTTCAAACTGACCATAAAGAGAGTGTATTGTTTTTTACTTATTTCCAAGTGCCTATCAATTCTAATGTGAGACAATGGTAATAAAATACATGAATAGAAGTCAATGTACTATGAAAAATGAGTGGATATATGTCCAAGAGAAATATTTGTATCAATATGACTGACATTCACAGATACAAATCTATAAGTAGAAACAAAACTTCAACAGAAAAGAGGCTGTAGGCAGGATGATTAAAATAATTGATAGCTGACAGCTAATTAAGAATTAAGCATGTGGAATTTATATATAGACACTTAAATAAACAAAAGGATCAAAATATACATGTTTCAGTACAAAATAAGTATAAATGAAAGAACTGCCAATAAAGTCATTGCCTGAACTTCTGTTTTCCTTTTCTTCTTATCCCTCAACACCACAGGAAAAAAAAAAAAAAACACAAATAAATAAATGGACACATTAATAACCAAAGAGTAAGACTGTCCTGAATACTTAAAACTTGGAAAACAGAGAACATAAAGTAGCTTGGAGCTTAACTGTTTGTGTTCACAAAACAGCTTCTGTCCTTTCTGATTCTCAGTTGCCTCATCTTAAAATGCATCTAATACTAGCAATGTCCTTGGAGCATTGTTGGATTAAATGATGTAGCCTCTAAGATTCTCTGCATGTAAAATACTGGAATGTAATTTACCAGAAAAAAAAAAAAAAGAACTCAAACTTTCCTAATGAATCCTTATAACATAAACAGTAGCTTACTCAAAATGAATCATGTGAGGGACTAAGTCTAAGTTAAAGAAATACAAACAAATGTGACCTTGATGGACATATATCTGAAGTGAGAGTGATGAAAATAATGAGATGGAGACATAGCTAATTAGGACATGCATGCAGACAGCAAGATGGAGAAGCCAAAGATGAAAAGGATCAATTTTTCCAAGTCTGTAAGGCTGAAATTTTTTTAACATTCTCATTTTATGTAGAGTAAGCAGAATCTTGAGTTCAAAGAACTAGAAACCAAGGAATAGCCTTTCTGACAGACTACCTAGTTTAAGGATAACATTATTTTGAAACCAGATGGCCTAAATAATAATCCTATAATTCAAATGTTTAGCCCTTAATAAATCTAAGTTCTAATCTTTTGAAAACTCTGTTGCTCTTGTTGTTTAATAAAGGGCTTTACTGCCTGAATCCAGAACATGCTTGTGGGTTTGCATAAAACCCTAGAAACACTACAAAGATCATCAATTCCAAACTATTTATCAATTCTCACATCTACTTTCTGAAAATTTTATCACATCATTGTTGTCAGTTGCTTTTACAAGGAATTGAGTCCTTGTGGAAGTACCAGAATTTGTGTATATTAACCTAACCAATATGTTAAGAAAGAGACCAACATTCTTTTGTTTTGTTTTGTTTTATAAGTCTTTGGCCTTGAGGTAGATATGCTATTTATTTTTGAATCTTTGTAGATTCTGTGATAGTATGAATAAAAGATTGAGGATATTAATGGTTCTGGTATTCTATACTGTGGTAAGGACACTGATAGTTACAGAAAACCTAGGTCCAGACAAAGACAAGCATCAAAAATTCCACATTCATTTATTTTCTGACTCCATTGTAATGACTTCAGATATTAACTTTCATTATAAATGTACAAATTATATATAAATTTTTCATTTATATAAGTTATTATATATTAAATTTTTTCATCTATTTAAATTTAGATGATACATTTTTTAGTGTCTCTCCCCTCACTTATGATTTTAACCAAATTTATTAGAAAACTTCTCAAGCTTTTCACACTAGAAATACTGGCTTAAGTGACTCATCTTTGAAACACCCAGAAAAATCCAGTTTAAGTCATTATCATGAACAGACATGAGGTTGAATATTTTCAAAACTGTTGTTACATTTTTCCTCCAAAGAAAATAATGAACTCAAATATTGTTATCTGTGTTTTGCCTTGTGTAATGATGTTATTATAACTCCATTTTGTGTATATATTATAGTATACACAGACTATATATGTGTACACACACATACATATCATTTTATGAGATCTGCAAAATTGAATATATACTTTCCAAAGTCCAACATACAAATTATAGTGATCTGTTTTTTCTTCAGAAAAAAAAAGTTCTTCCAGTATTCCTCCCCTTTTCTAGGAATACAACATAAAATCTGAGTGTGAAAATGAGTTATGTAGCACTAAGAACTCTATAAAAAATACAAACAGTTCTTTAAACATATTTTAATCCCCTTGAGGTTTGATGTGACTGATAGGGGCAGCTTCAACTGAGTGGCTCACTCACTGAACCCTCCCTCTTCTGGTGCTTAAATATCAGGTCTATAGCTACCCATAGATATTATAAGTTTTACTCCTTTACAGCAATTAAATTAGGACCTTGTACAATTTGTGACCAAAATGTGCATTTTTGGTATAAATAAGTTCAAGGGAGGTAGATTTGTTCTCATTTTTATTTCTGTTTAAAAGAATGACAAATAAACTTTCTTTGCATCATCTCATACTAGAAGACAGAGAATGGACAGGTGAACATGGTGCTAATAATAACTGAGATGTGTTGTGTGTGGTTTCTTGCAGAGATAAAAAAATCTCTTTTGTTAGACTTGGATAATGTGTCACAACAAGGTTTGCAAATGAGATGCCAGTGTGTATAAACAGATTTTTCTGTTGACCAAAATCCTCAGTGTGTTTATTTCTCTTCACAGTTAGTATGAACCCAAACTCCTTCCCATGGCTCAAGGCCTCTGTTATCTGTAGCATGCTGAACCCCTACTTAAGAGATGGTTGGAGTTGTCTAAATAGTGCAGGCTCCCCACCACATCTGTGCTTAGTTCACATAGCTCACTCCCTTGGAATCTCAACCCCTTCTCCTTCTACAGCCGTCTTTCATCCTTGCCTCACGTACATGCACACATACTCATATTTCATGAGTCAATGCGGTTTCCTCTAGGAAACTGCTCTCTGTCCTCAGTATCCTCCATTGCACTCCACCCATCCTCAATATCAATAAGATTGGTGACTTTTCCTAAGTTTCCAGCTCTAGCCTAACCCCAAGAGTCCTTTGGAGTGTGAAGCTGAAGCACAAATACATGTCAGTAAGTATTTTTCCTCATGTGCTGGAGAAAAGGTCTACATTCAATCATATTTTTTTAAAAAATGTCTCTTATTTCTTGATCAAAGCACAAAGCAAAACAAACAAAATCCAGAATAACAACAACAACAACAAATGCAGACAAGCTAAAACATATAGAAATAAAACTCTGAAGTTCACTCTCCATGCTAGCTTCCTTTTCCTTAACTAATAGTTCGTCAAGCATAGCAAGTGAGGTGTCTCCTCTTAGTGTTTCTAAAAAGATATTTCTGAATAGAACCACTTTTGCAAATTTAGAGACACCTAGATCCTAACCAAGTATAAGAACCTAGAGCCTGAGGCTGTAGATCAGCTTGTCTACAGTTAACAAAACCCTGGGTTCCAACTGCACCACTGGGGTGGTGGGGAGACTCACATATTTTAAGTAAGTATACTAGTCAACTCTATGCACACTCATATTTGGAAATCTCTGATATTATGCCAGAAAAATACTATAAACCTGATAAATAGTGATAGAATGGCAGGATAACTAATTGAATAGAAACTCTAATTTTAAAAGAACTAGAACATTTTTTAAGACAGAAAGTTAACTGAAATTATACAGATAAAAGCAGAATGATATCCACTTTAGAGATAAATGAACAAGGCATATTGTGTGTCTATTCCGTTAGATTTTTATTTCCTTGGCATTATATAATATAGGAATCCTTACATGTCACTTGCAGGTAAAGATAAAAGAAACAAGAAAGCCTGAAATTGACAAGATCAGGGAAATTAATCTCATCCAGGTATCAATGTAAGAAACAAAAAATGATGTAGTATTTTATGAAAATCTTACATGGGCACAATCACATGCTTTCATTCTGTACCTTAAGCCTCAAAAGAGCAAAAATTTTGATTTGATGGCATTTGGATTTTTAGCATGTAGTTTAATTGTTGCAATATAACAGTATGCTATGGTAGTTGAACACACAAAAAAATATTTGGTGATATGTCTTTCATACATTTGTAAATAAGTGTTTTTTTTGTTGTTGTTATTGCAAAACATGACAAGCATTGTGGACAGGTCTCTGCGCTTTTAAAGGTGACAGACTAATAACCGGAAACAGGAAATTACAACCTAGATTGATAAGAATGGTGACAAAGCTATACACAGAACACTCTGGTGACACATAGAAAGGCTTCCTTGCCCAATTTGCAAAGAACAGCTCTACAGATGTGAATTTTAAATTAGGAAATTTAAATGATAAAATGAATTCAGAAAAAAAATAGGTGAAGTTCAAGAAAGATGAGAAAGCGTTTTGCAGGCTGGTATTTCACTTATAGTGTCTTACATATTGGGGTCATGCTTATTTAATGAGTAAAGTGATCAGAATGTTGGGGGAAGAGTCACTGAGAGAAAGGTCACTGCAGAGCTGCTGTGCCCAGTACTCACGGCTAGTGGGAGTCTTCCACATGCTGCTGGTTGTCCAGCCACCTTTGCTCTCAACACCAATTGGTTACTGCCCTTTCCACTCTATGCAATGCCTGACTTTTGAGCACTCACACATACTATCCCCCATTCTACTACAAATTCTGTGGGATACATTGACACAACAATGGGCAAATCAAAAATTGGCTTGGAATTGTCCATGGCTCCTTAATCATTCCAGACTTGTCTTCATTAGTGTTAATAACACTGTAGTTGTTTGACTAGCTATTATCCTGCTCCACCTCCACGTTGCACCAGTGGGAATCCTCTGAAGCACAGCCTTGGTGACTGACAGGAGACCCAGAGCAGAGAGTCTCAGGACATACATTATCGTAGGCTGTTTCTTGACGTGGTCTTTACTTGATTTAGCAATCTTCAGCTCTCTATGATTTCTAGTTCTGCAGCTATGTCAGCACCAGTATTACGGATTCCAGAAAAGGAATCTTCTGGAAAATCTTTTGTCCGACCAGCACTAAGATACTCGTTTTCATGGGTATAGAAAATTATTGACATCATTTAACATTAAAGCCAAGAGATTTTCCTGGCATATACAAGACCTGAAGAAGGTATAAAGTACTTTTGTAAAACCATGTTGGCTCCATGTCTCAAAGACTTAGAGAGTGCTTTTTCCTCATAAATATTCTACTTCAGGCAAGAAGTATGAAATACACATTTTGTTAATTAATTCTTTCTAGGTTTCAGAAAGTGACCACACACACACACAAAAAAGGTCAAGCCACAAAAGGTTTATACATAGGAGAAAGTATTTGTAGGAAGCTGTGGTGACACAGACCTGTAATCACAACAGTTAGGAGGTTGAGATAAGGAGGGTCATGTGTTCATGCCATCCTAAGATGTGGAATGAAAAATCTTCCAAAAACATGTCACTTGCAGGTAAAGATAAAAGAAACAAGAAAGCCTGAAATTGACAAGATCAGGGAAATTAATCTCATCCAGGTATCAATGTAAGAAACAAAAATGATGTAGTATTTTATGAAAATCTTACATGGGCACAATCACATGCTTTCATTCTGTACCTTAAGCCTCAAAAGAGCAAAAATTTTGATTTGATGGCATTTGGATTTTTAGCATGTAGTTTAATTGTTGCAATATAACAGTATGCTATGGTAGTTGAACACACAAAAAAATTATTTGGTGATATGTCTTTCATACATTTATAAATAAGTGTTTTTTTTGTTGTTGTTGTTGTTGCAAAACATGACAAGCATTGTGGACAGGTCTCTGCGCTTTTAAAGGTGACAGACTAATAACAGGAAACAGGCAATTACAACCTAGATTGATAAGAATGGTGACAAAGCTATACACAGAACACTCTGGTGACACATAGAAAGGCTTCCTTGCCCAATTTGCAAAGAACAGCTCTACAGATGTGAATTTTAAATTAGGAATTTAAATGATAAAATGAATTCAGAAAAAAATAGGTGAAGTTCAAGAAAGATGAGAATGCGTTTTGCAGGCTGGTATTTCACTTATAGTGTCTTACATATTGGTGTCATGCTTATTTAATGAGTAAAGTGATCAGAATGTTGGGGGAAGAGTCACTGAGAGAAAGGTCACTGCAGAGCTGCTGTGCCCAGTACTCACAGCTAGTGGGAGTCTTCCATATGCTGCTGGTTGTCCAGCCACCTTTGCTCTCAACACCAATTGGTTACTGCCCTTTCCACTCTATGCTTACGCAATGCCTGACTTTTGAGCACTCACACATACTATCCCCCATTCTACTACAAATTCTGTGGGATATATTGACACAACAATGGGCAAATCAAAAATTGGCTTGGAATTGTCCATGGCTCCTTAATCATTCCAGACTTGTCTTCATTAGTGTTAATAGCACTGTAGTTGTTTGACTAGCTATTATCCTGCTCCACCTCCACGTTGCACCAGTGGGAATCCTCTGAAGCACAGCCTTGGTGACTGACAGCCCTCAGGAGACCCAGAGCAGAGAGTCTCAGGACATACATTATCGTAGGCTGTTTCTTGACGTGGTCTTTACTTGATTTAGCAATCTTCAGCTCTCTATGATTTCTAGTTCTGCAGCTATGTCAGCACCAGTATTACGGATTCCAGAAAAGGAATCTTCTGGAAAATCTTTTGTCCGACCAGCACTAAGATACTCGTTTTCATGGGTATAGAAAATTATTGACATCATTTAACATTAAAGCCAAGAGATTTTCCTGGCATATACAAGACCTGAAGAAGGCATAAAGTACTTTTGTAAAACCATGTTGGTTACATGTCTCAAAGACTTCGAGAGTGCTTTTTCCTCATAAATATTCTACTTCAGGCAAGAAGTATGAAATACACATTTTGTTAATTAATTCTTTCTAGGTTTCAGAAAGTGACCGCACACACACAAAAAAGGTCAAGCCACAAAGGATTTATACATAGGAGAAAGTATTTGTAGGAAGCTGTGGTGACACAGACCTGTAATCACAACAGTTAGGAGGTTGAGATAAGGAGGGTCATGTGTTCATGCCATCCTAAGATGTGGAATGAAAAATCTTCCAAAAAGAAGGCCAGGTGTTGTGGTGCACACCTTTAATCCCAGCATTTGGGAGGCAGAGGTAGGAGGATTGCTGTGAATTCAAGGCCAGTCTGAGACTACATAGTGAATTCCAGGTCAGCCTGAGCTAGACTTAGACCATACCCTGAAAAACGACCCCCTCAAACAACAATAATAACAACAACAAAAAGGAATGAGGGAGGAAGAGGCAGAGTAGCAGAGAGATTATAAATTCAAAGAAAACTACCTAAAATCTGGCAATTGAAATAAACTAGTAATTTATGAGTGTTAACTTCCAGAAGATCCCCCATACATATTTTTATACCATGTTTATTCTTGACTACTGAAAAAAAAAAAAAAAACTTTCCTCTTAGTATTTCAACACATCTGCTACTGGTTCCAAGCCAAGACCCTATAACCCTAGTCCAGAGGATGAGAGAAATGAAAAACATTTCCCTAAAATGTGAAATAACTTGTCCAATAACTTCAAAAATTCAGGGCTCAAATTTGCATGGAAGACTCAAGAGAATTCTTTTCAGTTCACATGAATTTATTTTGAGGAACTGGAAATAACTACAGCCTTACCTCCCCATTTTACTCCTGAGGCTCTGAGACTTGGAAAAGTACAGCAACTTGTCCAAGGTCATTCAGAAAAGTAACTGAATATTCAAGTCTGGAGTTCATGTCTTGGGATTCCCAGTGTAGTATTTAATACATTACATCAGACTACTTCCCAATGAACATTTTGACTAAAAATAAAACATGTTCAAAAATACATTTCATGCTTAAGTTACTTCTTCAAGTTATATTTTTTCAAAATTTGACCCAATATTTTATTCATCTATTAATGCAGAATCTTTTTCAAATCAAATCTCTTGCTATCTGCCAATTAGTTAATTCTATCCTACAGTATAACTCAAGCTCCCAGAATAATAAGAAGATAATAAATTATGAATATCTGCACATGTGAATTATGAATATTATAGCCACATTTTAATTAGAAGATAGACATGAAAAGTTCTTATACATTATCATTCACGTTTAACTGATTGAAAATTTCTTCTGATTAGTAGATGGACTCATTCTACTATCTGTGATACTCTAGAATTTACTAATTTAATGCCATAAACAGATAAAGGAATTAACATTAGATAAAAATTAAATGGGCTGGAGAGATGGCTTAATGGTTAAGACACCTGCCTGCAAAGCTTGTTCAAATGCCCAGGTCCCAAGTTTAGCCAGACGCAAGGGTGACACAATCGCACAATGTTGCACATGCGCACAAAAGGATACAAGCATCTGGAGTTCATTCACAGCACCTGAAAAGGCCCGGCATGCCCGTTCTCACTCTGCCTCTTCCTCTCTCTGCCTCTTCCTCTCTCTCTCTGTCTCTCTCAAATGGAAAAAAAAATTAACTGTCCCAAAGATCTGAGAAAAGGCACCTCCCAAATCAATGTCTAACAAAATATTCTCATTGAAATTTTGTTTTGTTTACATTGAAGTTGGAAAGATTTTAAAGTAGTTGTTCTTGTTGGAAAATACCACAATTAAATTCCCTTTCAAATGATAAATTATACATTTTAGTTATATAAAACAATAGTTTTGTTTGTTTGTTTGTTTTTGTTTTTTTTGTTTTTGTTTTTGTTTTTTTGTTTTTTTTTTGGTTTTTCGAGGTAGGGTCTCACTCTGGCTCAGGCTGACCTGGAATTCACTATGTAGTCTCAGGGTGGCCTCGAACTCTCGGCGATCCTCCTACCTCTGCCTCCCGAGTGCTGGGATTAAAGGTGTGCACCACCACAATGGGCATTAAAACAATAGTTTTAAAAGGTATATGCTGATAATGCTTGAGGCATTAGAAAGAAGGCTCAAAGCCAAAAGCTGCAAAATCTATCATCTTATAAGTTTTATACATTTATGCTTTATAAAAGTTTCCTTTGAGTGAGTTCATATTCCATTGGAAAATCAAAATAAAACCTTAACAAATAAATTAAATTCAGCACAACCAACCATGGGGAAAATTTATCTTTTTTGACTATGTAAGGGAATGGAGAATCTACTATGTCATTTATAAAGTATTCTTATCAGAAAATGTAACTTATAGATACACTCAATGTGAAATAACCAAATAAATCCAGAAAGAAAACTAAAAAAATAAATAAATAAAAATAAAACCCTGAGGTCTCCTGTAATAACAATTTTTCATTAACACTAGAATAATGAGTTATTTGACCAATGTTTATTGGCTAGTTAATATTAATTCTTTTTGGTACATGGTAGTGTGTTTGAGGTAAAAGGTAGTGAGCATCATGATCATGAAGTGAATCTGGCTTGAATTGTGAATCTCCATAAGCAAATGTATACATACCAAGCTACAAAAGATTCTTGGTTGGAGAGATAGCAGTTAGGGCGCTTGCCTTCAGAGGTAAACAACCAAGGTTCGATTTCCCAGGACCCATTTAAGCCAGATGTACAAGGTGGTACATGTGTCTGGAGTTTCTTTGCAGTGGTTGGAGGCCCTGGCACACCCATTATCTCTCTATCTGCCTCTGTTTCTCACTTTCTCATTCTCTCTCTAATAAGTAAATAAATAAATAAGTTATTTTTTGAAAAGAGATTCTTGAAGCCATGGGGATAGGTTTCTATATAATATATGACAGGATTTTTAATGAGCCAATAATATGTTTATTTGATGTGATAAAATTGAGTAAAAAAACAAATACCTTTCACATTTATATAGCACTTCAGCTTATCAAACACAAGGCATGATTGGTTTATATTCTCTTTTTGATGAGATAATTTTCTAACATATAGAAAATTGAGGTAGAAAAGTAGTAAGTGATCTGTCCAAGACACAGCTACATTAGGCTACTATCATATCATCTTTGTTATTCTGGGTACCTTTTCCCCAGAATTCCCTGCTTTGTAAGTCACAGTTGGTCCAAAATTGAGGTATCTGTGAGATTTGGAAGGTGGAAGTAAAGCAGTGATTCAGCTCATAAAACAGCATCAGCCATGGTGATGTCCACAGGCAGAGAGGCCCCTGGCACTTTCCACACTGTCCCTTTAGGCTATTTAGTCCTAGTTTGGCTTCCTCAAGCTGGCAACAGCTCTCAAAACACCATAAGCAGCTTGACTGTACACCACAGATGACATAACTCAAAGGCAAGAATCCCACATACATCTTCCCTCTTATGATCCCATTTTGGGGACTGAATGTGCTTGGTTTTTCACATTTTCCTGCAAACTCTGACATGTTCACCATGCCAGATTTAAAGCATTTGTGTCAAACTAACTTCATAGCACTCATTGTGGCTCTGTTTCCTTCAATAAACATGACAGATATATTTATGTTCATTTTATAGATGATGAAGCCAGATTTCTTGACAGCTTGTACGACTGATTCTTATTTCACAACATCCCACAGTGAACACAGCATCTTTTAAATCCTACTATTCATCTGGTATTTTAAAGTCATTTTGGTGATGATTGTATATTTGTTTTGTTAACTCTATGTTTTGATACTAGTATGAGACATACAAAGTTACTTTAATTCCTAAATTGGTAGAAACCTCAAATATTTATTAGAGACATTAAAATTCAGTTGTTGGGCTGAGGAGATAGCTCAGCAGCTAAAACGTTTAGTTGTAAAGTTTGCAGGCCCAGGTTCAATTCCCTATGTCCCTTTGCCCTTCAGAATTGTCCTGAAACGGGACAAGAGGATCTTTATAGTCCTGGGCTGACCAGTCACTGGATACAGTCTGTCTGCAGAAAAGAGGAATAACCTTGGGTAACATGACTCCTCAGCCACAATCAGTACCTAAGAGGGGACTTCAGCTGTAAACTGAATGGCCATAACATTTTGGGAGATGGGAGGAGTAACTGAATTCTTAAGAGAATTAAGTCTTGGCACATAACAGCATCTACCAAAGAAGGATTCCTGGAATCAGCATGCAGTGTAAGGATAGGGCACAGGGAAAAGGCATTTGGGAAATTGCAAACAGTTATGGAGGATAATCATCATGAGGACAGAGTTTTCTTGAATAGGTTGATGAAGTTGGTCGTGGCCAAGACATGAAGAATCGAAGGGGTAGACTTTAGCTTACAAATATTTGAACATTTTTCAAATCCATGAAAGAGGAGAAAGATCAAGTCTGATTGTTGGTTGGAAAAATCATCTCAGCCATAGTGTGGAAGAAATATTTGATAGCATCCAGGCTAGAGACAGGACAACTATATAATAGCCCGGGTGTTAGCTGATGAGGATGTGGATAATGCTGTATCTCTAGGGGAGGCATTTAATAATTTCCCACTGATTGCATGTTATTTCATATGATATGTTTATCATGACAGAGTGTTTCTACTTTTTCTAGTTCTCTTGGGTTTTGTAGATTTTACTCTGTAACTGAAAAAAAAAGTCATTTGAAGTTTTCTTAAGGGATTATATATATGTTTGTGTGTGTGTACATCTGTTACTTTTAATCAGTATATGTCATCAGCATGAGAAAGGACTTTCTTTTTAAAACATATCTATGATGAGAGCTAAAATAATTTTCAAAATAAAATTTCTAAGATACAATGTTAAAAATCCTATCAAGACTTTTGGCTTTAATTTAAAATGGAAAAAAATATAGAAAACTTGGAATGAAGACCTCCATAGTTTTGAATTTTAATTGGAATATCACTGAAATTGAGTAAATCAGTGCTCCCAAACTTTAGTTTTGTCATCTTTAAAATGCCTCTAATAATATCTCCTTCAAAAGCTCTCTGTGCTCTCTCCTCTTTCCTTCCCTTAGGCACTTCAAGTTCTTTTTAAGTTTTATCTACAATCTAATAAAATCTCTCTAAATCTTAAAAGATTATTAGAAAATAAGCTTATTTATGGATACAAGTCATTCATTAAATGTTAAACATTATGTAAATATTAGTATTAATAGTTTGGATAATTTTCACACTGAGGGATCCCAATTGTTGCATGATGCCACATAAGTGAGCAACACTGACCATGGACAGCAGGGATGACACAAACAGTGAAAAAAAGCTCATGGAGTTGACTTTATTTTTAAGCTTCTGTTCCATTGTATTAGTTACTTTTCTTATTGCTGTGACACAATACCTGCTAAAAGGAACGGGTTACTTTGGGCAGTTGGTTTTATTTATTTGTTTATTTATTTATTTACTTAACAGAGAAAGAGGGAGAGAGAGAGAGAGAGAGAGAGAGAGAGAGAATGGGTGTACCAGGGCCTCCAGCCACTGCAAATTAACTGCAGTTGTGTGCACCCCCTTGTGCATATGTCTTAAGTAGGTTCTGGGGAATTGAACCTTTGGCTTTGCAAGCAAATGCCTTAACCACTAAGTCATCCCTCCAGCCCCGGCACTTGGTTTTAGAGGGAATATAGTCCATCATGGTGGGGAAAGAATGGCAGCAAATGCCGGAGATGGCTGGCCATGCATCTAGACTACAGAATTAGAGTGGACAGGAAGTAGGGTAAGGCTACAAAAGCTCAAGACTGCGTCCCTAGTCATCCACTTCCTCCTAAATGTTCACCAACTGAGGATCAAGTATTCAAACACATGAATTTACAGTGATGGGGGAATATCACATTCAAACCTTTAAACTACAACATCCTTTGTTTTAGGTTTAGTTTTTTTTTTAATTAAATTTATTTATGAGAGAAAGAGAGATGGGGAGAGGGTGACAGGATCTCCTGTCACTGCAAACCAACTCCAGACATACAGCATACACCCAAAAGTCTATAGCAGAGACCAGTCACCCTAAACCTGACTCAACTTTGTCCTCCTAACACTTCCCCAGCTACAAATGATGTGCCCACACTCACATTCACGCGAATCACCCCCTCCATACACAGCCACCTAGAGAGAACTAAGGAACACTTTGGAAAGGAACCAAGGCAAATTCTTCGGGAGCCTAGAAAAAGACTAGACTAATTACTTGTGAGTCCTATTGTCAAGCTGTCTGACATTCGCCAAGTTTCATATAGTTTCAAGTTTCAGGTCAAAATATTTACATAAGAGTACCCCTGATGTTTTACAGTGGTTTTTCTTGTTACAAAACTCTCAAAATATTGACCTCCTTGGAAACATTTCTTCTTACACTTCATTGCATTTTATAAATGTCTCTTTGGATACTTGAGTTGCCATTAAATATACCCTTGTTTACCCCATGAGCCTCTCAACTCCTTAGATCTATTTCTCATCCTCTGTTATGGTGACATCATCACTATTTGTTAAGAAAATGATTGGTATGTCTCCAAGTGACCAATCAAATATGTAATATATTTAATAAATGAGATGTGCCATGAAAACAAAAGATGTACATTTTAGTTCTCAAAAAATGCTATGTTTTGAAAGGACAAAGAAATAGAAACAGTTAAACATTGAGGATAGAACCACTGTGGAAGGAAGGCTACAGGGATTTGCTTGTTACCATTATAAATGACATGAAGCAATGCCCCATGTTTCTAATGCACAAATCATCATGTTGCTGAGATCAATGGAGAATCGTCTCAATATTGAGAGCAAAAAAAGCTTTGCCATTCCAACTTACTGATTATAAAAGCTACACAATGAAGAACCTACTGCGTGTTGATTATTGATGAATAACAACTTATATCAGTGGATAAAGTATTCTTTCCATTCTCAAGAACACTGGCTAGGATGACCTAGCTAGGAGAAAGAATTATATGACGACTATAAGGCTTGTTAAGTGAAATGGCCACTTCCTAATAGAGTTCTTAGAATATAGCCATAACACAGTAAGCATTTATGGAATAGATGTACTACACTATCTCCTTACTCATCCATAGTTTATACTTTTTTCTAGTATATTAGCTTGTCATTGAAAAAAAAAAAATACCTCCCTGAACATACCCAATGTCATTTGAAGAAAAAAAAATCAGTAACATTGAAAATTAACTATATTGTCTATTTTTACATCTTAAGGCAAGTACTGATTTTATGATTAAAATTTATTTTTGCCCCTTATATCATTTCAAAAGATCTTCTTCATCTCCTCTTTTATGCAAATTACTCACAAACATAAAAATTTCCTGTTGTCATTTTCAAGATAATTTGAAAACATAAAATTTTAAGAAGGGTAAGGAAAATATCAAAAGCAAATCTTTTGGTAGAAGAGATAAACCATTTGTAGCCTTTATTGTTGTTGTTGTGCATGCATGAAGACACTGCCCCTGAACAGCCATGGCTATGAAAGAGCATCCATTTCACATAAGTCACCACACAGTAGAACTTGAGACATCAGAAGCATTCAATTTATGTGAATTAAAAAAATGAAACTTTTAAGAAATCTTTACACGATTTTCTGTAGCTCTTTGCCAAGTAGCCCAATTTTCATTTTACAAGATGATTTTAACATTCCATACTTTCCCACTAAACTTTCTCAGTAGTGAGTTGAGAGGTCATTGAGTACAACATTGAAATGTGGCTTACCTATAGTTCTGCTTTTCATTTCCTATGTGGAATCTGTCATACTGTGAGTAGGCTCGATTCCCTTCCCAGTCCATCAGCTCAATCCTTAGCATGTATTGCCTCTGACTGGTTATAGCAAAAATAAACTCATTCCCCAGCCAATATTCACCAGAGGGATTTCCAAAGCCCTAGAAAACATGACAGACATGTATTACTCCATAGTGAAATTTTTTGTCTTCTCTATTTTGTAAAAAACAAGGAAAAATGATGTTTCATATAAAGATTTTTGGGATGTTTCACCCGTCAACTATTCCAATACTCTGTTCTGTTTCTGTCCATGGAGGCCAATGTTTAATTCTTATAATAAAACTTCTGTTTATCAAATAGATATGTGTAAGAAACACTTGGGATAAGTGAATCTAGTTAGTATGTTTAACCAGAAACAAAATTAAATTCAAATTTTCAATTCAAAGTTTATATTGAAAACATTTCTCAAATGACAGTCAAATTGTAACATAATTTGTGCATTTTCCAATGAATGCTATCAGGATGTTATCACAGAATTTATTTATTTTGTTGCTATTATTCAGGAGTCCAATTATGCTCCCATAACTTTATACAAAATTAGATTCCTTTAGAGTCTCTTTTCCTTTTTTTTTTTGAGGTAAGTTCTTAATCTAGCCCAGGTTGACCTAGAACTCGTGTGTAGTCTCAGGCTAGCCTCTAACTCACACCTTGATCTTCCTACCTCTGCCTCCCTACTGTTAGGATAAAAGGCATTCACCACTATGCCCAGTAAGAGCCCTTTTTTTGTAAGTATTTTATGTTTACTTACTTATTTATTTATTTATTTATGCTTTTTCTTTCCTAGATTCTAAAGATGTATTTATTTACTTATTTATAAGAGATAGAGGAAGAGGCAGAGAGAGAGAGAGAGAGAGAGAGAGAGAAAGAGAGAGAGAATGGGTACATTAGGGCCACTAGCCACTGCAAATGATCTCCAGACACATGCACCACCTTGCGCATCTGGCTTACATGGGTCCTGGGGACTCAAACCTGGGTCCTTTAGCTTTGTAGACCAGCACCTCAACTGGGAAGCCATCTTTCCAGCCCCTTTCCTACATTTTTATATACCCATCTTTCAGGATTCATGTCAGAGGACATCTCTTGGGTAGACCTTCCTTGAAACCTCAGCTATTTTCACATGTTCTACTGTCTCCATGGAAGAGGTGGGGGACTCATGATGATACTAAGTATTGATCTGAAAACCACCTAGCAGCAAGAACAAGGCAGAGACCTAAGGTGCTGCAATTGTCCATGAGGGCATCCAGCACATGTTAAACTTTCATAGTTGTGTTAAGCCAGAAATGAGGGCCCTGGCACATAAGCAAAGTGCACTTAGATACAAGGAGACATGTTTAAGGAACAATGGGCTCCAGAAGCAGAGTGAAGTAGCCAGTAGCAGTACCTGGACAATCATTTTCAAAAAGTAATTTCTGGAAGGAGACAACTATCACCCTTTTTTTCATTTATTTACTTATTTATGAGAAAGAAAGAAAGGTAGAGAGCGAATGGTACACTAAGGCGTCTAGCCACTGAAAACAGAATCTAGATGCATGTGCTACCATGTGCACCTGGCTTACATGGGTTTTAGGGAATAAAATCTGGGTGCCTTAATCACTAAGTGACTCCCTAGCCCAAAAGTCTCATTTTTCATAATAACAATCAAACATAGAAATGGAAGACACCATCACTTATATTGCTTCACTGGCATGGATTTGGGTTTTGAGGCAAAAGGCTGACAAGTAAAAGCTAGTGAGTGAATCTAGCTGTCTATGTTGTGTATGAGTCTCAGTATGGCTCAGTGATTCTGTTCAGAGCAATCCCAGTTAGAGCTGTTAAGTTTTCAAATAGTTCCTTTGTGGGAAGAAAAAGAAAAGTATACCCCAACATCACCACAATGAGTCAATCTTATGGTCAGAGAAATTAACATAGGCCAACACAAAACCTGGGAAACTTCTGGCATTATAGATTTAGAGTATTCACAATTGCTCAGAAAGCACTTCTTTGTTTTTAATTTATGTGTAGGTGTGCACATGCCATGGCATACATGTTCAGGTCTAAGAAGAACATTTGAGTGTTTGTCCTCCCCTTCCTTCTTAGAGAAAGGCTCTCTTGTTTTGCTGTTGCATGTGTAAATCTAGCTGGGATTCTCCTGGCTCCTGCTCCTCCTGCCTTAAGTGCATGGATGACTTTGTTTCCAGTTGTATGGGTGCTGGGGACTTGAACTCTGGTCGGAAGGCTTGCAAAGAGCCTTTAAACACTGAGCCATCTCCCCACACCATGAGAGTACTTCTTGGTAATACTTGTGATAAATTTAATTCTATTTTTAAAGCATGTATTTATTTATTTACTTGAGAGAGACAAGAAGAGAGAAAATGCATAGGCATGCCAGGGCCTCTTACCAATGCAAACATGAACTCTGGACACATGTACTACTTTGTGTGTCTGATTTTATGTGGGTACTGGAAAATAAAACCTGGGTCTGCAGGCTTTGTGAGCACATCCACCTGATTAGTTTAGTTCTTGAACTTTATATTTGTATTACTGACTTGGATATGAGCTACCTTATGATCTAATTTCTGTTGTGGTTATAAGTCCTCAAACACTAACTGATATGCACTGAGTACTCAACAGGTTTTTTTTGGGAGTTAAAAGTAAAAGGAGGGCTGGAGAGATGGCTTAGCGGTTAAGGCGCCTGCCTGCTAAGCCTAAGAACCCGGTTCCAATCTTGAGGTCCCACGTTTAGCCAGATGCAAAGTGATGCAAGGGTGCAATGCTGCACTTGCCCACAAGGGGCGCACACATCTGGATTTTGTTCACAGCAGCTGAGAGACTGCTGGCGCGCCCATCTCTATGTCTCCCTCTCCCTCTCTGTCTGTCTCTCTCTGTGTCTCTCTCCAAAAAATAAATAAAATAATTTTAAAAAATTTAAAAAAAAGTAAAAGGAAGGGAGGGAAAAAGGAAGCACGGTGGGAGGAAGGGAAGGAGACAAAAATAACAGCATTTTGTATTGACATTCAGTGAAGCAGAATTAAACCAAATTGCTTGCAGCAGACAATATGGTCGAATCTCAATTGTCCTACTGAGAGTTGGTAGAAGCCACTTAAATCCACATGTGGATAAACTCCTCAATTTGACTATTATATGTTAATATTTAAAAGACTACCTCCAGTTATCATAGGATATACACTGCCTGGTTCATTGAGGTGTTTTTAAAGGACAAATCTATACCTAAAAATATGTGAGAAGCACTAAAATAATTGCAATTGTCCTTATTTCCCTCCACACAGATGATAAAGGTATCAAATTTTTAAGTTATAACTAAAATAGTTTTCTTAACAGTTTCTCCTTTATCCAATCTAAGAAATGAATCTGCATTCTGTGATTTTTCTTTGAAATTCACTGATGTGCAGTGCCTATTACTCTGAAGACCATTAGTGTTTGGTACCAAACCCATTTCTTCCAGTTCTGTTATGGTAATGCCAATAATTATGATATGTTGTGCAAAGGCTGGGGGTAGTAAAGCATTTGCATAAGCCCCTGAGTTTGATGCTAAGCACCACAAAAATATATCTCGCACCTTCCAAGGCTCAGGGTCCATTGTGGAAGAGATGGCAGGAATTATGTAGGAGTCAAAGGAAGTCTAGGACTCCTTACAATGAACTCTTCCACACACAAAATGGCCTGGATATCCATGACCTTGCAGCACCTGGCACGATCTATACAAGACCAGCATAATAGGAGGAAAAGATGATGACTTCAAAATAAAAGAGAGACTGATTGATAGGGGGAGGGTATATGATGGAGAATGGGGTTGTGAAGGGGAGTGGGGCGGAGGAAATGACAGTGGTTTATTGTCTATAATTATGTAAGTTGTCAATAATGAACATTTTAAAAATAAAAAGAAATACATATATATTTATATAATTTAATTT
Source organism: Orientallactaga sibirica (assembly GCA_036365145.1). Lineage (NCBI taxonomy): Eukaryota > Metazoa > Chordata > Mammalia > Rodentia > Dipodidae > Orientallactaga > Orientallactaga sibirica. The sequence continues at coordinate 75,026,017 of JAEOAD010000003.1, forward strand.
ATTATACCTAGGTTAGTCCAAAAAGTACAAAATTTTAAAAACAAGATGTTGTCCAGCTTGGAAAAAATAAAATATTATATGATTTAATTCAGATTAGTTTGTAAACCTCTTTAAACAAAACTCTATTTTAAAGAAATTGAAACCAGAGATTTGATTCACTAAGTTTAAAGACAGAACCATAGATCCAAAATCCCAGGCTTCGATCCTGCTTTTTAAAAACGTGGGTAAATGACTATATTGTCCATATTTAAAGCTAAAATGAAATGTTAACTTACATATGGAAACTTTTGAAGTTATTCTCCAACTTTTGCTTACTGAGTAATTAAACACTGCTGGTAAAGATATACAAATTCCCTTGATGACCATCTAATGTAATTTAGGTAAAAGTGAAGGAGCCACTACAGTGAGTGCTTCAGACTCCAGTGGCTCTCCTTGCTTCTGCATTCCTCAAATGCTCCAGTCACACTTTGCAAGTGTTCCACAGTAGCAGGAAACATCATTGCAGTTTTTAGGGTGTGCTAAGAATTTTACACGTTCTCCTGGCAGCTGGTGCTGCATAGTTGGAACAGCTCAGAGGAAAACAACATTCACCTTCTATGCAAAATGGAAAGTTACAAGGGGGCTGGAAGTCAGAACTTTCCAATTGCAGCAGCCCCTGGAAAGAAAGGGAAGACCACTGGGAGATCCCCTTGTTGTTCTCAGCCCTGACAGCTCAAAACTCTCCCTCTAGACACTTGATAATTCCTTTTGCAGTGCAGTCGTTGAGAAGGGATTCAGCAATTATACTACATGTGAGTAAAGAGGCTGGGAATGATGAAGTGTTAAGTCTTAGGTCACATATTTCCATGCTATTGAAAGTGTTGTGTGGATAAAACTCTCCAGCTTCCCAAGAGAAAAGAGCATGGATCCTGGATGAGCCTCTCAAATAGACAAACATGAAGTCACTCCTACAAAATCTCCATCCCTATCTCAGCATGGAGGTCTTTATGATCCCTTTCTCCAGTGGAGAAAAGTATCACTCATTGGTTTTCTCTTTTTCTCTCTCTCACAAACAAGTAACTGAAAAGACAACACTGAAATTTCTCTATAGAAACCAAAATTTAATTTCATGAACCTTCCCATAAAACAACAAATGAGCAAAATATTTGGCTCCAATGAATCAAAATGGCTGTTAGGGAGATAGCAGAGGGAGGAAACCTTTAATAGCCAAGTGCTGTGAAGCAGAACCAACTGTTTCATCATAAAGATGACAGATACACACAAAAAGAGGGAAATGGAAATGGGTTCCCACATTAGTAAACTGTCCATTGGGTACTTTATCAGGCACAGCCATGGGTCTGATGTATAGAAACAAAGGTTTGGCTTGGATTAAGTAACCCCTGCCCCTTATCTCTGCTCCAATTTGAAGTTGTACTTTGCCATGACACTTTCTACTTAAGAATCTCAGTTTCCTCATCTGCAGGACATGAATTAAATATATCGTTTGTACATATAGTGTTTTAAGAATGAAAAATACCCAAAATACTTAGCTGAATGCTTATTTTTGAAAAAAAATAATTAACAGAAATTCAATTAGAAGATATATTAAATTACACAATCATTTTTGCTTTGTTTTCTTTTTCTCATGAAGTTGTGAGCTATTTGTAAGGAAGATGTTTCTACTCTTAAAACTATTCTAAGTTCTTATCTTGGGCAAAAATTAACAAGGGTATATAGAAGTAATTATTTGAAGGGCTGTTATGAATGTGTTATGACAGGCTGAGTGTATTCTTATACAAGATGTTAATGATTTCATGATAAATTAAAGCCAACTGACTGCACAGATAGGGCTACACAGTGAATTAAATAACAACATCTCCTCATGAAGGTTTGGATTCATTAGGTCTGAGATGGGCTTAATGTGCTGTATATTTAAACACTTGCATGGATACATTTACTATGAACCAAAGGTGAAAAGCCATATCATAATGTACTGTTCTATGTACAAACTAGAAAGAATATATTAAATAAAATGATCTGACTATAGGAGGCATAAAACCACATCATTATAATGAGCCCCTTATGAGGAGGCAAGTTTTGATTACTTTTAAAGAACTGGGGGGGGGTCAAGTTCATGACTAAAGGCAGAGATAGTCAATTCTGATCTCAAAAAAATCAGGCTCATACATTGTTATGCACAAAAGCTTATGTTCTATGTTTTGCCTTAAATAGCATGTAACACTCAATAAAAAAAAAAAGAGAAAACACAAAATCCTATTCTATGTTAGGAAATCCTCTATGAATGCACAATAGTTTTAAAAATAATTTTTTTATGAATACAATCCAAGGAATTTATGCCACACAATTTCATGAAAGCTCGTGTGTTTAGTTATGTCAGTCACAATTACTTAGAAGACTCTGACGCCATGACTTAGATCCATTGTTGATTAATTTTATTTCTCCTCTGGTAGTTTAATAAAGGGTAAAAATACTCTGGAATTTAAATGAAAATAATAGTGACTTAAAGTTGGGCTTAAGAATCATATTTTTCTTTAAGAAATGCATGTAGAAAAAGAGAACAATATTCATTAGATTTTTCTAAAACCTGCAAAAATGTTCAAGTTTGGCTTGCACTTTTTCCAAGTTAATAAAATAATTGTTTCTGATACTTTATTTGTTTTGTCTGATAATGCCCACAGGAAGTATTGACTTTTTTAGAAGAAACAAAATTAAAACCAGACACAGTGCCTATATCCGATGGGTTTCATCTTTCTTTCTTACAAATTATTAACGAAAACAGAAAAGACTTGGTTAGGCTTTCCAAAGGTACTTTAACAAACAATTAGTGTCAGCATTAGAAGCATCTCCTTCAACTGCTGGGACACCCAGCCCAAGAAATATCTAAGGAAATATTCATTTTAAAAAATTTAAATTTCCTGTACTTTTTTCTTTTTAATTTGAAGGTATATAATGCAGTTTAAAAATTGCTTTGATTTTACTTTTTTTTTTTTTCTTTCTAGAAACAGGGAACTCCCTGAAGGTACAGTGGTGCTCAGACTGAAATTTGTGTGTCAACAGGAATCTCTGTTTATGAGGCAATTGTTTTCAAAACAAACCAAGTTTGTCTCCAGGGTATTAGTCACTGCCTGTTGTAAAGTTAAGCTTCTTAGGGTACTGTTTTTAACTTGTGGTTTCATTGGGCTTTATAAGCAAAGGGATGGCTGATAAATGCAGTATCATTATGGCTCGAAGGAGCTAGTCCAGTCCCCTAAGTGCCCTATTAAAAAAAAAGTCACTACTGGCTTCCCTCTCAGCAGCAAACATCCTTACTAATCTGTAAACCAGATTTGGCTGGATTTCCTCCTAAGGAAGGTTAAATGGGAGCAAGACTCAGGTAAAGACTTTGGTAGCTTAAAGCCAATGTTGAAAACCAAATACACTGCAAACTTTCCACACTGAGAGAAGTTCAAAAATTCTCTATCTGCCCTTACTTCCTCTTCTCTCTCAAATAAATAAAGAAATAAAAATTTAAAAATAATATAGGGGCTGGAGAGGTGGATTAGCGGTTAAGGCCTTTGCCTGCAAAGCCAAAGGACCTGGGTTCGATTTCCCAGGACCCACATAAGCCGGATGCACAAGGGGGTGCATGCATCTGGAGTTTGTTTGCAGTGGCTGGAAGCCCTGGCGTGCCCATTCTCTCTCTATCTCATTCCCTCTCACAAATAAATAAATAAAAATAAAATAAAATAATAATAATAATAAGGACTATGTGCACTTTCATGTGCTGATAGTTTGAACATGTAATTCTGAAAAACATCCAAGGAAAGACATAGCCTATGGATATCAACCAGTATGAAGTGAAGGACAAGGAAAAGGCAGGAAGGGAGGGATGAGAGATCCTTGCTACATTCAATGGCTAAGTGAAGGCTCTGTGTTTTCAGCAACAGACTGGTGAAGATTGAGGAGGAAGTGTATGCTGAGAAGTGTTTCCCCAAGGATGCTCACCCTAATCTGAAGAAGCCAGCAGCCAGTTCTTTGGTTCCCAGAAATAGAACTGGGTGTGACTGACAGGACATGGCATAAGAAGTCTACTCCTTTCATGGGGGAATAATGCCATTTTTTTTTCTTGAGGTGAAAGAAACAGCTCAAACACTTTTTGCCATGTGTTTTCATGAATGTTATCAGAACTTTAACATATGATGAATTCTTTTAAAAAAAAAGTTTTCAGACTCATTTTTGCCAAAATGTTTCAGAAATTTGGATCTAGCTTATTTTCAGATTGTAAATAATAAACATTGAAGTGATAAATTTTTTATTTGAATAAAACATAATACTCCCTCTTAATAAAAATGGGGAAGGGGTTAAATCCTTATAAACAAATGATTAAAGGATAATTTTTGTCTTGTTACAATAATGCATTAGGATTGCCTTAAAATGTACACTTTTGGTAAATACTTACAAGACATGAATCAATTCTATACCTAACAAGTCAGAATTGCTTACTTAACCATGATGAGCTTGCCAAGGAAGCAGATGCTTACAACTAATAACGACTCAACATGTTTAAAAATCACAATGATGACAATGTTATATCCATTTTTTCTGTTACTATTCATTTAATAATAAAGCACTTCAGATTTATTTTAATCTATATCTACAGTTTGATTCTCAGATGACTTCCCACATCCTACTCAGTGGTTAAAAAAAAAAAAAAAGCTATAAGTTAAAGTGGTTGGAAAAATGATTTCAGGCAGAATTAGGTGAATTATTGTAGTCTTTGATGTTTTAATCTTGGGTAATAATAACCATAGTTAATGGAAAATTTAGTGGTGCTAAAGTGATTTTTTTATATTCTTTAATTCCAAACACTATCCTGTCAAGGTGGATGAGGAAGCTAGAGTATGAGTTAATGAATGAGCAAGCTGAGGTGTGAGTTTAGTGACTTGGCAAAACTTGATCCACTTGTAAATGGTCGAGTTCAACCGCGACCTGTTCATACAGAATTATATCAGTGTTCTGTTTTGGAATTTAGGGAAGTTCCCTCCCAATGTTTATGCAAATCACATAAACAGAAAGATGTCTTAGAAGCTGACATCACATTCCAATTCCCCACCATGTTCCAAAAAGATGAGCTTCTACTTTCTACTGGAGAGTTTCTTGGGAAAAAGGATGAAGGCTTGCTATTTAATAGGAAGTCAACCTATTGTTACAGCATTTTGTCTTCATTTAGTAAAATTTTGCCTCTGAAATTTTCCTTGATCCAGTACCCAACTCCTCTGAAGCAGTGTTAAAGTACAGATTTCAATCCAGTTTGTGTTGTGCTGCTATAAACCCACAAGATGATGATACTATTGGTCCCGGGTCCACGTGGATAGCAAACTCTAGTTCCGTGTGGTCAGATTTAGACTTAACTCTGTGTTCATTCACATTAACCAATCTCTTGTATCCACTTACTCCAGACCTTAGAGAGTGCTTGTATTTTGCTTGTAAACTCTAGGAGAGTGGATTTTGTTTGAAAACCATCAGAATAAAAAGCCTGTTCTTGATATAATCAGACCATAAATACAGCAGTGGAGTTTTTTTTTTTTTTTTTTTTTTTGTTGTGGTTTAAGCCCATGATTAATGTACCCTGAGTATATTAGTCTTTGCTTATTAGTGTCTAACAACACAAAATGAGCTTATAGCCAAATAAATCTCTCTACTTATTTTTTCAAATACTTGGTTCTTAAGGCAAATTTCTACCTTTATCCTTTATTCTCACTGTTAATTTTTGGTATTTTTCATCTGAGTAAACAATTTAACAGTCATTTCTGTAGAATTCTATGTTGTTGGCTTTAGCCTAGGATTCTACCTTGCATTTATAGTAGCAATTCACAACAACACTAACCAAAAAAGTTCAGTGAAAATATCACTGTTCCACTTCTGAGTCTAATCAAATTTAAAATGACACCAAAACTTACACTATTTTTCCTGGGGAATGCCAATTGTTGCATGAGAAGTCTAATAACCCTAGGTCATTGTACTCTTAGTACAGCCTAATCACATGCAAGGGTCATGTGAAGTCACTCCCATTCGGGGGTCAGCAATTTACAGCTATGTAAGGAGACTCTTACTTCCCACCCCGCTTCCTAATGTGCAGTCCCACATAGCTGCCTCTTCCTTCTTACACATGTAGCCTTGTACTAAGTTCTAGCTTCTTCCACCCTCATTCAAATGGAAACACATCCAGATAACACATGATGGTTAACCAAATAATTATAGTAATGCATTTTTTCTGTTGCACACATGTAAATCATTTCCCGAAAATGATTTATGAGTGCTTTGTGTCTTACTGAAAATAATATCCTGAATATGAGTACTGATTTATTTGTTTAAATAACTCAAAGGCATCTAAAAATGCAAAGATTTATCATAGACTGTGGTAAAGATAACCTTATGATGAAACATCAAAAAAAAAATCTAAATTCTTTCATCTTACCATTTTATATTCTTTCCAGCCTCTTTGGAAGTCCAGACTTCCATCTTCACGATGCTGTATTACAGTCCAACCTCCCCCATTCACATCCATGTTGCAGAATACCTGACAAACAACAGGAAATTAAAGACAAGTGGAAATTACAGTTAATTTAATGAAACATATATCAGATACGTTTCTACTGAGAAATGGGATGGGTGGATCTATATTCTTGTTAGAAAAAAATCATTACATTAGAAACTGTTAATTCAAACATATTATTGGTTCTTTCATCCACAACTCATATTTGATAATTCAAGTTCATATTTAAATTCATATAATTCATAACTAAGTTCCATCAGCTGGCTGAAAATAGTAGTGTCAGTTTCAGACTTTAATTTAAATAACATCTTCCTCTAGAGTAACATAAGTACTTATGTAACACAAACAAAAACAAAAAACAAGTTTTCCAAAATAATAGACCACTTCATGGCCAAAATACATGATTGAGAATTCTTAAGTCTTTTTTGAAATGTCAATGTAATAAGAATAAAAGTTTTGGGAACTTTTTTAAGATACATAGATTTAACTATCTTATATTTTATTGCGCAACTCTTATATACTGACATACTACTATAATTAGTTTTGATTGCTCAATATTACATGAGAGGCAAAATTTGGTTTTCAGCATATGGAGAACACATTATTTGCTTAAGTTTTAGTCATGAACAATAAGAGGGGAATATGACATACTGTATTCCTTCTGACTGTGACAAGCATTTCTTTCCCATGTGGAATAGTTAGCCAAGACTTTTCAAAGACTTATGGTTATTCCAATTATCCTAAGTACAATAGTATTTATTTTAAAAATTGATGCATTTCCCCCAGAGTTCATTCTATGAGGAAAACATATCTGTAATGGGATTATCTTTGGAGGCAATGTCTGTAATTGATGTAGTATGAACGTGGCAGTTTTATGCTTTGAGGTCTGAACTATAGGGATCGCCATTCCCCTGGCGACTGAAAATTAAAGCATGTTGAGGGCTGAGCAAAGGTGTAGAAATGAGGCAGCAGCAAGCAGGCCACACGTGGAGAGATGTAAGCTCTGGTTCAAAAGAAACCTCAGTCTTCACTCTGAGGCTTCCCATGTTGAGCAGATATGAATAAAGGGTAAGAAAGCAATTGCAAGAATTGTCAGGCTAAGGACAAATTGTTTCTGCTCTTCCTCAGAGGGAGAAGAACTAAGACGTGCATGCCTGTGTGAGCATTTGAAATGGGACAACTGCTCTCCTCGGAGTTCTCACTCTACTTGACTATAGCTACCTACTGTGAATGTTCTTATCATCCCTCCAACATGACAAATTTTAAGTTGCCATTCCATTTCCAGGGCTCCCTGTCTACTAATCCTGTGATGTCCTCCATTTGCCCTTTGTCCTCAGTATAACCTCTAGCAAGTGTTTTTGCCTCCCTTAATTCTAATATATTCACTCATTCTTTTGCTCCACAAGCACTATTGGGCATTTTCTCTACTACAATTGAGGATATTTTGATGAATAAAATATGGTTCATGTCCTCAAAACACCTCAAGCTTTCAATACTTATTGTTCCCATAGGAGTAATTAGGAATCACAGTCCATAATGTTCAACTTTATTACCTGAAGAATAAGAGAGGCCATGATACATATAAGAGACTTAAGAATAAGAGCCAATATATGAGAAGAGAAAATGATCATCATTTTGGACACAGCATTAGATATAGTATGAAGGAGTCTGCAGAGCAGTTAGACATATCTACTGGAGGCAAACCAAGCATATATGGACAAGGACAAAAGAGAATAAGAAAGGAATAGTGGTTAATAATGACATGCTTAGTAGTCCAATATAACTTGAACAGTAGGCATGTATTTTCTAACAATCTCTCAACCAGCCTATAAAGATACGATTACTATTTCCATTTGAAAAATGGACCAGTAAGGTTTATAAAATAAGCAAAACTTGATTAAAGAAAGGCCAAGAGCGCTATAGATGTATGTGTGGAAAAGTTGATTAACTTAATCAAATATTTGAAAGAAATCATGATAAATAAATATTTAAAACTACACACATAAATTTGAAATGAAGGACATACAAGTGACCTTTGCCAGAGAACTTACAGCATTCTTGTGAGAATAAAACTTGGATAGAATTGCTTAAATAAAGCACAGTGGTGGTGACTCAAGAGAAGGGGCTGAGGTGGAACTCTTCTGGTAAAATTTAAATCAAAGTAAGGGAACACAAAGCTAATGGCACTGGTGTCTTAATTAAATTTTGCCATGTATTAACTGAAGAATCCAAAGTAAATCTCTTTCTTTCCTCTCCCTCACTTCCATTCTCTCTCTCTTTCTTTATCCTCTCCCCTTCTCTCTCTCTCTCTATCTCCTCTTTTCTTCCTCCTCTCTATTTCTTAATGGAAAGTTTTCCAAATTGTTTACATAGTTGTAAATTCCATTTAAATACTCAAGAAGGCAATTGGTATTTTTATCAGTTTACAAGGTTTAGAGAAAATTATACTATGAAGTTTTTAAAAGATAGCTGACAGTATCTGTTATTAAAATTCTGTGCCCTTTGTTTTAAAAATCACTCACATTTTCATGGAAAACCACTGCTTTCCTTTTAAGCAGAGGCATCCAGCAACTTATGAATGTTAAGATATGCTGAGAATTCATCTTGGATAAAGACCCAGAGACAGGGTCTTTATTTAAGATCATAGGAAGGTAAACAAAAAAAAAAAAAAAAAAAACCAGGGAGAGCTCCATGGGAAGATGTTACCCAGGCAGATTACCAAGTTAGAAACTGAAAGGCTGACAATGAACTTCAATTCCTATTGACTCAGAAGTAGTAATGGTGAACGCTCCCAGTGGTAGATCATACACAAGCAGAACTGGAGGACACATCTGGTAGGGGGCATGGACTTCAGTTGCCTGGATTTGAATCTCATCTCTGTTCTAACTCATAAATCTTTCATGAAAGTTAAATCCACACAGATTTTATAGTAGCATTTAGCATGTGCTATGACATTGTTATTCCTCCTATGTCTTAGATGCATTTCAGAGATTTAAAAAAATGCATACTCATATTTGCATTTTCTACTATATGTACACACCATGATTTTACTATAAAGCAGTACTGTTATACCGGGCTGGAGGGATGGCTTAGAGGTTAAGGTGCTTGCCTGTAAAGCCAAAGGAACAAGGTTCAATTCCCCAGGACCCATGTAAGCCAGATGCACAAGATGGTCCATGCATCTGGAGTTCATTTGTTCCTTTTCTACTATATGTACACACCATGATTTTACTATAAAGCAGTACTGTCATATTGGGCTGGAGGGATGGCTTAGAGGTTAAGGTGCTTGCCTGTAAAGCCAAAGGAACAAGGTTCAATTCCCCAGGACCCATGTAAGCCAGATGCACAAGATGGTCCATGCGTCTGGAGTTCATTATCTTTCTCTCTCTCTCTCTCTCTCTCTCTCTCTCTCTCTCTCTGTCTCTCAAATAAATAAATATTTAAAAATTAGGGAATGGAGAGATATCTTAGCAGTTAAACAATTGCCTGTGAAGTCTAAGGATCCCAATTTGAGGCTTGATTCCGCAGTACCCATGTAAGCCAGATGCACAAGGCACGTGCATCTCGAGTTGTTTGCAGTGGCTGGAGGCCCTGAATCACCCATTCTCTCTCTCTCTCTCTGCCTCTTTTTTTTCTGTCTATCTGTTGCTCTTTAATAAATAAATAAAAATAAAAAACAAAACAAAAACAAAATAAAAAATTAGAACAAATGTTTTAAAAAAGTACTGTTATATAAACATTGTGTATAATTTACCATATTCATAATATGCTATCAACAGAATGAATCATACAAAACTAAAATATGTAGATTATTAAGTCCCTTATGATTATAAGTGTTGGCTTCTACTTATTAATATTGGCATCACTAATCTTTGATCATGGTGCCTTGTATCATATATCTATTTAAGAAGTTAAATTCAGTCTTTCAAAACAAAAGAAAGTCCATTATTTATTGGTCAGAAAAAAAAAATAAAAACCCTATGTCAAACAAATGAAGGAAATTCCAGACAATAAATGATCAGTTTCAGAATGACTTGAGACAGGAAAAGATTTGAAAAGTTCATGCCAGTCTTGTGTGGTCTGTTATCTGGCATGTTGGTCCTGTGGACAAGGCCCTGCTCCATCTAAAATGCTTGTTGCATGCATCGATTGTATGATTCAGGCTTAATTCTATCCAAGAAAAGGTTAGACTGGCACATATCCCAGGCAAGGTCAAAACTTTCAAGCATTAAACACCTTTTAAAATAATATGGAGATTTAAACCCAAACAAAAATGTGAAATTTGATTCACATAGTTTCTCTGCTTTTATATTCCACATAAATTGGAATGATTAGCTTGTGGATGTTAATTTTTTCTATAACCTGAAGTGAAAAGGGCTCAACACATTTGTTATAGTCTTTGTCCATGAATTAGGGGAATTATGAGTTAAGAAACAGTTTACACTATGACTGATGATTTAATGGTTTGCTTTTTGGAAGAAACTAGGTTGGCTATCATGATGATAGTGTTAGAAACTTATGAAATGAAGAGGAAAATTCCATTTTCTAGTGCTATGCATTTAAGGGAATACAGAGAGGGAAATATCACAAGCCATTCATACTGTGAAAGCAAAGAGAAAGATGTCACAGATGAAATTCTTATTTTCTATCTGCCTGAAAAAATTAAATCATCCCCCCAAAACCACTTTGGGATTTTATATCATGTTTGAAAAGACAATAGTTTTCAAACTTCAGCAAAAATTTCGTTTTTTTTTTTTTTTAACATAGAACAATGCCAGTCAAACAATAACTGTGTAATAATTCTGTTATATTTACAACTCTTTTTATACTGCATGAAAGATGATGTTAATTGACAGATAATTTCTCTCAGTAGCTGTTGTCAGTTGTCTTAAATAGCCCTATTTTCAGTTGGTTCACATCCCACAGCATACATACTTGACCATTTCTTTAGTTTTGTTTCATTTCTGTAGATATGAGTTCTACTTTTCCTTTCCTTTCCTTTCCTTTCCTTTCCTTTCCTTTCCTTTCCTTTCCTTTCCTTTCCTTTCCTTTCCTTTCCTTTCCTTTCCTTTCCTTTTCTTTCCTCTCCTCTCCTCTCCTTTCCTTTCCTTTTCTTTATTTTTTGTTTTTTTGAGGTAGGGTCTCACTCTATCCCAGGCTGACTTGGAATTCACTATGTGGTGGCCTTGAACTCATGGCGATCCTCCTACCTCTGCCTCCCAAGTGCTGGGATTACAGGCATGCACCACCATGCTTGGCTTGAGTTCTTTACTTTTTCTAGAACTTCTGGAAGTATTTCAGGTAGCAAAGTTCTTGCTAGGCATATCTAGGGCCTATTATTAGACTGATGAAGCCTGTTTATTTGGGAAGGCCAAGTGTTGAATTTTTGGCATATTTATTTGATTAAAAGACTATCAATGATTTATATCAAAAGAAAAGAAAGTGAATCTATAGGGATATTAGAAGTCCTAGACCCAAATCTCAGCAGTTTTAACCAATATATATATGTGTATATAATGTATTTATTTATTTTATTATTACAGAAAGAGAGAGAGAGAGAGAGAGAGAGAGGAGAGGGAGAATGGGCATGCCCTGTGGCCTCTTAGCCGATGTGAATGAACTCCAGACATGAGTCCCCTTGTGGGCAAGTGTGGCATTGCATGCTTGTGTCACTTTTGTGTCTGGCTAAACGTGGGACCTGGCGATTTGAACAAGCATTCTTACGTTTGGCAGGCAGGCACCTTAACCACTAAGCTATCTCTCCAGCCCATATATTTGTTATTTTGGGTTTAGTAGTTTAGATATTTACCTGATGTTACATGTTATGTTAAGTCCATCATTTGTGAAAGAGTGAGTTTAAGTTGCACTCTCTTGATGAACACAATCTAGAAGCCAGCCACTGAACTACACAAATGGATTGCCCAGTCCTCTCGTGAACGCAAATACAAAAAAGTGTTCAAGATTATGAGTCAAGGAAAAGTACTTTTCTTCCATTATGAATAGGAACTGTGGGTAGGAACATAGCTTGGGCATAATTTCAAGTGATTTTGAATGGTTACATAAGAATTAAATAGATTGAAAACTTCTAAAATGTCAATATCTTCAAGATGAAAATGTAGACAATTATTTTATTTTTATACTCATATAAACAACAGAATCTTTATGATGTTAAAGTATATTTTTTAGTTAAGTTTATTTTTATAGTCAAATTACAGGCTACATGTAGCATAACTGTCAAGCTTTCAGGTCTCTTTCAGGGCCTTTAGTATATGGCAGGTAAGTATATGATATTTTAACTCATTTTTCTCACCCAGCACAATTCCTCACATACCTTATACATGCTACAGGTACAGAATATATGGGTATGAAATTAATTTATGGTCAAATACAATTTGATGATATCCAATGCCCACCTTCCTTTACGGGAAGTTATCCTCCTCTCTCCTCTCCTTTGTATCTTCATAGTTTTTGCATAGTTTTTGTTTTGCTTTATTTTCATCCATAGAGTACTTGATTATAAAACATTACCCAGAATCTCCAAATAAAAATCAGGTGAAGTCAAATTTCTTTGGTAGAGAGCAATATAGACGATCATACTGGCCACTTCTGTCTCTCATACTGCTTTCCCACTTGTGAGAAAAAAAAAAAAAAAAACTAAAGGCTTCATTTAGGAAGATAAATTTGTCCCATGGAAAGAGAAAAGTGTTGAAGTAACATCCTAATTGAGAGAGACATTGGCAGAAAGGGAATTAACGTTTGTCATGGAAATTACATGACATCCAGCAAACACTGGGTATCTAAGAATCATATTTTTTTGAGAGCATGAGAGTTAGAGAGAGAGAGAGAGAGAGAGAGAGAGAGAATTGGTGTGCCAGGGCCTTAGCCACTGCAATCACACTCCAGATGCTTGTGCCACCTCCTGGGTATGTGCAATCTTGTGCTTGACTCACCTTTGTGCATCTGGCTTACGTGGGATGTGGAGAGTCGAACATGGGTCCTTAGGCTTTGCAGGCAAGCACCTTAACCACTAAGCCATCTCTCCAGTCCAAGAATCATATTTCTTGTCTATCAAAGGAGACTAAATCAGGCAGACTACATTAGACTTAGTGAAAACTGAGGGAGAAATAGGGAACTGGTTATTTATTTATTAATTATTTAAAGTAGCTAGCTAGGGAAAGGCCTAAAGAGAGGCAACTAAGAGAAATTAGGTATCTGATCCAGTCTCATTCCTCAATGACAGTGTTTTCTACTTCTTCCCCAATATGCCATACTTAGGTATGCTGGCTCCTTCATTCCAAACCAATCACTGTCTCCCAGATCCACCTGGGTCTATGGTAAAGCTCACCTCAATAAGCTATCAGAGAGGCTTACCAGTGAGGCCTACTTCTTAGCTGTTCATTTCTCCTTGCCTGAACCTTGGGGTGCCTGGTCCAATAAAGTCTTCTCTGATGCCAGCAACCAGGCTACTGGGATATGTGGAAGGAACTTTTTTTCCTTCTCATTTTGTTATACTCTTCTAAGTTACGGTTCCTTTACTAACTGACCACTTAACGTTCCTTTTCCTAATGTGAAGGAGAGAGTTTCCACTATTGCTTCACTGCCCACATGGGTGTGTGTCTTCCTTTAAGCTCTGGCCCTTTTTCATTTTCTCTGGAATCCCCTTCACATTTTCCCTCAACATCCATGCTCAGCACCCTGCATGGGCTCCTAGTTCCTGCCTCCATGTGGGTGTGTATGCCAGTTCTAGCCTCCTCTTAGAATTCATAATTTCCCTCTAAATACATTTAATAATTCATACTTTATCCTTGTCGGTCTATGTTTTTAATTATTTGTAAAAAATAGCCAAGAGAGGTGGAACAATGGCTCAGAGGCTAAGGCACTTGCCTGCAGAGTCTAAGGACACTGGTTCTATTCCCTAGTGCCCACATAAAGCCAGATGCACAAGATGATGCATGTGCTTGGAGTTTGTTTGCAGTGGTTAGAGGCCCTGGAATGCCCATTCTCTCTCTCTCTTATAACTCCCCCTTTCTAAATAAATAAATGAAATATTAAAATAATAGACAAGAGCCCAAAAGTTGTGTTTCATATGCACTCTCTGGACTCCAAAACTTCTGTATCACATGCCACATTAGCAGTGTTGAAATTTTCATTGGGTGCTCATTCCTCTACTCATTCCTTCATCACTTACTTCATTCTAGCAGTTGTTTATTAAGAACCTACTTGTACAGAAACTATGCTTGGCCCCAGCAGATCAAATATTGATAGACATGGTCCCTCCCTTGTAGAACTCCAGTAATGAGAGAATCTGGGTGCTTATGCTCAGAGGAGATAAAGATGCATGCATATAATAATAATAAACATAACAAGTAGTTTTATGGAGCAAGAGTGGGCACACTGTGGAACCTTGGAAATAAGGGTAAAAATATTTACTTGCCTCTTGCCTCTGATCACACTCGTTTTGACTCTCCCATTTCATAGCCCTGCTTCAAACATATCATCTATAGTACTGCACTTCTATGGGATTTTATGACAATCTGTGGAAATGCTTGATTTCTCTAATACATGGGGAACTGCTTAGTTCATAGTTATGTTATTGGACAGCAACTAGCATTACATGATATCTAGTTACTTATACAGAATGAAGACATGTTTAATGGAAAATGGGAAGAAGTGGCTATAAAGGAGATGTGACAACAGGAAGATAGTGTTTGACTACTCCAAAATTTTCTTTGATGTTGAGTCTGTTCCTTCAACTCACACTCTTAAGTAAATAGGAAGATCATATCCTTTCATGATTCTAAGTTAAAATGTGCCATTTTCCTCTTATATCAATGGCTGCAATAAATCTGCAAATATCTGTATTTACCCTACTCCCTGCCACAGTATTTAGAATGTCAACATCATTATGTCCCAAAGTGGATGCTAAGCAAGACTATTCTTACTAAGAAATAAAGAGATCATGGACACTGGAAACCTCAAGTTTGGCCAGACAGGCCAAATGACTGAATGGGTACAATAGTGGCATGTCTGCTCTGGGTGAAACCAACTGCTCCGTAAATGGACTGAAGACCCTCTCTATGGGAGGGAATACATGCTTGGTACTGAAAAACCTAATCAAAAGCCTATGGCAGGGGAGGGCCTTAGGGGTATAAAGCCTGCTCTTGTCTGGCTAAATGTATTTATTATTCCCACAAAACTTCCCAGAAAGCACTACACTTAATGTTCTTATTCATATATTAATGCTACTCTCACTTCTGGTTAGAGAAGCTTCTCTTTTCAGGTGGCGATGACCAATGGGATGACCCAAAAGGCAACATAGTGCTAAGAAGAAGGGACAGAGGAGTGTCCAGCACTGTAACATCTCTATCACACTCTCCAAGGCTCAGTGTCCATTGTGGATGAGGTGGTGGAAAGAATGTAAGAGCTAAAGAAGGGCACAACTCCTTACAATGAAACTGTCCAGAAAGAAATTGGTCTCGATATCCATGACCTCACAGTGCCTAGCAATACCTTCACAAGACCCTCATAATACTCCCTGCCACAGTATTTAGACAGTGGATGATGCGTGCCCTCAGATGTCATGGGACTTTGGAAGATGACTTCTCATGTCTCATCATGCACTCAAGGCAGATGTGGCATCAACTTGTAATCTGTGCAAGCCAAACATTCCTGAGCAATGGGACACCCAAGGAATAGTGGAGAATAAAATAAAGGTTTACGTGCTAAAGGATGGAAGGTTCAGTAGTTACAGGATGGCTGTGCAAATCAGATTAATAGGGTTACCATTTCCTATGTGCCTGAGAAACAGTATCTTTAGGAGATAAGAATAGAGCTCAGAGGTGTGTGTGTGTGTGTGTGTGTGTGTGTGTGTGTGTGTGCACATTAGATTTAACAAACTCACAAATAAGTGTGGTTATCCAACAATTTTACTAGGATCTGCTTTATATTGCATAAACAAACACTTCTGGTTTTACCTTTTTGGGTTCTGGCATATTATTAAAATAAATAGTGTAGATTCCACTTTTATTAAAACCAGCTTGATATACATCTGCACAGTCTCTAAAAGGCTTCTCCTCCTCTCTTTTTCCTCCTTTTAGCAAAACTGCAAAAAAAAAAAAAAAAAAGAAAGAAAGAAATTACAGTTTGCAATAGATAAATAAGAATACCAACATCAAGCCGGGTGTGGTGGCGCACATCTTTAATCCCAGCACTCGGAAGGCAGAGGTAGGAGAATCAGTGTGAGTTTGAGGTCACCCCTGAGAATATATAGTGAATTCAAGGTCAGCCTGAGCTAGAGTGAGACCCTACCTCAAAAAAAAAAAAAAAAAAAAAAAGAAAGAAAGAAAGAAAGAAAGAAAGAAAGAAAGAAAGAGAATACCAACATCATTATGCCCCAAAGTGGATGCTAAGCATTACAGGTCTTTATTTGTACCACACAAATGTCAATATTGCATATACTAAACAATTAACCATACAGATTATACCAGATTCTGAAGTGAGTTGTAAAATTTAAAAAAATAAATAAAATAAATGAAAAAGTTGTAAAGCAATTTCCAACTGAATCACTTAAGTAACAAATTCCTTGGTCATGTGATACCACGTATTGGTTGCAATTTATGTCAATGTTTCCTATCAAACTACTAAAATATACTTACCAGCATTTCACAGATAAGTTTATTTTTTTACTTATTTACTTAACTTATTTTAGTGATAGAGGTTGAACTCAGAGGCTTGCACATTCTAGGCATAGCTCTACCACTGAGCTATGCCACAAGCATCAATGCTAAGAAAAAAAAAAAATGGCAAGACTATTCTTATTAAGAAATAAAGAGATCCTGGGCACTGGAAACCTCAAGTTTGACCAGACAGGCCAAATGACCGAACGGGTGCAATAGTGGCATGTCTGCTCTGGGGGAAATCAACTGCTCCCTAATTTGATGGAAGGTCTGCTCTATGGGAAGGAATATATGCCTGGTACTGAAAAACCTAATCAAAAGTCCCTGGCAGAGGAGGTCATGAGCCTTAGGGGTATAAAGCCTATTCTTGTCTCTCTAAATGTATATGTTATTCCCACCAAACTGCCCTGAAAGCACTACACTTAATGTTCATCTTCATACATTAATGCCACTGTCACTTCTGGTTAGAAAAGCTTCTCTTTTCAGATGGCGATGATCACTGGGATGACCCAAAAGGCAACATAGTGCTGAAAAGAAGGGATGAAGGGAAGGAGGAGTGTCCAGCACTGAAACATCTCTATCACACCCTCCAAGGCTCAGGGTCCATTGCGGAAGAGGTGGCAGAAAGAATGTAAGAACCAAAGTAAGGGCACAACTCCTTACAATGCTACTGTGTGGACAGAAATTGGCCTCGATACCCATGACCTCGCAGTGTCTAGCAATACCTTCACAAGACCCTCATAATGGGAGAAAAAGTTGGTGACATAAATTAAAAGAGAGACTAATGGAGAGAGGGAGGGGATATGATAGAGAGCGGAGTTCTGAAGGGGAATGGGGGAGGGGAGGGAAATATGGTTTATTGTCTGTAAATATAGAAGTTTTCAATAAAAAAATTAAATAAAGAAAGAAATAAAGAGATGAAGAAAAATTCAAGTATACACATGTAGCATCACAGTTTAAAACACTAAAAGTAGGTAGTAGTGTTCTGTGGCTGTTAAAGAGTTCTTAGAAATTTTTGCCAAAACCAAAGCAATAATAATAATAATAATAATAATAATAATAATAATAATAATAAATTAAAAAAGAAGAAGAAAGAAAAAAGTTCAAAATAATTAGATTTAGAAAACACAGGAGTTTATAACCCAATTTAAATACTTAGAAAGAAAATACAACTTTGTTTTTGTTTAGTACCTTGAAGTAAATCATCAGGCAGATGATATACACATGAAAGGACAAACAAATGAACATTTATAAAGGGGGATTAGTCACCTTAAAGGGCAGAAGTCAAGCAAAGCCAGGAAATTCAATTAGACCTGACCTCTACTGAAAAAGCTTTGCTTTATTCACAAAGCTTTATCCATTATTAAGCTATTAATGAAATAAAAATACAAAACTTCCCATTTAATAGTTCTTTTAGAAAGATATATATAAAATGTATAAAATTTATGATTTTATATTTTTAAATACATATATAATATTCTAAGCATTAGCCCCATTTAATGAAGATTAATGTATAACCTCACCCTCCAAGTTCAATAGACAGGTTTTCAATCAGTTTATTCATAATGTTCTTTCATAATAAAGATATCAAAGGCACACTATGAGTTCATGTTTTTAAATTGATTTAAAATGCTTGAAAAAAAAAATTCTAAAACCCTAGCTTGACAAAGTGTAATTGCAAAACTTTTATCAGTTTACAGGTAATAAGAAACTTGACCTTTATGGAATGAATTATTTCAATGTAAATGTTTCAAGCTTTCAAAAAATACTCAATTTAAATTTTAAGAAAATGAAATATTCATTTCAGATATAGTACCATAACAGAAAAATGAATGTATTTAAAAACAGTTTTCTGTTTAGTCAGACAAGCACTAATGACTTTGCCTAGTTGTATCAGAAATTATGCTTAAGCACTATCACAGCTGCAATGTCAACACAAAATAAATAAATGAACTACAATACAAGCTCATTCGATTCTGCAGAAATATTCCATCAAGTACCTGCCAACAGCAATTTTGAATAGCACTGGGTATGTCAATGAGTTTTCTGATGATACCTTACTCCAAAGCCTCACCAGTTTACTAGTGTGTGCTGATGTTAATTTTATGGTCTATTTTAAAAAGAAAGCCTTCCTAAATGTTAAACATTTGATTCTTGTGTGGAAAAAAAATAACCTATTTAAATGCCTCATGTAGGGATGTAAAGAAATGCCAAGTAAAATTTATGATGCCTTGAGAGGACAAAAACACAGGAAAATGTGGTCGCCCACTGGTAAACTCATTTTTCTTTTTAGAGGTGAGAAAAAGAGAAAGTCATTTATCTGAGGAGAAAATGCTTCTCTTGTTGAATACACCACTTCCTGCCTCCCATGTGTGGTTATGTAAGAATACATCCTCTTTCCTCCGTCTTCTCATTATCTCCTGGCCCTCCCCCCTCCTCTGCCTTCTTTTCCATTTCAGGAAAATGTGGCTGAAGGGGTCGTTGTGTGGGAAGAAGGAAGCTATTACACATACTAGAACAGATCAAAAAAAAAAAAAATTCTATCATCTTATTTTTGTAGATCTGTGTATGTCTGTTGTCCAAATCAGCAATATAAATTATGCACCTGGGAAAGTGAATTATGGTTATGTGTTGTTATTATTGTTATGATAACATATATGACATAGGTCTTCCACTTGATATATAATTAAACTCATATTTTAAAAATTTTGGGGGCTGGAGAGATGGTTTAGCTGTTAAGGTATTTGCCTGTTCGATTGTCCCATGTTCGATTCCCCAGGACCCACATAAGCCAGATGTACAAGGTGGTGCATGCGTCTGGGGCTGGAGGCCCTGGCATGCCTCTGTCTGTCTGTCTGTCATCATTATTATTATCTATCATCATTATTATCTACCATCTTTCATCTATCTGCCTCTTTCTCTTTTTAAAATAAAATAAAAAAATGTGAGATGCATTCTGTCTAGAAGGTACAATCATTCTTTCCATAAACATTAGAAGACTGGTTCAAAGTACTAATTAACAAATTTTATCCCCAAAAGTTTTGTTTGGGCTACATTTTAGAATTTTAAAACATTGAAAATCAACAAAAAAGCATCCTCCACAGTCCACTTAGGTATTTAGCTTTATACTATGGTTTAAAGAGGACACCCTACATAAGGGTAGAGGGACTTCCAGAGTATTTGCTTATTTATGTATAATGAGAGGCAGTGATTAGCATATCTGAGGTAGGTATGTGAGTTCCAAACAGAATAAAGTGCATAGTAAATGCATGAGAAATGAGAGTCATTAGTTCTGATATGGTAATGATAATCAGACTGTTAGGGACACCATTGTTCTTGTGAAAAAACACCATGAAATTTTGAATGATTATCCAGTACTGTCTGTGGAATAGATGCTGCCATATTTATTTATTTATTTATTTATTTATTTATTTATTTATTTATTTATTTACTTATTTATTTAATTACAGACAGACAGGGAGGGAGGGAGAGGGAGAGAGATTGAGAGAGAGTGAGAGAGAGAACGGGCATGCAAGGGCCTCTAGCCACTGCATACAAACTCCAGATGCATGTAATACCTTGTGCATCTGGCTTATATGGGACATGGGGAAATCAAACTTGGGTCCTTAGGCTTTGCAGGCAAGAGCCTTAGCTGCTAAGTCATCTCTCTAGCCCAGGTACTGCCATCTTTCACCTGCCAACTCCAACAATATAACAGACTGAATCCAGGGAAGCTACAGGGTGCTTGTTATCGGGTTGTATTGAACTGGCTTCTCTCTGTCAAACTTGTCTAAGTGGCTTGCTTTATTCATTGACTAAATCAGGTTATATCATTGTTGATTAAGTCCAAAAGAAACAGGTAATATTAATTTTAAGCTTACTTAAGTAGTAAAGATTTAAAAATTTGTTAAGATGAAATGATATATAGTGATATATAGACAAATATATTGGTTGTAACTTTCTGTGGTGCAATTTCCATTGTTAGGTATTGGAGAGTTTGAAGTTCAGAGTCTGAAGTTCAATGTCAAGCTTAGATGTTGTGAAATTGGACACCTACTACACATTTAAAACACAGAAACCCAGTAACAAAGATTCATTTACTCGACTTTACAAGTCTCAGCATTAGTGATAAATGTTCTTTTAGGTCTTGAGAGTAAGTGAGGTGGATAGAGCCTGGAGAATGTGTGGTGCTAATGGGTACAGAAGACCTCATGGGAGAGGCTAGAAGAGGCATTAGCAGAGTAGAGCTGAACGAGTGATCTCGGAATCTGCTATATGCCTTCTCTATGTGGTTAACACTTCTCATAAAAATAGATGACTACAGCAGTAGATCTTCCACGATAGCTGTATCCATATTAGTATCTTTAATCACAGTGAAATTGTAACTCACAATGGCTTTAAAAAAAAAAGATAATTTATTGTATCCAGTCACTTCAGGTAAGCTTCAGGTAAGGTGTGATCAGATTTCCAACAATGTGACCAGAAATTTGTTTCTTTTTCTTTCTTACGAGTCACTCTTCGTTGGTTCTCTACCTGTCACAAGATGGGTGGCAACAGCTTCTACGGCTATAATATTGCCAGAGTAAATATAGTATCAAAAGGAGAAGACACAGCCCATTGTTTTCTTGGAAGCATATGCTAAGTGCATTGGGAACTTTCAAGGACAATGTACTCCATCTGCCAAGCAGACTCGGGAAAGCTGCCTGAGATAATACTTAAAATAATAAAACCTGTGTGACAGCTTAACTGAGTTTAAGGTTTAAGAGCCTGGTGTCAGTTCAAAGACTTCATGCACACATATATCAGTAAATAAATCTAGAAAGTCTTAGGAAGGAGTCATTATTCATTCCTTTCATTAAGCCTTATCTATACAACCAAATCTTTATCATCTACAGGGAAAGAATAGGGATGCAAGCAGGTGTACACCTGTCTTTCACCAGCCAACATTCAGTCTTTAGCAACCTGAGATGGATGCCAGCAGCTGTTGACTGTCCCTGGCTTTTCCCTGAGTTTGATCAACCAATCTCAATGCATATGGTATACCAGCCCCTAGACTGACTTAAGAGCCACACAAGCTGAGGCAGAGGGTCACTTCAATTCATGTGACCCTTAAGAGGAAACTTCCTGGAATGTAGACTTATTAACTCGGAGTCTCAGTCACCCTACTGGAGGACCCAAAGAGCAATGAGCCTTGTTACCAGCGACAAAACCTTCGCCAAAGCAACTTCTTAAACACCACCTCACAGGAAGTTGCTATAAGAAATCAATTACTCATTCATTCACTTTCAATCTTAAGGGTAGAGGAATGATTCATCATTTTCCAGATTCTGAAAAAATTAGAATATATGTGGAACATGTTATCTCTTCAAGGGTAAGCCTTATAGAATTTTCTAAGCCACCATCTTTAGGGAGATCATAGCATCTGGAATTGACCTGAGTCTGTGATTTCAACAAGTCATTGAAGTTCATTGAGGATAAAGATGAATAAAAGCAAACTTGACAAGGTACAAATAAGCCCAGAGTTGATGGATTTGAGTCTGTATGCCTCAGCCAGGTGTCTGGGCATTTCAAAGGGAAGACAATTTGAAGACATTCCCTAGAATCCTAAATAACTTGAAGGAAAGAGGGTAATTCATTACATTTTTAGGGTGATGTGGAAAAATAGAAAGATTTCCTGATATTCCCAGGTTCAATATTTATAGACAGGTTAGAGGATGAGAGAGATTCGCTAATGACTTTATATACATATATGCAAATACATATACATACAAAAATTCTTAATTTTTTTTGTTAAGTTGTATGACATTTTTTTCTTACAAAACAATTGCATTCAAAAATAAATATTTATGAGTTGATATCTTGGCATGATATTTGTAGCCCACAAAATTGCATATGGATATATATCACTATCATATTTTATTTTTGAATGTGCTCAATGTTGTCTGTTAAGTAGCTAAATGTTTCTATTATTTTAAAGTTGCTATTGCTTTTTAACAGATTCTCTCCAATACTTACATAATGGAATTCTGAAGGCTATTTACTTACTTCACTATTTAATTAACATGCATGAAAAAGAACTATTTTGCTCTTATTCTCATTTTTTTGCAAAATCTGAACTATCATCGTCATAGTAGAACTAGAATAATCTTGACTTTAACAAAACCAACTAGCGTTCATTGAATATTTTCTATATATTAAATTCTGATTTTACATGTCTAGTATATCTTCTAAGGCAAGCTTATTGATATGCCAATTAGAAATGAGGAAACTAATGCTCAGAGACATTATTTAGCATCTTAAAAGCTTATAAATAGTCAAACACAGTGACAATAAATATGAGATTTTTTTTTTTTTTTTTTTTTTTTTTTTTTTTTGCTTTTCACTCTAGTCCCGGTTGACCTGGAATTCACTATATAGTCTCAGGGTGGCCTCAAACTCACGGTGATCCTCCCCCCGAGTGCTGGGATTAACAATGTGTTCCACCATGCCGGCTACAAATATGAGAATTTTAACTATAGCTTGATAGCCTCTGAAATAAAGCCAAACCCAAACAAAACTCCATGGGTCATCTGTTATAGATTCCAAAATAGTACTTCTCACTCAGATACCTGGGTGGTTCAGCACACACCTTAACTCTGAATCAATACAGGTTCCTTTCATGGAAGTGGAATACATAGAAAACTGAAGAGGTAGCAATGACAAATGTTGACATGATGATAAAAGGCAGCAGACTTGACTTTGAAGAAATGAGCATCAGCGACTACCCACAGCTAGCACAGCTTCAAGAGAGTTAGGGCTTAGAGGTCCCTGGGGCTCAGGCTGTGGCCACGAGTGAGTCTGTGTAGTAGGACATGGCTAGCATGCATGAGGCTCTGCGTTCAATCAACAGCACCATAAAAGATTTCTAACTTCATGGTACTTTTTGTTAATGTGGAAATAAAATAAATGTCAAGTCATTTTGCACCTTTCTGATATAGTTTGACTGTTTGAATACTCAGATATGCTGTATATTCTGATGTCCTTCTAACGTGAAGTAACTGCTGTAAAATGTAATGTAAATTTAATAATACTATTGTAACAAGAATTGAACAAGTACATTACTAAAAATTTAACATGGAGTTACAGAATTGGTATAATGATGTAAGCATTATTTATAAAGTTTGCATCTGTATTTTCTTTTTGGGCACTCTTTTGGTCAGTTATAAATGCTGTGTGACCTTTGACATTTGTTCAAAAGGTTATTTCATTAACAAAATTATTTCAGGCGTTTCATGTGTGTTAATTTCCCATGTAATGTTTTTCAGCCTGCCTGAACTATATTGATTTTACACGGGATACTTCCCCTGCATGTGGGAAAGCTTAGAAGGCATCTTTTTATGCTCTGAGTGGACAAATAACTGATTTCAGTCAAATGTATTAAAAATGGATGAATGACCTTGGGGAATGCTATAAGTGTGGAAACTCACTGCTAAGTGCTTTTGAAAACTGGAAGATGAACAATGTTCATTCACTTAAAAGTTTTAAAGTAGTTAAGAGCTGATTGTTACCACAGATTGGGCCATTTGCTTCTCATATTTGTAATGTAATCTTTTAAAACATTGTATTGGTAATTTTCATATGTGTACATAATGAGCATACTCCTCTCCTGTTACTTTCTTTTGTACCCCACCTCCTTTCTTTTCCCCCTAGTCTCTCTTAGATGCATTCTTTTTATGTCCTACTCCCCCATCCATGACAGAATGCTATTGGGCACAGGATTGTGCAGGTAACAGCAGTGGCTATGAGGTCATGAATATGACATTCTTTTCATACCTGAAGGCAGCATTCTTCCCCATTCTTGCTGATCCCTCTTCCAAGCTGTCCCTTGAGCCTTAGAGGGCACAACAAAGATGCCTCATTTACTTCTCAGCACTCAAGAGTCACTTATTCTCAGCACATTGGGGAATTTTGAGCTTTTCCGTTAGTCACTACCAACTGCAAAAAGAAGCTTCTCTGACCAAATTGAGAGAATCACAGATCTATGTGCATAAGCATAAATATTTAGAAGGGCAATTTGATGGGCATTATATATCCATTTGGTCAAATAACAGTAGTAACTTCCCTTCTAAGGTGTATGACCTTCCCACCCATAGTTTTTTTGACTAAATTTTCTGGACGAGACTTTGGTCTGATAATCTTCAAAAGCATTAATTGTCAATCAGATGGGTCACACATCAGGTTCTACTCTGATCATAATGCTTCCTGAGGAGTCAGGCATAATATGAATGCAGGGGGACACATGGAACAGTTCATCTGAATCATAAATAGTGTGGGTTTGTCTAGGGCACCAGGCCAGCACTAGGGTGGGTGGTATTATGTAAAGAAACCTGACAGCAAAGCTGGACCTACATCATCTCCAATGTCTTGGCTCCTGTTTCTTCTATACTACCACGTACTGTTCTACAGATGGGCTTCTGCAAAAGTTGGGTGGGAGAATAATCTCAATCGAAGTCCTAGCTGTAGAAAGACTGGATGATTGATTCACTTGAATATTGATTATGTTATCTATTGATCATAGTCTAAATACTGGGTCAATCCTCTCTTTATAACCAAATTGTTCCTTAAAACTGAACCCAAATTTCATATGTGAAAGCTGAATGTTCACAGGTCATGTTAAGATGTGTTAAGTCCACAAGTGGATGTTTCATATCTAGATGTTATATTTATATTTCTGACTTCATAAATTCATTAAAAATTAAGCCTCATATTCTTGTGAGTCCATACCAAGAATGGTCTCACTCAGAATATGAACACCCCAGCCAGTACAAGGATGAGATCTGAGTGTACACACAATTAGTTATGATGTTAGTGTTCTTTAGCTTAAAGTAAGTTATGATTTCACATAGGTAATCAGAAGTTTTTATCAATTGTTTTAAAGGATCTTTGTAATAGATTTTTAGAAAAATCTTACTATAAAAATAAAAGTTTAAAAAGCATTTAAAGGTGGACATGGTGGCACACGCCTTTAATCCCAGCACTCGGGAGGCAGAGGTAGGAGGACCACCGTGAATTCAAGGCCAGCCTGAGACTATATAGTGAATTCCAGGTCAGCTTAGACTAGAGTGAGACCCTACCTCGCAAAACCAAAACCGAAAAAAAAAAAAAGAAAAAAAAAAAAGCTTTTAAAGCCAACTCTACATTTCTAATATTTCTCAAATTTTATGTTATTGCTTCCTCTGTACCATTTTAAGAAAGTTCAGGATGTTTTTATATATACTGACTAATGTTAAGAAACAAATAATAATAGTAGAAATGGTAGATGTTGCTTGGTTCAGAGTAAACTACCATAATTTATCCATAACTAATGTCCACTGTTGCACTGGATTCCTGGCTTGGAAACTAGCTACTGAATTTGACTTGTGTATGTATGAGTCCAGGAAATGACTCAGTTGAGATTCTATTCAAACTATTTGTGTTTCTTTTTCATAACTAACCCGGTTATAAAAGCATACAAGAACCCGAGGTAGAGTTTGCTCATGGTGAAGTTGGAACATCAAGGAAACACTCTTTTTAGAGGTCTTTCAGTATTGTCACTTCCAGGACCAGCTAGAACTGGAAGATATCTCTTTGCAGATAGTTCATCTAATTTCTGCAGTAGAAACTTGAATTCCAAATGAGAATTTAACCACAAAACTTCAAATCTCCCTCAAAAGATGTGGTTTAGGAATAGTTCATGGGAGAGGTCAAGGATTGTATTCTTTTTTATTTTGTTATCATTTGTCAGCTATCCACTATTCATACAAATTCCTTTTTACCAAAATTATGATTTTTCAAAAGGCAGATAACATGTTCCATCAAAAAGGAGTAATATACTATTGCCAAAGGTAAACAGCCACTTCCTCCTTAAGCTACTCAGCTTTATGAAAGGAAGTGCAAGATAGTGTGGTTCATTTTATGGAAATTGTAAATATTTGTCATGTAATTTTCTGTCAAGATAAAGCATTTCCCTTTATTAAGTGGGAAGGAGCATTCACCACAGTGAGCATCAGGTGACTTCCTGTATTTTGTTTCCGCTTTGCTACCTAATGTTGAATTGTCCATTACATGTAGTCAGTGAAAAACCAAGCATTTAATTCAGTCCATGGAAGTAATATGTCCCATTTTCACCAATGTTTTTCTGAGTGACCTTCAAAAAGTTTTAATTTCCTCCCACCACTTGTGATGTTTTTAGAGTTCTTCTGAACTCGAGGGACTTGCAGTTCAAACTCATCCCTTGACTGAATGATTTACTTCTCAAACTCAATAGACACTGCACGGGAGGTAAATTCTTTTCAGATGGTAGAATTATTCACAGACCAGAGCCAAAGGACTCTGCGGCACTGGGAAGACAGCAGATGCTAGCATTCCCCTTTAAAGAAGGCCAGAGGACTGAAAATAATGATCACATACTCCATACCACTGCAATCAACCTCTGGGAAAGACACGTTAGCTCAAATAAGGCAGATCATTTAGAAATTTGTCCTATCAAGCATTATGGCTCTCAGATGTTGTGAAGGATTTTTTTTTTTTTTTTTTTAAGTAAATCTTCTCTGAGAAACTCTGTTTGAAACTTGAATAGCTTTGCAGGGAACTAAGTATATAAAAATGCATGTCTCCTGGTTCTTATTTCTGATGTCTTTATTTCTCACTATCCTTTACGTCTCTCTACCCAAAACTCTTATCTATCTTCTGACATCCAAATGTCTTCAATGAGGGGAGAGTTCACTTCCTGACACTCAATGTAGTTTTAATTTTAATTTTGTGTGTGTGTGTGTGTGTGCGTGTGAGAGAGACAGAGAGAGAGAGAGGGAGAGAATTGGTGTGTCAGGACCTCCAGCCATTGCAAGTGAACTCCAGACATGTGTGCCACCTTGTGTGCGTGTGAAATCTTACACACTTGCATCACCTTGTGCATCTAGCTTACTTGGGACATGGAGACTTTTCAGGCAAGTGCCTTAACTACTAAGCCATCTCTCCAATCTTCAATGTAGTTTTTTGTTTGTTTGTTTATTTTTAGAGGTAGGGTCTCACTCTAGCTCACGCTGACCTGGAATTCACTTTGTAGTTTCAGGGTGGCCTCTAACTCACGGCAATCCTTCTACCTCTGCCTCCTGAGTTTTTCATACTGGGTCATTGAGCCATGGAATTAACAAAAACTTGGCCTTTCAAGAGTAATATCCCAGTTCCAAAATCCATTTTTCATTCTTTAAGAAAACATCTGGTCTCCATGTTTACTTGCTGCTAAGAAGACCTCTCCTAAGAAACTTTGTTTCCCCCATAACAGTGACCATTGCTTGTTCCACCCTCTAATTGTGTTTTATTTTTATTTCCTCCTTTTTGATTTGCTCTACAAAGAACTCTAAATTTCTTGTCTTCATTTGATTTTGAACTACTATTATTTTATAAAATGACCCAATAACATTATTTATGTAAATTCTCAAATTTCTGCTAGTGGAATTGTGCTATATGAAGTTGAGGTTAGTCATAAGGAAAGATGGTCTGTCTCTGATTCTCCAGTGGATCTGTGAATCTAAATTGGTTGGAGTTGGTATTTGCATGTACCTTCAGTGACATGTACCTTCAGGGACGTTACTGGTTCTCTCCTTTGAGGGCACATGAATCTATAGGGCCATCCAGATTTCCCTCCTGAACTCCATGTTCCTGTCCCTATTTCTCTTCCTGTCACACTCTGTCCCATATGTACCTCAGTCAATAGATCGAAACTAAACCCATTATTTTCTCCCTAAAACCTACTTCTACTCAGTCATTTTTTTTTCCAGTAGAGCCATCACTACTATTGTAATGTTTGGGGGTACCACTCTTATACCCCAGAGTTCTGGATGCTCTATTTGATTCTACTTCTAGAGAGTAGTTGTTAATGGTTGATTGTAAGGTTTTAAGCAAATTTCCCTCTCTTACCTTTTCTAACTCTGTTGGATTTTCACCTTACTTTTGTCATATGAGAGAGAATACCTGAGGCTGTAAAAGCTCATCAGCTATACTGTGCATTCTCAACATAGTACCCTGAGTGATGGAAAGACACTTGGACCAGCTTCTGGGTTCAGATCTGTTTGCTCACTTGCTTACAGAGTGGTATTTGGAAATTATTTAATTTTCTGGACTTAGTTGGTTTTTATCTTTCATATGAAAATAGTCAAGCACCTATCTTATAGTACTACTATAAGAATGAAATGAGTTACTGCTATTCACAAGGTGGCTGGAGAAATGGCACAGTGGTCAAAGCGCTTGTCTGTGAAGCCTATGGACCATGGTTCAATTCTCCAGCACCCATGTAAGCCAGATGCACAGGGTGGCGTATGCATCTGGAGTTTGTTTGCAGTTGCTAGAGGTCCTGTCATGTATGTTCTCTTTCTCTTTCTGCCTTTGTCCCTGTCTCTCAAATAAATATATAAAACATTAAAAAATAATATTCAGAAAAGATTCAGAAAATTGGTAAGTGCTAAGAATTTGCTAACAAAATGTTAACATAATAACAAAACCTTACATGTAGTCTCCTTGCTTTCAAGATTTTCAACTTTCAGTTCTTTCTTTGTAAACTGTGACTGGAGTAGATTTTCTAAAATTTAAATATTGTACTTACCCTGTATACTGACAATAGCATCTCATTTACTTTACCCTGATCTCCCTCCATAAGCTTATATTTAATTGCCTCTGCGCCTTGACTCTGATATTTAGCCTGTTGAACTGCATCCACCACCTAATGCATGTTTCCATGATGTTGAGCAAACATGCATGCTATTGGTGCTAACTGGGTTTGGTGGGGAGGGGGACTTCACTGCTATTCTCATTTTGCAGACTTAATTAACCACCTTAACTAACCTGTTAAAACCAACAATAGCAAAACAATTTTTGAATGAATGGGTAAATTTATGAATCACAAAAGAAGTGTGTTCCAAGCTGATTTGGACAATGAAATAATCTGTCTTTCTCCTTGTATGATGGATATAAAGAGAGATTTGTTTGTATTTGTTTATTTTCTATTTTACTTTTGAATGCCTTGCTATTACCTAGTTTCCTTATTGCATTGCAAGATGTTTGCCTCATGTGTTTCCAAGGTATGCGATGATGTGTTAATCGCTAGTGTACATAGATGACTACTGTCTGTTTGGTGTTAGTCAAACACTCGATTATTTTTGTCCAAAAAATTCTAAGCCTTGTTTTCATGTTATTCTCAATGTGAACTATTAAATTCTAGCAACAATTGGGAAATGCTAAAAAAAACATGAAGCAATCATCTAAGCTTTGGCACTGTGATAACACTAAGGACAATATTTCTCTGATGGGTAATGTTTCTAAGAACAAATGTGACCAAATTTTTGTAGACAAAGCTAGACAAAAATAAATGTGTTACTCTGAAGCTGTGGTAAATGGATGCAAATAAGTTAGAAATGGCTCTCTGCTTAAGATAACTCTCTTGCCTATTTGGAACAAGAGGAAAATTCAGTGAATCATATCAGAGGATATGTTAGCTATACTTTGGTTAAATGTATCTTATAGCATCATATATTTTAGTAGAGTGCAATGAAACTAAAGTACTGCCTCTATGCAAAGTTAGATTTATAGGTCTTGAACAAAGAAATGTTTCAGAAAGGTACATGTCTTATCAATATGTCCTAGGAATTCTTTTGTCATGTAACATTAATAGATTATCATATATTTTCATTTCTTTGTTGTGAAAGCATTTCAAATTCACTCTTTTAGCAAATATGAACTAGATAATAGACAAAAGTCATATTGTTACCATGAACTCATCAGATAAAAGTTATGATTCCATTTTAGTGATTAGTACATTTACATTAAAAGAAAGTCCTTAGATGACTCTCAATAGTCAGTTAAGGCATTGCATTCAGGAATTTTCTGTAGAAGTTTTGCTTATACTATGCACATAATTAATGTGTGCTTAGTTATGTGTCTCTTATGAGTCATAAGTTAACTAAGTATTTAGATAGGAAACTTAACCAAAAGTCAATCAAATAAAGATTAACAAGTAGCAAACAAAATCTATAGCTAAGACAGCACAGAACCCAGTGGGATATAAGGCCATGCTCTGATAAAGTAATAAGTCCCTTAGATAAAACAGTATTTATTTTAGAAACACATCATTAAAAGGAAAATATACATTTTCAAACTTAGAGCATTAGACTATTTCAATTGCTATCATTTTATTATTATTTTTTTAATGTTCTATGCCATGGTATAGAAATAGTTCTTTCTCCCATTTCATTTGGATGCTCAGGGTAGCACCTATTATAGTTGCTATCATTATTATTCAATAAACAAATTGAGAACAGGTATGACTGTCTGATGTTGCACCCACGCTCTAAACAAAGACAGAAATTGTAAAGCTTAAAGACATATTTATTAGACTAATACTTTGGAATGAAGTTAAAATATGATAAGTAGGCAGACATATGAGCTCTGTGAGAATCAGCAGAGCTTGACATCGCTGAAATCATGAAAACACACGACCCAACTCCATGTGCTTGAGTCTTTGGATGATAAGAAAAATGTGTTTTCAATCTCTCCCCAAATGTATTCATCTCAATATGAGAATAGATATGTCTCATATTAATACTTAATTTATAAATACTCATGAGCTCTATTAAAATTCTCTGGCAAAATTTGACCAGCTTTTCTTCCAGTGCACTCGAGCTCAGGGTTTTGGCAGGCTCTGTCTGATTAGCAGGTTTTTTCCTTCCCAATCACATTACTGAGCACACCCAAATGGAGCTCTCGGGACTCACTGTTTAAAGCATGTACTTTACAAAATATCTCAAAGGCTTGTTTAGACTATCTAAAGGAGGAGATATAATGTAAGGTAATGGAGTGTAACAGAGAAATGTGAAATGTCTTTAAAACAAGATCACTTACTATAAAGTTATCATGTATATTCCTATCTATATGAGGGACTATGAAATTGAGCTAATCTTCATGTAGCTCAAGTCCACTATTAATTAAACGGATCTCCATGTGTGTATGTTGCATACACACACTGAACCGTGACTTGAGTGGTCACATAAGCCACAGCTCAATGACTGCAATCACTTTCAGATGGAAGTGTACTCTTGTTCACTCATCTCCATTTACATTTCCATTTTCACTCAGAGAATGGCTGATTAAAGAATAAAACTGCACAGGATGACCCGAAACTGCAAACTTTGAAGCCTTGAATTGAGGCTTGATGTTGGTGGGATGGGGGCAGTCTGTGCTTTAAGAAGCCACGTGCACAGAGTCATTCCTTTAGGAATGGTTGAGTGAATAGACAGAGGGGAATATCTTCTCAAGAGGTAAAGGTGGGCAGATATATGGTTATATGTTATATGTTATATATTCCAAAGATATCCCAAAAGAAATGTGCTTTAACATCTTCGTTAAGTATGTACATGGGATCAAGAATGAGGTATCTTAGTGATGCTTTTAATAATAATCATCCACCATTATTCATCATAATTATTGGGAACTGACTATAATCACCTTTTTGCCTATTAAAAATCATATCTCTCCTGAAAGGAAATGAGTAAAATTAATTATAAAATAGGACTCCAACTGAAACTCTCCCAAGAATTTTTCACTAATTTTTAGCATTGCCTAGTTTATGTCCTATACATTCAAGTATGCAACATAATAATATCAAATGTATATCCATTATAGTATAATTGATTTTATCATGACAGAAGGCACCAAGAATGGAAGAAAATATTAGAAAACTCTTTTGGAAAGATAATGTAGATTCACAAGTTCACCTTACACTTGAAAATATGAAAATTGTCAACAAAACCTGATGGAAGCTTTACAGAATAAAGCCTATCTGCTGTTTCTACATCACAGTCAGTGCAATGGAGGAAGTTGTCTTTAACCCTTACTTGCCTGTATGACATAAAGCATTCACAAGTGAAGAAGAACATCTTACCACCTTCTTTGGTGCACAGGTTGACAAGGTTGTGGACTGTGTCCATGAGCTCCAATTGCTGCTTCTGCAGGACACTATTGTTGGTGGTGGCTCTGTTTAGCTGCTTCTCCAGCTCTTGGATGATAATTGTTTGACGAGTAACCAAGCCTTGAAGATTCTCTTTCTCTTCCTTTAAGGTATCCAACTCCTCCTTGTGCTTGCCCTCCATGTCTAAGAGTTTATGTTCTAATAAACTACAAAGGAGTGAAAACAAGACAAATCTTTAAAAACTTTAGGAAAAAAAAAAAAAAAAAAAAAAAAAAAAACAATACCACAATACCATCATTCAACTATTTCCTGAGAGTAAGATTAGAAATCTTAATTAAGGGCCTAAGGAGATAGTTGGGTTAGTAAAGTGTTTGTCAAGCAAGCATGAGGACCTGAGATCAGATCCTCAGCACCCGTGTAGACATGGTGGCACGTGCCTATAATCCCAGTGCTGGGAAGACAAAGGCAGGAGGTTCCAAAGGGCTCACTAGATAGGTAGGTTATCCAACCTGATGATCTTCAGGTCACTGAGAGATGCTGTCTCAAAGCATAAGGAAGAGAGTGATTTAGGAAGACAACTGATGTCAATCTCTAGCCTCGACACACATGTGCACACACATACATACGTATATCTTCCACAACACATATGCTTCAAACACATACAGATATACAGACACACATACACAACACACACACAAAGAAATTTAAATTATGCATTTCATCATGAAAATATTTTTAAGATACTCTAGAGTCTGCATAGAGGCTGGAGAGATTTCTCAGTGGTTAAATTCACTTGCTTCAAATTCTGATGGCCATGGTTTGATTCTCCAGTAACCATGTAAAGACAGATGCACAATGTGGCATGTGTATCTTGAGTTCATTTGCAGTGTCAGGAGGCCCTCGTTTACCTAAACTCACTCTCTGTGTTTCTCTTTGTTTCTCTCTCTCTCTCTCTCAAATAAATAAAAATATTTTAAAGAGAATCTGTATAGTGTCAAAGGATGCCATTGAAAAATTGCTAGCTATTGTCAAAATAATATTTGCTTCCTAAACATACTTCATTTCCTTGATCATATCCTAAACTCAGGGTAGCTGATTAAGGCTCAGAGAATTATAGCCAGAAGAAGCTGTAGTAAAATTTTCACTGAGGAAAAGAGCACAATAAGGAACAATTAGCACAGTTCAAAAACAATGAACAAAATATAGGAATTACTGTTTTTTTTAATCTTGGATTATTAAAACATTCACCTTGATTAGATTCTGCAATAACCCCATGGGATCAAAGAAAAGTATATCTATATACAAACTATAGGACCAGAAAGTATCCCATAGATGCCTGTGTTCTGTGTCATTGCTACTAGCTTAATTTACTTCTCAATCTGAGCTTCAACATGAGGCTTAAAAACATCATAGTTTCTGAAATCACTCTATAGATAGTTCAGGAAAGGGAACCTCTGATATGTGAGTATCATAATCTTACAAAGAGACATGGGATGCCTTGCTGAGTTTGATGCAATCTTAAGTATCTCTGTAAGACCTCTTTAAATGATACTCCCTTTGCATATTGTACATGAAAAGTGACTGAGAGTGCAGAAGCACTTCTGGATCCTAAAACTGACTTGAAATAAAATGCATTTACACTTTATAGAGTGTCTAATATACTAGTATTCTTTAGGGAAAATGCTTATTCAGTTTTCTTAGTTCTGTTTTCAGAAGATTCAAGCACTGCTCGGTTTACAAGGTGCTATTCAAGTGCAACACACCAGAATGGGCACTTAATTTACCTTGGAGAAATAAAGCACTGAATCATTCCTGTAAGTGTTCAAGAAGAAGACACTAGGGAGTGTTTTAAATTTGATACTTAAATTATATAATATAGTGTGTTTGAAGACTCAAACTTTCCAACTCAAGACCTAAGGGACAAGCTGTAATGTCTGATTATCTTTCACACAGATGAAGTAGTGTGGCAAGACTGCTCATGGACATTCCAGGTCTTTGGTAACAAATCTGTCCTCCAAAAGAGTATGTGGCTCGGCAGATGGCAAATCAGCTGTTAAGAAGCCAGACCTAAATGTAGGACTTGACTAATTCACAGCACTTTTGATAATGTGCCAAAATTAACATATGAAGGTTTCACATTTATACCCACGAAGGGCAGACATGCTTCTCTTTTGAGTTGACTCTTCATTCTACTGGACACCGATGGAGAAAGGAATACTGCCCCATGCTGCTCATCAAAAAAAAAAACAAAACAAAACAAAACAAAAACCCTAAAAAACAACTTTATTTGGCTACATCTTGGAAGCCATGGTTTGGAGAAATTGTGATTGTCACTTATATTTAAAAAAAACTTTTTGAGAAGTCTAAAAAAACTTAGATTAGGAAATCAGAGAAGGATGAAAGAAAATCTCTCTTGGGGATCAGTGTGATTCATCATATTTTATTATTCTCTTCTGTGCCAATAACTTATTACTACTAGAGAAATTCATAGTCAATAAAAAAGATAGAAGAACCAATTTCTCTTTTCTCTCTATTGATTTAAAATGTGATCCCACTCTCTGGTCAAGTGATGAGTGGACTAGTTGTGGATAGTGGAAAAGGTTTCCTCCCTGTCTATTGAATTTTGGCTTTTGATCTGAGAACTAACCACAACTGATGCTTCAGCTCATTCTCCATTTACTTGTTAATTATGTTTCTTCATATTCCTGGAATACTGATTAGTTACAAGATTCCCATGATTTAGAATCATTAACTTATAAGAGAATTGTCTTTCAAACTCACAGGAATATACTATCAGGAAACCTTTGCATTAACTACTAAATAATGTCCACGTATAGTTCAAAATTTGGAATATACACAGTCATATGATACTGAATAAAACTCCAAATAAGCATTTCTGTCCCAGAAGTAAAATCAGAACTGCCCTCCAGCTTTTCTAATTAGTAGGCAATATCAAGTTTTAGTTATAGCATGTATTTATTAGTTGCTAAGTGCCAATAGTCATGCAAAATATAAAATGAGAGTGTTTCTATGCTAAGGATTTATTTTTAGACTGAAAACCTCAAATAAAACCCCACAAGCAAGAAGCAACTTCTGTTTCAGACATAATATATTTTTCAGATTTTTGCATCAATTATTTTTCCACTTTCTAGTTCTGACATATGCCCTGTTCAGGAAAAATATGCATGCTTAGAGGTGGCCGCTACCTAGGATGTCACTAAAGGAGGCAGGTTTGTTTGTTTTGTTTCTCAGTACAATTTGGACAGAGCTGAGACTGGAAAGTTGATCAAAGAAAATTTGGAGCCAAAGGAAACAGTTCTGGATACTAGCCTGTGGAAGACAAGACTTACTTTTTCTGCACAAAAGGAATATACATTAGCATGTTGGAAAGAACATTAATTTTCATAGCTCACTAAATCACTCCTAATGTACCATGATTTTCCAGGTGTAAAAAGGTATCATACATGCATATACTTGTGGGATATTGTATATACTTTATGTATTTAATGAAATGGTTTATGGTCTTATGGTGAGTCACGCAACTTACAAAGTAACCCCTTCCTTCCCTCCACCTTTTTTTGTTTCCTATAATGCCCTGGGACAGGAACTCTTATATCCGACAGTCAGAGACAGACTGAAGTGAGGGTTTATGAAAGATTAAGCAATATATTTGCTAAGGTTTTTCCCCTCGAGGAATTAAAAACAAGGATATATAGCTTGTCCCATTAGAAGAGAGATGCTTGGAAAATAAAGAAGGGAGTGACTATCATGGATGTCAGAATCCACTCTGTTTCAGGCCTCTCATGGGATTTGGAACTCAAAGGAATACACTGATAACTACAAGGAAACTGGAGAATTGTCATGCAGAATGGTCATGGCCTCCCAAATGGCAAGTCTTACCAGGAAGTTATCTCATTGTCATTTTCCCACCTCATTTCTGTATTCAGATCTCTCTTAATAGCTCTTATACTCTGGTCAATGTCTACCAACTTTACTGATTAATCTCTCATATGAATGATAATCTCTTAGACGTCTTTGTAAAGGCCTCCACCCTGACTCTTCTGTCTCCTGCCAATGCATGCATCCCTGTTTCATCTTTTTCTTCATCTTTGACTTCTAAGACTATTCCCATCTCTGATTCTTCTCACCCATTGTCTGTTATCCACATTGGAAGTGAGTCTTTCCTCCTTGTTACTTCCAAAATTGTGAGCCCAAACTTTACTTGCCAAAAAGTGTATTGCATCCTTGTCATATGTCATCATAGTTGTGCAAAAGTTAAAGAAAATATTTATCTCCTTTAATCCTTGCAGCAAAATCATTAATATACATTGAACTTATGTTATAAGCATAAGTAGTGACTTAAATCTCTTGTGTAAAAACTTACAGGCACAGTCAAAAATCAGGGTTTAAAAAAAGCATCTTTTCTAACTTGTTAGACTAGAAACCTACCCAGGCAACTATGTAAATGAGAATTATATTCCAAGCTCATCTTCCCAATGTGATAGTGTGCAGCCTCTCATTTACTGCCACCATTTATATTATACTAGCAGAAAATGTATCACCCTAAGCATCTCACCTTTTACTATTCTCTGATCATTTTGAGAATTTGAGGATTATACTATTTGAACTTATCCATCTTTCCTATATATAAAAATAAGTTTTCTTTATTGAGCAGTTTTTGAAGTCTGAACTTAGATTTTTCTCCATTATAACTATGCCTTAACATATCTGCAATAAAATTTAATTTTCTTATTCAATATGTGGATCATATTCCATTTCATCCATGAATCTTTTTATTGATTCCTTATCATTTCTCCTAATCAAGGAGAAGACTCTCAACTTGGCACAGAGATATCTATATTTAGAAGCTGAGTACAGCACACTGAAGTTCCATTATTGCAAAGTTAGACAAAGCTGTCAGGTTCCCTTATGGCCATATTCAACAAGGAGCTTATGTGAAGTTCAAATGCATAGCACAAAACTGGATTCTGACCTCAACTTTCAATGTAGTTTGCATACAGTGAATTCCTTCAGGTTCTGTTAAGCTAAATGAGAGTGTTAGTGCCAAGTTTTTAGAAATCTAGATTAAACAGTTTTTTTAAACCTTTTATTTATTTCTATTTGAGCAAGAGAAGGAGAGAGAGAGAATGGGCATGCCAGGGCCTCTAAACACTGCAAACAAACTCCAGATGCATGTGTTCCCTTGTGCATCTAGCTTATGTGGGTATTGGGGAACTGAACCTGGGTACTTGGGGTTCACAGCAAGGGCCTTAATCAGTAAGCCATAACTCCAGCCCTTAAACAGTTTTTATTAGAATGCTTTTCTTTTTAAAGATTAGTGCCCTGTGGAACAACAATTTATGAGTCTGTACATTAAGTCTATACAAATTGAGCTGGAAAACCCAGTGTCAGAGTTTCTCACAGGATTTTTAGTACTTCCTGTTTCCCATCTTTCTTGAAGCACTTTGAGAAGAGACATGCATAGAATTTTGGCACTTAACTTCTAGTTTGAGCAGAGGTGCACTTTAATGAAGAATAAAATAAACAAACTAATCTAGGTCCCAAACTTCATAAAGGGTTCATAACGACTGTGCAAAATCTCTACTGGAAATTTCTGGTTGTTTTCCCCTCCTCTGCTTTACACTTTTTCTTTTTTTTCCTCTTTTTTCTTTTTGTGTTCTGTAGCATATGTTGTTGGAAATATTTTAAATCATTGAACACATCTTGAAACTTTCACACAAAAAAGCTCTTCATTTCAAATTGGTTCCCACAATAGAATTCTTTACATAGCAGCCAGTGAATGGATAGTGGTGAGAGTTGCCTACAATCTGTATGTATAAATATAGCTCTTTAATCAAGGAGGATGTTGTTGAAAATATAGAAAGCTTTTCACTTATATCTGTCTGTGCTTATTTGCAAATGCTTTAACTTTTTTCATTATTTTTACATGGCAGTGTCAACATTTGCTGCAAATATGCTTTGCAAAATTGATTCCCCAGCCTCAGGGTAAATTTGCACATTGGTATTCTACTGTAACTACTAAATTCCCTTCCAAAATCTGAGGTCACATTTATTCATAATTCTAATGTGGAGTAATATAGACACTATTATTATTAGTCAATAAACTTAAAATCTTGTAGTAAATAACAATAAACTAAATATATTATAGAAGCTAGAAATAAGGCATAAAAATAGACTGGTGCATCTAGTGACATAGAATGGCAATATATCTATTTAAAGATAGGTTGAAGGCTCGAGAGATGGCTTACAGTTATGGCACTTGCTTGCCAAGGCTAAGGACCCAGGTTCAGTTCCCCAGTACCCACGTAAGACAGGTACACAAGGTAGCATATGCTTTGGAGTTCATTTGCAGTGGATAGAGGCCCTGGTACAACCATTCTCTCTCTCTCTTTCTCTTTCTCAATAAATAAATAAATAAATAAATAAATAAATAATATAACATTTTTGAAAAATAGACTATAAACAAATGATTAATTAGAGAAAATGTATCCTATGTGTGAAAAGTTGTGAACATGTAAACAAAGATAAATAATATGATAAAAATGAAAAGCAAATGAAGAGGCCATGCAAATAATCAGTACATTAGAAAAGATGTGCATCCTAATCAGATAGGTAGCAAGGCTTTGGGGAATTAGAAAACCCATGAATGAATGAACTTTTAACAAACATACAAAAATATTGTAATTCCAAAAATATATTTATTTATACAACAGTGATTATAAACGTGATATAGTTATACACACATGTAATTCCAACACTCAGGAAACTGAGGAAGGAAGATAGCTGTAAATTCAAGGCCAGTCTGGACTACAGAGTGAGAGTTCATCTTGATAAAATGAAATTAAATTAATTATACCAATTTCAAATCATACTGTATCTTAAAATTGGTTGTTATTCATTATTATTCTTTTGAAATATAAATGGCATGCTGCTATAAAAATACAATGCTGCTGAGCATGATGGCACACACCTTTAATCCCAGCACTTGGGAGGCAGAGGTAGGAAGATCACTGAGAGTTCGAGGCCACCCTGAGACTACATAGTGAATGAATTCCAGATCAGCCTGAGCTAGAGTGAGACCCTACCTCAGAAAACCAAATACAACAACAACAACAAATACAATGCCTTAATATCAATTGTCAACAAGATCTAGAATCACCTATGAGGAATTATCTAGGTAAGATTAGTCTCTGGGCAAGCCTATTAGGGATTATCCTTATTAGGTTAATTGATGTGGAAAGACCACCCTAACTTTGGGCAACACCATTCAATGAGTGATCTTAGACTCTATAAAAGGACAAAGCTGGCTAGAATCACTCTGTTTCCTCTCTATGGGCTGAATGGGACCAGCTCTGCTTCAAGCTCCTAACATCATGCTTTTCCTTTCATGGTGGGAATGTGACCTGGAACTGTAAAATGAAATAGTAATTGAATTGCTTCCTGTCCGGCATTTGGGCACAGCAATGAGAAAGGTAACTGTTATAGAAAATTGGTACCAAAGCCGGATGTGATGGCACACACCTTTAATCCCAGCACTTAGGAGCCAGAGGTAGGAGGATTGCTGTGAGTTCTAGGCCACCGAATTCCAGGTCAGCCTGGTCCAGAATGAGACCCTGCCTCAAAATAAATAAATAAATAAATAAATAAATAAATAAATAAATAAGAAAATGGGTACTAAGAAATACAAACAGTGCTGTAATAAACATGATTATATGGTCTGAATGCCTTTGGAACTGGTTTTCAGGAGGAATGCAGAAGAGTTTGGACCTTTAGGTAGAAAAGCCCTTGAATGCTGCAAGCAGAGCCTAGTGGGCCATTCTAGTGGGAGTTTCAAAGACAAGCATGCTGAGAGAGACAGAAACAATGGAGGCCTGGATCTCTATGTTTCAGAGAAAAACAAGAACTCTACGAGGAACTGGGCCACAGACGATTCATGTTACATGTTGTCAAAGAAATTGGCTTCATTGTGCCTGTGTCCTGAGAACTTAAAGGAAATTGATTTGTTTGGCAGAGGAAATCGCAAATCGTGACAATACTCAGGCTGGTGCTAGAAAGCAGATGCAATGATTAATCAGCACATTGAAGAAATCCATCCTAGTCTCCTCTTCGGTAACAGAAAAGGTGTTCTGAGGACAAAACTGCACCCATTGTAGGCTTCCTCTTGTGAAATCCCAAGTTTAATTGAAGAAAGGAAACCTGAACTGAGGACATTCTCGGACCAGACATAACTGCCTAGGGAAATGTCTCTGGAAGGTCAGCCTGGAAGGCAGACAGAGGCTTCTCAGGCTGTGGCTTAATGGGCCAGGTTTTATCCCCAGCTGACAACAGAGCTTAGCAGCACTGCCTGCATTAGAGGCAGGAAAGATGCAAGACTGAGGGGATCAGGGAGTATTACTCAATGATTCCAGGGTTCTGAGGCCAGGTGATGTGTGGCAGGGTCAGAATAACTACAAAGAGACCCTGGCACAATGCCATGGAGCTGCAGTGTAAGTTGCCTTGTAGAACCTAGGATGTTGGTGATGTAGGAACCTTCAGCTGTCTGCTGATGGAAAGTGATGAGGCACAGCTGGATATGTGGAGCTACTCAAGCCATTTGGAGCCCAGATGATCCCATCATGAGGCCAGATATGCAGCTGCAAGATTTGGAGTTTGCCCTGCTGGGTTTCAGTTTTGCTTTGCTCTAATCATTCCTTGCTAAATCCCCATTCTTCCCTTTTGTATTGGGAATGTTTACCATGTACTGATGATACATGTTGGAAACATGTAACTTTTTGTGTTTTTTTTTTTTTTTTCAAGGTAGGTTCTTACTCTATCCCATGCTGACCTGGAACTTACTGTGTAATCATCTCAGGCTGGCCTCAAACTCAAAGCAATCTCTCTACATCTGCCTCTGGAGTATTGGCATTAAAGACATGTGCCACCACGTTTTGAAGATGGACTGAGTGAATGCATTTTTCATGATGAGATTGCCATAACCTATGAACACAAAAAGGTGGAGGGTTATGACTTACATGTGGTATGATGTTTGGGTGTCAAGTTGACAAAGTATGGCCTTGTCATGATTATATCAGTTTTCAACTTGAGAGGACTTAGAGACTTAACTGTGAAAGATTACCCAGATAAGGTTAACCTTTGGGCATACATATGTGAGATTATCTTGGTTAGGTTAATTGAGGTAGGAAGACTCAATGCTGGGGGAAACCATCCTACAAGATAGAGTCTTTGACTATATAAAAAGGAGAAAGTGGGGCTGGAGAGATGGCTTAGCAGTTAATGCGTCTGTCTGCTAAGCCTAAGAACACCTGTTTGATTCTCCAGATCCCACAGTTAGCCAGACGCAAAAGTGACGCAAGGGCGCAATGCCACAATTGCCCATAAGGCGGTGCATGAAGTGGAGTTTGTTCACAGCTGCTGAGAGGCCACTGGCACACCCATTCTCTATCTCTCTCTTTCTCTGTGTGTCTCTCTCTCAAAAAAAAGAAGAAAGTGGGCTGAA
The DNA here is from genome assembly GCA_036365145.1 of Orientallactaga sibirica. Classification (NCBI taxonomy): domain Eukaryota; kingdom Metazoa; phylum Chordata; class Mammalia; order Rodentia; family Dipodidae; genus Orientallactaga; species Orientallactaga sibirica. Next base: position 75,068,721 of record JAEOAD010000003.1, read on the forward strand.
CACTAACATTCATCACTCTGCTCTGGTTGCTTGTTCCCTGTGGGCTGAATGTGGCCAGCTGCCTCAAGTTCCTGGTATCATGCCTTCACTACTATGATGGACTTAACATAAGGCAAGGTTAAACCTTTCCTCCCTTAAACGGATCTTTGGCAGGTTTTTTTTTTTTTTTTTTTTTTTTTTTTTTCTCAAAAACTGAGAAAGATAATTAATACAGAAATAAATAGAAGAACTAAACCTAACAATTTAAAATATATTTAGCCCCAGCACTTGGGAAGCTAATGTAAGAAGATCACTGTACATTCAAGATCAGCCTGAGACTACATAGTGCATTCCAGATAGGCCTGGGTTAGAGTTAGACCCTGTCTTGAAAAGTGAAAACCAAAAATGCACAAGCAAATATTTCAAACCAATGTGCACACAGCATTCTAACATGGATATGTGTGAAAGTATGAATGGAAATATATTTAAACACAAAAGACTTTAAGTATTCATGTCTTTTAGAAGAGTCTGCAACAGTTGGCACAAATGTTCCATTGTGAAATTAGGGAGAGTATGACCGACCATTGTATATACATGTATGTAATATCTACTTTGTCTTACTTTTCAAGAATTTGTAAGAGGAGTAAATAGCCATGACTCTATAGTGGGTAGATGCTGTTCAGAAACTTAAAAGACAGATTAATAACCTTGGGTGCCATAATCAGACCACTGTATAATCTACAATGTTGGAGTGGTATGAACATGATCTGCTTTATTTACTATGAAAACAATTAATGTACTTATAATATTTAATTCAAACATAAAATTTGTCTTTTCCATTAAAATATTGTTAGTATTATGCATGTACATGTATATAAAATGTCATATGTTGGGATAGAATCACCAGGAAATTGGCCATTTCCTTATTCATTCAACTTTCAAAGAAACATTTAAGCTGTATAAACTATTTGAGGAGAATTGTACTTGGAAGTGGGAAGATAATGGTAAATAAAACTCAGGCTCTTCCAGAAGGCCACAGCCTTATACTACTAATACAGTTGAATAAACACTCATGCCCACTCCATAAACATAGATGTTAATAGGATAAATGAAATATTGAAGGGAGCAGACTCAGTGCTAGCACATAAATTATAATGAAAAAAAGATCTATCCAGAAGAGTAAGTGATGGGTTATTGGAGAAAGTAGTATGTACACTGATATTTCAAGAGTGAACAAGAATTTGCTAGCCAAATATGAAATTTCCAGCCACGTTAAATAATGCAAACATCAAATTTGTCTGGAATAAGATCGTGTGCTTAATGTTATACCACCAACCAACATGATTACACACTGCTTTCCCTGTCAGACATGGCTCAGTGTCTTGTACACAGGCCCTCAGTCTTCTCCTCAGCTTTACACAGAACTGGTATCATGATCCCCATGTTACAAGCTAGAAAATAGACCTCAGAGAATCTGAGCGCCTTGCTCACATAAATAATGTACTATAGTTAGTTATGGCTGAGCTAGATCAAGGTGAAAAGCAGGCAGCCCACCTCACAGGAGCTGCTCAGAGCTATGAGGCTACGCTTTCGAAAAATAAAGACTAATGGAGGCACAGCTACAAAATCATACTTAGGCTAGGCACTGTGTCCCCTGCTAAGGAACTTGTACTTCCTGCAATTAGTTACAGGGAATCCTTAGAGAGGGGAAGAGCTTTAAAAGTGATATTATATCTTTTCATTTCAGGTAAATGATTTTATCAGAGTTCTGAGAGTTAATGGGAGCTTGACCTGAGGCATAGTCCATGGGAATAGAAAGGACAGGAAGGGGTTTTCCTGCAACAATCTAAGGCTTCTTAGAGCAGCACTATTTACCCTTATAGGAAGTTTTTGCAGTAACTAGGTTCTCTTTTCTTTCTTTTTTCTTAATTACATTTTAAACAAATATTGTGTATGTATTTGAGAGAGAAAAAGAGGCAGATAGAGAGTGAATGAGCTCCAGGACCTCTATCCACTGCAAATGAACTCCAGACGCATGTGTCAACCTGTGCATATGGTTGGCATGGGAACTGGGGAACCCTGGGTCCTTAGGCTTCACAGGCAAGCACCTTAGCTGCTAATACATCTCTCCAGTCCTTAATTTTTTAATTAGTTATGAAAGAAGTGAGTTTCCTTTTTCATAGCATCTTAAATTTTGATTTGTTTATCCCACTGGATTAGTCCTGATCCCTTTTAGACTATAAGAACTACAGGATGGGGAGGAGTGCTGTGGGACACTATCTTTTGGACACAAACTGACCAGTACATTATAACCTCATAATGGCTGTTCTACTTTCCCAAAACATGGCTCCATCAATATTTTGACATGGATGATGAAAGAAAGGTGGAAGATCTTCATAAAGAGAAGGTCTTGTTGGAAAGCAGGAGTTCAGTGAAGAGTGATGGGCAAGGTGGGGAACAAAAGCAGGCAGATGGGGGTGATTATGATCAAATTATATTAATTTTGTGTATGAAAACTATCACTTAAAAAGGGCAGGATGGGGTTGGAAAACATTTTGGAGATGGAGATCAGCAAGCTCAGCAAAGGTTGGTAAGTTGTAGAGGATCAGAAGAGAATAAGTAAGTTGGCCCATGGATTCCCAATTTGATAAGAATTCCATTTTATTCTAATATCCTAGGTCTATTGAAAATAAAGATAAGATGCATGTTATATGCCATTAAATTTATTATGTAATGAATGGAAAGGAAAATGAAGACAATTCTCTCTTCAATTCTATTTATGAGAAATACAGCCAGCTATGGTGGTGCACGCCTATAATTCCAGCACCAGAGAGGCCAGAGGCAGGAGAACTGCTGTTGGTTTGAGGCCACCCTGAGACGACATTGTGAATTCCAGATCAGCCTGGGCTAGAGTCAGACCCTACCTCAAAAAACCAAGAAGAAGAAGAGGAGGAGGAGGTGGTGGTGGAGGAGGAAGATGAGAGGAAGGTGACGAAAAGGAAAGAAATAGAGTAGCAGCTTTCTTTTTCTTTTTGCAGTGCTGAGTATAGAACCCAGGGACTTGTTCATGCTAGGCAATTATGCACTCTACCACTCAGCAGCATCCCCAGCCCTTCCCACATAGTATGCATCTTAAGGCACTTTTCATTGCTTTCCTACACATTTAATATAATTAAAGCGAGACAAATTTCTATTGTTAGAATTTAGCAAGGTTTTACTCCAGTATTTTCTAAAGATATTACCAAGTGAAAGATAGCTTTACTGTAAAAGGCCTTTCATTTCTTCAGGTATATTAACTATGAGAGCATCAATACTTTACTATATTATTAGGGAAATTTGTAAAACACAGTTTTTTGTCTTGGTATTGTAAAAGCTTCTATCACTTAAAATTAATTAATTCAATAATTTCCCATAATTCCAATTGCAAGGTAGACAAGGCTTGTCAAATAAGTTCAGTAAATTCCCAATGTAAAATAAATAGTTTATATCTCTTATTCCAATATTAGGACCAAATAATGTTCTGTACAGTGGTAGGCCAAAAACAACCAGTCTACCACTTTCTTCCCATTTTTATTTGCTTGTGTTAAGAAACTAACTTGACAACTACATCAATTATGCCTCAGGCTTCATGATGCTAGAGACTATTCTTATAATAATGCAGAAAATTATCATGGACTTCAGTGCTGATTTTGCCATATACTAGCTCTTTGGTCATAGGCTAGTTATTTGACCTCTGTAAGCTTGAGCTATTTTAATGAGTAAAATGAAAATGAGACATACTTTGGAGGACAACATGGAGAATTACTAATAGTGGATGAATAGCATCTGACACATACGTTTACATTATTAGTAGATAGCGAGGGAGCAGTTGGTACTGTTTGCACTATGTTGACATTCCTTTCACATGCTCAGTTCCATTTCATTCTGGTCTTACTGGAGATTTTCCCTCATCTTTCCTCTGCATACTCAACACAATTACCAAGAAAGCCTGTGTATTCCATTCCATGGATGTGGATCTCCTTTCTAGAATACACTGTGCTGGTAGAAAGATTTCTTCTAGACTATTCTTTTGCCTGGCTATGTTCCCACTTCAGAAAATGTTAAGCTTAAGTCAGAAACAGTTGCCTTAAAACCTGGACACATGACTCATCCTTACACTAAGTGGTTCAACTGAAGGAAAATTCTTTGTGGTATCTTTTCTTGCATGCCTCTGTTCCCCATTGCCTTTGAGCGGAAGCAGTGGGACACTGGCAGAAAGGAGTAAAAGATGGCAATCATGTGTCCCAGTGTGAACTCATAGCGACTCCCTCATGAGCAAGGTAAAATGTTTTGCCATTTGTTTTTATTCATAATTGTGCAATTTCAAATATATACATGAGTTATAAGTCTCTTATTTATTTAGAAATATTTTTTATGTTTATTTATGAGAGAGTGAGAGTTAGCAAGAGAGAGGGAGAGAAAAGGAAAGAATGGGCATGCCAGGGCTTCTAGCCATTGCAAACTCTAGATATATGCAACACCATGTGCATATAGTTTAAGTGGGTTCTGGAGAATAGAACCATGGTCCTTAGGCTTCCCAGTGAATGCCTTAACTGCTAACCTATTTCTCCAGCCCATAATTCTCTTATTTCTATCTATTTTTTCCTTGAGGCACGACCAGGTTTTAACATTAGGGAGCATCCAACAAAGGAAAATTAAAACTTCCTAAAGAGGCCAGGTGTGGTGGCTCACACCTTTAGTCCCAGCACTTGGGAGGCAGAGGTAGGAGGATCGCTGTGAGTTCAAGGTCACCCTGAGAGTACATAGTTAATTCCAGGTCAGCCTGGGCTAGAGTGAGACCCTGCCTAGAAAAAATCCAATGAACTTCCTAAAGAGGGCTGGAGAGATGGCTTAGCAGTTAAGGCACATGCTTGCAAAGCCTAAGGACCATGGTTCGATTCTCCAGGTCCCACGTGAGCCAGATGCACATGGTGGCGCATATGTCTGGAGTTTGTTTGCAATGGCTAGAGGTGCTGGTGTGCTCATTCTCACTCTCTTTCTCTGTCTAAATAATAAATAAATAAATAAATAAATAAATAAATAAATAAATAAATAATAAAATCTTTAAAAACAAAAAACAAACAAACAAAAAACTTCCCAAAGAAAACCAGCAGTAAGAGTCTTCAAAACATCACCATTGGAGTGTTTGGAAAGCAAACAGTAAAGTAGATGTTGCTAACCCTATTCTTGCTTTTTGCCTGGGGTATTTAGAGGATAAATGAGTTAATCTAATGAGGCTAAAACCTCAAATTCAATCCTACAAGTGATGTGTTTAATTTGTGAGGATGTGAGTCAGCAGGACTTCTCAGCATGACTATGCAATATAATCCTCTCCATAAAATATTCTTGCTTGTTCTTGCAAGAAACTACTAAGGACCAGCTCACTGACTTGACGCAAAGACCCCTATTATATGTACAGCCGGTGAGTCACACACTCAGACACGACCCTTAACATTTCTTGGTGAGGAAGCAAGTTTTAACTTATATAAGCTCCTCCTTAAAGCATGCAAACCTGACCTGATCAGTGAATATATATATATATATATATATATATATTTTTTTTTTTTTAAATGAGTAGAGACTTTGTATGTACGCATCATATGCCAGTACCACCATTTCCTTCCTCCCTGCCCCCATTCCACTGAGGGCCCTCCGCAGTGAGATTGATGGTGTTCACCATGCGGTTGTGGCTTTTTTGACTTTGAACTTCTTTTCAATTACATGGAAGGAACACTTCCTTTACTGTTTAGACAGTGCTTGGCAGAATTCCTTCCATTCCATTGCACATATGAAAATAAACAATAATAATAAACAGAAGAGGGAAAATATGTTATATATAACGAATGGATATTTTTAGTTTGTTTAGAGAAAAACACTTTTAAAAGAGTAGTTCCAGAAAGAGTATGCCTGACAAGAGTAGATGTTCTGGGCCTGGGAGATGGCTCCGGGGGTTAGAGTAGGATCAGCTGCTCAATTATGAGGCCCTGATGTCAATTCCCTATCACTCATGTCAACGTCTGGCCATGGAGACACATGCCTGTAAACCCAGTCTTGGGTGGATCACAGAGAATCATTGGGTCTAACTAGTTAACCAGAGTGACTGAAAAACAGAAGCTCCCACTTCAGCAAAAGATCCCATCTCAAGGAAAAAAACAGGAACAATGATATGGAAATGGACATCTGACTTTCTCTTCTGGCCTCTGTGTGCTTTCAGTCTGGGAATCATCTGTATACACTTGTAGTTACACACTCCATCCACCCCCACATCACTAAAAGATGTCCCTCCAACACCACAATACATGCATTTGATACTTAACAGGAAGACAGAGAACTATAGGGACACAACAATGCCAAGAGTTTCAATAGATAGAAAAAAAAAAATTCTCATGAAGTACATGTGGAATACAGCTATGTTTGAAGGGTTCAGAGCACAAAATTAAAGGAGCACCTAGTAGGGATAAAAGATGCATGTAAAATTTTATCACCCAGAGCACAGAAATGAAAGCCAAATGAGAATTTAAGTGACTGACATCCCTGTGCTATGCCTACATGAGTCGAAAAAAATAATTGCTACGATGTGGAAGCTCTCATTAGTGATAAATGATGTAATTTACATATGGAAGGAAACTTGAGTTGTCAGTAGAAATTAGAATTTAATTTGAAGCAAAAGATCTTCAGCAGAAGGAATGACAATATACACTTGTATGAAAATTTAAAAATAATTTTAAAAAGGAGCTGTGGAGATGGCCCAGTGGGTAAGTGTGCTTGCTTGCTGCACTTTCTGTGGGATGGGACTGTAGGTTTAAATAAATTTTCCTTTGTATATTTTCTCCTTTTTCTACAAGAATGTGAGCTATTTTTATAATCTTATAAACAAATAATGACTAAAAAAAAATAAGGTAACACTGTTGCTCTACATACTCAAAATTCTTGGACCAAGCTTTCACAGTAGAGCTTGAAATACATGATTGCAAGTGGGGCTCACTTTAGCCACAGAACTGAAGCATATGGTGGTTACCCTAAATGTAGGGTGATTGAAGTAAATTATACCTGCAACATATATGTGCATTTCTAGTTTCTGTGATACTACAGTAGGATAAGCAGTAATTTTCAATAGGATTTTCAATTGCTGCTGTGTTGTCAGATCAGGGTCAAGGGCCTGTCAAGTTTATTTTTAGTTATACAGCTTACCCCATATCACTCTACAAGGATAAATAAATGAAAACTTAGACATACAAGTCGTAATGCATGAGTGACCCCACTCTGATACTATGACAACAACTAGATTTATTTTATTCAGGCAGAAGTTTAATTTGTATTTGCTGGCACTGAGGTTGACTTTTACCATGAAATTGGGAGATCCTTTTGGGATGTAGAGTATTTGAGAGAATCTAATGTGAAGGTAGAAAGGGGCACATTAGCATCCAAGAAACCTGGATTGTATTTCTACTTCTCCCAGTAGCTAGCTTTATGATGTTAGACAAGTCACTTATATTTCTCAGTATCTAGTCCTCCTACAGGAGGGTGACCAGCAATCCTCTGAAGTGCTTCCCTTGATTAAAAGACAGCAGAAACTCCACCACCAGCAGCATAGTGGCATTTAGCTATTTTAATGCCACAGTCTTTAACTTAGCAAAAGGAATATAAGCTGAACTTCCTTCAAGTCATCCACATGGTCAGGGGAAAATGCAGTAAAGTATGAGACACATGTACTCCTTCCGAAGCCAGTGCTATGACTAAATTGTCCATTATCAGAGTCAATGACTTTAAAATAAGATAGTATTTTACTCTCCCATCCTTTCACATCTCCATGTCCCATTGCGTTTACCTGAGATGACTCTTACTTTACAAAGCACAATGGTGTGGTGAATCTAACCAAAAGTAAATAAATAAACACATACATACATACATACATACATACATACATACATACATACATAAAAAGCTACTTCTGGAATAAGTAATTGTACATAGAAAATGAGAATTTCTTCCTAATTACCTTTACAGGCAAATAATTTTCTGAAAAAAAATTAAATTTTGTTTCTACTACAATATCACTGATTTTGTCTTATTCTTTGCAGATTGAACAATAATTCAGGAGGTTCTACCCTTTTATTAGGATTACAAATTTGATTCTGTTGAAGATTCTGTCAGTGGATTAGTAAGAAATACAATCATTTTTGTAGCTGCGATAGAATCATTACAGAAGTTAAGGCAAAAGAGCTTGGTACTCAAGCATGTGAGCAACAAAACGCTGCTCTCATGTTGATGCACTTGCTATATCTGCATTGTCTTCCTTTCTATTCACATTAAAATTAAGTTGGCTTTATATTTACTTTTTAAATCATCTTCACCTTAATTTTTAGGAGTTTTTAGTGAAGGGAAAGATCTAAAGATTTATATATATATATATATATATGAACATCCTTACCTGTTTTTCTCATGAATCTTTAGAATTTCATTTGTCTGTTGAAGAAGTTGTTTCTCTAGCTTATACGTTGATAATGAGTTCTCTAGAAGTTGTATTTCAAGTCGAGAAGTTTGATTCAGTACCTTAAGATAAGAAAATTTAAAACAATTAAGCTTTAGTCACAAAACAATTGAGGGTTTTTTAAATCATTTTCTTGTTCTTAAACAATATTTTTCTAAAGTAAGAAGTAACACGGTACACATTCTACTAATGATTTAGACTTTGAGATTGAAGTTGCAGGTGAATTACTTAATTGATTTCTCTATCTCAAATTTGGTGTCCTGAAACCCTGGGATATCCTACTGTACTAGCTGTATTGTAAATGTTATCCCAAACATTTATGTGTGCAATGTGATTATTAGTACAGGGTCTCATCTATTGTGGATCACTTAGAATAGGTAGAAGGCATATAAAATATAATTGCTTAAACACATCACCTTACAAAAACTAATTGGAAATGTGCATAATCTTGCTGTGGATATCACTAAGTGGATGAAGTGCTTGCTATGAAAGTGTGAGGCCCTGATTTCGGACCCCAGAAACCAATTTAAATGAGTAGCGTGCACTTATAATGCATCCTTAAGATGAGATGGGAGGTGGAGATAGGAGAGTACTTGGTGTACCCACAAAAGAACAATAAAGAAAGCTGGGAAGATAGCTCAACAGTGAAATATACTTGCTTGCAAAGCCTACTGGCCTGGGATTTAATTCCCAAGCCACTTACATAAGCCAGCAAAGAACAACAAAGAGACCCAGTCTCCAACAAGATAGAAGGTGAGAGTCAATATTCAAGGTCATCCTCGGCCCTCAACACAGGCACTGTGGCACACACACTCACCCACACTTGTACACAGGCACATTATAGACGTGCACAACAATTGAAAATATAAATATGTAAAGTCGAGAAGATTTAGACATATGCAGGAACATACATTTATTGTTGGCCTCTGATGTGAGTCTATCCCTCCCTTTCTAGATTTCATCTCCCCTAGTAGATAACACTACCTGTTGGTCATGTCACTTTATGAATAAGGAAAATGAGCTTTAGAGAGGTCCAAATTTTTGGTGGGAGGTGGCTTACTGGAAACTAAAATGAGGGCGTGTTAATTAATAGAAGCCTCAATAACAGGATTGCAGATTACCATAGGAACAGATCCAAAAATCTTTCCAACTCCATTGCTCTGGGTTCTCAAGAGACCGTCAATGCTCAACTCCTTTGTGACTCAAAGAGAGACCTCTGCTACTTGTCAGGTGTTAATATGATATGTCTATGAGTGTTGTACCCAAGCTGATCATTCTCCAAGCAAAGATCACTCACTGTAACCCTAGCTGATATGTTCGTCTGTGTCAGTGTTCTTTCCCTCTCTCTGTCTTGATCATCTCTCCGTTTCTTCTTTATGGAGGTATAAAACATAAGGAAGAGGGTAGATTAGTTTTTAGAAGATCCTTATATTATTTTAAACTTTTAGAACCATGACATATTTGTTAAATCTATTTATTAAAAGAGACCAGAGAAGACTTTTTCGAGATCTATATCAAGGTACAGAGTCTTTCCCCTAAAAATGGTAGTCTGAACACTTTCCTCTTTTCCTGTGGCAGGGCCAAATCTGGGTTATATTTGATGTACAGATAGTCTCAAAATATACTGAAATGTTTATGGTCCAGCTAGGGCTACATGAGATTACATGTAAGAAGGGTTGTGTTTGCAGGAGGATGGAGAAGGAACTAGGGTGGGAGGTCAGAATCTAAAGTGAGGATAAAGATAAGACTTAAAGATAGGATCTGTCCATGTACAAGCATGGATGGTTCTTAGGAGGGCTTCACTCTCCTTACCCTAGTCTTAGCCCAGTAACAAATGGTATAATAGGGGCATGAGGGAAGGGTGTGGGTGGAAGAATAGAGAATGGTGAAATGAGCTATTTATACTTTTAAAAAATATTTTATTTTTCTTTATTTATTTGAAAGAGAGAGAAATAGGCAGAGAGAGAGAGAGAGAGAGAATGGGCATGCCAGGGCCTCCAGCCACTGCTAACGAACTCTAAATGTGTGCTCCCCCTTGTGCATCCAGCTTACGTGGGTACTGGGGAGTCAAACCCGTGTTCTTTGGCTTTGTAGGCAAGTGCCTTAACCACTAAGCAATCTTTCCAGACCCCTGTTTATACTTTTAAAAAGGTTAATCTTTGTGATTCATTCATACATTAAGTTCTCATGGATATAGATCTGAAAACTACTTGAAAATCTATTGCTAATGATCACTATCAGTGTGAAATGTTTTTAAAGTTTTTAAAATTGTTCTATATTGATTTGCTTAAGGAAAAACAGCTTTTGAAAGAACAGTGAGGGACAGCTAGCTCACAGAAAAACAAGGAAGAGAATCTTGGCATTGAGGTTATAGGAGATATATTTTACATATGATAAACATGCTTTTTAAAATTTTTGTTTATTTTTATTTCAGAGCAAGAGAAAAAGAGAGAGAGAGAGAGAGAGAGAGAGAGAGAGAGAATGGGCACGCCAGGGCCTCCAGCCATTGAAAATGAACTCTAGATTCATGTGCCCCCTTGTTCATCTGACTTATGTGGATCCTGGGGAACTGAGCCTTGAACAGGGGTCCTCGGGCCTCACAGGCAAGTGCTTAACCACTAAGCTGTCTCTCCAGCCATGATAAACATGTTTTTATCCTGGCCAGCTTTTTGCTTCTTTATTTACTGAATGACCATTTATAAAATCATGAAAGGGTGTGTGACACACTTGTTTCTTTGATGAAAGAACAATGCTTGATGAAGTTAAACCCACCCTATGCACCATTTAAAAACATAAACTATATCATGGTATTTCTTCTACTCTTTTCTTTTTAATTTAATTTTATTTATTTAACAGAGAGAGAGAGAGAGAGAGAGAGAGAGACAGGAAGAGGGAAAGGGAGAAAGAGAGAAAGAGAGAGAGAAAGAGAGAAAATGGGTGTTTCTGGGGCCTTCCGTCACTACAAACTCCAGACGAATGCACCACCTTGTGCATCTGGTTTATGTAGGTCTTGGTACTTGAACCTGGGTCCTTTGGCTTCACAGGCAAGCAAGTGCTTATTAACTGCTAAGCCATCTCTCCAGCCCACATCATGGTATTTCTATGGAAAATATGTAAATGAATTCCTTTTGCATTCATTTTAATGCCAAAATCCTTAGGTACTTAGTCTGCCCTATATGGCCTTGTGTGACCAGGTCCTGCTTACTTCTTGGATCTCAGTTCCTGTCACTCTCCTGTGTGTTATGCCCCAACCCCACAATCTTCTTGTCACTTCAACATTTCCATCTCAGAGTCTCTGCACTTGCACCTTTGTCTGCCTGGAATTCCTACTCAGGCTCAGATAGACCCATGACTGGTTCCCTCTCATCAATCACGAGTTTCTCAAGGATGTTGCTTTCTGGTCATGCTCTGTAACATCACTACCCCATAGTGCATCTGGTTACTGTGTTTGGCTTTCCTTCGAGAATCTCTACTATTGAAGATCCTCTTGCATATTGACTCATGTGCTGATTTTTTTTTTCCTATCCTAGTAGGATGTCAGCTACACAGGGGAAGAACTGTTCAGTTCAAGGCCCTGAAGATGTCCTGACCCTAGCATAAGGTTGAACACACTGGGATATCCAGCTATTGTAGTGGATGGGATGCTGAGTGCTCAGTGGGTTGTTCTTCAAGTTGGATAGTGATCAGAGAGAGGGTAAACAGGCCACGTGGATATCCACTTAGACTTCAACTGTAACAGCCCAAATCTAAAGTAGCATCAGAATGTGGGAAAAGAAGGCAGAGTCATCTCAAAAATTCAAGCTAAGTGTTGGTCATCTTGGGTCAGTTCTGTGTGCAATTGCCAATCCTTTCTCTTCCTTTCCCATTGCTGTTTTATTTCAACTGTCCCCCCTGATGTATTCAAAAAGGCTTGAAGTTCAAAAATGGGCAACTGAGGGAACCATAGAGCAAACTATGATAAATTGCTCACTGCCTTGCATGTATCTATGGATCTGGCTGCTTAGCAATAACCAAAGTGTTCCATTAAAATGACAAAAGACATTTCCTTCTTAGTCCCAACATATCCCAAAAGCACATCTCTGGGGGGAAAAATTTAAGAGGATGGAAAAAAAGAAAAAGAGTAAAGAGTGAATAGTATATGGAATAAGTCCCCAAGGAAGAATGTCAAATCTTACATTTTCCAGTAAGGCAGATATAAGATATGAAACAGAGGATTTACAGAATAAAATCTTACTTCTTTCTTTAAAAAATAAAAATGAATAATAAAAAACATTAGATTCTCAGAGCATGCTACAAAATTATAGATAGCTCTCTTTAATATTTTTTGAGAATATCCTTAATTAAATTTCACATGAAATGAAAGGTAGAGATTCAGAGAAAATCCATAAAACTACAAAACAAAATCTGTGTGATGTGTGTGCACATGGTATGCACATGTAGGTGTCGATGTGTACATCCCATATATGTGTGTGCAGAAGCCAGTAGAGGACTTGGGTGTCCCTTATCATGCTTCTGCCTTATACACTTGTGTAACAGACAGCTTCAAGTTCACTGAGATTAACTTCCAGACCAGGCACAGTTATGGAGGAAGGGATATTTTTTATTGAGGCTTACAGATCCAGGGGAAGTTCCATAATGGCAGAAGAAGCTGGCCTGCTTTCACAGGACCAAACACAGAGAACAAAGCTAAAAACCAAAAGCAAAAAGCCACACAGCACAGCACACCTCAGGAACTCCAACTAGGCACACTTTGCATATCTTTAGATTGAAATCCTAAACCCACCACCACACCTTAAGATCTGCCCAGTGACATTGCCTCAAGCCAAGTGGCTGCAGATGCAAACTATAAACTAATAAAACACTGAATACATTGGGGGCCATCTATTCAAACTACCACATTCTTCCCCTGGCCCCCAATAGATTTATAACTATTACACATTGTAAATTGTACTCAATCCAGTTTCAAAGGTCCCCATGGTCTTGACCAACTTAAGATAGTGAGCCCTGTAAAATCAAACAAGTTAAATACTTTCAACATGTAAAGGCACAGAGTTAACATTTTTAACTGGTATAAGGCATAGCAAGGAGAGACTAGAACAATGCAAACTCAGCCACCATCAGCAATCATCAAACTTTGGCAGTTCAAGTTTAATATAACCAGAGACTGGCAGTCTCCAAATTTTCCAATTCTGTCCCTCCAGCTGGGCAGAGTAGCCAGGGAAAACTTCCATCCTAGGCCAACAGTGCACTCCATGGTAGCCCTTGCACAGTCCTGGTATATCCAAAACGTCTTCAGGTCTCCATGCAAACCATGGTCCATCTTCCAAAGGCTCTTCCAGCCTATAAGGGCATCATGCCCTGCCTCATTCTGCATTTCAGCAGTGACTCCTGGAACCATCTGCAATTCATGACCACTCCATGCATTTTTCATGCATCCAAAATTAATACCAGGTGTGCAGGACACAGCCATATTCTTAATTTAGGGATGAAATAAATCATAGCCTTGAAAAGTAGGTTCCTTCTCCAGTCAACTCTTTCCAAAAGAGTTTGCATTTCTAACAGTCTTTCCTCCGGCATCTTCTCCATTGTTTTAAAGTAAAGTAGTCGGGCCACCTTCCTTAAGATTGCTAATGTGTTGACAATAGCAGCTCAAGTAATGTAAAACCAGTCTCAGTGCCTCTAATTTTAACTTGCTTGAGGTTTTCCAACTTAAAATCTTAAATCTCTCAGTCTAATATCTTTTTTTAAAATATTTTACTTTATTTATTTCTTTGAGAGAGAGAGATACAGAAATAGGCAGGTGGAGAGAGAGAGAGAGAATGGGTGCGCCAGGGCCTCCAGCCACTGCAAACGAACTCCAGATACATGCACCTCCTTGTACATCTGGCTTACGTGGGTCCTGGAGAATCAAGCCTCGAACCGGGGTCCATAGGCTTCATAGGCAAGCTTTTAACCGCTAAGCCATCTCTACAGCCCCAGTCTAATATCTTTAGCCAAGCACATCAGTCCATTACAAATTTAACCTTGATCAAACTGTCTGGGCCTGGGCAGCAGGATGCAGTCATCCCTTATGTCAGTAGCTCAGTTCCAACAAAGTCCTCTGCAGTCTTTCCTTCCCCTTAGAAAGCTCATAAGCCAAGCCTCAAAGTTCAATACTTAGCATTCTCAAACTCTTATCAGAATAGTCCATAAAACTTGGCGTACCACTCTAGAAGGCATTTTCACTTGCAAGCGCCAAGTTCATGCCTGTTCCTCCAAAACAAAGGTTCCAAAAGATGAAAATCCATATGGTACCCCACTCTCGGTACCACTTTCTGTAACAGACAGTTTCATGTTCGCTGAGATGAACTTCCAGACCAGGCACAGTTATGGAGGAAGGGATATTATTTTTTGAAACTTACAGATCCAGGGAAAGCTCCATAATGGCGGAAGAAGCTGGCCTGTTTTCAGAGGATCAAACACAGAGGGCAAAGCCAAAAGCCAAAAGCCACACAGCACAGCACACCTCAGGAACTCCACCTAGGCAAACTTTGCATGTTTTCAGATTGAAATCCTAAACCCACCACCACACCTTAAGATCTGCCCAGTAACATTGCCTCCAGCAAAATGGTTGCAGATGCAAACTATAAACTAATAAAACACTGAATATATTGGGGGCCATATTTTCAAACTACCACACATTGTGACAAAGTACCTCACTGAATCAGAAGAGAGTGAGACTGGCTGACCAGTGAGCCTCAGCAATCCTGCTGTCTCAGTCCACATCTAAGCTGAGACTACAGGTATGCAGCTGTTCCAGATTTTTCATGTGGGTCTTGGTGATTGAGCATGGGTCCTCATGCTGACACAACAAATGTTCTTACCCACTGAGCCATTTCCCCAGCTCAAAAGGAAATCTCCATGAACAACAAATTTACCTTAAAATTAGTACTTTTCTAGCCTGCTTATCCTTTAATTATTTTTCAAACAGAAATTCTAACAAAATACAGTGCCTTACCAATTAGATATTTATGGAAATAGGTTGATAAATGTAAAAGGAATGAAAGTTATATATTCACTACTTAAACTAGTGAGATTTTTTTTTTTTTTTTTAAATCAACAAATGGCCATGTGCTGAAGAATCACTGTTTAGGTTATTTGTTCACCTCTAAGAAGAACGTGGACCATTCTGATAGAATGATGTGGTTGCCAATATCCTAAACTCTCATAAACTTTGCATGACTGAGGATGTGGCAATCTTACATTCTTGTCTCTTGAGATTCTATATGGTAGGACCAATAATTCTATAAAACAATATTATTGCTAAACTCAACCCAATCAATCCTTTAGCTGTAGTAACTTCCAATTTAAAGAAACCTGAAAAGTAAATCAAAGGTCATAATAAATAAAGCCTCATACAAGTTAAGAATTGGAGACAAATTATAAATGATTCTTTCTTTAAAATGTCACACTCAAAGGAAAAGATGTAGATGATAGCCCCAAGTTACATGAGGTCATTCAACCATGAAAACAAAAATATTTGTAAAGTTAGCATTGCAATTAATTAAGCTTAGAAAAATAGTATTAATCTCAATCATGATAAAAATAATATATAGTTGACATCATATGAAACTAATATATAAAATTGTGTACTTATATCATGTACTGTACATATTTATATAATAATAACTTATCAGATTTGACTTATTTTTAATTTACAGACTAACAATATGAACTCTATGTTATATTGATTATATAATAGCCTCATTTGGTTATAGAATTTTGTAGAAATGGTGTTTAAATACCAAATGGAAACACTGCAGGTTGAATTGAAAACTCAACTCAACTAACATAGGAGATATCCCTATAGCATACAGCTAGTCTTATTCCACAGTCTGAGCTCTTTCTGGCAGACTCATAACCAAGAGCAAATAGATACTACCAGCCTACAAAAGATGCCTTTGTTAGCCAATATCAACCACTACCAAATGGTTTCTTTCAACATTTGCCATGAAGTGTTCTCATTGTGGCAGCTGATTGCAACTGATTTTCTCCTCCTAAACACAACCTAAGTGAAGCAGGAAGATGTTCAAATTTCTCATGTTCTCTGAAGTAGACAGAAAACATGTTGGCACAGTGTCTTTGTGAGTCAGAACCTGTTTTCAGCAGACTGCTTTCCTTCAGAGTCATATTCTAATTCATCTGCTGCTTTTGCATATATGTTACCATCACATACCATCTTTATGATATTGCCCTTGGTCTTAGAACAACTGGGTTTATATCCAAAGGTATTAAGGCATTAAGATCCCTTTATTTATTTAACTAATACTATTTAGATCCTGCTCTGTATGATTCCCTATACCAAATCTTAATGACTAAGTGGTAGGAAGAATAGGAAAGAAAACTTCTGCTTTCTAGGAGTTTCTAGGAGTTGGTCATAATTTTTCTGAAGAGTCAGGTAGTAAACAGCTACCTGTGGTGGACTGTTATGGTTTGGATGTGAAATGTCCCCCATATGCTCATGTGTTTGAACATTTGGTCTCCAGCTGGTGACACTGTTTTGGGAGATTGTATCATCTTTATGAGGTTGGGTCTCAATGGAGAAAATGGGTCCCAGAGGGATGGGCCTTATGGTTTATAGCCCGTCTAGCTGTTCCATCTGCTTTCTGGTCCAATGAAATGTGACCAGTCCCAACTACACACTCTTCCTTTCCTGACTTCCTCACGATAATGAATTGTACCTGCTCAATCAGTAAGCAAAACTAAGTTCTTCTCCCATTAAGTTGCTTTTGTTAGAATTTTGTCATAGTGAGGAACAAAGTAACTAACATATGCACCATATGGCCTATGGTGTAACAGTGTTGGTGTGGGACTGAGAAAGAAGCCATAGACAACATATAAATGGATTAACGTATCTGTGTTCAATGAAACTTTATTTGCAAAAAGAAATAGCCACAAAAATTTGACCTGTGGGTCATATTTTTCTGAGCCTTTTCCCAGTGACTTATGGAAAAGAATTATTAATCTATTTTTCTTGCATGCCTAATAGTTAATTTACTTTGCCACCATTTCTGCTAAGCCAAGGTTAAAAGTTTATTCCACTGTTCCACCAAGTTAAAGAGACACACTAGCTCAACTTTGAGGACTACTCTTTCAGAATATATGTAAGCATAAACTTGTGTCAGCCTAGAGATTCTAGCTCATTAAACAAATTGTTAACACTGCCTTAAATTTACAATTGTTCTTCTATATTCCAAAAAACACATGTGAGAGCTTATGACTTCTGATAATCAGAGATGAAAGGAGATTTTATATGTAGAAAAGGTATTAAAACACATGCCTATGAGGGGAACTTGGGAAGAAAGGAGAGGAGGCTGGGAGAGCCTTTTGGGTGCAGATCTCAGCATAGTGAAGAAGAAGGGGAAAGTAAGGAAGGACAGGGCAGGGTTGTAGACCTCAGGACAGATATAATGGTGTCCAGCAAGGGTAATGAAGAGCCCTTAGCAAGGTCCTGTGTCAGCAAGAAATAAGCAAGTGTTCTACCATTGTAACCCATGGACTGCAAGTGGCTTCTCAGAACTGGGGTATCTGTGCCACCATCAGATGGGTTTCAAAACACAGCAGCTGTGGCCACTGATCCATTGCACTGTCCAAAGCTAGAAACTAGAAAGGTCTGTTCTTAAGGCTCTTAGAAAAAGCTCTACAGCTAAATATTTCGACATAAAGCTAAAATAGAAATGGACTAGAGACATTTTGCACATTAACTCAAATTCACTGGACACAAGGTTTACTTTATATATTGTTGTGTATACATATATGGTACCTATCAAAATATTTTGCATCATGGAAATATTCAACATATATCTATTTGCATTTGATTAAATTCCATTTCTAACCCTATAGTATAGTGTTAGAAATTACTGGCGGCTAGAGGAAACTCAGGATCTGTGCCGAAACAACTTCCCTGTAGTTGACACAGCTGGTGCCTGGCAAGGATAGCAAGAAGACTACATGCGATGACATCACTGGCCCACGGGAGCACAGTGTGAGTAGATGGGCCCTCTGTTCTCATGATCAGCACCTTCCTCATGTACAGGAAACATTCAGGAGTGTTAACAGGTCCATGGTACTCGTTGTTTGCTCCAATCTTTGTTTTGCCCTCTGCCTGGATTCCCTGGTGCCATCATATGTGCTTAAGGTAAGAGTGATGCTACTGGAGAGAGACAGCATTGGTAGAGATGATAAGCACATATATTTTGATGCCAGACCGACTTTACATTCTTACGCTAACCTTTCTCTAATTGTCTCTTCTGGGCCAAATTGTTGACTCACTCTACATTCCTCATCTTTAAATAAGCAATGAAAAAAAATACTATCAACCCTATAGGAGTTATTAACTAACAAGTCTGTGTAAGATGGCTTTGAACAGAGCCAAGTACAGACACGTTAGAAGTGGATATCTTATTCTAGTTTATTTCTCTGATACACCAAATGTGCCTGAGAATGGATTTACACAAGACTGAGGGGCATAAATAATTTCTGAAAATAACCAGAAATGGGGGGGTGCTTGAAGGAGAAGAGAGAGTAACTCAAACTTATACTAGTGAAAATGGTGCTAAGCTGAGATGCAGAGGAAGGAAAGGGTTTGGTGCTGGTTTCTCACTCTCACCCCCACAGCCCTTGTGAGTTGGAACCTGATCGTCATGCTTGCTGAACATAGGAAGCCTTCAATGCACTGCACCAAAACCATGTTCTACAATCCTTTGTGAAAATGCATGTCTAGGAGGTCACAATAAGGCTGGAGGTAATAAGAGTTACTTATCTTTATAACAGACCCCTGTGAGAGCTAGGGCACACAAATGTTTAAAAAAAAAAAAAAAAAAAAAACAGTGCTATGTGAGTGCTATGTGTTCCTGAAACATTGTGAACCTGAAGTCAGTTGTAGGAAAAGTAAACCTAACTAGTATGAAGTCACATGTAGTGAATTCCAGGACAAAATCACAACCTACCTGTAAAACACAGATGAATCTGTCCGTTCTTAATTGCTTGTTATTAGTGTATTGCATATATATTCATTTTATTATATATATATATATATATATATATATATATATATATATATATATATATTCATATATGTGTATGTATACATGTATTGAGATTACAAAATAATTTAGGTGCTATTTAAAAAAAAAAAAACTTGGCACTAAATTAGGACTTGAGTATTCAAGCAGAACACATCCTTTACAAGAGTTTGTGTGTGTGAGGGGGGAAGAGACCTGGGCATACACTTATATGAAAATAGTCTACAAAGAACATCAGTGAAAATGGAGCTGAAATGAGCACATTAGGCTTTACTTCTTCAGGCAGAATACTGTACTTTGTCAGCTTTCTTACTTCTTGTTTGCTAGTCTCATGCATGTGTGATTTTTGACTTTTCCAGGTTTTGCCCTGTCTTTGAATTCTTCTTACTGTAATATCTAATAAAATTTTATTGGCGCTTAATAGTGAATCTTCACTGTTCCACATAGAGAATCTGTTTCTTCTTTATTCTTTGAATTTTCTTTACTACTTTCCATTAAAATACATATCTCCCAATATCAGGAATGCAGAATAGGTTGTTACTTTTAAAAACTTACATACAGAGGTTGGGGAGATAGTTCAGTCAGTTAAGCACTTGCCTTGCAGGCATGAGGACCTGAGTTCAATTCGTAGAACCCACAAAAATATGCCAGGCTTAGAGGCCTGCAATCCCAGTGCTGGGGAGATGGAGACAGGTGGCTTCGTGAGGATGGATGGCCAGTGAGTCTACTCTAACTGGTGAGCTCCAGGCCAATGAGAGGCCCTGTCTCAAAAAGAGGTGAACAGAATTCCTGGGGAATGCCATGGAGAGTTGTCTTCTTGACTCACCTCACACACACATAAATACCCACATACGCATGTGAGCCTGGATACATATGAATGCACAAACAAGCAAAAAAAAAAAAAAAAACCTTATAAATTGGAGATGAAAAATACTAACAACAGGACATTTTCCCTCCACAATTGAAATTCATCCCAAGATAAAAATCTTGGAGGTGGGGTGGAAAAAAAAAATAAATGAAACTATGTCATGTCATAAAAGTTATTGCATATATATTCTATACATATATTGCATATATATTCTATTCTATGTATAGAAATTGAAATATGTAGGATATGTTATGTTTCAGCTTTTTTTTTTTTTTTTTTTGTTTTTGTTTTTGTTTTTTGAGGTAGGGTCTTACTCTGGTCCAGGCTGACCTGGAATTAACTATGTAGTCTCAGGGTGGCCTCAAACTCACGGTGATCCTCCTACCTCTGCCTCCCAAGTGCTGGGATTAAAGGCGTGCGCCACCACGCCCGGTGAATGTTTCAGTTTTTGAACACATGAGAATGCCTCTCTGATGAGCATTCTGCTCTAACACAAGAGAAAAATGATCGCATCATTTTACCACAAGAAAACAATGTTGGGTAGATCACCACACTTGTTTAGAGTGGTAATACATGGCTCAATAAGTACTGTCGTATTCCACTGCAGTATGCAGTCTCTGCCTCCTCATGAGGCATGCGTGTCTGACAATACTGTGCAGTAAAAAGATTTTCCAAAGCCTAGGTGACCTCTGTCAATTAGTTAATTATTATTAATCTCTAATCCATGCACAGGAAAGAATTTAAGATCTGAATTCCACTCATTAGTTGTGTTAGTGTGAGAAATCACTATAACTACCTGTCCTATAAGGTTTTAAGTAGTTTCATTTTTGTATATGCATATGTGTTTGTGTACATATGTACATGTGGGCGAGTGTGTATGTGTATGTGTGTGTGTGTGTGTAAGCCAGAGGGCATCCTCTTTTGGAAATGGGATCTCTCATTGGCCTTAAGCTCAGCACTTAGGCAACACTGGCTGTGGAGAGCCCCAGGGATCCTCCTGACACAGCCTTCCCAGGGCTGGGATTACAGGCACACCTTTCTTTCCACAGCTGACATGTTACATGAGTATGGGGGATAGAACTGAGGTTCTCAAGCTTGTGAAGCAAGATCTTTACTGCCATTGCTCAGTTACCTCCCACCCCTTTAAATGTTTGTTATAAACACCCTTTGTACCTGAATAAGTTTTTACATAAATCAACCTTGCTGTTTCTCTTTAAATACCTACATGTGACCTATGATGCTACTGACACAGATTAAATAAAGTACAAATAAGGTTTCATCTTTCTTTCATTTGTATATTTGCATATGCAAAATATTTTAGCCTTGATGGAAATCAGCTACAGTGAGACAGATCCATTCCCCAAGTTTCTGAAGGGTAACTGATTACCATTTTCACAGCTAACAGGCACCAAAACATGACATTTGCCTTTTTGTATTCATCTCTGAGAGCGAGTTTATGACAGTGACAATTACATACAACCTTACTTATTGATTTGTACTCAGACATGTAGGACTATGTAGACACATGCTTATGTCTGCTCCAAAATTTGAAGTTTTCTGTTCAACCCACTGAATGTAAAAAACACTGTAGGTGCTGTTATGGCTAGAGCATTATCAGAGATAACAGAAAACGGGTCAACCCTGCCTATCAAAGGCACCAGCTGGACCCACATAGCTATTTTATTTGACACAAATCATATCACAATTGGTAGCTGCAATGTTTATGTGAATGTAATACTGATTAGAACCTTTACCAGCCCCTGTTCTTGCAAACACAGAGAAAGCTAAATATGCCCTCCCTCATTAAGTCTAAAGCAACATGCATAGCCTGTCAGGCAGCCACTGTTGTCATTACCAATAAACAGGATTGTACATTTCTGCAGTCCCCGTGCTGACATGGGCTCTGTGTTTACAGAGTAAGCTAAATAATTTGTTTTCAATTCTTCTGTTTGAGTGTGTGGATTCTGGTACTAGGAACATACCTGGGTTTCAACATCTGTCAGCTTTCGGGTCTGCTCTGCAGTCTGAGACAAGAGGCTGGTTCCTATCTCAAGCATGGTGGCTGTGTGGTTCTGAACTGCATTCTGTTGTATCTGGGCCATCTCCGACTTCATATTTTCCACAATGTAATTCTCAAGCTGTGAGAGAGAAAGGACAAGGCATGTTACATTATAAGCAAAGCCCGCAAGTTGGGGCATGTGATATTTACAATGACAAAACAAGACACAGCTGGCAAACCCAGGCCATCTGGCAGAGATCATATGCCTCTCTGGGAGTTGCGGAAATGGGAGCAGAGCACACAGCAATCCAGTTGCTACCAAATTCTTAATATACAGACACTTATATATCACAATCACAATTACCATGAAAATTTGTAGTTAGATCCTGTTGTCAATAGCATCTCATTCTACTCTCACCACAAAGATATGAATCAGGCAGTCCACTTTCTTTTTCTGTTTATTGTGTAACTGAGGGAACAGAATCAGAGGATGAGTGATGAGCCCACGGTTAGCCAGCAAGAATGCAGAAGACTTTCAGTGTGAACCTTAGTGTTCTGTTCTTTTCATTACATCATGCTGACTACTCACTGGCGAAAAATTCAGCTTCCTGCTTCTACTTTTCTATTGATAAATAAAAGCGTGTTGCACTGGTGAAAGGGACAAGGGATCAAAGGAGATCAGGTACCCAAGACAAAAGGCTTCCAGAAATTGAAATATCAGAAAATGATGTACACAATGGGTTAGCCCACCCTTTCTTCATGCTCCTTTGAAACTCAAACAGGCATTGGGAGCTCAGCTCATAACGCAGCATTTGCTCTGAATGCCTTGGGTACAAATTTATTTTTTTATGATACCATTCATTAAAAAAACAACACTATAGTTATAAAATGAGTAGTACCACAGGGGCCAACAAGAATTATTAAGTGACTTACTATGTGGGAGCTTGTTAGGCACTGGGAGACTGAAGCTGAGCTTATGTACAGCTTGAAAAATTCAGAGGAAGCAAGCACCTCCCAGGCAGAGCACTCACTTCACCCCCTCTGCTGTGTGGTGATTACATTTTTTTATTGCCTAATTTTACTTATGGGGAAACTGCATCCCAGAGACATCGAGGCCAAGGCCACACACCACACAAACAGCCAGACTTGGACTTGAGGGCTGAAGTCCTTAACTCTCATACTAACACTTTTAACCACTTGGTTGCTCTGCCAAGTTGTGCTTAGCAAGCTGAGCTTCAAATCATTAACAGCTATGTGATTTTTACTGATTTAGTAAACCATACTATACACATAGAGCCATTATTTTCATGTAATAAATATAGTTTAAATATAAAATCTTCTCTGTGAAACCTGGCAGTTCACTTCCTAATGTCATTCCTTGTTTATTTCTAGTTATTAAACCGAACCGTGTCTCAAACTGACAAAAAGGAATGCTTAGCAACAAGTCCATATAGTTAATAAATTCTGAATTCATTCTTGGTCAATGTAAGGCAACACTCCTCATCATTAAAATTGGGAGGGTGAGGATACAGGAATTCAACCTCTAAAGTTTTTATTTTTATTTGTTTTTTTACAAAGCAATTACAGAATAGATCAGAAAATATCTGAATGTTATCTAGCAAAATATACAGTCTTTAGGCCAAATTATGGCTTTATTCCAATTGGACTACCTTATTTCAACAACATGAGAAGGGTAAGGACAAGGAGCTAAGTTAGAACAGAAACATGTGTCCATTTGGAGTCCATATCTTATGTTCCATTTTCCTAATGACATTCCTTGACTGTCTTTTTAAGATATTTTATTTGTTTGTTTATTTATTTATTTAGTGTGTATGTGCAGGGTGACATACAGGAGTGAAGGCACATCTGTGGAGGTCAGGGTATAACTTTACAGTCAGTTCTTGCTTTCACCTCATTTGAGGTAGGGGCTCCCATTGCTGTTCAATGTTTCCTTCTGGGGAATTTCCCTTTGTTTATCTCCCTTCTTGCTATAAGTGCCACAGCTTCCAACTTTTTATGTGGGATCTGGGGATCTGAACACATGAACTCAGAATTGCATGGCAAGCACCTTACCCACTGAACCATCTCCCCAGCATCTCTTTTGAGGATATTGTGCTTCTTCCTTTCATCGCAAATGTTTTGCGTGAGTCACACTAGTCTCTGGGGTAGGCACATGCTTGAGCTACAGAGCTACAATCTAGAATATTATGCTTTTACTTAGCAATGTGAGTTATTTTTTTCCAAAATGGAAAAATATTGCAAAGACCATAAAGCCTCCTTTCTGGAACTTTTTCAAATGACTTTACACAAGAACTTTTTTTTTACCTCTGTGGTTTATCAGTAGGTCACATCAATGGGCTACTGCTATTGATCAGTTTTGCCAAGAGAAAGCAAAGTGAGCCAAAGAATAAAACCAATCTGGGGGGAAAGGCAGATACATAGATGGATAATAGATAGTGGAGATAGGTGATACAGTTATAGTGATATGTTTCAAGCACCTGAATCCAGGCTTGTTTTTACTCTTATTGACCCTTGGGCATTGTTCTACAATCACAATAATTTATGTTTTAAGCAATCAAGAGAAGATTGATGGGCTCTTCTACACTTGGCAGCTGTTTAGCAAGAGAATCCATAGACAGACAAACCACAGTATGTTCCGTGGCTGACCAGGAAGCTTGGGACTATTAATGAATATGTATATCCTACTAAATGGTAAGTAACTTTCCATCGTGAAGACATCAGGAATTTACAGTTAACATGTATCAATTCCTCTTATGCAGCAGGATAAGCCAAGCTCATTCAGTTTAAAAGTTAAAAAACTCACAACTCTAAATTCATACTGACTTCATGTTTTAGGTTGCTTTAGAGATGAGACTATATAGGCATACGAACCCCTAAACAACTTACTCAAGATGAAGCAAGAATTCAGACTCCAATTTCAACCCTCACATTCTTAACCACTAACCTCTCCAGCCCAGCATCACACGATTACTTTATATGATTTAGTATGTACCTTCTAAACCCTGAGTGTTCATCAAAGCTACGTGAGGAGAATTTCAAAATGCAGATGGAAGCACACCATCCAATTTCAAATGTGGATATTTTCAAAAGCCTTTCAATCCAATTCTGATTCAGGCAATGAATGCTTCCCAATGTGTGGTCCATAGAACAACTACCTGTATGAGCACCATTTAAGAATGTGAGTCATAAAATCAGGAGCTCGTGCCAGCATTATAAATTGTTTGTGCTACTAGTAAATTGTTAAGCTCATCATATATATATATATATATATATATATATATATATATATATATATAAAATTTGTGTGTACATACATACACACACACACATACATACATACATACATACAAACACAACTTTCTGAATGAAGCAAATGATGCTATTATTTATTATTAACATCTACTACACCATTATTACTGTATTCACAAATTGGCAAATAATATTCTTTGAGTAGTAGATTTTGGTCATGAAACCTTCACTGGTATCAGGCTCCTTGCTTACCAAGTAATTTCCTCCCCTCAAAGAGAATTCATGGATGGGTGAGCTCCATTGCACAGTGTGCTTGATAATTATACAGTAATCAGTTTCTTGTTCAGTTGGTTAATTAGAGTTCTTTGCCAGAATTTGTTGCTTTGGGTGTGAAAGCAAGGATGTACCACAGGTTTCATACAAGAGAGCACCTTGTGACTACATGAAGGTTTAGCTGTTTGTGGTCCTATTTGCAAGTCAGATATTGTCCATTCAGCAGCACTGTGCCTGTCTTTTTAATGCCAGCAAGGCAAAATAAGTGTTTCATCCCGATATTCCTCACAACCACAAAGAGCCTCCAGACTGCCTGACCATGTAGTAGAAATAAAATTGGTTTCCCTAAAGTGAGGTTATTACTTAATCTGCCATATGGGTAGCATGAATATAATTCTAGTTAATTACTTTTTAATCAGCTGGGGCTGCTTTTTCTAATACTAACTGCTGTTTAATGCTCAAGATAATGGAACATTTAAGTAGCAAGAACCAGATGCAGTTGATTTAAAGGCTGAGTGGGAGGCAGAAATCAAATGTACCATGTGTGATGGATATGAAGTGTGGCTTTCATCTTATCTCTCTCTATTTCACTCTATATACAACTGTGAAACCCATCTTGATGCACCCAATCAGCCACCTTCAGGAAAGATTTGTAACAAATTTTTTATCTTCATGTATTCCCTACTAATTCCCCCCCCCAAAAAAAAATGTTTACTGAGAATGAGAACTACATTGAGGCTTAATATTTTACAAACATCTGATAGGTGAATTTTAAGCTGGGAAGTTGCTGCTCACATGAGCTGGTGGAAGACACTTGAAAGATGAAGTTATTTGACTTAGTGCCATGCTTAGTGTCTGACTCAAGAGTTTTACAAAGAAGTGGCCAACAGACTGGGAAGAGGATAGAGGATTGATCTGAAATTAAATTATAACTAATCAGTGATAGTTTTTAAGCAAGGAAATGGTATCAGCTTTGTAAAATGCCTACAAAAGACTTGCATACGTATTCTCTACCTTGATCCTTCAACCAACCATACAAGGAAAATCAATTCCAAAGTGAAATCATATGATAATGATGTGACAACATGAACCAATTCCCTCTGTATTTCTTTATAGATAAAGCTCCCACATCCTGAACACTAGTTAACTAAACCACTATTTATGATACTATGTAAATTATACATCTATATGTGTGTGCTTAGTTAAAATATTTCCAAGCACAGGCTACTTTGAAATATTTAGTTTGTGTTTTTAAATGTTTAATTTTATAGTTTTTCCTTTTTCAGATACAAAAGCTTTGCTATTTACCAATAAACTTGTTTCAACTTAAAAATAAATTAAATAGGGGCATTACTCCTCCTGCCTTCTCATGAGCAAGCAGGAACTCTTTATACTCTACCCTCTCTCCTTCTCTTGATCTAGTAAAGTCTCTATAATTTTTAAATAAATTACTAAAATGTCACTAAATAGAAAGAGAGAAAGGAAGAAAAGAAAGAAACACACATACACACACACACACACACACACAGAGAGAGAGAGAGAAACACAGGCCTTAGTTGACTAGACAAGTTAAATAAAGGAATCAACTCTATATACTAATGTTCCTCTTCCATTAGATTTGTGATAATTGATGTGCGGCTGGATTGGGTGATTGTGTAATTGGTTGATTTCATCTGTACTGCACTCTTGAGTATTAATTTACATATCCTTTAGATAAAAACGTGCACTAAAAGAAGGTGAATGCTGTCTCTCACCTTCACTCTATTGGAGGTCATGTTAATCCGAGATGGATGAGATGCACTAGGGTCAGGTATGTGGAGAGTTCCAAATGCTGCTATATTAATACAACACTAATAGCATAACTGATAGCATAAATAACCACCCTAAAACATAGCAAAGGGATGTAACTTTACATTCTTCCTACAAAATTAATGTTTATATCAGGTTTTATAAATGTGTCATTCACTGAATATTCACATGCCAGACCCTGTAAGTATTATTTTCATCATTTCCCTATTATGGAGACAGAGGCTAAGGGAAGCACAGTAATTGACTAAGATAGCACATTTAGTTAGTGGCTGAGCTGATACATTGATTTTAAAAGAGGCCACATTGTGCTACATCTTGAAGGACAATCACCCCTCAAATGCTATCACAGTGCCACCAATATCACAGACAAAAGAATACAACAGCTAGTATTTATGCAGGGAATATATAAAATGAAAGCTACAGAAACAAAGAAGTAAAACTTGTTCAAAGATAGATAATTTTCACAATTTTGAAATTTCCATATTTATGCAATCATCAATGGCTATAATATTGTACAAAATACTATGGTTGGTGAAAAGGCAAGTATCCTACTCAGCTGTATGAAAAGTCATAAGTCTTGTGAACACTAACAAAGATGGCCTGGGGAGATGTCTCTGAGCATGAGGATCTCACTTCAGATCCCCAGCACCACATAAAGATCCCTGTTGAAAAAGATACTGGGAACAGTGGGACAAGCTGGCTAACCAAACCAGCTGAACTGGTGACCTCTGGGTTCAAATGAGAGACCCTACTTCAGTTAATAGGCTGAGGAACAACTGAGGAAGACACTCAATGCTAAATTCTGATTCTCACATGCATGCTCACTTGCTCCTGCACACAACATCCATATAATAACATGTATATACACATGCAAATGTAAATAATAAACAATGATAAATGTAATATTAATATTATCAGCCATTTGTATGTAGTTTCTTCATGAATTCTTTTCCTCTGTCTTATACCCAAAGGCTAGTCACTGTGAGAGACCATGAGGAGAACTCTTAGTACACTCTCAAAATTCTTGGTGCTTCATGCTCATGAGAAGGGGAATCGGGGTAATACGACATGCCTTGCATGTGAAATACATTCTCTATCATTTAACTTCAAGAGCCACTTCAAGGACTTGCTTAAACCAGATATCTAAAAGCACAAAGAATATAATTCTGCCATGTAATTCTTAAGAAAACAACATTTTAAACCCTATAAAATTTGACAAGGGCACATAGGCTTAAAATATGTTGTAGATTAAGTGGACACTCATTGAATGTTCATGCATATGGTATTACTCAGTTATGGCAAAATGATTATGAAACAAAGTAAAAGGGTAAAAATGGGAACTCAATAAGGAGGTAAAACAATGCAAAAATATATCTAAAATTTGGAGTTGTTATCTCATATCACTGTTTTATAAATCAATATTGAAAATACAACTATATCTAGGTTTATGACCTTATAAAAAGAAATGGCCAAGGCCAACATTATTTGCAGGAATGTCTAGTATTAGATCTCTGACTATATAATTTCTTTCTGTCAAAAAGAAAAAAATGCAATTGCCTATTTAGGTAATTAATACATTTTGCTAGAATTTGAAGCAGTTTCTTTAATGTCATATTTCCATGACATCAATTGTGATGGTATCCAAAGCCTTTAGGATAAAAGAACTTAGAGACATTAAGTGTTATGAACTCCGAGAACCTCGCTTTACTCATAGAGGTTCCAAGAAGTTATAATAATCAAGGCAAATAGGTAACAAATGTCCTATGCAAGGTTGTGACCATTCAGTGTGTGGGAAATTTGGGCTTAAATTAGCAAACTGAATCCACAAAGGTGGCCAGCATGATGTTGTCCACCTCTCATGTCTTATTCAATTTTCTTGTATAGCTACTTGCTTTAATTCTGATGGTTTCTAATTTGGAACCCCTTTTTCAGTATGACAACTCATTCTCCCTCATTTTTAAGGGTCTTTGAAGATCTTTCTGGATTCTCTTTGCTTGCTAGCATAAATGCCTATCAGCTATTCATTTCAGCTGTCTAGCCATAAGATTACCCTGATTTTATTCTTCACAAGGCAAAATCTGGATCAAATTCTCAACTTTTTAAAAGAATCCCATATCTGTGAAATTTCAGTGGAGTCTGAGAATGTTTGTGACAAATGTGTATTGTGGACGAAGCCTATGGCAGATGCCACAAGGACAGAGTCAAATCTCGTAGGAAAGACACCGCTGCAGAACGATAGTGCAGTAGAATAGACAGACTCTGGCAGAGCCTTCATTTTCTTCCTGTAAATATTCTTATCTCTGCTTAATGGGGAGATAGCCCCAACTGCTGACATCCAAAATGTGATTGACATCCCCACTGAAGCACAGGAAAAAGCTACTAAGGGCACCCCAAAAAATCGTAAACTAATTTTCTTACAATAATTTTTGTCATAATGCTTTTAAAACCCTAGTTTTGTGATTTGTGACAGTTATCAAAGTCATATGCAGTACATATGTAGAACTGGACCATGACCTAGGAAACCAATTCTTTCTTGGTATGAACCAAGCAGATATGTCCTGTGCTTTTTACTAGCCTAACATCTCTTTTCTATACTTAAATTTCCATACCATATATATGACATACATGAAATCATTAAAACATTGAAGTCTTCTTATTTTTCCCTTTACATATTTTAAATATCAACTGGTATATACCAAAGCACATTCAGCCAGGGAGGAGTCAGGTATCTGGAATTTAATCCATATATACGCCTTGACTTACTCTATGAATATGAACAAGCCATTGAATAAAGAAAGTTGGATTTAAGATCTTTATGTAGGAAATTTTAAAAGATGGATTAGATAATTTCTAGTGTATTCTGAACTTATGTTTCTTGATCTAAAACTTTATTTAAAAATATCAGTATTTTATAAAATATTAGTCTGAATTATAACAAATAGAAATATAAATGTATGTAGTTACAGCTAAAGACTACGTGGTACCTATCTTCAATGGCATTAAGGAAGGAATGATACCAGAAGCCTAATAGAAAACCCTGGATCAGCTCTCTAGAGCAAGCACATCTGTTTTAAGATAAAGAGCTACCATTTCTAAATCTCTTAATCCCCAGGCACCATTCTGTCCAAAACACATTCCTTGTCTTTCTAACACAACATGGTGTTCTTCCTGTATTTTTTTTTTTTCTCAATGAATACCACCACTGCACCTACCCATCCATTCAAGCCACAGGGACTACCCTTGTGAATTCTTCTTCATTTTTACATTCAGTCTCTTGAAGGTTGCATGGGTCTGTCCCACTCTCACTTTTCTCTCTCCCTACATTACTGTTTCTTCTAACAGCATCTGGCTAAGGTCGGAGTCATCATTTTTCTTTTGGATTTGTTAATGGGCTGAGTACTGGTCTCCTGACTCCAGCTTTGCTTTCTCCCATCCATCATCCACAGCCTAAACCAGAAGGCTCTATCTTAAAGCACAAACTTGGCCTTTTCATCCCACTCCTTAAACTCTTCAATGGTTTCAACCCTCTGCTATTCAAATCACAACTCTTTAATTAACATAGAAGGTTCTAGACAACCTGGACCCTACTTCTCTCATCCTACCTAGGATCAATACTATGAGCACACCAAATGGCCCTTCATTCTATAAAATAGTTTTGTATATGACTGATGGAAATGCTTCTCATCTATCTCTTTCAGTTCTCTTAAGCTAGAATCTTTTTTTTTAATCATATACTATATTAAAAATATTTTATTTATTTATTTACTTATTATTGACAACTTCTATACTTACAGACAATAAACCATGATATTTCCCTCCCCTCTTCCCATTCCCCTACAGAACTCCACTCTCCATCATATCATTTCCCTCTCTCCATTAGTCCCTCTTTTAATTTGATGTCAACATCTTTAGATTCTATATTCCAAAGTCTACTTCAAGCTTTCTGCTCCTGCATCCTCTTCCTTTATACTTTGACAATAGCCTGGGCCTCTTTTTCCTCCCACAATACCACTGCCCACTGTTCCAGCACACCATTAGTTCTTAAAGAGCAAGCACTGTCTGATCAACTTGGTACCACATCATATTACTGCTTGCCACATACTAGATCAGAAGGGGGTCCTGAATAAGACAAACAATAAATAAATGGATTTGTTCATGAGAATACTCATGGTCTGCAATTGAGGTCTTTTATTTGGTTCTGCAGGAAAAAATATATTAGCAGTTACAGACAATCCCTTTTTGAGTAGCAATGATATCAGTATAAATAATGCAAAAGTACCCTCAGATCTAGATCTGAAGAAAAATGTCTTAAATTATTGGTGCATAAAACATCTTGTCAGACCATGTCTTTCTACTTGGCTTGCCCCAATCATTGTGACTATGAATAATGATTTAAATTAAGTGAAATAAATAAACAAAAAAACAGTATGTCAACCATTACACCATACATAAAAGCAAAACAAGTAAAAAGCACAGTCTTGCTCATCAAAGATAGTGACAATGTAAGCAGGTTGCAAAGCTAGAAAGAGGACACAGCTATCCCACCTGCTGCCTGATGGAACAGAATACAGGATGGACTCAAGGAAATACCCCTGGTGGCAGTCATCAAGGAACATGGAAGGGAGAGCAAGTATTTATGTGTCCCTAACATTAAAAAAATGAGCCTATCTGGGCCTGGCCTTTAATCCTAGCACCACCTGAGGCTACCCTGAGACTACATAGTAAATTCTAGGTCAGCCTGGGCTAGAGTGAGACCCTACCTTGAAAAATTAAAAAAAAAAAAATGAGCCTAGGGCTGGGAAATGGCTCAGTAGTTAAGGTGTTTGTCTGCAAAGCCTAAGGACCCAGATTCCATTCCCCAGTACCCACATAAAGTCAGATGCACAAAGTGGTGCATGTATCTGGAGTCTGTTTGCAGTGGCTAGAGGCTCTGGCATGTCCATTCTCTCTCTCTCTCTCTCTCTTTCTCTCTCTTTCTCTCCCCTTGCAAACAAATAAATCAATACATCCAGAGACACAAAGGCTCCCAAAACCTCATCACTGAAACAGAACTAAAATGACCCCAAAGTGGCTCAGGGAAACTCGTGGAAGAGGGGACGGAAAGATTGTTGGAGTCACGAGTTGGGGCATTATGCACAGAGACTGGGGCCTACCCCCAGAACTCTTGACTAACCTCACAATGCATGACCCACATTCTCCATTGATGAGGGTCCCTTTGAAAGTTGGAGGACAGGGAGGAGGACAATGGAACCAATACTATGAATGTAAAATCAGAATAATATAAATAAAAAAAAATAAATTTAAAAAATAAAAAAGAAAAAGAAAATAAAAAAAATATATTGAACCTTAAAAAGCCAGGGAATAGGAAATAAGAGCAGTCAACAAAGGATCTGGTTGCATGCAGGAGGTGTGCTTGCAAGCCAAGATGTCTTTCCTGACTATCTCCAGGGATGTGCTTCTTAGGAAATCAAGAGATAAATCAATTAGGAATAAAACATGGTGCTGGCCAAAGGGCAAGGGGATGATGTTGGGTTTTTAATGACATTCACTTAAAAGGTTCAAGAAAAAATAACTTCTAGGAATTTTTACTATATTTATAAACATACTCAGAATAAAATTCACCCACATAACACATATGATGTGTGTATATAAGGGTATACATGCATGTACACACACACATATATAGATAAGCATAAGTGTCTTCTAATGTACACAAATTCCTGTGCTCCCCACCTGGAAGTGCCATCTGCTTCCACATAAATATTTTGTTGTTATATTCATTTCATAGTAGTTTATTTTGTTAAAGATCCAAATAGAATAATGAATGTATGGCTTTTCTTTGGGCAAAAAATATATTTAATATAAAATTTAATTTCTAAAGATAATAACTGCTAAACTGTTAGGGACTTAGAAGTCTTATTCCTACATTATGCATTTCTATTTAGATGACAGGGAAATGGAAGATCCACAAAGCAACTTAGTACACATTTTTAAGCTAAACAATGATGTTTCCAGCAAAAAGTTAAGCACTTTTTTATTTCTTGCTCACCTAGTTTATGAAATTTAACCCTCTGTGTGCTACAGAATTCATTCTGTTTCACTACAAAAAAAGAAACCTTTCAAATTTCAAATATAGTCCATCCCAGCAGATATGAATAAGTGGGACATTGATTGGATAGATTCTCTGCATTCTAAGAAACAGCTTCTACAAGCAATTTTTATTTATTTTTTTCTTTTATGCTAAATGACAGAGATGCACACAAATAGTTTATGATAATGAACACTTAAAGGAAAACTTTTTCACTAAATGAAACACTTTAGGACAGATTTTGAAATCTAAACATAGATGCTCAGTGGATGATAAGATACTCAATATCACAAGTTCATAACACTTAACTAAGGGATTTATAAAAGATTTCCAAAAATATCACTAGTAAACAAAAAATAGCCATCATTTTAATCAGGTATTTCATGGGAAATTGT
This sequence comes from Orientallactaga sibirica, assembly GCA_036365145.1. Taxonomy (NCBI): domain Eukaryota; kingdom Metazoa; phylum Chordata; class Mammalia; order Rodentia; family Dipodidae; genus Orientallactaga; species Orientallactaga sibirica. The sequence continues at coordinate 75,102,995 of JAEOAD010000003.1, forward strand.
AAGGTATTAGAAGTAAACGTGATTCCAATAAAATATTTTTGTTCAACATTCTGACTTTGGGTTTATTTGCTTTTCATTCACATTATCTCTTTCCTTGAAAAAAAAAAAAAAAAAGAAGCTCCAGTTTTTGTATCTGACTTCCATAATAGGTTAAATTTATGAGGTTTTAAAGTGCCCTTTCTTCAGCTTGCACACACAAAATAAATGGGAAAAGTTTATGTGTGTATATTTGTGCTTGTGTGTGCTTTCCATTACAATATGGGATTACTCAACTGAGCATACAATAAGTTTTCACAGGCATAAAACTGTCAATGTCATTGTATAAGAAACATTCCAAAGCATTATGTGTGAGGTCCCAATTTTTTTTTAAATTTTTGCTCAATAATATTTTTGGGCAGTTCTTAATTAAATTGCCCTTGGAAGGATGGAAATAATCATTCAAAACACTAAAACTGGATAATGATTTTTGACATCTTACAAATGAAATAAAATCCCCATTTTCCTCAGTGCGATCAAAGGACTATAGACACTGGGCATTGTTTCTTCATACACCCAGGCCACTCAGTACTCTCTTGATATGGCAGCCCATGTACTATTGGATAGGAGCGCCAATTGCCAGTATGATGAGCTGGACTGAGAATTAACCATGTACCATGTTAGAACGAAATGAAGCATGAGCAACTGGAAGAATCTGCTCCCATTATGATTTGGATTTCTAGCACTTTGGCAATGCTTCCTCTTTTCCTAAAAGTTAGCTTTAAAGTCTCATTAATCTAATTTGGGGGAGCTGTAAATCACATGCAGATGTCTTCCCAGTTTAACCCCCACTCTCAACAAGCTGTGAGCACTTAAAATCTTACATTTTTTCCCTAAAGAAGGAAGACTGTCCTAATTCATTTTCATGTATAAATCCTAAATTCTTAGATATTTTAAAATCATATAATGTTGACAATTCATACTCCACAACCTCAATACACATTTAGCATAAGTAACACTTTGTAACATCTGTTTTAATGGTTTAAGTTTTAATATGAAATAATACATTGCATGGGTGATTCAACACAATGGCCCCTCCCATCGTCTAGAAATGATCTTTCGTTTGAAATTGGTGTGGATGTTTACTATACAGGCATACACCATGCAGCCTGATGTATTTTAAGATTTACAACAGTATTACATTACTTAGCTTCTTCAAATGTTTTATTTTGTGATCAACATTGTGTTTTTGACACTTAAACATATTAGCTATGTAGCTTTTTAAAAATAAATTCAATGACTGAGACAGATTTAGTAATTTTAACTGCTAAAGAAATATACTTATACCTAAAGGCCTGGCTGCTCTGGAGAGGAACACAAGGCCCTTCAGACTTCTGCTATCCCGAGTGCTAACTCAGCTGCAAGAAGGAACAAATTATTTCTCAGACTCTCACAAAGCCCCCAGGATTTCTTCTCTCAGGAGCTGAAAGAAAGTTGTGTGATGAATCTTCCTCCATTTAGAGACCATATCTCAAGAATCTGAATGAATATTTTTATTTTTGGCAAATAGCGATTTCCCAGAGAGAGCAATTAGGGGGTTGAGAAAGAAAGAGAAACAAGTTACCAGAACTAAAAATTGATTCTATAGTTCTTCTCAAACATAAATTACTACATTAAGGGTTTAAAATAACCATGACCACAATTATAAAGGCAGCCTTTCCAACTTTTTAGGCAGCCTTCTATTGAAAAGACTATGGAATCTAGATTTTAAGGTACAAAGTAACTAAAAAAATACTACTTTCTATGGCTTAAAGAAAAAAAAAGCAAACCCTTTCTACTCAATATAATAAGCAGTATACAATACGATATATTTAGTATATTGTCAGTTATGGTCAGCCTATTCAGGAACACACATATCCACTGAAAAAAGAAAAGAAACACTGAGTTGTAAAAGATGCCTATCTCTGGTTGATGAATACATGCAATTATATTTTTCCTCTTAAAATGGCATAGGATTTTCCAGAGCCTTTAAGCAAGCAAGAAGTTAATTTTACATGCAAAACAATGAGGGAAAGAACAAAAATGAGCTTAGAATGAGCATTTAACTGGCTGGCAGACTTGAGTGGTGCCTGAGAGAAGCAATCCTGGAAACCATTGCCACCACCCACTTATGAAACCCTCCAGCTCAGTGATTTTTCTCCAGTATTGCCTTCCACATTCCCTCCACCTCAGTTCTATAGATTTACAAGTAGAGAAAAAATAAACTGAAGAAAACTAAATAGCAGAAACAACTAAAGGTGGTCTCCACTGAGGAAAGACCATGCCGAGCTATAGTAGTGACCATTGGCGTCGGTGGGTCAGCCAATATGGTAGAATGAATGTAAAATGTCCTGCATAGTCTCATTTGTTGCTGATTTGCACCCTTCATCTCCAGCTGGTGGAGCCTACAGGAGGTGGAACCTTCCTAGAGGAGCTGTGTTGCTGGGATGGGCCTTGGATTTTATTAGCTCAGCACCACTGGGTGTGCCAGTGAGATCACTCTTGCTCACGCTTACTACTTCCCCCCTGATGATATAAAGTGTGAGCTGCGTGTCTGCTCCATCATGCTTTCCCATGAAGCATCCTCTCAAAACTTAAAGCTGAAATAAACCCTTCCTGCTTCTGGATTGGTGTTCTGTCCTAGCAACAAGAAGGTAGCTGCTAGAGCTAAGTAGCTAAGACTTTGGATATGCTGTTTAGTTCTCCTTCACTGAGGTCTTTTAGACAGACATGTCTGTCATCTTCTGATGACAGAAGTTCTGAGAGTTTATATGGAGTTAGAGTCCAAGTGCTGGAGTCAACATTTCTGCTCGAGTCTCTCTGATGCTTGTGCCATTCTCCTCCCACTTCTGTCATCCCTAGATCCTTGGTTTTTATAAGAAGCACAGTAGGTCCTTCCTTGCCTTAATCTTTCCACTGAAGTGCTTTGTTAGGACAGGGTATTTGTTTTCTTTTTTAGGAACATGGTTTTGCCATGTTATGAATTATTACCAGATGGAGCAAGTAGTAAAAAAAAAAAAAAAAAAAAAAAAAACAACTTCATAGTTGATTATCACATCCTAACCAAAATAAATCTCTATTACACTTGTATTTGCTTTTTATAATGACAATTAGAAGATTCATTCACTACTATCATGCTGAAAGAACAATTAAGTCAAGATATAGTGAGACCTTTGGAGACTTCCTAAACCCAGTATAAAATGCATAATGACATTATTTCATAAGACAAGATGACTTGTTCTTTCCTCACCACAATAGTCGCATGAAATCTGTAGCAACATTAATTATCCTTGCTGAAAAGCATTAGGGTTTTCTTTTAGTTACTCAACCAGAACAGAGATACCATCTGCAGTAATCATATGGGTTAGTATCAAACTTGATCCCCTGTTCATTATAGCATCACCGTGTTAGAAACATAATAATTTCAAATAAATAGTTATTGTAACCCATAGAATTAGGAAACAATCTCAGACAATTGGATCTAGTAATTTGATTCCATAAAGTGTGCCAAAAAAATCCAGTCAGTGAAACTTAAAATATCCTTGATTCTTTCAGAAATAATTATTGTTTATTTACTAAATTAAACGTGCTAAGCTATACTTAAACTGAAAAAAATAAAATAATTTTTTTCCAAAATTATTTTGTGTTACCAAAAGAAAAACTGTATATGAAGATATATTTATAGAAATGTTGCAGATATATGCATATAGAATTGTGAATTGGAACATATTTAGGTTATAGATATATGATCTATGTTAACCTATGTAGATCATATACATTTTACACACATGTATATATTTTATACATGTATGCATATATGCATGTTACTATACATAGATGCAATTTCTATGTATATTACATATTCATACATGTCAAATTTATATAAGATGAAGTAATCATTACTTCCCCTTAAAATGCTATGCCTTATCAAGTAGATAGATATAGAAATATAGAATGGAGAACTATCAGCAATAACAAACACATATACATGTATGGATATATATATATATATATATATATATATGTGTGTGTGTGTGTGTGTGTGTGTGTGTGTGTGTGTGTGTAGACTGTATATATGTAAAATATTCACATATTTTCTTGTATGAATTAAGTGAAGTTCAATAAATATCCATTGAGTACACTTTTTTTCTTAAGACATGTATTTTGAGACCTATGTAGGTGTGGATATCCTTGAACTTCTGCTTTGCTAGCTTCCAGATCCCTAGTGACCAGAGTCAGGTATATGCCATCATACTCAGTTTTATGTAGTACTGGGAATCAAATGCAAGGCTTCATCAATACTAGGCAAGCACTCTTCATACTGAGATACATCCCTACTTCCCGTTAACTAACGTTTATATCTTCTCTATGTTATCAGGCCATACACCGTGAGATCTATCTATAACAGATATAATATAATAGTTCTTGGGGCTGGAGAGATGGTTCAGTGAATAAAATGTTTGGCATGCAAGCAAAAGAATCCGAGGTCGTATCCTCAGTGCCCCTATAAAATGCCAAGCTTGGAGAATACCTGTAATCTCAGCGTGGGGAAATTAGAGACAAGAGGAACCTTAGGCCTTATTGTCTAGCTAGACTAGTAACTGAGGCAGACATGCATTATTTACCTCTGGCCTGCACATACACACATGTGAATGCACACATATGAACATGCACACCACTCACATAATACACACACACACGAAAGACCGTATTCTCTATCTAACCCTTGACTAGCTGAACAGCAGTATGCAGATGGACAGCACAGCACAATGTGGTTACTGTTAGAGTCGAAATCTTCTGCACAAGTTGGTGAAACATATAACCCAACTGACGACATCCAAAGTCTTTGCAATACCATATATCTCAGAGAAGAGAAGGAGCTTGTTACGTAGCCTCAGCGATTGCCATGTTAACTCAGTTAAGCACATACAGGTCTTGGAGAAAGCCTGTGAGCTTCACCAGCAGCTTTCTCTCCCAACATCCACCCTCTCCAGGACCAGCAGCTCTCAGCGGTTACAGTTCATCATGGCGTTTGCTATACTGAAACTATATCATTATATTAAGAGTTCATGAAATGCCACTGAGGCTTTTATGTTTTTGACTTCTTGAAGCCCAAGTTTCTCATGCCACAATGCCAGATGTATTATATCAAAGTTTGGCAGTTTGTTAGAAAAGCACCATCACATCGAGAAATTGCACAATTATCTTTTTCGCATATAGTATGTACATCTTTTCATCTGCAAAAAGTGAGGACTCAGAAAAGATAAGTAATATCCGCAAAGCCTTAAAGTTAAATGTGCTCCCAGCCGAACAAGCTTGTCTTCAATGGGGCTAACACACATCAAGCCTGTCGGCCCGGTTGTCAAAGTTTCTTACATCAAAGGCAAGAATCTTTATGGTCTCCCTGATTTCTGCCAAAGTAGGGGAAAGGCCCTGTGAAGTCCTTGAGGCAGGTGGAATCTTGCAGAAGCAGGGCTATCTTTAGCCTGGTGTTGTGGAGAGCTCCCAGAATGTGTCACCAAGGAACCTAAGTGATTTGTTCTTCATCACTTATCTGCCATGTAAACTTCGAGGACTTTTAGTGCTGTGAGGCATCAGGAAAATCATCATGCTCATTATTCCTCTCCGGACCATCTCAGAAGTTTGGAGCAGTGACCAAATGAAGTAACACATGTCGCAATATTTAGCCAGCTGCAAGGTGTTCTGCATATGTCAGATACATGTACTTTGGTGTGATTATGAAGGGGAGAATCAGTATGGAGTCTATTAGAAGGGAGATTGAACGCTTTGGTGTAACTGCTGATAGGTGTCAATGAGAAGGGAAAGAAAACTAATATTAAACATCAGGTGGTTTCCAGATTTACAGCCATGTGAAAGCCAGTCTGTGAGAGGCAATATAAGAGAAAGAGAAAGCTCTGGACTGAAATCAAGGCTGGAAACTGATTCATGGTAAGATTTTTGAATAAATTTTGTTCCTTCTGTGTGGTTCAACTTACACATCTAGAGAAAAATGGAAGTGAAGCACCTGTGTCATGGTTTGAAAATAAATGAGAAAAATAACACAATATTCTTGCACTGAAAAAAATGTAAGTTTATAATGGAATTAAGTGGATTTAAACTTAGTAGGCATGGAGGTAAAAGAGAGTGTAACATAGTAAAAAAAAAAAAAACATTAATGAGAGATGTCTTATGATGAGTCTAGCCTGCTATACTTATTAAGATTATTACAAGTCACTTAACAATTCTGAGCCTAGGTTTCCTCATTCATAAAATAAAGACAGCATCATCTATGTCAAGGTAGACTTGTCCAGTTAAAATAAAGGTAAGTTACAAATTGAGGCTGTACATCTACAATGGATTCAGGTGGCATACCATCAACTCTGGACCCTTGCCTGCCCATTGCTCATTCTTAAAGATATAGACACATGTTCCCTCTGTGCTTTAGAGTATATAGCAAGACTATATATATAATCTTCCATTACATTATTATTTAATTTATTTATTTTTAATTTATTTATTTGAGACTGACAGAGAGAGAAAGAGGCAGAGAGAGAGAGAGAATGGGCGCACCAGGGCCTCCAGCCATTGCAAACGAACTCCAGAAGCATGCACCACCTTGTGCATCTGGCTTACATGAGTATTGGGTAATCGAGACTCAAACTGCGGTCCTTAGGCTTCACAGGCAAGCACTTAAGTACTAAGCCATCTCTCCAGCCCTCAATTACACTTTATGAACTCACAAATTTCTTCAGACATTCTAGCCAGCTGCAGATAACTCTTGTGCAGTATGTGATAGTTGTTTCATTCCCTTCAAAGTAAACTTTACTATTGACCAATTTGAAGAAGATATATCTGCATTTATGATCTTGGTGATCTTGGTGTTGCTTAGATGCTGAACCATTTGGCCGGTAATAAATAAAGTGAGAGAATGCAGTGAGTAGCATTCCCAGATATCCTTCCCTCACAAAAAACCGGCGTCCGGAGAGGGCGGGGTGGGGAGAGGGAGGGAGAAAGCTTGAAGGAAGATTGCTGGAATTAACGGAGTTTCTTTCGAACATTATGGTTGAACCAACTAACGGACAACTGACTTCAAAGGAGGCAAACTAAAATGTCAAAGGATTCACATTATAAAAATATTAATCACCTCATTTAGAATCACAAGAATCTAGTAATGATACTGTTAATGTTTAAGGTTTTGTTTTGTTTTATTTTTGTTTTCTGGTACATTGTGAAGTAGATGGATAAGTTGAAGTATTTGCAATCACTGTTGATATCTATTAATGTAAAGATAAAACAAGGCAACTATGGTACTAAAAGAATAAAAGAATATTTACTTTTGTGGTTTCTACTATCATAAACTCTGCAAATTGCAATGACAGGCCTAAAATGGTATTGTAGTCCATGAGAATCAAGGCTTCTGTTAACACAGATTGATATTTAGAATTTCTTAAACCTCAAGGGCTTAGTAATTCTTTATTTAATCACACAACCAAAAAAGTCCTTCACATATAAAATACTCCAGATGAGGAAGTCCATTGAGAGTTCTGAGCTTCTTGCATCTCTTACTAGTAAAGTTTCTCCAGCCCCGAGGCTGTAGAACAGGAAGCAGTGAGCCATGTCCCTGACGGGGATGTGGCTCTAATGGTGTCACATGCAAGGTCAAGACTCTGTGAGCATCGTGATTTCATGTTCAAGTAGGATTCTAAACAGGAGTCTCCAATAAAGACATATTAAAGTACACCACCACTTCTAAAACACTCAGAGAACACAATCACTAAGGCAGCATAGGTTGGCTTTCCTCAGGAGAAAACATGTAATAATGTGGGATAAAAGCCCACCTTCTTAAACTGTGGGTGGAAAGACTTTAGTTAACAATGCGAGGGTCATAAAAAAAACACTTGGTAACATGAAAATTTCATGAGCGCGAAACAACAAAAAAAATTAATTAAAATTCAAATACAATGAATCCAATGTGTTTCTGGCATCGCTTGCCTATGTTGCATGGTTGGACTACACTGCAGGGCTGGCTATAAACACCCTGCTTGTGTATTTTGCCAGGCCATGCCATTACTCTACTACAACACTAATGAATGCACTTGAAACCCCTCACTCAGATTTCAGATTCATATGTTACATATTTTAGTGTTTTTCCTATACATATAAAGCTTGTTTTGCTCTTACAGAATCATAATGGTTTGACATTTTCCTACCAGCATTCCTCAGCAGGCAATTAGTAAATTAGTAAATTAGTCTGTCTTTGAATTGGATTGTGTTAGAAGTTTTGCTTTTAAAAATTGCTGTTTGAGCTGCTGACTTGGATTTCATATGGTTCTTAAATTAATTGTGTTTTAGGATGAAGACAGAATTGCCAACATCCTGAAATGACCCTAAACACACTTCTGACATTGTTCACTCTATATTTATACAACGCAGCATTCTCAGTATGGAGATTATACAAATCAAAGTATCAACCAACCCCAATAACATGAAAGTGCTTTATATCCTACAGTATTCAGCCAAGATTTAATTCTGCATTTTTTTTTTTTTTTTAAGGCAAGGTCTCACGCTAGTCCTTGCTTACTTGGAACTCAGTCTGTGGTCCAGGCTGGACTCAAACGCATAGGCTCCTCCTATCTCAACCTTTTGAGTGCTGGGATTAGGTGTGAGCCGCCACTCCAAATTATATAATTTAATTCTTTATGTAAAACTCAACAAACCCATTGTGGTGGTTTGATTCAGGTGTCCCCTATAAACTTAGGTGTTCTGAACGCTAGGTTCCCAACTGATGGAGATTTGGGAATTTACACCTCCTGGAGGCAGTGTATTGTTGGGGGCGGGCTTATGGGTATTATGGCCAGTTTCCCCTTGCCAGTGTTTGGTACACTCTCCCACTCTCCCATTGTGATTGTCTGTCTTATGTTGGCCAGGGGGTGATGTCCACCCTCTGCTCATGCCATTGTTTTCCCCTGCCATGATGGAGCTTCCCCCTGAGTCTGTAAGCCAAAATAAGCCTTTTTTTCCCCACAAGCTGCTCTTGGTAAGGTGATTTCTGCCAGCTATGTGAACCTGACTGTAACACTCATTCATCTCATAAGTTTATAAATTGACATCTAACTTTAATGTTAAAATTTATTAAAATTATGTTAGAAATTGTTAAATGCTCAAATTATATTTATAACAAATATCTGCTTAAGTTTTTTTATGGAGGATGATTAGAAATTTATGATTTGTATATTTATTTATATACTTAGATACCCAAAATCACATAGTAATTTCTCCTCCAGTAAAAGAAGGGTAGTAAGTGGAAAAAGTTAAAGAAGCCTTGAGTTAGAGTAGTAACTCTTTTTTTGTTTATGACTGTGGCCCACAATAAGACATAGCTTATTTTATATATTTGTATAGATACATGAGTATGGTGCATATCATGTGTTTGTGTGTGGGCACATGTAAGGATATGTTTGCAGGTATGGTTTGGGAGAGAAGGGCAGAGATTTATAGCTAATATAATTCTAAGTTGCTTTCTCCCTTATTCACTGAGAAACAGTCTCTTTCTGATTCTGCAATGCACCAATTCATCTATACTTGCTAGCTAAGAAACCTCAGGAAGTCCTTATCTCTGTAGCACTGGGAGTACAGGCTCATTCTAACAAGCACAACAAGAGACAGTTTTAATTGACAAAAGGAACTAATATAGAAGATATACACATATGCACACATGTACACACACATATGAAATTATACAACTAAGAAATAAAGGTTTCATCAAAACATACTAAGTTCTGGGCTGAAGTAATGGCTCAGCAGCTAAAGGTGCTTGCTAGAAAACCTTGATGGCCCAGATTCGATTCCTTACTACTCACATAAAGCCAAATGCACAAAGTGGAATGTGCAATTGGAATTTGTATGCAGTGGCAAGAGATCCCGGTTCTCTGTCTCTTTCTCTTTCTCCATCTCTCTCTCTCTCCCCTTGCAAAGAAATAAATAAATAAAAATTAAATACTAATTTCAATGATACTACAAAGCTTAGTACTCAGTCTGACCCTGATATCTACTATACCAGTCACTTTGATTTCATTTACAAAAATGCTCAATTCAATATATTTTAAAATATTTTCCAACTTAATAATGACCACCTGCTTGTGTTAAAAACATTAGATTGGAAGCTGGTGTTTACAATTATCATTAATTATGTCCTTGCTATGAGCCCAGCAACGTGCTAAATACTTGGCTCATTGTGTCACTGAGTCCCCGGAGAACTGTGAGAGATGAGTGCTGTGACAGCCAGGTGTGGTGGCTCATGCCTTTAATCTTAGCACTCGGAGACAGGGGTAAGAGAATCACTGTGAGTTCAAGGCCTCCCTGAAACTACATGGAGAATTTCAGATGAGCTTGGGTTACAGCAAGATTCTACCTCGAAAACACCAAGAGAGAGAAAGAAAGAAAGAAAGAAAGAAAGAAAGAAAGAAAGGAAGGAAGGAAGGAAGAAGGAAGGAAGAAAGAAAGAAAGAAAGAAAGAAAGGAAGGAAGGAAGGAAAGAAAGAAAGAGTGCTATTATGTCTGTTGTATAATCTGGATTAGAGGCTCTGTTCTCCAGACATGAACTGACTGGTGCATTCATGACCTTACATGGATGTAAGGATGTCCTTTCCCTCCATAAGACCTGCCAAATATTGAGCCTTTTAAGGAATTGTGACCTGGATGATAAAGGAGGACAAACCGAATATGACACCAAAATAGAAGAAGGAGGAGGAGGAGGAGGAAAAGAGGAAGGGGGAGGGAAAGGGGGAGGGGAGTTAGTAAGAAAGAGGAAAAGGGAGGAGCTTCAGTGGAATAGAAATTGAGAGGGGAATGACAGAAGGTAATGGGAGAGGATTATGGTGAAATTATAGTTTGTTCATCTATTAAATTCTCATTGAAAGAAAATAGAGTATAGAAAAAATGATATGTCCCTTCAGAAATTAAGGTTATACAAGGTACCATAGCTCCCCTTTAGCATCATTAAATCTGTCTGCCTCTCTATCTACCATCTATTTATTATGTATCTATCTGTCTTTCTCAGAAACTATATTGTAGGAAGTCTTATGGAGAAACTCACATGGAGAAGAACTAAAGGCTTCTGCCAACTCTGAATAAATGAGCTTGAAATGGCTCTTCCGGATCCACTCAGGTATTCTAAAACTATGAATCTTGCAACAGATCCAGCTAGTTTAGACACACCCCAGTTTGCTGATTCTCACAAATGTGAGATGATGAGAGTTTGTTATTTAAGCTAATAAAATTGGCATAATTTTTAGTCAACAATAGATCATTATGGCTGAGCCTTGCAAAATGTGATCCCAGCAAAGTTTATCTGAATGTGTTATATGTGGTATCTTTAATAGTAAAAATAGAGTCTGAAATAACAGAATACTCAGGTCAGAAAAACAAAAGAAAAAAGCGAAATCATGAATTACATGCTACATCTGATAGTTTATTTTTAGTTTATGTGAGTCAACTGCACAGTGAAGACTACAGACTAGTGAGGCTCATTGTGAGTCAGTGAGACTTCTAGTCCCAAGAAGCCAATAAAATCATTTGTCAGGCAATGTATTAGTCTGTCATCATCTCGTTAGTCTAACTCTCCCTACTCATTGGTTATTTTTGAAAAAATTACATCCACTTGAATCTGATTCATAAAAAAGCTGAAACTCACCTACATGATTTACATTATTCTGTATGGCATTTGGTGGAGACTAGTTGCACTAAATGTGAAACAAGACCAAAGTGAGTTCCATCTTCCTTCTTGATTTCCCTCTCTTCCCTGCCTCCCATTCTCATACAGCTTCCAGGTCCTGAATCCCTTCATTCATTAGCTCACCCCCACCTGCTCTTCTCACTGTGGTAATTCACACTAAAGCATGAATGGATTAGTTCCCAATGCATATTCTTTTGGCTGCTTTACTTTAATGTAAGGTACAATTCGTTCAATCAATCTTTGAGGTGTAAAATCTCAAGGAACATCATATTTCTGTATCTATCATCTATCTATGTATCATCTATCTATCATCTATCTATCTATCTATCTATCATCTATCTACCTATCTATCTATCTTACTCAGGTCATATAAAAGTGCTATAAAGTTGGGAATTAAAGTTATTAAAGATTTGTGTTCCCTTATTTACATTAAAAGGGATTTTTCAACTTCAGAATTACTGACCTTCAGAGCAGAACACTATTTTATTGAGTGTGCACTTGAGTGTGTAGACATCTGATGTGTAATGAGATGTTTAACAGAGTCTCTACCCATGAGGTGCCAGGGCATTTCCCAGTGTGCCAACCAAAACTTTCTCCAGATGTTGTCGCATGCCCATGGAGAACCCTGACTATAAAAATTTGCTTCAATTTTGAGCAAGTATATGTATGCATTAATAAGACATAAAATAAAATGTTTTTAGGGAATATGAGGTCATGTTGGAGGTAACCACTCTCTACTGCCTCCAACACCGCCACCATATTACAAAACCCAACGTCCTTGTCTACTTTTCACGCCACATTCTAGAAAAGGCAGTGATTGCAACTGCTAGTTCAAATCTTAGCTCTTATTTGCCTTATTAGATAACTGGGATGATCTTAATGACAAACCAGAATCAGATATATACACACACCGGAGCAAAAAATGATGACATCTTCCATTTCTTAGATTTCTTCTCCTTTAAGGCCCAAAGAAGGTCACACAAAACCTCAACGATATTCTCAGGACTAGAATCCTGGCCTCTGACCTTCTTCAGCTCTCCAGTAAGGGAAAAACAACAAAAAGATACTTTCTTCTTGGTTAGTTGCTCACCAACATTAAAAGTGATATAATTTCCTCTGGGTTTGTGTATTCTATATGTGCCTCTGGGCAGCAATGGGAACAATTGATCTTGGCTGTAGACTATGCTATGTATTTGCATGACATATAGATAAGCCTAATTTTTTCGGCCTCAGTATCCTTATCTTTGTCTGATCATAACACCACAACATTACCATGAATGATTTCATATACTCTCATGTAAAATGAAAATGTAATTTAGTTTACTATCATGCTAAAACTTTTGAGACAACTGTACAAATGGGAAATATACCCTATGGTTATCTCAGATAGAAAAAGTGATAATCCTAATGCTGTCAAAACTAAACTTACAAAAAGTTTATATTGTTGCTGTGATAAGCTGTTAAAAATGGCCTCTCTGACAAAGTGTTAATCCTTTTCCATTTCCTAAATGGTCTTTTCAGTATCTCAATTCCCCACTCTCTTGAGTGGGAATTAACTTCAACACTATTTTTAGTCAAGTTCAAAATAGATTTATCTTTGTTAATCAGAGAATGTATTTGGAGACATCTAAAGAAAAAAGATAATTTTGAAAGGATCACTATCTTTTGCCAATACATTTGTAAGACACATCATAATTTGTAAGACACAGAAATTGGATTTGAAAATGTGTTGGAACTTGAAACCACACAATTGAGCACTGTGGGAATTGGATAACAAGTACAGTCATAGTATGTCTGAGTATGATTATGTCTGTCACTTTGGAAGGTGAAATGAGAGTTTTAAATTTAAGAATGAAATGATGGGGTCCATGAAATACCATTCACAGAAGCATTTTCAATCCAAAACTTACTACTTACCATGTAAGCCTAGAAAAAATAATAAGTATAATACGTTTGATAATTTCTGCCTTGATGGTAGCTTTTCTCCTAGAGGTATTCTTGAATATGTTCTTTATTATCTATAATTTTCTGATGATCAAAGACATATTATTGTGTTTTTAATGCCTGACTTTCCCAGACAGAATAATCTAGACGTCCATGAAAAAAAATATGATTTACAGTGCCTTCTAATTAAATAGAAAAACTTCATTAAGAATAAGAAATTAAAGCTATGAACATGATGGATTTTTAAAATACTTATTATTCTCTTAAACTAAATGACCTATTTAAGGAGAAGTTATTTGTAAAAATATAACTAGACCTAGCACCCACCTCTTGAATGTTATTTTTTCTCTGGTCAGCACCAACTGTTTGGTTCCTCTACCAAAGAATTCCTGAACTTCACACTACTTCAGTTGGCAACCTTAACAATGATGACCTTAATTCCTATTGAAGAGACCAAGGGTTAGGATTAATGTTTGTTTTTATATATACTGCTTTTCAAAACCCTTTTCAGTTATTCATAAAAGAAGCTTGCCAATCTTTTTATTAAAAAATTATTATTAAATAGATTAAGGCCAGGTTATTTCCATCCTAAAAGTGTGATTCAATATATTTGTGGTAAGCAAATAGGAGTCTAGGAGAGCCAAGTGCAACAGATTGTAATACAATTCTCTAGCCTATCAGGTATATTTATCAGGAAGTTATTATAAGATTAGAAAGTATAGTATTTACATTTAATTGTATTTTACACAATGAAAGGTTTCTTGAGGAAAATACACCATTTTCAAAAAAGACAAACAAATTAAACCAACGTGTTCACATGCACTGTATACTCTAGCCCGAGGTCACCATGGAGTTCTATAGGAAATTTCGTGCCTGACTCTGTAGACACAGGCATGATTGCAGGCTGGAATCCAACCTCCTTGTAGCTTGCTAAACTGTAATGCTTACCAGAGGGCTGAGTGTGTTCTAATTCTCTCAGAATCAGCACATGGGTTACCAGTGGACACTTCTGTGCTGTTTGTGGTCCCACACTACCTTTCATCTTCTAGCCAAGAAGCAATCTATCTGTTTTAAGAACACCCTGTCATACAAACCTGGGCTCATGGACCTGTAGACCTAAGAATTGGCTTGGACTCACATTTCCCAGCATGATCTCTAAAACGGGATAGAGGAAACTACTCTGCACTGATAGAAATTCTGGAGGAAATTGAGGACGTATCAGATGGTATTCAACTAAGAGGGAAAAAAAAAGAAACTTCAGTTCTTTTATCTAGCCATAATCCTGTCCCCTTGGGGTAATTTAAGGAAATATAAATCCAATACCATTTCTTTATATTATGATATGAAGAAAGCTAAGCTGTACATTGTTATTAGTTGGAAATTGTGCCAGATTCCAAAACAGAGCTCTCAGAGAAAGCCTAGCCCCAAAGTGTAAGACCATCTAGAACTAACACCAAAACCCAAACGTGATGTTCTACCAGTCTCTTGTCAATCCATACAAGATGACAGAATCAAAATGCATGCTGAGTACACTCGGAGAAAGATGGGGAGTGGGCAGCTCATCCAAGTGCCACCTGGGAACCTATACAGAGTGGTATTTAACATCTCACGTCATGATGGAAAGAAGGAAAGGTTACAGAGAGAATGGCACATGTATCAAGTCTTGGCTGTCACCCCTTCAGTTACATGGAAAGCGCAAGCAGGCATTGAGCAGCTGCCCTGATAAGAGTAAAAACCACGGTCTGGAAGTAACCACGTTCAAGTGGTATAAGAAAGCAGAGAGAGAGAGAGAGAGAGAGAGAGAGAGAGAGAGAGAGAGAACGGGCATGTCAGGGCCTTAGCTACTGTAAATGAACTCCAGACATGTGTGCCACCATGTTCACATGTGCCACCTGTGCACATGTGTCACTTTGTACATCTGGCTTACACAGGCTCTGGGAACTGAACCTAGGTCCTTAGGCTTCACAGGCAAATGCTGTAACCACTAAGACATCTCTCCAGCTCTTGTTTGCTTTTTGATATGGACTCTCCCTGGGAACTCCAAACTGGCCTCTAACTTGAGACTCTCCTGCCTCTGACTAGTTATGTAATAATTGTAGGCACACACCATCATCCCCACTGCAAATGCATAAAGTTTTCAGGTAGATTGACCCTGACTTCTGGAATATATGGCCAGTCATTACACGAGAATATGACCTAGCTGGATTAGGATGTATAACCATTCTTGAGATTGAGCCAGGAGCGACAAGAGTCTCCAGGTAAAGCACTAATCTTCATTATTCAAATTCTGTCTCATCCTATAACACACCCTGCAAAGCTCTGGGTGGAAGAAGAAAGAATGTTAGAGCCTCTGGGTGGAAAGGTGTATTCTGAGGTTTCACACCACCTCCCCACAGAACTGACTGGTGTGTGCATGATCCCACAGTGAATGCTGACTGAACAACACTGAAGCGGGCCCTCAGAGGAATGTGGGTGGGATAGAGGAAACATAAAAGTAGAACCTCATGGGAATATGACCAATTTACAACCTCTTCACACAATAAAGTTCTCAATTAAAATGTTTTTCTCGGAGCTGGACATATGGCTTAGTGGTTAAGGTGCTTGCCTATGAAGTGTTCAACTCAGGTTCAATTCCTCTGTCCCCATGTAAGCCAGATGCAAAAGGTGGCACATGTGTCTGGAGCTCATTTGCAGTGGCTGGAGGCCTTGGCACACCCATTCTCTCTATATATTTGCCTCTTTATTTCTCTTTCAGATAAAATAAATAAATAAAATACTTTCTCTAACTCTTAGATCTTAACCCATTTTATGAAAATTACCTTCTACAAGCACTTTATCAATATATAACTTCTTGAAGCTAACATGTCGTTGAAAATACTATTAAGAAATGGATGACAGGTAGTGTAGCTCAGTGGTAAAGTGCTTGCCTTGCATATGTAAGGCCCTGGGTTTTAGCTACCAGGGCCAAAAAAAAAAAAAAAAAAAAAAAAAAAGTAAAGGAAGTTGGGTTAACACAGCATCCTTACGTACTTTTCTTTCTATGCCTAACATTTTGTGCCTATGTTTCTACATACAGCTCATGTTGAACACATTTTTAAAGTTTACACTCATATTTCTCACTGCAAGCTGAATGCCATGTGGCTGCTTTGACATTATCCAAGAACATGGTAAAGTTTAGAAAAACTCCAAGAAATAATTTCAGTACAGAAATATGTAAATCCTAGCAATTTACATACAGGAGGAATTGCTATATTTTGGAAGACAGGGAAATGTTTATGGGAAAGGTAAAAGTTAAACTCTAATCTGTTGTATGTCTAGGGAGTGATAAGGAGGGAATTACCAGTAGAGGAAACAGGGCTTACAAACACACAGAAAGCTGGGCATGGTGCTGCATACTTTTAATCCCAGCATTCACGAGACAAGAGGTAGGAGGATCACTGTGAGTTCAAGTCCACCCTGAGACTACATTCCAGGTTAGCCTGGGCTAGAGGGAAACCCTAACCCCTAAAAACAGAAACAAACAACCAAAACACAGAAGGGCTGGAGCTATGGTCAGCAGCTAAAGGCACTTGCTTACTTGCTTGCAAACACTGATGGCCTGGGTTAAATTCCCCCGTACCAACATAAAACCATATAAAGGTGGCACATTCATCTGGACTTTGTTTGTGGTGGCAGGAGGCCTTGGAATGCCCTTACCTTCCCCCCACCCGCCCTCTCTCTCTGTGGTAGTTCGAATATATGTCCCCCAATATATTCAGTGTTTTATTAGTAATAGTTTGCATCTGCAATCACCTTGCTGGAGGCAATGTCACTGGGGGTTGGTCTTAAGGTGTGGTGATGGTTTGAGATTCCATTGTAAAGATATGCAAATGTGCCTAGCAGGAGTTCCTGAAGTGTGCTGTGTGACCTTTTGGCTGTAGTTTTGCTCTGTGTGCTGTGGTGGCTGGTTGGCTTTTTCTCTCTCTGCTTGGCCCTGTTGAAAGCAGGCTGCTTTTCCTGCCTTTATGGAACTTCCCCTGGATCTGTAAGCTTCAATAAATAATATCCCTTCCTCCATAACTGTGCCTGGTCTGGAAGTTCATCTCAGCGAACCTGAAGCTGTCTGCTACACTCTCTTACTATATGCGTGTGCTTGTGCATGTGGGCTTGTGTGGGTGTGTCTGCCTGTGCTGCCTTTTTGTTTCACTCTTCCAAATAAATAAATAATTTAATTAAAAGAAAAACGCCATAGAAGACAGGAAAGGCACAACATTTTGGTGCAGGCATGAAGGGCTATGCATGTTCCATTCTACCCAAAACCTTCAGAAACTTGTGAGAAATATGGTGAGGCCCAGTCAAATTATGCCAGGTGTTTAGTGTTAGCTATAGAGAATTTGAATTTTATCCTATGGAAAGAGTAGGAAATCCACGGATATAGGCCTTCAGTTTTTACTCTGAATGCTAACTAAATTCCCCAAAATTTAAAGACATTATAGCTCCTGGAAATATTGCCTATTTCAACATGTGATTTTTGTAGTTTCATGTGTCTTGGAAATGTAATATAGTAGTTTTAAAGTTTTGAATGTAGAATTAAGGAACTTTTCAATTTCAAAGAAAAATTCTTTCAGTGTTCCAAAAGATCAGTACAATTTTCTTTTCTTCTTCTAATGTTTCATCTGCACCACTCTATTTCAAAGCACAGCTCATCACTGATTATACAAATACTTACAAGCAGAACCCATTTTTAGTAGGTAATGAAGTGTAAGGATGAAGCTTAAGTGATGTAATAGGCCTGATGTCTAAGCTTACATAAATAAATAAGGACCATTTGTTTCATGTTGTTTCAATACACACTTATGCAGGGAATGTTCTATTGCTTTTGGCAGCCACAAAATATTCTAAGTATATATCAACATTGTTTTAAATGTTGAAATCTAGTTTTTGTTTTCCCTTTATTCCAAAATAACATATACTAAGCATACTGGACATCTTGGAGTGCGTATTCAAAATTGAACAGGCTGAATCCCCCTACACATGCCTAAGATGTGTGGTGATAGTGGCAGGCACAAAGTAGGAAACACCATCTCCTAGCTGTTGCACTGTGGATAGTCTCTATGTGCCAGGCAAACCTCCCTGGAGATGTAGGGTTTTCATACATGTTCAAACCCCACCTGGAGACATCCTAAAGACAACAACACATCAGAGGGGACATTTAAAGATAGCTACTCGGTGAAATATGCTAAAGCATTTTGCTTTTGGAGAAGTAGAAAATGGGAAGAAGTTGGGGACAAAAGCAATTGATATGAAATGAGACTTAACATTTAATCTATTTGATCTTCAGGTGATACTTCGTTGGGGGATGTGAATGTTCTTCTACCTACTTTCAGAGTAGGAAGGGGAACTCTCATGGATGAAATGTTGTGTTGTAAGTTATGGCAATGAGATTTGAACCTGAAAGACCCTGAGACAAAGGTCACAGCTTTCACTTACACAACCTTCATAAGAATAATACATAAATATGGGGCTGGAGAGATGACTCAGCAGTTAACGGGCACTTGATTATAAATCCTGCTGGCCCCAAATTTTGATTTGATTCCCAAATTCTGAAATAAAATCCAAATGTACAAAGTGGCACATACATCTGGAGTTCATTTTCAGCAGCCAGAGGTCTTAGCATGTCCTTTCTCTCATCTCTTTCTCTCTCTCTCTCCCTGTCTCTCCCTACTTACAAATAATATGATTTTTTTAAAGAATAGTATATATATAGAAAAATGGATGGGATAGAAGCAAAGATGGCCCCAGAATTAACACTTGTAAGTCTTAACAATATTCTG